>CM034150.1:174709976-177184399 GCA_019776745.2 Taxus chinensis | reverse complement strand
CAAACATAAATTAAATTCATTGGAATCCATTAAAGAATATTTTGAACCTAGTGATAACATTCAAACAAACAAAAACTTATTTTGTGCCTCAAACTTCCAAATCTATTTTTTCTCATAACTCATGTTTCTGAACTTCATTTGCCACCGAATTTTAACCATGGTTTCCTTATGGAAACACCTTTAAGAAGAGTTTTTTCATTCTACCATTGATTAAATCACTTATTTTTTACATCCACATGAATTTTCCAGCCAAAAATCACCTTGTCTCATATCTACAAAATCCTGGCAATTGGAATCTCTCAAAAATTGGAGCAAAGCCTTTAAATGAAAAATAGAAATATATACAATTGGTTTCATTTTGATCTGACACCCATAACAATAATTTATATTTTTAGTAATTATCCATCACATATCTTACTAAAAATATTAACTCTTAAGGAAAATATTCTTTATGTTATCTCAAGTCATTCCTTCAAGTGCAAAAGACTCAAAATTGGCAAAATTGACAAGATTGGAAAAATTACTAAGAATGGGCACCCATGTGAAATATGATAAAATAGTAAATGATAAATTTATCTCAATATGATCACATATTTTCCTCCTCTTCATGCCTTTCTTATTCAATATTTCATAGACATCAAATATTTAATTTGCAAACAAATACTCGTCTTCCCTAATGCGGTGAGCATAAGGTGTCTCAAAGTGAAAATATCAATTTTGGAAGCATTTACAAACCCCCACCTATCACCAAGTGATGAAAATCTATCTGAATCTATATTCATTACAATAGTAAGGATAAATTTAGGTTTTCTAAGGAGTGAAATATTAATTTTGAATCATTTGGAAGGAAATCCCTCTTGATTCCTAATTTTGGTCATCAATATCCTCAAGGTGGAAGAATCATCATGGTTGCATTGTGCATGAAATTGTTTGAATTTCTCATCATATGCATGATTGGTCAAGAAATAATGTTGGGTTTTCATGGTTTGTTTAAGTAGATGAAGACATAATTCATTGTCTACAATGGTCTATTGATCAATTTATTCTCACTTCTTCACTTAGTGTACCTAATGGGATACAGCGGTTGATCATCCAAGAGAAGGTTTCTCATGGTGCAAAAGAGTTCAAGGATTAAGAGTTCATCATTGCATTGGATAATTTCACTGGATCATCATAGGATTGGATCTTCTTCATGGTTGGATCTTCTTCATCGTTCATCATTCAAGCTTGGATTTTAATCTCTTTCTCCCCTCTCCTCTCTTTCTTCTCTCGTTATCTCTCTAAAATTATTTTTCTTTGTTGAGAAGACAGTTTTTAAAAATTTACTTAAAGTTATATTTCTTTATTGAGGATTGTAATTTAACTTAAAAAGTCACATGGGAAGATGAAGAGTCTCCTTATAAAGCTATAAATTGTAATTCCTTCTCTATTCCAAAGTGTTAGCAATTTTGGATTGTCGTATTTTATTGAGCTTTGTATCACCACTACACAAGAAATAAGATCCACATTTCCTCCATTTATTTTCTTATGTTTTCCTCTATTTTCTCTCTACTTCCTATCTTTACAAGTATATTGATCTTGAAAAACCAAGAAAATGCTTTGTACTTTTGAGGAACAAACTAATGGAACTTTGTGTCTTTAGTTTGTTGATCTCATTTTTGTTTGCATAGTTAGATTCCTCTAATTGAATGCAGATCCACTTTGGTTGATGTATATGGACTATATAAGCCTATCCAAAACATTAACCATCTCTCCTTATTTCTCATATTCCCATTTACCTCCCTTCACTACAATTTCCTCGCTTATACTTCGTATAATAACTTTTCCACATGTCTAGTGGAATGTTCCTATTTAATCCTTGGTGTAATGGCCACCCACAGTTCCTAGTTAGTTTAAATTAAAAAATGGGAGCCTCCCCATACCCAAGAAGGAGGGGCTTAGCCATATGACTATTGGTGAAAACCCATAATTTACCCCAGGAAAACTTATTTCACCAACAAAGTGTTAACATTTCTGGCATGCCCAATGGGATGGTTTTAAAGAGCTTAATATTTTTATATCACTAATATTGATGTTTTCTTGATGATATTAATCATTTGGAGGAAGTTCTCAACACATCTGCTGACTTTTTTGGTCCATACAACCCATTTTCTCAATCAGCATACCAGCTTTCCATCATTTTATTCCTCTTTTCCATGAAGTTGTGTAATCATGAATTTAATTCCTCATTGGAACCTTCACATGTGGTAGCAATATCCTGAATCCATCTCCAAGTTTCCAAACCACCCCTCCATATCAGTTTTATGAGAAAATTTAGATTGAGTATGCATACTCCTATGAGCCACATGCAAATACAAACCCATATGGTTATTCAACCAACCATGGCGTTGTTTAAGAAGAAGGATATGTAGATTTTGGAGGCCATTCACACCTGAAGATGATTTTCGAGTTCAAAGAATGGAGAAGATCATGCAAGCACTCAAGGAGTATTTCTAAATCACACAAGCTAAACAACTCGGTTTTAGGCAGCCATGTCCATGAGGAGGTCCTATACCTAGTTGGTTTAGTCCTAATCAAAGGCTAGAGGTAAGGAGTGAATATTTTACTCAAATGGTTGATTTTATTGCATCATTACAAGAATTAGAGGCTAAAAAATCCAAGGTTGAGGAGCCCTGTCAATGGGGTGTTCCTACATACCTACCATATCAATATATGATGCCCCCTCCTTACCGGCCTAAACCATCTAAGCCAAAGCTCCAAGTTCCTAGCTTTCTCAAAGCTTCTCCTTCCATCCCTTCTCCTCCACAAGAAGACATTGCACCTCCACCATCTTCTCAACCATTGCAAAAGTATGTACAAGCTTAATCCCCGCTCCTCTTACATTCCTAAACCCATTTTGGGAAGAACCTAATGAGAAAACCAACTTGGGATGGCATCCAACTGAAGAACCAAACATGGAAGTTCTAATGCAAAATCTGAAAGATTGGATCTCAAAGTTTGAAGCCAAACAAATTCTCCAACTTGATAAACCCGTAGTAGAGGCTGAGATTGAAGAGCACAAGATAGAGGTTGAATATGCAGAGTAGTAGAAGGAATATGATAAAAAATCTCTATATTCTGAGTGTAGTATGTAGGATGGCACCATATTCTTAGAGGTTGTTGATTTGTCTGAGAAAAAATCAGAAGTGGAGGATGAACATAATGAAGCTGAGATCCAAAGGGAGTGTTACTCAGAGTTGGAAAATGAAGAGGCTGAAGCTTTCTTTGATTTAGAAGATCTTGAGATGAGGAAGAACCTATCGAGCTTACCAAATTTTCATTCCCATCACCTACCTTCCACCACAAAGAGCCTCTTACCATTGAAGTCTCATTTGAAACTGAGCAAGAACAAAAGGATGAGTTTGAAATGTCAAAATTTGTGCTTGAGTATGAGGAAATAAATGAGGAAACTATTGCCAAATCAGAAGTCATCATAGAGGATTAATTAGATTCAGGGGAAAATAGATGTAGAAGATATATAGAGAGTTTCTTTCTCTCTTTTGGAAATGAAAATGCATATCGATCCTTGCTCCTCTTTGATCACATATGTAAGTGAGGAGGAGGTAGAGTTGTTTGTAAGAGAATCGGAACAAAGTTCAAACCAACTTGCAAACATCCACCATCAGGAGGAAATTCTACATGATGACCCCATTTGTGGGGACAAGCTTAAAGAAAATGGGAAAATCATGAGGATCAACCCATTAATCCAAAATGTTATCCGCCCTAATCAAATACTTGGCTAGTTTGGAGCCAAAAACAAAGTTATCACCGGTCATGCTCACTTCAAAGCATGAGGAAGATCATCAAAGTACCAAAGATCAACTTCAAAAAATCTCAAATCCAAGTGAAAATCAAGTGGAAGAGGTATGCAATGTGTTTTTAGTTGATACTTTGTGTTACATGGAAGTGTGGGCTATGCTTTCACTTCCACCACGTGTTTTAGTTGCAAAATTAATCACATGGTCTCATTCTGGAAGGAAGGGAAGCTATTTTTCCCAACCCATTGCTGGTTTTGTTTAGTTTCCTTTCCCTTTCGTTAGAGTAGGAGTAGTTTATGTGTGCTTATTGCAAAGCAAGTACATTGTGCATGCTTCCATTTGGAACACATTATTTTCCATGTGTGTATATAGTTTTTGTGGGATTTTGTTGCTGTTGCACAACCCAGTTTCAAAGAAGGTTCCATGGCGGAAATAAGATATGTGGGGTAGTTTCAAAGTACATTCATTCAGTCCCCAAGATCACATGCAAATCAGAGTTCTCCTTGCTCCCTCCTTCATTGGCAAGAAATCAATGTTTTTGGAACAATTTACAACTTTTATCAAACTCCCAAGAAATCAGCTTTCAAGAGAAAAAACATGCAATTTTAGATCAAATCTAAGTCCATACAGATCCAGGGGTAAGATTCCAACTTTTAGATAAAAAATTTCAAAGTTTTTCAGGCTTGACTCCATGCCCAATGGATTGCTTTCAAGGCCACTGATCTTCTATCTAACAGGTAGCTAACTTGCATGAGTCACAAAATTGTTGTCCAAAATAACCCCCCAGGACTATTTTGACAACTTCAAAATCCAATTTTGGACTTAAAGAAATTTTGTTGGAAAAATTTGCGGAATGTTGTTTTTTGTTTTATGCAGATTGAGGAACATAGTGTCCTGCGGGTTCTCCTAACCCGCGTAATGAAGGAGGAAGTTGTAGTGTTCTGCAGACTCTCTAAGTTTGTGGAACAAAGGAACATTCAAGCTCGGGACTTTGGCATATTTCATGAAGTTAGAAGCTGTGAAGCAAATGAAAATAAGTTTGTAGTGTTGCTCTAAAAAAAACTGCTTAACTGCTGATAAGGAAAAATTTGTGGAACACTAATTTAGTGTTCTGTGGGTTTCACAAAAGGGTAGTGTTCCACGGACTTCAAAAATCCTCAGAACAAAGGAACAAAGCTAAAAAATGTTCAAAGTCGTGAAAAACGGAATTAGGCTTCTTGGGCATGTGGAAATTTAAAGGAAAGCGACCAAACACTTAAACCTGCCAAAAAAGGAGAAAATTCCCGTGGGACAAAACAAATCATATATGAAGACATGAGAGTCTTTCAAAGACACACAAAAAGAGAAATTACACATAAAAAAGGAGAACACATGGGAAGTCCGTAGAACTAGGTAGATTTTGTTTTTGACCATAACTTTCGTTGCAAAGCTCCAAATTGCATGAAATTTATGGCATTGGAAAGGTCTCCCTAGGGGCTTCATTTTGGCATCAAGAAGCTCAAGATTTGGAGTTTTTGGGGTCAAAAATGCAAACATGGGTTCAATAGGGGAAAAAGGCAATTTTTCTTGTAAAAACGTCTAACCTCCTTAACCACTCAAATTTAATGCTCCATGGCGCCCATACTTCATGTTGGAAATTAAATGACATGGAAAGATGGCTTTGTCAGGCCCCCACGTGGTCTTGCAGAGAGTTATTCTGTTTGGTTAGTGGTTGAGCTCGAATTTGGCATGCCCTTTATCTTTTCCCTCCTCTTTATCTTTCAAAAATGCAAACATGGGTTCAATAGGGGAAAAAGGCAAATTTTCTTGTAAAAACGTCTAACCTCCTTAACCACTCAAATTTAATTCTCCATGGCGCCCATACTTCGTGTTGGAAATTAAATGACATGGAAAGATGGCTTTGTCAGGCCCCCACGTGGTCTTGCAGAGAGTTATTCTGTTTGGTTAGTGGTTGAGCTCGAATTTGGCATGCCCTTTATCTTTTCCCTCCTCTTTCTCTATAAAATGCAACTTATTCTCATTGTAAACCATCATTCTCCAAATTTGTAAAGGCACCATGCAGAAATGCTGCCCCAAATAGTTGTGAGTTGCAGATCTTGGATTTGGACATTTGCATGTATTTTGCACCTTCCTCCATGGATGTAATGGTCCGTGCATACTTTTATTGCAATACAATCTTATTTTGTGGCTATTTCTCTGCCCTAGTTTGATATTTCATTGCATTCTTTCCTCCCTTTCCATTCCTTGGTGTGTTGTTTGTGTTAACAAATTTCTCCATTTTGTGTGTGAAATTTGTTGGGCATGTTTTTTTGGGTTTGTGGCACATCTATCTGCCCTCTCCTTGCTTCATTTTATTTTCATTTCTACCTCATGGAGATTGATCCCATTTTCTTGGTGATATCACATCCCTTTTTAGCTTAGAATATCATTTCCATGCATCTCTCTCTCCCCGATACCTGTGAATGCTTAGATTAGGTTTAGATAGTTTCACTTTTAGTTGTAGGAGTAGTGTTAACATTAGGATAGGTAGAGGAACCATAATTCTTTGAAGGTTTGTCTCAAGATGCAAGTACCACACTTGGAGACAGTCTCATGTTAGCCAAAAGTATTGATCTTCCATGATCAAATCCTAGGGTGCTACTTTTTAGTGTTAACAATTCCCCGACACTAAAATCATATAGGTCACATCGTTTAATGAAGAACATAAATATAAAATAATTTTCAAAAAATTAAATTAGTTTTCACCCACAAAGGGTGTCTTAAAAGGTCAAACGGGTCAATTGGACCCAACTCTTGTATTGCACATCCTAGCCCAAATGGCTACAAAAATGCTATCAAAATGATCACCAAATACCCAAATGGAAAAACCTAACACACATAACCTATTTTATGTTATATAGAGAATAAAACAAGGCCTCCAGGACCTAAAATTGGAAATTAGATCTCAAACTAGAAGCATCCCTCTAGAGCTAATTGGTATAATTTTTTCATTGTAAGTCAGTAGCCCTAGCTAAGGTGGATATAAAACAGGGTTAGAAAACAATCAAAAATAATTCAAAAACACATTCTATCAATTTCCATTGACTCTCCTATATGTAGAGAAATCAATGAAATTGATAAAACTAATTTCTAACAACTAGGGTTCATTCTGCTACTAAATTTTTGGAGTTGATTATCGTGATTACACCAGTTTGTTCTTGGTGCATAACAACAAGCAGCCTATAAAACACACTTGAGAAGATAGCTCCCCAAGTATTTTTCCCAAAACTAAGGGCTTATGACATTTTTCATGCAAAAATTCTAGAGATATCTGGTGATATATTTCAATTTCTCACCACGGATCCCTAAACCATGGGTCAAAACCAAAACAAATTATCTAATTTTTAACAATTTTCCCATACATAAAAACAACAAAATCCACTCAAAAACACAATCTGATAAGTGATATAATGATCATATAAAGTTAGTAAAGCTTTGATGTGATATTCCATATCACTAAAGAGCACACTCATCCATTGAAATCTCTGCTATGTGAGTCCATGAGGTGTTTCACACATTGGTTTTCAAACATCTCTTATATCTTTTGTAAAGTGTTTTAAAGTAGAATATTTGAACAAAAAGTTTCATTCAACTCTTAAATGGTGGCCATACTTCTCAAATTTCATTTGTCTAAGCTTATAATTAGTCTTATAATGCATCCCATGAGCACTATCCACACTCCAAAATGGTCATTCTAGTGATACAATGTCCAATTCCTTGTTGCGAAATTTGACAAAAATAGGAAGGAAGCAATTAAGTTTAGTATAAAAAAATTCATTGAATAGGAAATTAAAACAAATTCCATCTTATTAATTTAATACTCTATTATTCCCAATGCACTTGATGTTGAATGTCAGCTCTGATATAGATTTCGTGCCCATGATTTCATAACCAAAAATAACCATCTAAAAACCGGTAAAAATTGAGACATTTAAAAAACATTAATTAAGTATTAGATGCGATTAAACTATTGTTATTACAAATAAATTAGTTGTATAAGGATGCAATGAACCAAATAAAGAAACACTTTTTCCTCAAACCATTTCTCACGTGATTAATCCTAGCTAAGTTTATTATGATCTCCACTACCAAGGTGTTAAAAAAATCATCTTTGAGTTATATTGTGTAATTCAAGGTTAATCACATTAAGGATGAATATAGACAAGCTAAGTGATACTTGTGTCATTTATAATTTTTCTCATTCCAAATTGACAAAATAAATCAAGGTAATATGATATCTAAAAAATTATATTTTTTTACACCATTAACGTAGACTAAGTTCGATCCAACTATCAATTGCACTAACTATTATTGCTAATAAATTTGACATCATATAAATGCACCAATAGGGTCCCTTAGGTTTAGTGTGACTTTTCCAAGGCATTATATAGTTATATTTATTTTTACCAAGTCAATTAACTAAAATAGGGAGTATAAAACAAATCACCATTGCATTATATCACTCTTAACTTCACTTAAGTTTAGCTATGTTTTTTCCACCATGGTAGGGATCTAAGACAAGGTAGGAATTATTTGACTATAGGATAGGTAATTTTAAGTTCAAAATATTCCAAAACAATTAGCTAAGTTGCGGTATATAAACAAAATTGTAGAATCATTTTCACACTTAACGTAACTAAGTTTATGTATACACCCAATTTTTTACTTTTCATCTCTCATACATGTTAATAATGATTTCCTGTGTATATAAGGGTCACTGATGCAACTATTTCTTGATCAGGTGCCTTAAGGGGCCTATCAAGAATGGGGAATGGTTATTCAAATAATCATTATGGGTTAGAGACAGTACACAGAGAGAGTTTTGTTATTTCGTCTTTACCTTAGTTGTCCTTTCACTAGTTATCCTTGTCCCCTTAGGTCTCACACACATTGCACTCCCAACTTATTTTTTGATTCTCGCCATTAGGTTTTGTGTTTATCCATTTCCATGATCTATGACACCTTATTTTAAGTTTTCATGGCATATTCTCTCTTTTTATCACATTTGGCTGATTTCATCACCTATGGGAGATGGTGTCAGTGTTAAATTTATCTTGTTCGATGCCATATCCCATAGGAAATGACGTCCTATATATACAAACACACCTCAATTTTAAATTCATAAGGAAGAAAACTCGTACCTTAGGAACTATCATCTGCTCTTCTTTTTCTTTCTATCTTTTTATCGTCTCTCAGCACTCTTGGTTCATCTTACACTTTTCTTGTATTGAATTCAACACTCTTCTTATTTTTTGGTTCATTTTCACTATAGGTTCATTTATAGCGAGTCTAGGATAGGAATGATGTTCCCCTTCTCTGCTTAATAGAGATTCTCTCAGAGTGTGTTTCTTATATGGAGAGATAGATGCATCAATGACCACTCTATAGGTATAAGGTGAGTTCTCTAACCATTTTTTGTCATTATTCATAGATTAGTGCACTTCCCTTCCCTCATTTTACTATTTTAGCTTATTATTACATATGTTTGGATGTTAGTTAGCATAGTAATATTATTTATGATCAGCTTCGTATATTTACATTACTTTCATTTAAGTTATATCATGCATGTTTTTCATATATATTATTGATATACACTTGTCCTCACCCAATCATTGATATCTTAGTAAGATTGTCTCCCCTATCTTAACTACCAGACTTAGAAACCCTAGGTTGACCTAATATAGGGATTACTACTCTCGATATATGTGAACATAACACTCAATGTAGCCCCTTTAAATCTATCCATTGTATGTCGGTTCATGTGTTTATCCTTTTCATTGCCTTGATACCCCTGTAGAACAGATGAGTTAGGAGAGAAAGTTATTGAGACACATTCTTGGCATGCCATACATTTTTGGTGAATCTGACATGAATCCTACAAAAAAAATTATCGAGTACAACTCATTAAAATAACCCGTCTTCAAATTTGGATTCATTCAAGCATTGAAAACCCCCAAAAACCTTTAAAAACTTCTTGCATAGACACCATCACCAAAGGGAAATATTGTCCATTTCTATCACATCTACTTTCAGAAACCTTCAGCCCCTGTATAGACCCTATTGCACAGTTGATTTTGAATTTTTATATTCTTTCACTTCTGAGACAACATCAGCCCCTATTCGAAATTTTTGAAAAGGATGATTTTGTGTTTTCTTCTCTAAATTTGGCCCCTGTGTAAACATTCTAAAAGGCCAATTTTTTATAAAGTGCATATTTCTAGAGCCTTTTTTTCATATTCCAAGTTACAAATATTTCACCTCTAAGGATATTTTTAGCACAATTGAACCATTTTAACTTATCCACGAGATATTCCTTTTACACATAAATCTCCTCTCCATGCTCTTAAATGTTCATTTTTGTATTCTACAAGTGTTCATCATCCTAGTCACCCCAATATCATGCATGAAACTCTATTATACCAACCATGTCCCTCTGATCAGTTAGAGTATGGTCAGTCATTAGAATGTAATGTCGTTGATATTGAGAAAATATATCCTAGATCCATCATTAAGAACCTCAAAAATAATGAGTATTTTACCCTTCACATGGATGGAGGTTTTCAAAAGATATCTACCGATGTTATGGAAATGACCATGCTTTCCCTAACTAGGGAATATCCTACCATGATCAAACTCCTCCCTGAAGCACTGAACAGATATAATGTCACAAAACCCCTACTCACGAACATTTCAATCATGAAAAATCAATCATATCTAAAGGTTGTTCTTCTTCTATGGATCTTATCATGGTAATAGTTAAGCTCCTAGATCAGATGGCCTTATCCCAAGCTAGCACCACATCTAGCATGATCTAAATGAAAAATCATATGTTGTAGATATCTTCTAAAATATTGTTTCCTAGCTTGCCTTCTTATATTCCCCCTCCATTTGGGGATGCACACAGGATTCCTTTTCCTCCTTCACCAATCTAAAGAAATATGTTACAAACTGTCCAAAATAAACCTTTAGCTTCATACATTGTTGTCATGGACTTGGTATAGACTATCACTACCATCTCTTACTATGGCTCAGTGGATCCATCCCTCTACCTCAAGACCTTTGGAAATATCTAAAAAGAATGGATTCAAACAAACACGTATGTAACCACTAGGCTTCTAGCAAAAATTTCATAGGCGAGGCATTAGAATAGTATAACCAACTTCCTCCCAACTCAATAGTTGGCTTATAAATCTTATTTAGAGATATTATATCTGAATTTCAACAAAAATACCTTCTCGAAAACACTTTACAAAGATTCATAAACCTTTAGCAAGGGGCTCACAAATCTTCCCAAGGTTTTATTAAGAAATGGAAAAAACTTTCCATACAAGTCAATCATGATCTTGATGATCAAATCCTATGTCAAATATTTTTTAAGGCCCTTACACCTACTCTCTAATATAAATTCATGTCCTTATCTCCCAACATGCTAGAGGAAGCCCTTGAACAAGTGAAAATACAAGATCATCTCATGCATGAGTTTGTATGCATTTCCATTTCATCACCTGAGATTAAAAGCATAATGCATGAAATCAACCCTTCAAATCCTCTAATAGAAAAAGGAATGGGAGAACATCAGGAATCTCCTTACTCCTCCCTTCATACTCCTTTATCTCATGTTGAACTTATCCAAATGCTTCCCACTCCATGAATAGTCCCTCCTTCAAAACAAGCCTTGCCTAACTTTAGAGGTGATCTATTTTGTTAATGGCATGCCACTATAGAACATTATCACAGTGAGTGTAAGGACATTAGGAAGGCATACCTTGAATTATTCATTGATTCTTCCTTCAATTATTCTACTGTTATACAATAACATTATGAGAAATATTAATCTTTATAGAGATCTCACTCCAACCATTAAAATAAACATCATAAAAGCCACATGAATAACATTATGGCGACCATATAACCTTCATACGATAAAATTTTCCTATATTATCAATACATTAATGTGGATAAGGTAAACTATAGATGTAAACCAGCCCATAAATATCCCATTATCAAGCCAAAGAATTTTTTTGATAATACACCATTTCTTGATACTTCCCAGGACCCACTGACGATGGAGCTTGCTCCCACAATTGAGCCTCTACCTGTGGTGTCCTAAGAAGTACCAAGTAAGGATCCTATCGCACCATTTTCCAAAAATATATATTCAAATAAATCACCTTCAAATATGGATATGTCTTCCATTATGCCACCACCACGATATCACTATGGAAGATATTCAAGGCTTAGTTTGAACTTTTTAGATGAGCTAAATTCCCTTACATAAAAAATACCTTTCATGGAGCTCATTCCTACCTCAGTTTCAAATTGAAGGTTTCTCCTCTAACAATTGAAAATATTTGAGGATCCTTCTTATGTGGCTCCAAAGATTCCTATCACGTCCCCAAACCCATAAATCCATCACATAAATACTATTGGATCATTATTATGACACTCACATCTGTGTTTCTTAGCCTTGGAGTTTGTGGAGGATGATATGATTACTAGCAAGGTCTAATTTTGTGTTGATGACCTTCCCCTACTCAATTGTGTTATCAGTCATGATGCACAAGTACGTAGGTTCATTTTGGATGAAGATATCGAGAATTAACTTAACATATTTCTCACTCGTCAAGAACCTTGTTTATTCTATTAATGACCTCAAGCCTACTTGGTTAAATTTTTGTGGCTTCGAAAAAACCAAGCAAAAACCCATAACATGCATTTTTTTACCAATCATAGTTAGACCCAAAACTGTCCACACCAAATTCATGGTTCTATATTGTCCTCTCTCATAAAACATCTTATTAGACTAACCATGGACACACTAGATGCATGCAGTTACATTGTATGGGTACCAATGCATTAAATTCATCCATAACAACCAACTCTTTAGGCATGATGTTGATCCCAATCCTTGGTATATTTCGGTACCATTTCCTAATGATTCTTTCCTAATTCCAAATACTCTAAAGATCCAAAGTATTCCCTACCTAGAGTTATTTGATCTTATGTCTAAAATCTAAATTACATTATTGGATTCATATGGTGATGAACCAAATGATATTTAAAAAATATTCAATAAAAACATATTACCTAATGATATTATACATTGGTTATTCTACCTCGAGATTGATTTCCTCCTCAAAACAATACGAAGGAGCCAACAAGTGATGTATTGACCTCCAAAAACTTAGAATGAAATGACCTAGTAATCATGGAACTCTTTTATGATCACCATATTTTTTCACCTAGATATTTTTAGCAAGATTGGTGTTTCAACTAAGGAGGATGGGATTGATCTTAAAGAAAAATAGATTGCCTTCGACAAAGATTACATTTTTTCACAAGATAATTATAGTTGCTTGGAAGTATTGTACTACCAACATTCCTTGGCCCAAATATAGTCTTGTTGAATCTAATACCATGAACGCATCTTAAAAAACCCCTACCTGTGATAATAGAGATAGTGAGTATGAAGAGGAAATGCTTCCTTATGTCCCTCCCGATAATCTGTCACTCCTTAATACTCCCTGGGTCATCAATAAAATCTTTGACTATGCTTCACGTCATGATCCCATAGTAAGTCTACCTTCTGCACTAGCTTCTAAGCCAAACTTCACACTCAACACTAGTCTCAATGCTCCTAGTATGGCCATTGTTGATCTTGCACCTAAAGTGGTCATCTTAGATGGTAGGGTATTAGATGTATGAAAAACCAATTCTAGAAAGCATAGATATTGTAGGTGATGCATAGGCCTAGAAATTGTTGTAAAATAGCATGGGCCTCTTCCTACCCTAGACAATGATGAGGCTATTATAAAACTCCTATATTCCTGATAAGATAAACTCCCTCGACATCATCACAAGTTGGGAAAATTATCCAAGAAACCTATGCGCTTTGACAATTATGTCATTACTATTGGTCCTAGTCAGGATGAAGTAGCCAAATTTCCTAAAGCCCCATAGCATTTCCAAGACATAAATGTTGTGTTAGCTGAATCAACCATTAGTGTACAACTCAATGATGATATCAATCATGTAGTCATGCTTGGTGATTTTTTTCCTCACTTACGTGAGTGTCACATAGAAGTCCTATGAAAAAATGAAATGATATTTCATGGGGATATGTCAATATTCCTAATATTTATTCTGAAATTGTCTCCCATAGCATCATTATTTATCACAATGCCACTCCCATTTGGAAAAATAAAATGAAGTTCCTACCAAAGATCAATGATTTATGTCATAAAGAAATCATCAATCTGAATTTATATGGTAGACTATTCTTAATGGATGTATAACATCATCCCATTTCAAAAAAATGCCACCTTGGCTATCCATATTTGCATTGAATTTTGAAACCCTAACCTCTCTTTTCGTAAAGATAAATTTCCTCTACCCTCCATTGATTCCATTATTGATGCCATGACAAGGTACAAAATGTTATCTCTTATAGATGGGTTCTCATGGTATAACTAAATTCATATTTCTCCCGAAGACCAACATAATACTATCGTCACTAGAGAATGGGGTACCTATTGTTATGTGAAAATTCCCTTTGGACTCAAAAATATTGGTGTAACATATCAACTCATCATGACACACATATTTCTTGATCTCATACATAAAATAGTTGAATTCTACATTTATAGTCTACTCATTAAATCTTGACACACTATTAATCACACTCATGACTTAGATATTGCCTTAGGATGCCTTCATAAATACAAGGTTCACCTCAATCCTAGAAAATGCATATTCGAGGTAACGCGGGGAAAAATCCTATAGTTCTTAGTATCTCAATGTGGTATTGATGTCAAATGAGAAAAGATTAAATTTATTATCGATATGCCATGACCATCCTCCATAACATACATATGCACTTTCCTCATAAAACTTAGGTCAATCTGAAAATTTTTCCCCAAGTCTACTTATCACACTCATTCCCTAAATAGTTTCCTTTGTAAATCTACCAAACTAGAGTGGATAAAAGAGTATCAACAAACCTTTGACAATATGAAGCACTCTTTATCCTTGCTACCAACCTTACTATTAGGAATCTATGGTTTAGTGCTTATCAAATGGTTTTATATTTATGCATTGTAGAATATAAATTTTAGTGGTAAAAGTAAATAGGGTAAAAATTGGGTAGTTAGTAAGTTAGAATAATAAAACAAATAATATTGTTTTATTATGGTGTTTTTTATTGTTAAAACCATTCAGGAAAATTAGTTTCATGAGGAAACATAATTTGTTGAGAGATTTGTTATTCCTCCACTCCTATCTAATGGATTCATTTGTAACCGAGGAGATATAGTGGTTGTATACTATAGTAAGAATAATATTTGTGTCGAGTTTGAGTTTTTTAAATATTTATAATTCATGTGAATGAATTCTGAGTTTTTAGATCCATCAAATTTATTTTGATCACACAATAGAGATCATAAATCACATCTAGCATTAGAGCGAGGTCATCTGCGTATCTTTCCCTGAGCATGTTCAGTTTGTGTATGGTTAGTGTTTTATGTGTAAGGTGAGTAGTCATGTCTCGTTGGCACACTGCGTGTGTTATTCTTAATGAAAGTATTTAATGTGATGGATTATAAAATATGGTGGATCGATGATTGAATACATTTCCTATGTGTATCCATGAATGTCTTGAGAGAAATTAGATTTTCCTATGTATTTTAAGTCCTCCACCAGAGATATCACATTTAAAGAAATACATAACACGTATTTCAACAAATCCATTGTGGATTCTACCTTGTGTTTATGTCACCCATTCACTGTAGCTAATCTATTGACATTTTCTGATAGTTTACTCTCCACTTGACCACACAAAGTTCATTACACAGAATGTGCTCCCATAGAATATGATGTACGTTGGATCAACATGCATATTAAAGTATTTATTATCCCCATCATAAACATCAACCTCATGGGTTCTATGTTGGACTGAGATAATTTGGCATCTCACACAACTCTATGCATTGATGACATCAATATATGCATCTCCATGAACTTGAGCTATATGGTGAGTAGATCTCTACACACACCTGTGGTAAGCTACACCTAAGATGGATCTTGCTCATTGCTATCATGACAACATTATTCAAATTATTCATTTGAGGACCTCAAGTTCTTATTTCCATCAAGCAATGCTCAATTGTTTCAATGGTGGTTCAAAAAATCACATCGCTTTCAATACAAGATCAGGTAGTAAGCATTTAGTGAGTCTTCTTTCTTGTATAGTTTTTTGATATTTTCTATCCTTTATGATAATAGAAACATCTTTAGCACCACTTGATAAGTTCAATGGTGTAAATTTTCATGCATGGAAATTGAAATTTTAGATGTAAATTATGAATAAGAATTTATGGAGGACTATAAATGGGAAAGAAAGAAAACCATCAGGTCCATATAAAGTAGTAGAATTGGAAACAAGGGATGATAAATCAAAATCCATTATTGGCTTAGCTCTTTCAGGTTTTGAATTGCACTATGTTGAACTTGATAAACCATCAAAGGAAATGTGGGACAATCTAAGTAAGTTATTTGGTGCAAAAGTTGTCAATGCAAATTTTTCCTTAAAACTTCAGTTTTTTAGATTCAAAATGGATGACAGAGTCACCATGTCTAGTCACATTAATGATTTCAAATCACTCACTAGAAAATTAATAGAAAATTATACTCATGTTGATGATGAGGATGTAAAATCCATATTACTGAATAGTTTGCCTCTAAAATACAGAAATGTAGTTTTTACTCTTTGACAGATGCCTTCTAAAACTCCTGAAGACATGATTTCATCTCTCTTATGTGAAGAGAATAGAACTAAAGAAGATGTAGAAGAAAAAAAATCCTTGTATATGAAAAGGAAGCATAAGAACTTTACTAAAAGGGAAAGTGAACTAGAATGTTTCTATTGTAAGAAAAAAGGGAATATTTCCAGAGATATACTTATTGGAAATCTTATATATACATCCAATGTATCTACTGATTAAGAATCATCATGAGAAGATGAACCTACAGAAGATGAATGCGGATATGTGTATGATGATCTCCTCTTCTAAACAATCATTGACTAGAGGTTGGAGGCAACATAGGATGGAGGAAAAACAAAGTCCTCTCATCAGTCACCTATGATGGGGCCACATCACTGGTTATGATGTGTGTGTGTGTGTGTGTGTTTCTTTTTTTCTTTCGGCATGGTGTGTTGATTTCAGATTTCTTTGTGTTATGGAAACTTCACATTGTGGGGTGGAAATGACACATTCTTTCAAAAAAAAAAATTTTTTTTTTTTTTTTGCCGGGGGGGGGGGGGAGAATAATATGCGCTATCATGGATTCTTATATGTAATCTCCTTCAAATAAAAAATTATGAGAGCCAAGTAATGTACTATAGCATCATGATATTGTGGTTATTGGATCCATTAGAATAACATCTATAGTTGTGTTTGTTAGTAATCCACTAGAAAATTTATCTTTAGTTTGTGGTTGTTAGTAACCCACTGGGAAAAATATCTTTGGTGAAGTTGTTGGTAAACCACTTGGAAAACCATCCAAAGGTTAGTGGTATTGTCCTAGAAACCATCCAAATCATGACCAATATGGAAGCAATAGTTGCAATACACATGTGTGTTTTCCCAATGTTAGCATTAGGGGGAATGTTAGGAATTTATGGTTTAGTGCTTATCATATGGTTTAATATTTATGCATTGTAAAATATAACTGTTAGAGGTAAAAGTAGATATGGTGAAAAGTGCGTGGTTAGTAAGTTAGAATAATAAAACAATTAGTATTGTTTTATTATGGTTTTATTACTATTAAAACCATTCAAGAAAATTAGTTTCATGAGGAAACATAATTTTTTGAGAGATCTGTTATTGTACCACCTATATACTGGATTCATTTGTAGCTAAGGAGATATAGTGGTTGTATGCTGTAGTAATAATCATATTTGTGTGGAGTTTGATTTTGTTAAATATTTGTAATTCCTGTGAGTGAATTCTAAGTTTGTAGATCCATCAATAGTGTTTTGATCACACAATTGAAAGAATAAATCACACTTACAGCCTCCTTCACCAGATCGACCTTTGCTACTATATACCTCTTCCACTCCAGTGTTTGTTCAGGAAATGTTATCATAGGACGATGAAAAGAGAAAGGAGAATGTTGTTTATTATGTTAGTCGAACCTTACTAGACTATGAAGCGTGATACAAATCCTTCAAACAGGATTTTTTAACCATATAATATCCACCTATGAAGTTATATCACTACATGCTATATCAAACTACTTACATTATTATCCATAGGGATCCCTTATGACACTTATTCTCACATGTTATCCTCCCTATGAATCATTTTGGGAAGTGTATGACTCTCTTTATGAAATTTAACTTCCGCATCATCAAATGAAAGGTGATAAAAGGCCAAGTCATAACAGACCAGTTGGTTACTACCTGCATCTCTACTTCTCATTATATTCATGATGCATTTCCCAATGAGGACATCCTCCTAATTAAAGGTATAGACACCACCATTTCCATCAAATATTTCTACTATAACTTCACTATTGATCTTGAGGCACAATCCTCTGACAATAGTGTTGAAACACTTCCCACACCAGAAACCAAATTAACAGCCAAAGTCATTATGGAGGAGATCAACATCAATCTCCATGAGGATACATGGACGTTACACTTAGATGGGGAAAATTTTCTCTAAGGAAATGGGGAAGGTTAAGTTCTCACCGATTACTTTGGAAATGCTTTCCCTCTTTCCTGTCATTTCTAATTCAAAATCACAAACAACCTAGCCGAGTATGAGGCTCTTATCTTAGGCATTTAGTGTTAGAAGCACAACGATTGAGAGGGGGCTTGAATCATTCATAAAAAAAACTTTTACTTCATTTAGAAAGGCATACATTCATCATTCAAATCAGCTATTTAACATACATAATCAATGTTGATCTTATTAAGTGCATTAAAACCATTCACAAATGCAAGAGTTAAGACAAAACACATGAAAACTAGATATGAAGTGGGAAAACCTCAAGCTAAAGAAAACCCACTGAAAATTTATTTATATTACTCAAAACAAAGGAATTATATGGATATTACACATCACACAAGATTTCTTTAGTGAGACATTGTTGGCTGGACATATTTATTCCTAAGTACTATAGGTGTATGAGATTAGGGCACACAGGAAACAAACACATAGGTACACACAGAAGATCAATGGATATAGTGAGTGCTAAGGGTGAAGTTGGAGTTTCAGACTTGGTAATTTTACATACACGGGCTAAGAATGGATTGAGTGTTGAAAATTCTTTGATAGAAGACTTGAAAGACACTCCAAGATATTTTGAGACCAAGTGGAAGGTGAAGCGTCATGCAAAGTTCGAGCTAATAATGGTATTAGAACTAGAGTAATTAATAGATGATCTATTATTAGGTGAAGCTTGCATGTTCCTTAGTTTTTTTGCAGTGGTGCATGGTTATTCTTAGAATGCAGCCTATTTTGATAGTGCATGAGTAGTGAAGGGAAATTCCCCATTACCTATATATATATATATATATATATATATATATATATATATATATATATATATGTATATATATATATATATACATATATGCACAACTTAAAAGAGACAAGACGAACAGATTTATGTTGTTGGTATGATTTTGCATGCATGACCTTTTGATGGTAAATATAATTTATTCAGATATGGATTTTGTTATGGATTAATATGATTGATATTTGTAGATGGATAATGGTTTTTTATGTCTCCATTACTAGTTATTGCATGGTAAATTTGATCTTGATCCTTGTTTGATTCATTATACATTATAGTTGTGTTCTGATTCTTGTTGTACTTTACCATTAAATTACTTTCTATGTATATGGAATACTTGTATGATCGTGCTAATTCCTTGAAAAATATGGTATTAAAAGAGGGTACTGGTACCTTTGTGCACTTCGAGTGAGAACTCAGATCTGTCTGAGTGATGTGTCAACGCATCTAGGGTTTGAGTAAGAAAAAAAACTACATTTTGGTGTAATTTTCTATCCTAGAATGGAATTCCAATTTTTTTAGGCACAAAGTTTTTTTCTTTGAAGAAAAATGGTTCTTCAAAATAAGATAAAAGGGGTATTCAAAAAGCCAGAAACAATAAGCCCATGTCTTCACTTTTATAGCCTCTCCAAGGATCAAATTAAAAATCAAACATTTTCCCTCCTTTTCCTTGACCCATGCATCATAGAAACATTATAAATTCAAATAATAACATCCAAAATTGACCCAAGTATGTCAGCCTAGCTTAAACCATCATTTTATGTGCCAAAATTGGCTCAGAACCCCATGGGCACAAAGATAAAAATACACATACTTCAAACCCATCCTTATTAATAACCCATAAATCACCAAACATGTTTGAATTAAAATTTAAACATAATAAATAATTGTAATTAATATCAACTAATCAAATTATTTTGTTTAATGGGCCCAATGCTCTTTGTATTTCTCAAAATTCTTATTTCTTGCACTCGTCAGCACCCTGGAAACATCATAATGCCGCCAAATCACTTCTAATAGACCAAACCATGCCATGTGAACAAGAAATGGAAATGGAAGAACCTTTAGAACACTTATAATAAATTTATAATTCATGCAACATCCTTCACTTCAAACCACAATAACATTTGCCTTCACCAGATCAAAATGCCAAAAAGGTTGTTTCCAAAGGTTAGTTCATAAAATAATTTATACAAACATTAAAGACCTAAAAATGGTTTCATTTGATTCTCAATTAATCTCTATTCACATTATAGGTTATGGTAATCATCACCCAAACCATATCATGCTTCAAATAAAATCAAACTTGTACAACAACAGATGTTGTCTTGAATTACCAAAAATATTATTGCTCAAATAATTACCTAGGAACCATTTCAAATGAACTCATCAAGAATCAATTAATATATTACTGGAAATATATTTGAATATAATTTCCAAAAAAACTTGAATCATCTCAAAATCCCACTTGTAACTCAAGTTATGACCATTTTACTGGACCCTGCTATTTGAGATCCCAAAACTTCCCTTGACTAGTCAACTTGTTTGGACCTTAAAACACCATGAACCTACATTATATTTCTTTGATACTCCCATGGAAATAAATAAAAAACTCCCAATAATCATGAACCATCAATTTTGCATGTTACTCCTTTGGACCATCTTGTCCTGAATCCTTATTCTCCAGAAACTACTATTTTTAGTTGGGGCTCACATATCACCATGACCTTAAACATAAATTTCTGTAAATCCTAAGGATTCCTATACATCATAAAATCATTAACGTTTATGAATCAATCAAAACTAGGTCAGTATAGTTCACTTTCTGTCAATTGCTCCTAGCTAGGGTTTTAGAGCACTTTACCTTCTTAACATTCATTCATGAAAACCCAACGATAAAATGACCTAATTATTTTTGTAAAACCTTATAAACTCACCTTATAATAATTTTTTAAATCCAAAAGGTTCAATGAAAATGACACTATTCACAACGAGCATCAGAAGATCAACTTTGAGCTGCAATTTGACTTGATTTTCACCTTATCTCACAAAATCAATCATATCTAAAAAAATATACATCCTGGGGACCTCAAAAAATTTTGAGAGCACAATTAATAATCCCTAAAACATCTCCCATAAACATTTTGTGAATTCCATAGCTCAATCTCTCCATTCACTAAGAATTACCTATGTTTGTATGTTAGATCCTCATTGTAGAAGCTAGGGTCAACTAAAATAATGTAAATAGCTGAACAATAAACCTATGAAAATGACCCAGACATACCTCATATACCATAATATACCTGAATGTAAGCTTCCATAATATCATATAGCTCCAAACCAAATTTTCACACCTCCAAGCAAGCATACCTTCTCCCAATGAGCACATGTAACCAAGTGATCCACCTGTACTTGCACCATGACACTATAGTGAGTGCTCGAACACCCTCAAATCATGTTATATATAATTTCAACATGCTTCCCAAGCATCCAAGAATCTCACATTACCAAGCTACATCTCCTAGGCACCTGTATGGACTTGCAAGAGCAAGAAAACACCTCAGTGAATCTCACTGTATCATCTGATATACATATATAACAATATTTTAGAATCAAGAACATCATCATATGAAACTCAATTTGTTGTTAATTTGGTTTTGCATCAATAACAACACCTATTATGACCATGCCAAAACTTGATCCTTGTTTGATTCATTATACAATATGGTTTTATTTTGATTCTTGTTGTGCTTTACCATTAAATTACTTGTTATGTATATGGAATACTTGTATGATCATGCTAAAACCTTGAAAAATATGGTATTAAAAGAGGGACCTAGTACCTTTGTGTGGTTTGGGTGAGCACTCGTATCTGTCTAAGTGATGTGACAGTGGGTCTAGGGTTTGAGTAAGAAAAATAAACTACATTTTGGTTCCATTATCAGGACCTCTTTTCAAGTTTTTGTAAGGATGTTGCATGATGAAGACATCAATTAAATTTGGCCAGTATTAAGAGTTGGTTAGAAGATTTAGAGGATGATTTTTCTCACAGATATAATATTGGACTTGATTTTGATGCGGATGCATGGGTTGAAGAACATTTGTATCATGAGCACTATGAGACATTTTTCTGTTGTTTTCCTATAGAGTTTTATGAGTGGTTGGTAGCATATGCATCACAGAGAAATTAGAGGTACATATTTATTGTTTGGACATAAGAAGACTACCAAATTACATGATGTTGATCTACCTTGGACACGTGTTGTAGATCACTGGTGGAATGGTGTTTTTTATTGTTATACATTGGAGTATGTTGTTTATACTTATTCATGTTAAGTGGTTGTTGAGTTTCAGTTCTTGCACAAACCCATAGCACTTATTTTCACGTTATCCCTTTAGCAGTTAAGATCTTGTTGGTAACTATGGACTTGGAAGAATGACCTATGGCTGGCTAAATCTCAACCACGCACAGAGGTAGGAGTAGGTATGGTGAAATATGGTGGAATTTACAATAGAAAAGGAAAGAGAGGAATGATGGATTAAGTATAATGAATCATGGGAGAGGGAGTTAACAAGGAATTTCAGTGCTGAGGAGTCTATAGATTTGTGGAGATAGGTGATATGCGAAGGATTTGAGGCTCATGTGGAGGACATGGAACCTGAGCAACTGGTATTCCCCCATTTAGATAAGTCTAGAAGATAATCCCCTTCAGCTTCATATGAGACCACGTCAGAAGAAGGATAAGGGTCATAGGTCTGCATCTGATCCCACCTGGTGACCTTTCCCTTGTGCTTGGTGTTCCAATCCCTAAAATAATTTTTAAGAAATAGGCTAGTGTTGGTGATAGAGTAGTGATAGGTAGATATCATTTTCCATTGAATACAGAAGTGCATCAAATGACATCTTTGAAATTGCAGGTGACCGCATCTTTGTTGTTTGGAGGACAAATTGAAGGAATACTTTCTTGTGCATCATCAGGACAGGGTGTGGGCATGCAAAATGTTGGAAATACGTCTAGAAGTAGTACAACTTTGTAAGACTATGGGATTTCAATTTAGAACAATAGTTGGAACATAAAGTAGCTCATCCTCTAGTTTGGCGCCTGCTACATGTGGGGGATCAAGAGGATCAAGGGGTTTGGGATCAAGTGGATTTGGTGGTTTTGGACATGAAGGAAATACTGGTGGGGATTCTAGTTTCATATATGGTGGATAGGTCCACACCCTCATTATTCGTAACTGATATTCTATGAGATGTCTCTTCACTTTCCATAATATAGAGGTATTGAGGATGTTGCATAACATGTACACAACTGTGAGATATTATGGCATGCTAAAGGGATCACAGCTCCTAAATGTAAGGCAAGTCAGTTTAGTACTACTTTGCTAGGGAAAGCACATGGTTTTTATAGGAAGTATGATCCAAACTAGACTGTTGTAGATTACAACATGTTGTGTGATGGTTTATTGGTTGAGTTTCATATACCTAAACTTGAATAGAAAGTCATCAACGTGCTGAAAGAGATTAAGCAGGGAATGGCTGAGAGCATAAGGGAGTATGATGCACACTTTAAAACTTTTCTATCAAATTTGTCTTATGATATTCACCCTATCCAGCATGCACAATGATTTGTTTGTGATTTGATAACAAATTTTATAAGGGTTCTCTCTCATAAGACGTTTACAGATCCGCAGTATGATTTTGAGGCCGCTCTATATGCTAAGGTAGTTGGGAGTGTAGAAATTTGAGTTAGCCCATTCTTGGAGGCACAAATTGCAACTATGGAAAAAATTTGGAGAAATCATTGGCTAATTAAGATCATGAGACATGCAGTGGGATATAGTGTATGGATTGGTAGGTTGAAGGACATACGAAGGATAGATTCTCTTGTAATCAATGCATGCCATGCTACTGGATTGTGAGATATGTCTCTTAGATCATGATTCAAGTAGATGTTTTTTACTGCACTACGTGATCCAAAATAACGTGTCTTGCTACTATAAGATTTTTAAGTCCCACACTCATGATACGAAGAATTGTAGGCTGATTGATTAGATTCATGAGGTTATTGAAACTAGTGAATGTCAAACTAGTGTGGTGAATAATTCTAAGGACCAGGGTGATAATCATAGTCATAATGAAGGGTGATCTAATAGAGGTGGTAGAGGTAAAGGTTACTCTGGAGGATACATAGGCCATGGACGTGGCAATGGAAGAGGTGACTTCCCTCATGGAACTTTTTATACATGTGGATCTCTTGATCATTATAGGTGTGAATGCCCTCAGAACGTGGTTTTCTCATGGTGTGGAAAAAAGTATAAGTTTAAAGAATACCCTGATTTATATGAGCATATGAGAAAACAAAAAAATCAAGATAAAGGCATGAGGATGATAAAGTTACAACACATTATAGAATATCAGTGGATGTCAAAGTTAGCACCTGATCCTGAGGTAATACCTGTGTTGGTGACTACACGTGTTGAGGTTGTGTGCGCTCGTGAGACTCCAAAGTAGAATATTTTTATTACAAAATAAGAGGTATTTCATGTAAAATATCTAGATCCTACTCATCAGAATAAATTTTATCAAGAAACTACGAAGGTTATTGGAAACTTGTAGGGTGAAATACAGTGTTTGAAGGATCAATTGCGGAAAGTTGAGCTTCCTCAGAAATATTTTGATGAGTTCAAGGAGGTTTGTAATATTTTGTGCTAGGAAAATATCATTCCTTTGTTAGGGGAATGGTTGAGGGAGAAAATACCATGTGTTGGATCTAAGCACGAGAGAAAAATATTACATGTAAACTTACCTCCTCATAGTATTGAGTATGATAAAGAGATCACTTTGATTGCAGTTATTGATGGGTGGCTATTGATTAGCATATTGATTGATACTAGTGCAGAAGTAAATGTACTCACTATAGATGCGTGAAATCAAATGGGGAGGCCACCATTACAGCCATCTTCAAATGTGTTATATATGAAAAATATGACTAAAGCCATGCCCATTGGGATATTGAAGGATGCCACTATTACTATACAAAGGGCCAAGTTTACTGGGGACTTTGAGGTCTTGGCACTTAAAGAAGTAGATAATTTTCTAGCATTACTTGGGTTGCCCTTGGTGTTATGTGAATAATGTTGATCTGTGCTTTAACAAAGGATACATCAGTTTTGAGAACAAGAGAAGAGTGTGTGATTATTCCTTTGATAGATGGGAAGACTACACCATATGTAGAATATTTAAGTGAAGAGGATTTGAATAGGATATATGTGTGTACAGCTCAGGGATCTTGAAGCTTGCATGAGTCCATCTAAGGAAGGTGTTATTTAATGGGATAATGCTCAGTCTATGAGTGATACAACCATAGTGTTTCCTATGATAACTGGGCACATGGAATGTATGGTATGGTGGTAGATGAGCGATCAAAGAATATGGTTACTCACATAAGTAGGACATGCGCATGGTTAGGCACTTGGGCCATAACCAAGTACCTTGGTACACTGGTGAAGGAAACCCTGATGTATTTCTACACGTCATGAAAGCTCAATGGAAAGATGAGGGTAGACAGAAGAAATATTTTGGTATATTCCTTGTGTGGGACAACTGTGTGCTGGTGGACTACACACAACAATAACCTTTTGAAGTGATGAAAAGTGATAATCACCTTCTCTACTATGTTTCTTAGGATCTAGTGTACCTTCAAAAATATGTGAATTCCATGGGAAGGATTATGCTTCGCACCACATTCAAAAGTGTGAGAGACTTTCGATGGAGGGGTAGGAAACCTTACCGCCATCACTCTAGGGACATAATTTATACACCACTTTAAGCGAAGTTTGGTCACACACATGGTATGTTCATGTAGAGTTAACAATGAGAAAAAATTAATTGGCAGTCCAGATGACCTCGGGTATGATTTAGACCTTTGACTATTTTTCTACTAAACCTCCAGTGCATGAAACATTATAGATTATAAATTTCCTTATGATGGGGGATAGTGCAAAGGCTGAAGAAATCCTGTTAGCTATGTTTATAGAATTATACTTAGAGGTGTGATTTAAAGAAGAAGAAATAGATAAGGAATAACTTGCGCGTGCCTGCTTGGAAAAAGAAAAGGGTAAGTTGGTTTATATGATTGAAGATGAAGAGTTATAGAATTTGGATGATGACCACACTATGGGAATTTATGAGGTCTTGAATAGTGTTAATGAGAAGGTGTTCACTTATCATGAGCCTATGAAAAAAAATAATGTCGACATTGGGATAGATACAAAGCCTAAAGAGGCCATTATTGGTGACTTCTGGTTTAAACAAGAGGCGGTGAAGATTATTGATCTGTTACGTGACTTCAAGAACTTATTTCTTAGAGGATATCATGAATAGAAGGGAGTGCATCCCTCTTTGAGTGATATGAGAATCAAATTAAAGGAAAGGGAACACCTAGTTAGGAAGAGGCCTTACAGGATGAACCCTAATGTATGCGTCAAATTTAAGGAAGATATTGATAAGATGTTGAAATCTAGAATCAATCAGCCCATTGACGAATTAGAGTGGGTTAACCCTATGGTGATAAGCATAAAGAAGGATGATCAGATAAGGATCTGTGTGGATTACAGGGAGTTGAATAATGCTTATGTTATAGATCCTTGTCCCACACATTTTACAAAGGATGTCTTGGAAGATGTTGTAGGGCACAAGGTTTACTCTTTCACTAATGGATTCTCTGGTTATCATTAGGTATGGATTTCTAAAGAAGACCAAGAAAAGAAAACTTTTACCACTGAGTGGGTATTTTTTTCATATAAAGTTATGCCCTTTGGGTTGAATAATGTTCCTACAAAATTTTCACACACTATCATACAAACATTTGAAGACTTTATACACAAGTTTTTACAGGTTTATTTAAATGATTGGACTATATATGGGTTGGTAAATGATCATTATGACAACTTGAGGATCATGTTTGAGGGATGTAGGCATTTAAGCATATCCTTGAATATTAAGAAGTTTATCTTTTCTACACCCTTTGGAACTTTACTGGGACACATTATTTGCATATAAGGCTTGTTGGTACATCCTGCTAAGGTCACAGTTATTTTGGGCTTAGAGGAGCCTACTAATTAGAGTGAGGTGCACAGATTCTTAGGACATATGGGTTACTACATGAAGTTCATTAAGGGATATGCTAATATTTTTGTGCCCTAGGAATAATTTTTGAAGAGTAAAGGAAAGATTCATTGGGATGAGGCACAACAAATAAAATTTGAGACAATGAAGGAAAGATTTACTTATGTGCCCATTCTATGGTTTCCTTTCTGGGATGAGCCAATTCATGTACATATTGATTCCTCTCACATGGCCATTGGCACAATGTTAGCATAGCCTAGAGATGGGATTTTTTATCATCCTATTTTTTTTGCGAGTAGGAAGTTTTCACCCGCTGAGTAGAATTACACAACTATAGAACGTGAAGCATTGTCCATGATTTATGCACTGCATAAGTTTAGATGGTATTTATTGGAAAATACCTTTATATTTTGTATAGGCCACATGACATTGAAGTACTTGGTTAATAAGACTTTTTTACATGGGTGCATATGTTGTTGGATTATGTTATTTCAAGTATTTACTTTACAGTTGTGTTAAAACATAGAAAGGGAAATTCTGGACCGGATCATTCATCAAGGATTAACTTGGGCAAGGACACGCAGAGCATTGAGGACATAATGTCGGATGCACAATTATTTAGACTGAACCACGTTCCCTCTGACTTAGAAGATATTCCTTTATCTTTGCATACTGTTATGGAACATGAGGGAATGAAGAGTATAGAGAAGAAGCATCTTGTCATTCACATCACGCCTTACATGTTGATCAGTGGAGATCTATACAAATTAGGTCATGATGATATTTTGTGCCAATGTATACTTGAACATGAGTGAAAATATATAATGGAGGAAGATCAAGGTGGGATTTAAGGAAGAAATTATGTAGGAAATGCTACCGTGCATAAGATTTTGTTAGCTTGTCTTTGGTGGGAAACAGTATACAAGGATTATAAAGAGTATACTAGGAAGTGTGATCACTGGCAGTGCCTTGGAAATCCTAGGCATAAAAATGAGATGCCCTTGAGGCATATTGTGAGTGTAGAACCTTTTAAGAAATGGGTGATTGAATTTGTGGGGCCTATTTCCCCACCAGCGTGGAGGAAATATTGTCTAATAAGGTGGGTGGAAGCGATGCCTACAAAGGATTGCACAAAATCTACAATAGTAAGGTTCTTATGGGAAAACACTATCAACAGGTATTGATGTCTGATGAGTTTGAAAAGTGATAGGGGAACTCATTTCCTTAATTAGACTATCAAGATATTATTGGAGAAATTTATGGTGGCACACCATGAAACGACCCCTTATCACCCACATGCCAATGGAACTACTGAGGCTTTCAATAAGATATTTTGATATACATTGACAAATATCTATGAAATTGGAATGAAAGATCAGGATTATAAAGTCTCTGTTATATTTTGGGCATACAGGAAAACTTACAAAATATTAAACAAGGCCACACCCTTTCAATTAGTGTTTGGCGCAAAGGTTGTTTTACCCATGGAATTTATGTTACCCTCCCTACATATTGTGTGCACAGGTGTATTGGATGATGAATAAGAACTTTAAGATCATATAGATAAACCGATGTAGTTGGATGAGTGGCATGCCTTCACATGTTAGATCCAAAAGACATAGAAGACTAGGAAAAAGGGGTGACACAATAGGCATATTAAGAGTAAGAAGATTGAAGTTGGACAGATGGTTCTTCTTTATGAATCCAAATTTTTGTGCCATCCTGGGAAGTTTAAGGTGCATTGGTTAGGACTGTATGTTATAAATTATATACTTGATTGAGGCACTTTCTAGTTACATGCGCTGGATGGCACTCAATTTCCTAGTTATTTCAACAGGAGTAGGTTGAAACCCTACTATAAATAAGTCTTCTTAGTGTTTCTAATAATGTAGTATTGTTAGTTAAATTGGGATTTTATTTCATGTATTTCCTTTATATGTGTTTCCTTTCATCGTTGCTATGTTTTGTCAATTTAGTTATGTTTTTTGTTTAAATAAGTGTGTTTACATGCCTGTATCTGAATACTATCTAGTGTATTCATGCACAGAGGACCGTGCATACATTTAGTGTGGGGTGGAGTAGATACATGATAAACAATCTAAGAATGAACGTCCTATGAAAGATGGGTATGCATACAATAAATATGGTGTAGGTGCTTTAAGTAAAGGTGCAGATTAAGGAAAATTGCTCATATATGAAGACCATGCGTAGATGGATAGATGCACAGCGTAACACAAGGTAGGTAGAATTATGTGAAACTACTTGGTGAGAGGCATAGTGGATAGGTACCTCAATGCATGAAGGTGTGCGGAAGGAGATCTGTGGTCAAGGAGTAGTGGGTGTTCTAAAAGGTTAAGACTAGGGTGTGAAAAAAAAAAAACAGCACCTAAATAGGAACAAAATGCCATTTAATGCTAAGTATGGTGGTAGATGGAGAGTAATAAATGTGGAAAATTTTAGAAAAGTTATAAAAGGTGGGGTTGTGATATCATTCTTACCTTTCATTATGAAGTGAAGTGATCTAACGAGTTGAAGAACGAGATGAATAACGAGTCGCAAATGGGAGTGCATGAAAGAGTGAGTATTGACATCGAACCAGATATATTTATGCATGATTTTTTTAAATATCCTTCAAAGAGGGTGTTTGAGCAAAGCAAAGGCATGCTGGGAGAAAATCGATGAATTGGGGTTCGAGGTAAAGCTATGGCACACACATAGAGCTCGAATATAGTGCAAGAACACATCTTTATCATCACAATGACACCAAAGAGAACACCTGGGGTGACCACAAGGGGAAGAGAGAAAAAGGAAGTGGAAGTAGAGATGGAGGACACCCCCAAAAGATGATTTTTAGAAATGCAGTACACAGAAGGTTTCATAATGGCTTTGGATTGGGATTCACATATCAGATGTAGTAAATTAAGTGACTACAATCGTCGAAATAAGGACAACAGGGATGAGTTGGACTAAATTTTGGTGGTTAAAACATATTTGAGGACAGAAAACAACATGGTCATCTATGATGACGCAAGTCAAAAAAAATTGGTGAATGTTGGAGTCATGCAACTATATGAGTTGTCATACTTTGGGAAATCCCAAATATTATATCAATAGTTGATGTCCTGTGTGAATGAGGACTTCTTCTATTTTAAAGGGAAGTGAATACGACTTACCATACCCACAATTGGGAAGTTAACAGGGTTGAGGAGTTTGGGCATGGAAATTGGCAACGATCTCAAGGATGACAAGGCCGTAGAAGAAACTTTTGTTGCACTGGATTATGCAAAAGGAGGGAGTGCGACGGACATTAACAAGCTAGAAAATAATATTTTGGTTTAAGGAGCTATGCACCTCCTCACCAAATTGAACAACCAGGAGCTCTGGAGCCAGGTAAATAAAAGATGGCTCCATATAACAAATAAATGATAGAGGGAGTGGTATAAAATTTGTCTTCCTTCATTGCTGAGACCATTATTGAAGAAGCACACCATGGGGATAAGATAAGTTTTAGTGTTATTTTTTTGTCTCTTGTGTTTGTGGAAATTGGGGTGCCATATGGGCCTAAGGAGAATATTTGGTAGGTCCTAGAGGAAAAAAAGTCCCTCGCAGATAGGTCTGCAAAGTATACGTGTGAAGGGTCCTATTTACAAAGACTGGAACTGAAAAATACGTAACAGATTTACACAAAGATACAGAAACCAAATAATGGTGAATGATATTCAATACATTCCATTATATTCAATGCACAATGGATAGGTTATTATATAGCTAAGGATATAGCAAATAACTTCCTAGTAAATAGGAACGTATACCCCAGAATAGTCATGAGTAACATAATAACAAACTATATTTTTATAACCATATAACAATTACGTGAGAACTATAATAATTTCCTAACATTCCCCCCTTATTTTGAACATGGGTAAAACATTAAACCTATACCTACACCTGCTTTTGCGATCATGTGGTTTTCCTTTGGATTATCACAAAACAAAATTTGGTTTTCCATCGGTTAACAAAAAGCAAGAGTAAGGTGGTTTTCCATTGGTTGACCACAAACCAAAAAGGGGTGAAGGTTTTCAAATGGTTTACCTACAACCATATCGCGATGTGTCAGGTACATCCATCACCTCTCATCACATTTCACCACAGGGAATAACATAGGAAATTATGTTGATTTTTGTTGTTCATTCATATAAATTGAAAACTTGAAATGTAACATTGGATCATGTTTCCCCCCTCAATGTGAAATTTCTACTTATTGAAAATAGGAACATTGCACAACGTAACACACCACAAAAATGCCACCACATCTTATATGCAGCCTTGTCATTGGCGACTGATGAGAGGTTGTTGAATGACCTACTACCTCCAATGCCTTCGTCTTCTAATGTGAATTTGTTAACTCGGATGGATTTGATCATGAGGCTTAAATACATTACCTCAATTGGACATCAGATTCCATCAAAAATGCATCCGTAAGGCAAAAAAAAAATTACATTTTAACAATATTTTATCTCTAATTGATTATACAAAGACAATATCAAAATGACACTTTTAACAACATTAATATATAATGATATAATATTTTTTTTTAAAAATATTTAATTACTTTTATGTTTTGGATTGACTTCAACATACAATGATCCTATCCTAATACACTATAATCTTGTCAACAATAGATACTTATTACATAACAAATATGACAAAATGCTTACTTAGTACTTGAACATGTATACATATTTATACTAAGGTTAAACTAGACAAGACTAAATATATGAAATGACCTCCTAATGACACAATTGTATAGAGACACTTTACTTTCACTGTCTTAAACCGACCACTATATACTTACAACACATTAATGATAACATAAAAGAAAAAGAATAAACAAACTATCTATCAACTCGGAAGACCAATAGCAATATGAAATCAAAAGTATAATACCAATGTTATCTAGTCATTCTTTTGCATACGTGTGTATGGCAAGAAGAGTGAGACTTTGTTAGCCGTTCAAGAAAATCTATGACAGTAATACCAGTGAGAGATATTAGGCTTTTAACACGTCACAGTTGATTCTCCCACGTTTCCGATAAGGTGATTACATAAGGAAAATCATAGATCCAATGCGTAGGAACAAACTTGAATCTGATTCTAAACTTTTGTAATGACATTGCCTTCAAAGAAATAGATTTTGTGCTTGCTGAAAAATATATGTGGTATGCACATGTCATTGATCTAGCCTGGTAATATGCAAGATCATAGTCAATATATAATAATAGGTAGACTATAGAGGCATGTATCACTGTATCGGTATGGATGTGCAATGCACACAGATAATAGCTTTGTCCTCGTAACCTGAATAAAAATAGTGAATCACTGTATCACTATTCTGTAGTTCACACCTGAATAAAAATAGTGAATCACTGTATCGGTATGGATGTCGTCTAATGTAATAGTGATGAGGATCCTTGCAATTGAATTGGAATATCCTACCACCGCAAGCAGAGATGAGTCTTTACTGTTGTACTCAATGAGTTGAAACTAAAAAAAATCCAAAAAAATCCAAAAAAAATGGCAAAATTCAGTTGTTTTGAGAATTACGATGGAAAAAGTGAGATGCACACATAGGCTTCCAATCAGATACGTTGTAGATACTACTATGGGCAAGAATGGATTGATTAATTTACTAGACAAAATGCATACAAAGAAAGCCTCATCAATGGGGCCGACCATGAATTTGGTAAAGCCCCTACAAAAAAACTAGTACGCCATATTGCAATCAAGATAGGACTAGGCTCTGATACTAGATGAAAAATATGTACCATATTTACACAGAGATACAAAAAACAAATAATGGTGAATGATATTCAATACATTCCATTATATTCAATGTATAATAGATATGTTATTATATATCTAAGGATATAGCAAAACAACTTCCTAGTAAATAGGAACGTATACCCTGGAATAGTCACAGGTAACATAATAACAAATTATATTGTTATAACCATATAACAATTACATGATCACTATAATAATTTCCTAACAGGAACTTTGGTACAAGCACTTTCGCAAAGCCTTTGAACATGAATGGAGAGTACCCAAGGACCTCCCTACGGTATTAGATAATAAGCCACCGTTCATTGTATATCAACATTTTTGTATAGGCAGATTTGGGATTAAGGATGAAAAGTGGAGTCCCTAGTGAAAACTAGCTTATGCATTTACCACGCGTTACTTTCAAGCATCAGTGCAAATATTTTCCAACACACACAGATTGATGTTTTATTGAGATAAGGTAGACTATAATTATCATATGCTATAGAAGAAGTATGTATACCCTAGTACGTCTGCCTATATAGAAAATTTGATTTCTAATGATATAAGCACTAATTCAATGAGTTTGGTAGACAGGAAAATTGGCGCAACTAAGGTATACCTCTACCTTAAGCCCAAGTTATAAAATGGGAAATATATTGAAAATGATTTATGGCTTCCTGAAATGCCCAAGGGAAAACATACATTAGGCACATTGCAAGATGAAGAGCCTATGGTTCTAGAAAAAGAAGAAGAATAGTTGAATGAGGACAGTGGCAGATTAGACCATGGATTGTGGAGGTAGAAAGTAGTTGGAGTAAAGAGAACGTGCGAGTAAAATCCTCATGCACAGAAGGAAGAGGAAGTAGGAGAAGAAACATACGCTGAGGAGATAGAGATGGATGTTGGAGGTGCGGAGGAGAAATAATTTAGGAGGGTGCTGAGAAGAGCAACTAACCTAGACACAAGAATGAGCGTAGGCCCTTCCCAGCTTGAGAAGAAAAATACCTCTCCCACAAATATTGTGCAAGATAAGAAGAAACAATGAAAGTATATACCGAGACATGGCGAGGAGGAAGAGTCAGATGGGAGCGTGTGCATAGAAACACAACCACCTTTCATTAAGATGGATATAGAAGAACCTCGAGAGGAAGAGGTGAAGTATGATACAGAGCTCTTCGAGGAGCACAGAGATATAGGTGGAGATGAAGAGAAGGATAAAGGTGGGCCTTCTGGTGAGCCCTCGAATGAAACAACAAGTGTTGTAGGAGAAGGCCTAAATTTGGGTGATGGGGTGCATGTACCTAAAGTTAGGTGCTTATGGAGGGATAAGGAAGAAATGTATAAGACTCCTAAAACTAGGTATGTTAATGACCCCATAAAGATCATTCACACTAGGTTTTAAAGAACTTTGGAGCCTGAGGAGCTTTATGGTTGGGAGATGATGGACCATGTAGCGGTCAACTTGTGCACCCGAAAGAAACTCTCTTAGACCATGCAGGCATATATTGATGATTCCAAATTTTATATAAAAGAAGATGCATGCATCAAAAGGGAAATGAAGAAAATATCTCAAGCCACACATTGAATGGTAAGGCCTATAGTGGTGACATATGAGTAGGTGAGTAATGCATTAAATAAGATGGCAGTTGAGGTAGCGCATAAGAATATAGACAAATCAGTCGTGCTAAGATCTCTCTTGGAATAAAATAAGAGCTTGAAGGAACATGTGAAGTAGTTAACAGAATCATGCAAAAAGGACAAGGAGAAAAGACAGGGCATTCTGTATTTTGTAGAAAATTTGGGGAAGGAGATTATAGACGCACATCTAGAAATTGATGAGAAGATAGAGAAGACATACTAGTCTTCTATACACTTCTTACAAGACTATGTGCATTTACTGATCAAGAAGCAGTTGGGAGTGCAAAGAGATACCATGAAGATAGCTACACAGAAAGAAGAAAATATTATAGCTGAGAGATAAAAAGTAAAGGCTATGATAGCATGAAGAATAGCTGGGTATGAGTCTCTACTTCATATGCTAAGATATGAAATAAAGGAGGTGGATTTAATGTTAAATATGTGTGCAGACCCAGAGATAATCATTAAGACAAGGACTTTGGCCAAGGAAAATGAGGTCCTTTCCGTGAATAAGAATGAAACACTTGGGTGCAAGGAGAGGCTTACATTAGTGGAAGAGAAGTGTGACGCGCTCACAGCAACCCAGAACCCTCACAAATAAAATATAAAGGAGATTCGGAAACTCATATCTTGACGTATGGATGTAATGGATGGGATGATCTCAAGTCTAGTGAATGTTCTTAGGTTACTATAGAATGAGTGTGAGAATATGAATTTGGGTGAGCTAGATGGAGTACTTATAGATATCCCTGAAAAGAAAAAGAAGGCACTTGGTGACTAGAATGAGTTAGAGGCAGAAATCAAGAATGAGTACCCTGAGTTGTTGTTTCCTTCCAAATAATAGAGCACCCATGTATTCTTTCATTCTTTGTGTACAGTCAATATTTTGATCCTTATTCTTTGTTCTTTAGAGATAAGACATGGTTACCCATTGTCGAGGGTGGTAATAAAGCTAGTGTGAGGTAATGTTGGCTAGACATATTTATGCCTAAGTACTAGAGGTGCATAAGATTAGGGCACATAGGAAATGGGTGCATAGGTTCTCGCAGAATATCAGCAGATACAGGGCACACTGAGGGGAAATTTGGAGTTTGGGACTTAGCCATTTTGCATACATGGACTACAAATGAATTGATTTCTTAACACACTTTGATAGAATACTTGAAAGACGTGCAAATATATTTTGAGACCAAGTGGAAGTTGAAGCGTAATGCAAAGTTAGAGCTAATAATAGGATTAGAACTATAGTTATTAATAGATGATCTATTATTAGGTGAAGATTGCATGCTTCATTAGTTTTTTATAGCAGTGAATGACTATTCTTAGCATGAATACTGAAGGGAAATTCCCCACTATCTATATATATTTATTTATTTTCATGGCATAAAAGAGATAAGAGGAACAATGTTGTGTTGTTGGTATGATTTTTCACGCATGACCTTGTGATGGTAATTATAATGTATTTAGATATGGGTTTTGTTATGGATTAATATGATTGATCTTTATAGATGGATAATGGTTTTTTTATCTCTCCATTAATATTTATTTCATGGAAACTTTGATCTTGATGTTGGAGGTGACAAAGAATGAGAGGGGGGTGAAACAGTCCCCAATAAAACTTTTTCGCACTTGTGGTTCAAACCCTAACAACACATGTTCATATACAACACATCAAATAATATAGTCTTCTCAATGAAAGATGAAAAATGAAATAATCACAATGATAAATATAAAAATCCACATATATTGAAAATTAAATCAGACCTACAAACTTATATGAATATTCAGATCAGACCACAAGAGTAATGCCTTCAACAAATATCAACAAGGTGCAATAAAGATGTATCAAGATGAATAATGAAGTCACATGAATATACAAGAAGATATACTTCTTTAAAAAGTTTTTACAACCCAATATAATATCTGAAGACACCTTATAAACCTAAAAATTACATCAACATGCTATGAATATAGCATCAAAACACAAGCACCCAAATTTTCCCTCCTCCAACTCGCTTTTAAAGAAACAACACTAAATTTTGCACTTTCTCGAATTATTCTCATGAAAACTCAACCAGTTGTTGTTCTATAATGGAATTCCAGATTTTTTTGGGCTAGGCCCAAATCATTTTTATTTTCAGCAAAAGGGTTCTTCAAAACAAGATAAAAGGGGTTTTCAAAAAGCTAGAAACAATAAGCCCATATCTTCACTTTTATAGCCTCTCCAAGGCTCAAATTAAAACTCAAACATTTTCCTTCATTCAGCTCAACCCATGAATCATATAAAATTATAAATTCAAATAATAACATCCATAATTGACCCAATTAGATCGTCCTATCTTAAACCATCATTTTATGTGCCAAAATTGGCTCAAAACCCCATAGGCACAAATATAAAAATGCCCTTACTTCAAAACCATCCTTATTCATGACCCATAAATCAACAGACTTTTTTAAATTAACATTTAAACATCATACATGGTCATAATTTATATGTACCAATAAAATTATTTTGTTTAATGGGCCCAGTGCTCTTTGTATATCTCAAAATTGTTGTTTCCTGCACCCTTCAACACCCTGGAAACTTCATAATGCCACCAAATCACTTCTACTAAACCAAGCCATTCCATGTAACTACTAAATGTAATTGGAAGAACTGGTAGAACACTTATAATAAAGTTATAAGTCATGAAATATCCTTCACTTCAAACCACAACAACATTTTCCTTCATCATATCAACATGCCAAATAGGTTATTTCCAACGGTTATCTCATAAAATAATTTATAAAATCATTAAATACCTAAAAATGGATTAATTTTATGCCCAATTAATCCCTATTATCATTCTAGGTGATAGGAAGCATCACCCAATCCATCTCATGCTTCAAAGAACATCAAACTTGCACCAAAACAGATGTTGTCTTGAACTGTGAAAAATATTATTACTCAAAGAATGACCTAGAAATCCTTTCAAATGACCTCATTATGAAGAAATCCATATACCACTGGAACAATCTTTTAATCTAATTTTCCAACACAACTTGAATCATCTTAAAATGCCACCTTTATCCCAAGTTATGACCATTTTACTCGACCCTACTATTTGAGATCCCAAAAATGCCCTTTGACTAGTCAACCTATTTGAACCTCAAAATACCATGAACTTACCTGACCTTGATCTGAAACTCCCATGGACATAAATAAAAAACTTCCAATCATTATGCACCATTAATTTTTCATGCTACTCCTTTAGATCATATTTTCCTAAAACCTTCTTCTTCTTCAAAAACTTCTAGTTTTAGGTGGGGCCTACATATCACCATGACCTCAACTATACATTTATGGAAATATTGAGGAGTCCTCTACATCATGAAATCATTCATTTTTATGAATAAATAAAAACTAGTTCATTGTAGTTCAATTTTTGCCAACTTCACCTAGTTAGGATTTAATTAGGGTTTTATAGCACTTTACCTTCTTAACATTCATTCATAAAAACTTGATAATAAACTAACCTAATTGTTTTTTTGAAACTTTCTAAACACACCTTATAATAATCCCTAAAATCCAAAAGGTCCCATGTAAATCACACTATTCACAATGAGCATCAGAGGATCAACTTTGAGCTGGAATTTGACTTGATTTTCACCTTGTCTCACAAAATCTATCATATATGGAAAAATATAAATCATGGGCATCTAAAAATTTTCTGAGAGCACAATGACTCATCCCTCTATCATCTCAAATAATCTGAATGTTAATTCCATAACTCATTATCTTCAGTCACTAATAATTACCTATGTTTGCATGTTAGATCCTCAATGTAGAAGCTAAGGTCAACTGAAATAATGCAAATTAACTGAATAGGAAACCTCTAAAAATTACCCAAAAATACCTCATATACCATGATACACATGAATTCAATCTTACATGAGATCATATGGCTCCAAACCACATTGTCACACCTCCAAACAAGTAGACCTGATCCCAATGATCACATGTAACCAAGTGATCCAACTATACTTGCACCATGCCACTTCTATGAGTTCTCAAGCACCCTAAAATCATGCTAGAAATCATATAAACATGCTTCCCAAGCATCAAAGAAGCTCACTCTTCTAAGCTACATCTCCTAGGCACCTGTATGGGCTTACAAGAGCAAACACACCTCAATGAATCCCACTGTATCAATTGATATACATTTTTTCTACTACGTTAGCATCAAGAACATCATCAAGAAATCATCATACAACACTCACTTTATCATTAATGTTGTTTTTCATCAATGGAACCACCTATTAGGACCATGCCAACAATCTCCCCCTTTTTCATTGATGGCAAACACTGTGAACTTCTTCCCCTTTTTACATTAATGAAAAAGGTATACCTTTAGCTCACCTTTTTCACCTTTGTCAGCTTCATACCATCATGTTTTTCTTAGAAACATCAACTAAATATCTCAAACAAGCTCAAATCTCTTTATTTTTCCCCAAAACTTATTCTTAGCCTCACTACAAGCATGCAAGAAATATACTCCCCCTGAAACAAACACCTCTAGCATATGAACATCATAAAAAACTCATTAAAGAAACAAAATAAAACCTTATTGGGAGGAAATACATCATGTTCCACCATTTAGGCATGTAAAAACAATTATTTTCTCCTTCCCCCTGCTTTGGCCTTATTGGCAACACTGTAGTAGACATATGACCTAAGTCATATACCTCTAGATCATGCCAACAATGTTAAAATTCACCTTGAAAAAGCTTCACATCTTCATTTTGTTAAAATTCCATATTTTTTATGCCTATACTTAGGTTTCCTATATTCATTCTTACTTTTCATATCATACCTTGGTCAAGGAGCTCTGAAAAAACCTTTTTAGAGAAAATTCAACCAACTTTGTCACACAATATTATGACATTCATACCTTGGCAAGTCAAATCAACACTCCCCCTTGGCACAAGACCACCATAAATAGTATTTAAGCACAAAGAATGATTTACTTACCTTTATTTCTTGCCAAGAAAACACTTGAGACATTGTTTCTCAGTCCTAAAGCACTTTTTAGTCCATAACAGTCATAGAGGATGAGATAATTCTTTCAAGAACCAAGTCCATCTTGATCTTAGTGTATACACTTATATCATACCCTATAACCTCATGATATCATCCATAATAATTTCAAGGAGCATTCACACTTTCTCCTCCTATCTAATTTGATCTATGCTCATCATCTGACCCTGTAAAAGCAGTATTCCAAACTATACCATCAAAATCTCATCCTTACCTGAAAATAGGCTTTAATATGTCAATAATTTGCCTCTCTAGCTCGTGAGTCTACAAAGAAAACTTACATAGTGTAGAAAGATGTACTCCCCCTGAAAAATTTGGACAATACACATGTTTCATAGCTATAGAGGCAACATTTTCTAGTATTGTAAAACAGTAGCAATCTCACTTATGGTCTTGACCATTTATTTTGACTCAACAATGACTAACTAAGCCAAGTAACACACTTTTCATACCTTTACCAGTATGGTTAACCTTAGGAAAGAATCAAAAAAATTGTCTTCCTTTTAATACATCATTCATCATACGTAATTAAGCACCTTCAATCTTGTAGAGGCTTCATTCTTATCTCTAAGGACACACACCACCTTGAATTTCATTGTTTCAGAATTATGAGAACTTGAAACCTTGTAGCATACTTTATTTTATAGTCTCATCATAGCTTCACATACTTTTTTCTAAATCAAAAGACTCACTTTCTCTGCTCCATGAGAGCAACATGTAACAAGAAGAATATTGTAATGCATTGACACCCTAATTTTTTGTCCTGTAGATCACCTTTTCAATGTAATTTCCTTAAATAGCTTCACTATGCATAATTTCATTTGAGTTCTTCACTCAATGACCTATTTGACCACCATGACATATTGCATTAAGGATATGTTCTAGCTTCTGTAGACCTTCTTAGAGATTTACAGACATTGTTATAGACCTGAGAGACTTAAAATATGATTGTACTAACAGGATTCTATGGATATTTGGTTTTACTTACATATGTGATACCCATATTCATACTTGTGCAATACACTCCATTGGCAATATGATTTCAAGGATTTGAGCAAGAGGATTGTGCATACAGAGACACTGAGACACCTTTGGATAGCTTTTATACCTTGGGACACTTGCGGTACCTGAGATGATTTCTTAACACTAGCTCATTATATGTTCTTTAATGGTAGCCTTCTTAAACATTGTAGTAATCCCCAAAATACTTGTTCATGACTCGTCTTTGAGACACCAATCTCTTGAATGAGGAAAACTATGGGAGATGATTTTACTCCTTACAAACCATTCTACCCCTTGGATTTGAATTCAAGCTTGTAGATAGCTCTATCACTGTGTATGAACCTCTGATATGCATTGAAGAACTCTATTTTGCTCTTCTAGTCCACTAATCACGCTTTAGAGATGTCCATTTACCTCATCCTCATACCTTGTATTTTATCAAAAAAAAAAATCTAACTTATCTCAAGGACATTTCACTCATCATAACCATCATGAATGTCTTGAGACTTGACATATGCTTTCATAAACTGGGGTTGCAAACTTCAAACCCTTCAAGTTCATTTTATATGCTTTTAAGACCATGAAACAGGTTTGTACCTTTTCTGGGAGCATGTCCTTCTAAAACTATCACTTGAACAATAGTATTAACATGATCTTAGGCTTTTAGAGCCTTAACATCCTATAGATGAATCAACTCTTACATACATTCATAACTCTACCCGTAGATGCATGTTTTAGCTTCAAAGACCACTGTGACGTAATATTTGCAACACTTGATTATCATTTTTCAAGAAGATACCATGTAAATGAGTTGATTCAATATCATAACATCATCACAAACTCATTCTACTCATGCTTCATCATACTCAAAACCATCAAGAAGAAGATAGACCAACTTTTCATAACAAATAGGTATTTTTCATAACTTCAAAGTGCTTAGTTACATTCCATAATGCTCAAGAGCACACAAAATGAAACTACTACACCACCTTTATCAATTTTTCACGTGTTCATCATTAAGATTATCTTAATATATTTCATCATATCATTCAAGGAACAAGGAAAAAAAATTATAAGAAATAGCAAATATCACACTATACCTTCCATCCATCTCAATTTGCATACTCAACCTACTAGCCTTTCAAATACACAAGATCACATATAGTTTTCGAAAAAAATTATTTTACAGAGGAAACATACCAAATTTAGAAACACATTTCGTTTATTCATCTCAATTATAGACCTTGAGAGATCTTTCCAAAAGAGGCATACCCATCTTACAACATACATAATCTAGATTAATTCCTTTAGTGAAAAAAATTTAGTTAACTTGTAGTATGATAGAGAATTCAAAAAAATATAGACTTTGTTAGGCCCTCAAACCTCTTGAATCCTATATTGCACCTCATTTAGATGATATGTAGCAAAAATTATCCTTATATCCCATCAATTGATCATTCAAATGTCACTTTCTCTTCATATTGCTCACCGTGTACTAAGAAAACCCAGTCTAGGCAGATATGTAACTAGATAACACAAACTTGCCCTTATAACCTAAATCTTGAAGAGCACCACAAAAAAACGTTTTATCTTTCATTGAGAATAACTTACACTACTTGATATACTTGACACAGTACTTTACAACACATAAGACAAAGAACATGCCTAAAATCATTCATGAAGACCAACACAGAATTCACAGAGAAAATGTATATTTTATGACTCGTGATTTAAACAAATAAACTTATGAGAAAAGAGCATTGAAACATATACATCATGGAATCATAGACATGTATGACACTTTCCTTTCTAGTTCATGACAAACCACTTGACTCAAAAAAGACACCATGAGGTACCACAGACCACAGTCTCATCCAATCACTGCCACCATCTTAACTGAGATGAAAGAAGTACTTTTCATGAATTTCATGACACTCCCAACAACTTATATGACTTCAACATGATTTTGAGTCATCTCAAACTGAAAAATTTTCTATGACAATGCAAGACACATATATGAGGACATAGATTCATGCACCACATTACTACAAGAAAGAGATCATGAAAAGGACACAATAATACCCAAATAGAACATTGACAACACACTAAGAGACACAAGATGACATCCTTTTTCATATGGTAGAGACACATACTAAAAAAAAAATAGGCCCCCCTCACTCCAAAGATTCTTTTAACCTATACACCTCTATGAATCCTAATAGAGGAATATGCCACCATGGAGGAACTTGATGAGATACCTAAGTAGGTCTCAAGCCCTCTTCTTGGACCTTAACTATTTCATATTTATCTGATACTACATTTACTGCAGTAGATGCCTCCTTTTTCTCAATCACTTCCTTGGAAACAATTTGATCACTTTGAATAGATTCTTCCTTATTTTTTTATGTTTGAGCTTGTGGCTTAGGTCTTTAGGTTTCCTTCTTTAACTAGCCTGCATTACAAAACCTTGCAATGTTCCCTATCCTGTGACACCTAAAGCATTCCACTTGTCTCCCTTTGCACTCAAAAGCCCTATGTCCAAATCCATTACAAGCATAACAATACCCATTGAATTTTCTTACATACCTTCTTGTATTTCATGGCCCATTTGTGAAATACTTTGCAAGATGTTCTTATAGACACTATAATTAGGTCACGCTCCCCTTTGATCCCTCAACAAATAAACACCCTTCATCACATTAAACAAGCCATGGCCCCCTTCACCCCACTAATATTAATTTAATTAATCTAATTAAATTAATTCATTATCCTCACCATATTTATTATTTAAATATCTTAATTTAAATAATATCCACACATACACCCCATCATCACACCTCATCAAGCCAACTCACCCTAAGACCTATTCTTAGTAAGTTGCCATAACTAACTAAGACTTACCCAAACCCTAAAAATCAATGCCTACATTCTCTCTAACCACATTCCCACATGCTTACAAGAAGCTTCCAGTCTAATCTGTGGGTTAACGACACGAGATCCCAAAAAATAAGAGGATTTCCCTAGTTTAGTAAACCTAGGAAATCTCACCTTGACCGACGCCAGTTACCCCTAACCGTCGCTGGTTAAGCCGAAACCTCCATCGGTCACCTTTTAACCCCCAAAACAACCTTATTTTCGAGGTTGGAAAATATTGGCACATTCCAGAGAGACATCACATCTTTCGAGTGTGAGTTTTAGCAAGAACACGCATGCAAGGAAGGAGATCAAGCATTTTCTCCTGCACAGCCATCCAGCACTCACCCCACCAAGGATTTGATCCAACCAAGCAAAAGGGAATGCACATGCAGCCCATTCAGAATTTGTCCTATGATTGGTGATTATTTACAGCCTTCAATCTCTTACCAGCACCTTCATCCCTCACTCACAAGCGTCCAGGTCCACAATCCAAGTAAGTGGAATGTTGTATTCCTCTGGTTCATTTCATTTCATCATCACATTGTCAGCCTTTTGTTCTCTTGGCCACCCACAGACCTCCGTTAGCACTCACCCCTCCATATACCCAGTAAAACCTCGTCAAATCCCACCCAAACCACCTAACACCTCATTCTGACCAATCAAAGTCCTTTGTGCATTCACAAAGGAGACCCAAAACTCATTCTGTAGCATTCCCAGTTTTCCACAGTAAGCAAAACCGGTTACACCCAACCATTGTCATCGGTCACCCTTAACCAACATCGGTCTCTGTATGTGCTCATACAACCCAGAACAAGGACCTATCCACCTAATTCCACATCACTCTTGTTCACCTGTGATCTACCTGAGACCTCTGTCAGACCTGCAGAGACCCAGAACCAGTTGCTTGACCTTTGGATCTTATTTTAACCTACCCTGTTAGATTAGATCTTTCTTATTGTGTTGCAAGTGAGATACCTAAACCATTTCAAATTACAATAGGATTTACTTTATTACCAGCATTAAATTATTTTAAATAGTGGACTGATAGTCATCTAGGAAGTATCACACTTCTCAGATCTAGCACATGTTAGGTAGTTCACTACACATATTGTTTAACTCTTTTTGGTGGTCTTGCTTTCCATTACAGGTAGTTCCTCCTAGCCAAAAGAAAGCTCTCACAATTAGTTATGGATTCAGAAGTCATATGCGTGCAACAACCCATCAACCAGAATTTCAACAGGTATTCCTCCTACGCCCGTTACCCTATCAATTTCGTCAATATTTCAAAGAAACGTCTAAGAATCAGGTGAAACATTTTGGCATGCCCGGTGGGACCCATCCGGGGTTCCTTGCATTTTATTCATTCCTAGGAAAATTTGTGTGTTTGTTTCCCTTATGAATAGCATACACATTAATTTTCTTCCTTGGTAACCTACCTTTTCTTTCTATTTACTCTAAAAGAAATCTTTCTTTTGTTGTACTTAAAAAAATCATTTCTTCGTGTTTTTCTGCATTTTAGAGAAAGAGCATCCCTCTTCCTCTTCATCTATTTGTGTCATCCAACTTCACATTTTGATTTGGGCTTAAAATAAGTGCATTGCATTCTGATTTATCACATTAGCTCACATTAATTGAGGGCAACCTATATGTTGGAAGTCATTCCCAGCTGATGGTTGACAAACGAATCATAGAAAACACATCTCTCTCTCTCTCTCTCTCTCTCTCTCTCTCTCTCTCTCTCTCTCTCTCTCTCTCTCTCTCTCTCTCTCTCTCTCTCTCTGAGTCTTGCCACATTGCACAAATTCAAAACAAATACATATTCTTAAACAACATATTTCCTAGGAATGCCTGTCAATGATCACACTAATCTAAGGATTGGCAGGTACTCCCCAGCTCGCTGCTCTGTCGAGTCATACTTCAGAGCGAAGCCCACCCCTGCCATAACATACATAAAACCTCACCTTTTAGATCTCCTTCTTTGTAGGAAGCCATCCTCACCAAAAAAATCTATTCTACAGTTCATGAGTTAGTCCTTAAATAGCATAAGCTAAACAAACATAATAGAAAAGGCACTCCTAGGATCGTATTTTTCTTAGTGTTTCTACTTGGCTTGCATTTTGAGGTGAGAGGTCACGTTCTTCATTTATTTTTGTTTCTCCTCGCATGCTCCTCATCATAGTTGGTGTATTCCAAATCTTTCTGAGTGTGCCTGGACCATATTCTCATCATTCTAAAAATTATAGGTTTGATTCCTCATCAGATTTTAATTCACAACCACTTTTCTTTCATCATTGTTTCAATTTCCACAGTGACCTAGTGTCAGTCCAATGACCGTTGTTGGTTACCCTCTCACCGTCGTCGGTTATACCAAACCGGCGTCGATTCTAGGTCCTTTTGTTAACCTACCCAAAAGGACAGTTTATTCATCTTCTTCAGCTTTTCAGAGTCCCTGTCACTACTATCACTCCCATTTGCCTTGTAAAACTCATTGGATTTGGCATATCTACCAGATTTGACCGTATACCTTGTTTTTCACTCACTGTCCATTTCCCACAGTGATCGGCCATGGTTACCTGTAACCGGCATCAGTTTACCCTAACCAGCATCGGTTAGCCTGTGTCATTTTCCAACTAACATTTTGTACCTAATCCACCTCTTACCACCTGTTTCACCTATCCCTGTTGTTTTTCTATGTCATTTACAAAGAAGCAGTCCCTAGCCTGATCAGTACTGGTTCACATGGTGTTAACCCAAAGACAAGCAAGGGCGCTCATATTCCACACAGTTGTCAACCACTCCCACCTAGTCCTTCACCACCTTCCATTTTATCACCAGCCATGGATCCTATTCAACCTATCACTATTTCTACTGGAGATGAGGAGTTTGCACGAATCCTTGACCAAAACCCCACCGCCTTGTAGTTCTACCTTTCCCACTCATCATCTCAAGATGCCTCAGGTCAGTTGATATACGGAATTCTTGTATCTATCCCCCTGGCTCTCGTTCCCACTTCCGCGTCAACCCCATCTGGTTCCATGCTACCTGCCTCTACCTTACCCCCAGTCATTTCATGCAGCTAGGTCCTATACCTGCTATGACTGTCGCATCTTGGTTACCTCCGTTGCACCCACCACATCCACCATACCTTCAAAAACTACCCAAAACACAACCTCATCCGCCCCTAATGTCTTGCATATACCCGTAGCTACATTACCACCTCCGGTGTCGGTGAACCCTACCCCTTTTTAGAACATGGTCCTTTCCATTCCACAATCATTAGCCCCCATTGCCACTAGGGTTACCACGACCCTTCCACCCCCGTATACATACTATCAGCAACCCCTCGTTTCATCTATCATTCACTCCGGGTACGTACCCCCTATTTCACCTACCTTCTTCTCAATCAACCTACACGGCAGCACCATATACTGGAGTGACGCCCCCGTTATATGCCCAAAACCAACCCTCTCACACTAACAGGAGGTACCTAATCATCACAACCTACCAATGACCTAATCAAATTAATGATGGACAAGATGCAGACATTGGAGGCATCGGTTTCCAGCTCCTGTAACACTCTCACCTATGACAAGATTTGTAATGAACCCATCCACCCATCCATTCCTATTCATCCATACCCCGTGCATTGGGAGATGCCTAAATTCAACCGATTCAATAGTAAAGAAGACTCACAACAACATTTGTAGTCTTTCAAACATGGGTGCTACCTGATCGCTCATGATGATGCTTTGCTCCTGATAACCTTTCCCATGTCTCTGACTGGACCTGCATTAGATTGGTATAGTGGGTTACCTAGACACTCTATATTCTCATTCAATCAGGTAGCCCAAGCCCTCTTGGATCACTTCCCCATCAATATCATCAAGAAGATTACCATGACTGACCTATACTCCACGTATCAGTATGAGGATGAATCTATCACATATTTTGTTGCTCGCTAGCGTAGCCTGATCAATCAACTCACCTTCTAACTACCAAAAAAAAGAACTCATCGAACTCTTTACGTGAGCTTGTGCTAGACATATCTCACCTACCCTACAGGTTCAAACCTTTCAAACATTCAACGAAGCATTCGTTGTGGCACGAAAGTTAGAGATTTGGGCCATCGAAGAGAAGAAAATCCAATTACGCAATAAGAATTCGGCATTTAAGTTGAATGATACCTCTTCTTCTTCCAAACCAAAAATCAATTATTCAAAAGCTAAGGGCACTGCTAACGCAGTGGTACTCAAGGCTAGCCCAGCTCATCCGTCAAATGAAGATACCCCCTCATCAAATCTCTCACCCCTTTAGACTTTTTAATTCAGACGATAATAGCCGAAATACACCACAATTAGGGAGCCTTACTCTTCTATCTTAAAAAAGCTTATCAAAGCTAGAGCCATCACCCTTCTACCTATAAAACCACACACTTCTTTTGATCCTGCTCACCCCATGCCCGCATGGTATAAAGAACATGACTTATGTAACTATCATCGAGTAAAGGGTCATAGTGATGTTAATTGCATCACTTTCAAAAATATTTTCCAAGAGATGCTTGAGAAAGGTGAGTTAACCATGGATAATCCTAACGCACCTGCCAACCAAAACCTACACATCTTCAAGAAACCATTTCCTAATCATGCCCCTTCATCTGATCAAACTAGTGAGGCCTCAACTCATGATACCCATACCCACAAGGTCCATGTTATTTTTAGTGACACACCTATTGCTTCTCAATTACCCCATATTCCATCGATAGAAGAGATTCTAGCCAAAAATCCTCCTTCCACATCAGAACCAACCTCCCCTGTTCCTTCACCCATAGAGGAATACCTTTCATCTCTTTCCTCACCTATGGAGGAGTCTTCTACTAACATCGAGACCATTTCACCTTTGGCTTCTCCACCTCGAGAACCGATACCCACAATACTTCAATCCTCAGAGGATACTTATTTACCTCCTCCACCCACAGAGGAGCACCCATCATCTCCTCCCCCTGTAAAGGAGCTCCCATCATCTCCTCCCCCTATCACAGACCCAGTTGAGATACCCTTACCTCTTGGTGAGCATTCTCCATCAGCTACCCAAGACCTTGCAGACCTACTTTCGGCTCTCTTACCCACGGAAGCTAAAGCTAGCCAAATCCCCATCTTTCAAACACCTTTTACGGGAATCTCCATTAGTTCCTCATCAATTCCACCTATAGATGTACCATTCTCACATTTGGCCGATCGCTTAGATTATGTGGATAGGGCATTACTATGGGGGTGCCTTTTGCTTCCTTTCTCAATGTAGATGCAGATGTCACTTGCTAATACTTCCACTATCTACCCAAAAATATTTCGACCAATCAAACAAAACACAACCACCTCTATCACAACTCCTTCCATGACACCCATCATAACTCAACAGACACCCTTACCAATAATCCAACATATCTCTAAATCCAAACCCACACCTACATCATTTTCCTTGCCAAAACCTAGCATTACCTTAGGGGTCACCCCAACCACCAGCCTTACTCATCCACCTATCAAACTAGATTTAGCTACATCCTCCAAAGTCAACACCACACCTACTCTGGCACCCAAACAAAAGAACCAAACCCATAGAACTCATACCCCAACTGTGCCAATCACACCTACACCTGTCCCATCTGTCTTAGGACCTCAGCTTCCCAACATGGTTAAGAAACCTCCACCCATCAATAAACCAAAAACACAACAGCCCATCCCTTCCTTGCAAACCTCTAACCTACCCAGGTGCCTGACATGACTTACACCCGCACCTGCAGCATCTCTACCGCCCATACCCTCAACTATTTCCTCACTACCCACTACACTTCAGTCACTGTCTCTCACACCCCCTACATGACCCGCGTCATATGCCTTCACAGTACCCCCATTATCCCCATGGGTAACTCACCCTCTTCCCCCATCTACTTTTCCTTCTAGACCTCGTACACCCATATCACCTTTACCCAAGAAGGTGCAACCTAAAAACAAAACTCCGCTACCCCACAATAAGGTAGTCAAAACAACCACACACCCTCCTGCCTGTTCATCTACCATACCCCTACCTAGACAAACACGACCAACACCCAAGACCACGCCAGCACCCAAAACCATAGCTTGACCTATTCCCCCTCCTATGAGGACTGTTCCTCAACAATCAACCACACCTACACCCAAACCCACGTTCACTTCCCATTATGACCCACTAGTCAGGGTCCTATGCCAAAATCTTAACCAACCTCCTTGAGACTTTTGTCATTACATTACCACCACTCAGACCTTATGACCCCCTCAAACCTAAGCCAAAAGGGTTTGATGACACTAAAATTTGTGCCTACCATCCTATGCCAGGGCGTGATGTGGAGAACTGCAAGGCCTTGAAAACCGTCCTTATCCAGTTATGTCCCTTGGAAGCCAACTTTGACGATGACAACCTTCTCGATGAGGACCCTACCTCACCAACACCCATTCCCACACTGTCCACTCAACAACCACAACCTCCACCCCCACAACTCCTAGAACCATCTCTAAGATTTGAAATTAACATGGTTCACATTAGTAGCAAGCTTGCCATGCCACCACCCAAATGTCATTGCGCCTAGCTCACCTCACGGGGTTTTTCTCCTCCAGTTGGTTTTTGTCTGTCAGGTCATTATATCACTCACCCTATACCTTCTCTATTTTCCAACTCCCCTCAGATCAACATGATACACGTCACTACCTGTGCTCAAAAGGATAAAGGTAAAGAAAAGGTGACTGACCCACCAACCAATCCTATACCCAACATACCATCTGCACCCATACCTAAAATCACTATCCACAGCCCCACATACCCCATTTCTAATGGAGTCACACATCGCACCATGCTCAAACAATTACACCAGTCTCCCCTCAAAATGTCCTTATATGACCTCATTCAAACCTCAGAATCCCATCATCAAGCTTTCATGGAGGTTCTTCAATCTATTGAGGTTTTACCCAATGACCCTACACCCATAGCCTCCATCATCACGCCTCATCATGTAGCTTCTCTTACCAAATTACCACCTTCATCTTCACCCCACCCTATTCACCAAGTAGCCTCCCTTAGCTTCTCAGAGGAAGAGATTGCGCCACACCAAAACGATGACCCAGACCCAACCCTCTTCATCTCTGTCCACATCGATGACATACAGGTATGACATGTGATGATTGATGGGGGCACTAGCATTAACATCATTTCATCCCATGCATTCACTCAAATGCGCATACCTGATAATTACATGCATAAACACCCTGTCATGTTACGTTCATTCAATGACGCTATCACCTCTACACTAGGCACCATCATCCTCCACATTTGCATGGGCCCCCACACTATCCTAGAATTATTCTACGTCTTGGAGGGCGAATTCCAATATAACTTGTTGCTTGGAAGACCCTAGATTTGTGTCACAGGTTACGTTCCTTCCACTTTTCATTGTTGTGTAAAGTTTGAGCACGAAGGGCACACCTACACCATCCCAGCTGATGCATCACCTTTTAAAACATGTAACATTCTTTATTGACCCAATGATGTGCTCATACCCATTAAGGCATCTACCTCCACAACCACCATTGCTTCACCTACACCTCCGCTTACCAGTACAGTTGCTACCTCAACAACACATGCCTCTTCTACTCCTACCGACACCACAACCTCCGCAACCAACCCATTAACTTCCTAATCCATTAACACGACCTCCACATCATCTATTTCAGCTACCCACATACTAACCATTGATCCCTTAGAATGTATTTTTCAACGCCTCACTCTGGGGGAGTACTGCCTATATAGCGTCAACACATTTCTTACTCTGCAAGAGTATGAAAGTCTTCACCAACACCCTGGCTATGATCACCACATAGGAGAACACCTCCTTTATGGTCCTCCTCACCTTCATACCAGTATCACCTATGGGGGACTTGATACTACCACTTACACACCCGAACCACCATCACAAACCCACCCATTTTTCGATGACTTCCAGTCTCTCACCAATTGCCGTTTAGCCCACACCTTCCTAAACTGATGTGCGTGGAAGGGTTTTGGTTTTGTATTTTATGAGAAAGGTTGCCATACTATTATTCCATGCACCACCTGTAAACATAACGATTGTAGTGGTATCAGCTTTTCTGAACCACCTACCAAACAAGCCCACATTGAACTCATTAAGGACATCATCCCTCCTCCACCTTCTTCACCCACTCCACCTTCATTACCACCTTCACCAACGGAGTCGATGGATCCAGAATCTATCCCTCCTAACTTTTTTTTTCATAAACACCATTTCCTTAGGGCCTCTGACTTATCAACACGAGGGCGAGGCTCCTTCCTCTCTTCCCTTCTTATATCCTGAAATGATCGATGATGATACACCTTCAATTAACATCGTTCAATGTCAGGATGATGAATCTATACTCACCTACCTTGGCATAGAAGACTCATATATTCATTGGTCATTACCTTCTGAGACACAAACCATGTTGAATGAATCGACTATCAAGATCAACATTCATACTCAGGACAACCCGCACATCCTAAAGATTGGTCAATCTTTAGATGCTGCTGAACATGAAGCCATCACCTTTTTTCTCAAAGATCATAACCATGCATTTGCTTGGTCTTATACTGGGATAGACATTCCCGGTATTGACCCCACCATAGTGCTCCACAATATCATAACCATTCCTGATTCCAAACCCATCAAATAAAAGCTAAGGAAAATGCACCCTCGCATTACCCTTCTTGTAAAAGAAGAGCTTTAACACCTTATTTCCATTACCTTCATCTTACCCATCAATTATCCTCATTGGATTTCTAACATTTTCCCTATCACTAAGGCAACAAGGGGACTCCAAATTTGCACATACTTCCATGTCCTCAACCTAGCCTACTTGAAAGATGACTTTCCCTTACTCGGTATTAACTAGCTGGTTGACCTTACTGCTGGTCACGAGATGCTATCACTCATGGATGGATTCTTGGGTTATAACCAAATCTTACTTGCCCCAGAAGATCAACACAAGACCTTGTTCATCACCCCTTGGGGGACCTTCTGCTATCGAGTCATGCCTTTTGGCCTTAAAAACGTTGGTGCCACATATCAATGGGCTATGACTTACATCTTCCATGACATCATGCATCGCATATTGGAAGATTACGTGGACGATCTCTTGGCCAAATCTAAATGTCGCTCCAAGCACCTTTTCGTCCTCAAAACCATCCTTGATCGTATCATTAAACATTGCATCCACCTTCAGCCTAGAATTGCATCTTCGCAGTCCTCTCAAGAAAAATCCTGGGCTTTCTCATTTCCCTACGTGGTATAGAAGTCGACCATACTAAATTCAAGGCCATTCTCAAAATGCCTCCACCTAATAACCTTAGACAACTTCGTAGCCTGCAAGGTAAGTTATAGTCTATTTGGCATTTCATTTCATAATTATCTGATTGGTGTCAACCATTTCATCATCTGCTCAAGAAGGATGTCTCCTTTAAATGGGATGATGACTGTCACAAATATTTTGAGGCCATAAAACAATACCTCCTCCAACCACCCATACTCATTCCACCTAAAAACGATCAACCTTTTTACCTATACATCCTAGCTACCGATCACTCCTTAGGAGCCATGCTTGCTCATCGCGATGAACAAAACAGGGAGCAGGTGGTTTATTACATAAGTCGTACTCTTTTGGACTATGAAACCCAATACACCCATCCCAAAAAACTTTTCTTAGCCTTAGTTTTCATTGCCACCAAACTCCATCATTACCTACTTAACCACAAAACCTATGTTGTGACCAACATCGACCCCTTACACTTCATGTATGCCAAACCTTATCAAAATCAGCATACCAAACAATGGCTTATGCTTTTATCTGACCTTGACCTCGAATTCATTCATCAAAAGTCCATCAAGGGTCAAGCTATCGCCAACCAATTGGCCGACACACCTCTTTTCGGGGATCAACCCTCTAATTTTGACTTTCCAGATGAGTCAATTGCTACCCTTTCCTTGGATGAACCCCCTTACCAAATAACACTCTTCTTTGATGGTTCCAAGTGTCAACATGGGGGTGGGGCTGGTATTATTCTTCATTCTACTTGATGGTGAGCCCATGCCTTTGTCTTTCAAACTTGATTTTGAATGCACAAACAATATCGCCAAATACTAAGCACTCGTATTAGGTCTCTAAGCTGCCTATACCCTAGATGTCAAATCAATCAACATCTTTGGTGATTCTCAATTGGTCGTAAACCAAGTCAATGGTATATACCAATGTCGTAACATGATACTTCAAAAGTATAAACATCATGTAGACATACTTTTGACCACCTTTGACCATTACACCCTTCAAACCATCCCACATTCAACCAAAAAATTTGTAGATACCATGGCCTACTTAGCTTCCCAAATACCCACTTCACCCACCGATTCTAAAATATTTGTCACCATACAACAACTCCAATCACCTTCTTATTTACCTCACAATGTTTACTCTATCGGAACCACTACCCTAGACCCGAGTGACCTTTGGTACAAACAATACTCTGACTATCTTTCTCTCTCCATCTTACCTCCTGATCTCACCCGTAACAGACAACACACCTTCCTTAAAAAGGTCTCTCGTTACGTCATCTTGGGGGGCCTCCTCTATAAGTGCAACTTTGATGGTATTCTCTTACGATGCCTCACAAGTTCTGAAATTCCTTATACCATTAAGGAAGTTCATGATGGCATATGTGGAGGTCACTTCAGTGGCCTTGATATTGCTAAACGTATTCTTCACCTGGGCTATTACTGGCCAACCCTTAACCATGATTGTTGCAACTATGTCAAGTATTGTGTAAAATGCCAACAACATGCCAACCTTCATCACACACCCAGTCACACCTTACAGGTCACCCGTGACCTTTGGCCATTCTCTCAATGGGGTTTGGATCTTGTCAGAGAAATCAATCCCCATTCTTCCCAGCACCATCAATGGATCATCACTGCTACCGAATACTATACAAAATGGGTGGAAGCCATACCACTCATCTCTACGAAAGCTGAGAAAATATGTGAGTTCATCAATCATCACATCATTTTTCACTTTGGTGTTCCTCATCACCTCATCACTGATAATGGAAAACAATTCAAAAATAAAACATTGCAAAAACTTTGCGACGCCTTCGGTATTCAGCTTAGTTTCTCATCACCTTATTACCCACAAACCAACGGCCAAGCCGAATCCACTAATAAAACCCTAAAAAAAATTCTTATGAAAGTGGTTAACGATACTAGGAAGGATTGGCATACACACATTCCTTTTTCCCTGTGGGCATACCGCACTAGTATTCACACTTCCATTGCCACCACACCATTTTCTCTGGTCTACGGTACCGAGGTGGTTCTACCTCTTGAAGTCCATATTCCCTTAGTTTTGCATTTCTCTCCATGACATGCTCAATGATGATGACTTTCATCAGGACTGTTTAGCACATCTAGAGTTATTAGACGAACGTCGTCTTAATGCTCTTGACCACCTTCAACTTTACCAAAAATGTATCAAACATGCCTATGACAAGCGTGTCCATGAACGAAACTTCCAAGTTGGTGACCTTTTCTTGAAAGAAAATCAACACATAACCAAAGCAGAAAAAAGTAAACATGGCAAATTTTCTCCTAATTGGCTTGGACCATACATCATGACTCATACTTATGGATCAGGTGCTTATCGTTTATCTTCACTCGATGGTAAACCCAAACCTGAGCCCCTTAACACCTTGCATCTTCGACCATTCTATTGTTGAATTTTAGTCCTACCTCACATTTTTCTCTTTCCATGCTCATCTCTTGAGTGTTACCCACTTCATACACCTCACCAATGATTAAACAAGAATCATGTGAGTACCTTGTCACTTGTTATCTTCTCTTGAATGTGTACCACGGTGCTGCACATAGCATGATTCTGATGGATACTTTTCATCTACCTTTAGATGAGATCCCATGGTCATTTCACCTTTCCTTTTGAACAAGAATCCTATTCTCCAACTTGATCTTGTCCATGACTTCAAAGCCCTCCCATGGGATACAACTCCTTGAGTCAAACTTCTACTAAAAAGATGACTCCCTCAAAAGGACATCTTCCTCTCGACAATTGTTGTTGTAAATAGACTGCTCCCTCGAAGGACAGCTATGTAAAACTCTTCCAAAAAAATGAGAGAATTTAAAGCTTCCCGCATCGATCAGCTTCACGAATACCTCAAGGTGTTAAATTTTATTCATCCCATATAGACTTCCCACATCGATCAGTCTATCTCAAATATAAGTCAAAACAGCAAACATTTTAGTCATGGACTTGCCCATTGTGACCTCGGATCTCTTACCCAAAGAGCATGCTACCTCATACTATATAACAAATCAACCACCTTTCACCCTTCTCACCATTCCCACTCCCATTTCCTACTGCCTCAAGGGACCTCTTGGAAACCAAGACATTTGGTGATCATGTGACTACTTTTCACCGTAGAACAATCAATCATGTAATGTCTTTAGGGTCTTACATTCATCACCTCCTCCAAGGTATGATCTACTCGGTATGATCCTAACCAATTAGGTGGCTTTATTTCCCCCTCTTATCTTTTAACCATCTTTATTATGTTTTGATTACCTTATACAGGACTTGGTCCTCGATGCTTACCTTTGGGGTAATCTCCTTCTTCTTTCACCACAATCGACCTCACCTACATCACTTTACCTATAACCCACCCACACCTAACAAACCTAAACCCACACCATGCCTAAAACCTACTAACTCATTTTCATACCTCATCATATTCTTCCCTAGCTTATGGGAGAACTACATTGGCCTGAGGTCCCTTTTCACCAGGACTATGTAGGCAGCACTCCGAGGGCATGGGGCCCTTGGAGGTTAGCTCGGCCACTCTCTACCCTAAACAATTCATCTTTTATCTTCCTAACATTACATCATACCCCACTTAGTTTCCCTTTTATACCCAAAATTGGAAATTAAACCACATACATAACAAATTGCTTCATATTTTAATCCTCATTACAACATACATTTATTACACCTACCATTTCTCTATCATCATTATGCATAGATTATATCACATCTCACATATGACCCATATTATCATTCATTGCACAAAATAATAATTCACAACTTCACCTACATTGAAATCAACCATGCGTATGACCTGACTCGATCCATGCCTACACAAACCTGACTCAACCATGCCTACACAAACTTGACTCAACCATGCCTACACAAACCTGACTCGATCCATGCCTACACAAACCTGACTCCACCATGCCTAACCAACCTGACTCAACCATGCCTATGACCTAACTCGATCCATGCATATAACCTGACTCTATCCATGAATAAAAAAATTAGACCTAAATCAATCCATGCCTAAACCAACCTGACTTCATCATGCCTAACTCACCTAATTTCCATCCATATCAAAACAACAAATCAAAAATCTCATCAATGCACCAATAAATCGAAAGTCTCATCAAAACATCAACAAATCAAGAATCTCATGTATCTCATCATATAAATAAATGTGTATCTCAATACAATATACATGGCTATCTCATCATGTCCATCATCTCAAAGTAATCAGCACGTAGGCCAATATGTAATATAAAATGTCATTGGCATGCAAGCCGATCTCATATATACAATAAAATAATGAAACAATACAAAATCTCATCGACACGCAGGCTGATATATGCTCAAAATCTACAAAACCTCTCTTTCATCTTCACTATCTTCAGCATGCAGGCTGGTATATGATCAAAAATATAGCTATCTCTCAGCACGCAAGCCAATATATATCACAAAAATGACTATTATACATCAAATGTAAAAAAGCCCCATATCAGGCATCTCGGTGGATGTCCTCCATCTCTGTATCACATGTACCCTCTACCTCCTCCACCCCTGTCTGGTGACCTGCTAGCATCTCCCCACCCATCATAGGTGGTGGTTGGGTCCCTACTGGCACCTCACCTGGAGTAGGTCTCCATGCACTGGTGGCCTCTCCCTGATCTGGCCTCAAGAGCTCGTTGGCCCCCTGTGCTCTCTACACTGTGAGTGCAGGATCTAATCCTCTCACTCGACGCATGTTGTGCCTGGTACTCTCCATAGGATAGAAAGTCTATCCCAGCCACCATCAGCTAGTCCTGGTAGTATCTGGCCTCACCTAGGGCATCTCGTAACCTGGATATAGGCACGGTCTGTGGTGGTCCCATAGGTCTCAGCCCTTGTACCTATCCTATGGGACCCTGTCCCACTCCTGCCTGTGAACTGGGACCCAGTCCCGGTGCCTGTGGTGGTGCCCCCTACCCCTATGCCTGTATCTGGGCCTGTAAGACCCCAATCTATGTGCTTGGGTTATGGCCAACTGGCCCTACAAACCTATCACCTGTACCTGTAAGGCCACCACCTAACCATCACCCTCCTCTCCATCTCCATCCCCTCCACCGGCCATCTGGGCCTGCAGACTGGCCACCTGTACATGTAGCTCTGCTACCTCTACCTCTGAGCTCTCCAGCTATGTCTGCACTATACCCAACTGGGTAATCAGAGTAGCCACCTGCCCCTGTAGGGTGTCTCTCTGTACCATGATGGTGGCTAGATCTAGCTGCCCCAGTCTGGGTGGTATGGCTCGTAAGTGAGTCGGCCACCACTGTCTATACCTATTTGTGACCCCGACATCATCTATACACCTGTCCACTGCCTGCTCCTCCTACCTTATGGGCACTATCGGCTGTGGTAGAGGTAACGGCCTCTCCACGTTGTCTCTCTGGTACTATGGGAATGGTAGAGGTACGTCCTATAATAGCCTGAACTATCATCGGACTCTGTCCACCGGGATCATCTCGTGCTCCCCGGCATGACGACCCTGTATCCATCTCAAAAGCTGGAGCTCAGCTAACTCCTCATGCATATGCCTATATGACGGAAATCCCACATAAGGCCTCCAAATAATGTCCACTCCAGAAACTCCTCCAATAACCACCGAAAATAGGCCACATCATGTGTGGGCCTATTAGATCTCCACTCCCCAATAGCTAGCACCCATCACCTATACACCACCTGCCCAAATCTCAGTGGGAATGCATCTACTATGGCATCCCTACTGGCCGCACACAAACTATGTGCTCATAAGCCCAGCAGTGTAGTAAGAAGGTACATCATAGGCTGAACCTGTGTAGCCACCCATAGGCCCATAACTCTCTATACAGCTACACCAAGAATGTTGGCACCCAGGAAAAGTGGGTCTCCTCTATCATCATGTCATGGAGTACCCCCATCAATGATCAAGGAAAGCATCCACCCTTTGCATCTAGAAGTGCAAAGCAGCACACTACCTCCATCAAAAGAACCACTAACATTGTCTCCTCTAGATGGGCTAGGTACATCTCTCCATAGTGAATGCTGGCACTATGGAATGTCAGCTCAGCCATCCCCTCGCCAAACACCATCAACATCAGCTCCTCTGAGGCCTCAGAGGAGATAGAGTAGACCTGCATACCTAATATGGGTAGCCATAGAATCCTGAACACATCCTCCAGGGTGACAGTGATCTCACCCGTCGGTAGGTGGAATGTGTTGGTCATACGAATCCCATCTATCAATGAGTGCACCATCAAACTAGGCTGCCAAACTACATGTCTGGTAGCGTCATACTCCACTCAAGCCCACCACCTCCACATGTTGCAGCTCCTCAGGGGTCGCTGCACCACGCACTGTCACCAGCAGGGGTGGAACCTTGTCTCGCATATGCAGCTGATCTCTCCCCTACATCCAATACAAACAACACATTAATCTACATTTTCACACCCATACTTGCCCCTATCATTTCCCAATAACTTATTGTACCCCTACCCATCTTAATCACCTGACCTGTGGAATTTTTGGCCCCTTGTCCCCCAAAAAACCAATCAGTGTTGGTTCTCTCTAACCGACCCCAGTCACCCCTTTACCAGCATCGGTCACCTTTTTAGTGACCGATACCAGTTACACACTACTGACGCCAGCCACAACTAATCAATGTCGATCACTGTCACGGTAAAGACCCGTGATCCCCAAAACCCCCTTTCTCAAAAAAATTCCCCCCTTGCCCCTTTTAGCCACCTAAAATTACCTAAACTACCCTTGCACCTCAACCCATCCCCCCTCTCCCATTTATTACCCTCCCCATTCCTATTTTTACCCACTTTTCCCCCCATTCCCAAATTTAATCTTTTCCCCACCCACAAAAATAAAATAAAAAAACAAAAAAAAACAAACAACCACTACAAAAACCATTTACCAATCATCTAATCTATCTAACCAAATACAACTAGAGTTAGACACTTACCTCATCGCGATGTCATCATCACAGTGGCACATCTGGTTACTGCATCGATGGCCCACTCGATCCCTCTCTGGCCTCTGCCATTACCAAATCGCTACCCGTAACCAAATCAAATCACTTGCACTGATCCTGTGGACCTGCTTCTCACCAACCAATCACCTATCATTCACACCGCAAACTCAATGCTCCATTTCGTCCAAACACTTTTCTCTCTTTTCTCTCTCTTTTTTCATTTTCTCAATTCACTAAATGAAAAATGAATAACAAAAAAACACAGAATTTTTGTTTTTACAACAAACCCGACCTAACCGATGCTGGTTCACCTTCACCAGCATCGGTCTCATGCCCTACCTTATCATGGTTGGTTTCCCTATACTGTTGTTGGTTACCCTTGACCAACATCGGTCACCCTATCTTGTACAAAACCCAACATTTTCCTTATTACCCTACTTATCCCTCCTTTACCCTGACCATTTACCCTTTACCCTAACCATTTACCCCACCTACCCTTTACCCTGACCATTTACCTCACCCTCCTGACCTCATCATTTACTACCTACCTTTTTCCTCCTTTGGGGACTCATTATTTTACCCATCCCTCAGCCTTACCCATGCCATGACCTAGATATTTGGACCTGGACCATCGCTAGTGACCTTTGACCTCATGTGTTCGCTATACCTTGCGGCACTGTTACCTATGTTGATTGACCTAATGACCTTACCTAGCCTATTTCTATGACCGTTTATCCTGACCCTACCTTTGGTGTACCGGAACATACCTAAACGTTCCTGCACCTAACCTACGTTGTGCTTCCTGACCATATCCTATACCTTGGATACTGGAATCACTTCACCCTTGTTTGGATAAACCTATCGACCTTAGATGATGTAGAGTTTGTCTAATCTTCAACCTAGTAGTGTGCTACAATTTATACATGTGTGTGCATTTGACTGTTGCTACCTTTGACCCTGACCCATTACCTAGATTTTATGAGTAGACCTTTAACCCTTTTTTCCCCGTTCACCACCTTCCCCTTTCTCACATTTCCCTTTTATCAAACCACTCACCGATTTTGCCTTCAGCCTCGTCAGTTCTTGGTTTGAGGGGGATCACCTTCACCCACACATGGGGCAACCACATCTTATTTTTGTTAGCATCACTTACCAATACAAGCTATGCAACAAAAGGGGGAAAATGTAGACACTAAAATTAGGTCACACTCCCCTTTGGTCCCTCGACAAATAAACACCCTTCATCACATTAAACTAGCCATGGCCCCCTTCACCCCACTAATATTAATTTAATTAATCTAATTAAATTAATTCATTATCCTCACCATATTTATTATTTAAATATCTTAATTTAGGGATAATATCCACATACACCTCACCTAGACACCTCATCAAGCCAACTCACCCTAAGACCTATTCTTAGTAAGTTGCCATAACTAACTAAGACTTACCCAAACCCTAAAAATCAATGCCTACATTCTCTCTAACCACATTCCTGCATGCTTACAAGAAGCTTCCAGTCTAATCCATGGGTTAATGACACGAGATCCCAGAAAATCAAGAGGATCTCCCTAGTTTAGTAAACTGAGAAAATCTCACCTTGACTGACATTGGTTACCCCTAACCATCACCAGTTAAGCCAGAACTGTCGTCGGTCACCTTTTAACCCCCAAAAAAACCTTATTTTTTAGGTTGGAAAACATTGGCACATTCTAGAGAGACATCACATCTTCTGAGAATGAGTTTCAGTGAGAACATGCATGCAAGGAATGAAATCAAGCATTTTCTCCTGCACAGCCATCTAGCACTCACCCCAACAATGATTTGATCTAACCAAGCAAAAGGGAATGTACATGCAGCCCATGCAGAAGTTGTCCTATGATTGGTGATTATCTACAGCCTTCAATCTCTTACCAACACCTTCATCCCTCACTCACAAGTGTCCAGGACTAGAATCCAAGTATGTGGAACATTGTATTCCTCTGGTTCATTTCATTTCATCATCACATTGTCACCCTTTTTTATCTTGGCCACCCACAGACCTCCATTAGCGCTCACCCCTCCATATACCCATTAAAACCTCATCAAATCCCACCCAAACCACCTAATACCTCATTCTGACCAACCAAAGTCCTTTGTGCAATCACAAAGGAGACCCAAAACTCATTCTGTGGCATTCCCAGTTTTCCACAGTAACCGGCACCAGTTACACCCAACCATCATCGGTCACCCTTAACTGGCATCGAGTCTCTGTATGTGCCCATACAACCCAGAACAAGTGACCTATCCACCTAGTTCCACATCACCCTTATTCACCTATGATATGCATGAGACCTCTATTAGACCTACAGAGACCCATAACCAGTTGTTTGACCTTCAGATATTATTTTAACCTAGCCTGTTAGATTAGATATTTCTTATTGTGTTTCAAGTGAGATACCTAAATCATTTTAAATTACAATAGGATTTATTTTATTACTCACATTAAATTGTTTTAAATAGTGGACTGACAGCCATCTAGGAAGTATCACACTTCCTTGATCTAGCACACGCTAGGCAGTTCACTGCACATATTGTTTAACTCTTTTTGGTGGTCTTGCTTTCCATTACAGGTAGTTCCTCCTAGCCAAAAGGAAGCTCTCACAATCAGTTGTGGATTCAGAAGTCATACGCGTGCAACAACCCATCAACCAACATTTCAACAGGTATTCCTCCTATGCCCGTTACCCTATTTGTTTCATCAATATTTCAAAGAAACGTCTAAGAATCAGGTTCTTGTCTTGACATTCCGCTTCCTTGTCTTCTTCACAATGTTCCTTTACTTTTCCATCATCCTTATTTTCAACCTTAGGACTAAAAAACCTAGCCCTATGTCCATAAACACCACATTTAAAACAAATACCATGAAATACACCATACCTATATGCACTTGGATTCTTGGTAGGTGATCTTCTAGGAGGTGGAAACCTTGATCTCTCTTCCTTTCTTGGCTACTTTCTTTCATTTGATCCTTGAATTAATTCTTCTTCATTATTCTTAGATGAATCCTCATTGAAGCTTAGGCCTATTCTATCACCATTTTCCTTTTGTTTTCCCAACATCCTATTCATATTTCTAAGCTCTCATGAAAGGATAATAGCTTGCTTGTTATGGTGGATAGCTCTTTCTTCAATTCCTCTTTTTTAGTATCATGTTTGAGACACTCTACTCTCTTTATCTTCAACTTAGATTATTCCTCCTCAAGTTGAGTCCTTAAGAATTTAAATATTTCATCATGATATCTATACATCTTGTAAATATGGTTACCATGCTTACCTATCCATTTCCTTATTGTGAAGGTATTAATCTGAATTATCTCCAAATATACAGGTGTCATCTTGTCACCAAAGATATCCCTCTAGCTTGTTTGGCTAATTCCAAGGTCCCTCTCTGATACCAATATTTTGAGGTGACAAGGAATGAGAGGGGGGTGAATTAGTCCCCAATAAAATGCTTTTCACACTTATGCTTCAAACCCTAACCACACATGCTCATATACAACATATCAAATCTAATTGTATTCTCAATGAAAGATGCACAATGAAAGAATCATAATGATAAAAATATAAATCAAATTATATTTATAATGAAATAAGACCCACACACTTATATAAATATCAGATCAAATCACAAGAGTAATGTCTTCAACAAAATGCAATAAAGATGTATTAAGATGAACAATATAGTCACATGAATATCCAAGAAGATATACTTCTTTCAAAAGTGATTACAACTCAATATTATATCTGAAGACACCTTAGAATCCTGAAAATTAAATCAACATGCTATTAAGATAGCATCAAAACACAAGCACCCAAATCTGCCCTCCTTCTCTAACTCGCTTTCAAAGAATCAACACTAACTTTACACTTGCGCAAATTATCCTCATGAAAACTCAACCATTTTTTATCCTAGAATATAATTATATGTGTTTTTTTCTAGTCCCAAAGGGTTTTTATTTACATAAAAAGGGTTCTTCAAAATAATATAAAATGGGTTTTCAAAAATCTAGAAACAATAAGCCTGTATCTTCACTTATATAGCCTCTCCAAGGCTCAAATTAAAAATCAAACATTTTCCCTCTTTTTTCTTGACCCATGCATCATAGAAAAATTATAAATTCAAATAATAACATCCAAAATTTACCCAAGTATGTCAGCCTAGCTTAAACCATCATTTTATGTGCCAAATTGGCTCAAAACCCCATGGGCACAAATATAAAAATACCCTTACTTCAAACCCATCCTTATTCATGACCCAGAAATCACCACACATGTTTAAATTAACATTTAAGCATCATACTCAGTCATAATTAATATCAACCAATCAAATTATTTCATTGAATGGGCCCAATGCTCTTAGTATTCCTCAAAAAAATTGTTTTATGAACCCTTCATCACCCTAGAAACTTCATAATGCCACAAAATCACTTCTACATAATCAAACCATGCCATGTGATCACTAAATGGAAATTGAATAACCTTTAGAACAATTATAATCAATTTATAATTCATGAAACATCCTTCCCATCAAACCACAGCAACATTTGCCTTCACCAGATCAACCTAAAAAAAAGGTTGTTTCCAACGGTTAGCTCATAAAATAATTTATAAAAAAAAAATTAAAGACCTTAAAATGGATTCATTTGATTCCAAATTCTTCCCTATTCACATTACATGTTACATGAATCATCACCCACTCCATATCATGCTTCAAATAACATCAAACTTTCACTATAACAGATGTTGTCTTGAACTGCCAAAAATATTCTTTCTCAAAGAATGACCTGTAAATCCTATCAAATTAAATCATAAAGATTAAATTAATATATCACTAGAAATATATCTGAATATAATTTCCAATAAAACTTTTATCATCTCAAAACTCTACATGTATCTCAAGTTGGACCATTTTATTGGACCCTACTATTTGAGATCCCAAAACTGCCCTTTCACTAGTCAACCTGTTTGGACCTCAAAACACCATAAACTTTAATGTTCTTAATTTGAAACTCCCATTTACATAAATAAAAACCCCCAATCATCATACACCATTAATTTTTCATCCTACTCCTTTGTACCATCTTTTCCTAAAACCTTCTTCTCCAAAACATGTTATTTTGAGGTGGGACCCACATATAACCATGACCTCAACCATACATTTTTGAAAATATTGATGAGTTATATACATCATAAAATCATTACTTTTGATAATTAAATTAAAAAATGGGTCAGTATACTTCAGTTTCTATTAATTGTTCCTACCTAGGGTTTAATTAGGGTTTTATAGCACTTTACCTTCTTAACATTCATTCATAAAAACCTGATGATCAACTAACCTGATTATTTTTGTGAATACTTATAAAATCACCTTGTAATAATCCTTGAAATCCATGAGGTCACATACAAATCACACTATTGACAACGAGCATCAGAGGATCAACTTCGAGCTGGAATTTGACTTGATTTTCACCCTGTCTCACAAAATCAATCATATCTAGTGAAATATACATCATGGGGACCTGAAATTTTTATGAAAACACAATGACTCATCCTTATAACATATTAGATCATAAAAAAGTGAATTTCATAGATAAATCTCTCCAGTCACTAAGACTTACCTATATTTTCATTCTAGATCCTCACTGCATAAGCTAGGGTCACCTAAAATAATGCAAATAACTAAAAAATAAACCTCTGTAAATGACCAAAACATACCTCATATACCATGATACACCTGAATTCAATATTCCATGAGATCATATGGCTCTAAATGACATTGTCACACCTCCAAGCAAACATACCTTCTCCCAATGAGCACCTGTAACTAAGTGATCCACCTATACCTGTACCATGACACGGTTGTGAGTTCTTAAGCACCCTCAAGTCATGTTATAAATCATTTCAACATGCTTCCTAAGCATACAATAATCTCACACTACTAAACTACATATCTTAGGCACATGTATGGGCTTGCAAGAGCAAGCACACCTCAATGAATCTCACTTTATCAACCGATATTCATATGTACTAGTATGTTAGCATCAAGAAAATAATCATGAAACCATAATAAAACACTCACTTCTTCATTATTATTATTTTTTATCAATGATAACACCTATTAGGACCATGCCAATACTTGATCCTTGTTTGATCCATTAAACACTATGGTTGTGTTCTAATCCTTGTTGTGCTTTATCATTAAATTACTTGCTATGTATATGTAATAATTGTATGATCATGGTAATGCCTTGAAAAATATGGTATTAAATTAGGGACCTAGTACCTTTACATTCTTCAGGTGAGTGCTCAGATCTGTCTAAGTGATGTGTCAACACATCTGGGGTTTGAGTAAGAAAAAATACTACAAACACCAATCCCACAAGGAACATGAACCCCTATTTAGCAAGGCTACAACAATGTGCAGAGGATAAAACCCCCTATGATGACCAAGCACTTACTCAACCACCTTAATATGAAGATCACTGATGCATTATTTCTTTTACAACTAATTGTGATCACAAGTTCAATTTTATGCACTCAAAAAATCTCTCAATCTTCTCTCTCTCTCCTTCTTCTCTCAAATCTTCTCTTTCATTTACTAATTAGGTCTAATTACCTTGAAATCTATACCTCTATTCAATTATCAACTCATGATTCCTCTTACCATATCTGCACTTGACCCCTCTAACCTCTTCTTTCACCTTCTCTAGCTCACTCACATCCCCATCTACACTGCTAACTATAATGAGAAAATACAACATGCCTTATATACATGACATAACTCATAAACACATATAGTTCAGCCAAGACCATAAATTTTTGTCTTCAGAACATGAAAAAACTCTACTCCATCATATAAAGTCATCTCAAGATACCTTGAAGGTCGGAAACACTCAAACAATTCAAACTTTCACAAGGCATCTCAATTAGGCCAAAAACATAGGTCTCCATCTCCAACGAATAGAATCTAAACTTCAATGGCACATAGAAGATTCACCAAAGCTCCATAATATTATGATACATATCTTATATCTCCAAAACAATTTCTCTATGCATAAGAACCTCCACACAAACCATCATCATCATGAATCACACCAAGAAGAAAGCACCTCCATCTAGGTCTTCAAGCACCTAATTTTCCCTCTCAGAAAGTGAGTGACTTGGCATATAAAACCTCATCATCAAGGCTCATATATCATATGGACATAAATATCATTGAATCTAATAAATGATAAAACTCATAATAACCTTCAACTCATGCCACAAGACATTAAAATAGGCTCATACCTCAAACTGCTCAAATTGGCTAAACTAACTCAAGAAGAAGTCTTGAGGAATCAAGATCCAATCACCTTAAATGTAACTTCCAAGCTCTACCAATGGATGGAACACATCAGTAGAATACCTTCCAACATTCTCAAGCACTCATAACCCTGTGTAATATGGATAAAACCCCCTAAGCACACATGTTTCAACACACCTTCTTGAGAATCCTAATAAGACTAATTAGGCCATTAGGGATTAAGACAAAAACCATAACTCTAGCTCATACCTAGGTATCTGACAAATCATATAAGATGTCAACAAGATATTTAATACCAAGAAACCCTACTATAATGTGAAAACTTCAAAACACACCTCAAACCACAAGACTATTTTTAGCCCTTCTAGGCCAAAAGTGATAGGCAAACTTTGGAGAGTTGTACCAATTTTATCCCCTAAACCTATCTGAAACTTTTCATGGACATTTAACACACCTCCCAAAGTATATGGAACAATATATTTTGCATGATGAAACTTCCATCTCAGATTTTTACCTTCAAATACCCAAAAAACTATGGTTTTTATCCAACTTATTGAAACACCTGGAACATGAAGTCACCACCAACAAGATCTCTAAAGAGTCCTCTACATGTCTGAGTCATCAAGTTTTCATTTTCACTTAATTTGAAGAACTATGGTTTAACAATGGTTTTATATCACCTCTTCTTCTTAATGATTATTCATAAAGCTTTGAAGTATAAATGAATTATTTATTCTTGTAAAATATTCTTGGTTCCATGAAAAAACATCCCATATTTACACTAAGGATGTCAAACCAATCAGACAACCACAATGAAGGTTTAATCCAGCACTAAGAGACATTTTCAAAAATGAAATAGAGAAACTATTGAGGGTAGGATTCATCTATCCAATATTGGGTAGTTATTGGATATCACCGCTTGTTATAGTTCCCAAGGAAAACGGTATATGGAGAATCTTTATATATTATAGGGAGCTTAATAAGGCCACCAAGAAAGATTATTTTCCCCTGCCCTTTATCAATCAAGTTTTGGACAATTTGGTAGGTAATAAATACTTCTCCTTCTTGGATGGGTTTAGCGGATATAACCATATTATTATAGCACCTGTTAATCAAGATAATACCATCTTCACTTGTCCCTATGGTACATTTTCATACAGATTTATACCATTTGGAATTTGTAATGCACCTGCCACCTTTCATAGAGAAATTTTAGCTATTTTTTAGACATCACTAATGACTGTATTGAAGTTTATATGGATGATTTCACTATCCATGGGTCTACTTTTAAGGAATATTTGAGCAACCTTGAAAAATAGTTAACTAGATGTGAACAACAACTCTCATTAAGTCATGAAAAATGCTTGATAATGTTTTATCAAGGAGTTTTCTTAGGTCATCATATCTCTTCTAAGGGTATCCAAGTTGATCCTAAGAAGATAGAAGTCATCACTAAGTTTCCCACACCAATAAGTCATATAGACATCAAAAGTTTCCTTGGGCATGCATATTATTATAGATGGTTCATAAAATATTTTAGTAAGATTGTTGCACCAATTTTCTCTGTGCTGAAAAAATACTGTGTTTTTTAATGGACTCCTCAATTTCAACAAGATTTTAAAGTTATAAAGGATAAATTGACCACTGCCCTAGTCTTAAGAGGACCCAATTGGGGTTATCCTTTTCATATTCACGTTGATGCTTCCATTACAACAATCGGATATTTTATTGGACAGAAAGATGAACAAAACCAAATGTATGCCATCTATTTTAACAACAAAAGCCTGACCCCCACAAAGAGAAATTATACCACTACGGAAAAGGAATTTCTAGCTATTGTTTATTCTCTGAACAAATTTAGACACTACATTACTAGTTCTATAATCTTTGTGTATATAGACCATTCAACCATAAGAAATTTAGTGAAAAAAATAGTAGTAGGGGGAAGAATTATGAGGTTGTTACTTATTTTTTAAGAGTCTAACTTGACCATTATTGACAGTCCTAGAAAGGCTAATGTTGTTTTTGACTTCCTTTCAAGATTGAATGTTTCAAGAGAAGAGGAAGCAGTTCAAGATCACTTCCCAGATGAGCACTTGTTTGCAATATCATCACACCCTCCATGGTTTTCTAATATTGCTAATTATATAACTACAGGGAAGTTTCCAGCCTACTTTACTAGTAAAGAACACAAAATATTCATAAGAAATAGTGTTACATATAAGTGGTGCAATGGAATTTTGTTTAAATGTTTTCCTAACATGATTATTCACATGTGTGTTCGAGAAGATGAAGTATATGACATATTGAGAACATGCCATGATGAACCTGGAGGAGGACACTAATTAATAAAGAGGAAAATTCATTAGGTTATTGGAGTTGGGTACTACTGGCCCGCTTTCCAAAAAAATTCAAGAAATATGTGTGGTAATTTGATGCATGTCAATGAATGGGGAAGCATACTATATCTTTTGAAATGAACCTTAATCCTCAGCTGGTCTTAGGTTCATTTGAGAAGTGGGGGATTGATTTCATTGGACCTATAGACCCTTCATCATATGGAAAATAGTACCTACTTGTGTGCATCGATTATGTTACAAACTGGGATGAGGTTCAAGCACTGACATCTATCAATCAGGATGTTGTAGTTGACTTTCTATACCAAAAGATTATGCTCAAGATTGGAGCTCCCGGAGCCATAGTATTTGATCAAGGACCTCAGTTTGTGTCCAACATGATTGAGGCCTTTTTGAAGATTTACCAAATCAAGCATAGGAAATCCTCACCATACCACCCCTATTCCAATGGGCAAGTGGAAGTCACAAACAGAGAAATGGAAAACATCGTAACCAAAGTTATCAATGTAGATAGAAATAATTAGGTGCCAAGACTACCTAAAGCAGTCTGGGAATACAATATAACTTGAAAACCCACCACTGGTTTCTCCCCGTATGAACTAGTATATGGGAATAAACCATTTCTCCCAGTTGAATTTGAGTGACAAACATGGAGGACAACACTAAATATAATAATTTATTTGTATGAAGATCAGCGAGGCAAAGTGATGCAGTTGAATGAACTGGATGAAATGTAGATGGAAGCACAACGGCTGACTGACATCCTTCAACACCATAGGAAGGTCTGGCATGACTCTCACATCAAGACCAAGAGATTCAAATAAGGATACTAGGCCTTGTTGTTTGACTCAAAATACCAACATTTCAAAGGGAAACTAAGAACACGATGGCTAGTACCATACCAAATTGAGAATATATATGTTAATGGATCTATGAGATTCTTGCCAATTTATGGTGATAGAATAAATATGTTAGTGAATGGCCATAGATAGAGGTTGTATCAGTAACCTTGAGATAAATAAACCTTCACTAAAGACATGCAGTTGTGCTAAGAATTTGATTCAGTGGAAGATTTTAACTCTTCCAACCATGAGTAGTTTATTAGGAATCTATAAATAAAGGAATAAAACTATAGTTCTAATTATTATCCTCTTCCCCCCTATATCTAAAAAAATATAAAAATATGTATCCTTTCATGCATGGAAATAAATGCTAGGGATGTAATTTATCAACATGTGTATTAACCATGATTTCTTTTCCAATGTAGGAGGTACAGCGTCAACAGTCAAAAGTACGCTGAGCCGGTAAGGTGATGTGTACTTACTTTTTTCCATCAATATTAACTATGATTGAACATCCCAATGCATTTATTAAAACCATAAAAAAAATACAACAGAGTAATTAGAGAGATAAGGGTAGTGATTATGATTAAAGGCGTGTTGTCACTCTTTTTTAGGAATGATATATGACAGGAGTGATAAGAATGGCATTATAGGGGCCATGTAAAGGAATTAAAATCTTACCACCTCAAATAGTCCCATCCCTCATTTTTGCCGCTATTTTATGCCAACTTGATACCATTATAAATGCATGAGTAGTTAAAATTTAAGCTACTAACATTGTATACACCTACTTTTTCCCCCTCACAAAAACATTTCCATTGTTCCAAATTACCCCCTCACTGTGTCTATCATTTCTTTTACAAACTAGTCGGTGTTATGGGTAAGAAGAATAAGTCTGAGCCAGAGTCTGTGGAGCCATTGCTATGGAATTTCATTATTTCTCAAGTCTTCCATGATGTAGGTTGGTTATATTTTATTCAAAAAATCGAAGGGTTTTATGAGGATTTAGTTGAATAATTTCTATCAAAATTTAAGGTAAATTATTCTAGAATAGGAGGGAAAAAATTGAAGTAGGCAGCCACATTGTTAGCAAAATCTTTGGTCTTTCGTATTTTGGACTTAAGATTGTCGCTAACTCCCCCCTTAAAAATTTGATAGCCCTCTTTCATGAGGAAGGGTAAACTCTTCTTAAAATAATCATTAATCCCTAAGGAATTCAGAAGGATATTAAGAGCGAGAGCTTCTCAGGTCTTTGGAGGGAGGCTACTTCCTGGGTGAACATGTATTTTATTTGTGATGGGAAATCATTGGTATTAGGGAGTGATACACTGAAAATTCTCACCCATTTGAAGAAAGGCAAGAAAATCCTGAACTTAAAGTGAATCTTCCATAATACCTCATGGATTTTGTCATAAAATTTGGACATAAGTATAAGAGTTAGGGTGGTGATGTTGTAAGTAATAACCCAGGGATTTTTTAGTTGATTTGCACACACCAGGCCTCTAGGAAAACCAAGAGAAAAATAAATAAGGTTAATGCAGGTGAGAGTTCCAATAAAGAGGGTTAGGCGGGCTCCTACTCCAATTTATGTCAAACCAAGCCATAGCTCATAGCATAAGCTTCAATCTAGACCTCAGCATGCGCCTATGTTTATAGAAGATCCTAAAAATGAAACCAAATAGCCCTCTAGGACTTGATATTTAAATAAAAATACTACCATGTCATCTCTTGATCAAACTTCATTAAAAAGAAGGTCTGATCCTGCAAAGAAAGATGAAGTTTCTCAACCTACATTGTCTGATGAATGTGCAGCCCATATTTTGGAAGAGTTTGTTGGAACTGAGACTTCCTATGCCCTAGGATAACATTCATGAGATTTTGAGTTTACTTACACCATTCCTGAAGAACAGAGCCATGTTGTTGAGGCAAAAAAAACCTTTTGGAAGTTCTGGAAAATAATCTTGAAGCTCCGAAAATTTAGACAGAAGCTATAGAAACTATGGCACAAGAGGTTGGTCGAGAAGAATCACAAGGAGATGAGTTTTTAAGGTGACACCAAGATGAAATTTCCATTCTGCAATAAAAACTAAAATGTATGAAAAAACTCATTTGTCTCTTCAAAAAATGTTTTAACAAAAGAGTGTAGAAAAAGATAAAGAAATAGTTTATTTGAGGATGGAAGTTGATAGTTTAAAGAAACAGAAAAATATTGGTTTGCAAGTATGGAATGATTTGTCCTCTCATTATGTCTAACTATCTCTTAGAAATAAGGGGTTGGTGGGAGAAAATAAGAAACTTAAAGAAGAGGCCGAGTCAAGTTCTAATGCAAATAACAAATTGGAAAAAATTGTTGAATCTATCTGTCCTCTGGCTTGTAAACTTCTGGCTTGTAGAAAACCATCTTTGGTTTATAGTTTGTTTCTTCAAGAACAATTCTATTTATGGAAGTTGCAGAGACTTAGATGTGGAGAGACTCATGAGGCTCTTGATGGGAAATTTTTTTTTACAGATTTATCAGATTTGTACCCCAGAAGTTCAAAACTTGTTATGTGAATTTTACCTCCATAATATTCTCATTTCAAATGTTCCTGATTTATTTATAAATCTATCAGTGGGAGAGTTTTAATTGAAATCCTTTTAATCATTGGTAAGGAATCATAGTTTTTGGGAAGAATGAACTAAAATATTTACACAGTAAGCCAAAACTGTTGGTTTTTACATTCGACCTCAGTACCATAATGATGTTGTAATGAAGAATAATTTTAGGTCTTTGTATTACCAGGTTGGCATTAGTAGAAACACATTTGAGATATTGGCCAGTTGTTTCCAATCATTTGAAACTTACTGTTAACAAAACTTTGGCCAGGATATGATAGCCTGTGATAAGAGATGGGACACTCTAATTTTTCCACTAAAATGAAGGGAAGATATCTCACCTCAGAATCTTAGTTGGAGTATGTGGAGAGGAAATGTACTTGTAGAGATTATTTGGCAATTGGTAGAGAAAGGGAACAATGAGTATAGAAATAAATGGGTTGGTATGCAAGTTAGGCATCCTATGATCCTTAGCCCCATGACCACTTGTCAAAATAGTGTTCCCCAATCTCGTGAAAGTTTTAAGTCATTGCCTCAGGTTATGTTGGAAACCCAGGGATGTAAAAGAACAAGGAAATAGTATACAGGTCAGTTTCAAGAATATGATATGGCATAACAACTTGGACAAATATCAAGTTAGAGATGGTTTGCACGAGGACATGAAAAAGGTAAAGTTGATGATTCCATAAATCAAATGATCATAGCATCCATATAACTATAATTTTAACTCCTAAAAACGTTAATCTATGCATGGGAGTGTTCTAAATATCTATATCTAAATTATAAAGTGATGCACTTCCACTTATTTTGTCTCATGCAAACTAATGACTAATAGAAATTTCACTAACTACTTTATAGAGTGATTTGATGACATATGCATACTAATGATGCACATTTTTTGCCATTTTGAGCAGTTACATTCAAGAAGACTGAGTCTGCAACCACTAAACGCTTTTGGAGGATTGACCCACAACCATATATAAATGAAGAACCCTATTCCTAGTACTATTATAGGGTCGCAAGGAAATTTTATGAAGTGGTTATTATCTGAAATTTTTGCCTATATTTGTGGCATGTGTTGTAATCGACTGTGTCTATAAGACACCTCTTTTGAATTATTTCTTAGTTAGAAGTTTATATAGTATTGTGATAAAAGAAGTTATTTTTCAATTGAACTCTAGAGTATGTGATGAACTCACTTTAATTAATATAATACATGTTGTTTTGAGTATACGTTTTTTAGATCCTCCATCCCGAAGTATAGAAAGGGCCCACTTGACTAAGGATATTAGAGGAATGGTATTTTATGCAAGATCTTTACAATTGCTTAATTTCAGTTTCAGTATCTTGGTTTGATAATTATCTAAATGTAATCTTGTATTTCTTTCTTTCAACGAAATTCCTTTATTGTTATTTGATTTCAAAAATTATTTCATTACAAGTAAACATTTCCTTTAACAAGCATTTTATTCAGTAACTCTATTTCAGTAGTGTACAAGCATTTGATAAACTTTGTTTTCCGTTTGATAGTTTAAAACTTTTAATATTTTACACATGTATTTTCTTTCAGTAGTTTACATGATAACAAGGAAACCAATACAAAACAAAACCCCCAAAAAAGAGAACCACCATAATAATGAGTTGCATATCCACTTCTCTGCATACATCCTTGAACACAACATTGGTTTATAATGACATCAATATTTGAAAAAGTTGATTAAATGGTTGGAAGTTACAATGACCCATCAGTAGAGAGCCTGAAAAATGATATCAAGAGGGGTTAGAAGCACAGAAGGAGGCCTATGATAGAGAATGAGCATTGGTGAAATAATTAATAGGCGCATGCTCCACCCTAGTAAGCTAAGCTCGAACCGACTATAATTATGAAATGGAATAACTCATGGATTTTGTTAAAATGTTTCTTTTAAACATCAAGAGTGGTGTGGTGCCATTAGTAGAAGAATTGACCAAGGAGAAGGAAAATAATAAAGTGGTTGTGGAGGCCAAGATAACTAAGCTTGAGATTATGTTCTAACAGATCAAGGAGGCCACTAGCAAATCTGATTTGGATTTTGATCGGTATCAGAAGAGTGACCCTATCATCAATATGCTGGTGTCCAAGGAAGAATAAAAGATCAAGGAAATTTAAGCAAATACGTCAACCAACAAACTTGAGTGTATGAAGTTCATGGTAGAAGTATCAATACAAAAGGAACTAATAAAATCCATGAGGGGTATAGTGGAGTTCCAAATCAAGCAGATTCAACTCTTGGTTTTGAAACATATGGATATGTTGGAGGGGTAACTGTAGAGTTGAGTTTAGTCATCAAGGAACTCTAATGAAAAGTGGATAAAGTGGTTCCTAACCAAATTTCAAGTATCATAGAAGTGGTGCCCATAATTTCCACAGAGGAACTCGCATAGTGGAAAATGTTAGAAGACACGTTGAGCATGAAGTTACCTTAGCTCCTCTAATAATTTGAATCTTGAGGCATCCTACACATAAGCTCGGAAATCATTCTTTGGTTCATAATATTCTTATCCCTATTATTTATTATTTTAACATTATTTGATTCATTCATTCATTGGAGAAATAAGCTGGGCAACACATTGTCGAGGATAGGCAATGAATTTAGTGTGCAATAATGTTGAGCAGAAAAATGGTTAAGTACTAGCCACATGCAAAGCTTTGGGACCACGTAAAATGGGTGCAAAAAGGGGTGTGTGCATACAAAAAGGACCAGTGTGTGGAGGTTCGTGCATAAGCAGATAGAGTCTGGAACTTAACCGATTTTACAAAGACATGACTAAAAATAGAAAATCAAAAGAAGGGTGGCATCCAAGCAAGGTCTATAAATAGAGAAAAATAGAATAGATTTGGATGCACATAAAGGAGGTTATATTTGAAAAATCACATGCAAAATAAATAATAAGATCATGCACACATCGAGCTAATAATAGAATTAAAGAAAGTCATGTATATTTAGGTTAGTTTATTATTATAATAGAATGTAAAAAACATGCAAGTTATTTTTGTACACATGCCTATTATTAGTAAGGTTCATGAAGTAGTGAATGGAAAGCCCCCACCCTTATATATAGGTATTACATTTATGTTAAAGGCTTAGTCTGTAAGTATTTGTGTGAATTAGAACCTCTTAGGGTTTTGGTGTGATGTAACCATGAGTTTTGGATTTTTCATGAGAGTGAATAGGTCATGTGTACGAGTGAATTGATATTATTGTAATCAGTTATTTTTTATGTAATATAATTATGATCATGATGGTGTTCAATAATATCAGTGTTGTTATTTTTGAATGACTTGTTTCCTTATTATATGTGTTTCCAAACTACCATGTTGTTATGATTATTATGCATGAATGAATGTCTTAGTTATTGTTATCCATATTTTTCCCCCTGGTAAAATTGGTCAACCACGACCCCACAAAGAAGAAACTAGAGAAATCATGCTCAAATCCTATAATCAGTCAATAGAGGGACTCTACAATGGAGTGACAAGGCTTGCGAAAGATCAAATAACCCCGTGTAAGAAGAAATTCAAGAAACGGCTCTGTTAAACGAACCAATGCTTAAAATCCAGCAAATAGGTTGCAGGCAGGCTCTAAAATGGAATAGCAGGGTCGGGGAAGGATACAATAGTGTCAAAGAAGCCAGAGGCTCAAAGAAAATAAACAGTGAAAGTTCAAAGTCTTCAAGCTCTTAAACAGTTCAAAACGAGCCCAAAAACAACTAAGTATGGAGGAGACAACGAACGATGCCAAGTGTCCAAATGGCACACCTCCAAAGATTGAATCCTAAAGGGAAGATTCAAACAAGCACCAAACCCCCACATGTCTCAGGCCCAAAGAAGGGCAGATTCAATAGATAAAAGCCAAAAAAGTAGACGGGGTGGGCCTAAAAAATACTAAGTATAAAGGTGCTAGTGAAAGCTACCACGCATCATCTCAGCACATCTCCAAAGGTAAATCCAAAAGCAGAGGCCCAAATGAGTGTGGGCTCACCACGTGGTCCAAGTTCAAAAATGGGACAGAGCAGGCCTAAAATCAATTAAGTATGGAGAACGAGCACTAGCTCACCATGTGTTTAGGGCTCAAAAAGGTAAGAGAGGTCGTTAAAAAGTCCAAGAACTTGCGGAGGATTCAATGTGTCAACCTGATGCTCCTTCAAAGGCAAAATCCTGAGTGGGTTTCTAAATGAGTGCGGAGCCTCCATGTGTCTAGTTTCATAAAGGGATAGGGTCATGGTTGAATAGTCAAAGCATTTAGATAGGTCAGTGGAGGGTGCCAAGTGTCAGCACGGCGCTAATTCAAGATTAAAATTGGGGGAAGGTTTCCAAACAAGTGTCAGGCCTCCGCATGTCCCCGGTTAGATATATGACCCCACCGATCAAAATACTTAGCCAAAAACATAAAGAAATTGAGTAATCCGTGAAAGAAGCTACATGTCAGCCCAACACAACTCCAAAATAAAAATACAAAGGCTGCCCTCATACATGCACCAACCCTCCACATGTCCGGTCTCAAAAATGGGTCCATTTTGGTAGCTGGTTCCCGCCAATTTATATGGACCTGATTCAAATTTCAAATGGGCATATATTTTGACTCAGTGCTCAAAATCTAACAAATTTGGAACCTTTGGAAAGATCTCGGCCTTGTCTACGCCATGAAGATATGAAACTTTAATTTGGGGAAAAAATAAAGAAACATCTTCGGGCCATTAATACAGGATCTGTTTTCCCCCAACAACCAGATCCAATTTGATTTGATCCATCGTTCCTCCTCCATTGAGGTGCTGAACAAGTAATTGATGTAGGCACAATAGATTTGGGGTGGATTTTGTATGAGGTATTGATGATAGTGGTTGAGCTTCGAACTAGTTTTCCCACTTCTCTCTCCTTCTTCCCTCTATGTTGAATCTATAAAGGAAGGGTCGAGGCTCATTGTAAATGGTTGGATGTTTCTTTTTTGTGCCCTCCCTTCTTCTTTTATTCATAGACCAATTTGTGGAGCTTTTCTAACCTCTCCTTTCAGGTTGTAATGTAATTTTTTCTTCTTGGCTACCACAGTATACTGTATCGATTCCTAAGCAATAATATATATGTCTATGGATGTTTCTCGACCCTCTCATGTATTCATTATTATCTCTTTGATCTCTTATTGTGATTTGGTCATCTGTGTATAGTGTTTTTATTGCATTTCGTGGTCTATATTAAACTACAAAATGAGCATTTAACATTCCTTTGGTGTATCACCTCGTTAGCTTAGGTTTATTTTCTTGCATCTCTCTAACCCTGTCTCCTTGGTAGATAGAATAGACTTAGAATAGATCCTCTGTAATTTGTTTGTGTACACCTGAATAGAGGGATAGGAACCGGCCTCAATCCGGAGAGCTCTCTCAACTTGTAAGGTCTCACACCTTGATAGATGCTCCGTGTTGTGCAATCACACTGAGAGTCTCAACCCACCTGGTTGTAAACATTTAGGGGTGCTGTGATTATGCACTAAAAATTTTGGCACACTCGATGGGATAGGTCTAAAGCACCTTACCACTTCATCTTAGTAGGTTGGTGTCTTCCTATTGACATTCAACCTTTTGAGGCACATGCAAGCACATATGATGACTCCATCTAGTCAACAACCCTATCTCTAAAGTTGCAGACCTTTTCCATCCATTTCCACCCATTTTCTTCTTCCATCTCTTTCATTTTCTCCCATTCCATGAAGTTGTGCAATCATGACTTCATTTCCTTCTTGAAACTCACACTTATAATAGCAATTCAGTTCACCTCCAATATATTTCCCAACTCCTCCAAATCAGCATCATAATCAGATTCAGGACCATTATGCTTACCCATATGAGCAGGGTCAAAGTCAGTTTGGCCATAGAGCTTATCAAGAACAAGGGGGCACATATAATTGTGACAGCTATGTAGAGAATTTTGGTTTGCTAGAGAAGATCCAAAAAATGGAGTCTGACCTGGTTAAATCAAGGGCCATAGAAAAAATGAAGGCATTCAAGATTGGTTACAAGGCACCTTATCCATGGGAAGTCCCTTTTCCAAGACATTACATCCCTCAAGAGAAGATTGACTTCATGGTTAAAATGATGCCTTATTTTACACAGTGGATTGAAGATATTGAGGCTTATGAGCTAGACACAAGAAAACCTTGTCAATGGGTAGATCAATCACCAGCTCCATGTCCTTCATTTTCTCTTTCTCAATCTTTATCATTTCAGCATGATCAAGAGTCAAGCCCCTCACTTATTGCCTCAAGTGTTGATTTCATTACTCCATCTCCCAGTCTTCCACCCCATTTCAATTCTTCTCCCCTTTTCCTTCCCAAGTAGTCATTCCCTCCAAAGGAACAAGAATTTTCACTTCCCTCTCCACCACAAACAACAACAAAATTGGTTGAATCCCAACCTACCACTCCTCTTGCTTTCCCAAGTCCATGTTAGGAAGATACTCAAGAATCTAATCAAGGAAAACATCAAGAAGTGGAGCCCAATAGAGAAGAAATGACATAATCTAAAGAGTTAGGCTACCAAATTTGGGTTTACAAAAATCCCCTTGATGGTCAAGCCAATAGAGGAGGTCATAGTTGAAGAACCCGTGGTGGATGAGGCTACGTTTGTAGCAGAGAAGGAACAAAAACAAAAATAAGAAGATCAACAGCTTGTTTTCTTTGAATACAATGTCCCTAATGGCACTTCATCTGAAGAGGATGCTAATCTAGCCCAATTTGCACAACAAGATGAGGAGAAAGAACAATTAGCTTCAAGTCCCATTGAAGAGGAGAAGATGGGAGAAATCAAATCAATTTTGAAGCCACTTAATGAAGAAATCATCATTGAAGATCCTTTGCTTTCATTTCAAGGTCTTTATTTGAATGATAATTCCATGATGGAGGAGGACCATACAGTTTCAGAGACTCCAAGCATAAAGCAGGATACAAAAGAACCTTTCATTCTTCCTCCCAATTCATCCCCTTCAAGATATAATGTTGAAGAAGAGTTTTAACTTTCAAACTTCATGTTTGAGGAAGAGGGTAACCATGGTGAGAAAGTTTCAGATTAGGAGGACACCATGGAGGAGGTAGAGCACCTATAGCAGAACAAAAAGGAGGAAGACTGTCTTTCAGACTTGGAATATTACTTTGGTGAAGAGGAGCCTAAGGAGATCACATCATTTCCTCCTCTTCCATCCATCTTCTAAGAATATAATCTTGCTAACATGAAGGAGGAAATTCAAGGATAGCATCCTACACTTCTTAACAGCTCTCTGAGACCAAGGTTGGAAGATATGAGTCTTCCATCTTCTTCACAAGAGAAGGAAGAAGAACAATCAGCTCCAAGTCCAATTAAAGAGGAGCATATGGAGGTGACCAAGAAAAATTCAGAGGCACTGAATCATGATCCGGTTGCATAAGAAAGTACAGACCCCTCTCCCTTTCAACCTCTCTAAAATTCTAATTTTTTGGAAGATCCTGAACTCACTAGCTTCATGTTTGAAGATGAGGCTTCGTATGGTGAAAATAATAAAGATTTTAAGATCACCATGCAAAAGGGAGATACCTTGTTACAGCAAGATAGTAAATATTTTGATTTCCTATCAAACTTAAAAGAATGTTTTGATAAGAAGGATCCATTTGAAATTGCAATCTTTTCTCCCCCATCATTCATTCTTCAATCACAAGAACCTGCTGCCATGGAAGAGAACATGCAAACACAACTTGCAGTTTGCAACATGCCTCTTGAATCAAAGTTGGAAGATTTTGATCTTCCAAAAGTCACACCTGTTGAAGAGGAAAGGCAAGAGTATGAGACTATCATCCCTCTCACACCATCCATTCAAGAAGGTCCATAAAAAGACTCCATTTTTAGAGTTAAATTTCATAGCAAAGGGCACATTCAAGGGATCATATTGTGCCCAATCAGGTGTTTGGCTTCATTAGAGCTAGGAGAAAATCCAAAACCATTCATGCCTACTTCAGGGCATGAGAACAAGTATCAAAGCACCAAGGGACACCATCAACACCTCTAGGAGTCTAATGTAAATCTACTTGAAGAGGTATTTTCCATTAATGTTGATACCTTGATGATATGGGTGGAGGATCGGCTTAAAGTCATTTTTTCACTCATACATGTAGCCATATTTAGTGTCAAATCATTTGCATGGCTGCCCCTCTTGAGAAAGGGAATCTACTTCTCCCTATCAATTGCAGGCTTTGTTTAAGCTTTTCTTTCTCTCTTATTAGTGTAGGGGTAGGAGAAGATTTTGTTTTCAGCAGAAGTACTTGTGCACACTCTGCATGTCTCATTTGAGGCATGTATGATTTTGTCTTTGTACATAAGTTTTTCTCATATTGTTCCAGAGCAACTGAGGACAAGCCCTTCACCATTCATGACAATGTAATAGTTGTAAATTTCAAAATAAAACAAATGCAGAGCAACTAAAGAATGTTTTCAAGACAGTCCATTCAGGGACGGATGAAATCCCCAAGTCAAAACAATTTTCTACACTCAAAAGCCTTATTTCAATAGTTCTTATGAAAATTGAGAGTGCAGATGCACGGGCAGGCTCAGAGTTAGGAAAAAAGTGAAAAGTGAGCAATCGGAGAGTCCATTTTGAAAGAAGGTTTAGTATTAAGATATTATTCTTGACTCCATACCCAATGGATGCTTCAAGGCTACTGATTTTTTCATCTAGCAGGTAGATTCCCCTGCAAGTCACCAAATTGTTATCCATATTTTCCTCCCTAGGTAAAATTAGTCAACCACGACCCCACATAGAAGAAACCAAATAAATCATGCTCAAATCCTATAATCAGGCAACAAAGGGACTCTACAATGGAGTCGCAAGGCCTGCGAAAGATCAAACGACCCCGTGCAAGAAGAAATTCAAGAAACAACTCTCTCAAATGAACCCATGCTTCAAATCTAGCAAACAGGTTACAGGTAGGCTCTAACATGGAATAGCATTGTTAGGGAAGGCGAAAATAGTGTCAAATAATCCAGAGGCTCAAAGAAAATAAATAGAGAAAGTTTGAAGTCTTTGGGCTCTGAAATAGTTCAAAACGAGTCCAAAAACAACTAAGTATGGAGGAGACATCAAACACTACCAAGTGTCCAAACGGTGCACCTCCAAAGATTGAATCCAAAAGGGGAGACTTGAACAAGCGTCAGACCCCCATGTGTCCCAGGCCCAAAGAAGGGTAGATTCAATAGCTAAAAGCCAAAAAAGTGGACTTGGTGGGCCTAAAAAAGACTAAGTATAAAGGTGCTAGTGGAAGCTGCCACGCATAAAGCTCATTGCATCTCCAAAGGTAAATCAAAAAGTGAAGGCCCAAATGAGCACGGGCTTGCCATGTGGTCCAAGTTGAAAAATGGGACAGAGCAGGCCCAAAATTGACTAAGTATGTAAAATTATTGCAAACTCACCATGTGTTCAGGGCCCGAAAAGGTAAGAGATGCTATTGAAAAGTCCAAGAACTTGAAGAGAATTCCATGTGTCAACCTGACGCTCCTTCAAAGGAAAAATCTTGAGCAGGTTTCTAAATGAGCGCAGAGCCTCCCCGCATCTGGTTTTATAAAGGGACAGATTTGGGGTTGAATAGAAAAGGCATTGAGACAGTCCAGCGGAGGGTGCCAAGTGTCAACAAGGTGCTAATTCAAGAGTAAAATTGGGGGAAGGTTTCGAAACAAGTGTCAGGCCTCCGCGTGTCCCCAGTCAGATATATGACCCCGCTGAGCAAAAGACTTAGCCAAAAACATGAAGAAATTGAGCAAGTTGCAGAAGAAGCCACGTGTCAGCCGTCGTAACTCTAAAAGTAAAATACAAAGGCTTCCCTGAGACATGTGCCAGTACTCCATGTGTCTGGTTTCAAAAAGGGGCCTGTTTTGGTAGCTAGTTCCCACCATCTTGTATGGACCTAATTCAAATTTCAAATGGGCATATCTTTTGACTCAATGCTCCAAATCTGATAAATCTAGCACCGTTGGAAATATCTCAGCCTCATCTACACCATGGAGATCTGAAACTTTAATTTTTGATAGGTTAGGTGGGGAAAAATGAAGAAACATCTTCATGCCATTAATACAGGATCTATTTACCCCCAACAACCAAATCAGATTTGATCTGATCTATCATTCCTCCTCCTTCGAGGAACCAAACAAGTAATTGATGTAGACATGATAGATTTGGGGTGGATTTGCACAAGGCATTGATGATGGTGGTTGAGCTTTGAACTAGTTTTCCTGCTTCTCTCTCCTTCTTCCCTTTGTGTTGAATCTATAAAAGAAGGGTCAGGGCTCATGGTAAAAGGTTGGACGTTTCCATTTTGTGCCCTCCCTTCTTCTTTTGTTCATAGAAGGATTTGTGGAACTTTTCTAACCTCTCCTTCGGGTTGTAATGTAAGTTTTGCTTCTTGGCTATTGCCTTATACTGTATTGATTCCTGAGAAATAATATATATGTATGTGGATGTTTCTCGACCCTCACATGTATTCGTTATTTTTTCTCTTATCTCTTATTGTGATTTGGTCATCTATGCATAGTTTTTGTATTACATTTCATGGTTTGTGTTAAACTGTAGAACGAGCATCTAACATTCCTTTGGTCTATCACCTCGTTAGCTTAGGTTTATTTTCTTACATCTCTCTAACCTTGTCTCCTTGGTAGATAGAATAGACTTAGAATAGATTCTCTATATTTTTTTTTGTGTACATCTAAATAGAGGGATAGGAACCGGCCTCAATCCGGAGATCTCTCTCAACTCGCAAGGTCCCACACCTTGAGAGATGCTCCGTGTTGTGTAATTACACTAAGAGTCTCCACCCACCTGGTTGTAGACATTCAGGGGTGTTGTTATTCTACACTAACAGTTTTTTTAGTATCAGGATATTATTCTTGACTCCGTACCCAATGGATGCTTCAAGGATACTGATATCTTCATCTAGCAGGTAGATGTCCCTATGAGTCACCAAAATGTTATCCATATTTTTCCCCTAGGTAAAATTGGTCAACCATGACCAAGCACAAAAGAAACCAAAGAAATCACACTCAAAGGGACTCTACAATGGAGTAGCAGTGCTTGCGAAAGATAAAACGACCCCATGTAACAAGAAATTAAAGAAATGGCTATGTCGAATGAACCCATGCTTTAAATCCAACAAACAAGTTGTGTGAGGGCTCTAAAATGGAATAGCAGGGTCGGGGAAGGATAAAATAGTGTCAAAGAAGCCAGAGGCTCAAAGAAAAGAAATGGCGAAAGTTTGAATTCTTCGGGTTCTAAAACAGTTCATAACAAGCCCAAAAACAACTAAGTATGGAGGAGACAGTGGACATTGCCAAGTGTCCAAATGGTGCACCTCCAAATATTGAATCCAAAAGGGGAGATTCGAACAAGTGTCAGGCCCCCACGTGTCCTAGGCCCAAAGAAGGGCAGAGTCAACAGCTAAAATCCAAAAACGTGGATGGGACGGACCTAAAAAGACTAAGTATAAAGGTGCTAGCGGAAGCTTCCATGCGTCAGCTCGGCGCATCTCCAAAGGTAAATCCAAAAGTGGAGGCCCAAATGAGCGTGGGCTCACCACGTGGTCCAAGTTGAAAAATGGGATAGAGTGGGCCCAAAATCAACTAAGTATAGAGAACAAGTGCTAGCTCGCCACATGTTCAGGGCCTGAAAAGGTAAGAGAGGCCATTAAAAAGTCCAAGAACCTACGGAGGATTCCACGTGTCAACCCGATGCTCTTTCAAAGGTAAAATCCCTAGTGGGTTTCTAAATGAGTACAGAGCCTCCACTCGTCTAGTTTCATAAAGGGACAGGGTTGGGGTTGAATATTCAAGCATTGAGACAAGCCAGTGGAGGGTGCTAAGTGTCAACATGGTGCTAATTCAAGAGTAAAATTGGGGGAAGGTTTCCAAACAAGCGTCAAGCCTCTGTGTGTCCTTGATCAGATATATGACCCTACCGAGCAAAATACTTAGCCAAAAACATGAATAGACTAAGAAAGCTGCGGAAGAAGCCATGTGTCAGCTTGGCGCAAATCCAAAAGAAAAATACAAAGTCTACCCTCAAACATGTGTCAACCCTCCATGTGTCCGGTTTCAAAAAGTGGCCAGTTTTGGTAGCTGGTTCCCAACATTTTGTACGGACCCGATTCAAATTTCAAATGGGCATATCTTTAGACTCAGTGCTCAAAAAATGAAAAATATGGAACCATTGGAAAGATCTCGACCTCGTCTACACCATGGAGATCTGAAACTTTAATTTTAAAGAGGTTAGGTAGGGGAAAATGAAGAAATATTCAGGCCATTAATACAGGATCTATTTGCCCCCAATAACTAGATTAGATTTGATATGATCCATCGTTCCTTCTCCTTTGAGCCACTGAACAAGTAATTGATGTCGACATGATAGATTTGGGGTGGATTTACAAGAGGCATTGATGATGGTGGTTGAGCTTTGAACTAGTTTTCCCGCTTCTCTCTCCTTCTTCCCTTTGTGTTGAATCTATAAAAGAAGGGTTGGGGCTCATTGTAAAAGGTTGGACGTTTCCATTTTGCATCCTCCCTTATTCTTTTTTTCACAGAAGGATTTGTTGAGCTTTTCTAACCTCTCCTTTCGGTTGTAATGTAAGTTTTTCTTCTTTGCTACTACAATATACTGTATCAATTCCTGAGCAATAATATATATGTTTGTCAACCCTCTCATGTATTTGTTATTGTCTATCTGATCTCTTATTGTGATTTGGTCATCTGTGCATATTTTTTGTATTAAATTTCGTGGTCTGTGTTAATGTGTAAAACGAGCATCTAACATTCCTTTGGTGTATCACCTTGTTAGCTTAGGTTTATTTTCTTGCATCTCTCTAACCCTATCTCCTTGGTAGATATAATAGACTTAGAATAGATCCTCTATAATTTTTTTGTGTACACCTGAACAGAGGGATAGGAACTGGCCTCAATCCAGAGATCTCTCTCAACTCGCAAGGTCCCACACCTTGAGAGATGCTCCATGTTGTGTAATCACAATGAGAGTCTCAACCCACCTGATTGTGGACATTCAGGGGTGTTTTGATTCTACACTAGCAGTTATAATTATGGTAAACAAGCCATCTAACATTATGATAGGCATAAGAAAGGAGGGACCTAATGAGTGTATGTGCTTCGAGTGAGTATCTAGACATTTCTAGATGAAGTTCTAGCATGCATATCTTAGATTGGTAAACAAAGACTACAAATACATAGAATTGGGCATTTTTAGATCCATTTTTGGATCAATGTCCGCCTTAGTGCACTTGTGGAGTGTGGTAGCCTTTTAAGGAGGGTTTTCACCTTATACTTTGTATTTTGCATTCTCACTTGCAAAAGTGTACCCTCATGTAATTGGCTCATTCCATCTCAGTAAAAAAAACATGAAAGAAAGGAAAAAAATAAGTGATTCTTTTAAGTGGCTCCCACATTCTACCCCATGGCACACATTGGAGGTGAAATTTCATCCCATAAGTGTGTCTCATGTTGGTGGAGGCACTTTTCGGCCTTGTATTTACAAAATAGGTGGAAAATCCCCTTTGTATATGTAAAATAGTTGGAAAATCCACTTTGCATTTACAAAGTGCATCCTCCACCAAGGTGCAAATGGAGCTAAAAACTCCACTTTCCCTCCTATTCTAAAAAACAACTTGAAAAAATTTAATACCTCCATTAGACCAATTTTTCAAGTTGGTTATTGTTATAAAATAAAAGTAGCACCCTAAGATTTTTCTATGGTAGATTTCTAGTTTTTACTAACATGGGTTCATCTCTCGAGTTGTGAGACTTACTACTTAAGATGGACCTCTAGAGAAGGTCGACTTCCTCTACCAAAATCTAATGATACAAATACTCCTAGAATGGAAAATGCAGCTAACTAATTCTAAACTAACCATTCCAAGGGACCATGGAGGGAGAGAGAGAGAGAGAGAGGGTTAGAAAGATGCATGAAAGGGAAATCCTACACTAATAGAGGTAATAACACCATAAAAAGGGGTGGAAATATCCTATGGAGGGAGAAAGAAGAAGGAAATTAGAGTTGAGAGAGGCCAAAATAGCTATGACACAGACCCAGATCTACATTCACCCTCTAATATCCATAAGAAACAACAACTTAAACCTGCAAATGAGAAATACATGCACATAACAAGAAAATAAGAATAGAGAGGTAAGGAGATACACCAAAATAAAATTCTAGGGTTGAAAGAAAAAAAATAAAAAAATTTAATTTCTCTTAGAATATTGATAGTCCATTACATGTGAGAAGTAGAGGAAAAAATACACTTTTCAGGCCCATGACAAGGTTTGCAGCTCATTTGTGTTGAGAACAAAAATGGTAGAGTTTACCCATTTCCAAGAATATCCCCCCATTTACAAATGATAGATTTTACATTACATAGATTAAGTGAGATAGAGAGAGAGAGAGAGAGAGAGTAAATATGAAATTAAATATCCCAACCACTTATTCAACCACCTAGGACCAACCAACAATGAATTTTGCAGACTCGACATGGGCATCATTAAATTTTGCAGAGCATGTACCCCAAAACAACCCCAAGTTTATTTTTTGAAATTTCACGCCTTTAAAGCACTTTAATGTGGCTAATAAATACACTAATCATGTATTAATATTCAATACCTTTTCGACAATATAAATTTTATCTTATTTTTTACCTAAATCAACAGTTATGAGCATCTGAAGATTGCACATTAAAAACTGTGATTATGCAAAAACGTTCCTAGGCCCGAAATGTGTAGTTTGCATAAAATTTCCTTGGCTTGAGGTTTGTGAACTTTGAAAAAAGTTTCCTTGGCTTGAGATTTTTTCACTTTGCAATAAATTTCCCAAGCTTGAAATGTGCACTTTGCAAAAAATCTTCCTGGCCCGAAATGTGAACTTTGCAAAAAATGTTCCCTGATCCAAGATTTACACTTCAATAGCCCATTTTTCAAAAAAAATCAATTTTATCTATTTGTTTGCTAACTCCTTAGATTTTTCATGGGTTAGAAAGTCAAGAAAAAATGGATTGAAGTTCCCCAAATCCAAGTTTCTCACTTTAATCCATTTTGAACCCAAAATTGGCTAAGTTTTGACCTTTTTTGAAGCCTAAAAGAAGGAAAATTGCACAAAAGGATCCCAAATGCCACCAAAATAAATTACAAGTGCTCCAAAAACATGGATTTTACCTAAGAACTCCATTTTCACCATTGGAGGTTTAAAAAACTACCCAAGTCCATTTCTCCCAAGTTATCCATTTTTACCAAGGGGGTAAAAATGGATAACAATTTGGTGACTCACGGGGAATTCTTCTTGTCAGATGAGCTAATCAGAGGCATTGAAGCATCCATTAGACATGGATTTATCCTGATGATTTGAAAAGTGATCTGAAACTTAATTTTAACCCCGAGCCAGTTAATGTACCAATGTTTGGACTTGGAGCTGATTTTTCTTGAATTGACCCCCCCCCCCACCCTTTTTGTAAAAATTTATGACTTAAGATTTTATAAGAGTGGAAAAGTGTATTGAATATGAAATTTTACCTATTTCCTCTAAAAATATGATCATTTGGGGCTGAAAATGAAGGTGTGAAATCTTCCCCAAATCTGATTTCTTTAACAAGATATGAAGGAATGTAATTGATGATTGTTTGACAAGGATGAATGTTGTAGATTATGGAACATATGCTGATTGATAGAGTGCACTTGGAACTACCTTAGAATCTGAATTCCTATGAACATGCCACAAAAAATGGATTGTTTAAGAGAAATAAACACCACACAACACTCTATGTACAAAAGGGAAGATTGTACATGCCCCAAGTGGAACATGCAGAGTTTGTATACATAATTGTTCTACTAAAAACAAACCTACCTACTCTACTCTAGTCTAAGGAAAAGGTAAGCTAAATGAATCCTGAAACTAGCTGGGAGAAATAACATCCTTTCCTCACAACATTCAGCCATGTAGATGATTTGACACTGAACATGGATTTTGAAAACAATGTAAAACTATCCCAAAGTTGGATTCCCATCTTAAACTTCAAGGTATTAGAAACAAACAAGAAAAATACCTCCTCAAGATGATTTTCACTAGGACTCCTGGAGGTATTAAAGAAGATCCCTAGAATTTTGAAGCTCATCCTCATGCTCAGAAGTAAGAATGATTTGTTGTAACTCCTATTTTGGCTCTAGGGAAGTTAAATACCTGATTGGGCAAGGTATGATCTACTGAATTTTCACACTACTCTGAAGCCCAAATCCAAGAATGGAGTCATCTTACAGATATTCCTGGAAAAGGAGACTATTTGCATGCTTATTTGGACCTTGTTCTTCATCTACAAATAGCTCATTTTCAGCCTTGATGACTGATTTGAAATTTTTGTCATCATTCTCTTCTTGTTGTTACTCAAATAATAATTTTGAAAGGTCAAAATTCTCTTCGTTTTCCTTATGAAGAATGATTTGAGCAAAAATTTCTTCCTCATTAATCTCATCCATGGCTGATTTCTTAGATTATTTTGCAGCAAGATGATCTATGGATTGGAAGCTGAATGATGGAGCTACAAAAGAATATGATTTCTATGGGCTCTTCTTAACCAATACACTCCTCCAAATTTGATTAAAAAAAATAAGCTTCTTCGATTTCTTGATCTATGGAATACTCCTCCATGACCTCAACCTCCATGTACTACTCTTCTAGTAAATTTGGAGTTGATTCTTCCTCTTCAATTGATTCAACCATCTAGTGATGGGTCAAAATTTTCTAAACATATAGTGCCAATGTGAACACTACACTTGGAGAAAATGGATTATTGATCATCTGTCTCTTGTTCTTGATTACCTTACACTAGACTCATAAACCTATATCTTCTCAATCCACTTTGCAAGTTGTTCTTCCAAAACATATCAAAAATGAAATCAAGCTTCTAATGAGGGATATAATATGTCTTGGCATAGGGTCAAACCATGGACAAGGTACCCTAAATCTAATATTGAATTATTTCAACTGAGATGTACCCTTGGTCTGCATCAAATTTACCTCCATTCTCTAAACCTTCATCTACAACTGAACATCTTCAGGCATGGGATGGCCTCCAAAATATGCATACTCTTTCTCTTGGAAAACTCCATAGTTTGTTGGATAATAAAAATGACTTGTATCTTGCTCATGAGAATATGCATACTATTTATTCTGATGATAGCAATGATCTAAAGGTGGATTGTAATAACTTAGAGATGGATTGGGAAGGTATTGTTGCTTCTATAAATGAGAATTCCATAATGGGAATGAATTCATGATTGCACAACTTCATGGATGGACAAAAAATGAAAGATATGGAAAGAAGAGTTGATGTAAATAGGTGAAAAGAAATTTTTGCAACTCATAATATGGGTTGTTTAGATCAATGGAGTAGCCAAATGTGCTTGAAAATGCCTCCAAAGGCTGAAATATTCACCAAGAAAACATCAAACTTGATGAAGTGAAGTGGTAAGGTTCTTCAAACATGTCCCATCCGGCGTGCCATAACTATTATAACCAAATTATAACACCCTCTAATTTTCTTGTATGTGAATGAAATGAGAAATCAGTGTAACTAGGCAACATTGGACCATTTCTCAAGTTGTGGGACTTTCTACTTGAGATGGACCTCCAAAAAAGGCTATTTACTCTTCCTACTCCAAGCACTGAAATACTCCTAATGAAGGAAATGTAACTATCTATTCTCAATCTATGAATTCTAAGGGACTAGAGAGAGAGAGAGAGAGAGAGAGAGAGAGAGAGAGAGAGAGGGAATCCTACAACAAAGAGGAGATAAAACCAAGACAAGGGTGGTGAAAATATCTTTGCTAAGGGAGAAAGAAGAAGGAAAATGGATTTGAGAGAGGTCAAAGTAACTGTGACACAAAACAAGGCTCCATTCACCATCTTTTCTCCATGAAACATAACAACACAAACCTGCAAATGAGAAATACATCCAAAGAACAAGACAACAAAAATAGAGAGGTAAGGAGATACAACAAAATAAAATGATAGGGTTGAAAGAGCACCGCAAAACACCAATTTTATTTCTCTTAGAATATGAATAGTCCATTACATGTGAGAAGTAGAGGGGAAAAAAATTCCAAGCCCATGAGAAGGTTTGTAGCTCATTTGTGTTGAGAACAAAAATGGTAGAGTTTCCCCATATCCCAGAATATCCCCCCCTTTACAAATGATATATTTTACATTATATAGAAATGAGAGAGAGAGAGAGAGAGAGAGTAACTATGAAATTAAAGAGCCCAACTACTTCTTCAACCAACCTAGACAAACCAGCATTGAATTTTGTAGAACCAACATGGGCATCATTATAGTTTACAGAAATTATACTCCAAAATGACCCCGAGTTCATTCTTTTCAATTTAAAACCACTAAAACACTTTAATGTGGCTATAAAATGCATAAATCATGTAGTAATCTTCTAGATATTTCTGATGATATAAAGTTTTCCTTATTTTGTTACCCAGATCAAAAGTTATGAACATATGAAGATTACATATTAAAAATTATGATTGTGCAAAAACATTTCCTAGGTCCGAACCTGAAATGTATAGTTTGCAGAAAAGTTCCCTGGCCCGAGATTTTCACACTTTCCAAAAAAGTTCCCTGGCTCAAAATGTGTAGTTTACAAAAATGTTCCCTGGCTTAAGATTAGTTCACTTTACAAAAATGATCCCTTGCCTGAAATGTGCACTTTACAAAAACTTCCCTGGCCCAAAATGTGCACTTTGTAAAAAAGTTCCTTGACTCAAGATTTGCACTTTAATATCCCATTTTTAACATTTTCTTCATTTTTCACTAACTCCTTGGATTTTTCTCAAGTTAGGGAGTTAGGAAAAAATTGAATGAAGTGCCCCAAAGAAAATTCTCCCACTTTTATCCTTTTTGAACCCAAAATTGGCTAAGTTTTGATCTTTTTTGAAGCTTAGAAAAAGGGAAATTACACCAAAGGATCCCAAATGCCCCCAATATCAATTGCAAGTGCTCTAAAAACATGGAAATTACCTCAGAACTCTAGATTCACCATTGAAGCTCTCTCAACTTGCCCAAGTCCATTTCTCCCAAGTTATCCATTTTTCACCCCTTATGCCCTGGGTTTCCAAAAAGTTGTTTTGCACATAGCTTTTGATCCCTTGGTCCAAATATCTCCAAATTTTGACCATATATTCCTCTTAATAGATCTCTTTTACTGATCTTATATTCATTGAATGTAAATACATTTTCTATTTTCTATGAAAACTTGAAATTTCTAGCCATTGAAAGCCTATTTTTCCCAAAATCTATGAAATTTGAGTTGGAGATTTCACAAAACTCACAAGAAGGAAGGTCCCCAAAATTTTCCAAAAAGTTTCCTATTCCAAGACCTCCTATTTGAGACATTTATCATGTGATATGGTGAATAATTTTCCAATTTTTGAAAAAAAACATTATTCAACTCCAAAACCCTTCAAAAACCCTACCCATGAAAAATGATTCGAATTTTTCTCTCAAACCCCTTGAGAGAATCCCACCAAATTTGGATCATCCATTCCTCTCCCCAAGAAATTAGTAATAATCCAAAAACCACTTCACTTGGACATGAATTGCACCCGAAATGAAGTTTAAAATTCTGCCCTTTCACCATTGATGTCATTTATCAAGCTTTTCCTGCAACCAATTTTTTCTTCTAATTTCATGTTGATTTAAACCAAATAATTTCACCAAATCTGGAGTATCTAGTCATCTTGGGAATATTTTTTAATGAACCAATTTGCATCCAATTGGTATTTGACTTGCTCTCTTTTTGTTTGAAATATGAATTCAGTTGTCTATAACATTAAAATCCATTCAAATATTTAGATTTTTAGAAATTGTTGTGGAATATCGTTTCACATCCACCATTTAATCCTTGCAACATTAGAAGGCTAATTTTATTGTAAAAACACATAATGAAGTTCCATTGCTCAGAAGACAAGCCCATTTTGGTTCTAGTGTCTGAGTACCTAGACATTAGCAGGGTTCATTTTAGGGGTGAATATTTGTAAATAGGCAAATATAAGGAATTTTTTAATTTTGAATTTAGAAAAAAAATTTACTGTCATACGGTAGTGCGTTCGCCAAAATTTTACAGGTCCTACAAAATTTGAATATAATTTCTCCTTCACATTTCCACTAGGGGCCGACCAATGTTAGTATATTTTCCCTCATGTTATAACATACTATTATATATATGATTAATTCACCATAATATAGTAATATAATTTACTTTCAAAATCCGTTAATAATCCTATGAAAAATTCAAAAGTATAAGCCAAAAATTTGAAGGAATCAATGAAAGAGGCAAGCAAAAAAGTGAATTGTCTATCTATCAATTTTTTTGTAAAACTGTTACCGACCGGCAATATTAATTTTTATTGCCATAAGGAAAGGTGACTATGTAATGTCAACTGGTAACAAGAACATGTTATCAGCTAGTAATTGTTATTTGAGTTACCACCCAGTAACATTGTTTTGTGTTGTCATTCGACAACGTTTGTTTTACCATTCGATAATATTCATTTGTTTTGTCATTCGATAGTGTTAGTTTTTGTTATCATATGGTAACATTAAGCGGTGTTGTCTCTGTAGTATGATCTTTATTTTTTTTAGTCTTTCATTTTTTTTACAAATCATATTTGAAACTTCTATAATTTGTCACATGTGCAGACTTCAAAATCACCCATACGATTGCCCCTGCTACAAATGAGAAAATAATTCAAGGAAATAGAAAACATGGCATGGAAATTTCAAAATATTTCAGGAAACCAATAGTAGTCCCAGTGGCAAGAGATAATTTTAACTCTTATTATGTTAATGTTACTTTATCTTTTTGATTTACTCAGGGGTGTTATAAGCAAACCAATTTTTTTCAACTACAGAAAACCCTAGAAATGACCTTACTCCAGATGAAATTCCCATTCAACAGATTAATTCAATTTAAATTGACAGTACTGGTAATCCCATTTTCCATCCAACTCTAACTTCTAGTAAACATTCTAGAAACACACATTAGAAACGTAAGAGTGGGAAGTGGACTATGGGAAAGACTTATAAATTTTAATGGTCAACCAAATATCCATTCATTGAACTTTTTGAACCAGAAAATAATATTTATACTCCTACAAAATGTAGATGTACTACATGTAGTTGGAAACTAGGCAGATACCACAAAATGCAATTTAAGTTGGACACAATAGAGAAGCATTTTGGGAAGGTACATGAATCTAAAAAGCAAGATGATGGAACAATTGTAAAGACAACTAGATGGAAAACTAAGGAAGATTATTTACATATGATATATGCATCGTAATATGACAATCATCATAAACATCTTCAAGACCAAGTTAAGAAAGGTGGAACAATAAAGGCTAAATTTGAAAAAGCTACTAATACAAGTCTTTAGGCAAAACTTATACAATTCATAACAATATTTATTTTTTAAAGAATGGCCAACCAATTTCAAATCCCATTGATTATAATATATTGTTTCAATCTAATGGTTTTCCAAACATTCCAACAACACACTGGTCAGATACCCGTGCATGGGAAATGGAAAAGTGTATGGGTGAAATTGAAATCACTAATTTGAGAGAGAAGGTAAAAAATGTGAATTTTATCGCACTGTCGATTGATGATGTTAAAGTAATAGAAAATACATCCTAGGTATGAATGCATGTATACACTTTCAGTTTTAATAACCATTTCAAGGAAAATCATCTACTAGCTATGCAGAAAATGAAGGAAATAGCTGGTATGGATGATCATTCAATTTCTGCAAAGTTGATTTGTGTAGGAGCTAATGGAGCATTTGTTATGCAAGGTCACAAAAGTGGGATTTGTATTCACCTTAAAATAATTGAAACCCCTTACATGATACCTATTCACTGCATGGCTCATAGAATGAATATGGCTTATAAGATTGTAAGTAATTTTGAAAATGTTGCTAAAGTGGAGGAGTTTATACAGGACTTGGATTCATATATGTCAAGAATTCCTAAAATATTTTTGGAGTTTCAAAGATTTTCTATTGGAATAAAAAATGGTAAAAATTTACTAAAAGATGTTGACACATGATGGATATCATTGTATGATCCAACTTGCAGTTTTTTTAGGAATACAGGTCCTTAGCAAGGTATATGTTCAAGAATCGAAGAGAAGTTGACAAGGCTAAAGATATTTTATATTGCTTTAAATATTTAGAGACATTATTAAATTTATGCAGTATTTTTCTAATGCTCAAAGAAATAAACAGCTTAGTGAAACATACTCAGGAAAGATCTATTTACATTGTTACTTTTATAAAATTAAGGAGACAAGTATGTATGCTTTTGGATACCTTATATTTCACCCAAGACTAGTTTCAAAAGCCAATTTTCAGTAGCTTGAAGGTTTTAATAGATACAAAACTCACAATATATATTGGAAGTTCAATATCAATGGTCATATTTTTATTTCTATTGATGGGAAAAATATTCCAATGCACACTTTCCCCAAAGATCCTTATGTAAAAGGTTCTGAAATTGAGGAAGGTTTAGTCACAAGCATTCTTTTTTACAGTGTAATTTCTGATACATAGAAAACATTGATGAATATATCTAAAATATTATCTTCTCAAATCAAAGAATGTTTTAGAAATAATGATTTTCTTGAGGCCATGGGAGTTGTAAATCCCATTTTCTGGAATCTAATGATTGGTGAAGAATAAAGTGCTACAAACTTTGGGAAATCCATGACTAGACTTATGGAGTAGTTTTGAAAGTCTTCAGATGTTGATGGAGGGGAATTAAATGGTTAATTAGATAGAAAATTAATCATATCACAGTCATAACATTTTACATTTACAATGACTTATCAATATCAGTCTATTACTGATCCAACAGAAATGGGAGTTATCAGACTATTGTGGAGAAATATATATCATAGTAGCATTTTATGAGAAAATATAAGTGAATACTTCAAACTATAGGAACTCAGATAGATAATGGTTCTTGGGTTTGTTGAATATGAAAGGGTATTTAGTGAAATTACATTTGTGAAATCAAAACTTCGCAACAGATTGGATAAGAGTTTAGAAACTTGTTTGAGAATCTATGTTTCAAGATATGGAGTGGACACATTTTCATATGAAAGAGAACTATCTACATGGACATCTCTTACAGAGCACAGAGCTATTAATCAGATAACAAAAAATGAAGTCTCTAATTATGGTGAAATTGACTTGGACTCTGCTGGACCAAAAACTGCAATAGATAAAATAAGTGATGAATGACCATTAAGGATAGGGTTGTTTCAGCTACCAGACAGTTGAATGTATTCATTTTCTTAAATATATATTCTGATTCAATAATTTTTTTCATTTATATATATTACGCATATAATGTTTGGAAATTATTTAAATCCCTTCTTTATTTTTTATTATTTGGAAATAACATATGGTAGATAGTTCATAGTTGATGCAATCTGCAAACTGGATGATGTAATAAAATTAAAGTTTGTTACTAGGAAAGTATGTTCAATATTTTATTTCTCACTATCAATTCCACAGGTACACGTGTTCACAAATATATCATAATCCATATATCCCATCATGATTATTGGGATTAATAAAAAACATAGCAGTTTATATCCCATCATGATTATTGGAGATAATCTTTACATGTTGAATCCACTATCAAGATTCAACAACAACATGCACATCTAAGTTTTAATTATTGAGTTTATACATGTTTGCAACTAAATTGAACAATGTAAATCTAGATTCCATAATCCATGTATACTATTCATCAACTATTAAAGCTTGAAAAAAAGATAAAGACTAAAGTTTTCATTCGACAACAGGAATGAGAGAAATAAAAATATTGACAATTTCACATAAAGCTAATGTTTTCAAATTTCATTTGTCAAATACAATTATTTACATCAATATTTATAATTCAAGTTCATTTTGACCCTTGTCCTTGAGCAAATTCTATAACATCGACAACATTTGAACTATCTTTTATCACACCAAACTCTACTAATTCTTTTACAATTGCATTAATATTTTCTAAATTTTCTCTTCTTCACAAGTTGTATCTCCTGCTGAAAGGAGAGAAGGATCCTCATCATTTTTTTCTTCAAAAGAATATCCAGATCTAATCTATTCTTCATTATAATCCTTCTACAAAACATTGTTTTCTTGTTTAACATAACAATATTTTCTTAAAAATTAATTACCCCCCAAGAAACTCTCTCTCACTTTGTTCAGGTGCTCATCTAACACCTACACCTCTGTCTTCAAAGTATGGTATTTTGACTGCAATTAAAAATCCCATAATTAATATTTAGAAGTAGATAAATGATAACCATATATATATATATATATAATATATATATATATATATATATAATCTACAAAAAATTAGAATTTACCACGACCAAGTCTTTCTCTGCATTAGCAATAGTGACAAGTTTCTTATCTTTATTCCACTTGTTGTAGTAAGACTGCTCCTCAGTATTCAAATAAGCCAATCTATTAAGCATTATATTACAATTTCATCAATATTGTAAATATTATTGGTGAATCCATTATGAGATTGTTCCTGAGAAAGTAAAGCATAAATCTTCACCGAGTTCATTTTTTAATCAATGAAAAAAGTCTTTCTTTTTGTTCAAAATTATGATATCTATCATTAATTTATTTTATCAGAGATTTCACTCTAATCTCCAAAATATTCACCTCCTTAATATTAGGAATAAAAATTTTCATGACAAGGGCTGTAGCATTATTAGACATAAGGATGTGTACTGAAAACTTGGTCTTCGCATCATCATCCAAGTTTTCCTGCCCAGTTGGGGAAGGAGGATCTGAAGAGGATGGTTTGTGTGGCACTTGCACCTCCATACATGCACATTGAGTGAGATCTTTGATATGCCTCCCGAATTTTGTAGTGTCATAAATGTTGTGAAAACTGAGGTACTCTTCATCCATATTGATGTTATTTAAAATAGAAGTTCCTCTAGAACTCTGTACAATGCCAATTAGAAAATTGAGGAACTCTGATGTTGTGAAATATGTGTCCCCCTTCTCATTACAGGGAACACAATCCTTTTTCCCCTACCATAAGCCATAGGTTGAAGGGTATTTCAGACTAATGTAATCCTTAAGCACTAATCTGGAGTCGGATTAATGGGGGTGGCCATGGTCGTGGGTTAAATTTGAAATTAAATTTGTAAAATATTTGCGAACATTAATACTTTAACAATATCATATTCATTATGTTGAAATTACGAAGACAAACAAGCAAATAATAAGAACTTCAAATTAATGAGATTGAAATAAATAGAATGTTTCTTACATTATAAATTTGTTATTGTCTATAATCAACATACTGTGCAATTGGTTGGAAGGGGGGTGGTGGCACTGTGAACCTTGAATTTAATGAAAACCAATTAAAAAGAATAATAAATTCCTACAAGAAATTTGAAATACTAATATAAATAATATCTAATTCACTATTTATTAGTTACTTAGTACCAAAACTTGAAGGGCGATAAAGTGGTGCAGACTCGATCTCTTCTTTACTGAGGTATGTATGCAGTGTCTGCATCAGTATGAGAAGACACCGTGTGTCTTGGATTCATTGACGTGTTGGACAAGACTCCACATCAAGATAATGAAATATGTCATTGTCAAGAATCAAATATTCATATTATCATTATTATGTAAAATAATTTAATAAAACTAAAATTATTGTACATTATGGATAAATTAAAATCTAGTATTGGTCATAGTGATAGCACAAATTTTATCCTTAGCTATGGGATGAATCCATAGAACTGCACATTTGTTTGGCTCTTGTTATCCCTCTATATTGTTGGCTGCTAGTGACAACCATATAGTCATAAGTCATGGTGATATCAATTAAATTGTTGTCACTAGACCCCTCAGGCTCAACAGGGTTATGTGTGTGAATTGCCGCATTATGGCATTCCGTTATTTCACTTGCTTTGAGATGTTCAAAATAGAGTTACAAATTATATATTTATAAGAATTGATATAAAAATTATTTTGTATTTGAAAAGGATCAAGATTAAATTCTTTTAAAACAAAATACTCACCAACTATTGGTCCAGAGGAATTCCATGTTTATCCATCTTCTCGTGTAGAAAAATTGGAATAGTTTTTGATTTTGAGTCTGTAAAAACCCTCATAATATAAATCAAGAACAAAACAACAAGAAGAAATAACCATAGAAGGATTCAATTTGGCTTTGTCAAGGTCAGAACAAATCCTTGATGAAAAAAATGTGGACCAATCGAATCTAACACCAGAAATGGTTTGGATAAGGTAGTACAATGCCCTCTGAGAAATATCAGTGTATTTTCCCTGTAACACAATGCGGGACTGGAAAAATTCCACCATGGCCAGGAGAAAGGTGCTATTTGATAGATTTTGTATTAAATCCATCTTTTAGAGGGAGTATTAACCTCAACCTCAATAGAAAGGATCGTAATGAGACTCTAAAAAATTATTTTTCTCATCAGATATAATGGATTTGGTGGTTATAGGACCAATGTGTTTTGATGGGGTAGGCTTGTTAGATGATGAATATCATCAAGTGTTATTCTGATGAAAAATTGGTGGGATGGTAATGCAATAGTGAAAGTGCCATCATAAGTATTATACATTTACATTAAATTATTTAATAACTTGTGTTCTGTCTGATACTGGGGCATGAAAATAAGTCCATAGAACCCTGAGATACCAATCTAACTAAATTGATTAATTACTTGAGAGTCTTCCACCAGTTATAGTAACTTGCGGATACAAAATATTTCGATAAACATAGGAAGATAATTTTCATGGAATTTTTTCCTTGGTGTCATTATTCTTCAACCTTGAATCCTTTATGTTTTTATTCTTTGAAAAAAAGATGTGTTTGAAAATGGTAGATACCTGCTATACAAGGATCATAGAACAAATTGATGTGACTACTGGTTAATATTGGAAGTGGATGAGATGGATGGAGTTCTCTTAAAGTAATTCTATCTCGAACAAACCTGCAAGTGAAAATGAGACAAAATGAATGGGGGATAGGTATATATATATATATATATATATATATATATATATATATATAGGAAAGGAAAGGGCCGTGGGCTAGGGCCTGTAGATCAAGGCTGGAAGACACATGGCCTAGGGAATACTGAATGAAAAAAAAATTATGCAGTTTGTTTCCATCTAGGAATATAATAGTGTTGTCAAAAAATAACTAAATTATGTTCCCAAATTATGTTTATATCTAGGAATAAAATGGAAACGACAACAACTTGTTGTCGTCTGGGAACAAGTGCATTCCTGTTACCAACTCAACAACAATATATTACCGTAATCTGGGAACAAAACCTGTTCCCTAGAGACAACACATTGTTGTCATCTAGGAACAAGTGCATTTTTTTTACCATGTGGTAACACTATGTTACCATCCAGGAACAAAATCTACATATTCTCGAATTCCAACGAAGTGCATTTTGTTACCGGCCGGTAACAACATGTTGTTGTCCGGGAACAGGTAGATTATGTTACCGGCCAGTAAAAATTTGTTATCATCCGAGAATGGTTTGTTATGTTTTTCTTGTCATTCCGTAGTATTTTGTATATAAAGTTTGGTAGCATTTTGTATTTTTCGACTAGGAACAAAGCAAAAAAAATACGTCTTCCACTGGTGACTTGAAAAAATCCTCCATTCGGCGTTGTCACGAAACCCTCATTTCCTACATTTGCCAAAAATGTGTGTTGATCAGAGAATACTTGTTAGAGATCACACAAGAATTCCACGCGGGAGAGAAGGCCAGGATCAAGGGCGTGAAGGGATAGGAAGAATCCACGCACGGAGGGAAAGTTCAGCTTTTGGGACTTAGCCAATTTTGAGCATGAAGACCTATTTTTAGAAGATGGCGCATGCGGAACACACCAACGATGCAGAGACATACGCGCCACGCACTATCTATCTTTAGCAGTATCAGATCGAAGCATTTTGCATGGGGAAGAGCTAAGAATAGGATTATCACTTCAGTTAACTGTAAGAGGTCTATAGATAGCACATTTGCATGTGTATTTATCCCTGTAAATGGTGCGTGGCTATTAATAGCATGTGGCCTATTTTTGGAATAGACAAGCGATGAAGGGCAAGTCCCCACCCTATATATATGATATGAATCACATAGTAGTAAGATGTATGTGTAATGTAGATATAAATATAAACAGAGAGATATGTATGAAGGTATAGAGATATACGCATATATGATTGGATTATTGTATCAGATCCATGTGTGCATTGGTATAGATTGACATTATTGTAAGAAGCTATTCTGTGTTTATTGATTGATGAAAGATATTGGTTAAATCTAAGTTTCATTCTTATGTGTAATTGAGTGGTGCATGTTCTTGATTCAATTATGATTATTGTTTAAAGCTTGTTCTTTCATAAATCTGAATATGGCATGCATTGTAGAATGGTGGATTAGTTATGGAATCTATATGTTTCATCCTTCATCACGCTAGCATCCTGCTATAAACAACCCTAAAGAGGAACCTGGTACCTTTGCACACTTTGGGTGAGCACTCAGTCTAAGCTAAGTGATGTGCCAGCATGATAAGGGTGTTATCTTGCAAATTCTAGGCCGCATCATTGGTTCTGTTGTCGGGACCTCTTTTTCAGTTGTTTTCAGGATGGTTCGATGATGAAGACGTATCAGTTAACTCTAGTAAGTATTGAGGAGTGGATACACAATCTGGAGGAAGAATATACACGGCAGGTTTAGCAGTGGTTCTAAGTTTAACGCATGCCCTTGGGTAGAACAGAATCTGTATGACAGCCTATATGAGATATTTTTCACTATCTTTCTAATAGAACTATATGAGTGGCTTACTTTGTATGCATCTCAGTGGAATTAAAGGTATCGCGCACTTGTCTGGACACAGGAAGAATTTTTGGCCCTTTATGATGCTGATTTGATCTAGACTCATGTTGTGGATACGTGGTTTCATGGTGTTCTAAACAGTTATATTCTGAAATATTCAATTTCAACATACTCTTGCCCGAAGGTAGCTGAATTCTAGTTTTTGTGGTATCTAAGAGGAACATATTTGCAAGGTATTCCATTGGTGATCAAGATCTTGATGGTAACTTTGAACTTAGAGATTAAACCGGTGGTTAACTAAACTTCACCACGTGCGATGGTAGGAACAAGTTTGGTGAAAGATGACAGACCTAGTGGTAGAGAGGCAGAAAGAGGAAAGGCAACTTAAGTATAATGAGGTACGTGAGAGGGAGATAGAGAAGTAGCGTTCTGTTGTACAAATTATGGCATTGAGGAGAGAGATTGTTCGTGAAGGATTTACAGCTTACGTAGAAGACATGGTGCCAGAGCATTAGGAACTCCCCCATCTTGGAAAACATGACAGAGATCCCCCTTTTCCTCACACAGAAGTGCGCCAGCAGAGACTACCTAGGCCGTGGGCAAGCATCTTAATCCATCTGGTGACCTAGCCCTTGTGCTTGGTTTTCCAATATCTAGTATGACAAGTAACCAGCAAGCTAACTTGGGAAGTAGGAGAGAAGGAGTAAGTTATGGAGCAGGTACATCATTGGTAGGACAGACGGCTTCAATGATATTTAGAGGAACATTTTGAAGTAAATCATCCACACAGAACGTGAGCGCACAAAATTTTGGATTCACCTTTGAAAGTGGATCTACCTCACAGACTATAGGGGTTTAGTATAGTACTATTTTCGGAGCACAAGGGAGTACATCTACATGTTCTATTCTAGCTATAGGTGGTTTTAGTTCTGGTGGATCTGGTGGTTCTGGAGGCAAAGGAAACATAGGAGGTTCTGGATCAGGTGGTCAAGGCCCACAGTAACCACATAATATTTATATCGAGATGTATCTTCGTCTTCAATAGTATAGAGGCATAGAGGATGTTATCGAACATGTGAATATGTGTGAAATCTTGTTGCACACTAAAGGGATCATGACTTCTGAGTGATAGGAAAGTCAATTTTCTACTACATTATAGGGACGTGAACATGGCTGGTACAGGAAGTTTGACCCTGATCAAACTTGTGTGGATTATTCAGCATTGAAGGATGTTTTCTTGAAAGAGTTCCATATCCCTGAGTTTGAGCAAAAGAGTATAAGTGCACTCAAAGATATCAAGCAAGGCACTATTGAGAGTGTACGTGAGTATGATGCCCATTTTAAGACACTTCTATCTAAGCTATCTTATGATATTCACGCAAACCAGCATGCACAATGGTTTTTTGGAGGATTAATTACACCATTTAGAAGGGTGTTATCACATAAGACATACACTGATCCACAGGAATCACTGGAAGCAACTTTGTGTGTGAGGCAGTTGGGAGCATTGACACTGGCATTAGTCAATTCTTAAAGGCACAGATTGCAGCTATGGCAAAGTAGTTAGAGAAGCTATCAGCAAATTTAGCCCATGAAACATGCTCAGGAATTTGGTGTACATATTGTGAAGTGGAAGGCCACACCAAGGATAGTTTCCCTTGTACATCTGTACACTCATTACTGTTGGATTGTTAGATTTATCATTTGAATCATGATGTTAGTCATTGTCCTTTGTCATAGCATGTGATAAGGAAGAATGTATCCTTCTTTTGCAAAATTTACCGCTCAATGACCCATGATACTGAGGATTGTCGGCTGATTGGTCAGATCCAGGATGCTATAGACATTAGGGTACGACAAACAAGTGTAATAGCTAATTCTAAGGGTAAGAACGAGCACAAGGATTGGGATCATAATCAAATGTGTTATGATATGAATGAGGGGCATTTTGAAGGAATTCATGGAAGATGACATGCATATCATGGTGGATATGGAGAACGAGTTCGTGGTGGAGGAAGAGGTGAGTTCCCTTGTGGTACATGTTATACGTGTGGATCTCCAGACCACTATAGGTGTGAATGTCCTCAGAATATTGCATGTTCTTTCTGCAGAAAGAACCATAGCTATGAAGAGTGTGTGGACTTATATGATCATATGAGTAAGCAACATAAGAAAGAAAACAAAGGTGTCAGGATGGTTATAATCCAGTACATGGTAGAAGATCAATGGATTCCCAATATAGCACCAGGACCTAAGGCATTAACAGTGAAAAATACTACATGAGCTGAAGCGGCACATGGAAGAGAGGCAATGTACTAGAAGCCTACGATCACCAAGGAGGAGGTTTTTCATACAAGGTACCTAGATCCTATTCATTAGGAGGAAGTTTACCAGGATACCATGGAAGTGCTAAGGAATCTTCAGGGTGAGATAAAGTACTTAAAGGAGCATAATAAAGCATCAGAGATAGTCCAAAGTGATATTGATGATCTGAGACAAGTGTGTAAAATGTTGCGCCAGGAGAACATTATTCCACTATTAGGAATTTGTTTGAAAGGGAACACTCCATCCGCAAGTATTAATATTGGATAGCAGATTCTGCATGTAAATCTTCTCCCTGATAGCATTGACTATGAAAAGGAAATTACTTTGAATGTTGTTTTGGATGGATGGTTGTTGAGCAACATATTGATTGACACAGGTGCAGACGTAAATGTGCTTACATTAGATGCATGGATACAAATGGGGAGGTCTTATTATAGCTATCATCTAATGTGTTGTTTATGGCAAACCAGACTACAGCCACTCCCATTGGATTTTTGAAGGATGCATCTATAACCATACAAAGGGCCAATTTCACTAGGGATTTTGAGGTATTAGCACTTGCATAAGCAGAAAATTTTTCACTCTTGCTTGGACGCCCTTGGTGTTATGTGAATAATGCTGACTTGAGATTCAATAAGGAGTATATCACCTTTGAGAACAAGGAGGAAAGGTTTGTGATACCTTTGACAAATGGGAAGTCTACACCATATGTTGAGCCTCTAAGTGAGGAGGAATTAAATAGAATTTATGTACGCGTTATTCAGGACCTAGAGGTCAATGAGCCATTAAAAGAAGGCATCCTACAGTGGGAGGATTCTCATTCTACTAGTGATACTATGAGTATTGCTTATGAAAATTTGGCTCATGGTACATATGAACTAGTAGGGCACGAGGTAAAAAGCACAGTTGCATGCAAGAATGGACTTCATTCGATTTGACGGATAGTTAGCACAGTACCTTGGTATACAGGGGCAGAAGATCTTCTTGATTTTTTAAAAGCCATGGAAACACAATGGATAGATCAAATTAAGAGAAGAGATATGTTAGTATATACCTTGCGTGGGACAACAGCGCATTGGTAGGTAGTCCATAGAGATAATCTTATAGAATGGGAAGAGATTGGAATCGCCCTATCTATTAGGTTTGTAAGGAACAATGTACCTACACATATCTACACTTAACATGGTGGTCAACCTGTTCAGCATCACATTCAATAGTGTGAGAGACTCTTGACAAAAGGACAGTAAGCATTACCACCTTCACTTTAGATGTATAGATTGTACTCTACGCTACAAGGATGTACACATGCCTAGTATGTATACTCAGAACTACATCGAGAGACTAGGAAGTCACAAAATTTGACTACAAGAATGATCCAGACCTTTCACTACTTTTCTTCCCAACCTCCAATAGAAGAGGCATTAAAATTTGGAAAGCACTTAACTATGGCAGATAGTGCAAAATCTGAAGAGCATATTCAGGAATTATTTGGTGAGGCAGAGTCCAGAGCACATTTTGAAAAGGAGGAAGAAATGGACTCCGCACTACTTGAATGCACTTGCCTTGAGAAAGAAAAAGGAAAGATGGTTTACGTCATGGATGATGAGGAAGTTGAGAACCTAGATATTGAACATTCACAAGGGGTGTGCGAGGTCTTGGACAATACAAACAAGGATACGGTCAGCTATCATGAACCCATGAAGACAAAGAAGGTGAATATAGGTTCAGAGGATGAGCCTAAGGAGGCCATCATTAGAGACTATTGGTTAGACTTGGAGGTCACAAAGATCATTGAGTTACTCAAGGATTATCAGGACTTATTTCCTCGAGGGTATCATAAACTTAAAGGCGTGCATGAATCACTTGGGGAAATGAAGATAAAACTTAAGGACGGTGCACGATCAGTTAGGAAGTAACCTTATAGAATGAATCCTAATTTTCCTGAAAAGGTAAAAGAGGAAATTGATAAAATGTTAAAATCTGGAATTATCAAACCCCTTGATGAGTCAAAATGGGTTAGTCTAATTGTAATCAATATCAAGAAGGATGGATGAATTCGAATATGTGTGGACTATAGGGAGCTGAATGTTGTATGTGTCATAGACCCATTCTCTACGCCATTCACTAAGGAAATATTGGAAGGGGTGGCAGGGCACGAAATATATTCTTTCACAGATGGGTTCTCCAAGTATCATCGGGTTAGGATTGCTTAGGAAGATGAAGAAAATACAACATTTACTACTAAATGGGGTAGTTTTTCCTATATTGTGATGCCTTTTGGATTGAAAAACACACCTACTGTATTTTTACGCATAGTTGTTCAGGAATTCAAGGATTTTATTCACAACTTCTTACAGGTTTATCTAGATGATTGGACATTATATGGGCTTATGAAAGATCATTGTGACAATCTGCACTTAATGTTTGAACGGTGCAGACAATTGAGTATCTCTTTGAACATCAAGAAGTGCATATTTGCTACACCATTTGGAATAATGTTAGGACATATAATCTGTAGGAAGGTTTGCCGGTTGATCCAGCTAAGGTTGCAATTATTCTAGGCCTGGAAGCGCCCACCAGTAAAAGTGAGGTGTGCAGATTTTTAGGTCATACAGGATATTATAGGAAATTCAGCAAAGGGTATGCCAAAATTGTTACACCCTTGGAAGAGTTACTAAAGGGGAAAGGTACATTTTATTGGGGAGAACCACAGCAGCGCGCGTTTGAGATATTAAAGGAGAAACTTACTACCACACCCATTCTGCATTTTCCCTCATGGGATAAACCATTTCATGTGCATGTGAACGCCTCTGGCATGGCCATTGGCATTGTATTAGCTAAACCTGGATAAGGTATTGTCAATCATCTAATTTGTTTAGCTAGTAGGAAGATGAATCCTGCTAAACAAAATTATATAACTACAAAGCACAAAGATTTATCCATGATTTATGCATTGCACAAGTTTTGACAGTACTTGTTAGCAACACCATTTGTGTTTTATACAAATCACATGGCATTGAAGTACTTGGTAAACAAGACCATCTTACAAGGGCACATATGCAGATGGGTACTCCTATTTCAAGAGTTTTACTTCACAGTTGTGGTGAATCCAGGGAAAAGTAATTATGCACCAGACCACTTGTCTAGAATTCACTCAAGAGAAGAAGCAAAGACAATTGAAGAAACCAAGCTAGATGCATAGTTATATAGGTTACAACGCACACCATCAGAATTAAAAGACATCATTTTCTTTCTACGAACTGGTATGGCACCAGAAGGAATGAAGGCATTAGAAAAGAAACATCTTGTTATATGCGCGGCACCTTTTATGTTAATCAGTGATGACATTTACAAGCTAGGCGGAGATGAAGTACTACACCATTGTGTATTAGAGCATGAGCACAAGGAACTTATGGAAGAAGCCCATGGTGGTATTGTAGGAGGCCATTATGCAGGTGATGTGACTACCTGGAAGATCCTACTTGTTGGATTATGGTGGGAGACATTGTATAAAGACTGTAAAGAATATTATAAGGTGTGTGATTATTGTCAACACCTAGGAAAATGAGGGCAAATCGATGAGATGCCTCTGAGACCAATTACTAGTTCTGAACCATTTCAGAAATGGGCCATTGACTTTGTAGGACCTATTTCACCAACTGCACGCAGGACTGGATCGCGATATATCATTACCTGGATATATTATCTCACAAAGTGGGCAAAAGTAGCACCTACGAAGGACTGTACAACAACTACATCTGCTAGGTTTCTATGGGAGAATGTTCTTACAAGATATGGATGTCCTTTAACCTTGAAAAGTGATAGGGGTACACACTTTTTGAATGAGACAATCAGGATCCTATTAGATGAGTTTATGGTTGCACACCATAAAACTACAACCTACCATCCTCAAGAAAATGGAACTACTGAGGCTTTCAACAAGATTTTGAGCCATACTTTGACAAAATTTTGTAATGTTGAAAGAAAGGATTGGGATGAAAAAGTGTCAGTTATTCTTTGGGCATATAGGAAAACATACAAGAGACTGAAAAAAGCCACACCATTTCAACTGGTGTTTGGCATGGAAGTCGTTCTCCCTATAGAATTTATGTTACCTTCTTTGTGCATTGTGTGTGTTGGAGGTCTAGCTGATGAATAGGATTTAGAAGAGTGTATCGATAATATGATTCAATTGGATGAGAAATGATCCATAGCATGATGGAGTCAGAAGTAGGAAAAGGCTAGGCAGAAAGCATGGCATGACAAAAACATAAGGGATAAGAAGTTTGATATTTGACAAATGGTACTTCTTTATGACTATAAGCTCTTGCACCATCCAGGTAAGCTAAAAGTAAATTGGTTGGGGCCATATGTCATCACTTACATACTTGAATCAGGTGCTTTCCAGTTAGAAGCACTTGATGGAACACGGCTACCCAGTTACTTTAACGGGAGTAGGCTGAAGCCCTGCTATAAATAAGTCTTCTTGGTGTTTGTAATAAGGCAGTATTGCCATTTAGATTAGGTTTTCAATTCGGTATTTCCTTAATGTATTTCCTTCATTGTAGCTATGTTTTGTCAATTTAGTTGTTATTTTTGTGTACTAAGCACGCTTGTGCACATGAAGCTAATTACTATATGAAGAATGTTTATGCACAAAGGACTACACATACCTTTAGTGTGGGGTGGTTATAGTTATCCAAGTCAAAGACTGTGAGAATTGAAAGCTGAAAGGAATAAGCTACTACAGGTGTGCTTAAAGTCAAAAGAATATTGTTTCTCAAAAGTGACCAAGGATGGAGATGAATGAAAGGTCAGTATAATGCGAGGTAAAAAAAGGCCATGATAACTACCAGGAGAAGGTATAGTAACAAGGTACTCAGGCGTAAGAGCACGTGCTGAAGAGAAGTATGTGACCAGAGGGTAGGAAGGTACGTTAGAAGGTTATAGCTAGGGTGTGAATATGTACCGTGTTGAATGAACGAATTTGGTCAATGAATGAGAGGATATTTGGTAGGTGAAGGAGCAATAAATGCATCAAAATTTGAAAAATCTATTTTAGGATGGAATGCAGATTCATTTTTACCATTGCGACTAAGATAATTTGAGGAAAGAGCTAAATGCAAAGAGCTGAGTGATCAGGTTAAGGTGCAAAGGGTGTGAAACCAAGCGTGACAACCAGATCTATGCGAAAAGAAGCTTGCGTCCCTGGTGGTGAAGGGTTTGAGTGAAGCAGGGAGATAGAGAGGAGATAGGGAACAAAGTTTCCACCTAGGACACAATTGAATCAAGCTATGGTTTGATTCGCAAATTGCAACGTTAAAAAGAGGAGACATTTGTAATGTAAAAATGGCACCTAAGAAGGCAATTGCAACAGCAGCAAAAGGAAAGAAGAAAGTGGTCGTTGAGGAAGAAGAGATGGCACCCGAAAGTGATTTTTTAGAAATTTAATATCCAGAAGGAGTCATCATTGGCCGGGAATGGGATTCACCTATCAGAAAGAGAAAAGTGAGTGACTACAATCACATGACCACAAAAAATAAGGAGCTCGATTCCTTGCTCACTGCTAGGACGAACAAGCGTACGGCGGATGACATGTCGGTTTATGATGATGCAGGTGAGAAGCTTCTGAAGAGAATTGGGGTCTACCAATTATATGAGCTTCCATATTTCAGGATGTAAGAGCCCTTGTATCAATGGCTCATGAGAAGAGTGCACGAGGAGTTCTTCTACTTTGCAGGATGCAGAGTTAGAATCTCATATGTGCTTATCTCATCAGTTACATGTTTGAAGGCCACGGGAGAGGACATAAAGAATGATCTCATAGATAAATATGTAATCTTAAAGACCATATAGGATTTGGGGTACTTGAAGGGTACGCGTGGTATGGATATAGACAAATTAAATAATTGGCCATTTGTGTAAGCAACAGCACACCTTGTTACAAAGTTGAATGATCAGGAGTGGTTGTCACAGGTAAATACTATGTGGTTACACATTACACATAAGATGTCAAAAGGGGAAATCTACAATATTGCAGGCTACATTACAGAAGTAATAGTCGAGGAAGTGCACACAGGAGGGAAGATCAACTTTGGGGTTGTTCTACTATCACTAGTATTTATGGAAATTTGAGTACCAAACAGGCTGAAGGAAAAGGTATGGGAATACCCCATAGAGAATAAATCACCAGCTGAAAGGTTCAGTAAGTACCTATGTAAAGGAGCCATGAAATATGATGTCAAGAAAAGGGCAAAGAAATGGTACGATAGGCTCCATGCTACATTTGGAGAAGAGTGGCGCATTCCAAAGGACCTACCATCAATATTAGGGAAACAAGTTCAGTTTGTTGTATATCAACATTACTACATTGCATGCTTCCCAATGAGTGATGGAGTCTAGAGCCCTTGGTGTAAATTTCCTTACGCATTCACTGCAAGGTATTTCTAATCATCTGTTCATATATTTATAGACATTCCCTGATTGGTATTTAATATAGATAAGGTAGACTGTGACTACCATACATTGAGGAAGAAGCAAGTGTATCCTAGAAGAAGTGTCGACACTGAGAGGACCATTTCGGAGGTGTTGAATATCAAGCCAACAAATCTAGCTATAGTAGATGTAGGGACAGCACTAGTGTATCTTCAACTGAAACCCAAGATGGAGAACAAAAAGTATGTAGAAAATTAATTCGCGCTTCCAGGGTATCCGAAGGGTAAGCACACAATAGAAAACATATTGGTGCAAAGGCCCACATAAGTTGTTGAAGTAGAGGGTGAAGAGGAGGAGTGTGAAGATATTGGAGGCTTGGAGAGCAAAAGCAAGCAACCTTATGACAGAGAAAAATCATGGCATGTGGCCACTCCACCTCAAGGACAGGACGAAGAGGAAGATACAGAGGTTGAACAAGGGGAGCATAGATTTAAGAAAGTGTTCAGATGCACAAGGACTCAAAGTGGAACCCCAAAAATGGTACGGAAATCACGTCGTCTCTCTCCACACAAGGAAACCACTGAACCAAATAAGAGAAGAAAGCTGAAGTTGGATAAAGAAGCAAAGGAATCAAAAGAGAGAAAGCGTGCATCTCCTACCCCACTCGAGTAAGAAGACGAGCCACAGAATGAGGAAGAGTAGAAAGATGAAGAGATGAAGGATGGAGAAGCAAAAGAAAAGGAAATCTCTAGATCCACTTATGCGACTACTCAGGATGTAACAGGATAGGCTTCTAACCTTGAAGCTAAAATTCCCAAGGGTCCTATATCGAAGAGGATGAGTGGAGAGCACATTCCACCAACCATGGGGTATGTAGAGGATGCAGGTAAAAATTTTTGCACCCGCTTCCAGAGCACGATAGCACAGAAGGATTTATTCGACTGGGAGCTAATGGATGAGGATATGGTGAATGTGCGCACTCGAAAGCAACTATCATGGTCAATGCACACCCACATGCATGAGCCTGAATTTTATGTATGCGAAGATTCATGTGTTTTGAGATGGCTGAAGAAGGCACCCCAAGCTAGACACATGATAGTAAAGCCTACTATCATGTCTGATGACCAGGTCAGCAACGCATTGGGAAAGGTTTCTGCTGAGGTTGCTAGAAGAAACATGGATAAAGCTGCAACAATCAGAGCGCTGCGTGAGGAGCTAAAGACAAAGGATGTAGAGATAACATTTATAACACAAGGGAGGGACTTCACGCAGAAGATAAACAAAGTATTTATTAGCATCACAGACGAAATTGGGGACAATGTCATCAGAGCAAGGCCACACTTGGAGACCAAGGTACCATAGACATTTCCCTCAGCAATACATTATGTAGGAAATTTGGTGGACCTGGTACTTGAAGATGACCCTCTACACATGACAATTCCAAGGAATTCAGATAAAGAGGCAGAATGATAGAAAGCCTCAGTAATGCGAAAGATTGCATCCTATGAAGGGTTGTTGCAAGTGCTACAAAACATATTAAAGAAGGAAAACCAGGATTTGAACATCTGCACAGCTATAGAGGTGCTTATTAGCATAAAGACCCTAGAAGAAAATAATGAGGTCCAGAAAGCAATGAAGGAAAAGACATTGGGCCACACGAAAAGTTTGTCAATAGTTAAGTAGAAGTGTGAGGCCTTGGCAGTAGCACAATATCTACACAAGACTCAGTTGGAAGAGCTTTAGAAGCTAATTGCACAGAAGATGGATGTTCTAGAAGGAAGAATGACCTCGATGTCTAGCGTTGTATTGGTTCTGTAGAATGAAAAAGGATAGATTGTGAGGGATGAGTTGGAATCCATTGTTGTGGACATTCCAGAGAAATTAAAACAAGCACTCTCTGAATGGCAAGCCTTGGAGGCCAAAATAAAGGAGGAGTATCCAGAGTTGATACTTCAAACTAATACAGAGGAGGCTGCCTCATAGCCTCATAACACTTCTTGATTTATCTACATCCTTTCATTCTTATTCTTTCCATTCTTCTATTCTTTACTTCAATTTTTGGAGATACCCATTTTTGGCATGACAATGAGATTAGTGTGGGGTAATGTTGATCAGAGAATACTTGTTAGAGAACACACAAGAAGTCCGTGCAGGAGACGAGGCCAAGATCAAGGGCGCAGAGGGATATGAAGGACCCGCACATGGAGGGAAAGTTAAACTTTTGGGACTTAGCTAAATTTGAGCTTTACGACCTATTTTTAGAAGATGGCATGCAAAACACACCAATGATGCAGAGACATGTGTGCCACGCATTTTTATCTTTGGAGGATCAGATCGAATCATTTTGCATGGAGACGAGCTAAGAATAGGATTTTCACTTCTTTTAACTATAAGAGGTCTATAGATAGCAAACTTGCATATGTGGCTATGCCTGTAAACGGTGTGTGGCTATTAATAGCATGAGGCCTATTTTTGGAAGAGATAAGCTGTGAAGGACAAGTCCCCACCCTATATATATATATATATATATATATATATATATATATCACATAATAGTAAGATGTAAGTGTAATGGAGATATACATATACAAACAGAGAGATGTATGAAGGTATAGAGATATACGCATATGACTGAATTATGTATCAGATCCATGTGTGCATTGGTATAGATTGACATTACTGTAAGAAGATTTTGTGTTTATTAATAGATGGAAGATATTGGTTGAATCTAAGTGTCATTCCTATGTATAATTGAGTAGTGCATGTTATTGATTCAATCATGATTACTGTTTAAAGCTTGTTCTTTTATAGATCTGAATGTAGCATGCATTGTAGAATGATGAACTAGTTATGGATCTATATGTTTCTTCCTTGATCATGCTAACATCCTACTACAGCAACCCTGAACAGGGACCTAGTACCTTTTCATGCTTCAAGTGAGCGCTCAGTCTAGGTGAGTGATGTGCCAACGTGTCTAGGGTGTTATATGGTAAATTCTAGGCTGCATCAATGTGAATGGCATTTTTGTCGATTTAACCACCCATTATATAATATGTTTTTGGATGGGGGTAATAAAATGAACCCTGGACATTGGTGATAGTAATATGGAGCATATTAAATTTGACGATCTAAGGTGAAGAATGGAGGAAGGAACTCACACCCTCTTAGCTAAAAAAATATTCTATAGTGGACTCTACTGAGCCTATGTATTACCCATGACCATTCAAGACTCTAATTTCATTTTCACATATGTCAAAAACTATGAGTCATAGATTTATTTCATTGATGATGATGATGATGGATATATCATTATTGTGTTATCCCTAGATGGAATCGTGAAATGCCTTTGCATTCCAAGACCAAATAATGTCGTCATCCTAAAAAAGGATGGTGCACTATTGGAATGGGAAATTAAATAATCATGTTTGCAAGGAATGACTATTGGAAACTAGATGAAGAGCTCACGTAATGTTTTGCACTTACCAAAGTATCTTTCTAGATTTGAACTAATTGAAGAGTTCTATGATTGCATCATTTTCCTTAGTCAACTCATGGTAGAACCATCAACTAAGTATTTTCATCCATGGATGTCACAGTTCATGCTAATAGCCACCGAGGGATCATATATAATTGATTGGAGTCAGATTATGAGTGATAATCTCCATTCCCAGTTGGTATGTCTTGAGATAATGAAGAAATTCATTATAGCTTCATTTTTGGTATATTTCATTGCAGGTAATATAAATGTGTCCTGGTCTAACTCAGGAAAGAAACCTTCCAAAGCATTCACTGGTGTATCAAGTTTACCCTCGGTTCACATAAAGAGATTATAAAAGGCATCACGCTAGAGTGAATGATGTTTTCATGATGTACCTGATCAAAAATATGGAAGGGGACAACAATCATTAGTTCTCATTAGAAGCTTGTGTGCTAATAAGTAAATATGAGAGACAATTCTCATAATTTATGGCCTTATCCTAAATCTATGTCAGAGGTTTTGATGAATCCCCACTGAAACTCCCAAGATATCCAAGTAACAAGTGCATTCTTATCAAGCTATGCAGGAAACTATCTAGAGTACACATCAAATGTTGAGAAAGGAAGAAGAAGGGAGTGACATTCCAAATTTATCTGAGAATTTACTCTTGCAAAAACTTATTAGATGCAAGAAACATTGAAGCCTCCCTCAAATCCTTCAATTTTTACTCGTATTCCACCATTGGGTTAGTTAATATTAAATAATACATTGAAGATGAGCACAAGTATCTAGTCCTATCTCATCGGCTTGAGTTGGAACACTACTAGGAAGATTGTGTGGATGAAATAGAGGTTAGGCGTAGAGAATTCTCAAGGTTGACAGTGAAACAAATGAAGGACTTGTGAATGGATTGGGTCACTGTGGATATAGAGGATGATGGAAGTGATATATTTGATCCTGAAGAATTAGAGGCCATCGATTTTGAGCCTATTCCTCTTGTGAATTGGTCTAAGGTATAACCTATTGAAATATTAACTTACACTTCCATATTTCTCCATAGGTCAAGACATTGGTTTCTCAAAATGGTTCATGAGTTGAGCCACAATCCTTCAACATCTTATAAGTAGAAAGATAAATTGATAAGTAATGTCTATACATGGGAAGTGAGAGGTCCAAGGAATGAGGAAACTTCTCAAGCTATGTAAATTCTTCCATGATTTCCTCCAAATATTATTGAAAAGGACAGTGATTGTTGGTCATTCAAAATCTGGCACTTAGCGAAATGGAAGAGCAGAGCGCATTCAAAAGCACGGGAGGATTGGGAAAGAACCACACGCTGAGGAAAGAGACAGATTCGGGACTTAGCCATTTTCACAATAAGGAGCTATTTTTGGAGGTAGCGTTCAAACACACAAACTAGTTAAAGACTTGAGAAACACGCATTGGCTATTTTTGGAGGATCGGCTATGAAGCACTTTGCATGGGTACAAGCTGAAAATATATTCACTAATGAAAGTTAACTGGAAGAAGTCTATTGTTAGCAGACTTACATGTGTGGCTGTTATTATAATGGCACGTGGTTAATAATAGCATGCGGCCTATTTTGGGATTAGACAGGTAGTGAAGGGCAAGTCCCCGCCCTTATAAATATGTAATGAAATGTGTAGCACAAAAAAGGAGAGATATGTAAAGACTGGATTACTGTGAGATTACACTATCAGATATGTACGCGCATGAGCATATGATGCCATTATTGTAAGAAGCTTCTGGGTATTACTGCATTTAATATAATGGAGGTTATTGACTGAATCAAATTTTTAATCATGGTTATAGTTTATTATTGCACGAACGATCTCACTATGATTATTTTTTGAATCATGATACTTTAAGATCTAGATCTGAATATGTACTATAAAGTGATATATTAGTCATAGATCTAAATGCTTTAAGTCTTCATCATGTTAAAACATCCTATAATAACAACCCTAAAGAGGATCATGATACCTTTGCACACATTGGGTGAATTCTTGGTCTAGGCTGCATCATTGGTTCCGTTGCCGGGACCTCTTTCTCAGTATTTTTTAGGATGGTTCGTAATGAATACATAATGGTTAACCCTAGCGAGTGTTGAGGAGTGCAGACATGACCTAGAAGAAGAATACGCATGGTGGTTCAACACTGGATCTGAGGTTAACACACACACGTAGGTGGAGTAGAATTTGTATGACTATTTGTATGAGAGTTTATTCGTTATCTTTCTGATAGAAATGTATGAGTGGTTGGTTGCTTATGCGTCTAAACAGAATTGGAGGTATCGCACACTTGTTTGGATGTAGGAAGAATTTCAGGCTCTTTATGATGCTGATCTAATTTGGACTTGCGTTGTGGATATGTGGTTCCATGGTGTTTTGAATAGCTATATCTTGGAGTAGTCAATTTCCACTTATTCATGCCCAGAAGTAGCCAAATTCAAATTTTTTACGATATCCCAAGTGAGCTTACCTGCAGCGCATTCCACTGGTGATCAAAATTTTGATGGTAAATTTTAATTTGGAGAGCAAACCAATGGATAACTAAACCCCACCATGCGCGAGGGGCAGGAGTAGGCTTGGTGAAAGATAGCAGACCTAGATATAAAGAGGCAGAGAGAGGAAAGGCGGCTTAAGTATAATGCGGCGCACGAGAGGGAAGAAGAGAAGCAACAGGAGGTTATAGAGAAAATGCCATTGTGGAGAAAGATATTTTGAGAAGGAGTTGAAGTTCACGTAGAAGACGTGGAACCTAAGCATCAGGAACTCCCCCATTTGGAAAATCATGACAGGGAACCCTCCTCAACCTCACATAGAAGCATGCTAGCAGAAACAAATTGGGTTGCAGGCACGCATTGGAATCCACCTAGCAACCTTGCCCTTGTGCTTGGTTTTCCAGCATCTAGTACAACAAACAGTCAACAAGCTAATTCAAGCAATGGGAGAGCAGGAGTGAGTCTTATAAGAGGCACAGTGATGGCAGTGCAAACGAATTCGTTGTTATATGGGAATACCTTTTCGGGTGTGTCATCTGCACAGAATTCAGATGCACAGATTTTTGGACTCTCTTCTGGGAGTAGTAACACTTCGTAGACTGTCGAGGTATAGTTCATTACTACTATTGGGACACAAGGAAGTACATCTTCTGGTCTGACCCCAGCTACAGGTTCAGGATCAGGAGGTATAGGTGGTTCTAGCTCCAATGGATCTTGTGGTTCTGGAGGCAGAGGAAACACAGGAGGTTATGGATCAGGTGAGCAAGGTCTGCTTTAACCCCATAATATTTACATGGAGATGTCTCTTTGTCTTCTAGAATATAGGGTCATAGAGGATGTTGTTGAACATGTATACATGTGTTAAATCCTATGGCACGCAAAAGGAATCATAACTTCTGAGCGCAGGGAAAGTCAATTTACTACTATGTTACAAGGGCATGCACACGGTTGGTATAGAAAGTTTGCCCCTATTCAGAATTGCATAGACAATGCAGCTTTAAAAGATGCTTTCCTTAAAGAGTTTCACATCCCTTATTTCGAGCAGAAGAGTATAAGTGCACTTAAGGATATTAAGCAAGGAACTACTGAGAGTGTCAGAGAGTATGATTCCCATTTCAAAATGTTGTTATCTAAGTTGTCTTATGATAGTCATGCAAGCCAGTATGTACAATGGTTTTTTAGAGGTCTGATTACACCTTTTGGGAGGGCTCTATCACATAAAACATACACTAATCCGCTTGAAGCACTTGAAGCAGCCTTACGCACTAAGGCAGTTGGAAGTATAGACACTGGGGTGAGCCCATTTTTAGAAGCACAGATCACAGCTATAACAAAGCAGTTGGAGAAACTATCGGAAAACTCAGCACATGAGACACGCATAGGGATTTGGTGCACAGATTGCGAATTGGAAGGTCACACGAAGGATAGTTGTCCCCGCATATCAGTGAACTTGTTACTGTTGGACTGTGAGATATGTCATTTAAACCATGATGCTAGCCACTACCCATTACTACAACGCGCAACAAGGAAGAACGTTTCATGCTACTACAAAATCTATAGGTCTACAAATCATGACACGGAAGACTGCCAGCTGATTGGTTAGATCCATGATTCTATAGATATCAGTGTACGACAGACAGGAGTTTCAGATAACTCTACAGGAAAGAACGAGCATCAGGATTGGGAACACAATCAGGCACGTTATGATTGGAATGAAGGGCAGTTTGAAGGCATTTTTGGTCGAGGTCAAGGATACCGTGGTGGTGGAAGAAGCGAGTTCCCTAGCGAAACATGTTATACATGCAGATCTCCTGACCACTACATGCGTGAATGTCCTCAGAATAATACATGTTCTTTATGTGGAAATAATCATAGTTATGAGGAGTTCCCAGACTTATATGATCATATTAGCAAGCAACATAAATAGGAAAACAAAGGCGCGGGGATGGTTAGGATACAATGCACTATGGAAAATCAGTGGATGCCCAATTTGGAACCAAAATCTAAGGCGTTTCAGGGGAAGATCACGACTCGCGCTAAAGCGGCACATGCCAAAGAGGTGTTTTAGTTGAATCCTACCATCACTAAGGAGGAGGTTCTACATGCACGGGACCCATATCCCACCCATCAAAAGGAGGTTTACTGGGAAACGATGGTGGTACTCAGGAATCTTCAGGGTGAAATACAATATTTAAAGGAGCAATCGAGGAAGATGGAGCAAAATAAAGCATCAGAGATGGTTCAAACTAATATGGATGACTTGAAAGAAGTGTGAAAATTGTTTTACCAAGAGAATATCATTCCACTATTGGGGAATTGATTAAAAGGAAACACCCTGCATGCAATTACTGAGACTAGATGATAGATCTTAAATGCAAATCTTCCCCCTCATAGCCTAGATTATGACAAGGAAATAGCTTTGAATGTTTTCGTGGATGGGTGGCTATTGAGTAATATACTGATTGATACATGAATGGAAGTCAATGTTCTTACCTTAGATGCATGAGTACATATGGGGAGACCTCCATTGCAGCCATCCTCTAATGTTTTATTCATGGCTAATCAGACTAAGGCCACTGCCATCAGAGTTTTAAAAGATGCATCCATTACTGTACAAGGAGCTAAGTTCACTGGAGATTTTGAGGTTTTAGCACTAGAAAAGTTGGATAGCTTCATAGCTCTATTGGGACGTACTTGGTGCTATGCAAATAATGTTGATTTTTGGTTGAATAAGGGTTATATCAATTTTGAAAACAAGGAGGAAAGAGTTACTATCCCTTTAACAGATGGAAAATCTGCACCCTATGTTGAGCCCTTGAGTGAAGAAGACCTGAATAGGATTTATGTACTCGTCATCTGAGATCCAGAGGTGCTTGAGCCATGTAAAGAAGGAATCCTTCAGTGGGAGGATGCACAGTCTATTAGTGATACTACAAGTGTTTCTTGGGATAATTGGGCTCATAGCACTTATGAGTTGGTAAGGCACGTAGTAAAGAGCATATTTCCTAAGGACAACAAACCGCATTATATCAGGAGAATAGGTAACAACTCGGTACCTTGTTACACTAGAGAAGAAGACCCTATGGTGTTCATGCACGCCATGGAAGAATGGTGGATAGACCCACTGGAGAGGAGGAATATGCTAGCATATACACTACGCGGGATAGTAGCGTGTTGGTGGGTGGTCCATAAGGATAATATTGAAGGATGGAATGAAATTAGGATTGCTCTTGCTACTAGGTTCTTCAGAAGAAATGCACCTACTCAAATTTTTACTTATCATGGTAATCAACTTGTTCAGCACCACATTCAGAAATGTGAGACTTTGGACAGAGGGGCAGGAAGATTTACCACCTTCTTTCTGGGTGCACAAGTTTTATTCCACTTTACATGGATGCGCATGTGCTTGGTATGTATATTAAAAACTTCATAGAGAGACTGGAAATTGATAAGATTTAATTACAGGAATGACCCAGATGGTTGACTTCTTCTCTACCAAGCCTTCAGTGGAAGAAGCATTAAAAGTCATAAATAACTTATTTACGGGAGATAGTGCCAAGGCTGAAGAAATCCTTCAGGAGTTATTGGATGAAGGAAACTCAGGAGCATGTTTTGTTGAAGAAACAGAGGCTGATGCCACACTACTTTAGCATGCTTGCCTTGAGAATGAAAAAGGAAAAATGATCTACTTAGTGGATGACGAAGAAGTAAAAAATATGGATATAAACCATTCAACAGGTAGGCGCAAGGTGTTGGACAGTGCAAATAAGACCACGTGTAAACTCTGAAGTGTAAAAAATCATAGAGTTACTATGGGATTATCAAAAATTATTCCCTCAAGGGTACCATGAGCTTAAAGGCATGCATGAATCATTAGGGGAGATGAGGATAAATCTTAAAGAGGGTGCGCACCCAGTTAGAAAGAGACCCTATAGAATGAACCCCAATTTGCGCGAAAATTTCAAAGAAGAGATTGAAAAAATGTTGAAGTCTAGAATCATCAAGCCCCTCAACGAGTCAGAATGGGTCAGTCCAATGGTGATCAGTATCAAGAAGGATGGATGGATTAGAATCTGTATGGACTACATGGAGTTGAATGTTGCATGTATGACTGATCCCTTTCCTATGCCATTCACTGAAGAAATACTAGGAGTTGCAAGGCACGAAATCTATTCGTTTACATATGGGTTCTTTGAGTATCATCAGGTTAGGATTGCCGAGGAGGATCAGGAAAAAATGCTTTTACTATTGAATGGGGTAGCTTTGCCTACACTATGATGCCTTTTGGTCTGAAAAATGCGCCAGCTATATTTTCGCACATAGTTGTTCAAGTGTTTAAGGACTTTATTCACAACTTCTTACAGGTTTATTTAGACGATTAGGCGGTGTATGGACTTGTTAAAGATCATTGTGACAATTTCCACTTAATGTTTGAAAGATGTAAACAGTTGAGTATCTCTTTGAACATCAAGAAGTGCATATTTTCTACACCATTTGGAATATTGTTAGGACACATAATCTGTAAGGAAGTTTTGTTGGTTGATCAAGCTAAAGTTGTAGTCATTATCGGCCTAAAAGAGCCTACCAATCATAGTGATGTGCACAGATTTTTGGGTCATACAGGATATTACAGGAAGTTTATTAAAGGATATGCCAATATTGCTGCACCTTTGGGGGAGTTACTGAAAGGAAAAGGTACATTCTACTGGGGAGAACCGTAGTAGCACGCCTTTGAGACATTAAATGAGAAACTTACTACCGCCCCTATTATGTGTTTTCCTTCGTGGAACTAACCATTTCATGTACATGAGGACACCTCTGGCATGGCCATTGCCGCAGCATTGGCTCATCTTGGAGAAGGTTTTATAGATCATCCTATTTGTTTTGTTAGTAGAAAGATGACTCCTGCAGAGCAAAATTACACAACTACAAAGTGCGAAGCTTTGTCAATGATCTATGTGCTACATAAATTCTGACAGTACCTGCTAGCTACACCATTTGTTTTTTAAACAGATCAGATGGAATTGAAGTATGCAGATGGGTACTCTTATCTCAAGAATTTGATTTCACAGTTGTGGTAAAACTAGGGAAAAGTAATTCTAGACCATACCATTTATTTAGAATACAGTCAGGAGAAGAAGCACAGGTAATATAAGATACCATGCCAGATGCACAGTTATATGGGTTACAACAAGCACAATCAGAATTAGAGGACATTGTTGTCTTTCTACGAACAAGCATGGCACCAAAAGGAATGAAATCCTTAGAAAAGAAACAACTTGCTATACATGTGGCACCCTATATGTTGATTAGCGGTGACCTATACAAATTAGGTCGGGATGAAGTATTGCGTCTTTGTGTACTCAAACATGAGCGCACAGATATCATGGAAGAAGCTCATGGTGGTATTGCAAGTGGCCACTATGCAGGTGATGTCACTGCTCACAAGATTCTACTCGATGGATTGTGGTGGGAGACCTTGTATAAATATTGTAATGATTATTGCAAGGCTTTTAATCGTTGTCAGCGTCTTGGGAAACCAAGTCAACGAGATGAAATGCCTCTAAGACCTATTCCTAGCACAGAACCGTTTGAGAAATGGGTAATAGATTTTTTGGGACCTATTTCACCAGCCGCACACAAGATTGGATCGCGCTATATCATAACTTGCACATTTTATCTAACAAGGTGGGAAAAAGCAACACCTACAAAGGATTGTACAATGACTATAGCAGCTAGGTTTTTATGGGAAAATATTATTACACGGTATGGATGTCCTTTAAGTTTGACCAGTGATAGGGGCACACACTTTCTGAATGAGACAATCGGAATTTTATTGGATGAATTCATGATTGCACACCATAAGAATACACCATATCATCCTTAGGAAAATGGGACTGCTCAAGCCTTCAACAAAATTTTGAGCCAAACATTGACCAAAATATGTGATGTTTGAAGAAAGGATTGGGATGATAAAGTGTCTGCATTACTTTTAGGATATCAAACAACATATAAAAGGTTGAACAAAACCACACCATTTCAGTTAGTGTTTGGCGTAGAAGCAGTTCTTCCTATGAAATTCATGTTACCATCTCTGTGTATCGCGCGCTGGGGGTCTAGCTGACGAGAAATCATTAGAAGAACGGATTGAAAAGTTAATTAAGCTGGATGCATGATGAGAAATATCACGTTGGAGTCAAAAACAAGAAAAGGCTAGGCAGAAAGGATGGCATGACATGAACATAAAGGATAAAAAGTTCACAATTGGACAGATGGTGCTCCTTTATGATTCTAAATTTTTATGCTATCCAGGCAAACTCAAAGTATATTGGTTGGGGTCGTATGTTATCACTCACATACTTGAAACATGCACTTGTCAATTAGAGGCACTTGATGGAATACGGTTACCCGGATACTTCAACGAGAGTAGGCTAAAGCCCTACTATAAATAAGTCTTCTTGGTGTTTGTAATAAGGCAGTATTTCCATTTAGATTAGGTTTCTTATTCTGCATTTTGAATATTTTTTATGCACAGAGGACTGTACATACCCTTAGTGTGGGGTGGTTATTGATATCCAGGTATAGGATTGATGAAGATAAGTACACATGAAAGGAACAAACTGCTATGGGTGTTATTCAAGTTGGAGAATTGAAAAAAAATAGAGATTGCTTCAAGACAAAATGACCATAGATGGAGATAAATGATGGAACAGTATAACGCGAGGTAAGCAGAGGCCGTGAAGACTACTAGTGGAAGGCGCAGTGACGAGGTACTCATGCGCATGGAAGTGCATTGAAGAGAAGCCTGCAGCCAAAAGGTGGGAGGGCATGCTATAAGGTTATAGCTTGGGTGCAAAGATGTACCACACGGAAAGAACAAAAATGGTCAATTAATGAGAGGATTGTTGGCAGATGAAGAAGTAATAAATGCACTAACTTTTTCAAAATCTATATAAGGATGGGATGTGAGTTCATTTTAACCATTACAATCACGATAATTTGAAGGAGCTAAGTGTGACTGAGCTGCAAGAAGATTATTCAGGTGCAAAGAGTTTGAATCAAGACGTGACGAGCAGAATTGTGCGTAGAGGAAGCTTGCATCCCCATTTGTGAAGGGTTTGAGCAAAGCAATGCATTACAAAAGAGCTAGGGCATGTAATTTCAACTAGGGCACACTGAATCAAGCTAGCGTTCGGGTATGCACGTTGTAGGAGATAAAAGGTGAGTATTTAAAGTAAGGAGATTGCAGGCTATAGATGGCACTAAAGAAAGCACCTATCACAGGAGCTAAGGGGAAGAAGAAAGTGGAAATAGAGGTTGAAATGGTTCCTGAAAGTAATTTCTCAGAAATGCAGTATCCAAAGGGTGTGATTTTGGGTTAGGAATGGGATTCCTACATCCGAAAGAGCAATATCAGTGATTACAACCATCGTACCCCTGAAAACAAGGGGTTGGATGCGTTATTAAACACAAAGACAAATAAGCACACATTAGAAGACATGTCGGTGTATGACGACATTGGGGAGAAGTTGTTGAAGAAGATTGGATTTTACCAGTTGTATGAACTCCCCTACTTTGGTAAATATGAACCTTTGTACTAGTGGTTGATGAGTAGGGTACATGAACATTTCTTCTACTTTGCAGGATGCAGCATAAGGATCACAGCTGCGTTGATCTCAACAGTAACATGGTTGAAAGGGACAAGGGTATATTTAAATGGTGATTTAACTAATAAGGCTGTAATCCTGGAGACAATGAAGGAGTTGAGGTATACAAAGGGTCCACGCAGCATAGACATTGATAAACTAAAGAAGTACCCAATCATATAAGCAGCTGCACACTTAGTGACAAAGTTGAATGACCAAGAAAGATGGTCACAAGTAAACACAATGTGGCTACACATTGCGAAGAAGATGTCACTGGGAGTGATTTACAACATCTCTAGTTACATCGCAAAAACTATCATTGAAGAAGTGCGCACATGAGAGAAAATTAGTTTTGGGGATGTTCTATTGTCTCTGGTGTTTATGGCAATCGGGGTGCCCGATGGGCCAAAGGAGAAAATTTGCGAATACCCTATGGAGAACAAGTCACTTGCGGAAAGATTTGGCAAGTACTTGTGTGAAGGATCAATGAGCTAACCATTCAAGAAGAGGGCGGAGAGATGGTATGATAGGCTCCGCACAACGTTCAAAGAAGAATGGCGCATACCCGAGTTACCTTCGGTAGTAGGGAAGGCAGTGCAGTTTGCGGTATACCAACACTTTTGCATCGTGTGGTTCACCATGAAAGATGGGGCTTGGAGCCCATGGTGCAAATTACCATATGCCTTCACAGCACGATATTTTTAGGCATCAGTTCGCTGGTTTTTAGATGCGCACCGACTAACCTTCAATGCAGACAAGGTAGATTGTAACTACCATACAGAAAGACATGTGAATATCCAAGACAGACTGCCTACATCGAGAGGCTTATCTTAGATGTAATAAGCATGAAGCTAGTAAGCTTGGCCGTTGGAGACGTTGGAGCAGCACTTGTGTATCTTCAACTCAAGCCCAAACTGGAGAACAACAAAGATGTGGAGAATGAGTTAGCGCTCCCAGGGCCACCAAAAGGTAAACATACACTGGAAAATGTTCAAGCCTCTAAGCCCACAGAAACAATAGAAGTAGAAGATGAAGAAGAGGAACATGAAGATAGTGGTGGTTTGGAGCACAGAGGTAGGAGGCAGCTTACAGATAGGGTAGAAGTTGAGCGTGCAACTACGACACCTCAAGGACATGAAGGAGAATATGATGATCTAGATGCAGTAGAAGGAAAGCACCACTTCAAAAGGGTATTCAAAAGAAAAAGGACCCAAGGTGCTATTCCACAATCAGTGCGCAAATCACCTCAACTCTTTCCACATAAGGAGACAACTGAGAAGAGAAGAAGGAAGTTGAAGCTGAATGAGGAGGTGGAAGAGTCTGCGGAGAGTGCACCCGATTATCCTACACCTCTAGAGGGCGTGGAAGAACCAAAGGACGAAGAAATGAAGGATGGATAAGAAGGAGAAAAGGAGGTAGATGAGACAGCGACCGAGACTACTCAGGGTATGGAAAAACAAGCTCCAAATCTTAAACCCCAAGTTCCTAAGGGGCCAAGATCGAAGAGAACAAGTGGAAAATTTGTTGCACAGTCATGGGCTATGTTGCAAACACAAGTAAAATTGTCCACACCCGTTTTCAAAGCACAGTGACACAAAAGGAGTTGTATGAGTGGGAGCTAATGGATGAAGATATAACAACCATGCGCACAAGGAAGCAGTTGTCTTGGTCTATGTACATGCACATGGACGAACCATACTTTGATGTATGTGAGGATTCATGTGTATCAAGGAGGTTGAAGAAGTCACCTTAGGCTAGACACATAATAGTAAAGCCTATTGTTATGTTAGGTGAACAAGTGAGCAATGCTTTGGTGAAGGTCTCGACAGAGGTGGCACAATGAAATGTGGATAAAGTTGCAACAATTAGTGCACTGAGGGAAGAGATCAAGGTAAAGAATGTAGAAATAGCGCACCTAAATCAAGAAAAATACTTAGCACCAAAGAACATTATTTTCATCAACATGGCAAAGGAAATTGGGGACAATATCATGAAAGCAAAGCCACACTTAGAGCCTAAGGTGCCCAAAATGTTTCCTTCAGCAATGCATTATGTATGAACCTTGGTGGACTTGGTGCTTGAAGATGAACCTCTGTGCATGCCAAAATCAAGGAATCCTGAGCAGGAAGCAAAGCGAGAAAAGGCTTCGGTGATGAGAAAGATTGCATCATATGAGGGGTTGCTTTAGAGCTTGTAGGAGGAACTGAAGAAAGCAGATCAAGCATTAAATATTTGTACAGCACCAGAAGTCGTTATAAGAACCAGGACCATTATAGAGGACAATGAAGTCCTAAAAGTCATTAAGGATGAGACCTTGGGTCGTGCATAAAAGTTAGCACTTGTCAAGCAGAAGCTCGAGGCCCTTACGGCAGCTCAAGAACCACACAAGGAAAGGCTAGATGAGCTTGGGAAACTCATCGCGCAAAAGATGAACTTATTATAAGAAAGAATGGCTGCTATGTCCAACATTGTGTTGGTCTTGCAAAATGAGAAAGGAGACGTTGCAAAAGATGAGGTAGAGTCAATTGCAGTGGATATCCCAGAAAAGGCAAAGGTCACGCTCAATGATTAGCAGACTTTAGAGGCGGAAATAAAAGAAGAATATCTAGAATTGATTCTTAAAGTTGAAGCAGAAGATGCTGCAGGGTAAAGTCATTCTTTTATTTCATAAAAATTATTTCTATTCTTCTATTCATATTCTTTGATTCATTTTGGAGACAACCATTGTCGAGGCGGCAATGTAATTAGTGTGGGGTAATGTTGGTGAGTCAAAATCTAGCACTTAGTGAAAAGCATACATAAGGTTCGCACGAAAGAGCAGAGTGCGTTCAAAAGCGCGGGAGGATCAGGAAGGAATCACGCATTGAGGACAGAGATAGATTCGGAACGTTGTTGTTTTCACGATGAGGAACTATTTTTGGAGGTAGCGTGTCGAACACACAAACTAGTTAAATACTTGCGTGAAAGGCACTGGCTATTTTTGGACGATCGGCTACAAAGCGCTTTGCATGGTTACAAGCTGAGAATAAATTCACTACTGACAGTTAACTGGAAGAAGTATATTCTTAGCACACTTGCATATGTGGTTGTTATTGTAATGACGTGTGGCTAATAATAGCATGCGACCTATTTTGGGATTAGATAGGCGTTGAAGGGCAATTCCCCACCCTTATAAATATGTAGTGAACTGCGTAGCATAAAAAGGGAGAGATATGTAAGGACTGGATTACTCTGAAGTTACACTATCAAATCTGTACGCGCATGAGCATATGATGCCATTATTGTAAGAAGCTTTTGGGTATTACTGCATTTAATATAATGGAGGTTATTGACTGAATCAAAGTGTTAATCATGGTTATAGTTTATTACTGCATGAATGATCTCGCTATGATTATTGTTTGAATCATGATACTTTAAGATCTAGATTTGAATATGTATTGTAGAGCGATATATTAGTTATAGATCTAAATGGTTTAAGTCTTCATCATGCTAAAACATCATGTAAAAGAAACAATAAAGAGGATCCTGGTACCTTTGTGCGCTTCGAGTGAGCACTCGGTCTAGGCTGAGTGGTGTGCCAGCGCGCCCGGGCTTTTATTGGTGAATTCTAGGTTGCATCAATGACTGAGAGGGGGTTTGAATCAGTCATACAAAAACATTAACTTCATTTACCATGTAATAACATTTTTCATTCAATTTTTCATTCATCATACATAACCACATGTGAGTTTATTAGATGTGTATTAACCATTCACAAGATCATGAGATAAGAGAGAGAACACAAGACACCAAATATAAGTGGAAAACCCTTAAAGGGAAATAAAACCCATTGAAACCTTTACTTTAATACTCAAAACAAAAGAATTTAGTGAAGCACCAACTTCACAAGGAGCACCAACTTCACAAGGAGCACCAACCCCTTGTTTAGTAGGGCACCAACCCTACAAGGAACACCAATCCCTAGTCTAGTGAGGCACCAACCCCACAAGGATGCTACAACCCCCTAAGGTAATCAAGAACCAACTCAACCACCTAGAAATTAATGACCATTGAGGAAATAAAGCTCACATAACTGATAGTGATCCAAGTTTAGCTCCAAACACACCAAACCCTCATCAAGACAAGCACTCTCCTAACTCGCTCAATCTCTCTTCTTCATGGGTTAAATCTATCAATTTTCCTTACACATATGATCCTTTGTATTTCTCATGTCTTCATGTCTCTTCTAATATTTTTCCATAACCCCTCTATACTTCTCCTCAACGTCCTTTAGGTCATACTTTTTTTTGTACCTCAACTAGTCAAAAATGACTCATTGCACTTGCTTATATACAACTCACAAATCTAAAACACCCCTAGGTCGGCCATAATTAAATAGGTCAGTCATCCCAACTCAAAAATAGATAACCCACATCATATAAACCATCACAAATGACCCCAAGTAGGTCGGAAGCGATCAAGACATCATGAACAAGCACAAGGCTTCTCAAACACGCACTCCAAGCTTTAGTGAATGCACAAACACCTCTAAGGTCTTCTATAAACTTTTTCAAGGATCCATCAGCTCCACACAAACCAAGGACATCTTATAAAAACATTCAGCAAGCCTAAGAACCTCTGTATCAGCTCCAAACATCATGAAGTATGCCTAGAAGAAAGCAAACCACATTAGGTCTTCAAGCACCCAGAAAACATTCCTTAAGAAAGACCAGCTTCACATATCAAATCTCATCATCATGACTCAAGTAATATATCAATGGAAATTTATCTGAATCCTCTTTTTGTAACAACTAACATTTTCATCTAACTCATAATTGAAGACCTCTAAATAACTCAAACTCTGAAACAACTCCAAACTGGCTTCAAGATCCCAAAACTAGGCCTTAAAAATAGAGTTGGTTCACATATCAAAACCCCTCATCAAGACACAAAATGATATATCATTAGAAAGGTATTTGAATATGATTTCCATAACAACTCACCCCATCAACCAAATCATAGTTGAAGACCTCTAACCAAGCCAATAACTGAAACTACTCATTTAGGATCCAAGGACTCAAGAACCAACCTTGTGGAATCAATGCTCCATCACCTTTAAAACCACTTCTAAGCTCAACCACCACCTAGGACAAATCAAGTACACTTTTACCAACATGTACAAACACTAAGAATCATATTACATGTGGAGATAACTAACCCATCACACTTGTTTCTTCAAGACTTCTTAAGAAGCCAACTAGGGCTTTCTAGGCCAGTAGGTCTTCAATTGAAAAACCACCTCTTTAGATGAAACCAAGTACTTCAACACATCATACCAGGTATCTAACTAATGCGGGGACCATTTGTTAAAACTTCAAATTTCGTAAGAAAAACTAACTGCACACATGGATAAACAACGATTTTGAAAAATTCGCTTTTCTTAAACTATCATCTGGGTTTTCATGAAACTTAGAAAACTTGTTGATAACATAGAAGGCTGAAAACCCATTAAATTTTAAGAAAAATCAGATTATAGATTTGGAGATATGACATAATCTTCAGACCTAATTAGCTAGAATTTCATCAAATAATTAGTATGCATCCTTAAAATCCACTATTATTAGGAATGCAATCACACCATAGAATGTTCCTAACCCTCTTGAGTATCATCCTCCAATCAATTATTAATTTTAAACCCAAAGTTCACATTGTGTGTCTTATGAGTTATTGATAGTCCAATTTCCACAACTTTGTTATGTTCTTTTAATGTTCTATGTTCTGATAGAACTGAATTTTCCTGAAAAAAGGATATTCACGCTTTTAATAACACAATTGTATGCCTTACAATAATTACCTCAGCCTCCTTGAAGAACACAAACCTTCAAAAATTGGGAAATTCAATTTAATTGTGCAAAAACGTTCACTTGGTTGTGTGACATGATTTCTCTAGATTTTTGGTAAATTGTTCTCTTTCCCTACACCATCAATCGATCTCATTCTTTTTGTAGATGTTAGGCGCCCTCTAGAAAAACTTATCTTCAAAATTCTAGAATTTTTCGTGGGATAAATTAAGATTTTGATCAAAAATTTGATTTTGTGCCCCTAGTTTGTAAACTTGCACGAATGTGTTAAAATAGAGACATAAAAACAATTAAATCTTACCAAATTCGAATTCCCTTTCTGAATTTCTAATCTTGGAGGTTCAATTGAACTGTGACAAATCTTTTCCAATCTTAAATTTGTGTGAACCTCTAAAATTTTCCCATGACTCAATCTACAACATCATTTTACTCTCTGTGAACTGTAATAATAATATGATTCCGGATTTTCTCCTTTATTTGTTCATGCCCAACCATTGTTTTCATTAACAACAAAGCATTTAATAACTTCAAAATAATGTTATCAAAAATTTGTTTTTAGTATATTTTCAATGTAGATGATGTTTGTGTTTATTTTTGTTTATCGTCTAAAACATAATGTTTTCACATGCTTTGAAGTAAGGGAAGTAGTCTCTTATAACCCCTTGCCTATTAAGATTACATCAAAATTACACTAGCATCACTACAATTCACTTGCTTACACGAAATCTAGGTGTCTACAAAGCAAGTGGATATAATAATGTCTACACAAGGTGTTACAAATTGGCATTCCATGCCACTAAAAACATGCAAAATGGTACTTGTGCCTCAAATAAATCTCAAAACATCTATCACAATAGGACTAAACTAACACAATAATAGGAAAAATGGTGATAGAAGGAAATGGGCCTTGCACTTTGTATAACAACATGAAGATTGTGATAGACCATACACAGCAAATGAAGAGGACATCAATAATAGATGTTCAAGGAATGATGAGAATTACACTCTGCACGGCCGGAGCAAAGGGAAAACAACCACTAAACTATATTCTCTCCTCCGTAGAAGGAAAAGTGCAGATGTAATTATTGTTTTTTTATGTTACTTTTTGTTCTCAAAGTCACGGGAGTTAAAAATTCCAAGTTATCTCCGATAGTTTTTTTTTTTTCAGTAGTAGTCAGTCGTAGAACTTTCCTTTCATGCAAGTGTTGTGGTGATGTATACGTCCCATCTTGCAATATGTATACTTTGTATTGAACCTTATTTTAACTATTAGAGACATTGCATGAAGTAATCATGTTAATTCGACAAGCTTGGAATTCAATGAGCATTTTGTGTTTTTATTTTCTCAATCAGATAAAAACTTTTAATTTTAACTTAATTTTCGTTGTAATTGAATCTATATGTTGTTTAAAATTAGTCTAGATTAGACTGTCTTTCTAACTGTTCTTATAGAAAATTATGATTATTATTAAATCTTTGTGGTTAAATGAGCACTCCTGTTCTTTGCAGTAAATTATCTCATCAAATTGGGCTTAAGAAATGAACTCACTGTTTCATTATCCTTATACTCTTGTGCTATATTTGGAGTTGGAGTGTATTCTAGATTTTGCAAATATTAGCTTGTCACAATAGACCTCCTTATGTGTTTACTTCGGCAAAATAAGAAACTATGCTAATCTGAGTGGACATGACTGTCAAACTGACCCCAATCTGTCCCCCTCAATCTAGATCTCAGAATTGATCACAAATCTCGGTTCCATCTATTCTAGATCTATGGGGCGGGGGAGAATAAAGAGCCCCTATATCTATGGTTGGGTTCTCTCTGGACTCCAGATGAACCCAAGGCAATCTGATCTTCCCCCTAAAATAGAGAGATATGGGCCGGGAGCGGCTTGCACCCTAGTTTGGTGTTTTGGTGGTGGACTTGCATTTACAAGCTACAAGATCCGAGTTTCCTACCTAAAACCTTGAATTTCATGAATCTAGGAAGTTGATACAATAACTTGTGGCCATATTACACCATTAGACACAAGCATATTGTGTCCTCATTTAGTATGCACATTGATTGAAGATCAGTTTTTGCACTCGACTACAAAACTCATTTTAAGTATATTGATTAAAGATCAGTTTTAGTAATAAGTACATTGATCATAGATCAGTTTTTAGTATTTTACACTTCTCCAAAAACTCGATGCAGTGGAGGTAATTGATTTGCACAGAGGCCACCTTCACACACGTCAACCCCAACTATAACTTCTATGGTCTGCTGAGTGCAATGCAGCTGAGTTGCTGCCCCCATGGGATGCGGGGCAGCACCCAACCAATAGTAGAGCTAATCATATATTAGGATGATGTAACAGTGACTAAAGAAATTAATCATAGATAAAAATATTGAGAGCATTAACATACATGAGAATGAAAGAGTCATATCATATGTTAGGAATATGTAACGGTGACTAAGAAATTAATCATAGATCAAAATATTGAGAGCATAAACATACGTGAGAATGAAAGAGACAAAATAAGAAAAGAAAGAGAAGCAAGTCGAAAAGCAGCTTAAACAATGGAAGGACAGCAAGTTTGAACATGTAAGTTTAATAGAACTGTGTGATGCTGCATCCTCACAAACCCAACTGTACAGCTGCCAAGAAGGATCGGCATAGGAATGTTTTACTTTTCAATAGCTGTAAATCATCATAGGCTACAATACATAAGTACAAAAGACAACTTGGTGTAGATGGATTTAACACGGTATGCTACAAAAGCAGTGTCCAAAAACGCTTAATGTTCATATCATAGAAATGTTCAGTTTCCTTTAGATGGCATATTGCTTTGGCATAAGGCAAATCACTATTTTCCAAGTGAAAACAATTAAACCAATGTGACTGCACTAAACGTAGGAAGAGAATCACACTTTTAAGCAGTTAGCAATCTAATATATAATTCAACCAAAAACAGGAATAATTCTGAAGGAGCCATAGCAAGATCAATAACTGCAAAAAATCTTGCTATCTTAATATTTTAAAACATTATATGCTCTAATATACTTTGTAGAATTAAATATTTCTTAGTTTCAAGAGGATGAAGAAGATCTAAATTTTCTATTGGCAAATCTACAAAAACCAATCAGTGTATTTTAGCCTCTTAAATTTTGGCTGATCATGAGTGATCCTTCAAGCATATTTTAGAATAATACTTTAACCTATCAAAAGCATAAAACCACGTACTTTTCAAACCCAACATGAAACATATCCACTTGAGAAGAAGGAAAACGCGTGACTGCACACCTCATTAAAGTTATCAATCTCAAGGTGCGAATGTCCACTATGAGCATCACCTAGATGCAGTGAGCGCTAGAGAGATGGGTCAAAGTAGATTGACACATGACTTGCATCACCTCATTAAATTCATACTCTTGAGAGATTGGTCAAAGTAGATTGACCACCTCATGAAGGGTCAAATTAAATTGACTCAAAACTACGCGGTTAAATCCCAAAAAAATACACATTGTTCCACTGCAAAATAAACCAATTGTATAAACTGGGTTTCAGTTCATCATCACAGAAAACCTACATATAAAGTGTTTCCCATGAGGTGGCCATAGAAAGATTATTATTTTGTAACAAGCAAGTCGTTAATATTTTATTTAAATGGTAGGTGGCGACGGAGAAAATGTGGGTCATGTTAGTGCTCCATTTTATTATCCATCCAATCAAGGATGTCATTGGCAATCTCATCTCGTTCAGGTTCAAACAACAGATCATGCAAAAGTCCTTGATAAAGCTTTATTGCTTTATGTTCTGAAGCTGCTTGATCATGTAAATCCCGAGATGCGCTTGGATCTGTCACGGTGTCAGTGGTTCCATGGAGGACTAAAAACGGAACAGTTATTCTTTTCAAGTTCTGTTGCAAGTACGAGCAGATACGTAGTACCTCAGAGCCTGTTCGTACTCTGATTGGCCCAGTGTATACCAGGGGATCAGAGTATTTAGAAATAAGGGCTTCAGGATCACGAGATACAGCTGTTCCTCTCCTATTTGCTGGACCAAACTGATACCTCGGTAAAATAAGAGAGAATAATGGAGCGATTGCCTGCCATAATTCAAGCATACATTTATCACATTTATTTTTATCCATATCTAAGATGGCATAAATACTGAAACCCAATTAAAAATTGCTTCCCGGGTTTTATAGCTAGGTTGGACAATTTTTTAATATATGTGTAATTTTTGGATGTAGGAACTAAAAATAACATGTGGGCCCTCCTGGTCTATATTCAGTAGAGGAACCCAATGTGGAAATTACTCAGCTGCAAGTCGCATACTTCTCTCTAAACTTTGTACTCTATAATGTAATATCATACGGATGCCCTTCAAGAAAAAATTAGTTCAAAAAGCAGTGCCTTACCATAAAAATTGGATGTGTCGTCGAGACACGCAGTGCTGGAGAAGTTGTGACAATTCCTCGTACCATTTCCTCAACATTAGGATCTAATGCTGCCTTCAGAAACATGTTTGATTAAAAAACAAGGGTTGAGTAGAAACCTTAAGAAATCATTTCCTCCTGTGATAAATAAAAGAAAGAAAGAAAACAGTTGTGTTTGATAGGTTGAGGATTGAAGCGTTGACAATAAAACATGGTGTAGTCACAGGAACTGATGTTCTATCTTTTTAATTACCATGGATTCTTAATACATTCAGCTCAATTACTATAACTCTGTAAATCACAGAAATCGGCAAGCAGGATGCTTGTTTTTTGAAACCACTGGAATCAATGAGGAAAACAATACTACCTTCAAGATAATTGCTCCACCAGTTGAGTGGCCAAATAAAAAGCATGGCATTCCAGGATTCTCCAATCTTACTTTTTGTAGGAACATCTTCTATAAGACACAGAGACTTGTAAAGCATTAATGCATGGCTATAATGATAATGCACTTGCTAAAAAAAGGACTTGTTTATGCATACCGTGTCTTCAACAACCTGATCCAGTGATGGTACATATCCATGCAACCCATCACTACCACCATGGCCTGTAACACCAAATGTTTAGATAAATAAACACTGAAAAGATCATGCTAAATTTAGAATGAGGAACTTATTCCATAGCTAATGATTTGCATTCCTTATTAAGAAGAAATGCAGCGATTTAAGCATGTTAACTCCCTTAGAGCATAATCACGTTTTTATTTATGGATGCTTATGACAATTACAATAAATCCCACAGATGTGATATTTGTTATAGATGACGTACCAACTGGAAGCATATAAAAAAACAAGTTCCAAAAATGCCATTTGAAATAAACTAAAACACTATGCAGCACGCAATAAAAATAAATGGTTCCCTGCCATGTAAATGAGATAGAAAGGACATCAAAAATGCCAAGAAAGGAACCCTACAGAGATAGATATATACATATATACAGATTTAATGTTTAGAAACAACAAAATACAGATATAACTCATAGAATGAATTTACAGAGTAAGGAAGTTGGTGCTTCAAAGTTGAATGGTTTGAAATAAACATCCAGAGAGAGACATGCATGCGAGCACACACGCATTCACAAACACAGACACATGCACACACGCTGGTGCCCACCAAACAATCGCACACACAGGCACATCATTCTTGTTCTTTTAATCTTCAGGATTTCCTTGATCCTTTTGTATTTATTTGGTGGGTTAAGAATTGGTGGATTCCTTTTAGAGTCATCATCATCATGTTCGAACCACCTCCCCTGCCACCCTTACAAGCATTAGACTTTGCGTAAACTTCCCTGCTATTTCTTGTATTTCCCCTTTTATCTGAATATGCCCAGTACACTGCAGACATGTGATAAAGAGTTTTCACCCTTGTCAACCTGTTGTACCAGTGGGTTATTTGTATTCTGGGTAGATACTTGCCCCATCATATTAGTTTCATCAACCATCTCAGTTGAAGCTAAAGCTTCATATGAAAATGCCTCCATGCTATCATATTCTGGGGAGTAAGACATGCCTCATTTCCACTTACATAACCCCAAAACTTATTGTCGCTCTGATCGTCTATTCCTCTAACACAGCTTGTCAACTGCAAGAATATCAAGAATTAAATTGCTCAAAATTCTCCAGCTCTTGTTTTCTTGGTTTATGATAATGCTTGTTCTTGCAGTCAGTACAAAAATCCTCTTGGGACTCCACATGTTTGAAGCATCTTACAAGTTCTTTTGGGAACACTTGCAATTCATTTTCCCCTTTCGGTCATGAAAGGGCCTAGCTTTGATTGTGTCCAGACCATGTTTTTGAATTTCAATTACAAGGTCTGCAACGCAATCGAATATGGGAGTACAGATTTTTTCTTCCATCCATTGAATTCTTTGCGAATTTTAGGATGTTTCTAGATTACTTGTAAAAATCTTGGTATGTATCAGCCTTTTACCTTGTAAGTCCTGCAAAGTTTTTTCCCAATTTTTTATGTCCCAAAATTTGGAATTTTGGAGTTTCTTACGTCAAATTGGCAAATGAGTCCATGCGAGTAGTATCTTTGAAAATCCCAAAGTTCAAAAATGAAAAAAATTGTAAGGACACTTAGTTTTAAGCAATATAAATGTCAAAACCAGTGAAGTGTCTACAAAAGGGAAATTCCAAAAAGTCATAATGTCCCAAATCTAAGTTCATAGTCTCAGGATTTCATTGTTCTTACACTTCAAAATAAAAAAGTCAAAAACTTGAAAAATTCTTCGAAATTCCCAAAATAAAAGAAAGTGCATTTTGATAAATATTCAAGGGCGGTATATCGAGGAAGATGAGTAACAATGCCAAAATATGGCTTCAATAAACAGATGCCCGGATGAATCGTCGAGATATTTTAAAATGACAACGAGAACTTTCTGCATGATAACTAAGAGATTACGCAAAAATCTAAGTGGGTTATCAACACAAACAAAACTTCTGATTATATTTAAAAGACTTTTAAGTTTTGTTGTCAACTAAGAGCATAAGAAAATTAAACCCAGATTCAGTAATAAAAACTGGAACCTTAATGAGTTTTAGGATTTTTCTTGGGCCTCTCCTGCTGAGTGGGCTCTCCTACATCCTTATCCTCCTCAATGGCCACCCAAGGAAATTTTCCAATGGGTGGGACCAGATGAATCACGTTCTCCTATTGTGCTTAACCATGAATTGTGCCATTTTGAGGGCTGCTGAAGCATCACGAGAATTTGTTGAGCATCCATGTTCGTTTTTCGCAGAATTTTAGGAAGAACTGAAGCCTCCAGAACCTCTACCCTTCCACTCATCAATTCAGTGAGGCTTTGCTGCTGCTGATCACTAGAAACAAGATGATTATTGTTAGCCATAAGATAATAATTAATCTTGGCCAACAGAAGGATACACTGTTCCAAGGGGCTGTTGTGAGGCTGTGGGAGAGGTGGACCCATCGTGCCATTGAATTCTTTTGGTGTTGAATCAATGTAAGGGAGAAATGTGACTAAAATAGCATCACCCTTGGTAACCTGAGAAGGTACAGTTAGATATTGTAGATCCAACCATAGACCTAGCCTAACTCCCTCAAGATGTTTATTGAGTATGTAAAAACCAAAATCCCAGGTAGGAGGAAGATTTATGGTGGGTGTGTTCTCAAGATTAAACATAGGGGTAAAAGAACTGCTTAATGGGTAGAAGCCCAAGTGGTGAGAGGGAACGGTGAGTATAAAGTTAAGAAAGGATCCTTAAACTAGTAGATAGAGGCCCTAAATCATTGAAGGCTTGGACTTGCACATGGGCCTTTGGCTCCAGAGGAAGCAGTATCATTCAGTTAGGATTACTGAGAGGATTATTTAGCAAGTGTAACTAATGAGAGGTGGGAGAGGGGCGTACCTGAGCCCATCAGCAGTCCAAGCTTTAGTTGAAAATTGAGTGCCAACAAGGGCCAGCTGCAGGTGACAAGCTGCCTCCTTCCCAGTTGGAGATTTCAGAGTTGAAGTTCTCCATTGAAAAGTCATTTGAATTTATTTAGATCACTCCAAATTTCCGCAATGCCATGAATTGACTAGGTCCTAAAAGTACTTTCTTGCCAGTAACATTTCTGGAACGTTAGCTAGTTTTGTTGAAATTTCCCGGGAAGCATGGACTTCCCTAAATCCTCCTGAAAACCCAAAAAATTCCAAAAATAAGCCAAAATTCAGAGTACCCTCTTCAATGGATGATTTTGGGACTTAGCTGTATTTTCTGATTTTTTTTTCAAAAGCATGGAATTCTATAAAATCCAAAAGAACTCTGAAAAGAATGTTTCAATATATTTGTAACTGTCCATTCTTCCTCCAATACAGTTCACAAGTTGCAATGATCCCTACCACAACATTTATCGTTCACCTACCCACTCATTGAAAAAGGCAAGCACGGAATGTTAAGTGCAGGTTAATTGCTTTCTCTGTAATTTTGCTGGTAGAATCCAACAGTCTTCTAGATTGATTTCATATTAGTTCCAATAGTGTCCCAGCATAAGAAGTTTGATAACCCGCCTCTGCCATTAAATTGCAAGACAAAAACCATCAAAAACACTGACATCATGAGCCTTTGTCTTAAAGATATAGCAGATAGTTATGCGGAGACGAATGCAGAGGCCAAAAATAGAAGCTGCAGTGATTCCAAATACCATGCCATGGCCCAACTTTTTCTTGGAATGCGTAAAGATTGTATCAGCCAGGGAAGACACCAAATGGGAGAAAAGTTCAAACTTGTCAAGACAGAGTGGTCTGTAATCTAGAGACTCGGACTGAATTCTTGAATTTCATTTTAACACGTTTCCACCACAGAATAGGCAGAGGAACAATGCTACAAAAAATTGGTGGACAAAATTATTAGACTGGAAAGCTACAATATTGTAGAAGCAAATGGAATCCATCATTATTCTGAACAATTTAATTGGTGAGCTGTATATCCATTGTTTGTCATTTTATGCATGGATACCTAGAGACATGGAGTATGGGTACAGGAATGTCATTTTAAGTTAGATTACACAAGTAAATGAATAATGGTACAACTATATTATATAAATATAATCACCGGGAGAAGTGGGTACGAGGACAAGGTCCTCATCCCTATACTGAAATTTCCAGGTGACTATTTTTGTGCTGCTTTCTTTGAACTCCTTTGAAGGAAATACACCACTAACCTTAAATGGGGGAAAAACTATTAGTAATTTATTGTATCATCAATTGCAGACCATTCTGCAAATAAACGCCTTTTACACATCATATCAAATATATACCCTAATTTCCTCTATCAAGTTATAGACAACTTGTAATAATGGAAATGTCAAAACATTACCCATACAAGAATGCTATAGAAGGTTTTGAAAAGTGGCTACAAATCCAATTTTAGGAGGATAAGTGACGGCTCCATTTATGAGATCTACAGAATTCTGCACGGTGAAGAAGAGCCAAGATTTTCTTTGGATGATAAGATCACCACTGAGTACATAGCAAACTGGTTTATTATGAATAATTAATTCTATTTAGGGTTTTAATGGTTTTCATGAAATCCCTATTGCCTACCCAATTGGTTGAGTGATAAAACCCAAATAATGGTTTTCACGGTAAGTTTCTGAGGTGAATCAGTGATTTCATAGCAAACACAAGACATATCTTACATTGGAGAGACAGGGACAACCATTTAGATATTCATTGAGTTGATAGTATATGAGGGCTTCTTTACATTGGAGAGACGTGGAAAACTATTCATAAAAGGGTAAAAGAACATAGTTCAGAATCCAAATAATCACTATGATTGTGCAAAGAGCTCAATGCTAACTTAACACTCATCAAAAGCAAAGCATGAGATTTGCATAAAGGATACCAAGGTGTTAATAAGAGAAGACCATTTCATGAAGAGGAAGGTAAGGAAGGCTATTGAGATCACAACGCATCCAGATAATCTAAATAGTGGAGAAACAAGTGACAATTGGGAAATCCTCAAGATCCCTTTCGCCTGTACAAAAAATAACCCAAGATCTCCATGGATAAAACTAAAGACAAAGATTGTAACTATAAAGTAAAATGAATAGAATAAGCAAATGGAGAAAAACACTGATACCCTAAATAATATTCTTTCATAATCTCCTCAAAGGAGGAATGCAGACTGATCAGCTGCTCTCATGCACTCCCAGGTCTTTCAGAAATGCCTCCCTAACATCAACAGGTGAGGGAGAATTAATATATTTCTAGAAAAACATTAGGAGACCTAAAAATAACCCTACCGGCCAAATTATATCACTCCTGCTTCTATGGATAGGTGACACCTTATTTTTATTGGCCTACTTACTTAGGCATGCCTTTTCTATTTCTAACTAGTAAAGTAGAAATAATAAAAATATTCTAAAATTAGGGTTAAAATAACTAGTTACTACCCTAAGTAAACTAAAGAATGGTGAAAATAACAACCTGCGCTAACACCCCCCCCCTTGAATGCAACTAGGGGAGTAAGTACAAAAGGGGGCCAATACCTTAGATATGGGTCCCAACAACTAGGCCTGATAAAGTACACATGTATAGTAAAAATCCATGAAGGGAAGGATTTAAGGATAGACCCTAGGACTACTTCCATAGCAATGCCAAAGACAATGAAGGAAAGTGAGTCAATAACTGAAGAGTGTTGATGATGAGGGCCTCTTCCTGGAGACTGAAGTCATGTTGCACTGAACCACGTGTTTACCCTTGGCAAAAGGAAGAAAAGATATTGTGTACTGGTAATCTGCCCGCTCTAAGACATGGTGAAAAGGCAACAAAAAAATCTCCACAGCTGGTCCAAAGCTTAGGTGTGGCAAAGAAGGATTGGTAAGATCATGCACAAGATCTCAAAGAGTCACCACTGAAGTAGAACCAAGATAGAAGGGCATAGAACATTTACTAGAAGAATGTCCATGAAAAGTGGAGGGTGTATCTCATCAATGCTCAACACAAGTGAAGAAAGAGGTAGTCCCAGAAATCTCAATATGGAAACTTCTATCATTGGATAAAAAAACCTTTGAAATAGTAGTACAAAAGTGTGATGACTTTGTAGAAGACAGAGCAACATTCTGTAGGAAAACACCACCAGCAGACATATCTACGAAAATATGTTGTGTCTGGCAGATACTCATCCCAGAAAGGAGCTCTAAAAAGAGGAGAGAAACATCTAATGGGAAGGATTCATCACAGGTAACAAGTGGAGTGGTAAAACTTCAAGCTCAAATGAAGTGTCCACAAAAGCAAGTGTAGTGTCTCCAAACCTTTGTTCAATAATTTTTCTAGGCAATGAATGGACATTCTGTATGTGTGATATGTAGATGTAGATTTATGGAGATAACTAAACAGATGTGACCATAAGATTATATCACAAGAATTGAGCCAATGATTATATTGGTCATAGTGTAAAGGAGTAAGTAAATGTCCAAATAGAAAAGGACAAAGCCCCTGTGGAGCAAAACCTTTTCCATGTGTAGTCACCGTAGTTTATAGATTGTGCCATTTAAAAGAAGTGTCAAAATGATTGCTCCATGTTGTGGTTTAAGAGTTGTTTGCAACAAAACATCTCTCAATGTAGTGGATTGGGTATTCATGTGCAGCGTCAAGCAATGTGAGAATGCAATGTGAAATGACCAAAAAAAGAGCAATGCAAAAGAGAATACCACAAACGTGTGGTTGTGAGTAGTACACACAAAGCCTTACCACAATACCTCGAGGAGGAGCTCGACACAAACCTCAATAGTGTCGAATGTGTACCTAAGAAGTGTCCCCAAACAACGACAAAAAGATAGGCACAAAACAAGTGTGCCAAATACAAATGTCCCAAAACAAACAAGACATGAATACAAGTGTGCCAAATGCTTCCCCCCATTAATGTGACGCCTAATAATTTAGTGCGTTCCAAAAAGATTCCCCCCCAAAACTGCTTATATCAATGCAGTTTTACAAAATAGACCATATTTTTTGTTGAAAATGAGAAACAAAAAAATTGTTGCTTGCGTACAAAATCACTAAAATTTGAAAGTACATCTAGATTCCTCATAAAAAATTATGCACTTTTTTAAAAAGTGGCACTTCAAAAGGAGCTACAAGCAAAAAGGATATTATAGTTTGAAGATGTTGGAGAAACGGAGTAGGTAGAGGTCATCAACAAAAACATTGATCTGCCGGGGGGTGCGATTTCCTACCTCGTCGGACCCATTCTTTGGTCTTTAATAGTGTCAAAAAGGTGCTTCGACAAGTCAAAAAAGACCAAGGGAGGCCCGGACATGGGTGGTCTTTTAATTTTTTGTGAAAAAAAGAGGCCAGCCTAGGAGGGGTTGGCCAGACCTTTGGAAGATGGCTAACACTCTTTTAAAAGGGAATAAGATGTAGGAGGAGGTTCGGCGCGGGTGGGTAAAACCGAGGGAAGGAACAAGAGAAGATTGTAAACTTGGCCAGTGTAGGATGGCGTAGGGGGCAAAGAAGGGGACGGTTGCTAATGTAGTTGTGGGAAGGAGAGTTGTGGGGCCAGTGGGTCTTAGGGTCAAGGAAGATTCGAGAGTCCAACTATATTATCGAGATTTATCACTAATTTTTGGCAATTTTTGAATCAGGTTCTCAAAGAAAGACCATAAATGATTTTTTCTCCTCTCATGGAGATTTTGACTCCCTAAAAGTGTTGAAGAATGTGCAGACACTCAAATTTGGCAATTTCCTTTTTGACATTGCTTATTGCAATAATGTTTCTTGGCTAAGACAAACACCCACATCCTATTCCTACTCAGTCTATCTTGCCATCTCTTTCCTAGCTTGTTTATTCCTACACATTGATATGTGCAAAAAATTTTAATTACAAGTCCATAAAGTCGATGCTTAAGTTGTTACCATCATGGTGCAATTTCCAGATTTGATTCCCCTTCTCACTATTCAAAACCATACAGTTCAGTCAGGTTGTATAATTTGATCATGGCCAACCTGTACGGTCCTGCATTAACACATCCTCCAACTCTAGTTTCGATGCAATATCATTTTTAGGTCTTTTTTATTCTCATAGGTTAACCTTGTCATAATGATTCACCTTCGAACCTATATAAGCAAGTTAAACATTGCCTCATTTCATAACCGGACAACTCCCATGAGATCTCATCGCAAATGCTAGCACAAAAGGCACTCAAGGCTCCCTAAATCTTCCTAAAGTTGATGCACATCCATTAGGGAAGCCACTACTACAGTTTTGAAGCACTCAACCAGGTCAAGGAATCTATCTTCCCTCACATCCAAGCACACCAAGTTCCTATCTCCAAGTCTTAACAAGAAACAATCACAATCAAGCATGATCGAAGGGGTTCAAATTGTCAACTAGATACATCCATATAGATATCACATGGTAGGTGGAGAACTACGTGTGGTTTGGGGCCTCTTCGGAGTAGTGCCAACAAAAGCAATGCATGGTGTGCACCACAACCCAAACACTAACCTTCTTACAGGGTCTTCTACCCACGTATATGGTTTTGGAGTGACTCATCTTGTTACCAATGACATTGAGACTATGCAACAACTAGGGTTTGACAGCGAAGCGCATTTCCAAGCCACCAAAGGACCCTGAAAGTTGCAAAGCCCAATTTTGAAGGCAACCAAGACTGTACATAAGGGGGTAGGATTGGATTCTACATCCTGACAAGACTGTACGGTCTTGCACCAGAAGATTTCCAAATTACAATTTCAGCAATGAAGCTTCGTCAGGCCCTACACTTCCAGTTTCTCCAGTTTGCCATCCCAAATTCTTCTTGTATAACTCTGTATATCTAAGTCTCTCTCTCTTGTGTATTTTGAGCTTGTATACATTTATTGGAAGAACCAATACGTTATTCTAATTTTGTACAATTAATGTTGGAAGTTAATTTATCATAATAGCTCCTAATCGCAGGCCTTACATTGTTTTTTATTATTGTATATAGCATAACAAACCTTAATTAATCTAAAAAGGGTGAAAACATTTTGGTGAACCCGACTTCTGAATCAAATAGTTATTGCTACAAACCCTAGCTGCCCTACGGTTCTTCTGTCTAATATTGGTGCTATATTGGGCTTTCTATATATCATCATGATTAACCCTCAGCTCTTCTACAACCTTTGCCTTCAACCTAGGGGTTCTCAATCTTCCACCACCATGAGATATTATTAATTTATTTCCCTTATGTCGGTATACACCGTGGCACAATGGCCCCTACTATGGGCTCTTATTTTCCACTGTTGATATCACTGCTAATTTTGTTTTGACCATTCGCATTGATCATGTACATGGTGGAGGATTTAATGCTAACGCTGACAATCATTCTCATGCCCTTCCCGAGGATGAGGCACAACATATGTAACATTTCTTACAAGAGAATCCTACCCATATCGATATCCATTTATATGTTGCTCGAGAGCAACTTAAGCACACCTTTCAATCTAGTAAAGAGACATCTAATGTTCTTATTTCTACTATGCCTACATCTAAGGGGGCACCAAGTGCATTTCAAATGCACAATGTTTCCATATTTATCCCATCTAATGATCCACTGTTATCCCTAATTGCAATCTATGGGAGAACAAGTGCCCCAATCCATAACATGTCTATCCCTACATCCACCAGTATCCCTAATTGCAATCATAGTGCTTCTCATGTCTCTTTTTCTAGTACGCGGGCCCTTAAAACCCTTGTTCATACTTTACAAGCTCAAATCTTACAATTACAACAAGGTATATCTAATACTTCTCATACCACGGATTCTGCTCAATTACTTCATAATCCACTTGCACCGAAAGTAGCCTCTTATCCCTTGCCTCTTGGTTTTGTTACTCCTAAGCTACCTATTTATGATGGCAAGAGTGATCCTTGCAAATCACCTTTCGATCATTCCATTGGCTTGTTTTGACTATGCCTCTCATGACATCTTACTCAACAAGATTTCCCTAGGAGTCTTTAAGTACTTTGCCTTGTAATGGTTCTATGATGATATGATCTACCAACACATTATGTGCGATCTTTCACTGCTTTGGCCAATTAGTTTCTTGCACAATCCTCTATCAACATTGGTGACAAAGTTTCATGCACTCAAATGTCTAAAGTCCTCCAAGGGCCTAATGAAAACATTAGTGACTATGTTTTACACTATAAAACTATGCTTACTAAAATGAATAATAACTTAGTTGATAACAAGCTCTAAGATCTTTTTACACAAAGCCTTCTTACTCCTTTGTAAGACTTAGTTATCTTTGATAAGTTCCCCTCATTTTATCATCTATGCCACACCCTTAAGGAATGTGAGGCCAAGTTAACTACTCCACATTAACAAGTTCAAATACATGTGCTAGCTCATCCTCTACATCTAATGTCAAATTCCCAACTAAATCTACATTCAAAGGAAAAGCTATTAATAATAAGGCTAATCCTAAGGACATTGTTAATGTTATATCCCAACCAACTAAGTTGCACTTACAACCTACACGAAGGCAATTGACGCGTTTACCTTGTGCTCCCTTCATTATGCTAATGCAATTACTTGCGTGCAATCTTGTGTCTCTCCCTCCACCACTTGAGGTCAATACAAACAAGCCTCACAGTATGAGTTTTGATCATAATGCCTATTGTGATTATCATCGACGTATTGGTCATCTCACTAATCGATGTATCAAGTTAAAACATGTTATACAAGATCTTATTAATGCCAAAGCAATCGAATGGGATGAGCCCACTAAATCTTCCAAGCCTACTAATGATAATGCAAAGTTGAATATCTTTAATGACCCATTGCCTCGTCATGACTCTGACAAAGCTACATTTGAAGTGCATAATAATTATCTTGTGGTACCACCTCCACCTTTTTATGACCACACACAAAATGCAATGATTGGCACTATTGATCCTATGCCACCTTATAAACAGTTATTACTTTTGATGACTTTGGTATGGATATTTTATTGTCTTGGATACTCCATACATTCATATATCTATCAATCAATTCCTATCCATAGTGTTTTGGTTGATCCTCACAAAAGGATAATCCATGTACTTTCAAGCTATTTCAATCCCTTGGTTATTCTAAGAAACACATTACATGCAACGTTAACTCTACTTATTATCATATTATTCTACCCATCATTGTTGGTCCTGTTACCACTCAAGTCCCCTTCCTAGTGGCTTCCACTCTTAGTTTAGGTGACATGTGTTTAGGTCTCCCTTGGTTACGCACTCTTAGGGTTGTCGCGTCTATTTTATAGCAATGTGTTAAGTTCATTTACCAGTAACAACTTGTCACAATTTGAGGTATTCCTTTTGAGGATCCTCTTCTGAGATTGCCTCAATCATTCTTATCTACGTTTTTAATTCTAATCATAAGTTTGCATATATGCCTTCTATGCGCACATGTTATCTCTAGCGGTTCTCACCCTTCTAAGTCTCCTAACAAATCCTCTCACATATATATATTACATCTAGTGGCTATCACCCTCCCAGGATTTCCTCACAAGTCTTCTAGTACATGTCTCATCTCTAGTGGTTCTCGCTCTTGAGTCCTCCTCATAATTATACTCCATTACACATTGCTTCTCAAGGATCTAATCCACCTTGCTCTCCTCCTTGGGTTTTCATGGCACATGATACTACTATAGCACCACTTGCATATGACCATTCTTCATTGGCACACATGAGGCCCACACCTCTCATTTCTCCTGGCTCAACTCCGCCTCCTCACAAGGCCCTCACTGGGTAGCTCTTCTACTTCCCCTCTCTCTACATAGTGCTATATTCAATAATACAAAAACATTCATATATTTATAAAAATACAAAACCAAGATCTATACACATACCTTGCAGTTGTCAGCATTTTACATTACATATGTTAGTCAAACTTAGTCACTTTGGTTTGACTGATGGCATATATTTTCTACTCTTTACACACATGTGTTCACAAGGTATATTGAGCTTGATGCAAGAAACAAATCATTACATGTTAATAGGAGCTACCATGGTTCCTTACATTCTTCTCTTGGGGGCATCCCTCCACACTATACAAGTGTTATTATTTCATTATAGTTCCTTTCTACTTCATCATAACAATTAATTACATATATCATGTATATGTTATTTGTCGAAATAACGGGACTAACACGTCTTGTGCAGCGTTGCAATCTCTTGCTTCATGTGCTCTTTTATTCCTTACATTACTCTTGTCATTGTTTGACATTAATACTTGCTACATCATGTTTGCTAGTCGTTGGTGTTACTACTTGTCTGCTCATTGTATGCGGCTTGAGTGCCTTGATTGCCTTGTGACACTGTGGGTGTCCCATGTTTGGGGCTCTATGCCTTCTTGTGTGACATTGCTTTCTATTTTATGCAACCTAAATGCCTCGATTGTCTTGTGACACCATGGGTGTCCCATGTTTGCAGCTCTATGCCTTGAAATGACTCTACTTTGCATGCTCTTGCTTGCGTTTTTTTCACTTGATTGTTACTTAGTCTCTATTCTATTTTTTTGGCATCTACGTTACTACTTGCTTGCTTCCTTGTATGTGGCCTGAGTGCCTTGATTATCTTGTGACACCATGGGTGTCCTATGTCTATGGCTTTGTGCCTTCTTGTGTGACATTGCTTTTTATTGTCTATGCCTTCTTGTGTGACATTGCTTTCTATTGTATGCAGCCTAAATGCCTCGATTGTCTTGTAACACCGTGGGTGTCCCATGTTTGCGGCTCTATGCCTTGAAATGACTCTACTTTACATGCTCTTGCTTGTGTTTTTTCACTTGACTGTTACATAGTCTCTATTCTACTTATTTTGCATCTACAGTACTACTTGTTTGCTTCATTGTATGTGGCATGAGTTCCTTTATTAACTTGTGACACCATAGGTGTCTTATGTTTGTGGCTATATGCCTTCTTGTGTGACATTGCTTTTTATTATTTGGCCTAAGTGTCTTGTGACACCATGGGTGTCCCATGTTTGTGGCTCTATGCCTTGAAATGACTCTACATGTTTTTGCTTGTGCTTTTTCACTTGATTGTTTAGTCTCTATTCTACTTTTTTTGCATCTACGTTGTTACTACTACTGCTATTCTAGTTGCTATTACTACTTTTGTTGTTCTTGTTGCTATGATTGATTGTCTCTTTATGTGCCATGGTAGCCACTACGCGCAACCCCCATCTTTTTTGCAGGTATAAGTTCTCCATGGTGGCCACCTCTCCAACATCCTGCATTTTCTATAACTTCTCAAACATATGGTGCATGGGTACACATCTATTCTTTTGAGCGTGTGCTCAAAATGGTTTTTTGCACGCAACTCAAAAGCGGAGACATTCATTGAGGTATATTCTACACTTACAAGTAGAATCACAAGATCAGACACAAGTGTTCACAAGGAAAAAGTACTCAAAAACAACTTCAGACATAAAATTTTGGCAAAAAATACACAGGGTCAAAATTGTACAGAATGGTCAAGACCATACGAACGGTCTTGACCATACCATACGTTTTTCCCCTGGGAGCAAATACCCCAGATTTATCTACAATTTCAGGTTTTCCAACATAAATACAAGTTCTTGGCACAATCCCAAACTTAGATGACACAGTTTAGATCAATTTACAAGGGGCATGAAATATTTCACTCATCTTCAGTACTCATTTTACATTACAAAATACAGGTGTTTTGGGGGCATGGGTCTCCCTCTCCATTGATATTTCAACATATTAAATATTCTTACTCAACAATACAACACACGGGAAGAGCATGGGGGTACTCATTCTCTTTTATATCTTGTGTCTATATACTCGAACATTGGGCCTAGATCCGTATGTAACAGTGTGGACCATGGGGTTATGTAAAGTATAGAAGCGGCTAAGTTCTTCGTAAGCAGTCTTTACTCTCATATTAAAGTGTAAGATATTAGAGTTATTAAAAACTTTGAAACAAGGTATTCTTCCTTCATGGGGTGCAGTGGTACCTCTTCTTTCTTCATCCAGAGTTGGTTTGCATGCACCCAATACTCTAGTATTTCCTCCGCCACAATTAGGGACTAATTACCCCCAATTCTTCAGTTAAGTTCAAAAACAATTAATAACCTCCAACTACAAGCAAGGAACGAGAAGCTCTTCCCTAAACAAATCAAAAAAGTGTACTCTTTCCATGTTTTACATCTCTTTCTTTCAACTTATGCAAGTTCAAATTCTACAGTTATTATTAAGTTACAGTTCAATTTTCTACTATGGACATTGACTACCCTATGAGGGAACATGTTTCATCATGGAGCGTGCCAACACCAACACATTTGAACAACAAAAATTCCGAGCAAAGACAAAGTGTGTCTACACACTCAGGTATATTTTCCTTTAAGTATGTAATTGTCATTTCATTCTTAAAGGGTGTTGCAACTATGCTTCTTGGCTGAGATAGACACCCACATCCTAATCCCACTCAATCTATCTTGTCATCTCTTTCCTAACTTGTTTATTCCTACACATTTATGTGTTGACAAATTCTGAATACAAGTCCATAAAACCAATTTTTAAGCTCTTACAATCATGGTGCAACTTTCATATTTGATTCACCTTCTCCCTATCCAAAACCATACAGTTCGGTCAGGTTCTATAAACTGGTCCCACCCAACCGTACAGTCTTGCACCGACACATTCTTCTTCAACTCTGCTTTCAATGCAATATCATTTGTTGGGTTTGTTTATCCTCTTGGGTCAGCCTTATCATAATAATTCACATTCAAAACCTTATATAAACAAGTTAAACCCACCCCATTTCATAACCTGGAACTCTCATGCTATGTCATTACAAATTCTAGCACAAAAGGCACTCAAGGCTCTTTAAATCTTCCTAAAGCTGATGCACATTCATTAGGGCAGCCACTACTACAATTTTAAAGCACTCAACCAGGTCAAGGAGTCTAGCTTCCCTCACATGCAAGTGTCTATCTCCAAGTCTTAGCAAGAGCACAACACAATCAAACATGATTGAAGGGGTTCAAATTACCAACTAGCTACATCCATATAGATATCACATGTTAGGTGGAGAACTACGTGTGGTTTGAGGCCTCTTCAGAGTAGTGCCGACGAAAGCGGTGCACAGTGTGCACCACAACTCAAACACTAACCTTCTGACAGGGGCTTCTACCCATGATTAGGATTTTGGAGTGATACATCATGTTAGCAATGATATCGAGACTGTGCAACAACTAGGGTTTGACAGCAAAGTGTATTTCCAGGCCACCGAAGGACCCAGAAAATTACAAAACCCAATTTTGAAGGCGTTCAGGACCTTACAGAAGGGGCAGGGCCTGATTATACATCCTAATGAGACCGTACAGTCCTACACCAAGAGATTTCTATATCACAATTTCAGCAATGAAGCTTTTCCAAGCCCTGCACTTCTAGTTTCTCTAGTCTTCCTTCCCAAATTCTTATTGTACAACTCTCTCTCTCTCTCTCTCTCTCTCTCTCTCTCTCTCTCTCTCTCGTGTATTTTGATCTTGTATACATTTATCGAAATAACTAATACCATATTCTGATTTTGTACAATTAATGTTGGAAGTTAATTTATCATAATAGCTGGTAGTCTCTAGGCCTTACATTCCTTTTTATTGTTGTGTATTGCATAATAAACCTTAATTTATTTAAAAAGGGTGTAGATAGAATGCAAGAAGATTGCTAAGATGTCATATAGCACCGTTTATGCACTCGTGCACTTGTTCAATAATGGTCAGAGTTCATTATTTATAAGTTTTCCTTGCTATTGTTTATTGGATGCATCTTGGTTAATTCTCCTTTGCACAAATCCTATGAGTGGTGGATTTTGCCACCAATGCATGGAATTTTTTTCCTAGTGTATAACCAATACTTGATTGAAGTTTTATTCTGCATGAAAGTCAAATTCCTTCAACATCATCCTTGCATTTCCTTCGAGCATTACCCTATTTCAGCATTACAAGGGGTTATTGAGCATTGTGTACTACTTCCTTGGTATGATGCACCATTTCTTAGCATTTTTCAATGATGGACCAACCCATCCTTGGCACTTCAACTAATGGATCATCCCATCTATGCTTCATTTGATAGTCATTTTTTTGGGAGATACCTCAATTCATTATCATCACTTCTACATCTTCAATACTATTGACAACATCACCATCTCCTCGTGGGCAGAGATTTCGAGTGTGCCTAACATCTTTCAATTTACTTTTAATCGAGTGAATTCAGACCACTCATGCAAATTTATTCCTTTTGTGGAGGTGTACCTCCTGTGGATAGATTGACGGCTTCCTCTTGTGGAGCAAAAATGGCAGCACCAACAATTGTCACTTTGTTCGAAATTCTACATGTTTAGAGTGATCCTCATATTCAGCACCATCTCTTCTTTGACTTGGTGGCTACAAAAACCCATGTATTTAGGGACGATGGAGTGGTGACCATAAGAACATACACTTATAGAACAAATTTTTCTCAACACATTTATGTTCCACAATATACTTGCTATCACAATCAAAACAAAAACCCTTCGATCTTTTTTCTTCGATTTGTTAAGGAATTAATTTGGTAGGCTGAGGTAACTATGGAGTGGTAATCTTGCATTGAATGCACATTGTTTGACTAACTCTCTTTCCTTTTCGATACTTAAAAGACAATAATGCTAGCAAATATAAGTTAGTGCTCCACATTTGTGTATGGGTGAATAATAATTTCATTAATAATTATTATTATGTAAAAAGGTAAGTTAGTATATATTAAATATAATTGTTATATTAAACAACATATAACAATTATTTGTTAGGGGACTTAACAATTAAGCAGTATTTGACATTTAATCTCTGATACCATAAACAAACATGTGGACAATTGGGAAAACATCACGATCCCTGTCATTTGCACAAAAAATAACCAAGAATCTTAATGAATAAGAACTCCACAAAAAAGAGATTGTAAACTAAAATGAACAGAAAATAGAATGATGAAAAACAACATAACCCTAAATAATATTATCTTTCAAAAGCTCCTCAAAGGAGGTATACAAAATACCCAAGTGCTCTCATGCACTCACGGATTTTTCAGAAATGCCTCTCATCGCAGGTGAGGTAGAAACAAAAATATTTATAGAAAAGTAATATATTTTCTTTGGAGGATATACTCCTTTTTTTTTGTTTTCAGAAGGGAGGAATATTATTTTGACTTATTTAAAATTTCAAAAGTCAAATTTGAAGCTTACAACAGCTCAAAAATAAAAAAATGCAAACCATGTCAAATTTTCAAGAACAAAACAAATTATGCAAATGCAGCATGCGATATTCACAATGCCTCTAGTTCACATTTACGAACTATGTCGTCACACTTAAACTGCTGTATCTAATGCCTATTCTAATTGCAACGTCTGTGGCATCATCCCTATAAATTGCCGGAGTGAAATAAGGATAAATTTTATTTCCCATTTCCCTCCTTTACCCATTCGTATCTATCACTAGACGTAAATCCTAAAAGCAAGAAATACCAAGTATATAGGGAAATTATGCCCGCATACAAGCTTTTCTTGGTAAGAAGGTCTCGATGGAACAAAACTTTTTCACATATTACTTAGCTACCACATATCATTCTGCTCTCATGTGCTTTAACGTCTTTTTCACATACCACCAAACATATAGAAAAAACAAGTTTCTTTCACGTGCTAAGTAGTATATAGGAAGGGCAAACATATTGAGAGGCTTGCATATCAGTTTGGTGGTATATAGAAAAAGGAACCAATCCATCTCCCCTTGATACAAAATGCATTCAATAAATTTAATTGTTGACACAACACTAACCGGGAAGGACACCCAGTTAGATTGGTCGCGACAAGTTGAAAACAACATCATCTTCAATGATTTGCAATTCGACATTTGTGATAAAGACAAGCAACTAGTGGGACTAAAAGCAAAGGCAAAATCACAAATATGGAATCAAAAGAATTCTAAGGCATTGGCCTTGATGAGGGCCTTAGTGGATGGAGAATTTTTTCATCACATACAATGGTGCAAAATGTGTTGGAAAATACAAAACAAATTAAGGTAGTTGAAAAAGGGTAATGTAATGAGTTTGGCGTCAGAAATCAGTGCTATTAAGAATGATGTTGAAGCATTGATGTCAAATTAATGTATATACGACTACTTTCATAAAATCTCTTCTTCCCACATACTCAAGCTCTTTAGACTCTTCACAGGTAAGGAATCTGTTGAAGAAACTCTCTTATGGTTAATCAGTTGACAAGATGGCTGAAGGAGAAAAATCCCTTGGAAGAAAAATTGAAACCTCAAGCAAAAGTACGTGTTATGCTCATCAAAAGGAAATTCTTCCAATAAGACTTCCACTTCTGATGATAAAGGAATGGAAGATATAGAGGGCAAGGAGGCAAAACTAGTGAGAATAATGGTCAACATGAGAAGCAAAATAAAAACAAACGAGTTATAAAAACATTGTGGTCGAAAAGGGAGTAATGAGGCTTATGAATGCAAAACATCATGTGATAAAAATGAGGCCTATCAAAAATAAAAGAAGCAAATAAAGAAAAGAAAGCCTCAAAACCAGATTCAACTCAATTCACATGTGAACATATGCTTTCAACCATAGATAATGTAAACAATGCCTCAACAAATACATTCTAGTCTGATGTTTGGGACCTAGGCATTGGTGTCATGCAACACGACTTTTCGAAAGGACTTCTTTGAGGAGTATCATGAAGAAAGTTGCAATTCGGTATATTTCGCAGGCAGAACAAGTTTGCAACTAGAAGGAAAAGGAATAATTTGACTCAAGTCACCAAGGCTTTTAGATTTCATTCTCGAAAATGTCCTATACTTTCCTCAACTAAAAAAAATTTTGTCCCTAGTGCTAATTTGACAAGGCCACTCCATTTTGTTAGATGATGGAGAAGTAAAAATCACAAGAAAATGCAACAAAGCAGTTGTAATGGCTGGATTTGAAGAAATCAAGTTGCAAAAATTCAAGGGTGAGTCTTTAATTTCAAAAAACTTTACTCATCTCATAGAAGGGATGTCACCAAGTCTTTCGTGGCATGCGAAGATTGGGGACACGAACTATGACAACATTTGCACAATGCAAAAGAATGGTGTTGTAGTATTGCCAACTCCTCCCAACAAAATTGCAAAGTGTGAAGCATGCATTCTAACTAAACACTCAATGTTCCCTACCAATTATTTTTATTAATGTTCATAAGTATTTCATGTTATTCATTGATCATTATAGTTGGATGACATGGATCTATTTTCTGAAATAACAATTAGAATCCTTCGAAACTTTTTAAGGTTTCGAACAATGATTGAAAATGAAGTACAAGGCCGCATTGGGACACTCAGGACTAACAATGGTGGTGAATTCACATCAAGGGTGTTTAAAGTCTATCTCAAGAGAAATGGGATCAAGCATCATCTAACAATCGCTCACAATCAACAAAATGGCATAGCTCAGAGAATTAACATAATTGTGATAAACATGGTGCGTGCAATATTGTATTTCAAAAGGGTTAATCTACACTTCTAGCAAAAAGCAACTCAAACTGCAGTGCATCTCCGCAAAAGTCGCCATCAATAGATCTTCAAATGAAGACTTTATGAAATTTGGTGTGGTCATATTCCTTTAGTGCGACATATTCACATTTTCTGGATCCACATTCCACGCATTTGATTACAATGGGGACAAGGAATAAGTTGGACCATAGGAGTCGCAAATGCATCCGTTTAGGATATTCATAATCCTCAAAGGCATATGATGAAAAGAACAAGAAATTTCTCATTGCAAGAGATGTTTTTTGTCAAATTGCAAAGGACACAACTGATATAGATCAACAATTGAGTCGACTTGAGAAATTTGCCAAATTTTATGTTTACAAGGAGATTGATACGACAATCCCCAGTAGGGAGGGGAGAACATGCAATTGGGAATCACCTGAATTAATATTATCTCTTGTAATTGAAAATGAATACCCCCTACAATAGAACTTTGAACTTTATCAGAGGATAAACACGTGTTTCCAGAGCATTTTTCAAAAAATGGAGCTTCAAAGCAGGGAATTGTGGCACTAGTTGTTCCACAAGAGACGGAAAAAGATGTCCAAATGGCTCACATAGACACTAACAAATGTCAAACCTAATAAAGTTGGGAAAACATGCATTAGAAGCACATATAAAACAAATCAGGAAGTAGACAAAATGCTTGAAGAGATTCAATAAAAATGGCAAAGTGGACCTTGGTAGGCACACCCGAGTAATAACCAACTTTTTACCATCTAGAAGATGGAGTTGATTGCTTTTGATTCAGAACCAACATCCTTCAAACAAGTAGAAAAATTGGATGTATGGAGAAAAGTGATGAAAAGTGAATATGATGCCTTGGTCAAAAGTGGAAATAGTGAGTTAGTTGATCCTCCTATCAATTGTAAACCAATTGGTTGCAAGTGGGTCTTCCACAACAAATACAAAGTAGATGGCTCACTTGACAACTGATTACATCCTTTTTCTATGATCCTTCATTAAGCATCTCTTATTGCCCCGACCCACGCTTATTTGTTCACTTGAGGCCCAAATCTGCTAAGTATAAAAGAGCCATCAAAAGCCTCCACGTGTCTCATTGGCGCACTTTTGGTATGATGCTAAAAGGAAAGGTTCCCAAACAAGCGCAAGCTCTCCACGTGGTCAGAGCCCGATAAAGTTGCCCCAACCGTTGAAAAGTCAACATGGAAAGAGCCAGCGGAAGCCTCCACATGCCTCGTCGGCGCAACTTCAAAGGTAGGATCCTAAGGCAGGTTCCCAAATGAGCGCAAGTCCTCCACGTGTCCAGGGTCCGACAAAGTTGCTCTTAAATAGGCGGAAAAGGCAGAACACAATAGAAGCAAGTGGAAGCCTCCACATCTCTTTGGCGCACCTTCAATATAAAACCAAGAGGTGACATTCCCAAATGAGCGCGAAGCCTCCACGTGGCAGAAAAATATCTTCACCGACCAATATTTCGACAACAAAATAGAATTGAGTAGTTGCACAAATCCCTATAAATGATCCAAATATTGTTCCAGATCAAGGGATTACACGTCAGGATCGAATACCGACAGTGGTGGCTCGGCGTTTAAAAGGAATTGGGACACGAGCCGGAAAGCAGGAGCTTCAAGCAACAGAGACAGGGAGGGTCTTTAAAGGGAAACAGAGTATTCTGAAAGATATATCCAGAAGAGAGGAGGAGATAGGAAGCAAGAAAAAGGATTGGAGAAGAATATCGAAGGGGAGAAGAGTTTCAGTAGTTTGTAAGGAACCTAGCCTCAATAAGCCTCTGTCGTAAAAGAAAATTGTAATCTGTGCCTTGAGGGCATTGTGTATCATTTTCTCTATGAATAAAGAGTTCTTATTCTTTGCACCATGTGTTCCTTCATGTTTTGAATCTTTGTTCTTTCATTATTAAGTAGTCTTAAATGGATAAGAAAGCTTTATCGTGCTTGATGCCCTTGAATTTTCTTTATTCGTTTATCATCTATGAATCAATTACTTTGAATCCTCAGTCATGAATGTTATCAGGATAGTAGAAAATGCCGAGCAACTCTTAAACTGTCCTAGATAACTCCTTTAACTAATTCATCTCTCTCTGTGCTCGAGATTGGCGCATCGCCTTTCTATCTTTAGTTATTTTTATGTTTTCTTCCAACCCTACTCCCCACAACAGAGAAGAGCCAACTTCTTTAAAATCTGGAGGTCACCATAGGGCGCACGTCCCACTAACCTAAGGTTTCCAACGACTCTGACGGTTCATCTGAAAAGAACATTGTCAACAGTTTTCCTGGCACGCCCAGTGGGACATACTACAATCGCCTGATTAGAGGTCAAAATTTAAGCAATCTGTTTAAATCACAAGCCGAATGTGAACAAGGGCTAGAACAAGGGAGGAAGACGTGCTTGATTATCTACAGCTATCTCCACCACGTAATAGAAGAGGTCATCAGGTTCAAAGATCCCCATCTCCTCCGGATAGAGTTCTTTCAACGCCTCCGCCAGGTAGGCCTTTTACACGGTCAACTAGAATTCTCAGACCCATCTCTATGGCTCATCTTCAACCGCCACCTTCGAGGCAGTTTGTCTCTTGGGACCAAGGAAGCCCACTCATTCTACCCACGCCCCCGGCGGTGTGGAATCCTATCCCCGCCAATGCGCTAAAGGCACTACCCAAATTTAGAGGGGATGACTTCAAAACCCCTGAGGAGAACCTCCAAGACGTAGCGGAAATGTGTGCAGTGCATTACATAAGGGAACAAGACGTCGCCTTACGACTGTTGGCCACCTCCTTCAAAGGAAAAGCTCTAGAATGGTATCGAGCCTTGACTCCTAATATTATTGGTACTTGGAACCAATTAGGAGAGGTACTGGTGGCAAGGTTCAGTGAGAAAGGGGACAGATCATCACTCCTACAACAGCTTATTAATATAAAGAGGGGCCCACAAGAGCTAATGACGGATTTTAACACTAGGTTTCATAAAACCTAGCAGAGGATTCCGGTCTTAGCAAGGCCACCCACAAGTATGGCTATTGTCTTTTATTTAAAGGCTCTGAACTCGGGCATCTCGGTAATGATCCAATCCTTAGGAGGGGATTCCCTACCGCAGGCTTATAATATTATCGTCCAAGCTGAGAACAATTTAATAGATGCCGGAAAGCTTCCACCTCGAGCTCTCTCGCCCCTATGCCCCGAGATAGCCCCTCTTCCTCAAGCCCCGAGCATTGGTCCAACCCCTGCATCGCTATACAACTATCCATCAGCTCATTTGTCTCTAGCCCCCGCTCCAACGTCGCCACCCCCCTGACCTCGAAATGGAGGAAATGAGAAATATTCTGAGGAGTTTTTCTAATGAAATAGTGAATCTCAAAAGGAATCAGGCCGCTAATCCAAAACCAAATTACCAAAACTATCAAAGCGGCAGGCCTGCTTATCCTCCTCAATACCAGAATAACCAAAGGTCAACAGTGGTGTAGCCGTCTAACCAACTAGTGCATGTGCCAACACCCCTCCAAACTATCCCACCTAATAGCGGAAGAGAAATGGTACCCAGTCAAAATTAATTTGCCGAGGATTCTAACACATGGTGTTTCCCATGCAATAACTCCCACATGCCAAAGGATTGTCCCCAAGGTAACCTACAACAAAAGGTATCCGAGTAGCGGCTAAGAGAAGGCTATGAGATAAACCAATCCGTGTCGCCCCACTCTACGGGAGTTCAGAATGCCTCCCACGCTGCACAAATTCAAGGAATGTCCCTAAGCTGAAATCGAGCCGAAACACGCTCTTTTTTCCTAGATAGAAGGAGAAGATGCCATGTTTACTAATGAAGCATCCATTACAAAGCCTATCCAATCTAGCTACAATACTCGTTTCAAAAGGAGAATCATGAAAGTGGATGCTCCAGTTTCAAGCACGATCAAAGAAACCCAACAAGGACTATCAACCATCAAAGTTGTGTCACGGCCCTCCACCAAAGAAGAGGCTTAGGAAGTTCTTCAGAACCCAGATGGCGCCCCCGTCGCAGGAGAAGTAATAAAATATCGATCATCATCCAAAACATTTCTGCCAGGGTCGATGAACGTGGTTCAACAGCTCAAGAAAGCACTAGCTAACGCTTCCCTTTGGGATCTTTTGAGTACTCCAAATCAGAGAGAGATGCTTCAAGAAGCACTCAGATCGGATGACAGCCCGACTACTTCCGGAAAAGAGAAGGAAAAGGCAAAAGCCCCGAGAGACTCGGCGGAGACAATACTGTTGAACCAAAAAGAAGAGGTTAGTAAGTCAAGGCCAAACCCCTTTTTCATGACTCTTATTATAGGGAAGAAATTGTTGCATAATTCTATGATAGATTCTAGTGCTAGCACTACAGTCATGCCTAAAGCAATTGCCGACGCCTTGGGTATTAAGTATGAGCCTTGGAAAAGGGGAGTTATGCAATTAGATGGAAAATCTGTACAAACTATCGGAATCATTAAAGGACTCCTCTTGCAACTCTACTCTTACCCAAATATAATTGTTCCACAGGATGTTGTGGTAATAGATGTCCCTCCAGTTTTTGGCCTTTGTCTCTCTCGCGATTTTACAGCTAAAATCGAAGGGTATATGTCTCTTGATTGGTCTCATTTGATCTTGCGAACCAGGTATGGGTCTAAAATGAAGGTCCTATCAAAACCCCTTACCCAAGAACATATAACTGACCAGCCAGCTTCAGGCTTTGACGCTTCCCATACGATGATCACCCAAGAAGAAGGATCCTATACATAAGACGAAGCTCCTCCATCTCAGGGTCATCTGGCCAACCTTCTGTCGGGCAACCCGTTCAGGAATTTTGATTCCACTGGATTGGGAACGTATGTCATTTTTTATGAGGATTCAAAGATTCCTGAGGTAACCAAGGGACATGGCGAAAAGAAAGGGGACCCCCCCAAAGATTCTCAAATGTGGACCCTACACTTTGATGGGGCTAAAAGCAAGAATGGTTTGGGAGTTGGAGTGATTTTATCGTCCCCAGATGGAAGAAAATTGCTCCAATCTTTCCGTTTCCAGTTCTCTTGTACTAGCAACGAAGCGGAATATGAAGCTCTGTTGCACGGCTTGACCATGGCCCAGAAAGAAGGCATTAAGCAGCTAAGAGTCTTTGGAGACTCAGAGTTGGTAGTGACACAGGTAAGAAATACTGCTGCCATAAGGAACCCTAGGATGAGATCCTATCGACAATGGGTTTGGGATCTTATCGAATATTTTGAGGCTCTCAACATCAAGGTTATCCCTTGAGAATGGAATACAGAAGCAGATAGGATGGCCCTGATTGGATTGCAGTTTGACCCAGTTCAGGATTTAATAACAAATGAAAACACCATAAGGCTGATCATCCGCCCCTCTATCCCCGACAATTCCGATCATTGGCAGGTCTTCAATGACGACTAGCAAATCGTTCAATTCTTGCAACAGTCTGATCAATTCACAAAACAGCTCCAGCCTAAGATCGAGGAAGCATATGGAGACCAAATTATCCAGTTAAGAACAAACAAAATTCCAAAAGGATTAATAACCCTTGAGAGTCTTTTTTATTCAAATGATGCCAGCTCTGACCGAAGGAAGTTTGTGGCTATGAAGGAGGACTATGTAGAATTGGAAGTCACTTAGGAAAAGAAATTAAAGGTCGACAGATCAGTGACCCCAAGTGAAAAAGAGAGACTCGTGGCCCTATGCCACAAATATGATAAGGTGATGGCTTGGACTTACGATGACCTGCATGGCTACGATAGAGACATCACCCAGCACACCATAGATCTTGAAGAAGGAACTAAGCCTATGCTCCAAGAGCAAAGGCCGGTGAATCCTAAAATTGAATCCCTCATCGCTGAGGAATTAAAAAAGCTCCTACAGGCCCGGATCATCTTTCCTATCAAGCATACAACTTGGGTCTCAAATCTAGTTCCAGTGAGGAAAAAGAACGGAGAAATCCGACTGTGTAGATTTCAGAGACCTAAATAGAGCCTCCTTGAAAGATCATCATCCCTTACCCTCCATGGAGCAGATATTACAAACAATAGCGGGCTCAGAGATGTTCTCCCTATTGGATGGTTTTTCAGGCTATAATCAAATATGGCTTGCACAAGCGGATCAGCATAAGACTTCTTTACAACCAAGTGGGGAACTTTTGCTTATGCAAAAATGCCCTTTGGACTAACCAATGCCGGGGCTACCTTTCAAAGGGCCATGGACTTCGCATTCTGCGCATTGATCAACAAGATCATTCTAGTATATCTTGACGATCTCACGGTGTTCACCAAAACAGCTAAGAAGCATTTTTACGCTTTAGAGGCTGTGTTACAAAAAGGCAAAGAATTCGGGATCTCTCTGAACCCAAAGAAATGTGTTTTTGGAGTACCCCAAGGTAAACTCCTGGGGCATATCGTATCAAAAGGAGGAGTCTCCATCGACCCCGAGAGGGTCAGAGCCATTCTGGACCTGCCCTTGCCGGCTAATAAGAAAGCGGTCCAATCTTTCCTAGGAAGGATCAACTTTGTCAGCAAGTTCATTTCGGACTTTGCGGAACGATTCACCCAATCACACTCATGCTAAGGGGGGACCTTAATTTCAAATGGACTCCAAAGGGGCATCAATCCTTTGGGACGATAAAGGTAGCCATTGCATCTGCCCCTGTGTTGTGAAATCCCAACCTTTCAAAGGATTTCATTATGTATGTATACGGGGGGGAACACAGCATTGCATCCGTATTGACACAAAAGGGCGAAGAACAGACAGAGGAACACCCGATCGCCTTCTTTTGAAAGACTCTCCACGATTATGAGACAAGATACAATTTCGTGGAGAGACAGGCTTACGCTATAGTCAAAAGCCTGAAGAAATTCAGGCATCTGGTCACTCACAGTAAGATTCGGATTATGGTGGCCCACTCCAGCGTAAAAGAATACATCATGGAAGGTGAGATAACTGAGAAAAGAGTGAATTGGATCACTAAGATCCTGGAATATGATGTAGAGGTGAGACCTACCAAGCTCGTAAGAGGAAGAGGTCTGTGTCAATATATGACTCAGGACTGCACTCAAGACCCCAGGCTAGCTAATGGCGAAGAAAAAGACCAGATTCTTTATCTCCAGGAAAATAATTCATATGGCTGGGTCTCGGATAGGATTCACTTTATGCGTACCGGAAGATTTCTAAACAATCTCCCCGTAACCAAGAGAAGGTATTATAGGCAACAAGGGACTCATTTCACCATAATTGACAACTTCCTTTTTAAAAGGAATTTTAATGGACTAATGCTGAGATGCCTAGAAAATGAAGAAGCCAGGAGGGTCTTAAGAGAACACCACGGGAACTCAGGCGGTCACTTTTCTGCCCAAACCACGGCGATAAAAATCTTGCAAGTAGGGTACTTCTGGCCGAGCCTGTTCGCCGATAGTCATATAGAAACAAACAAGTGCAAGGTTTGTCAAGTTTATGCGGGTTTTCGAAGAAATGCAGCATTACCCCTAAACCCCATTCTAGTTGAGGAACCCTTCGCTCAATGGGGTCTCAACTTCATTGGGATGGTCAACCCAACTTCAAGCGCCGGACACCGATGGATTCTCACGGCTACTGATTATTTCACCCGATGGGCGGAGGCAGTTCCTCTTAAGGAATCTACTGAAAATGTGATCCTAGGACTCTTGCAAGATATCACTACACGCTTTGGCCCCCCCCCCCCCCCCGGCACTATTATATCAAACAATGCTAAAGCCTTCCTGGGGGCTAAAGTATCCGATTTTGCAGTCAGACACGGGGTATATCTAAAGTCATCCTCTAACTATTACCCACAGGGAAATGGTCTGGCGGAGTCTACCAATAAGAATCTGATAAGACTCATCAAAAAGATGGGACATGAGCATAAAAGATTATGGCATGAGCACATCAAAACAGCCTTATGGGCCGACCAAATCACTCCAAAACAGATCCTTAGGGCTTCGCCATATGAAATAGTCTATGGGAAAAGTGTCGTGATGCCAATTTCATTGGAAATTCCTGCATTACAACTTTTGAAAGGATCTGAAATAGAAGAAAATGGAGCGATGCAGGTGAGACTTGTCGAGCTAGTAGAGCTTCAGGAGAAGCGCGAACTCGCCCACGAGGCTATGATCAAGCGCCAACACGTAGTCAAGATGTGGTTTGACCGGAAAACATCATAACCGAATTTTCAAGTCAGAACCGTAGTGTTAAAATGGGATGCAAGGGCAGGCAAGCCGGGAAACCATGGAAAGTTCGACCCCCTGTGGACTGGACCCTTTATAATCAGTGCACTAAAGCAACATAACTCGTTTGAACTCGAGACCATGGCGGGAGACACCTTGGCTATCCCAATTAATGGGATTCACTTAAAACCCTACGTATAGGTGTCTCCAAAGATGTATTATATGTATATATTGCTTCCCTTCCTTCCAGTTTTTGCTTTGTTTTTCCCTCCTTTTTGGGTTCTGCACCCGCATGTCCCGCCGCCAATTGTCATGTCTTTTCAAGTTCCATGGGAAAAAGCACCTGCCCGATTCTCCTAGAAAACGGAGTCGCCATCAAGTTTAAAGTCCCTTTCTTAATGAGGAGATCCCCAATAAATGAAAATCTATCACAAACAATGAATTTGGCGCTTTGAGTCATTCGCTCAAAAGACCGTTGTGAGAAGTGACCCTGAATACGTGCAAGCTTTACTCCCCAGCAGTAAGCGGCTATTAAAGGCGTCTCGGGCTGTTTGGCAAGGTCATTCCAAAGCGTTAGTCTTAAGAATTCATAAGCAAGTAACAAAGTTCCAGAGTTACAGAGTCCTATCTAAGTTCAAAGACATCATGGCCACCTCCAACTCTGTTCCAACAGCAAAGTCTTACGCAAGGAGACCCCTCCCCCCGGCTCCTCAGCGGCCCCAGATAAGATTCCTTGATTCATCGTCTCGATACAGCAACCCTTCTCTAGTAAGTGACCCAACCAACGACATCTTCGACCCCAATCTCAACAAAAGGCCCAAAGCTTTGAGAGAAGCAGCTTTTTCCAGGTTCAACAATTTGGGAAATTCCGAGTCATTCGACTCTAGAATCTGGAGCACAACCCTTGCCCAATATATGGTCCCTCTCACGCACCCATGCCCAAAGCTTATACAAATGTGTGCGCCCTGTTTCAATTCAGAAAATCATACCATCCAGGGCCGAAATCTGACTGTGGTAATTACACCACAAACTATTATGGACATGTTGGCCCTAACTTACTACCAAACGGCTAGTTTTTATGTAATGTCCCTCTTTCTCGATTAGTTCGGTTGAAGACCTTTTGGCCTGTTTTGTCTACTCGACGGCCAAAATGGTGTTTTCAAGGGTGACTTCGGTTTATTATTTTATTATATGGTGCTCGAATTAAAGTAAAATATCATTAAAGCACATATAATGAACTAATAGACTGTTTGAGTGATTTTGACTTAGGAAAGTGTATTTAAATAAATTAATAAATTATTTAAATTGCCTTCCTAGCCAAAAATGCAACTTGTTTGGGTAATGGCCAAATATACCCAAAGGTGCGACTTGATTAGTGAAGCAAAAATAATTAATTAAATATTAATTATGTGGTGTTAGCCAAAAAGTGCGATTTGGCCTTTGGAGGGTTTTTTGGCTATATGAGGAAAAATGCGGCCTGGGCAAAGGATTTCAGATTATTATTATTATTTTCACAGAGCAATTAGCACAGAGCTTTTGCAGACAAAATCCAAGGACGGAAACCCTCTGGATTATTACTCTTGCGGACGGAAACCCCAGGAGCAGTGAGAGAAGCTTCCACCCAGGAATCTTCATTGTTTACACAGGTTATTATCATTTCAGCAACTTCAGACAGAGAAATAAATTGCAGCAGTGAGCATTCAGGCAACTTCTAGAGTGGGGCGACTTGTTCTACAGTTGTTGTATGCATTATCAGAGGTATTTTTCATGATAGTTTATTGTTATACATTTCAGCCTCATATTTATACCAAACCGATTTGATTTGGATCCTTTTTGGCTGAAGTTTTGGACAGTATCTGTATTATTCCATCTGCAGATTTCTATTTGTGTTTGCCCTAATTATTTATCATTAGAAATCAATGTTGAATGTATGGCTGCGTTATTAATGAAGAAATCTATCATTTAAACCCTAGGCGCCATTTCTATATATATACCCGGTTTGCGGGAGTTTGCAGTATTTTAATTGTTATGCAGTGTGAGAATGTTGTTTCATGGATTTATTTGATATTACCAGTTCAGCTCCATACCTGAGCATTATAATATATATATATATTCAGACAAAAACAGGTTTGGGATCTTTCATTCTATGATATAGCCAAGCTTTGAACTGTATGGTCCCAGTGCCAAAATAAGGCCTCATTCCTTAACAAAGAGTTAAGGCAGTCAGAAACCAGCGGTTCAGGGTTCCCAAAGTTTCCCATCCTGTTAAAATCCCTCATGCCCGACTCTCAAGATGCCTGCTCCATGTTGGCCTTTATTTTCGGGTTAGACTCTAATAGAGAAGTTAAAGATTGGCAAATGGCAGCCCTGTTCCAGATGAGGACTATCAATCAAAATCAGGCATATAGGTTCAACTTCACAGAACTCATCAATAGATCAATTCGCGAGCAGCTGGGACATTTCTCAATGGCGTCCACTTTTAGGTATTCATCCTTTCTCTTCCACCTCATCCTATATCAGAACGCTCAATATTTCAGTCAGTTTATGATTCTGTCCTTATTGGATATGGAGGTAGATTCCCAAAAGGTTGTCCCCATATCCATGCAATATTGATGGTGAGTTGGATGATGTCTCTATTGTAGCCATGCAGGTCATCGTAAGTCCAAGCCATCACCTTATCATATTTGCGGCATAGGGCCACGAGTCTCTCTTTTTCACTCGAGGTCACTGATTTGCCAACCTTTAATTTCTTTTCCTAAGTGACTTCCAATTCTACATAGTCCTCCTTCATAGCCACAAACTTCCTTCAGTCAGAGCTGGCATCATTTAAATAAAAAAGACTCTCAAGGGTTATTAATCCTTTTGGAAGTTTGTTTGTTCTTAACTGGATAATCTGGTCTCCATATGCTTCCTCGATCTTACGCTGGAGTTGTTCTATGAATTGATCAGACTGTTGCAAGAATTAAAAGATTTGTTGGTCGTCATTGAAGACCTGCCAATGATCAGAATTGTCGGGGATAGAGGGGCGGATGATCAGCCTTATGGTGTTTTCATTTTTTATTAAATCCTGAATTGGGTCAAACTATGATCCAATCAGGGCCATCCTATCTACTTCTGTATTCCATTCTCGAGGGATAACCTTGATGTTGAGAGCCTCAAAATATTCGATAAGATCCCAAACCCATTGTCGATAGGATCTCATCCTAGGGTTCCTTGTGGCAGCAGTATTTCTTACCTGTGTCACTACCAACTCTGAGTCTCCAAAGACTCTTAGCTGCTTAATGCCTTCTTTCTGGGCCATGGTCAAGCCGTGCAATAGAGCCTCATATTCCGCTTCGTTGCTAGTACAGGAGAACTGGAAACGGAAAGATTGGAGCAATTTTCTTCCATCTGGGGACAATAAAATCACTCCAGCTCCCGAACCATTCTTGCTTTTAGCCCCATCAAAGTGTAGGGTCCACATTTGAGAATCTTTGGGGGGGTCCCCTTTCTTTTCGCCACGTCCCTTGGTTACCTCAGGAATCTTTGAATCCTCATCAAAAATGACATACGTTCCCAGTCCAATGGAATCAAAATTCCTGAACAAGACACCCGACGGAAGGTTGGCCAGATGACCCTGAGATGGAGGAGCTTCGTCTTCTGTATAGGATCCTTCTTCTCAGGTAATCATCACATGGGAAGCCTCAAAGCTTGAAGGCGGCTGGTCAGTTATATGTTCTTGGGTAAGGGGTTCTGATAGGACCTTCATTTTAGACCCGTACCTGGTTCGCAAGATCAAATGAGACCAATCAAGAGACATATACCCTTCGATTTTCGCTAGAAAATCGCGAGAGAGACAAAGGCCAAAAAGTGGAGGGACATCTATTACCACAACATCCTGCGGAACAGTTATATTTGGGCAAGAGTAGAGTTGCAAGAGGAGTCCTTTAATGATTCCGATAGTTTGTACAGATTTTCCATCTAATTGCATAACTCCCCTTTTCCAAGGCTCATACTTAATACCCAAGGCGTCAACAATTGCTTTAGGCATGACTGTAGTACTAGCACCAAAATCTATCATAGAATTATGCAGCAATTTCTTCCCTATAATAAGAGTCATGAAAAAGGGGTTTGGCCTCGACTTACTAACCTCTTCTTTTTGGTTCAACAGTATTGTCTCCGCCGAGTCTCTCGGGGCTTTTGCCTTTTCCTTCTCTTTTCCGGAAGTAGTCGGGTTGTCATCCGATCTGAGTGCTTCTTGAAGCATCTCTCTCTGATTTGGAATACTCAAAAGATCCCAAAGGGAAGCGTTAGCTAGTGCTTTCTTGAGCTGTTGAACCACGTTCATCGACCCTAGCAGAAATGTTTTGGATGGTGATCGATATTTTATTACTTCTCCTGCGACGGGGGCGCCATCTGGGTTCTGAAGAACTTCCTAAGCCTCTTCTTTGGTGGAGGGCCATGACACAGCTTTGATGGTTGATAGTCCTTGTTGGGTTTCTTTGATTGTGCTTGAAACTGGAGCATCCACTTCCATGATTCTCTTTTTGAAACGAGTATTGTAGCTAGATTGGATAGGCTTTGTAATGGATGCTTCATTAGTAAACACGACATCTTCTCCTTCTATCCAGAAAAAAGAGCGTGTTCCAGCGCGATTTCAGCTTCTTGTTCCAGGGACATTCCTTGAATTTGTGCGGCGTGAGAGGCATTTTGAACTCCCGTAGAGTGGGACGGCACGGATTGGTTTATCTCATAGCCTTCTCTTAGCCGTTGCTCGGATACCTTTTGTTGTAGGTTACCTTGGGGACAATCCTTTGGCATGTGAGAGTTATTGCATGGGAAACACCATGCGTTAGAATCCTCAGCAAAGTAATTTTGACCAAGTACCATTTCTCTTACGCTATTAAGTGGGATAGTCTGGAGGGGCATTGGCACAGGCACTAGTTGGTTAGACGGCTACGCCACTGTTGACCTGAGGAGGATAAGTAGGCTTGCTGCTTTGATAGTTTTGGTAATTTGGTTTTGGATAAGCGACCTGATTCCTTTTGAGATTCACTATTTCATTAGAAAAACTCCTCGGGATATTTCTCATTTCCTCCATTTCGAGGTTAGGGGGTGACGACGTTGGAGTGGGGGCTGGAGACGAATGAGTTGATGGATAGTTGTATAGCGATGCAGGGGTTGGACCAATGCTCGGGGCTTGAGGAAGAGGGGCTATCTCGGGGCATAGGGGCGAGAGAGTTCAGGGTGGAAGCTTTCCGGCATCTATTAAATTGTTCTCAGCTTGGACGGCAATATTATAAGCCTACGGTAGGGAATCCCCTCCTAAGGATTGGATCATTACCGAGATGTCCGAGTTCAGAGCCTTTAAATAACAGACAATAGCCATACCTACGGGTGGCCTTGCTAAGACCGGAATCCTCTGCCAGGTATTATGAAACCTAGTGTTAAAATCCGTCATTAACTCTTGTGGGCCCCTCTTTATATTAATAAGTTGTTGTCGGAGTGATGATCTGTCCCCTTTCTCGTTGAACCTTGCCACCAATACCTCTCCTAATTGGTCCCAAGTACCAATAGTATTAGGAGTCGAGGCTCGATACCATTCTAGAGTTTTTCCTTTAAAGGAGGCGGCCTAGCCTCAGTAAGCCTTTGTCGTAAAAAAAAATTGTAATTTGTGCCTTGAGGGCCTTGTGTATCATTTTCTCTATGAATAAAGAGTTCTTATTTTGTGCACTGTGTGTTCCTTCATGTTTTGAATCTCTCTTCTTTCATTATTAAGTAGTCTTAAACGGATCAGAAAGCTTCATCGTGCTTGATGCCCTTGAATTTTCTTTATTCATTTATCATCTATGAATCAATTGCTTCAAATTCTCAGTCATGAATGTTGTAACGATAGTAGATCATGTCGAGCAGCTCTTCAACTGTCCTAGATAACTCCTTTAACTAATTTGTCTCTCTCTGTGCTCGAGATTGGCACATCGCCTTGATATCTTTAGTTATTTTTATGTTTTTTTCTAACCTAATCCCCACAACTGAGAAGAGCCAGCTTCTTTAAAATCTGGAGCTCACCTTAGGGCGCACGTACCACTAACCCAAGGTTTCCAACGACTCTGACGGTTCATCTGAAAAGAACATTGTCAACAACAACCACAAAGCAAAGCATGTTATAAAGGGATTTTCTCATAAAAAAGGGATAAACTATAATGAAAGATTTACACCAACACAAAATGGATTACTATTCGGACTTTGTTGTCTTTGGTAGCATAGAATGGATGGAAAGTTCATCAAATGGACGTAAAATTGCTTTTCTAAATGGTGATCTCAAAAAAACTGTGTACACGACTTAGCCAAATGGATTTGCACTAGACATTTAAGAGCACAAAGTATGCAAGTAGGAGAAATCATTGTATGGCTTGAAACAAGCCCCCAGAGCATGGTATGAAAAGCTCATTGAGCACCTCTTGAACATAAACTTTCAGCATTTTGAAGTTGAAGATGCAACTTATTTGTCAAAACAATTGTATTTCTGGCTGTATATGTAGATGATCTTCTCCTCGCAAGAAACGGTGAAAATACACTGCAAAAATTAAAGCAAAACTGATGAAAGGCTTTGAAATGACAAATTTGTCATTACAATTTGGGTATTGAAGTGAATCAAAAATCAAAGTAGTCTTCATCACGCAACAAAAATACATTGGTGAAATTCTAAGCAAATTCGGAATGACAAACTATATACCACTCAATACACCTATAGAGCAGAATTTGATGCTAACATCAGATGATACATTGGAGCTTGTAGATGCAACTAAGTACAGACAACTCATTGAAGGTTTGATCCATGTAACCACAACTAGACCAAACATTTCTTTTGGAATTGGTTTCTTTCTAGATTTATGCAACAACCTAAAGAAAATCATTGTGTAGCAACAAAGAGAGTGCTTCGATATCTAAAGGGAACGCAATTTTGGGCTCAAATAATCTAGGGCAGCAGATTTCAAACTAGTTGGATATTCAGATTCAAACTATGGAGGTGATTTTGACAATGGGAAATCAACTACAGATTTCCTAATGAACTTAGGAACAATAGTCATCTCTTGGAAGTCAAAGAAATAGTTAGTGCCAAAATTTTCTTCAACTAACACAGAACATATGGCAGTTGCAAAAGCAACTAGGGATATACTATGGCTCAAAAGAATTCTTGCAGATTTACAGGTAAAACAGAATTCTTCTACACCACTCATGGTTGATAACCCTTCAGCAATCCAAATGGTCAAGAATCCAATATTCCGCAACCCAACCAAGCGCATAAACACCAAGTATCATTTGATTCGGCATTATGTGAAAGATGGCTAATGTCAAATTGCTACATTGTCCAACTGCAAAGCAACCAGTGGATATCCTAACAAAGGAGCTTGGAAGAGAGATTTGAAAAATTCAGAGGCATGTTTGGTCTCACTATAACCTCTGCGGATCAAGGGGGAATGTAATATTATTGTACATAATCTATTATTAATATTAGGAGTAGGCAATTGTTTTCTTGTAGAACCTCAAGAGACATATGAGGGTGAACCGAATAGTCATCCTAGAGATGAACTATACGGTCATTTCTCATTGTAATAAATATGTAATTGCATCTCATTATTCAGTTAATGGAATACAACTTTGGCTTGCACCAAACTAGTTGTTAAATTTGCAATCCATTCCTAGCCCGACACCTTAGTCCTGGTGAAGAGATGGATGATTTCTATAGAGATAATAAATCATCAAAATGAGAAAGAATCAGAAAATGAAAGCTAGCACTGGAAAGTGCCAACATTTCACTCTTTGATAGATATCAGCAGGAAAAGAAAAAGTGATCACTAGATCCTACAGCAACATTCAGTTTAACTTCATTGCCTATCAGGAAAGTTAAGAAGTCCAAAAGTCTTGGCCGCCATGAACTACAAAACTAAAGATTGCATTATTACTTCTTCCATTCCCAAGATTTATGAACTTAGGAAAGATGCCCAGACAGATGACTATGATGTCTCATCTTGTTTCATCTTCTCAAGACATAGGACTTAGGGATAGTAATGTCATGTCTGATTTAGTGAATGCATTTCATCCAAAAAAAAATGTTAAGATGATAAAACAATGTTATACACTCAAGAAGGGGTAAGAAAATCCTATCAGCAATTTTCGGATTATTTTTCAGTGTCCAACCCGCACTACTATTGAGCACCAAACACAATAGAACAAATAAGAAGTGGAAAAAGCTTTCCCCAGTATACAAGTGTTAGCCTCTCTTTTATGTTGATATATGATATGTAAGAACTTTCAAGCATGCAATACAAAATGTTTATTTAAATATATGGACATTTGATATATATAACTGGAACAAAGCTCGGCTACAATATCTACTGTCCAAATCAATGTTCAACAGATCAATCATTAGAAAATATGCAAATAGTGGAAGCCAATTTAAACCTATGATGCATAAAATTTATCTACAAACCCAAATACTTCTCTTTTTACAAGGCAAGCCATGGATAGGCTTAGGTTCATAGCATGTCTAGAGGAGAGTCATTTTATCTCAAGTTGCATTAGTTAAATCTACATGAGTGGTAGTAGTCACTGTATAAAAAGAAAACAATTTTTGCACATGAATTCATAAAGAGGAAATTAGAATTCGCACGATGGAACTGCAGAACATATACTAGAAACCTGGAAATAACATTGATAATTTCGAACCTACTTGGTATGAAATTCATACAAAATTTGGGACAAGCTTGATAGACAAACATCTATATGTGATGAACTTCTAAAACATAAAAAATGGCAAAGCATCCAATTAGCGAACTAGAACAAATTTAGATATCAAACAGGTTTGATCCATACATACCAATCCAATCCATGCCATATAATTTATAACCACAAGAGTTCAATTGACTTGCAAAATGTGTGTATCTCCCACTAAACAACCATCACGAAGTCAAAACGAGATATATCAAACACCATGAAAAGCCACAAGAATACTACACTAAATATTTTGCTACAAGCATAATCTAATAAAAAAGAACAAGCTCACCAAAACTAAATTACTACTTGCCTGTGTTCATTGAGGCCATGTAACAGAATCACTAATGCCCTGAAAAAACCATGAGACAAAATTATCAATTAATTTTTTGAAGTCGAAAAAATAACTAGAGAAAAAATACAGGCTTTTCTCAAAATTGCATGTTATCTAACATGACATAATTTGATTCAATAATAATGGTCACCCATAACAAGACACCAATTTACTACTTCAAATAATTCGCCTTCTTAATAATAAGTAAATTAAATCATCATTTCATGAAACACCTATTGTACCTTACCTAATAATGAGAAACTAACTGGCTTGCATTTTCACTGCCTGTTATTTGCTTCTAAAAACAAATATCTTCTCCCAGTATTTTTGTCTAGAACCATGACAAATTAGTGGCATTCTTGTTTTTTTTGCATCACTTTTACATACATGATACCAGGCAGTGCAAGTTGTGATCGATCCTCACCACTTATACATATATACTAATGTTCTGTTTAATTTGGTATTATAGAAGCTTTCTTTAAGTTTTTCTTTTTTCGAAGACTAGTGCATTATGTGTGTATGTGTGTGTGTGCCCTTGGTGTAGGTGGATTGCGAAGGCAAGGTTTGCTCACAAGCTTGGTGATGAGATTGAAACCTGGTCAGTCTTAGAGGGCCTCCACCATAATACTGCAAAATTTAGAGATGATATTTGGATTGGCTTTAATGAGCCCAAAAGAGTAGCTTGTGAGCATTCAAGCATAGAGGGCTGAGGACCAGATTTGAACATGTACACAATGTTTTACTTGGGTGAAAAGGAACTAATTTGCAGGAGGACAAATTCGAGAAGACACTCAAAAAAGCTGAAGAATGCAGAAGTCACTGTTCAATTCATGCTAGATACAGGAAAGGTGGTGTAAGAGCATATGACAGATGATGATTTACAAGGAGCTGCTAATTTGGTTTCAAACCTAAAATTGTACATCACATCACAAAGGAAGTGCTACAGGACTAGGGGAAATAATGCACAGTGGTGAAAACCTAAAAAGCTGGCTTCTCAGTTAAAAGCCAACAATGCAGGCCAAGTAGTGTACAGTGGTGAAAATGTAAAAAGCCACTTGTAATCTGCATATAGTTTTCTTCACAGGTACAAAGCATATAGGACTCTCAGCGGTTGTAAAATGTCCCAGTTTTGATGTAGGTTGATCATTTTGTCTCACATTATATTAGAACAAGACGTGTATCACCACAGCAGAATTGTTAGGGGTGTTTTTAGTATCTTTTATAGTTGGGACTTATAATGTATTCTCCAATGTATTGAAATGAATATGTAAATATATGTCAGCTTCTAAGATGTAAGAGATAGAAGCCTGCAAAAGTGAAAGGGCATGTGAAATGGGTAGTTGTAGAAGCAAAGGCGACAGGTAACAGCAAAATTACAGCAATCATGGAGAATGAACCGTTTGATAAATGAAGAGTGAGAGACAAGATGTATTGACATATAAAGAACATGGAAGTGAAAGGAGCGATTGATTGATGAGTGAAGGATTTGTAGATGTTTCCGAATGCCCTAGAGAATATTGAGTGAGCAGTCAGTATCATCAGATTTCTCATGTTGTACAATTATAACCTCTCAGAAACGAAAAAATTGTAAATAATTTTAAAAATCACGTGCTCAGATACCCGGAAATGCCAACCAGGGCAGCATGCCTGCATGCTGTTATACCGGGTACTGGTACTGGTCCTGATACTCACATGAAATGTTTCCGAAACACTAAAACAGTCCCAGCAATGCTTCTGTTTTTTAAATGCCAAAAATAAAAATAAAACACTAGATACTTCTGTTTCAGCAGACTTGAGGAAAATCTAGATGATATATCCTAGAATCTAGATTATAATCTTGTACATATGAAAATATAAGCATGTTGAATGTTTTGAACTTTGATGAATACAAAGTGTTTTATGAACAAAAAATGAGTATTATGCATTTTAATTTATATATATATATATATATATATAATAATATAATAATATTATACAGACATTTCCGTGCCATTTCGTACCAAAGGATTTTTTGAAAATTGGCGTTTCCGAATTTCGAACCAATACCCGTTTCCTGACAACCTAGATCATGTGTAATCACAGGAATTGAAGCAACCGCCAAAAAACTCACAAGCAGAGTAATTACGCACGAGTACTCGTGCCTATTCTCACTTTTACAGTTGCATTGTCCGCCGCTTTTGCTCTTCCGGCACAAAATTTATCATTTACAAGCTGCTGTGAAGAATTTTGACATTAACACCATCAGCTTTGAAGGATTTGAACACGATTTAACAGGTAAGAGTCTTTATTTGAGGTTTTTCATTTTCTTTAAACCATTTTAGTAAATCTATGGGATTTGATTTTTGTTTTTTTTCCCATTTGCTTCTTACTTTCATAGGCTACTAGGGTTTTTTAATTAAGACTCTTTTTCATTTGTTTTATAGCTAAGTTGCCAAGAAATGGAAACAAAAACAGAAATAGAAATGGGTCCGAAACATTGAAACGCATATTTTCCATAAACCCTTGGAAACAAATGGCATGGAAATGCCCCTACAATACATTATAACAAAATATAAATATATATGAATAAATGCATAATACTCGCTTTTAGTCAATAAAAGATAAAAGATCAGGTTTATAACTTTTCTTTGTGTGTTTGACTATGGTTAGGGGTGTAGTAAGGGTAGGTCTTTCAAGATATTTTTGGTTTGTTTTTTAACATCTGCCACAAGCAATGCTTTTGCATGCATCGTTTATGGCATTTTCAGAATGTTTTGATGCCATTTCAGCTTTGCATTTCATACGAAAAATGTTCGCCCTTGAAACATGGGCCCTCCTTGGCATTTCCTACATCTTAGTTTCATAGCATTATAGTTTGCAGTTTGCATTTGACAATTAGTAGTGAATACAAAAATGGCATCCGGTTTGGGTTCAATGTAAGGTACCCGTGGGAAGTTTGATGACCCTGGATGGAAGCATTACGTAGGAGGTTGGAGACTGGTGCACAATGCTATGATGTGCAATTATTGCGGGTTTCTGAGAGGAGGCATAATTCTCCTTAAATACCACCTTAGATGAGTCCTAGGTCAAGATGTGTGATTGTGCAAGCAGGGGCCCCCTGAAGATATAGGAGAGGTGCTTGCTTACCTTGCTACCTATGAGGAGAAAAAACTGGAAAAAATAACAAAGTTACAGCAGTTGCATCTATAATGAATAGGGGGCAGCGGGGGCTGATCTTGATGACTTAGTAGGCACTTCTATTGGCCCAAGGATTCGGGTATAGGGCTCATCCACTAAAGAAAGAGCAAGCCAAAGGCCTTCAGCTTCAGAGGGCTTCTTTGTTCCTCTCTATACTCCTAGTGCACAACCTTTCATTCAAAGGTAACTATCTGGAACCGGGAAAATCATAACAGTTACAAATTTTTGATATTATAACAACATACTTTTCAGTGTGGCGAGAAGCCCATATTGGGAGAATTTGATAGCTGCATTGACCATTTTCAAGAAAAGATTTGAGGCACCCACTCCTTGTGATTTGAGTAGCCCATTGTTGGAGGATATCGTAAAAAATATGCAGGTGATAGTAGATGATCATAAACAAATTGGCGCAAAAAGGGTTGGCATTGTTTTGTCTGATGGGTGGATGGATGGAAGGGAACCGCACCTTGATAAACTATCTAGTGGCTTCAAAAGGGCAATTGGTGTTCTTGAGGTCAATTGATGCCTCCCACCAAGTGAAAAATGTAGAGACTTTAAGTAATATGTTGGATGAGGTGGTCATGGAAGTAGATGTGGAGAATGTCATCCAAGTTGTGACTGAAAATTCATAAGCATATTCAGCAGCAAGGAAGCTTCTTAAGGGAATGTACCCTACACCTTTTTTTAGCCCATTGCAAAAATATCCTACTTGAGGACATAGGAAAAATTACATGGGCTAAAAGTGTGGTTAAAGAAGCCAAAAAAATCATAAAATACATCTAGAATCATCCTTGGGTGCTAAGCTTGATGAGCTCACCAAAGGAAAGGAGCTTGTGTGATCAGAGGTCCCACGATTCACCAAAAATTTCAGCACATTGTAGAGCATTGTAGACTCACATGGTGATTGGAGTTTCCCTATTGCAGGAAGGCCAACGGAGAAAGGGTCGCGAAGATCGTTTTTGACGACATGTTCGCAAAGAGCACAAAACAGATCCTCAATGTAACTTTAAACTTGATTTTTTTATTTATCATATAGTTTTTTAGAATTTTTGAAAGATCCCCAAATGGATCTCTTTTATACCCCAAAGAGTTTTAAATCAAACAAAACAGCAATTACAGATTTTCGTATGATATAGCAATTTCCCTAATGCAGATTTGAAAAATGCGACTAGGATCTAATAGAGAAATTAATAAAAATAACACCCAATGGTAATATTTCTAATTTCTAATGATCGCCCAGGAATTTAGAGACTGAATTATACAGGAAACTGACTTTATTACAGCTGATACAACCCAGAAAATCAGATCTGAAGTCTGATAAAAATCTGATGTTTATGAATATAAAACAGGCTGGAATTTAACACAGAAATCTGCAGATTTACGTGACTGTGTACAGCACTGTAAAACCGTCTAAAATCACTGAAAATTAGTTATTTAGACTTCCAGAAATCAGTACAATAGACGATAATGAAATTCAGACCTGAGATGCGCCAAAGACATTGAAAACCAGCCACATAGTGGGTCGCTTTATACACAGAAAATACAATGACACTGCTGTGATGAATTCTTCAGTCCTTTATTGCCAAAAACTCCTTAACTGCTGTTGGAAAATACTGAAATCCTATGTAAGCTCTGTGGAAAATCCTATGTGGAAATTCCTCTTAATCTCCAAGAGGGTTTTCGTCCTCTAGAGGCAATATACTAAGGATTTTCGTCCTTTGGATACTTTAATACAAAAGCACCAGGCTTAAGATCAAATTCAAAATTGATAAAATAATTTTATGGTTGCTCTACCCAAGCTGCCCCCTCTCCTTTTTATAGGAAAATATTACAAAATGACCTTTTCATCTTCCAATGAGAAAAGAGTGCCAAAATACCCTAAAAGTATACCCAAACCTAGGCGCACTTTTCTAGGGATGACTCCTAGTGTTTATCTTGGCCTCTCATGCCAAGTCGCACTTTCCTAAGGAAGAGTAATAACTTTTATCCTTTCTAAACTCTACTTCCCTCTTTTGTCCAAGGCGCATTTTTACCTAGGGATGACACAAAATTAGGATGGGTCTCTTTTCTACTTTCCCTAGAAAGGATACAACATAATATTAGACCCAATGCACCTATTTAGAGATTACAAATTTATTATTAAGTCAAATAAATTAATACAAGTGCTTTATTAATATTTTTTGCACTTTGTAATAACTTATTGTGACTTAAGTCACCCTTATATTTTTCCTTTGGCCGTCGGGTTGACGAAATGGGCCAAAGGTCTTCGATTGGGAAAAGGGGACATTACAATTTTCCGGTTCAAGTTTATCTTAATTATTATTTCAAAATTGCATACTATCTTGTTTTAGATGTCAAGGCCTTTGGTCAAAGTTTTGCACTTGGTGGATGGGGAAAAAACCCAAAAAGTTATCTGTGTGAAGTCGTGGATAAGGCAAGGAAGCCTTAATGAAATATTATAGAAAAAATAAAAGAAAATATGAACCCATTTGGCACATAATTGATTGGAGAAAAAGAAGCTCCACTGCCATATCCATGTAACAACCTACTATTTAACCCCATTTTTTTCTTCTCCAATTCATTTAGGGCAAATGTGGAGATTATGAATAACCTCAACACATGCATGGAGAGGAGGATCCTCAATGAAACCTGCCCCTCTCCCCTTTCCCCTCTCCCACTATAGACAATTCTTGATTAGTTGCAGATTTACAATGGTGCAGAGGGGAGGCTAGATTCTTCAACTATATCCATTCGAAGGAGAACGACCCAACAGCCAAGGAAAAACAAATTGATTCATTTCATTGTAATCTCATTACACATAGATACTAGACTTTTTTGATAAGCACAAGAGTATTTGACTTACAAAGTTATAAATGTCATATTTGCATTTTTGTGGTAGAAATATTATGGTGCAAAAATACCAAATTTTCAAAGGCTAGCCATCCACACTTCGTGTCGGCCATGTAGCTCTTCTAGGTGTGAACATAATTGAAGCATGCGCAAAACCATTCACACAAAGAAGTGCAGCAAGTTGACAACACATCACCTTAATGACCTTGTTTTTGTGGGATACAATTTTTGTCATGCGTGAAACAAGTGAAGGGACAACAGAGTCATGATATGATTGACTTGGATGGTATCGATCCATAATCATAATGGATTGTTGAGGATGTGAAGCCCATATTCACCGAGAAGGTGATTATAGATTGTGAGAGGGAAGCAACAAAAGGGGCAGCGGCAGCACAGGCAAAGCAGAAGTATCATGTGGGATTGGTGAGAACGATATGTTTGTGGACGCTTTTGTTCTAGTGAAGGAATATTTACCTTCCACTTCCAAGAAGGAAGCAAATGAGTACAAGGAGTTGGAGATGAAATTATGGTACATTGATGAGTATTGTAACATGTAATTTGGTATGAGCATTGTCCTTTGTAATTTTGTACTCTTGTTTGATCTAAAACTAAGCATTGTACTCTTTTTCGGTCTAAAGTTAATATAAAATATACATATGCATTCTCTAGATTCATTTGTCATGCTTCTTAGTACTGTTTTACACGTTATTTAAGTTTATTTAATAAATATATTTTTACATCGCTAAAAATTTGCTTAGTAATTGCCGACTTTTTTCAAGTCGTGAGCACAAGTCAAAATTTTGGGCTGCCAAGTACGAGTTTTTGAACTGTGGCTCAAGAAACCATTGATTTTTCATTGCTTCGAGTTATGCAATGAATGAATAATCATTTCTCTTTATTTCATTTACATTAGCTAATGATTTATGTTTAGTTACTTGTGAAGGATGGTTCTAGATTAGTCTGTCTTTCTTACAAACTCTTTCACATTCTGTTCTTTGTATTCACTGCAAAGTAGTTCCCTGTTTTCACTAGACTTTATCTCTTAGGAAGTTTTTGGTAATCGCACCCAAGGAATATCCATTCATCATATTATTTGAAATATATTGTGGGAAAACTCAAAGGCAGATTTTCACCACATCTTTATGGGTAACAATGCATGTCACAATATACGTGCAGATGAAAGTTGAAACAATACAATTGAAATGAAAGATTCTTTGGACTCTATAAACTGCTTCCAGATGTGCTTTGAGGATAACAAATTCAAGAGGGGGGAGCTTGTCGTAGACCATGATAATAATAATATTAATAAATAAAAAACTAATATGAAGTCACTTGCCCACTTGATAACACATAAATCTAAGTATTTTTCTTTCTATTTGTATCTTGTAATATATATAAGTCCATCAAGCTGTGTTCTAAAGTTAAATGGGGTACTTAGCGCAATGATGACCCTAGTTCAAGCCCCTGCGAGTAAAACCCTTCTTGCTAATGTGGCTACCTTGCTAATACAACGGATTGTAAAATGGCAAAAGGAGTTGAATTTCTGTGATTCATCATTACTATGGCTATGTGAAGAGTTGGTTAGCTTCTTAGCTAATCATTATCGTATTGTGGAAAGGAGGCCCGCTCACTTATAATTGACAGGCCCAATTACCTGAACAAAATATCATCTCGATAATTATGAAATTAGCTTAATTATTTACCTATCGACCACCACATTTAGTCACTCAAATTTCATAAAACAAACCACAACCAACCACCATTCTTAATTATACATGCTGGGAGGTTTACAATGAGTTGTAGCCAATTAAAATAGTAAACGGGATTCGGACACAAGAGCTCTGCCAAGTAAAAGATAGCATACTTAAGACGATGGATTTTTTCTTGTATTCATCCTTGATTGGCCATATACTAGCAATCCCTAAGAACTCTAGCTGGGAGTACCACCCTTGATGCTTGAACCACCCCAAAACTTGTGCAGAACAACTAACATGAATATTAAAATGATTTAGAAGTCCTCCATAAAAAATTAACTGTTTAGATCTCTTTTAAAAGGAGACCCAATTAAGGCAAATGATTTGGACCAAATCACTAAAACATTGCATTTAATTGAGTAAAATTTTCAGGAATGGTCAAAGATTGGCTGGCAAATTTGAAAAACAAACTACATGAAAAGTGAAGCCACTCTTAAAACATTTTGAGATATAACCCTGACAAGAATTTCATTCTTAAGCCCATTCCATGCCTTTCGTTCCCGTTCTTGTTGTTAACTAATAGAGATGAAAACATATGCAGCAACTGCATACCTAATCCAAAATCCACTTCCAATTTTCAATCTATAGATAATGGGTTTGCTTCATATATTGATTTTATTTACATATTCCACTAATGAACACTAGAGTGGGGATGGTATTAGCAAAGGCAGCAACAGGATAGTTTTCCAGACTCCAACAGATTGCAGACCAAACATTGGTAGAATGTACCAAGAACACTTATTTAGTTCAGCTCAAGAGCTAAGATACCGGTACAGCAGGGCAGAGGGGCAGGGTACCGGTACAAAACATATCCGGTACAGATACAGCACGGAAACATGCCTGGGAGCGGCCATGGTACGGCTGGGACCCTCCAGGTAGACGTACCCAGGGGGTCTGGCCGTACCCTGCCAGGCACGTTTCCGTGCCAAAAACGAGTTTTTTTTTCTTTTTAAACACCTTTTTAAACACATTTAATAATAACAAATCAAGATGTCTGAAATGAATGAAAAGCAGATAGCTGAACCGTATTGTGTGACGAAAGATTTTAACTGATAAGCTTACTCAGGTATATGACAATTACTTTGTTTCGAATGTTGTTCAGCAAGAGCAAAACTGCTGTGAAGGTATGAGAAAGTAGAACAGATTAGGGATCCGAGGCCAGTGAAAGTGGTTATTATCGGCATTAGCAAAAATATTTGAAAGGAAGATAAATAGATTGATAAAATAAAACAGTGTTATGGATAACTGTGGAATATCGTGTTTTGTTTGGGTTTATTATTTTGGTGTAATAAATTGAATTTAATATATCATCACATTCACATTGTGTTTAATTTAAGTATTTAACTCTTAAGTTTTTAAGTTTCTAAGTTTTAACAAATTAAGACTTGTCTTTTGTGCTTATTTACTTATTTAGCTTATAACTTATAACTATAAGTTATCTTGTCTTTCATACGCATAATATGTGGTTAATAACTTAATTCCTATTTAGTAGGCTGAAATTTATATATTTTTTGTACCACTGGGTCCAATGCTGTATCCGGGGCCAAAAATTTGTTTGCTGTATCCACATATCAGATACTCCATACCTGTACTGGTATCCAAAACGTATCGGCTACTTAGCTCAAGAGTAATACTCCAATCAACAAAGTTGGCAACAGGATAATTTTCCAAACTCCAACAGGTTGCAGACTAAACATTGATAGAATGTACCAAGAATACTTATTTAGTTCAGGTCAAAAATAATACTACAATTAGGTAACCCACCGGTGTGTGGTCTATCGGCAAGCAGCGAGGTGATCGGGCTTGTATTCACATAGAGACTTGGGTTCAAACCCAACATGCACACAGATGTAAATAGATCTTGTATATATATGAGGCATCTTTCAAAAAAATTAAAAAATACTCTGATTAGATAGATAACATCCATGGACTAGATCTAGACACATACCTATAGCTTGCTAGCTATTGAAAAGTGTTTGGGAAAAATCTCAAACAAGAAAAAAGTTACAGCTTAAAATGCCTCTTCTTTGGGAACGGTTGTTTATATCCTATTGATTGACTTCCTTTCAACCTTCTCACTTTACAATGATATAAGACACCAGTACAATGAAATTTGCAGTCATACCCTAGTACATGAAAATCGTCAATCAAGGCAATACCTCGTAGGATATTTTTAAATATGAACTCCCCCACACAAAATCTTCTTAGCAAGAAAATGCACTTTGACAGGTCCTACAGACCATTTTTTGGCCTAAAAGACATTAAAATTCAAAAGATGTAAATAGATCTTGTATATATATAAGGCATCTTTCAAAAAATTAAAAAAATACTCCGATTAGATAGATAACATCCACAGACTAGATCTAGACACGTACCTATAGCTTGCTAGCTATTGAAAAGCGTTTGGGAAAAATCTCAAACAAGAAAAAAGTTACATCTCAAAATGCCTCTTCTTTGGGAACGGTTGTTTATATCCTGTTGATTGATTTCCTTTCAACCTTCCCGCTTTACAATGACATTAGACACCAGTACAATGAAATTTGCAGTCATACACAAAATCTTCTTAACAAGAAAATGCACTTTGACAGGTCCTACAGACCATTTTTGGCCTAAAAGACATTAAAAGTCATCTTCTCTATCGAAGAGCATTTATTTTAGAAACAATCTAATGCTGAACATTAACTTATTGCGTCTATTTTGAGAAACAATGGAATGAATGTTCCTAGTTGAATGGGGAGGAGTCTTCTAAACATCGTCATACCCTAGTACAATGAAATTTGCAGTCATACCCTAGTACATGAAAATCGTCGATCAACGCAATACCTTGTAGGATATTTTTAAATATGAACGCCCCCACACGAAATCTTCTTAACAAGAAAATGCACTTTGACAGGTCCTACAGATCATTTTTGGCCTAAAAGACATTAAAAGTCAACAGTCGTCTTCTCTATAGGAGATCATTTATTTTAGAAACAATCTAATGCTGAACATTAACTTATTGCTTCTATTTTGTGAAACAATGGAATGAAGGTTTCTAGTTTGAATGGGGAGGAGTATTCTAAACATCGTCTTACATTATGTGATCCATGATTCAGTTGTGTTACACTCGTATAAATCCAGAAACTCATATCATATAATTTGATGCACTGCGGAAAAGCTACGAACAAAGATGTTGAGTCAATTCCTGTGACGCCAAAGGCACCCGTATTAACTGTGCGGGCTTTTTAGGAGTCAATACTTTTAAGGCCAAAAAAGCTCATGTTTTTGTTTTTTTTTTATTAACCAGAAGAAATCGGGGTTGGTCCAGCGTCCCATAGCCAAAGGCGCCTATGTTAAACTGTGCTGGCTTCTTAGGAGTAAATACCTCTAATCTAAGGCCAAAAGCACCTATGTTTAGCTGAGCTGGCTTTTTAGAATGAGACCTCCCGAGTAAGATTGATGCAACTTTCATTTTCCGTAAAATTTGTGTAAGATGAATCGCTCCATAAACCAAACCGGAAAAAAAATGGAATGAAAAGAAGTTCATCTTATAGTGTACTAGGAAAAAAAAGTATGAGAAATAACAAGCATTGTACTCACTTTATATCCCGATTTAGTGGCGTCCAGGACTGAGTAAAAAGAGTCTCTCCTCTTGAATTAAGGAAAAGACAATGCTTCCAAGCAGAACCATCAAAAGCCCGACTTTTCATGGCCAGGGCACGCCTTCTGCAAACATCGTCTTCCTCTTCTTTGTCTCTGCGAATGTTCCTCCTCCGCTGAACAGGAAGCTTTTTCACCGATACTGATTTCCGATACGAAGCTTGACTCTTGCCTTCCTCTGTCTTTTCAGACGAGATTCCACGACGATGTAAAGGCATGAGAATCCACAAAAAGAGGGCATATATTGATACCGCAACTTTCTTCAAATATGTGAGAGAAAACAAAGCATTTAAGCGGCAACTCGCACCGGAGGTCAGAATCACCGGACAGGCATCTCGTCCCGTCGCCATTGTCACCAAATTTAAAATATTCCGTGCTCGAATATCCACCCAGGGTTTCACTTTCGGATACAATTTCAATTTATATTTCTCCCTCGGGCTATATGATTTGCCGCGCGGAATCAGAGTCCGCTCTGAAACCCCTGGGCTCCGCAGGCTGAACATACAAATTGACCGAAAAACTGGCTCGTAATAGATCAAATTCTTGGACGAACAGGGCCGAAAAGATCAAAATCGGTGTAATTTGCACCGATTTGCTATATATTTGCGAGAGCTCCGTCTAGTTTGAATCAATTGAATATGTCTCGCTTCCGGAATAGCTCAATTGCGAACAGATTTGCTGAATAGAGGTCACAAAGGGGAACACCGACAACTGTGCTCGTGAATTAGTTGGGAACTGTATTCAACTATCTAGAAGATTTCCACGCTTTGAACTCCACGCGTTGAACGAAACGCAGTACAAATAATGGTGGACTACCTAGTAAACAAGTGGGGAGATTCAGAATGAGGGCATTCAAGTGGAAAGAACCAAAAAAATTGCTGAGAAGATGGCGCACGCGTAGCTGCGAGAAAGGTCGGTGGAGTAGAAAGTGTCCGTTTTGCGCAGATACTACACATATCTGGTTTGGCCATTAAGTATTTGGCAAACCTCCACCGTTGAATACCTAGGGGAGAGGACCCGGTTGTGGTGCACCCTATCTTTGCACAATCACCGTGCCACGTCACTGCCACCTGGGCGAGTAAAAACAACACCAATGGATGCAGGACCAAATTCTTGACCTCCAACATTGCATTGCCACCTCACTGCCACCTCAGCGCCACGTGGACGATCCGCGTTTGTGGAGATGTCAAAAAAGTTGGTTTTTTTGCATAGGACCAAGTGTTGTCCACTCGCCACGCCAGTTGTTGTCCGGGCTACCACCATGCATTGAATGCTCACCCACCAGCCGTTAATGCACACGGGTAGGTTTATGGACCCTGCCACCGCCAAATCGCGCCATGGGATTTCATGGGAAATGGAGAGGGAGCTCGTTCAGTCTGGTTTTTGGCGTGTTCGGTTGCAGAGCTCGAGCAACCATTTCGTGGGATCTTGCAGACCGGTGGGTGCATGCGTTTTCTCCACTCCTGACCGACTTCGTCCTCGGCATTGGCTCGGCCTGCTACGAAGATGAGAAGAAAAGGCAAAGGTGAGAGGGTTCTCACTCAGGGAATGATCCTTAGTGTTTTTAAACACTGCACTACTATGGAAAGTTTGTTGTTTGCCATTCAGCAAAAGAAATTTGTTTTTTCACCCGTCTTATTTTACAAATCCAAGCTTAAAATCGTTGGTGTATTCGTCTTGTTTATGAGCGCCAGTCTCGGGTTTATGGGTGCCATGCGAGCTCATGTTCAGTTGCTTATTACTGTTAATGGGATTACTGTAACTTTTAATGCGTTTATGCGAGCTCATGTTTAGTTGCTAATTAGAGAGCGATTTTCCTTTTAGAATTGTTATTTTTCATTTTATATCTCCTTATATTTTTGGTGGTGCAGTTGACACTCCCTTTATACAATAGATTCAAGTAATATCTTCTTCTATCTCAATTATTCTTCTTTTGTTGTTTTGAGTTTGATGGGTTCCCAGATAGTCAGATGAGGTACAAGTGTAGCCTTTTTATAGGCTGTGGTAGGATTCTTAATTTACCAGATTTTTGTTTTAAAAAGTCCAGGAGTGTGGTGGTGTTGGGGGACAGCGAAAAAGATACAATACTAGTTCTGGTACTGTGTGTTTAGTTCTGGTACTGTGTGTTGTGATATCTAGATAGTAAAGTGACAATTTTCAGTGTTTGCAGCAACAAATGTAATTTGTTTTCTGTTTTGGGTAGCAAAAATTATATGTTTTAGGTGGCAAAAATTATATGTTTTGGGATCTGAATGCATGGGGGAGATTCAAAGGCTACGTGATTTGCATGCTTAAGTGGGGAAAGGAATTTGGGTGGCGAATTTTTCATGTTTTGATCTTGCTACAGTGTTTTGTTATCGAATTGTGGTTGATGAAGTATTTGGAGGGGTCAATTAGGCTGATTGAAGTGAAATAACCAATTCTCTCTGGTTTTTCTTTTGTGGGTTGTGAATGGATAGTGTTGGGCATGGTATGGATGTCCAGGGTGCCTGATTTCTTCAGAAAGCTTGTAAAAAGGTATAGTCTTGAGGTCTGTGAGGGTTGTTTTCTTAACTATAGGTTTCAGTGTTATACGAGTCCTGTTATGGATTTTTGTTGGTGTTTTATAGGATCAGAATTAAGAGTTGTTGTAGCCCCTTAGGTGTTCAGATTGGAAAAGTTTGGTCTTCCATTTGTTGTAGTCCTTTATACTAACTAATTATAGACAAATTTTTGTGGACAACCAATTAGATAACAGGAATAAATATTGCAAATTGTTAAGGGTTGGCATAAAAGCTCACCACCAAAGATAATATCTCGGTTGTTGTATACAAATGTCTTTCTTTCTATGGAATTTTATTGCCCAAAATTGTATTCTAGCTTAAAGTGTCTTCCTAGTTCCATCATGGGCCAAATGCCTTTTTTGGCTTTCAAAGTTTGAAGATAACTTTCATCATTTTTGGCATTACCACTCTCTGTTACTGCCATTTTACATTGTTTTCTGTTGTAATTGCTCGCTTCTGTATTAGCGTTCTCTCGATCTTGAGTCTAAATGTTTGAAGTGTCTTCCATGGTTGATATATACATGTTGCTCCCACGGGCTGCATTACTGTAACGCATTGCACCGGTTGTGGTGCACCCTATCTTTGCACAATCACTGCACCACGTCACTACCACCTGGTCGAGTAAAAACACCACGCCATTCGCCGCGCCAGTTGTTGTCCTGGCTACCGCCATGCATTGAATGCTCACCCACCAGCCATTAATGCGCGCGGTTTGGTTTATGGACCTACCACAACCAAATCGTGCCATGGGATTTCATGGGAAATGGAGACGGAGCTCGTTCAGTCTAGTTTTTGGCGTGTTCGGTTGCAGAGCTCGAGCGACCATTTCGTGGGATCTTGCATACCGGTGGGTGCGTGTGTTTTCTCCACTCCTAACCGACTTCGTCCTCGGCATTGGCTCGGCCTACTACGAAGATGAGAAGAAAAGGCAAAGATGAGAGGGTTCTCACTCAGGCAATGATCCTTAATGTTTTTAAACACTGCACTATTAAATAGTGAGCATAATCATACTGATATATTAACATAAGTTTAATTGTATACATAGAACGATGGAAAGTATTCTGATTACATACGCAAAATTAATATGAGTATTCTGATTACACCGCCAAATAGGGTGTAAAATATAGAGCATCATCATATTGATATATTAACATAAGTTCAATTGTATACATGGACGCCTGGAAAGTATTCTGATTACATACGCAAAAATTAATATGAGTATTCTAATTACACCGCCAAATAGGGTGTAAAATATAGAGCATCATCATACTGATATATTAACATAAGTTTAATTGTATACATGGACGGCTGGAAAGTATTCTGATTACATACGCAAAATTTATATTGCACTATATAACTTTAAGAGACTACATAGGAAGACTTCGGTGAATACATCTAGCAAAATTGTATCACCGACAAAATTACTACCATCATCATATGGGGTAATAAGCATTGTTTACGGGCACATGTTCAATATCTTAGTTAGTATAAGTAATATTGCCCTCTTTCTATATTGCTTTTAGATGTTCTTTTCCGCCGATACGTGTTCGATTGGCCAACTGAAAAGGGATTTAGAATCCCTTTTGACAGAGCATTTGGTTGCCCAACTGATAAAGGATCTGGTTCCCCCTGCTGAAAAAAGGATTTGGTTGTCCGCTTGAAAGGGATTTGCACCTGTTGTTGACAGAGGAGTTGGTTGCCCCTGCTGAAGCTTGCATCCATGGTGGCATTGCAATATGACTACTAGGACCTGCTTGGAACTCTATACAAAGTAAATGAGGTGATACATACCAAGATGGAACTGTACAAGAGTTATTCATAAGTGATGGAGGTGTTCCAATTTGAGCTTAACCTGGAATTTGAATAGTTACACATATCTTGAAAAATCCTTCAATTTTCATGATCAGTGCAGACTTACACGCATTCCTCTTTCGTATTCCCTTAATTGATTTGCAAGTTCCCTCTCCTCTTCTCTTGCTCTTTTCCTTTGTTGCTTGTGTGCCTTCTCAATCTCTTTCTGGTTGCTCCTTAGGCTGCTTCTTCTCCCTTTCTCTTTCAAGCTTCTCCTGCAATATTCTTTTTCGTTTGCGACAAGTCTAGCAAACCTTTTTTTCTTGTGCCACTTCTTTTTTCCGTAACTTTAGTTTGCTTGTTCCTCTTTTTTCTTCCCATTCAACCAATAGCTCCCTTTATAGGTGCAGTCAAAAATATGTGGGGGGAAAAAAAAAAAACAATGCCTACTCAGTCGAATTAGAACCATCTGATCTTGTTTATGATCTCCCTTGGAAGTCGTAGAAAATGGGAAGTACGGACCGCATCCATCTTGGTTTCAGTCTTTTCAGGGGTTGAGGTCAGTTGCCTAACTTCTAAGTTTAAATGTCATTTTCTGAGAATCCTCTTGAAATTCGACTACAACTGTTCATCCTCATATCCAACATCTGCATAGTAATGAAATTATTGCTGCTTGTTCTAGTCTTCGGAACGGGAAGGTAGCTTTAGCTTTGATATTCTGTGCTGGGATGGTGGCTGTAACCCAATTTTTTCAGGCAGCCTCAACCATTGTGGCGGGTAAAATTGACTTGGCAAGGACAAATCATTGTACTTACAAAATATGAACGACCCCTCCATATTGTTATGATGTTACATGGGTTTCCAAGAGCCAACGTTTAGCTCACTCAGTGTGCAAGCTACTTCCAATATCATCTCTAGAGTCAACATTTTGCATGAATTGATGTTTCGGTACCACTATTCACTGTCATTTAATTACAGGATTATTCGTTGAGATAGGCTCAAATGTTGTGACACATCAACAAATTCCTCAATTGACATGTCAAATGCCTGGCTGCATGCCATGCCTTAGGAGCGCATTCATAATTCAAGGCCACTACCAATTCTTTTGAAAACCTGCAAGTAGTTAGATGGGTCTGTGCCTTTTTTAAGACTACTTTGCAAGCTCAGCAATGTCACTCCTGTTCCATCTTGCACATTTGTCTCTGCCATCCATTTGGACCTCTAGCGTCTAAAAAAAACTATGTTCTTGAAAGGGGCTGAACACACTCACGTCAAAGGAGGTTGCAAATCTTAGACTAAATTGTGCTGGTAGTGTTATCAAATCAATGCCCAATTTGTTTGCCTCCTCCAACAGTTGAATGCTACATGCTGCATGGCCATCAAATATCAATAGGGTCTAATGTGGAGAAACACCGCTTGGGACTGAACGTGCAAATGAAAAAAGCAAGTTAAAAACAATTCCTTTGTCATCCATGCATTTGGATGTGCAACATACATTGCTCCAGGTTCACAATTTTTAATGTAATTCTTTATCATTCCTTCCCTTGACAAATAAAAATCTTGGGATCGACATACTGCCTACATGCACAAACACAATATAGTGATACACTCCCTGCTCTTTGGTATTACCTTGGGACATACGACTGCCCTCTTTGCAAATCCACAAAATCCCAAAAATTTCTTCCAGCTGCAAAAACAGTCTCATCACAATTCTGATTTTATGAGCGCGTATGAATAGGTTCCGTACTTTTAATGCGTTTATGCGAGCTCATGTCAGTTGCAATTAGAAGCGAGATTTTCCTTTGAGAATTGTTATGTTGCATTTCTATCTCATTATATTTTTGGCTGGTGCAGTGGAACACTCCTTTTATACATAGATGCAAGTATATCTTCTTTATCTCAAGATTCTTCTTTTGTTGTTTTGGTTTGATGGGTTCCCAGATAGTCAGATGAGGTACAAGTGTAGCCTTTGTATAGGCATGTTGTAGGTTCTTAATTTTACCAGATTTTTGTTTTGAAAAGTCCAGGGTGTGGTGGTGTTGGGGGACAAGCGAACAGAGACGAATACTAGTTCGGGGTATGTGTGTTTAGTTCTGGTGTTACTGTGTGGTGTGATATATGGACAGTTAAAGTAAAGTGACAATTCAGTGTTGCAGAAACAAATGTGAATTTGTTTCGTTTTGGGTAGCAAAACTTATATGTTTTTAGGTGGGCAAAAAATTACATGTTTTGGGATTGAATTGCATGGGAGATTCAAAGGCCTACGTGATTGCAGTGCTAAGTGGGGAAAAGAATTGGGTGGGAATTTTCATGTTTATCTTGTACAATGTTTGTTACGAATTGTGGGTGAGGAAGTAATTTGGATGGGTATCAATAGGTGATTGCAGTCAATAACACTTCTCTCGGTTTTTCTTTTGTGGGTTGGAAAGGATCGTGGGGGCATGGTATGGAGTCCCAAGGTGCTGATTTCGCAGAAAGCTTGTAAAAGGAAAAAGTATAGTCTTGAGGTCTGTGAGGGTTGTTTTCTTTAACTCTTAGGTTTCAGTGTTATACGGTTCCTGGTATGCTTTTGTTGGTGTTTATAGGATCAGAATTAAAAGAGTGTTGTTGTAGCACCTTAGGGTGTTCAGATTGGAAATTGGTCTTCCAGTGTGTAGTCCTTATAACTAACTACTGATAGACAAATTTTTGGGCAACCACGCGATAACTAGGAATATAATAAATATTGCAATTGTTAAGGGTTGGCATAAAAAGCTCACCACCAACGATGTGAATATCTCGGTTGGTTGTATACAAATGTCTTTCTTTTATGGATTTATTGCCCCAATTGGATGTAGCTTAAGTGTCTTCCTGGTTCCATCATGGGCCAAATGCCTTTTTGGCTTTCAAAGTTTGAAGATAACTTTCATCATTTTTGGCATTTACCATCTTCGTTACTGCCATTTACCGTGTTTTCTGTTTCATTTGCTCACTTCTGTATTAGTTCTTCTTCGATCTTGCGTCTAATGTTTGATAGAGTTTACATGGTGATCATACATGTTGCTCCCACGGGAGCATGCTATAACGCATTTTACACGTTGTGGTGCCCTATCTTGCATCAGTCACTGCACCACGTCACTACCATCCTGGTCGAGTAAAAAACACAAAGCCATTGCCGCGCCAGTTGTTGTCCTGGCTACGCCATGCATTGCTGTCCAGCACCAGCCTTAATGCTCGCGGTTTGTTGGTTTATGGACCTACCACAACCCCAACGTGCCATGGATTTATTGGGGGAAATGGAGCGGAGCTCTCAGTCTAGTTGTTGGCGGGTTCGGTTGCAGAGCTCAGCGACCATTTCGTGGGATCTTGCTACCGGTGGGTGCGTGTGTTTTCTCCACTCCGAACCGAACTTCGGCCTCGGCATTGGTCGGATCCTACGAGATGAGAAGAGACCAGGCAAAGATGAGAGGGTTCTCACTCGGCCCATGATCCTTAAGTTTTTCCAACCCTGCCACTATTAAAATAGTGGCATAATATACTGATATATTCACATAAGTTTAATTGTATACAAGACGATGAGAAAGTATTCTGTTACATACGCAAAATTAATATGCGTATTCTGATTACACGCCATAATGGGGGTCAAATATAGAGCATCCTCATATTATAGATTCAAAAAGTTCAATTGTATACATGGACGCCTGGAAAGTATTCTGCATTACATACGCCAAAAATTATATGAGTATTCTAATTACACCGCCCAAATAGGGGTTTTAAACTTTGTAAAATCTAGAGCATCATCGACTGATATAGTAACATAAGTTTAATTGTATACATAGGCGGCTGAAAGTATTCTGATTACAGTACGCAAAATTGATTTGAATAGTATAAACTTAGAGACTTACATAGGAAGACTTCGGTGAATACACTAGCAAAAATTAAAATTGTATCACGACAAATTACTACCATCTATCATATGGGAATAAGCATGTTACGGGCCATGTTCCCTATCTTAGTTAGTATAGTAATATTGCCCTCTTTCTATATTGGCTTGTAGATTTTCTTTCCTGCCGATACAGTGTTCGATTGGCCAACGAAAATGGATTTAGGATCGAATCCCTTTGACAGAGCATTGGTTGCCCATGAATATAAAGGATCGGTCCCCTGACTGAAAAAAGGATTTGGTTGTCCGCGTGAAAAGGGATTGCACCTTGTGTTGAAAGAGGAGTTGGTTTGCCCTGCTGAAGCTTAGCTTGCATCCTGGTGGGCTGGCATGGCAAATGAAGAGCTTAGGACTGCTTGAACTTATTATACAAATAAATGAGGTGATTTACATACCCAAGATGGAATGTACAGAGTTATTCAATAAGTTGATGGAAGGTTTGTTCAATTTGAGCTTAACTGGAATTGAATCGTTCCACATATCTGAAATCCTTCAATTTCATGATCAGTTGCAGAAATTACCCGATCCTTTTCGTATTCCCTAATTGATTTGCAAGTTCCCCTATCCCTCTTCCTTGCTCTTTCCTTTGTTGCTGTGTGCCTCTCAATCTCTTTTGTTGTTTTAGGTGCTTCTCCCTTCTATTTTCAAGCTTCTCTGCCAATCTTTTTCTTTTGCTACAAAGTCTAGCAACCTTTTTTCTGTGACCACTTCTTTTGTCCGAACTTTAGTTTCATGCTTGTTCCTCCTTTTTCTTCCGCTATTCATTAAGAAACCAATAGCTCCATGTACTTAGGTGTAGTCAAAATTATGAATGCCTGCCAGTCTTAATAGAACCATCTGATTTGGTTATGATCTCCCTGGATAAGTGTAGAAAATGGGAAGGAAAGAAAGTAACGACCGCATCCCTCTTGGTTTTCAGTCTCGTCAGGGTGGGGTGGTTGAGCTTATGTGCATAACTGAGAAGTAATTTCATTTTCTTGAGCATCTCTTGAATTCGGACTCGTCGTTATCCTCATCTCCCAACATCTGACATAGTAAGAATTATGAATTATTTGCTTCTTGTTCTAGTTCATCAGAAAGGAGGCAGATTTAAGCTTTGATTTCTGTGTGGATGGTAGCTTGTAACCCAAGTTTTTATGCATCCTATAAACATTGTGGCGGGTAACTTGACTTGGCCCAAGGACAAATCCTGGTTACTTCCAAAATTTGAAAAGACCCCGCCTATTGTGATGATGGTACTTGGGTTTCCAAGAGCACGTTTATCTCCACTCCATGTGCTTACAGTATTTCCATATCATCTGGCTAGAAGTTCAACATTTTGCATGACTTGCGTTTCAGGTGCCACCTCTTCCATGTCATTTAAATTAGGAGTTATTGTCGATAGGCTCAAAATGTTGGGAAAGCATCAACATCTCCTAACCTTGCCATGTCAAATCCCTGGATGATTGTCATGGTATTGAGGAAGCGCCTATAGTCATGGCCAAATACCAGTTCTTTGAAACTGTAATTATGTTTTAGATTGGTGTTTGGCTTTTTAGGGCTTCATACTTGCTAAGCGCAAGCAATGTCACTCCTTTTTCACATCTGCCACCATTGTCTTGTTCATCCATTTTGGACTCTCAGCTCTAAAATATGTCTTGCAAGCGATAAACACCTCGTCAGAGGTTGCAACACGTATGACTCCTATGTGATGGTAGAGTGATATCAATCAATGCCCCAATTTGTTTGCCTCCTCCACAACTTGTCGCTACATGGCTGCAATGGCCATTCAAATACAATAGGTGTCTATTATTTGGAGAAGAAGAAACACCGCCCTGGTACTGAACGGGCAAATATGACATGCCAATTTAAAAACAATTCCTGGTCATCCATGATTTGGATGTGCACAGCCATACATGCTCCAGGTTCACAATTTTAATGTAATGTCTTTATCATTTCTTTCTTGAACAAATAAAATCCTGGGATTGACAAAACCTGCGGCATGGACACAAACACAATATGGATCACTCGGTTATTTGGTATGACCTTGGTACTATTACGCCTGCCCTCTTTGCAATTACAAGAACTCCACAATTTCTCAGACTGCAAACCTAGTCTAGAACAATTCCAGATTTACTGACGCCGCTTGATGAATAGGTTCCATAGCATGGCCAAATTATCATACAAATTTGGTTACTCGGCACGGCGAGTTTTAAAGCTCTATCCCGATCAAGTCTCAGCGGTTGGATGCAAGGTTAGCTGACGTTTTCTGAATCCAGCCCACCATTGATTACAAGAAAACCCATCTCTGAAGGGGTTTGTCTTGTTTCACAAATATGCGCAACATTTCCCTTTAGCGACATAACTCCAAGCCATGACCCATATCAGCATTTCTTGGCACCATTCAACAATTCCTCTTCTTATTCTTCAGTTAGAACTGTTGGAGAGGACTGGAGGACCCCTCCCTTGGTGGGTGAGACATGTAGCCAATAGTGAATGATGTGGGTGAATGAATATTCTTTGTTGCGCTCTAACTGAGACCCATTAAGCTCAACATATCTAAGCCTTTCATCTCTTCTTTGTCCAACCTCGGAGACACTAAGCTTCTTTGTTGTAGATGTTCTTTGAACATGAGACAGTAGTGGGTTTTCTACATTCTGTTCATTACAGTGTGGGTTGAATCCTCTTCACACTTAAATTATGTGATAATTGTACACCTCTCACTTTGGCCTCCGTGATTTTCTAGCAATAGCATTTTCATGTGTTGTACATGAAATACCTGTTCACAAATGAACGCTGATTGTTGGAAAAAGACAACTATAAATATACCAAAATGAATGCTGGAATCTGTTAGAATATGCCTGATTTGTTTCCATTTTAGGAATTACTTGACTTGTAGTTTCATTATGACCATGAAACTTTTTTGTTATGGGGGGAATATGTTGCATACAGAAAATGCCTCCCGCTAGACCAATGTCTCTTTGACTCAATGAGCACCACTGTTGTATAGTTCAACCAGTTGTCTATGCATTCGCATTCACCTCTATGTCGTTCGCCCTATGGCCGGGACAACCTTTATAATGAAAACATTCACGGATGGTGGGTGAGCATTAATGCCCTGGTGGTCGCCCGGACACCCCCTGGGCGGTGCGTGAGCCACCTTGGTCCCTGCCACAAAACCACACCTTTTTTGCCCACTTCCCTCCCCCCCGCAGCTCGTCCACGTGGCGCGGACGCCACGGTGGCAAGTGACGGGGGTGGTTGCAATGTTGGAGGTCACGAATTTAGTGCGCATCCATGTGGTGTTTGTATTATATAATTTTCTTCCAATTTCTACGACAATTCAGTAAGGATTGGTTTCATTCAAGTCACTTTAGATTTTGAAAAGGGATTGTCGAGAGGCTTGGTAACAACTGAGCTTAAAACTCTATACTTTGCCATTCCAATTTCTAACGAGAATTCTGCAAAGGATGGTTTCATCTAGTTGTTTTAACTGGTTAGACATGTATATTTTGCAAAAAAAGATAAGTAATTGTACCATCGGTTATGATGAAGTGCAAGAGCTATTATGGTACATACCATATCGATAGAGTTTTGACAATCCTTCTATTCATTTATTTCCCTTCGTTTACCTATATCTCAGAGTACATACTATATCTATAGTGTTTTTACTCGCCCAGGTGGCAGTGACGTGGTGCTGGGGTGACTGTGCAACTTTAGGGGCCACCACAACGGGGGGTCCTCACCCCTAGGTGTTAAAGCTAAGTTGTCGTTAGAATTTTAGAAATATGGAAGGGAAAATTTATAATGCAAACATTAATTAACGGCTGGGGGTCTGAGCATTGCTAGGGGATAGGCCACCGGTTGTCGTGCAGAGGTCAATAATGGAGATAGTGGGTGAAGACGTTGATTAAATGTATTGATTGTATTATTAGATGTAAACATGGAAAGGCATTGAAATGTTTAATACGAAGTTTGTAAATTGGTCAATATTATATTATTCATTGATAGAACTAATACTTTCCTATGTGTTTGAAAGTTATGTTCAATATAAAATTTGCACAATGTATATATATTTCAAATTTCTTATGTATACATGAAAATTATGCTCATATCACAGCGATGATTGGAAAAATTACTTTTCAACTGAAGAATCAGATATTTGGAAAAAACATGAACAATACAGGATTCAGAAATGCAATATACAAAACATGCTGGACTATTAGGAACGCTGGTGGGCATATTCGACAGGAGTTGTATATTCCCAATAGTGTTGTACTTCCTAGCCATGTTGATAGTTATTTCAGAATTAGAATTTTACTTAGCATAAAAAGAATTTACTATGAGTGTGCAATACAATACAGATGGAATATACAACATGGTTTTCAATTTTAAGTTATGTTTTCAATATAAAGTTGCACCATGTAATTAGAATACTTTCCCTATTTTTAGGTATACAATTAAAAACTTATGTCCTATATAGCAGTGATGAACTATACACTGCGAAGAAGAATTTACTTCCACAGAAGTGTATTTGGGTTTTGCACGCACTGTAATGGCATCTGTTTGCAACGTACAGAAGCTATGGGTATCCTGATTAGGCACGTCCCACTGTTTCGCCGGGGGAAAAACAAAATGGTTCCCACCACGATCAGTTTTTACATTTGTCAGTTTACAGTGACACCCTTACTTTCACCAATAAAAGTATTCAAGGACATTAAGAAAATGAATACCCAAATATGATGTCCGGGACTGGCATTATGTTATGTCTTGAATAGTTACGTTTATTAAGGGTAAAGGTAAATGTCATTTTTGTTTATTTCCCATGCACAATGTCTAGGTACACAGTGGTTTTGAGTGCAGAACGGACCTCCAGGCACATGGACACTTGTGACGTGACTCCTCCAGTGTGAACTCATGTTTGTGTAAGATCGTTGTTTCAGAACTAAGCCACCTTAGATAATCAACCTTAGTTGTGTAGCCGTGTGGGTCTTTTTCACAATAGGTCAACCAGATGGAGAAGCTATATAAGTTAACTGAGTTTTCAATTAAAATTTAAACTAAGTGACTTTAAGTGTCAGTTCAATTTTAAGCCTTGCGCCAATTCCTTAGATCCATAAACGCCTGGTCTTGCAGGTGATGTTATTATAGGAGAGAATTAGAATGGACATAAATAAGCCACGGTTAGGTTGGAGTTTCTTTTACTGTAGTTCTTAAATGGACTGTAGATATGCAGAGAAAATGCTTTTGTTGGAAATGTCGGTGCACCCTATTGGAGAGTTCCTCCAGCAACGTGGTCGCATCGGAGCAATGATGGCAGGTATGCACAAATTAGATTTGGAAAAGACTTCAGCACTTTAAAGCAAATGCAATTGGCATATACAACTCTGCGGCAATATGCAACACTGAAAACATTAAAATAGCGGTCTGACTCTGACCTAGTTTGTAAAGTTCATTAAGTGTCTTACCTGCAGGCAGGCTCCCCCTCTTCTTCTTCTTCAATGTTAAACTAGTTGGAGGACCCGCCTCCTCTTTGTGTGGTGATACCATTTAGCCAATAGTGTAATGATGTGGGTGGAATGGAATACTTCTTTGTTGCTGCTCTAACTGAGAACCCATTAAACTCAACTAATCTATCGGCCTTTTCCATATCTTCTTTTGTCCAACCTCGGATGACACTAAGCTTCTTTGTTGTAGAGGTTCTTTGAACTGAGACATGTGAGTGGGTTTCTACATTCTGGTTCATTACCAGTTGGTGTTGAATTATCCTCTTCATCACTTAAATTAGTGATAATTGTACCACCTCTCAGCTTTTGGCCGTCCTTGATTTTCTAGCAATAGCACCTTTTCTCATGGTGTAAATGAAATACCTGATTCACAACATGAAAGATGATTGTTGGAAAAGAAAACTATAAATATACCAAAAATGAATGCTGGAATATGCTAGAATATGAATGATTTTGTTTCATTTTTAGGAATTAATTGACTTGTAGTTTTCATTATGACAATGAAACTTGTATGGAATATGTTGAATACAGAAAGTGCTCCGATAGACAATGTATATTTGACTAAATGAGCACAATGTTGTATAGTTCAACAATGTTGTATATTGAATTTCAGAATTCACTATATTGTTCGTTAGAAATATGGAAGGGAAAATTTATAATGAAAACATTAACGGCTGGTGGGTGAGCATTCAATGCATGGTGGTAGCCCGGACAACAACTGGCGCGGCGAGTGGACAACACTTGGTCCCATGCAAAAAAACCAACTTTTTTGACATCTCCACAAACGCAGATCGTCCACGTGGCGCTGAGGTGGCAGTGACGTGGTGGTGCAATGTTGGAGGTCAAGAATTTAGTGCTGCATCCATTGGTGGTGTTTTTATTCTATAAATTTTCCCTTCCATATTTCTAACGACAATTCAGTAAAGGATTGGTTTCATCAAGTCACTTTAGATTTTTTTGAAAAGGATTTGTCGAGAGGATTGGTAACAACTTAGCTTTAAACTCTATAAATTTTCCCTTCCATATTTCTAACGAGAATTCAGCAAAGGATTGGTTTCATCTAGTTGTTTAAATGGTTAGACATGTATATTTTGCAAAAAAGATAAGAATTTTACCACTCTGTATGATGAATGCAAGAGATATTATGGTACATACCTATATCTATAGAGTTTGACAATCCTTCTATTCATTTATTTACTCTTTTACCTATATCTATAGAGTACATACCTATATCTATAGTGTTTTTACTCGCCCAGGTGGCAGTGACGTGGTGCGGTGACTGTGCAAAGATAGGGTGCACCACAACCGGGTCCTCTCCCCTAGTTGTTAAAGCTAAGTTGTCGTTAGAAATATGGAAGGGAAAATTTATAATGAAAACATTAACGGCTGGTGGGTGAGCATTGCTAGGGGATAGGCACCGGTTGTCGTGCAGGTCCAATAATGGAGATAGTGGGTGAAAGACATTAACTGTATTGTATTGTATTATTATTATGTAAACATGGAAGCATGAAATGTTGAATAAGACAGTTTTTAAATTGGTCAATATTATCTTATTCATTGATAGAACTAATACTCTTCCTATGTAGTTTTTAAAGTTATGTTTTCAATATAAAATTTTCACATATGATCATAATACTTTCCAAATTTCTATGTATACAATAAAACTTATGCTAATATCACAGCGATGATTGGAAAAATTACTTTTCAACTGAAGAATGAGATATTTGGAAAAAATGAACAATACAGTGAATTCAGAAATGCAATATACAACACTGCTGGACTATAGAACGCTGTTGTGGTCATATTCCGACAGAGTTGTATATTCCAATAGTGTTGTACTTCCTAGCCATGTTGCATATTGTATTTCAGAATTTACTTAGCATAAAAAGAATTTACTATAGTGTGCACATACAACACAGATGGAATATACAACACTGTTTTCAATTTAAAGTTATGTTTTCAATATAAATTTTGCACATGTAATTAGAATACTTTCCATCTTTTTATGTATACAATTAAACTTATGCCTATATAGCAGTGATGACTATACACTAGAGAAGAAGAATATATGTTCCCAAAGAAGTGTATTTGTTGTTTGCACGCACTGTCATGGCATATGATTTTGCAACGTACAGAAGATATGGGTATCCTGATTAGGCAGTCCCACTGTTTCGCCGGGAACAACAAACTGGTCCCCAACCCGATCAGTTTACATTTGTCAGTTTACATTTGACACCCTTACTTCAACAATAAAAGTATTCAAGACATTAAGAAAAATGAATACAATATGATTTTCCTGGACTGGCATTATGTTAATGTCTTGAATACGTTTACTGTTTATCTAAGGGTAAAGGTAAATGTCATTTTTGTTTATTTCACAGTGCACAATGTCTAGGTACACAAGTGGTTTGAGTGCATAACGGACCTTCCTAGCACATGGACACTTTTGCCGTGACTCCTCCAGTTTTGACCTCATGTTTGTGTAATGATCGTTGTTTTCAGAAATAAGCCACCTAGATAATCTAACCTTATGTTTGTGTAGCCGTGGTCTTTTTCACAAATAGGTCAACCAGATGGAGAAGATATATAAGTTAACTGAGTTTTCAATTAAAATTTAAACTAAGTGAATTTAAGTGTCAGTTTCAATTTTTAAGCTTGCAATCTCCTTAGACTAAACGCCTTGTATTGTAGGTATGTTATTCATAGGAGAGAATTCTGAATGGACATAAATAAGCCAAGGTTTCAGGTTGGAGTTTCCTTTACTGTAGTTTCTTAAAATGACTGTAGGATATGCAGAAAATGCTTTTGTTGGAAATGTAGGTGAACTATTTGATAGAGTTCCTCAAAGAAACGTGGTCTCATAGAATGCCATGATGGCAGGATATGCACAAATTAGATTTGTTGAAAAGACTTCAGAAACTTTAAAGCAAATGCAATTGGCATATACAACTCTGCTGCAATATGCAAACACTGAAAAAATAAATAGAGGGCTTGAATTATGAAATAGTTTGTAATTCATAAGTGTCTTACCTGAATTGCATTGCTCCTCACTTCTTCAACTTTGAGAGATGAAAACTGCATGAACAAATGGAATTGTAATCCATCCTTCAGTTTTTATTGTATCATCCTAAATTCTGATTGGTTGATGTTAGTTGACATGGATTCAATATGATAGTTCAATCAAATGGTTGAGATTTATTGGGATTTAATCCAATGGATAATATTTTAGTTGGTCATTTTTATTATTTTATGCAGCTCGTTACACAATTTATTGTTCATATGGTACTAAGTTTTTAAACACTGTGAAAGGTGAGCCTGGCCATAATTTCATTTATTGTTATGCAGGTGTTTACTTGGGATTGAAGACTCTTACATCAAAAATAGTGCATTATATTTGAGATCTGGTTTGGAAAGTCTTGAGAAATGACTTGTTGAAGTGACTGTAATAGATATGATGTACATACAATGAAAATATTACTTAATGAATAGTTGACTGTATAGACTTGGTTTTTGTACACTTGTATATAAATTAATATATATTTTTAGTTCTATCAATGAATAAGAGAATATTGACCAATTTAAAAACTGTCTTATTCAACATTTCATGCTTCCATGTTTAAATAATAATGATACAATACAATACAGTTAGGTAATATTAACTTCACATATAATTCAAAATATGTTATTTAAAAGGTGAATGTCTTTTCACCTACTATCTCCACTAATGGACCCTGCACCACAACTGGGTCCTCTCCCCTACCTTGTGATATCAAGATGTTTCTATGACACCAAATTGTGGGTAAGTACATTTGTCAGGTGATATCGATTAAGGGTGAAGGGGATGTAGTGAAGAAGTGAAATTGGAGGAAGAGGAAGAGGGGGAAGAACAAGGGTTTTGAGGGTGGAGAAGTGCAAGGGTGGGAAAAAAGGAACGGGGAAGTAATTTGAAACTCCATCCTCTAACAACCAAGTAACATTTATGTTAATTGTTTGAAATAGAAAAGATGGGGTGTGCAAGACGTCGATGGAAATGTTTGCGGATGTATCTCAAAACATAAGGAGTGGTTGAACAATACCCGTGAAATGAAAAATTGTTTGCAATTTTAGCTCTTGCTTTTCTTGGGTAGTTAGAGGACACGTGTAAGTGGAATTTCAATGCACATTCCACGGGAGAAAATAAAGATAGGAAGATGTGGAGTGGACCTAGCATTGAAAGGTATTGATTGTATCATGATTGCATGCACATTTTGGATTAGGGTTTCTCTCTAGCTTTCAGGACAATGAAAAGGTTATTCCTCAGCAACGCTCGGGATGGTGTCATGTATTAACAAACATTATTGTCAATGATATAACAACTACAACGACAACATTCCCACAAACCCGAATACAAGATATGTTGTTCCTTATTTCCAACTACAGAAGAAATGGCGCACGTCTCCTTTGTGAATGTTGAAAAGGAATGGGCGGAAGAATGAAGCATGGAGAATAGAAGGAAAGTAAGCAATGTGTTGTTGTGGAAACTGAACTAGGGTTTCCCTTGTCATCAATTGTGATGACGTCGTCATTAAATGATGGCTGACAAAAAAGGGGTATGTTCTTTATATATATATAATTATAGGGTGTTGAGTATTCTGTTTAAATGTGGAAATTAACTATTGCATTATTCACTTGAGTGAAATGCAAGATTAAAGGGGCCAAAATAAAAAAAATTACGAGATTTCAACAGGGGCCAAGTTTGAAACCCAGCGACATTGGTTGCTTCTTATGGCACTTTGTAGACATGCTTTTCAGTTTCAAGCTAGAGTAATTACAAGAAAAGTATGCAGTGCAGGAACACTCATAGATAATTGAGCCCCTACCGAGAATGGATATATGAACAAAAGGAAGTTTCTATCCGTCGATCAATATTTTCTATTTTGTTATTTTACTTTTTTATAGCGTCAAGTTTTTTGAGTACACGACATTTAATTTGCTAAATAAGGCAAATACATGAACGTAAAGTTGGAAATAAAAAGGTGGTTATTAAAACCTTGCATGTCACATACCTATTCCATGGCTCAAATTGGTCCGACCCAAATAACATATGATATATGTGCTCCATTGTATTGGTTTGATCTCGCTCACATTATCCACATGAGTGCAATTTACACTTAAAGTGGCCAAAATAAAAAATGTCATAAATCCAATATGTTTGAGAGTTGAAGCCAACACTTTTTAATATGGAATTTAATTTACTAAATTTGAGAGATCAGTTTACTTCAATTAAAAAAAAATGAGAGGTGACAAATTTGGGAAGATATCTTGACATGTGTGTAGGGCTTATTAAAATATATTATGTAGCAAGGAGAAATTAATGAGAGAATCTTTTCAGGGCGGATATGATTAAATATAAAATTGAGTAACATGTGTCCACTAAATCAAAATAAGTACTGACTAACATATGTCCACTAAAATAAAAATAAAAAATGTGTTGCAAGTTTGAAACCCAACCACACCAATTGCTTCTTGTAGCACTTTGCAGGCACACATTTTAGTCTCATGCTCAAGTAATTGCAGGAAAAGTAGGTGATGTAGGAACACTCATGGATAATTGAGCCCATGCAAGGAATGGATAGATGAACGAATGGATGTTTTATCTGTCGATCGAGTTTTTCTATTTTGTTATTTTATTTTTTATGGCGTCAAGTTTTTTGAGTGCACGACATTTAATTTGCTAGATAAGGTAATTACATGAACGTAAAATCATAAATAAAAAGGTGAGAATTAAAACCCTGCATGTCTCGCACGTATTCTACGGCTTAGATTGTTCTCACCCAAATGACATCTATTATATGTGCTCCATTGTATTGTCTCGATCTGGGTCACATTATCCACATGAGTGCAATTTACTATTAAAGTGTTCAAAATAAAAATGCCAAAAATCTAATATGTTTGAGGGTTAAAGCCTACACTTTTTAATATGGAATTTAATATACTAAATTTGATAGATCAGTTTTTTTCAATTTAAACAAAATTAGAGGTGACAAATTTAGGAAAATATTTTGACATGTACGTAGGACTTATTAAAACATATTTTATATCGTAGAGAAAATAAGGAGAGAATATTTTACGGATGGATATGATTAAACAAGTATTGAGTAACATGTATCCACTTAATAAATAATAATAAGAATGCATTCCAACAGGAATGAACTCCGATAGGGGCGTCGATAAAGACAATGAAGGGGATGTTGTTTTAGAGGGGTCGATTAGTTAGCACCTTAAACTTGTCTATCAGTTCTAAAAACGTGGCCTCAAAGTGGTCAAACACAGAAAAAAGTGGGCATCGAGACCAAATGTAGACAAAGGAGGTGATGGTGAACGGATTGTTGGGAGATACACCTTGAACTACACAACGTGGACGATCCTAATTCAAACGTACTTCAACAACCAAAAAGATTGCAATTGTTTGATATTTGTCATTGTCAAAGTTCTTTGGTTACTGCCAATTGGGAAAACACCTTTGACGTAATTTTGAAAAATAACTACTATACATAAGAGAATTTCAGGTATCACTAGATTACTTAGGCTTCACATAAGTTAAATGGATAGTGTCTGCACATTCCAAATCATGTGTGTATGTGTTGAAAAGCTTGAGTAATTTAGAAGCTTTATCTCTCGTTCTTTCACCGCATCCAACCTGCACTAGCAACAACTCGTGAAAGTCTCCTGCGTTCAACGCCTCCATCATAGCCCCCCATCCTTCGTCAAATTGTAGCAAATATTTCATAAAACTGATACTACCAATTCGATGACTCAATGGGAGTCTCATTTTTTTCTTAACAAGGAGTGGCACAGTTAAAGCGCGGGATGAAGCAGTGGATCGAACCTTCGTACAATTATAGAGGATGCCCGGTGCAACCAACGTTGTCTCATAAATGTCCCTCTCTCAACTAGCATCTCCACCTCTACCACTTTAACTCAATATATTTTGCTTAGGGTTACGTTGTAAATGGTGGTAAGACTTGCTTTGTTTGCTACTGGCATACAGACACTTTCAATTCCTGCACCACTCCCCCTTTCAATCCGTTGTCCCTATCCCTCACGCAAGTTTGCAAGGAGGTGTGATGTGGCACAAGAGTCTATGTGGCGTTTGACCAATATGACTCTGTTTACATTCGTCTCTGTTTCCATTTCCGTCCAACCATGTCTCCATTCCTGTCCAACTAAACTATTAATTTTTGGCGATTTTGTTGGCCATCATATTAGCAACTCCTTGTCAAATCACTGCACCTATCACTGGACTCCCATTTTCAAAAATCATAGCTCCGTCTTCATCAAGAAAAAGATTACCCGCCATAGCCCTGTTTGAGCGGTTTCCATGTTTCTATTTGAGCGGTTTCAGACGAGGGATCTCTGCACAAATTTGATTGGATACCACATAGGCCTCTCCACTAGGTCCTTCACTGTTGTCTAAGCATGTTGATAGAAAATAGTAGCTCGATCCTCTGCTTAGGCGGCAAATCCATTGCCCTGATCCACGACCTCCAAAGTTGACGTCCTCCCAGGTGCTTCCCATGTTTGCTCCATCCCTATTTGCTCCAAAGAAAGGATTTCAGAGGTGGGTTTTGTATATTACTTTGAAATAATTCAAGTACTTAGGATTTTGCCACCTAATCTGATTTCTTGCCAAATTTGCTATAAGGATGTTACTGTTTGGTGCTCTCTCAAACATGAATTCTTTTCCTTATGCCATTATGTGCATCTCTTTGGCCTTACATGGTTTTACATGCCCCTATTTGAATTGTTTAATGGTTTTACATGGAATGCATAAACCATGTAACTTGTATTGTTTTCATTTACCAAGTAAAATTATGGAACTCAATTTCAGTTACCTGTAATTTGTAAATATCCGGGGCAAATAAGTTTGCCCTGGATTTGTAATTTGTAATTTGTAATTTGTAATTTGTAATTTGTCCATTGCTACTCCTCCGAGCAGTGCTTCAGTCTTAAATTCTTTCTCCTGGTGGCCGGAAAAAATAGTTCTCTGGTATAAAGCTTGCTTCCCATAAATTTATCTTGCCATTTTCTGCAAACCCATCAGAACATATCAGAGCAGACCTATCCTATGTTTGCAGTGCACGGCAACAAAACCTGTGAAAGAAACTAGTCATCCAACTGACCTGTTCAAAGGAATGACTAGTACCTAAAGTTATTACAGAACCCCATAAGCCTTATGTCCTGCACTTTTTGGACATCGGACTCACGTCTCAGAGGCAAAAAAAACGACTGGGTATCTGTAATGCACAATGCACATTTCGATTTCTTTTTCTAAATCAGACCTAGGGGCACCCATCTAACTTACCTAAAGCAGGTTACGATTTTTGTAGCTCAAGAAATTCTGGAAAACTTTCCTCATTCGGATAAACATGTAGTGAATGGAATCTGAATAATCAATATAAGCGGAACCCAAAAATCATAATGGAACTCTCTCTACTTTATGGTACAAGGGACTTCCATTACTGTTATGAGTTTGCCCAATAAACCACAATCAAGATCACTGTGTAGAATTAATTAATGATGTGAGGAATTAACTCACTGTTTGGGTCAAGTGTTGCTCCCTTCACAGTTGAAATAATAATGTAGGTTTGAATGAGTGGATTCCTCTTATTTCCAGTTGGGTCTGGGTGATGAACACGTTGCTTGTTAAGATCTCGCCATGAATTTTGTAGTAACTAGCTTTAGGGATTGCTAGAATTCATAATAGTTGATAGAGCAACGTGGTTAATTATTGCCACCTGAATGCATAAAATGCCTCTTTCCCTTGCCATTAATCAATAAATGCGGTTATCGTTGGGTACAAAGCAATTAAACATTTGTTATAGGAACCATCTATAATAGGTCATTGGGTTGGAAACCTCATATATGGACTATAGTAGTAAATGTTAAAGATAACTTTTAGGTCTCTTATATTGGAGTTCAATAAATGTCAAAGAACGATTAATTCATTATTAACTAGCAATCGTATATGTATAATGTAATGTTAACGCCGAATGGTATATGTTATTTGATTTAGAGCTATAGTTATTACTTTTGTAGTTGATGTTGATAAGGGGTGTGATTGATTTTGTAAGTGTAGAAATAAGTGTAGAAATATAGATGAAGCACTTCATTTAAAGGTTCTATCTACATTTAGAACTTGTTACAAATTCGTACATATACATTTCTAAATCTTATATCATGAGTGGTAACGTGTTATGGGTATTTTTTTGCAAATCTTATATCATAACAAAAGTGCTAGTAATATTCATTTATTTTCTTAATAGTACTTTCAATCCACATAGTAGTAGGAGACAATGGTATGTTAATGTCAAAGGAAATACAACAATTTTCTTTTAAAGCGGGGAAAAAGAGGGAAACATAGATATGGAATAACTAACATAGTGTTGATAGTTCAAAGCATAGAAAGGAATGGATGAGGGTGTAAAGTTTGAAGGGACGGATGCAGTAGAAATATTTGCGTAAAGAAGGTTATGGAGGAGATGCACTGCCATCCGATTTCTTTGAATTGAGGATGACACATTTCAATCTGTTGATTCCACAGTATGTCTCTTTTTTCAAGGAAAGTGTGAAGTAGTATTTGTTGCTGATGAAATTGCTTGTAATTTCACTATTCGCATCTTTGTCTATAGACAATAGGTGGAGGTTGTTAGCTGCAACACCCATGATTGACTCAGTTATCTCATCAAAAGCAGTAACTGATTGAAGTTCCCCTGTTGGGTCCTTTAGATCGATCCTGAGTGCATATCTATACTCATAGTTATGAACTTGTATGTTGCAACTCGAACAAAACCATGAACCATTTCCATGCTCTCGCACTTTTTTCCTGCATTGTTTGTCACCTTTTTGAAGAGGACATGATGTGTTAAATTTTTTTTCCATACTAATATTTGTGATTTCTTTGAACTGAGGATGACATATTTCAATTTGTTGATTTCGTGGTATGTCTCTTTTTTCAGGGAAAGTGTGAAGCAATATTCATTGCCGATGACATTGCTTGTAATTTCACTATTTGCATCTTCATCTATAGACAATAAGTAACTGGTGCTATTATCACTGGTATAGGTTTCACACAAGCTTTCTTTTACCATTAGGTTGGGAAACAAAAGTTCTTAATTGTTTTATGATTGTATTTTAAAACTACTGAATATGGCTAGTGAAAAGGACGCATTTCATCAAACACGTTGGGTGCCCTGTTCTAAATCTCCCATTCTAGCAGAAGCTGAGAGGATGTTGGAAAAGATTATGGAGTCCGCATGTACCCTTGCCGATCGTATTATTCATAAAGATGTGAAGGCCTTTCGAACACAACCATTTTTTTCATCTCATGTGATAAATGAAGTTCATGAGGTCACATTTGTTTTAGGCATTTAGTCAAACAATTTGCATGGCACCACTTTGTGTGATGGAGGACATGAGAACTGGTAGACAATGGACACCTCCGACGAATAATCTTCCAATGATCCACTACCATGGCTTTGATTGAAAATACATCTAAAATGTTTGAATTTTATGTGGCTTTGATTGAAATTTTGTTTGAAATGTTTGAATTTTATCTCAGGAGTTGTCTCTGTGTCAAATGGCTCACGGAGGTTTGCCTCTTTTTCGGGCTTATAACGACTTCTGTAAATTCCATGGTGTCCCTGCAGCCAACTATCATGAGACCACCAACTACCATAAATGACATTAAACTCGTAGCAGAGCAGATTACGAAAAAAGGTTTGCCAAGAAGAAATTTAATTGTGTTTAAAAACGTTCAAACGACCATCAAATTTAACATATTGGGCGAAACGACCGGAAAGGGATTTCCCATAGGAGGAATGCCTTCCGTATAAAAAGTTACGTCTACTTAATAATGCATGCATAAAGTGATGCCTTCATAAAATTACTAAAACCATACGCTAAATGTCCGTGAGAATAATATGTAAAACCACTTTTCCCCTAATGCGCCTCAAGAGAAATAGAAAGGGGGGGTTCCGTTGATGCAACCATCAAAGAATACATCCACCCGATATTAATGGAGTCCAAATTGGAGCCGACATCAATAAAAGGCGGTGGAGTGGGTTGAACCAAAATTACTGTATTGTTAGTTAACATCGACACAACATTCGACATTGATGGTCTCGTCTCTGGAGCGCTTTGCGTGCATAGATGAGCAATGTGGATTACCCCTACTATCTCTTCCTTATTTATTTTAGATTCTCCTTTTGCAATTCTTCTGTCTTCCAGCTCAAATGCCTCATTTTTCTTGTGTAAACTCCACGCTTGTACATAAACACAAAGGATTCTTCAAGATGCCCCTCAGAACAAGTAATCCAGGAAAGATCTTAAATGAAGTTTCGAGTCTTACCCATTGTAGAAGGAGCTCCATCTCGAGTGGAAGTTTAGGATCCCTGACCTTTCTGCCACTCACAATCTCTAGAACCAACATGCCATAGCCGTACACATCTACCTTATCTGTCAATTGACCATGAGTTGCATACTCCAGCGTAGTATACCCTCTGCCTCAAACAAAAAAAACACACATGCATTGGATTTTAATAAATAGATCAGATCCACAAACACACTAACATAAAAACCCTAAATAATCTTACATTGTACCCCCAACTCTGATAGTAAGATGTGTGTGGTCATCAGGAAAGATTCTTGGGTTCTAATCAGGATGAGAAAAGTCTTTTAAGGCCTTGCTGTGAAAACAAAATAAACTTACAAAATGAACTCACAGGAAGAAGATTTAATGGAGAAGAAAGCGATGGTGGAGTAACGTAAATAATAGCCGGCCTCGAGAGCATTTGCATCTGGTGCGGGGGGCAGCCATTTATATATCTGGTAGCATCTTGCAGACAAACGTCACAGCTATTAGTGGAAGGGTCTTTCTACACATAGCCAGTCCATAAAGGGGCGTCAGTAATCCATTGGCACTCATTTTACTAGTGGCAAAACCCTCATTTTTCACAGCCTCAGAGTTGATGTTTTCTAACAATTTCTGCACGGTGTTGTTGAAAATTGGAGGACTGGTGCTGTCTTTAGAGCTGCAGACGTTGGAGACGCCAAGATCCACTGCTTGATAAAAAAAGTATGATTCTCGTAACGTAAAAATCATCCGTCAAAAATCATTCACGAGTGCTCCAGTATTGTCGCGGTAGTATGTAACAATTTGATTCTGGGACTCTCTATGGCACTCATTGCAATCGTTCAAGGACAAGTCGTTTCTGCACTGGGAAAACCCATACACAGCGTTTGCCCCCTGCCCATTAGAAGTCGTAGCGAAGTGAGTTAAAGAAATGTTTTTGGTAAGGGATGAGAAAATGACGGCATGATTTTCTCTGAAAGCAAGAGGGTTTTCAGAGTCAATAAGACTACAGCCATGACCAGCTTCTACAGTTTGGGGATCATCTTGTAGGTGATGTACAAAATTAGGTGAAGCTAAAATTAAGATAAACTCATTCTCAGTAGTAGTCAATAAAGAGCGGCATGCATTATACGGGCGTGAGGCAACGATAGTGGGGGAAATTTGCGGTGGCAACAAAAACACTAATCTTTATCCGTCTAAAGAAGGAAGGCATGGCAGCCTGTTTTCAGAGTTGTGTGCATTTTTCAATAAACCCACAAAGAAAACAAGAACCACAACTCTATTGACATTTTTTAACAAACCCACTAAACATAGGGAATAAAAAAAGGTCAGGTTTATCCATATTTCTAAAAACCCAATAATGCAATCTCAATCTTCTGCATCATAATGCACAAACCTCATACTGCAAATCTGTAAATGTTTAAAAAACTCTGATTTGACCTTTCCTTCTTTAACAAGCCTTCCCTCCACCCAGTTTCACTATGTTTCCTTTCAGGCTCCTCTGTCCCTCATCTTCGTACGCACTGCACACGTTGCTCCCACCATAACCCAGCTCACCTCTATACTCTTCGCTTCACGTTTCAGTTTCACAAAGATATCGTGTACAACATGATTATAACACACATGTACAATATATATTGAACTAAATAAAAATTTATCAGTGAGTTGCAAGGGGATGAATTTGGCTGCAATCAATTGTGATATTCTGCAAACAACACAGGTAAATTTTTTTGTTAAAAATGCGAAAACGTCCAGACAACTGTCAAACCGTCAACTTTAATACAGTCATAGAAACGTTTGAAGGTTAAGCTTTGTTAAACCCTAAACCCTAAACCCATAATCTGAATGTTAGGTTGAGCAATGTTTTAACATTGGAGGAACGCATAAGGATTGTACACAACCATAGGGGGAACGCCTTCGGCCTAATAACTATTTATTAATGTGCTGCAATAAAATGGATGTCTTTGAAAGTGGATATTGTGGATCCATTATTTATTCCTTGTTTCTATCACGTTAAGTGTCATTGGAGATGTCAATATCGAATTAGGTTAGGGCTTCTTTCAATTTGGCCTAAAACTATACATCAATATTTACGCTGAAGGCGTTATACTATTGGAATGAGACTTGTTTTATGCACGGAGGTAGTATTATAGCAACATGATTCTACCAATCAGTATGTAGCACACAGATTTTGTGTTTCCTTGGATGCAACAAAACTGTCAATCCGTGGCCTTCATCAACAGTTGGAAGAACTTATTGCTCTCACATGTTACATACATGTATCTAGTTTTACTGCTAAACAATCAATCCAGAACAATGTCAGTCAGAGCATTGAATAATGGCACAGGCCTGAAGATTAAAAAACTACTTAATAGAATAAAATTTTGTCAAAAACAACCGATGGTCTGCAGATCCAACACACTTGAAGCCAACGAAACACATTTTTTGCTAAACTACTAGATTGTAATGCCGCTGACATTACAGTAGCAACAATTCGTGGTGACAAACACTTCACATGGAATATACAAGTGGTGGTTGTATCCTTATGGGATTTGGCGACTATAACAGTTCCTCCTTGGTTTCACAAACAACGCAGGTAAAAAAAATGGTTAAAAATGTGAAAATGTCCAGACGGTCATCAAACCATCAACTTTAATACAGTCTCAAAAACGTCTGGAGGTCCTTTACCATAGGGGGAATGCCTTTGGCATAATTAAAACATGAAAGGTAATATGCATTGGTTGTAAGAGTTTAGTGTATATTTTCGTTTCATCAAGGTTTAAATTTGGTAGCCACCATACCCAAAAAACAAATTTTAAGTGATAGTAAATTTTCAAATTTCTCCTTCAAAATAAGTAAATAATTCTTTTTTTTATATGTTAATAATAAAAATATAAATGATAACTTTACCTTTATTTTAAACTAATTTTAATATATATTTGTACTAGGAAAATTTTTAGTGGTAAAATTTTGTTAATTCACGAATATTCTTGTTTTTCGAATTGGCATTTGACGAATTTGAGGAGTTAGTACACAACACCATTTTGCCTAAATTATTGGTATGCAAGCTACTTTGGGTAGACTTGCCTAGTTTAGTGTATATTTTCATTACATCAAGGTTTAAATTTGGTAGCCACCATACCCAATAAAACAAATTTTAAGTGATAGTAAATTTTCAAATTTCCCCTTCAAAATAAGTAAATAATTCTTTTTTTTATATGTTAATAATAAAAATATAAACGTTAACTTTACCTTTATTTTAAACTAATTTTAATATATATTTGTACAGGAAAATTTTTAGTGGTAAAAATTTGTTAATTCACAAATATTCTTGTTTTTCAAATTGGCATTTGACAAATTTGAGGAGTTAGTACACAACACCATTTTGCCTAAATTATTGGTATGCAAGCTACTTTGTTGGGTAGACTTGCCTACAATTTAAAATAGATTTCATGGTTATGAAGGTATATCCCAACTGTCTCAAAACTCAAATTGGGCACAATCGCCAACATAAATACTATGTATATAAGACTCCCAGGTACTTTGAGGCCAAAGGTAGATATCACAGATAATAACCAACCATTTGCATAACCACCCTACACAAGTAGTCACAATTGAGCCATCCGTCTACAAATTGAACGTGGTTGTCTTATAGTCAATGGACTACATAAACACCGAGCATTTGCAATTTACAAGATTTTGTAGTCGACTGCAGGTGTTTCCCAACCATTTCTAGGAATTATAGGGTTTCTCGTAATATGATGTGATAACTTCTAGGAAGGGGCTGAGCCAATATTAAAAAAATTATCCTGTTATCTTATTTTAGTTAGCTACAAAAAAGTCCAACACAATCCATATCCAAACCAAATACATGTACTAAAAGTTTAATTGTGTTTTTTATTCATTTTCAATTACATAGTTAGGTTCAATAATAATACGAAAAACATTTTTCATGTAGAACACACTGAAATAATTAATCCCAATAACATGTTACCACGTCAAAATATTATTGACAATGACATGCCTCCACTTGACGACAATCCTTATTATGTGCCTCCACTTGACGACAATCTTGATTATGAGATGCAATTAGCAGAAGACATTTCTACTTCTCATCAAACATCAACTTTAGTTGTAAATTCTACTCATAATTTCATGTCAAGGAAGAGGACATTGGAGGACATTATTGATGATGAGATGGAACTAACAAAAGAGTTTTCTACTCATCAACCACCAATTTTAGTTGAAAACCCTTAGAAATCTAAGTGAAGGAATAAAAGTAGATGGACAATTGGAAGGTATTTTAAGTTTGACTAGGCAACTAAATATCCATTCATTGAACCAGTTATGCTAGAAAATGGTAATGATACCCCAACTGAATATAGATGTGCAATATGTAGTTGGAAACTTGGAAAGAAACACAAAATGTAACTCAAGTTGGACACAACTGAGAAACGTTGTGGAAAAATATATATGTTGGTTAAGAAAACGATGGACAAACAAAAAGAACACACAAATGAGAAAATGCAAAACAATGCATGCATGTAAGATACACAACAAATTATGAAAACCATCATAAATGGGTTGCTTGAGGATTATTTCAACTGCTCGAGTTTTGGTTCGGTATGTATTACAATATAGCAATTATCATATCAAATTTCATATGTAATTCTTATATGTAATTTCAGTATCTTTATTTTTATTTGTATTTATGTTAATGAGTATGACATTGTCTTTCATAAATGATATATGAGAAAATTTTAAAGCAATAACACCATTGAACTTCGAAGTTAAAATCATAGTACTAAAATATTTTTGGATAGGTAAATAAGGGTTGAAGGGTCCCTTTCCTTTCGATTTATAATTTGGAAATAGTACATAAAGTATCAAAAGTTTATATACAAAAACCCATTACGAGATATTTATAATGGAACGGTATAACCTAAGGTACTATATCTTAATATATCCAAAAAATCATTTATGGAGGGTATAAGGACCAACATCATCTTTATCAAAAACAATAAACCCTTGAGTTTCGACTTGTTTGAGATGTGTTTTGCAAGCGTTTTCTTTCTTGTGCCTCGAGATACTCCCCATCCAATGAAATTGGTGCCTTCAAGGCATCCAATTTGGGAATTGGCAGTTTGATGGCATCCTCGAACTCGTGATTGACCAATTTATTGACCAAATTCATAAGAGTATAAAAAATCCTCCAATGTCTTAAAAGTCATGACAATTATGAATCTGTGCGAGAGAGACTCAGAAGGGGAAAGTAGTGACAAATCATGTCCTATTAATTCCAAATTTTCTAGAATGATGTCCAATTTTTTTCTATGCTCAATTCTAATGAAGATAATCCCCATCGCCACTGTGACCTACTTGTCAAGATTTATTTTGAGAATGTTGTCAATGTAGACCACAACTATTTTTAGAATTTTTCCGTAGGTGATTTTGGAGATTGAGATATTCAGAACCTAGAATGGCCTTAATGGCATCCAACACCCTCTCAATTTGGGCTATTAAAAAATGTTTAGCTTGGTGTCCATGATGGCTTCATGAAAATATATCTCTCTATGTTGGTTGCGTAGATAAAACCACGTATACAAAATGGTGGCCATAAAAAATTGTAAAAACTTAGGGGAGTACGAGTGTGTAACAAGGATGGTTGAGAATAGTGAAAAAATAGCGGGGTATGTCTGTATTTATAAACCGACTGGGACACATGGTGACATCTGGTTGGATAAACACACATGAAATTGATTACATATGCATTTGATTTGTTGCAAGTGCATGGGACCCGTTGCATATGCAGCTGACCGATTGCATTTACATTCGGTTGGGGCACTAAGATGCATGCTTCTATGATGCCCCCGCAAAGAGCAACTCTCCTAGCTATGCAACTGCATTGTAGAAAACTGATTGAAGCCATATATATGTTTATTTGTGTTGTTTGCATGTAATTTTGGTTATACAGATGTTCGTTTGTGTTATTCTCCACATTCGTTGTCACTTCATGGTTCTCAATTTTGATTCACTTGTGTGACTATACAGTTTTCGTTGCTATTTGCCATGAATTTGAAACACATTTTCACAGATTCGCCAAAATCCAAGGGGAATTTTGGTAAGGGCTCTAAAAAATTTCCCTCAATGGATCTATATACAAAAATGATGGTCATATTCTAAATATGCAAGTCAAGCAAGAAATTTCTCTCTAAAATTTGTTAGTATTATATAACTTAAAAGTACAAACTGCTGTCAAACTTGACCTAGTAAATTGCTTTGTGAATTTAACCTCTCCAAGATAATGTTGTGAGATTGAGATTGGCGGTGGATAACAGGGGCATTTAATGATTAATATTGGAGCATTTAAATGTGGACCTCTATTCAATCAACGCCTACCCCAATGTCAATGAAAACAATTAAATGGCCACATGGATGATGACTACCAAATAAAACTAAATTTATTAAATGAAAGGAGAAATAATATTAAGGAAGGATTTGTTTTGAAGGGGGATGAGATTGATCTGACCATGTTTGCATGTGGCTATGTGATGGAGACTAAAAGTAAGATTGGAGTTGATTTTTGAGGAGGATGGCTTTGGCATTAAATGATTCTAATTGAAATGTTGGTATGTGGAGTGTTGTACAATCTAATTCTTTCTATATATTCTGTACATGGTCATCCTCAAAAGCTATTGACAGTCTTCCGAAATTCTCAATAGATTTTGGGGATGACCATGTATAAATCTACCAAAGATCACATGTCTTTGGTCAATAAGAAATTTATAAAGGAAGATATGAAATTATTAATTATATATAGTTGAAAACTCATAAAAACGTGTAAACAATTGTCAATGTTAAACATGGGTTGGAGTTGTGATCACGAAGTCTCCTGCATCTTGGACATATCAAAGGAGCAATCTAAAAAATCATAAATTCTCCCACCAAAAAAGACATGGTAGAGACATTAATACATTTCCCACCAACAATAATACATCACAAACTTATTTCACCTTCATAAACCCCAATCCAAAAACAATACAAGTACATCTCAGTAGGATTGATTATTTACAAAAAAAACAAGAACACAAAACATTAGAAAGAGACAAACATTAATGATAACATGGGATTAATTTCCCCTTTGAATGCAAAGTTCCATAATATTCTATTGACACGTGCAATGTGGTTTGGGTATAGAGGAAAACATGCAAGAGGTCATGTGCAAATATTTAAGCCATCACTTTTATTTTCTTGAATATTTGATTAAACTCCTTTGGCCATACACAAAATGTGACATCCTATGGTTTTTTGTTTTTCATTTTTTGGCTTTTAGAAGACATTTTGGGATGTCACTAAAACCTAAAGGAGCAACTAAAAAAAATCCACCTATGCCATATTTAGGCACTACCATGCATTTCACAACATATGTAGGTGTTGTCTCTTGAGGAGGAGGAAAATGCCCTGTTCTAAATCTCCCATTTTGACAGAGGTTGAGAGGATGCTGAAAAAGGGTGTGGCTTTTGGATTTACTCTTAAAAATTGCACTTTCCTAAAAATTTCCAGATCCTTTTCAACAACCCATTTTTTTACATATCCCACAATCATTGTAGTCCATGAGACTGCATATATGCCACATTTTGAAGACATGTCTGCCAAGGCACTTGCAACTTTAACATATGTTGGAAGTCCTTTCTCCAAAACGATTCAATAGATGTCCACATCCCATTTCAAATCTCCATTTTGGAACATGCTAGTAACATCCTAGAAAATGTGAACCTATTCTATTAGAACCCTATTGGTTGTATTTTGTGGAACACTATCAATGCTTTGTGAGGATAGGTCGATGTTTTCTGTTTAAACTGGTTAGGATAGACACTTGTTCGTTGCATTAGGTGGAATGATATGTTGAAATGGTCGTTGAAGGAGAACAAAACCAACTTTAAGTGATGACCAACCTCTAATATAACCCATAAAGAAGCTCTATATCATTTAAACAAGGCCCAAGAAAACTAATGATTAAGCTAGTGTAATTGCTTGTGTACTTGATGATTAAATTGTACATTGTATGTATCACCGAACTTCAAAATAACCATTGTAAACTTTTTGGTTATTAAATCTAAATACTTGCAATAAAAAACAATAAAAAATAGTTTCACAAATTGCAACAATGGAGTACTATGGCGCCTTTCTTTTGGCCATGCTTTTATTAACACAAAAACCTAAACTTAGGAATTACAACTCCACTTGCAAAGCAAGTTAAACTCAAAATAGAACTACTAATAATAGTAAAACAATATTAAACTAATTTTGGACTTCCAGTTAACTTAACAATAGACTCATGTAATCCATTGACAAAGTCAACATGCAAGAAGTTTTTCCCGAAATAGAATTATGCAAGCTAGACATGCATTCAAAGCTTAATTATAGCTTTCTCCTAGAGAATTTTCCCAAAGGTCCCTAAAATATAGGGGTGGTCATACAAATATCATATTTTTAGTTATCTTAACTTAGAAAGTGTCTCTCATATCTTTGGGGATGACTACATAAGAATCAGTACTTATCCGGAAACTGATAGGCGGCAATATATTTTTAGTTTTTCAGTAATTTATTAGGAAATCACTTATTTAGTCATATTTTATTAAACAAAAAAAGGAATAAAATAAATTAGTCTCATTCTAAAATTTTATTTTTAGAGTATTTCTAAAGATAGAAATTTTCTAAATCTAGCATAACATCAAATGTCAAAATTGGCATCATTCCCAACATTTCCCCCTTTGATGCAAATGGAAAAAATTAGAATCATTTACTTGAGTCTTCCATGTGTGTGCTTCAACAATACCTTGGTGAGTATATCAACAATTTGATCATTTATTCTTAAAAAATTGTAATCCCTTGTAACAACTGAAGTTTTACAAGTAGGATTGTACAACTTGTATGCTTTGCTTCCGTCACTATAAGAAATGAAAATATGAGCTACACTCTTAGGATCCATTTTTTTCTTATTTTGATCACGAAAATGAACAAAAACTAAACAATCAATTACCTTTAAATGATATATATCTAGTTTTGAACCATACCAAGCCTAATAAGGTGTCTTGTCTTTGATTACCATTGTAAGGACTCTTGTTTATGATGTAAACTATAGTCTTTATTGCGCCAACCCAAAAACATATTTCCATGTGCTTATTTTCAAACACAGTCCTTGCTAATTCTATGATGGACCTATTATTTCTTTAAGCCACACCATTATGTTGTGGTGTGTAAGGAGCTATTAATTGTCTCATGATGCCCTATGAGGACCAAACTCAAAAACTTCATTCTAACAAAATTCTCCAGCTCTATCTTTTCTTAGGTTTTTAATGGAAAGTCCACTTTAATTTTCAGCCAAAGCTTTGTAATTTCTAAAAATTGAACAAACTCCACTCTTCCCTTTTTACAGAAAACCCACACACACCTTGTAACATAATCAATGAAAGAAATGAAATACAAATTCTTACCAATACCTCTACAAGACGTTGGTCCACACAAATATGAATGGATTAACTCTAAAGTTTTTCTTGCTCTCTATTTTTTGATAGGGAAGGACTCCCTATGATGGTTTTCAATAATACATGACTTGCATGCAACATCCTTCTTTGAATCTATCTTGAGAAGACCTCTTACCGTACCCATTTTGATCTAAAAAATGTTTTAAGTGTATCATTTATCAATTTACCCAGTTTCATATACTTATCATAATTGTCTTAATCTCCCATTTTTACATTAAAAATTGGCTTAATTGATTAAAATAAAATCTAAAATTGATAATAAACAACAAGAATAATGAATAAAATGTAGAAAAATACAAACCAATCTTGATAAGTTCACACATTTTGGGCTACGTCTTCGGGTTGAAAAAACACTCAAACTGATCAATTAATGATGTAAAAGAACTCGTGCAATCTATTTTTTACATCAAAATAATAACTTTACTCTGCAAATAATCTCTACCTTGTCTTTAGGAAGTCTGCAAATCACACTTCTGACCTTCAATCTCCCTTCTACAATAAATAAACTATATTCTTTCTTTGCTCTCCTTACCAAATGGCGAAAAAATGTCCCTTTCGAATAAAATGTTCTCCCTTATATAATATTTCAATTCGTCTATAGGTCACATCCTTATCCATTTACCATGGAGATAGGGGTTCAAATCCCCCAAAATTGCCTTTTTTTAGGCTTCTGAATCTTAAATAAAAAGAATATAGGTAAAATCTTACACTTTGGTTTACAAAATGGAAATAGCCCAAAAACCAAGACTCATAAATAGGTGTGGGTAGTGATGGGTTCAAACCATACTCCTACGGTTAAGCCTATTCTTTTGGCTTCTTCATGCATTTATCCTCCTTTTTATCCCACATTCGTTGGGACTGCAACAAATATTGGTTTTAAATAGAAACTTGCTTGTCTATTCAATCATTGTGAAGACCACCTTGGAACTCAATCATGCTTCCTTCCTTGGAACTCATAGCATGTATATTGGGGGTTGTTTTGGGAACTTTCCGGATGTAATACCACGTTGCATTGGGTGACAAGTATTTATAAAATTAATGGGATTTATCCCACATGTATTATGGGAAATACATGAGAGCTATATATATATATAATTTCTTGTAATAGATAGTGAAAAATGGCTGCAAGGTCCCCCTCCATACAAATAGAGGACCCCACCAACAGATGGCCCCCCAAATAGTAAATAGCGCAGGCTGCACTTAAAAATATGTATGCTTGTCAAATATTAGAGACAAAAAACCAAAAAAACCCATTTGTTCCTCTCTGCCATGTGCCACCATGTGATTGGTCCACGTGCCATGATGTGATTGAGCCAACTAACAAGTCTAGTCAACAAGATGACATACACACTATACTTTATCATATGTTTTACCTATTTTCCTTCAGATTCAATGGGACATAAATTTTGCATATGAAGTTGGATTGAACCCATTCAAAATCCATTGAAAATATCTCGATGAACTCTTCAATATGTGGTAAATTTCATCATGATTGTAGATTGTTTGATCAAATCAGTTGCGAGGATCCTCCTGATTAATCCTCCCAATTAAGAAGCTTTTGGACCACCAAAGTTTTGATTTTAATTTGACAATAAGTGAGGGTACAACTCCCTCACCTTTCCAATTTCTATCCACCTTGATTTTCTTGGATGCATCCCTTTTAGAACCACATAAAGGTACTCTACATCACCCCTTCATGAAGTCCTCACCCTCCTATCAAGAATAACATCTTCCTGCAACTCATCAAGATATTCAAGAGTAAAATCATTAACAGAAGGAAATTGAACATTTGCATGCCTTGATCCATGATTATAGAAGGCTCATGTAGTTTCAAGTTTTCAATAGTTAAAACATAATACATCTGCATATATGGAGGTAACTTTAACCAAAAAGCATTGTTACCAATCTTTTCCAAAATCTTAAATGAACCATACTTGATTGGTTTGAGCATTTTACCTTCACCTTCAAGCATTTTTTGCTAATGTGTAGCCAAACTTGATCACCAACTTGGAAGTGATGATCAACTTGATGATTTTCATGCCTAGCCTTATACTTGGCTTAACTCTTTTCTAATTTATCTTGGACAACTTGATGAATTGATTGAATCTTTTGGATGAACCTATTTTCTTTGTCTTCATCTTTATGTCCATTCATCACTGGTTCTTGTCCAAAAGTGAAGTCCAAGGGGGACTTAGGAAAATAACCAAAGAAAGTCTCAGAAGGAGACTTTTGTGTAGAAGAATGTATGGCATGATTGTAAGCATGTTGCACATAACACAAGTTTTCATCCCAACACTTGGGATGCTTTCTACAATACCCCAAGAGAAAATTTACCACTACTCAATTAACCACTTCTGTTTTCCCTTCATTTTTTGGGTGGAAGGCAATGCTCTTCTTGAGTTTTGTGTCCATTGAGTTCCACAAAGCTAATCAAAACCTCCCAATGAATTGAGAATCCCGATCAGATGCAATAGATGTGGGAAAACCAAAATGAACCCAAATATTGTTAAAGAACAAATGTGTAATCATCTCGCCTTTTATCTGTTTTTTACTGGGCACCAATACACACATTTTTCTAACATTATCCACAACCACATAAATATAATCATGTTTTCTTTTTGACATAGGAAAGACCTACAAAATTCCATAGAAACACTCTCCCATAGATGGGTAAGTACTGGAAGTGGTGTATACAAGCCCAAATTATGATTACTAGTCTTGTTAGTGGCACAAAGAATACAACATTTTACATACTTAGATACGTTTTCATACATTCAAGGCTAATAGAAATATCTATGTAACTATGTAGTTGTTTTCACAATGTCTAAATGACCAAAAACAAGAGAAGTATGTGCTTCCCTAATCAAATGAACTTTTCATCTTGCAAAATGCAAAGTTTACGAAGATGATAAAGCAATCCATCATGTAATTGATAGTCTAATTCTTCCACTTGATTACCATGAGTTAGATCTTTATAAACATCCTTAAAATCAACATCTCTAGCATGTTGTTCCTTATAACTTTCATGCATCAAAGGACTATGATACAAAAGAATAGATGCAATAATATGAGGTCTTGAAAGCATGTCACTAACCTTATTTTGTGTACCTTTTTGTACCTTATCACAAGATGGAATTGTTTCAAAAACTCCATCCAACGAAAGTGTCTTGACTGTTCTAACTTTGACTATGATTGGAGATATTGTAAAGGCTGGTGATTTGTGTGGATAGTCTCTTTTCCCATCAAATAATGCTTCCATTTTTTCACAATTTGTACCAAAGCAATCAAATCTTTATCATAAGTAGGATAGTTCCTTACCACATTTGTTAAGGTCTTTGAATGGTAACACACACAGTTTCTCTTTTGCATTATGACGAAACCCATGGTATAATCAATCACATATGTTTCAATATCAAATGGATATCATAAATCAGGTAGTGATAACATTGGGGATGTTATTTTATTTTATTTTAACATGTCGAAGGATTTTTGGTGCTTTCCTCCCCATTAAAAACTTGTTTAGTACTTGTCAAGGAATGCAAAGGAAATGCAATAAATGAAATTTTAACAATAAACTTCCTCCAATATTGAATTTCCTTAAGGAAGCTTTTAAATTTTGTTACATTATTAGATAAGGTCATTTCATTATGGCTTCAACTTTAGAGGGATCAATTTTCAATTTATCATCCCTACAACATAGCCTCAATATACCAATAAAGTTTTACCAAATTCACACATAGAAATCTTTAATTATAATTTCTCCCTTTGGAAAGTATATAAGACATTCTGAATGTGTATAACACGATCTTCCCAAATTTTACTAAAAATAAAAATATAATCTAAGTAGAAAATAAAAACATCATATATGAATGGCCTAAATAAATCATTCATAACATGGATGAAGGTGACGACTGCATTAAAAATCCCAAAGGGCATAACAAGCCTTTGAAAAAACCCTTGCTTAGTTTAATAAGCAATTTTCCAAATATCACCTTCACTAATTATAACTTGGTGATAACCACTTCTCAAGTCTTAACTTAGTGAGATAAACATTATTTTTTAACTAATCTAACAAATCATTAACACGAGGAAGATGGTAGTGGGTTTTAACCTTTATTTTGTTCAATGCTCAGAAATCCAACACATCTGCCAAGTGTCATCTTTCTTTGGCACAAACATGATTGGTGAACCACATGGAGAAGTGTTTGGCTGATTGAACCATTTATCAAGCAATTCAAGAACCGAATTCTATATTTCTTCATTCTCTACCACTTACAACCTATACATGCCAATGTTAGGAAGAGATACATCTTGCTACAGTTGCATTTCATGCTGTATATCCCGTTTAGGAGGTAAACCTTATGGATCCTAAAAAAACCATCATAATTAGACATAATATTAACTATTTTATACTTATGTTTGGTATCAAAATAATCTAGAGCCTTGGATTTATCACCATTCTTGGCTTTTACAATCATGAATAAAAAGATTTTGCTTGCATTGAAAATATTTTTCATCTATCTTAAATCTATACAAGTTCAATAAGGTTGCCTTTATCCAATGGGATCTTACAATGTATTCAATCCCATATTTTACAAGAAAGTATTTATTCTCTTCCCTATAGAAGATTGTTTTCTATCAAATAAATAAGGACTTCCAAATACAATACCACAAATATCAAGTAGAAGCACATTTAATAATACCTTGTCAATGAACTTAGAGGTGATTGCAAATTTTAATTTACATGTTTTAGTGACCTGAAATTTAACATCATCACATACCCAACCCAAGGGGTATGAATTAGAATGTGGCTTAGTCTTAAGTCTTAAATTTGTAACCTATTCATCTATATGATTAGATTGTGACCCACTATCAAAAAGAGTATCTATTTTAGAATATTTAGAAATTACTCTTATGTGGAAAATAACATTTGTTTTCTTTTCATCATGCATATACTAGAAGAAGAATGAGAAGTATGGGAATTATGCTAGAAGAGGAAGAATAAGAACCTTGCAAACCCATAATGGTGATCTTAGTCTCATCACCTAAATCAAATCCAAGATCTTATTATACTGTTACAATAGTCTTCTTATCACCTTTCTTATTCTAGAACCTCTTTGGTTTAAGTTTTGGATGGAGCTTCCACACACTTAGCATCCACATGTCCTTTTCTACAATGTAAAAAAAAGGTTTCTCTTCTTTTTTCTTAATTGTGGACGTGTGTTTTGTCTCACCCTTTCCTTTACATTTAATTTTAGGTTGTTTAATTGATTTATTTGTGAAGTTTTCCTTAGTCAATTTACCCCTTGATTCAATATGGGTAGGTGGAAAAAAACTTCATCAAGATTAGTAGGATTAAACATAAGTATTATTTGCCTTAAACAACTATGTAACCCACTAGTATAATTTAAAAGAGTCTCTTGAATATAAAGGGGAATGCCCAAAAGCAAAGCCATTTTTCTAAACTCTTGAGTGTAACATTGTACACTTTGACCCTTAGAATTCATTAAGTTTTTCCAATCTGTAGTAACTTGTTACATATAACCAAATGGATAAAATTGATTTTCAATGCAAAAACAAAATCATTCCAAGAAGAAATAAATTTACCATGTTTCAAGAGATCTTCCTATGTCTTACTCTCCCAACAAGTGAGTGTTGTACCACCTAATCGATGAGTAGCTAATTGGTGTTTTGCTTCCTTATACACAATCATATGAACCCTGCAGTATAATTCAATTTGTTTGATCCAATTATCCAATTTATCTACACTAATATCTCCATTATAAATTGGTAAATCAAACTTAACATCAAGATTTAAAACAAAGAAAACAAAATTAGCAATTTTCTTTTGTTTATCATTAAAGGAATAACTATAAGGTTTGGAAGGAGATGGGGGATATTTAGGAGGTTCTTCTCCTTTACCCTTACCATTGGTTTCATCCTCTTATTTCAATAATTTGCTTCCTTTCTCAATAGAAATCTTCCACCATGTTTTTCATTTTTCTATAAAAGCTTGATAGAAGGCCATTTTTGAGTCTAGTCCTTCCATAAAAAGTTATATTAGTTGACTCTGGATTACACGTCTTGAACCAATTTCTGGGTTATACTCTTCAAAAAATCCTTCTCCAAGATTTGATTTAGACCTTGTTAGCATTCAAAACGAAAACTTACAAATCTAATAAGAGTGTTAAAATATCCTTGATAAGCTTCTTTGATACCAACCTTGATCCCAAAAATATTTAAAGTGTTTCACTTATCAATTTAATTGATTTTTAATACTTATAAATTTCTCAATTTATCATCTTTACATGAAAATTTTGCTTAATTGATTAAAATCAAATTTAAAACCTATAATAAATAAAATCTAAAAAATGTAAACCAAGCTTGATAATGGGGTTCACCCTATTGGGCTACGTCTCTAGGCCCAAAAAAGCACTCAAACCGATCAATTAATGATGTAAAAGAACTTGTACAATCTTGTTTTACATTAAAATAATAACTTTAGTATGTAAATTATCTCTGACTTGTCTCTAAGAAGTTTGTAAAATAGGCTCTTAACCTTCAATATCCTCCCTACAATAAAGAAACCCTATTCTTTCTTTTCTCTCCTTACCAAAAGGCTAATGAAAAATGCGTTCCTTTCAAATAAAATGTTCCCCCTTATATAATATTTTGAGCCCCCCAATCTATTGGTCAAGTCCTTATCCTTTTACCATGAAGATAGGGGTTCAAATCCCCCCAAAATGCCATGTTTTAGGATTCTTAATCCCAAACATAAAGAATATAGGTAAAATCTTAGACTTTGGTTTAGAAAAATGGACATAAACTAATGACCAAGACTCATAAATAGGCGTGGGAGGTTATGGGGTCAAGCCCTACTCCTACGCTTAAGCATATTGTTTTGGCTTCTTCATGTATTTATCCTCTTTTTACCCCACATTCATTGGGATTAAAACAAATCTTGGTTTTAAATAGAAACATGCTTGTCTATTCAATCGGTCATGAAGACCACCTTGGAACTCATAACATGTATCTTGGGGGCTATTTTAAGTCCTTTGTGGAGTGTAATGTCGCCTTGCATTGGGTGGATAGTCTTTATAAACTTAATGCGATCTATCCCACATGCATTGTGGGAAAAAATTGAGAGCTATTTATATACACAATTGCTTGCAATGTATAGTGAAAAATTGTGGCAAGGTCCCTCTCCATACAAAAATAGGACCCCATTAGCTGATGGGTCACTAGACAGTAAATAATGTGGGCCCCACATATAAACATGTATGCTCAAGTCAAAGATTGGAGAAAAAAACCCATTTGTTCCTCTTTGTCATGTGTCATCATATGATTGGTTTACATGTCAGGATGTGATTGGCCACCTGGTAAGTGTAGTCAACACGATAACATCAACACTATACTCTATCATATTTTTTTACCTATTTGACTTCAACTTTAGTGGGCCATAAATTTTGTATACTAAGTCTTATTTATCCCATTCAAAATGCATTTGAAATATCTTGTTGATCTCTTTTATGTGTGGGAAGTTTCATCATGATTGTAGATTATTTGTGGAGATCCTATTATATCACTTTATGTAAAGAATATGCAAACTTTTGAAATTGATATGACTATATAGTGGATTCCATAACATGTTAACATCCTCAATGGTAGAGAGACAAGTACCTCTATTAATCAAACTGATACTTAGTGGAAACATCTTATTATTTTCCATTCAATCTATTTCTAGATTTCTTATAAAATTTTGAACAAACTCCATCTTTAAAAATATGTTTAAAACTCTTTTCAACTAGTTGTTCAATAGTGATCAAATTATGATTCAAACCTAGAGAAATATACACATAATTAATTTCACCCACCTTTACTTGAGGTGATTTACATGATGCCCTTTATTTTCCATTCAATCTATTTCTAGATTTCTTATAAAAAATTGAACAAACTCCATCTTTAAAAATATTTTTAAAACTCTTTTCAACTAGTTGTCCAATAGTGATCAAATTATGATTCAAACCTAGAGAAATATACACATAATTAATTTCACCCACCTTTACTTGAGGTGATTTACATGATGCCCTTTCCTTCAATTTGAATGGATTTTCCATCCCATAAATGAATTTTGAAGGTGTCATCTAGAATGATGAAACCCTATTGCCGAGTTGTCACGTGATTTGAGAAACTTGAATCAAGAAACCACATATTCTTGGCATCTTATTTTCCCACATTGCATGTGAGACAATATTTTGAGTCAGCTTTTGTCCCACTTTGTTCAGATTAGAGTTATTTCTTCTCACCCTCTTGATTAGCTATATTCTTTTCTACTAATTTCCTATAATATTTTTGAATGTGTCCATGCTTTTTGCAATAATGACAAATAAGTGAATTCTTACTCTTTCCTTTGAAATTAAGTGTACTTTCCCATTTGAATTAAAGTTATTTGAATTTTTTGATTATTATTTAGTGTCTTTTTACCTTGGATTTGAAATTCTTGCCTTGGTTTCAAGTACATGATCTTGATTTCTCACATATATTCATCTCATCCTCATGGGATAAAATAGAACCTACTAATTCATCAACACTTGTAGTGTTCACATCCTTACACTCTTTAAGAGTGATCACAATATGCAACCATCTTGATATTAAAGATCTCAAAATATTTCTAACAATCATTTTATATTCAATAGTTTCTGCATAAACTATCATTATATGAACCATATCATTCACTCTTATGTAAAAATATCCTACACATTCACTTTTTGACATTCTTAAAATTTCAAAGTTCATTTTGAGGGTTTGGAAATTTTCTTCTGTTACCTCAATAGAGCCTTGATATGAAGTCTCTAAGGTATCCCATGCTTCATGAGCATTTTTGTAGCCAACAATTTTTGGGTAGACACTAGGATCTATAACACTCTGAAGATAAAAGAAGGCTTGGGCATCTGACTTCTCTTTATCTTTTTTCACTATCTTTTGATCTTCAGAGAGAAAATTCTAATCAGAAGATGGTTGACACTCATTAATTATATTGTCTAAAACTCCCTTCCAAACAATGGTGGTTGATACTCATTGATAGTATTGTCCCAAACTTCTTTCCAAAACAATAATTCTCTTCAATTGATCCCTCTAATACTCAAAGTTGTCTCCTTTGAAAATAAGGATATTTATAGAAGAAAAAATGATGAAAGTCATTTCTTGTAGAACCATGATAGGTTAAAATAGTTGTGAAAGGAAAAAAACCAAAAAATTGAAGTTTTGATCAATCTATGATATAACCCTTAAAGAATCTCTATATCATTCAAACAAGGCCTAGTAAAACTAGTTAGTAAACTAGTGTAATCACTTGTGTACTTGATAATCAAATTGTACATTGTATGCACTATTGAACTTCACAATAAGCTTTATAAGCTTAATGGTTATAAAATTTGAATAGCTAAAATAAAAAGTAGTAAAATAAATTTCACAAATTGCAATAATGGAGTAATATGGCGCCTTCCTTTTGGCCATGATTATTATATTAGAATGACATAAAAGAACCTGATAAAGTGTAGGAATTACCACTCAGGCATGTCATACAAGTTAAACTCAAAGAGAAAACCACTAATAATGGGAGATTATAACACTCTTACAATAAGTGCAAACTTGATCCTTTAACTTAAAAATAGATGTCCTTGCAATCTGTGAACAAATTCAACATGGTTATAAGCGTAACCTGGAATAGAAGTATGCAAGTTTGTTTACATATCTTTCATAGATTTAATGTGGGTAGCTCCAAATATGACTCTTAGATTGAAGTGTATTCATGCTCCCATAAGTATATGAGGATGGTCACATTATGTAGCATTGATTATGTAGATCCTCATATCAAATGTACAACAGTAATGTGCCACCTGTAATTGAGTGGATGATTACGACAAAGTAACATTGTACTTATGCCTTGAGATTCCAAAGATGGTAATTGCGAGCATATGAGCCTCTTATTTAACAGTTTTAAGGAGAGGTTAATGTGAATGGCTTATTCGGTCCTACTCGACCTAAAAAACATTGAATCAAAGTTTAACACAATTCCTGGAAAACATCTTTAAATGTCTATTCCTTAGAGTTTTCTAAAATATCAATGGCCATACGACATCCAACATAATATTATCTGCTCTCTAATGGAGCATCATACATCCAACATAGAATAGCATCAATGCTTCCAAAAGAAATGTTCACGATCAACATAACAACATACAACTGATTTCATGTTCTCTCATCAGCGGGTCCCTCAGATGTAAAATTGGCTTTAATTTCCGATCCTGACCTCTTATTAGTCCCTCTGGATGAATAAGTATCCTCGGTATTTTTGGTGCCTACCTCGGATCACACCGTGCCAACTTCACTTTCCCCCAATTCGACTAACTTCCACTTGGTATTCTCTTTGGACTTTTATAGTTGTGCACTCCTTCCTTTCCCACTTCTCTCTCCTCTGAGCTAGCTCCTCTATTCTTCCAACTTAGACTTAAATCTGAATATGAGATATTTATTGTTCTTATCCTGCAATCTTCTCTCATCCAATCCTCATGCACCACATATCATGTAGTTGGCTTCTCTTTATCAAATTTCCCATCATTCAAGAGAACTACTGTATGTACCAAAAATTGTAAGGGTACTGCGCTGCCAAAACAATATTACACATGCCCCAATGATGATACAGGTCTCCTCGCAAGGTGTTCGGGATCCAAAAAATCTCTCCAAGTGTACGTTAACATCCCACATGCCCCACTTAGCCTCCGTGTGCTTTGTTTTTCTCTTTTCCCCTCTTTTCCTTTACATTTTTGTCTTCAGTGACGAAACTGCCGCCCTACCTTGGCGGCGGTCTCGTGGTCGCCGCCCAGGTAGGGCGACGATCCTGTAACCGCCCCCCTGCTCAGGGCGGTCGTCCTTCACGCATTTTCCAGCACATTCTTCTGATCACAACTTGCATAATTTTTCAACTTTTACCAGCTTTCTTATCCGCTTTGGCTAGTATTTATGTTTTATGGTCCCCTATAATAGTGTTTCTTCCATTGTTTAATGGTAAAAGAATCCTAGTTGGAGTTACCTTTGGGTGAATGGGAATTCTATAAATAGCTGGTTTGATTACAAGCAAATGGCGCCCCTCATCCTCTCATTTCAATAGTTTAGTCTTTCAGTTATTTCTTAGGAATTCAATAGTTTTCATTTGTTGCATGAATAGTTAGTCTTATTTTGTTGTTTAGAACCCACATGATCTTCTTGTTCTAGTGTTAGTACTGTTTCATACAATCAATTAAGGTAGGATAGTTTCATTTTCAGTCTGATGCCATCAGAGTTGCAAGTTTTGTTTGCCAAGAAGGATAGTTTCAGGTTCTAGATGTTTTGTGTTGTATGACTCGCAATAAATCCCGCTAGGAATTACATAAGCCAAGCTTTGTTCTCTTGCGCTATCCCTCTCCTACTCACATTGTATTCAGTCTACATCCAAAGCTGCCATTGTTCCAATACCTACTTCTATTGATGCTAGCATTACACACTTTTTGGGATTCACGTGAGCACGAAAGAATGAGGAGACCACACCGAGGGGACAAAGCCACACACAATCAGATTCGCTACTATTCTGCAAAATCCAGGTTCAAGCTTTCAAAGTTCTAGTTAAAGTATACCAAATAGAGTAGTGAATTACTTCATTTCGGTTACGTTCATTTTCGATATTGCCGGGGAAGCCGTGGGGATTGATAGTTTATGAGAAACTATGATTCGTTCCTCACTTTTGAGATAGGATCGAAAATATTTCAATTAAATTAGATCAGTTATTTAGTTATTTAGTTATTTAGAATAGATTCACAACTGCACAGACAAGTAGCTATACTCGGCTACCTTGTTTGTTTTTGATTCTGTTATTAGGTTAATTGTCGTTTTCTAGATATATTAAATAATTTCTCTTTCAATTCTATTAAATAGTTGTTATCTTAATTCTGTTAAATACTCTGTCAAAAATACAAAATAGAGAAGTTATATATGTTGTGGATATACTTTACATAATTAGTTTTACTTTTCTTTAGTTAGAATTTATATTGCTTCTTTTGTATGACAATCACGAGACCTAGGGAGCCCAAAGAATATGTATTCGAGCTAATCGTGCCTCAACCCAATCTTGTTGCAGCAATAACTAACATAGACCAAAATCTTAGAATTCAAGTCTTCCAAACAACAACATACCTACAAGAGATCAGCTCACAGTTAAGAGGATTAAACATAGAAGACAACAAAGCACACACATTTTGGTCAAACCAGCCAAACTACAGATTACCTTAATAGATATCCGCATGACTGTAGAAGGGCTTGAAAGAGAGAAAACGCTCGGTTGTGATCCTTTGGTCCCACAGCTAGACGCAGGAGACATCCTCATTGACCTAGACACTAGCTTAAGAATTCAAGTTGCCAAAACACCTGTAAGGTACTCTGAGAAGATTGCACAACTTTTAGTTCTAAACATAAAGGCCGAAAAGGCATACGACTACTGGATATTAGGGATTAGGGATTGATTCTGCACATGACCATAGGAGGTCCACAACGACTAAGAACTTACGATTGTGATCCACAGGTCCCACAACCCAACGCGACCACATGTCAATCAAACGTTGATGTTGGTTTACGCACATTAGTATTTAGGTCCTCTCCACTTCCACCAATCATTATCGCACAACTATCCTCACTAGACGTAACAACTAATTAAGCTAAGGATTTCTGGACTAGACTAGAGAATCACCCATAGAATCCACTATATATCCATCATCCATTTTCATGACCCTGTCAGGAGACATATACAAAGCACCGATAGGCTATCTTCCACGTATTCCACAACCTATAGATTAGATCACGCCAGAGCTCGATATTGATTGGAGCCTTCGAGCAGTCATCCTCGCCAAACGATCTATCACACTAGTTCAGGTTAAGAGGGGCTTCTTTGCCTTAGATTCATAGACTCCATTAGTGCGCGTTGAAGACATAAGATTTCCTAACTAGTTTGTCTGCACCCCACGTATATTCCTCCCCACTGGCTATCTCGACACAACCTCGGGAGGTCGGGTGCGAGGAAGAGTTACTTGTAGATTCCCATGCTCGCTTGTCAATTTTCCATCGTACAACTACCCATACGGTTTCGTTACTAGGAATATTAAACATAGTAATGTTTGTAAGTGTTAAGGAAGGTGAAATAATTGATATAAAATCCTATTTAGAGAGAAACAAAGAAAAGTTAACATTGTAATACAAATACACCCTTTCCTTGTTGTAGCCTCTAATGATGATATTTCTATTTTGAAGTAATTAGAAATCATATCAATCATCAATAAAACTTGCGTGAGATTAATGTAGTATTTCATTGTCTTGAAAACCTATCAGACACTTATGTTCTTCATGAGAATCCATAGATATATGGAGTAATTTTCTTATGGTATGATATATGAACTATGGTTAGTTAGGTCTTGTTGTTGGTCAAACAGAAGATTGCTAATAATACAAATCAAATTGATAATCAATAGAAAACAAATTATATATAAATAGGATTTATAAGACACTATAGTATAGGATATTTTTATGAAAACATACGACTATAGCTAACCATCATGTTATCATGCTAAATTTATAACATACAAAATTTAAAATTTTGGTCATGACAACCAAAGCCACACTTGAAATTCCCTTTTTCGGTCAATGTAAACCTTTCCTCCAATTTTTTTTTCAAATGTTTATACCCTCATTATAACATGATTTTAAAGTGTGTTTCATCTACAAATAATTGTACCTAGCTCTATTCTTGAAGCTACTAAGATCATGAAATAACAATGCTCCCGGAGGCTTCAAAAGTGTTATTTTTGGTCTATTCATCATAGGAGGACATCCCTAAAACTATTATATAGAATATTAAAACCATCCAAGATAAGTTTGGGAGATTAAAAAAGTGATCTGAGTCATTTTAGAGAAATTATATGGAGATAATTGATGTTAGGAACAAGTTAAGCAAAAGCAAGTCTTTTTAAGCAAGGCAATGGAAAATGTATGTTCTAAAGGAAATAGTCACCTTGTTCGAAGGGTTTCAAGAGCCTTGTGAAGTTTTGGGATATCATATCCCAGGAATTAGAAATTTGAAATATCTTAATTCATGGTGTAATAATCAAAGATATAATTATGGGAATATTAAAATGTAGAAAATTATCCATCAGTCGAACACAAGATTCTTTCTACAATGTAGAACTTGTTCGAATGGTTTCATACACCTCAAGAAGATTTAAGAGCATAGAAAAGGTAAAATTGGAGTAAATTGGAACCTCCTCGTATTCCATGTGTTGGATTTGTTCATACTCATTCTGGACTTTGGTGGTAACTCAATTTATTGGTGTATGTATGTAGGTAAAAGTGGAAAGTATACTGAAAAAGAAAATTTTACGTTAAACCATGTCTTGAAAATTATAGTTTCACATTGAGTTTGATGACATTAACATTCAAGAAGCTTAGGTGAATGTTTAGAGGCCCTATGTCCCTTTATCCCTTTTTCCCTTGGTGCAAGGGGACATGAGGGACACCAAAGTGCACTCCTTGATTGAGTCTTACGTTGTGTCAATTAAAGTGACAACTTAAGTGTTAGAATGATGTTATAAAATCATATTTTTGTACTTTTGACCACTTTTTTATGACCAGCTGACCATTGGTAGCATTTTGGAGACATGATGTCTCTTTTTCCATTTTTCCTTACAACTAAGTGCTCATTGGGACAAAAAAGTGTTTTCTTCCTATGGATGAAACTTTTCGTCACTTAAAAGCGACAATCTAGGTGTTATAAAGGTGTCAAAAACTCGTTCATTTCATACAATATGGACCCCTCCTCATAAGAGCATCACCCATGGAACATTTTATGATGTCCATTTGTCCCTTTTACCCCTGCTTTGTAGGGTGTAACCACACCTCTAACCTCCACTTGACATGGTTAAGCTTGTTAGGGTTTAATGTGATTTAAGGTGTGCAAATGAGAGGGAAAACAAATTTGAAAGAGGAAAGATCATTTAAATGAAAAACTTAATAATTTTTAATCCTCATTTTCGTTTTTTATCTCCTCTATTGCTCTTTGTGTTGTTATGCTTCCAAAATTTATTCATACATCCTCCATGCCAAAACCCTTTTTTCTCATATTTTCCAAACCCCATGTCCATTTACCATGATATTTTAATTGTAGATTCCTTGAAAAAACATATTTAAAAATATTATTTACATGAATCCATTGATTATATATAATTTTCTATAGATATTTTAAATTTTAAGCCAAAAAATATGTTTTCTCATATCTAATAAAGCACCAATTAAAATCCTTTGAAATTTGGAGAAAAACATCACATTGTAAAATAGTAAAGTTTGAGATTGATTTTATTCCAAGATGAAACTGAGAAGACCCACTAATAAAAATAGTAATACTTCCTAATCCTTACTTCCTATAAATAGTAAGTGTTGAAAATAATTCATTTTTAGAGTTGTCGTTTCCCTTTGAACACCACCTAAATTCAAAATTACCAAAATAATAAACTGACAACTAAAATGGAATTCTCAAAATAAGGCTTATTAAAAATAGTAATTGTTAGGATATTGGTTAAATAAAAAGCATTCCGAGCCTCTCACGTAGATAAAATGGTCACTTGTTTTAAAAAAATCTAGTTATAGCTTGTACACCACATTGTGACACCGATTTCAAAACACATCTTTGGTGAATGACAATATAATTTTGGCAATCCTCGTTCTGAATGGCCTTTCTTAATGCCTACAAATCCCCACTTGTAATAATGTAGTGATAATATCTCAGGATATTTCTTCATAAGAGAGAACATGGAAATTTTCATACTTATAGAAGGATCAATTTCTGAATTGTTGCTTAGGTGGAAGGGAAGCCCTCTCGGTTCCCTAAATTTGGTCTCTAAGTGATTCTCACCTCATCAGGTAGATTAATAAAAAGTTTGAATCATTCTTCATTAAATATCTCTCCTTCACCCATATTAGATTAGAGTATTTTATCTTGTACTTCATTAGTGTCTCACAGGTCACCATGGTCATTTGGTAATAGGATCACCAAGATCACGTCATGTGAGAAAGTTGTCTCATTGTGCAAACTAGGTGCATCAAATGCAAGGAAGATCATAGAGACATGGGAATGTTTCAAGAGATTAGAAGGTTGGCTCAAGCGGAATAAGGATTTTCTCTTAGTTTAAGTGGTCTTGTGATCATGGGATTACTCACTCCTTCTCTTAGGGTACTTAATTGGGCTAAGGAAGTTGATCATTTAGAGGAGTCCCCAAAAAGGAGGTTTGTGAAAGAATAAGTTCGCTAGGATGGCTTCATAAAGTTAAGGAAGTGGTCAAAGGATCAAGAGTTCACTAGAGTGCATATCTATAAATTACCTTAAGAGATTCTTTATCCTTCTTCATCCCACATCTCGTCTATGTCAATTCTCTCTCTCTTTACTTTCTAATTCTCCATTGTAAATTGTAATTTATGGCTCTTTTGTCCTATTCACTTAAATGGCCATTGTAATTTTTCATTATAAAATTCCGCTTTTCATTAATAAGAAAGGGGTTTATTTTTCTTTCCTAGAGGAATGTGAAAGGTCACAAGTGGTGGGACTATGAAAGGTCATGTGGGGGGTAGATGAAGAGACAAATTGTAAAGCTATAAATTGGAATGGCTTCTCCATTCCAAAGGGTTAGATTTTATTTGGTTGATAGCTCTCATTGTCTTAATATAAGCAAGAAACTACAATTATTCTATCTCTTTGTCTTATGTTTTCCTCTCCATCTCAAATTTAATCCATGATCATGGGTTACTTGTGCAATATTATGCAAATAAAATTAGATTTACTTTGTGTTTTATTGCTCTTTCCTTGACATGGTGTCTTCTCATTGTTAACTTGGAAATATTCCTATTTTGTGTCAATAATCTCAAATTTCTATTTATTGAGTAAAAACCCCTTCTAACTTGTTCCCCTCTCTCCACACACACCTTTCCCCCACCTCCTTCCTTTGTATTCTTGTGTGATCCCCGGTTAAAAGGCTACCAACAATGGTTAGAGTAGTTTATATATTTTCATGTTTTCAATAAATGGAGTTACCCCATTCCTAAGTAGAGGGAACTAGTCCTAGAGTGTTAGTGAAAACCCATAATTTTCCCTTGTGACAAACTATTTCACCAACACCTCCATAAATGATTATAAATCCACATTAGGTGAATACATATGGTAGGAAAATATTTATGCATATGATTAAGTGAACACTAATATAGATACATTCCTAACATTCTTCCATGTGAGTTTTAAGACATGATAGAGAGATGTCCTACAAATTTATCTGTCTTGAAAGACATTACATAAACTCAAGTAAAACTTCATATAGTCATAGATGAAGATGCATTATACTTCATGTGTTTCTCATAATCCTAATGAAAATGATATTGAAAAAAACTTGGTGTGTTATAATCAATGATCCCAATGAATATGTAACACCTAATTCATAACCAATGTCATGATTAGTATTACCGGTGAATAAGTTGGATATGAAAAACAATGCCTTGTGAATGTCTACCAAGACCTCCACCAAGGTGACCCATGTCACAAAGAATGTGGAAAATTAAAAAATTAGTATTCTTATCAAAGAAACCAAATAGGTAAAAAGGTATATCTAAAGTGGGATGTGTACAATATGGAGCAGTATGAGAAATAGATATAGTATAAGAAAGTAAACCAACATGAGCATCAAAATAAGGCTCAGATACTGTTAAACCTCCTAGGTCCATGTGCCTGCATTAACTGATATAGTGCTTAGTGTGGACTAGGCTCAGTAGAATTATAGGTCTCAATCTACATGAATAGGATGATACCAATCATATGATTCTATTTCTTCAATGAGTGAATAAGGGTGTCTTCATTGTTGAGAATCCTTTGAGTTTTGAAAAGATTTTTGCTTCTTTATTTTCATATTCTCTTCTTGTTTAGAATCCATCACAAAAGGAAAAGAAAGAAGAAAGAATATAGTTTATCTTGTGAGGGGGTATAACTTCCGGAATGACCCAACCTCACCCTCCTTGGTTATTTCTTTGATCTTCAATAACACAAAGTTCCTACAAGTAGACAAATTACACCCCTAAAAATAATAAGTCCCTTAAAATAATTAAATATGGAGCCACATAATAGGATTTTGGGGGCGATATCCCCCACGAGGTCAAGAGGAAGTTCCCCTTGTGGGTTTTATGGAAAGCTATTTTGGTGTACTCCCTATTATGATATAGGGTGGGGCTGAAAGGAATCACCCTCAACACTAAAAAATAATATTTAATTTTCTTGTCCTTTAAAACCTTAGTGAAAATTTACATTTATTCATGGAACACCAAAAATATGAGCCAAAAATGACTCCCACTTTACAAAAATATGAGCCCTGAATTTTGTAACAATAGTACTTCTCTAAAAATAAATTCCCTCCTTCAAAATATTATCTGTTGTAAAGAAATTTTTAACTTTGAGGTATGATTTTTATTTTGTTATTTAATTTGATGAGGTACCTAGGACAAGTAGACATCTTTTATCTGTTGCGAAGAAGTTACCAAGTCTGAGGTATGATTTTTTCATTTTGTTATAATTAATTCATTTATCATGGGGCTTCTTATAATTTTAATGCAAATCATCATTAGGGGAAGGAGTCTCTCAACATACTCTTAAAAAAAATACAAAATTCAAATGGGAATGATTCATTCTTCTAGCCTTAATGACATACTACCCAATGCACTAATAGGGAATCACAACAATAAAAAATACCACCCGACTAGAATCAAACAATGACAAACCTTATTGCCTTACTGGAGATATATTTAGACATATAGTGAGAATATTGCGAGGATGAGGATAAGCACAAGAAGGATGGCTAACCAACTTTATATTTATTGCGACTTTATAGGCTATAAAATATTTATTATTATTATTTTGATCCCTTATTGTAATTTGAAAGTGTATAAGTACTATACATTATTGTATTTGTAAAAATATATTTAAATATTCTTGTTTTGTTATATACAACATTTATTTCCTTTTATTTTCCATTTTATATTAATATTACACTTTTTATAATATATTCAAAACTAGAAATATCAAATATTAAATATAATTAAATTTAACCGATTTTGTGTTTATATTCATTAATATAAAGCCAAAAAATGTACATAATTGTATATAATATATTTTAACAATAACTAAAATAATAATTTTAATATAATTATGAGTAATTACAAGAAAATGTGTAATTATAAATAATTAGATATTTATATGTGTGTATATACATGTTTAATTTTGTGAATGATATTTGTGCTAGTTTTGTGGTAATGTAAGGTTAACACCACATATATGTGGTGCAAGAGTGGTGTTCCAGTGGTGTAACCATGGTGCAAAAGTGATGCAAATAAAAATGTATAGTCGATTTATTTTGGTATCAGCTTTGTACCATAAACAATGACGTGATTTCTTCAAAGAAACATGTCAAAAAACATAAACAGGTCCATTAATGACACAAATTTGACCCAAAAAGTGTCACTTTTTTCAATTTACGTCATAGTGATACCACTCTTGCACATGGTGAATAGGTTCAATAGTTCTACCTTGATGATAAGAATCTCTACAGCTTGGCCACCTTGATATACTTGATGGTGTACCTCACTAAAGACTCATTTAGGATTCACACCATGTTAAGAAATTAAGACACTTCTCCATTAAAAATACCAATTGCATTACAATAACATTTCTATCAAACACACATGCACATAGATTTGGAGCACAACATAAAGTCTTGCATTCCTTGTTGTATCATCAAATCCACAAATATGCATTACAATAACATTTTGAATTCCTTGTTGTAATCAAATCCACAAATACACACCTTTGTTGGTTCCATCCAGACCATTTCCATTGGCATAGATTACATAACTACAATACCCATGACAAAGTGTCAAAATAATGTAGTGTTTAATGTATTGGATGGTTTCCTAACATAACCATCTTGATTCCATGTAAGAAAATAATTATCATAGAAGCCACTACTTGTATTCTCTTCTCCCATACATGTACGTGTTCATGTTAGACTCCTAACATCCATTATATCTTACTGAGATCCTTATTTTTTATTCATTTCTAGAAAACACTAGGGGAATTGATGGGTATGTAGCTTGATCAATTGACAACATTTCATCCTTAAATAGATGGACAAACAAAATTATGTACAACCATGCACACGCTCACACTTAGGATGATAACTTTATTTACATCAAATATTACCACAACACATCTCTTAAATTTATATAGGGAATAGTCCATTATAAATATGTTTTGGGTTTTAAAAGAGGAACCTCTATACATTTACTATCACACACCAAATATTAGGAAATTTATATAGGGAATTTATAAATATGTTTTGGGTTTTAAAAGAGGAACCTCTATACATTTACTATCACACACCAATAGGAATGCATGTGCACATGAAATGAAAGTAAAAAATGCACAATTTTTTTTGTAAACTATACAATATGTTCATCAGAAAGTTCAAAATATTCTCTTGCACTCCCAACATAAGTTCAAATAGTGTCATGATGTGCATCACATATATTATGCATTTCGATTCAACAGTAATGTATATTTGCATCTTCAAAAGGAACACTTGAAGGGTCCTCACTAAAATATCAAGCCTATGTGCTATGCTCTTTACTCCATTTTGCACATAGTTTGTGAGACCAACTTTTTTATTTACCTTTCCCTGTACTTGGGAAAGCACCCAATATTCAACATGGAGTTTATCAAGCATTGATTCACCCCACTTCTTAAGTCAACAGTGACACACTTTTCTAAGTCAACAGTGAAAATTTTCCCCATAGGCAAGGATCATATTATCTAATGGACACAAAAACCTATCGTGGTACATATACAACCAGAGAAAATTTTCCCCATAGGCAAGGATCATATTATCAAATTAATGGACACAAAAACCTATCGTGGTACATATACACTTTCTAAGTGGTTAAGGATGGAAAATATGTTGATCAAGTTAAGTGGAAAAACCTTCAACAACTTGAAGTGTAGTTCTTGCAATTTAAGACAGACACAATAGGGACCATTTCTCTTTACGAAAGGGTTAATGATTTGTGTGTAGGTGCACACACTTCTCTTTTATTCCCCTACTCAAATTATGCACCTCTCACATTGTATTTCACTTTAATGATCCCCTTACAGTGCACACATGTACAAGTATCATGGTAAAATTGTGTTTGTTCAGAATCCCATACATAATGTGTACACACATAAGTTGTGTGACATTCTCATGTTTTCTTACAGTACCATGCATACTCTACACTGTGTGTAGACCCTTCAAATCCTTTCATACTCCATTTTCATATTCACACCTATGTCTAAATTTTGTGTCACCTCATAGTCTAGAAATGTTTTATGCCATACACTGTTTACATTGTGCCATACACTTTCATATTTCTACATTGTTAGCATCCATGAGGAGACTCTTGATTTCTATGTGGATTACCAAATAGTACCTTCCCAAGTTTTTGGTACATCATGAAATCTCACTGCATAACCATCTAAGGAAAAAGCACAACTACCATGCACATTCGAAGGAAGTTCAATCATCACACATGGAAGATGGAATGACTTGTAATCACTCCCCTTCTTTATAAAATTCTTCATAATGAGTATTACCTTATGGGTTTCTCAAAAACTAAAGGTGTAAGGGGGAAAACCCTTCAAAATATCAATGATAAATTTATCTCAGAAGGTTAGGGGATTTTTATCCCCTAATAAATGGAGACTATTAAATTACAATCTTTAATTTGTTCTTGTTCAATGGAAAATTTCTTTCTAAAATAAACTATTGAACCTACTATCCCTATCACTTATGATATACTTAAGAAACTCATGAAGTCTGGAATTTTCTCTAAAAATTATATCAGCCACTAGTGGTGCATTGAACTTGGTTGGGATTATACAAAAATGAGCTTATGTAGTGAGCTAGTCAACCATAAATAAATACATATCTTACCTTGAACCATGGGTAGTCATATGATGAAATCCATTGAAATTCTTTCCCATTTCTAAGTTGGAATGGGTAAGGGCTGCAACAAGCCAGTTGGAAATTCCTACTCAGATTTGTTTTGTTGATAAGTAAGGCACTCCCATATGTATTGGAGGAATTATCCCTCAAGTCTCTTCTAAAATAATCTTTCCCTTGCTTGTAAGTTTTGAAATACCTCAGGTGACCAACCAAGGGTGTATCATGAATTTCTCTCATAATTTTTACTTTTATCTTTGATTCAAGAAAAAGGAAAATTTGATTTTTGTAGAGAATGAGGTCATCCACTATTCTGTATCTATCATCCTCTATTTTTCCTTCAAGTAACTTAATAGTGAAATCATTCTTTGTATATTCAACTATTATAAAAACCTTCCAATCAATAGAAATTTCAAACATATAGAAAAGAATCGGTCTCCTGGAAAAACCATCCCTTATAATGTTGTTCTTCCCTTTAACATATTATATGTCAAATTCATAGGCCTGAAGATTAACCACCCATTTTTGTTGTATATCATTCAAGTCCCTTTGGTTGAGGATAAAATTCATACTGTTATGATCCATTTTGACCAAAAATCTGCCACAAACTAAAAACAACCTAAATTTTTCCAATGTATGCACATGATGACCAACATTTCTTTGTCTTAAATAGAGAATCCAAAATCTATATCTTTGAGATTTTGACTCTTAAAGGCTATATGATGCAACTGTTGCATCAAAAAAACCTCGATACCTTCACTTGATGCATCACATTCCATCATAATTGGAATAAAAAAGGTGGAATAGTAAGTACCAAACATGAAATCATTACCTTTTTAAGTTTGTCAAAGGGTGTTTGGGATAATTCAGACCATATAGATGCTCCCTTTTTTGTTAAATCATCAAAGGTGACAAGAAGCTGTGAAAAAACTTTAATGAACAAGAAGCTGTAAAAATACTTTAATGAACCCCTTGTCATAGCTGTAAAGACCCAAAAATCCTCTCAACTATGTCATTATGATAATAAGAGGCCAATCTAAAATGGCGTAGATCTTCTGTTGGTCAAAAGGAACTCCATAGGTATTAATAACATGGCCTAGATACATAATTTCAGTCATGCCAAATTCACACTTGGACTCCTTAACAAATAAAGTTTGATGTTCCAAAATTTGCAACACTATATCCAAGTGTTTACGATGCTCTTCCCATGTCTTAGTATAGACCAAAATATCATCAAAAAATATCAAAACAAAATTCCTCAAATACTTACTAAAATCAGGTTCATGCATGATTGGAAAGTAGCTGGATCATTATTCAAACCAAAAGGCATAAACAAAAATTCAAAATTCCCAATGTGACACCTACATGATATTTTTTATACATCTTCCTCTTTTACCTGAATTTGATGACAACCAATCCTCAAGTCAATCTTGGAAAAATATACTGCTCCATGTATTTATCAAACATCTCATCAATCCTGGTATTCTTGTTCATACCTTGGTAATCAATGCACATCCTCATGGTTCCATTCTTATTATTTACTCTAAGACCAACAAATAAGAAACGAGGCTAGAACTAGGCCTAATAGGACCCATCTAATTCTTTGATTTCATTCTCAATTTATTATTTGAATTCTCTTGGGTGTCGATAGGGAGTAGTCATCACAAGTTTAGTACTTGGTTCTAGCTCAATGATATGCCAAAATCCTCTATTTGGTGGAAATTAATGAGGTATACTATTGAATACCTTGGCATGCTTATCTATAATGGGATGAATATTCATATGATATGACTGATGTCTTGGAATTGAAGCTATGGAACTTACCAAACAATGCGCTTCCCATGGTACTTTCCCTCAAAAAGATCTCTCCATCATCTTAGCCACGAGCACTCTAGGAGCTCCACTAGTCATCTCTTGAAGCATAACCTCTTTACCATATGATTTAAACTCCAAATCCATAGTATGATAATTTTGGGTGAATTCCCCTAAAGAATGCAACCATTGTACCCCAAGTACTATGTTTGTTTCTCCTATGCCCACAACATATAATTAATCAATTAATTTTTGCCTCACTGAAGTAAGATTAACCTAGTGAATTATCTTGGTACATGGGATGGTAAAGCCATCAACTACAATCATATTGAAGTATTTCAAATATATTACTTCAAACCTGTCTTAGATACCAATCCTTCATCAATAAAATTGTGGGTTTCCCCACTATCAATCAAAACCATGAAAAGTTTTATTTACAAGAATCCCTTCACTATAAAAGGATGATATCTAGGAGGACTCGATAATTTGGAAAGGGTTCCTTCTTGGGTATCTACCTCTTCCTTCTTCTCATGTTTTGGTTCACGGGCTACAATCTCCAACTTAGCTTCTTCTGTTTCTAATTCACCATTGGATATAAATGTTGTACAAGTTTCCTCGCTACCTGTTTTAGATTAGTGAAATCACAACAAGAAGACAAATAAATCCAAGTATGAGAGGGTTTAAGGTACCTCTAAATGGGATGACGATGTGTATGGGTGTAAAAAGAGATACCCTTCTTCGCAATGAGCTAGATGACCTACAAATCAAGATAATTAAACATGAAAAATGGATTAGTAGATAGATGGGGGGTTGGCCTGACAATGTCAGTCCCGAGAAGTGAAAAAATTCCAAGTATGGATATCAACCTACGTTTTTGATAAAGACAAGTAAAATAAATATTGATAAATTGGATGTAACAGAATCTGAACTATGAAAAAAACTAAAATGAAATGAAATTGATAAAATTCAGACCTGATCTAAGCAAAATAAACCAAGCTTGTGCAGGTCGATGGAGAGCCAAGGTTGCAGGGCCCAATTGACAATGACTAGAGTAGATCAACTGGAACAACAATGGAAAATGTAGATCTAAAGGACTTAGAGGAAGATATGGAGCCGGCATGATGAACTGAGATTAAAAATAAGAACCTGTAAGAGATACGAAACTTGATCTGACATAAAGGATGCAAGAAAATTATGGAATTTTAAGGTAAATGCAATGAAAAATGATCTGGTCAATGATGACTTGATTGAGTCAGGTGGTGACTTAGGGCATGTATAACATATTTGAGATGGCAGAGGGGGAAAAATGAAAAGATATAAGGCCTAAGGGGCTGTGGAATCAGAAAGGGGATGAATGAGATATGAATGACAAAGAGGCTAACAAAATGAAATTTGGGTTGATGATGACCTAGCAGGGTTGGTGGCAACTGGGGCTGATCTCGAGTTGGATGAAAAAGGATGGGCAAGAACAAATATCTGCAGATGGAAAATGAAGACATGAGGAGGTTGAAATAGATCTCCTAGGTGATAGTTGGACTTGCACAAGATATGATGAAGAGTATGATGAAAAAATTACAAAAACGGACCCAAACATGCAGTAATGAGGAAAGTATCCAAATCTCCAAAATTGAAGCATAAGATCACCAAGGTGATGATAACAAATGCAAGAGAAATCACAAAATTAAGGCAAGAATCACGAGAAATCCCAAAGTCTCCAAAATTGCATCGTGAGAAGAGGAGGGGTAGAGGCGGCTTTATAGGGTCAACAACGAACCAGATGGGTCATCACCGATTGCGGAGATCCATCCATTTGGGAAGTGGAAAGATGATGAGCTCGAGGTAATGAACCCATAAGAGGAAGGATTAGGGTTTTGAAGGGTTATGAAGAGTTAGGGTTGCTTAGGATGAGTAAATCAATAGGTGGGAGGGTGAAAAATATTAAATAAAGGCAAAGGGGAGGTGAATTTATTAAATACAGACCTAGAGAGGATAAAATGGAGGATTTAGGGATAGTAAATGAAATAATCGAAGGTTTTAAATTAATTAAAGATGATTAAGGATGATTAATTAAGTGTGGGATTAAGGAGGAATTAAGGTGTGAAATAATGGTAATTGGGATAGATTAAATTTAGGAGGGAAAATTGAATTCGAATGGGAAGAGAGGTATGTATGTAGAAAAGATGACGAAGAGCGAACGTGGGGTGAGGGGTAGTGATACCAAAAATTGGTTTCTACATTTTACCCCTTTTGTTGAATGGTTTGTGTTAAGCAATCCATAAGACAAAAACAAAAAAAAATAAAAAGATGATTAATGAGGTGCTCCCCTACAAACTAGGGGTCTATGACATGAATTAGAATTAGACATAAGTTTGAAAGAGATAAATGAAGGAAGAAAATGTGAAAATGATGAGAAAAAGAAGATGACAAGATAAGATATCCTAGATGAGGGTAAACAAAAACTAAAAAGTAAACAAAAATATGGCGGTGATTTTGGGGTCAATTTGGTAGGGAACAAATTATGAACTCAATGGAGACAATGCTAATGCCCTGCTGACCTGTGAGTCAACAAAAAACCAGTGCAAAATGGAGGGGATCTAAGGGGAATCCACTCAAATGGTGTGCAATCCGTGGGGCCAATTGGTCAAAGGAAGACATCAAATATGTGCAAACAAATGGGAAAATGGTCAAGAAAAGGGTTGCGAAAAAAAGAGGGGGGTACAAAAGTGAATGCGATACCTTGGCGATAAGAGGAATACAAAATAGGCATTTGGGGTGAGATAAAATAAGAGTAAAAAAAAGGTGCCCCAAGAGGGAACACGAAGATGGCTGCAATGGCGAGTTGATGCAAAATAAAAGATGAGATAGATAACAAAGCCCTAGTGGGAAAAACAAAGGTGTGGTATAAGAAACACAAAAGGTAACAGTGGAAGAAAAGATAATTTGAAAGGAAGGATTGATTGAAGGGAGATAAGAAGTTACAAGAATTGTGAAGGTAAGGCTGGGTCGAAGATGACTAGACATGGCCGGAAGAGACCAGAGTTGAAGTGACAACAATACAAGCGGGTTGACGACAACCATGGTTGGTGGGCTATATAAGCCCATGGGTTAGACGATTAAGCTTATCTGAACTATGCGAGTTGACGATCGAGAGCTCTGAGAAGAGAAGAAAATGGAGAGTTTGAGTGAGATGGAGGCCAATGGAGAAATGAGGAAGCTCCAATGGACTCATAGGATGGTAAGTGCCTAAACCATACTTTAGTTTTTAAGAAATTTTAATGTTTTTATGTATGTTATTACATGTTTATGGATTTTGGGGTTGACGCAAGGGGTGGTTATTGGTGACTAGGTACAATTTCCATCGACTGGGCCTTATAAGGCATTGACCAAAGCTAGGAGGCATTAATCCAACTTGGGTTGGTGATGATTAGGAATAGGATATGTAAGGTTGGATTTCTTGATGAGGACTTCACATGTGCGAAGGCTAACAATTGCTTGTTTGATTGGATTTTACAAGCAAGAGATACCTTGTACCTTAGAGGCAAAGTGCTAGCCTTATATGACCGTATTAGAGGAGATGTGACAGATGTGGAATGGGACCACCTAGCCACATTAGGGTTGGGTAAATTTTGACACTACTAGAGGATTCCACAAGATATGAGATTGATGATTGTATTGGTGGATAGATGGGATGTGCATACTAGCACATTTTGGTTTAGGAATAGTGAGATGATAGTCACACTCAAGAATGTATACCACATTCTTAGGTTACTGATACATGGGGATCCCATACAAACTATCATAGGTGACAATAGATAGGGGTATCTAACATGATTGTTCTGGAGTTGATGCCCCACAGATTACTTTCACATCTGGGGAATTTCAATATGAGATACAATATGAGCCAGGAGTGGTGAGAAGTAGATTGATATGTGTAATTATGATGACCATCTCCTTGCTTATGCACTTCTAAATTTGGGGATGCAATATTTCCATGGACATTGGACGGGTGTAGTAGCAGATATTGTAGAGCATTAGACGGTGTTTGCATTTGGGATTGATTTTCTAGCATAGGTATATCATGAGTTATGGATGTATGTGACTGAGAGGAGATCGAGAATAGATGTGGGGTTCTTATTTCATTGTTAGGCATATGAGCACATTGTAGTCATTAGACCACTAGGGATCCCATGGATTACAGGGGACCATATTGAGTTTGTTGTATTTCTGAGATGGCAAGCCGATTAGGCTCACGGGGAAATAGAGGGGCGAGAGAAGAGGATTAGTATACTGAGAGACTGGGGGAAGAGCTAGAATGTGGAGCAGGTGAGGTGGTGGCCATACCATGATTTTCCTACATGGCTTGGGGTGGATGTAGAGTTAGTTGGGATGAGGAAAATGAGATGGGTGCAAGGGAGGAGACTTGAGATGATGGAGGCAATACAATTTGATTGAGTTAGGTGGAAGTTTGGGATAGTGTAGACAGTACCCAGAGAGCCTGATTAGATATAGGCAAGATGAGACAGAGAGAGATATTCCTAGTCCCGTGATGATAGACCCAATAGAGGAGGTAGGAGATCCATGGGATGATGACGATGATGTTTGAATTGGGGTGGGATTTTTTGATTGGATGATGATGACATGGGCATCCCATGGATGGCAGAGGAGAGGGCCAAGGGAGGAGGGAGGAGGAGGTGCTTAGGAGGATGCAACATGTAGGGGTGATGAGGTGGTGATGGAGGATACAACACATGGGTAGAGATGGCTTGCTTATGGAGCGGTAGAGCGGGACAAAGCCCATTAGGAGAGAGAGCGATGACAACTCGTCAGGAGAGGGACCTGATCCATTCAAGATCAAGAGAAAAATATATGAGGAAGAGGGCTGCCTACAAGGCCATATTTGAAGAACTTGGTACTATATTAGTAGCAAAGTTAGAAAGACTAGAGCACTAACCACATCACAGGGAGCTAGAGAGATGGCACCAACATGTACTATTCCTTTAGAGTAGTACCATCCATTGACAACTAAGGTGTGATATTATGACCATATTGTGATGTTGAGGCTACCAAAAGTTCCACGATACAAAACATATCTTATCGATAATCAGGGTGTAGGATGATTACGATCACCTGGGAGTACAATGAGCATGGCATAGCCATGGTGAGATCTAGGCCATGGAGGAGATGAGGCCCAGGGAGAAGCATAGGTACCTACCATGGGGGGAAAAATTTGAGATTATCTGATGTATAATTTATAGATTTTGATTATGTATCAATGTGGAGACATAACACCTAGTGGCTTGTTATGGATGTATAGATGTATTTAGATGACACACACACACACACACACACACACACACACACACACACACACACACACACACACACACACACACACATGTATGTGTGTGTGTGTGTGTGTATGTGTGTGTGTATGATTTTTTTGTTGTGATTTGTCATGTGTCATGTGTTTATTTAATGTATTTTATGATACTTATGTTAGATTTATATGTTATAGTTTGGATGATTGTTGATTTGATTATGATGTCATGTTATGGTTTTAAATTTAGAACAAAATGTGGATGTGATGTGATGGTTTATTAGTCATGATGCATATATAGATGTGATTGGAAATGAATAGATAATTATTAGACATGATAAAATAATGGATACTAAGGATGTGATGGATTTATAAATATATTAAATATAGATGATATGACATACACATTTGTGATATACAGACATGGTCATTGTTATTTAGAAATATAGACATAGGCATGGATGAGATGGTTAGATTAGGAAGAGTATGATAAGAGCGATTTGAATTTGAGAGAAAGGATTCAAATTAAATAAAATATGACCAATGACACTTGATCATAGTAAGGAGTGCATGAAGAAACGATGCTTTGAACTAGATTGGAGGTAAAGAGGAAAAAAAACTAATCAAGTCAATGCACTTGCAGCTAATAACATGTGTTAACACATAACCATTGATAGTTAGCAATCCCAAAAGGTCATGAGGGAAAGTAAGTAAGGATGAACTTAGAGACATAATGTTAACATGAAAAATGGTTTATATGTAACTCGTTTGTGGGAAAATAAGTTCTCCTTAGGTGGGTGTTCCTAGGTCTATGCCCTGTTTCTTAGCAGTATGGTGCAAACTGATCAATGTGGGATGTTTGCTATGGGTGAGAAAATTGATCGATGTGGGAAGCTTTCTTACGATGCTTGATTTTTGAAATTTTATGCTTTTCCTTTTGAGTATAGAGAAGGATAATCAATGCAGGAAGCTTTCATTACCATGATATGAGATGGTAGCCATCCTTTGAGGGAGTGGTCTATATTTTACTATTTTCTTTTGGACTTCGGATTTTTGCTTTTATAAATGGAAGGAAAAGATGTGCATAATATCTATCCTTCGAGGGATCAGTGTATTATTTTAATACTTTGATTTTATGAACAACCGTCCTTTATGGGAGTAGTACGTTTTATTTCGAGTAAGATAATATTTAAAATGAGCATTTAGGAATTTTGAATTTTTATGGAAGAGTTGGGGATAGCTAGGAAGACCACTTAGGAGGGGATGAAGAATGTACAAGTGACACGCATGGACCCTTAGCATGGTTCTAATAGGTATGTTGGTACCCAAATTGATTCTCCCTCAAAATCTGAGCAACATCACAATTTTTGGCAGGAATCTTAGATAAAGATAGATCATGGTGAGTCATTTTGTAGCCGGGGATGGGATCTAACTGGCCCTCTGTCACTCAGATGTAGAGAAATGGATAACACCCTCAAGAGGATTTGATCTATCCTCACTAATTTTGGTTGTGCCTTTCAACCAAGGTAAGAGAACCCTTTTTTAGCCTGTTGTTTATGGAGGAGATGGAGGTGTCCTTCCTAATGAAGTTGTTAAGGATACCTTGAAGAAAATATGACCAATGCAACAAAATCTAACTCTCACGAGTTGTCACTCTAGATAGTGGAGATATTCTCTAGGCAAGGTTCAGGCTACTAAAGACATTTGGAATCCTGATTGTTTCTGTATGTTTTGGTAATAAAATTTATGCATTTGTATACACACATGACAAACAGGGGAAATATGGGTAGGATTAGTTGTTTTTAAATAAATTTTGGTGGAAAGTGAGGTAGAATAAACTTTATTTTCCAAATCTCTGATAAATCTTACAAAATGGAAAGTCTAGATAACAGAATGCTTTAGAATAGCTAAAATGTTCCTTTAACCAGAATATGTACTTGATGGAGGCCCAAATTAGCACTTTTTCACACAATATATGAGATTTTAACACGAGGGATTGAGTTAGAAGACTCAATAAAACATCAAAATCTAAGATCAATCACGCCTGAGGTACACCCAAATGCTTACAAACAATCTCTGTCAGCAAATGAAAGAAAAGTGATTTTAAATCATTTATTTCACTCCCAGATGAAAGCTCTTCTGAGAAATGAGATTGAAGATGCCACTAAACTGTCACAAGGATTGAGACCTGTGCGATTAAGACAAATTTTGATACAAGATTGTAATAAGAACAAGAAAAACTATTTGCAAACATTCAGAAATGAAACAAACACATTTTTCTCAAGATCAACACAAAATAACTTGAGTTTGATTAAATTTATCAACAGGGGAAAGTTTCTAGAACAATCTCAAAGATTGTCAATGGCTGTACACTTGCAACCACCTTGACACGAGGACCTGTGCTTTAATATTTTTTATTTGTAATATGGGCTAAGCCCAAATTGATAACCTTGGTTCTATCGACTTTGGTATATGCGTAAGTCCCAAATGGGATGGAAGCTTGAACTCTGATCTTGTTTTAAAAAAAGGAAAGATAAAATGGTGAAAACCCTTGTCGGTTCTATTATGTTTTGAGTACTTTTGGATGATGGTAAAGGCTTGTGTGAGTCTTATGGTGTTGAACTATGTAATGTGAATGATTTAATTTGCATTCGGTTCGGTCAAGGTGAAGACAATTTTCTTGATGTGAATAATGTAAATGGCTGTACGATTCGTGAAAGTTAAGGAATATTTGATTAAGTTAAGGTAATTGAACAAATGGAAAAGACGTTCTTTTTTCTTCATCACCTGACTAAGATGTCAAATTAAATCCCTGTTGAAAAAGTTGGCTGTGGCAAGAAAAATTGATTACTGCTGTGAGAAGGAGATTCGAACTCCCTAAGAACTTGTTTACTTAATGAACTGGTGGATGAATCAGTATTTACAGATACATTAGCTGGAAATTGATTGGTGAAATTGATATCTAGACCATACACGTGGGAGATATTACGAGCTTAGAGCACTGCCCGTGGCTTAATATGAGTCCTTGTGATACAAATGTAAGATAAAATGAAAATTGTTCACATTGTGTTCTGTGCCTCCATTGTTAATGAAATGAGCCTGAAACGTGATCCTATGCTTGTTTAGGGTCCCAAAGGAACTGTATAAAAATATAACTTCTTAGGTGTGTATACCTAACGTTATATGTGGATGAAGTTATTATTTGGTACGTACTAATTTCCCCCGCAGCTCTAATGCTCCACTTCTAGTCTCTGATGTTGTTCCTATTGGAATCATGCTTCCCAGTATTATAGTGATATAACTCCCTACTCCACAGATGCAGGGAATAACTTTTCCATATTTCCCCCAGAAGTCCGCACCTCTGTCGTTGAACTGGAGCTGGTTTTTACTATTTCTAACAGATGGTGGAAAATAAGTTATTATCTACCAGATGATTTTAGTCATTTGATACTATGATTGATTAAAATTACTTGAAGTTGCCCTTGATTGCCCACCTCCTGCCGTCTTAAAGTTGTGTTAAAGCCAGCCTTGGCCTCCTTCTTGTAAAGACAAATGGGCCATATACTTCAGATTTTAATCCTATTGATGACAAGAGGCAAAAACATCTAATTAACCTCTGTTGGTCTGATTCCCCCCCTTTGTACTATTTCAAAAAAGAATATTGTCACAATGGTACATTATTGACGAACTGATATTTATAAAGGTTGAGACTTTGAATGAGCATGGGCTCGCCACGTGTCAGTATTATGGCGCTTAGTTGATTAACCTTAATGTTTCAAAATGGATTTATTGTACTAAGGGCATGCTATCACATTAATTATAATATTGTATTCAATTATGGTTCCAAAAGTCATAAATCATTGAACAAACCTCCAAAGGCCCGCATTTCTACCATTAGCTTTACCACGTGTCCTCAATTGCGGGGTTAAGTATGATAAAAAATATACTCTATGAATTAAATATGACAATGTAATTAGGGAAAATTGACAGGAGTGTGATAATAATGCAACATGTTATCTTAAACCTATCATTTCCAAATTAGCCATAAGCAATATAATTTCAATTTACATAACCCACCACGCCCCATAAACATATTGAGTTATGAAACTAATCTTATGAACCATTAGGGACATAATTAGACGTGATAGAAGCTTATTGCTACGATAAAAAGGAATCCTTGTTTTCCAAAACTGCATAAATTGATAAATTAAATCATTTAATTAATTGCCGTTCCCTAATCCAGATAGCTGAAAGAATCCACGTGATATGCCGAATGCTGAAGGAATAATTTTCTAATAGGAAAAAGACACCCGTCAGACTGTCTTAAAACTGAGCATGTAATCAGCATTCACGTCTTAAAACCTGATTCCAAAGTAATCGCTAAGCCGATGATTTTTTTAACAACTAAAACAAGTGAATGCATGGTTCCGAGCATTCCGTTCGACCATGGATTTTTGATTTTCAAAGGTAGACACTTAAAGATTAACACACTCTCGAGCTATCAACGCTTGGGGAAAAATAGGTAACCAATGGCATAAGCTTGTATACGCACTTGTGAAGAGTGATTATGGGGGAAAACAGGGTAAGATAGGAGAATTGACCTATAGGAGTTGCACATGGTTTTTGATATCTGTTATCCAATTAGATTGAATTTAGAAGTGGATGATTGAAACTTTTAGATTACACCCATCATTGAGAGACAAGAAGTTAGTTTGAGAACAAAAATGTTTAGATAAAAATCATTTAAAATGTAGGTGTTACACCCTTAGCGGTGTTCTAGTAAGGTAAATAAGAAGAAAGTGGATGTAATGATCATGTGGAGTTCCCACCTAGGAGGAGGAAATTTTCCATTAAGGAATATGCTATTAGCAAAGCCATGGTGACCATTATTCAAGGTCTTAGATAAGGAAAGTGACAATAGGCCAAATAATTCCAAATAAATATTATGGGAGATGGAAGAGGCTAATGATGGATGAATGACCACTAAGACGACTAAGTTCACATGTTGGTATATATGTTAACAATAGAAAGGCCCTAAGTGCAATGTATTAAGAGGTTACGTTTGTTAGTTTACCATCAAGGGATAAGTTAGAGGCTAGGCTCCATACCCATACTTATGTGCAATAATATAAGGTCCAATCTTAATTAGGAGAAAAATTTATACGTTGGATCCTTTCTAGAGTAGTGATGTTTTAATTTTATTTAATGACAAGGTCATTGATATTAAATTTATGTTCCATGAAATGTTTATTATAAGAATGTTTTATGTGATATTGGTAGACAAGATGATGTTCAAGAGTGAGAAGGTGTCAGTCATTTAACAAATTAAGTTGTGTCTAGATGCTGCTTGCCGATAGTCTTAATTCAGAGACAAATTCGCAAAGAGAAGACGTGCGCAAGGATGGGATTTGGACTTCTAGAGAAAAAACAATCCTCAGAGAGGTATAAAAAAAGAGAAAGGAGTAGCGCCCGTAGAGGTGCATATGCTAGTTTGATAAGCCCAAAGAGAGAAGGGGATATTAAGATGCCAATTACAACCTGATTTATCAATATTGTTGGCAAGAATATAGCAGAGAGTTTTGTTAGTGGCTTTGGATTGGTCTTTAGCTTGAGGGTAGTATGAAGAAGAGAAGTTAAGGTTAATATTGAATGAGTTGAAAATATTCTTGCGATCTTTGATTTTGAAGGAATTTCCATTGTTTGTGATGATCTTGTGAGGAACACCAAAATAGAAAATGATGTGCTGATATATGAAATTAATGATATGATTAGCTTTAGTTGATGCGAGTAGAATTTCTTACACCCATTTGGTGAAATACTCAATAGCGGTGATGATAGAATGATGACATTGAGAGGAACGTAGATTGATGAGGCCTATGAGGTCAAGTCCCCATTTTAAAAAAGGCCAAATATCCTCAGTTGACTACAAGGCCTAACTAGGAATGCATATTAGATTAGAATTCTACTGGCATTTGACACATTTCTTAATATACTCACATTAGTCTTGATTAAGGGAGGGTCAATAATAACCCATGCAAAGGATGTTCTTGGAGACAACTAACCCCCTAAAATTTCCACCACAAATACCATCACGGACTTCTTGGATAGCTCAAGTGGATTCATAAGACTTAAGGCAACGAAGAAAAATGACATCAAAACCACACTTGTAGAGAATGCTGCCAAGGATGAGATAACGGTTAAAATGCTAAAGAAATGACCTCCTTCCATTCTTAGATATGTTGGAGGGGATGATGGATTGAGAAATATAGTTGAATATTTGAGAATACCAAAGATCACGAGGATTGGATTCGATAAGGTTGACTTCTAAGGTGAGCAGGCTTGTCAATGTGATGAATGATAATGAAGAGTTTATAATCTTTCATGGAGCAAGGAATGAGAGATGTGGGAGAATCCATAGCATCTACAAATCAGTTAGATGACCGAGGGATGGTTTGAAGGGTGTAGAAATTGAATACTCCAAGGAGGAAGTTGACAATATCTTTATACTTTTGAAGGATCTCATTTTTATATTGGTAGATGCCTTTGACTTGATCAATGATGAGTTGAGAATATTTGTAGATATGAAGAATTTGGGCACCAAGTAAGATATCAGTTTGAAGGCCTAAGATGAGAGCTTCATACTCGACATTTTATTTATAAGTGTGATTGATGTAATAAATGACCTAATCCATTGCTTATCATGATGTGCCAACATGGCACCTAGAGCATGATAAGAGCCAGAGACATAGAGATATAAAGGATCCCATCTCATGGAAAGGTATCATCATCAGACACCTAGAAAAACTCATGGAATCCGTCAAAATATGGCAAAAGGCTTCCAAACATTTCAATCTTTGAAACTTCTCCAACCAGGTCCTAGGTCTCAAGAAATAGTATTGAGATAACTGATATCAAACACCTCATATGAAAATTCCATACACTTACATAACCTATAACAGATCAAGGACCACCTTCTACAAATCTCCAAGTATCGATAAGGATAGGTTACGTGGAGAAAACCTACCAAGCACACCTGATTCAACACACCTTCTTGGCAAGCCTAAGCGGTTTGATTAGGCCATTAGGGATTAAGTAGAAAATTGTCACTCTAGATCATACCAAGGGATATAACACATCATATGGGATAATTACCATTTATCCATGAGCATCTAACACTATCACATCATGTAAAACATCAAACACACCTTCAAACCAAAATATTGGGTTTACACCTTCTAACCCTTTAGAAGTAGGGAAACTTAGAGATCATTTTTATCAAATTTCTTCCATCGAAACTATCCCAAATTTTCCATGTCCATCTAGAAAAAATACCAATATTTCTAGAACAATTAATTTATTTTCACGAAACCTTCATATCAACTATATACCTGCTAATTTCCATAAAACAAGGGTTTTTCTCCATCTTACCAGTTGACATGGAGCATGAAAATACCACTAACAGGAGCTCCGAGGAGTCTTGTACATCCATGAATCATAAAACCAGATTTTACAATACATTTTATGCCCATACCATGCATTCATTCTCTATCACTCTGCTGCTAGGGTTTGAGCAAGGGTTTTGACTTGTTCTACTTCTTAACAATGGTTCATAAATGTATGATGTCCATTTAATCTCATTCTTCTTAACTCCATGCCATAATATCCCCTAAGGGATCATACTCCCATGAAAAGTGTGCACGTGTGGTTGATCATCCGAAGTTGACCTATCGAGCTCGGTTTTACTTTCTAAGGACTCAATATGACTAAAAATGGATTTTCTTGCTTCTTCTTGATCCTTATGACCTAAAAATGTTCTCAAGGCACTATAAAAACCTCCTTCAGGATTTCCAACTTTCATCCTTTCCCTGAAATGTCTGAAACTCTCTAGACACTAAGAGTTACCCATGCTTTCTAGCCTTGTCTTCATGCTCATGCTTAAAAATGACCTTTTACATGCATTATACCTCTGAAATATGACCTTGTATGCCTTCTACACCTAGCATGAAATGTCATAATATGTCTCACATGCTTGTATTGACATTATTTTCATCATTTCACATGCTACCATCTCATTATGCTTGCACTAGGTCAAGAACAAGAACTAGAGTGACTTGACTCAACACATGATTCTTAAGAACTAACCTTGAAAAATCTTGCAGACCTACTAACACCTTTGATATATCTTATTAACCACGTTATACCTCATACAAACCTTTAACAACCTTTTGAGCTCACACTAAGACCATACAATCTTGAACCATGCTCAAGAATAATGTAACTCAACAAGACATCATTCTACAATAACACTTCATAATACATGAGCCTTTCACTACCAATCAACCTTCACCTTATCTGATGGATGAAACCTGATACAAAAACCTAAGCAGTCAATAATACTTTTGACATCAATTTGACACTTGACATCAATGGAAACAACTAAGACACTAAGTCGAACAATATCCCCATTTATCATTGATGACAATCACCTTCAGAAACATTGTTGAAAACCATACACATAAACACCTACAAGAATATATTTTCATGTTTCTAAGCATATTATCCCCCTTTTACATCTATGAAAAATATATTCAAGGAGAACATGAACATGAATCTCCATAACAACTTGAACTCAGATGCTTTTAGAGAGAAAATTGCTAATCACGGTTCAAGAGTGCCTAGTCTTCTTAACAAGATAATACATGGACCTGTTTAGAGACCATCTCAGTCTAACTCTCAGGATTCCTATAATCATAACGTGTGCACACCAAGGGATTCATCAAAAATGCTTCTGAGACTTGTAGAAGGGACCTATTATTAACCATCCTTCCATTTCAAGTCTCAATATAGACTGCCTTTGAACACCTTCCATGTCTTCATACCAAGTTTGGCAAAACTATGTCACTTTGACTGATCCTAAGGGGTAAAGGAATTAGTTTACAATACTAAGATTGACCAAATTATCATTGTTATTGAAAACATTTGATCAGCACCTGACTTAGAAATTAAGAACAAGATTTTACACCTAGTGGTGCACATTAGAATTTTCAAAACCAAATTATATCATGGAAGATCGAAAAAACTTCAATAATTTTTTTACAACTGTCAATCATGCTTAGATAACACATCATATAAATATCTTGACCTACAAGGATTCTTTTGAACCATGACTGAGACTCCCATTGGGAGAAACAACCTTACTCATGAAGAAACCTTCTTAGATACAACTCAAAATTTATTAGAGCAATACATTAAAAAAACAATCCTCCATGAATTCCATTAGCTAATTTTTTAGTTGTTTTACTCAACAATATTTAACCATTACTCACATCATCATGAGTATGACAAGAACATTAGCTCTGAAACATAGTACTAAGCAAAAATTCTATCAGAGACCTATGTATGAGTGATCAAACCACCTTATTAGTCAGCTTATGAAGACTATGTACACATCATATGACCACTTGTATTCATGCCTCTTCATGACCATGTTTGGTTTGCATCATCATTACCCTTAGCTCATGTACAACCATTCATTTGTCTACTAGGCCCGTCTTCACTTGAAAGGCTCTTGAATACAGACCATATTAATGCCCTATAACCCTATGTTTTGACAAGATACACATTCAAGTCCCTTGAATATAGATTCAATATCATACTAGAATCACCTTTATGATTTCCATAATTTGCATCAATCCATTTCTCATGTTTCGATAAGCTAACCTTCTTACCTTAGGACAAAGATTATAGCCTTTGTAAGGACCTACCTACCTCTTCATGTAATTTTATCATGTTGATCATGTCATCACTAAGAATAAGAGAGACTCACACACATCTCATGACTCACTCATGTTCTGACCTATAAATGAAGCATTTTCAGAACATACCATCTTGGGAGAACACATCTCACACTGAGATGATGCACTAGTCCATTTAAGCATCTACCTACCTTCATGTTTGACATATCATGGACCATGATGATTTGAAACCTGATACTAAACTTGGGGACACTATTAACATCAATGTGACACTTGTGGCAACAACCTGAAAACATTACACTTGACTTCATCGCCTAAAAATTTCCACCTTCATGCACGTTAATGGAATACACCTCATGAAGACATAGATGGAATAGGTATGATTCATCTAACAACACCCAAAGACCTCTTTTTCTCCTAATTCTTTGTTTAGTCTCATCCATTGACAAGATATGACAAAGGAAAATGACCACTTGGCATGACAATATGAGATGAATCCAAGAAGAAAACATGGATGATTTCCAACACATGGTTATATCATAGCACCCCCTAGAATTTTAGTACATTCCTCTTGGGACTCCACTGGCCAAACTTGAGCTTCCACTTCTTATCTTGTGCAGTGAAGCACCTCACTATGTTGGCTCTATGTCATCCACCTTCTAGAATATTCCTTGAGTCGCATCATTAGGAGTGATAACATTATAACACGGTAATATTATTGTTTCTATATCATTACGACATCCGTAATCCTAAGTCATTAATCCCTTCCCCCTTTAATTACATAAATTACCTCACATTTCCTAAAGTCATTCCACCTATCTCGAAATTAATTAATTAATTAATAATAAAATTGACTAATCCATTGACCCGCACACCTCACCATAAGAAATCCCTCTAACTCACTACTTATAGCTAGTTTAAATAGGAAACCTTTTAAAAATATTATTCTAACCACCCCTAGCTTATCCCTATAACCACTTCTCACCCCTCACTAGTAAGGACGAAATTAACTTAGGAAACCTTCTAAAAAACACCTCCACATTTATCCCAACTGACTTGGTCCTAATTTGAGTTCATCCCTCTAAGCATCTCAACCTCTCTTGAAATATCTTGCAAATCAAGTTCAAAATGGAAAGAAAATCACTCTTGTCATCCCCTAACTCAAATTAGCCGAAATCGTTGACAATTGTCCCAGTCGCCGGTGATCTATATAAACATATTTCTTGTCTCTTTATTAGAGGATTTTGGAAGGAATTCATGACCATTCACGACCATCTTGACAAACTAGAGAATTATCCTGTTTTATCAAGTATTCAAGCAACGTTACCAGGCTCCTATCAACACCATTCTGCGTCCAATACACCCTTCAAGCATTTTTGGAGCTATTTAGGCTCGTTTATCAGACACAATCATAGAAAACCAGTCCATCATCACCATTTATCATACAATGGTTTATTTTTATCCTCTTTCATTTAGTTTCCATCTTGAAATAGTTTAATTAGATCATGACTCACCTTCTCTATATTTCGATAGATGATAGTTTCATCTTATACGTTCAGATTATCAGTGTGTTAGTATGTCATAGAATCGCCTACGATTAGCCTAATCACCTGCAATTTTTGTGTTTTCTGTCAAAAATTAGTAATCATATTTCATTAGAAGTTGTTATTAGTTAATGCATGCTTTTGTGTTACTAATATGCGTACCAAGTATGGATCTTTTAGATGGCCATATTAGGTACTAGTTATCCCATTACCAGTATCGATTCACTACTAATCATCCAAAACCCCTTACATTAGGAGCAGTATGATCTTCTTCACAACTTGGAACTTTGTGCCATACAAGTGGCTCCCCTCGACAGGTTGGAAGCCATTTTTTCTTCTACCCAATGAATTCGTGAAGCAATTGAGAAATTTAGGGAAGCATACTACGAGTTCTAGATGATCCAAGATGACCTTGTATCATTCAAGTAAAACTATGAAGTAGGCTAAAACATACCAAAGGACACCCTCACTACATTTGAATCTAACATTGAGAGCAACATCAACCTTCCATACACTGATTCCAACCTTGCACACCTATATGACACAAAAGAAAAAATCTTTGATTTCTTCATGGAGGACTACATCTCTGAACCCGACTCCTACTTCACTGAAGATGATGTTTTTTCCTGCTCAGTAGGCTCAAAATTCTTAGAGAACCTAGACATTGACTTAGATTCTAATTTTGGATTCTAGGCTTGTTATTTTACATTCCATTACTATCAACTGATGTATGTCGTAATCTAAATAAGTGATAAATAGTCAATCACACTTTCCATCTATCATACATTGTACTCAATTTCTCATCAATAAAGCTTAAGTGTTTTAAAAGCATGTTGACGTCCACATAAGGAAGTCTTTTTGAACTATGAGAATTGGCCTTTTCCAAGAAACCTTCCCACCCCTATTTTACTGAAGCTATTTTGTGTAAGTGTCTTTTATTTGCAGGCTTAATTATAGGGAAAAGAAGCCTAGTTCATTTCTGATGGAGCACAAGTAATCATACACCCATCACATTTTATTGGTATCTTGGAAACCTCGACATACTGAGGTTGAGAAAGTTTTACCTTCGTGTAAAATTAAACCAATCCCTAAGGTAAAATTGTGCACAACATTCTAGCATGCATGGTGGGACACGAATCCTTTTATCTTTACTTCATTTCACTAATAAAATAGTATTTATTTTTCTAACCCACTGTCTAGTAATCACTTGTGATTAGGCTAATCACTTGCTATTGGACCAATTGCCAACAATTGGACTGTGTTTTTTTGCATTGCTTCACAATCTGCTATTTTCTATTCTCTGTTTTCTCTAATCTTGTTACAGAGCACTATTTTTGAAAATTCATCTGCTGGATTTAGTACTTGCTTGTTTTAAAATTTCTAAAAATCTTAAAAAAATAGGAGCACTCTCACAGTAAGTCCTAAAATATTTCTTTTGCTTTCAGTTTTGTATTTTTGTTTAATTTTCCTCATTGAAACTAAACATTTCATTTTGGGTTTTAAAATGAACCATTTCATACTTCTTGATAATCTAACTTTAATTAGGATAGATTTTTTTTACATTTTCTTATCCTCCCTCACTGATCAGAGGATCATTTTTGAAAGTTACCTAAACATCCCTAAATGGTGTCAGTGCAGAAGATCATCTTGAGAGCTTTCCAACGACTGTGAGAATGCGACAAACGGACATCAGGAGCTCTAGATATGTTTGGTCAAAGTTCAGACAGCGAGAAAGTCAACTCTAGTCAACTAGTCAATAATGGACAAATAGCATTGTGACACGTGGTGAAAAGGCAAAAGGAAGTTGTGCATTGGTTTTCGATCACTGGTCTTCGACAAGTGTAAAAATGGTGCACGGGAACAAGAGGCTCAACTTTTGTTACGGAGGGGAGCTCGGCCACCGTGTGGACTATGGTATTATCGCCAATGTGGTGGGTCCGCAAGCCACCACATGGCTTACCACCACTGGTCGAATTCTCTCGATTTTCCTATTAGGAGATGACAAGTGGACTACATGATGACCGAGTTAATTAATTTCGATACCCCATGATATGGGTCGAATTTTTATTTACTTGGTAAGTCCACTTACACACCATTCCAAATGCCACGTATATATATATTAATGTTCAAACATTAGTATAAACCACCAACATACTATACTTCCACGTGGAGGAGGAGTGAAGCGGTGGTGGGGAGCATGTTTAATGTTATGCGTGGAAATCCACGTAGGGGCGGTTATGCCTCTAATGGTCCTTTGACCACTTCAAACAAAGCGTGAAAGGCTTAATAAAGCCTAAGACCTTATCACTCCACAACATGTGGGATATCCCACTTAAATAAGAAAACTACCCCACTTCTCCTTAGCCGCTCAATTGGGATTTTATCCCATTAAAAAGGAAAATCGGCTAAAATGGGTATTAATCCCATTTCATATGCTAATTCACCCAAATGGGAATTTTTATCCCAAATTTCATGTACGGGTTTAGGCTAATATTAGCTTAGGATTATATGCAAATGCATTATTCAAGGACCCTAAAAATGTATAAATAGGGTGCCTATTTCATTGTAATGACACACCCCAAGCTTATTATTTGTTAATCCTATTGTGGGGACACACACCGGTGCAACAGAGAAGCTCATTGCTAGAGCGCGGAAAGGTGGAGACACACCCAAGCTTATTATTTGTTGGACTTATTTGTGAGATGTGTCAACAAATATTGTTTATTGGCCTATTATTTTAGGCAATAGTAGATGAAATATTTGTGATTGGGAGTAAATTATAAACTACCCAATAGGCCCATTGAGCCACACCAATTACTTGCAAATCCTGGATTGTCGACCGGAGTGCTAGCGTCGCATTGATAGCGTCGAGAAGGCCGATCGAAGCCAACGGAGATTGTGCATCAGTAAGGTGAAGAACAATTCGACTGATCATCGGAAGTATTTTTGAAGAACTGGTGTACTGATAGGCAAGTAAAATTCCATTAGGTTTTCTTGTGAAAGTACTATTGTAACTTACAAGTTTTGACTAGTGGAACGGTTCGACCACGAACCCAGAGACTTAGGCAATTGCTGAACTCCGTAATCAATTTGTGTGTAATTGTCATTATTGTCTTACATTATTTTAAATTGATTACTTAAAAGGAGTAAATGATCGGAAAATAAATAAAGCCTATAAGGGTCTGAGATCAGGTGGTAATAACTTGATTATTTTTGGATCATGTTTGGTATCAGAGCTGGTTTAGCTCCATATTTGTTTTTTAGTTAATCTGATTAATAGAGTGATTGCTTCAAGTTGGTGCAGTTAGTTTAGTTTGTGTGAATAGGGTACAAGTGCACTATGGGCAAGATGTCTAAACAGGTGAAGCTCGAGGAAATTGAAGCTTATAATCACCAGATCTAGGAAGAGAACTCTCTCCTGCGATCCATGTATTACTCCTTGGAAGAGGAGTATGCTCGTTTGAAATCAGAACTGCAAACCAAGGATGAGCTCTTGGCAAGGTTGCAGTGTGGTGATCAGAGGAAGGAAATACCTTCAACTTCAGATGTAGAGGCCATGGCAGATGATTGCACTGTAAGTTGTTCACCACTGGAATCTTCTTCTTCCTCCCATTCGGTTTCAGATTCAGGTAATGAAGTCTTTGGTTTGTTTGAAAAGAATACTAGAGGAAATGGATCCAAGTTACTAGATAAAAAGGGATTTGATGGAAGAGGCCTTGGGAAAAATGGCCAAGGCATTGCTAACCCAATACAGGTCGAGGATCGTCCTCGTTTTACAGGTTTGGGTTATCCTAGTGCAGGAATGGAAATTAGAGAATGCTCCAAGAATGTTGATGGGAGACAAGCTTCCGAAAGCAAAGTGATTACCCCACTAGTCCTGTAAGAAGATTCTGAGCAGGAAAGTTGTGCTTCGTCGTCATAGGAAGGATGTGGTAAGAGAAATCAGCGAAGAGGTAATGAGATTCCACCTCCAGTTTCTTACCATAATCATAAGCACAATAAAACTTCTGATCCACTTTTTCAGCTTAAGAAGTATGGTTATGATTTTCAGAAGATGTGGAATTCCTTTCCATGTATTTTTTGTGGATTGCATAATCATTTAGTGGCCAGATGCTGGAAGAGAAGGGCATTGATGAAGAAGTTGATGCCGTTCATTAGGATCAAGGCAAACCAGAAAGACCAATCTCATCATGTAGAGTCGAGAAATGGATGAAAGAGTTCCTCATCCCAGAAGAAGGAGATTAAGAGGAATTTTTGTGCTCATTGCCAGAGGAATGGGCATCGGGTGGAAAATTGCTGGAAATTGCATCCATCTCGCCATCAGAGTAATGACAAGCCAAAGATGGAATGGAGGCCTATTGCAAAGGCAAAGGAAGTTTCTACTCCACCACTAGTTGACAAGTCAACCCAGGACCAGGTAATACCTAAAAGTGAAAGTCCTTTAAAATGGGTAAGTCAACAATTTTTCAATTATATATTGCTTAATTCAAATTGATGAATAGTATACAGTATTCGTTTGGAGAGCAGATATTGTGATAAAATGTTGAGAGAAAGGTTTACAATACTCAGTGGATTTTCTTACTTAGAAAATTTGATTAATGCTCCAAACATATCTCCTAATCAGCTTGTGAGTACCTGTTACAGCTTGGATATAGGAATTAACTCATATAAAGCTTGGAGATTGATCTGCCATTTGTGCAGACAATGGAGTTCTCAAAAGATCAGCTCGGAACTTCATTCTGTGTAGAGGCATTGTGACCGTGCAACAAAATGGTAGCTGAATCATCATTGGCATTGACATCAGGTCGGAACTTCATTCTTTGTAGAGGCATTGTGACTGTGCAGTAGAGTGGTACCTGATATTGTATGTCAACAAACAGAGCTCTCAAAGGATTATCTCAGAACATCATTTGGTGTTAAGGCATTGCGACCACACATTCGAATGGTAGCTGATCAACAGACTTAGCATCGTACATTGGAGGCTCGAGGTATTGCAAGAGGCTTAGCATCATGCATCAGAGGTGTTGAGGTCTGTAACAAACTTAGCATCATGCATTGAAGGATTAAGGTCTTGAAAGAGGCTTAGCATCATGCATTGGAGGCGTTGAGGTCTGAAAAAGGGACAAGTCATTGTCCATCATTGACATCAGATCAATCAAAGCTCTACGTAACATGGAGTTCCTTCAAACCAGTTTGGATTCTGCGGAATCAACTCAGAGCCAGGAGCTGTGTTATAGAGTAAAAGAAGATCCTTGTTGTCAGATATCAAGAAGCTTAGCACCACACAGAAGGAGCGTTGAGGTTTCATTCAAAAACTTAGCACCATAAAGCGGAGGTGTGGAGGTCTTCTTTAGATATCAGAGTGGCACAATGGAAGCGTCGTGGGCCCATAATCCACAGGTCCTAGGATCGGAGCAGAGTTGTCGAAGTGAGCAAGTTGGAGGAGAAGACCCAAGGGTCTACTACAACAGGACTTCCGAGGAGGCAGCAGAGTTTTTTAGATTCAGGATAATAGGGAAGCTTTTTGGGACAAAAAGCCTTTCTTAGTGGGGAGCTGTGATCAGGGGATCATTTTTGAAAGTTACCTAAACATCCCTAAATGGTGTCAATGTAGAATATCATCTCGAGAGCTTTCCAATGACTATGAGAACGTAACAAACAGACATCGGGAGCTCTAGATATGTTCGGTCAAAGTTTAGACAACGGGAAAGTCAACTCTAGTCAACTGGTCAATATTGGACAAATAACACTGTGACACATGGTGAAAAGGCAAAAGGAATTTGTCCGTTGGTTTTCGATCACTGGTCTTTGATGAGCGTAAAAATGGTGCATTGGAACAAGAGGCTCAACTTTTGTTACAGAGGGGAGCTCGGCCGTCATGTGGACTATGGTATTATCACTAATGTGGTGGGTCCACAAGCCACCATGTAGCTTGCCACCACTCGTCGAATTCTCTCAATTTTCCTATCAAGAGATGATAAGTGGACTACATGATGACCGAGTTAATTAATTTTGATACCCCATGATATGGGTCAAATTTTTATTTACTTGGTAAGTCCACTTACACACCATTCCAAATGCCACGTATATATATATTAATGTTCAAACATTAGTATAAACCACCAACATACTATACTTCCACATGGAGGAGGAGTGATGCGGTGGTGGGGAGCATGTTTAATGTTATGCGTGGAAATCCACGTAGGGGCGGTTATGCCTCTAATGGTCCTTTGACCACTTCAAACAAAGCGTGAAAGGCTTAATAAAGCGTAAGACCTTATCACTCCACAACATGTGGGATATCCCACTTAAATAAGCAAACCACCCTACTTCTCCTTAGCCACTCAATTGGGATTTTATCCCATTAAAAAGGCAAACTGGATAAAATGGGTATTAATCCCATTTCATATGCAAATCCGCCCAAATGGGAAATTTTATCCCAAATTTCATGTACGGGTTTAGGCTAATATTAGCTTAGGATTATATGCAAATGCATTATTCAAGGACCCTAAAAATGTATAAATAGGGTACCTATTTCATTGTAATGACACATCCCAAGCTTATTATTTGTTAAGCCTATTGTGGGGACACACACCGGTGCAACAGAGAAGCTCATTGCTAGAGCGCGGAAAGGTGGAGACACACCCAAGCTTATTATTTGTTAAGCTTATTTGTGAGATGTGTCAACAAATATTGTTTATTGGCCTATTATTTTAGGCAATAGTAGACGAAATATTTGTGATTGGGAGTAAATTATAAACTACCTAATAGGCCCATTGAGCCACACCAATTACTTGCAAATCCTGGATTGTCGACCGGAGTGCTAGCGTCGCATTGATAGCGTCGAGAAGGCCAATTGAAGCCAACGGAGATTGTGCATCTGTAAGGTGAAGAACAATTTGACTGATCATCAGAAGTATTTTTGAAGAACTGGTGTACTGATAGGCAAGTAAAATTCTATTAGGTTTTCTTGTGAAAGTACTATTGTAACTTACAAGTTTTGACTAGTGGAACGGTTCGACCACGAACCCAGAGACTTAGGCAATTTCCGAACTCTGTAATCAATCTATGTGCAATTGTCATTATTGTCTTGCATTATTTTAAATTGATTACTTAAAAGGAGTAAATGATTGGCAAATAAATAAAGCCTATAAGGGTCCGAGATCATGTGGTAATAACTTGATTATTTTCAGATCACTCACACACAACCAAACCACTTATAAATAAAAAACACATTCAAATAACTCCCACCCAGGTGAAACTGATTGGGATTTCATTGTGCCCAACAGGGAAACCGACTCGGTGTTTTGGCCGAGTATAATATCCTATTTTTCGGTATATATTTTATAAGTGAGGGCGTAGGCCCTAATACCTTTCCTGTACTGGAAATAGTACAGAGTTGGACCTCACGTAACTTCAGGTATATCAAGGACTCCAACCTTAAACAAACCCGAAACCATTCATATCTTACCACTTCTTAGGACCCTCGTTAACCATTTTACACATTTCACTTTTTCATAAATAATCAAGATAAATACAAAACAATATTTTACTTGCATTTGCATGCTATTTGTAAATCAACCCAATTAGCTATTTTTCATTTTTTTAGGTGTTTGTGTGCTTGTTTATCATGGTACTTACTAGACAAAAAAATCATAACCAGACTTCTGAAAACATGTCTACTACAACATATTCCATTTTATACTACACCAGTTTCAACACCAACACAACAACAAAATCCATATTATCAAACACTTACGTCCAATCCCTTTTTTAACACCCAAAAAACTTGGAGTGAGTCAGGGTTCAACTATAACAATGAAATGGGGCAACAAATATTTCATTCCTCACGTCAATATCATGGTCAAATAATTCATACATCTGGACCATAAGAAATAGAACATCTCTTTTCTTCTAGTCCTCAACCAGAAGCATCTGAACCTTCTTTCTATAATAGGGGAGACCCTATTTTTGGAGAAATGCTAGATTCAAATCCCACTTCCCTCAATCCTTATTTAGCAGCTATAAATGTTCAAATGCAACCATTTACACCTCAACCCATTCCATACACTTACAATCCTTCATCTGCCATTGCACATCTCATTGATCAAAATTAAGACCCCGTCGTCCAACAGTTGTACCCATACACTTAAAATCAATCTGAAACATTGAGCAATAGTCAACCCGAGATATCTGTCAGCTCTACTAACCCCTTTGAAATAATGAATGAAAAATATTCCACCAATAAACCCAAAGCATCTGAGGTCTCTTCAGTCCTCGTTTATGACCTCCACATGATTTCCTCATAAAACACATATGCTCAACAGTCTACATCTTCACCAAGTACTTCTACCGATTCTACACCTCCCCGAAGTAGTACTTCCACTTCTTCATCCACTCCACTGGCTTCCTCACAGGTACAAACATATCCATTGAGTTCTGCAGCCTTTTCTACTATTGTATCCTCACAACAGGTTATTAGTCCCATTGAGAACATCACCATGTCCATCCCTACAACTACACCACTGATTAATATTAGTGTCATTGCTAGCACTCACCCAGTTTCACAATATATACCACAACCATAACAACCACTGACCTCCACGTTGTAGTATACACCCAAAAAAAATCCCACAATACAATATCCTGCAACAGGCACTATCCTTTGCTGCCTCTGCCATATCCTTCCAGAAAACACCCACATATTCACAACCACTAACTTATACATCAGTACCGTTGCAGTGCTAGTATGTATAGACATCACAACATATAGCCTCTCAACAAGGTTCTCTATCTCATCAAAACATCCCGTAAAAGAATGTCCCTTATCATCAAAATGTCCCTCAACAAAACATTCCCTATAGACAAAATACACCATATCAAAACATACCTCAATACAACATATCCGAATAATATGCATCTCAACAAAAAATTCCACAATACTATATCCCACAACAAAATGCCCTTTACCCATAGAATGTTCCTCAACAGAACGTTCCCTAACAAAATATTCCCTACCAATAGGGCATTCCTCAACAGTACTAGACATACTCACAACCTAGCCAATCTTTATTTTAACCTGGGTCATATTCAGAACAACAAACATAACCTTATCCTCTCCAAGCCCTTTTAAATCGCATATCTAATCTTGAGGCCGCTTTTTCCTCATCCAAGAATGTGATCTCCTATGATCAAATTTTTAGTGAGACCATTCATCCTTCAATTCCATATAAGCCATATCTACCTCACTGGGAAGTCCCTAAGTTTGTCAAATTGTATAGCAAGAAGGATCCTCAACAACAAATTTGTGCCATTTTTCAAGCCTATTATTTAATAGTCCATGACAAGGACCTGATGCTGAGGACCTTTCTCATGTCCCTCACTAGGCCCCCCTTAGATTGGTATGACAAAATTACATTAACATTCCCTATTTTCTTTTGCATTACTCACCCAACTTTTCTTAGACCACTTTTCCATCAACATAGCCCATAAAATCACTATCAATGACCTATATGCCATCAGATAATTTGAAGATGAATCTATCGCTGACTTTTTCACCCATTGGAGGGGTGTCACTAATCAAATATCCTTTACATTACCACAAACAAAGTTAATCAAGGTATTTTTACATGCATGTGCTAAACACATCTCATCTACATTATAAATCCAATCATTTCAAATTTTGATGAGGCTTTCACTATGGCCCGTAAATTGGAATTGCGAGATTTAGAAGATGGATAGGTTAAGCTTCGTCCTAAGGAACCTAAAGTTGAATTCCCATCTAAGTCAACATCCAAACCTGATAAGTCAAAAACATCTACCAATGCCGTCGTAGTCAAATATGCTCCCAAAGAAAAACCTACTACCGAGCATCTTTGTCAACAACGTAACTACACACCTATAGGGGAGACTTATAACACAGTCTTCTAAAAAATGCTTGCTTTCAACATGATATCTTTCTCACGTATTTGAACCATCAACATATCAGTATCTAAACCCATTTGGTATCAAGATAAATACTATTGTAAATATCATAGGGTTAATGGACACAACATCAAAAGGTGTCGCACATTCCATAATGTGCTTCAAGATTTGATCGACAAGGGTGATCTCCACTTAGACAATCCAAATGCACCCCCAAATCAAAAACTTGATATATTGAAGCAACCTTTTCTGCATCACCCTTCATCCTTCGATCAACCACAAACAAATGCTATCAATAACATCAATTGAATAAAAAAATTGAGCATATCCCTCAATCCACCTTGTCACTTATTGAATCAAAACTTGTGGAACCAATGGAAATAACCAATGAACCTAAAACTATGACTACTGAGCATTCACTTGTTGATAACATCACTAAAAATATTCCTATATCCTCTCCATTTACCAAATCAAAACCTGTAAAATCAACCCCAGAATCCAATGAGCGCAAAGTTGTTGAGCCTTTGCCTGTCAAAATTTTTACTAAAATTATTCCTACACCCTCGTCACATGCCTTTATTGAATCTACACCCACATCCTCTCCGTCTCCCAAAACTACACCTAAAACCATATTAAAAAAACAACCCAAAACACCTTCCGCCTCAGGAAAATCTTTCATTTCTATAACATCCTCATAACCCACACCTAGCTCATCTAAAACCACAAAAGGGCTACATAAGCAAGGTATCATTCATGTCTTTAAAATACCTCAATATATTTTTCTAGATCAGATTCCTTTATGCGGATATCATTCCCTTATACCTGGTAATTGTCTTATTATTACATGATCAAAATCCCCCAATCAAACCCCTACAATAAGTCCATATCCTACACCTTTTACATTACCTGATTATCCACACCAATGATCACCCACACGGGATCCTTTACCCTCACATGTCACGCAGACCAATCATCCTCACCAGCAACCATCCATACATGGCCCTTGTCATTTACCTATCACACAGTTTGACTATTCAAACCAATGACCGCCCATGCAGGATCCTCATCCACCACTTGCTATGATGTTTAGAAAGCCTCCATGACCAAAAAATAAACAACTTTTGATCAAACAACATGTCTTACATCTCCTGAAAGAAGTATAGATGATACCTTGTCCCCATCTACTTCTACACCAAAAGGGCGTTACGCCACCATTTTAGATGACCTCTTGCAGTAATCACTTATTACATTGCTACCTCTTAAACCATCTGATCGTCGCGGATGGAAACCTATTTGGTAAGACTTCAATTTTTTTTGTGATTACCACAGAACATGTGGCCATTCCATAAAAAATTGTAGATCCTTTCATGTGAAAGTATAGGAACTTGGTAGTCCACTCTTTCTTCCTTCCCAATTAGAAAAAACACCAACATCAACATCATCATCATAAAAACATGAAGAATCTATCCCTAAAGCATTTGATCATCAAGTCAGTGGTGTACACGTCACTATGTGCTCACAAAATTTCAACAAAGAACCATAAGAACATAAGAAAAGTAAATTTTTTTTCGCTATACCTCCACCTCCCAAACTATCAGCTTTATCTGATAAACCTAAGGTATCTATTTCCTTAGCTCCTGAAGAGTCTAACTAAACACCATCATCAAAATAAAAAAATTCCATACAAGCAGCAATACCCTGTTTCACCGTAATACAAAAGGTTTCTATTAAAAAATTACACCAATCTCCTGTCAGGATGTCACTCTATGAGCTAGTTCAGACATATCCTTTTCACAATTAGGACATGATAAAATCCTTCCAATCCATAAATGTGCTAGCCAATGATCCAATCCATTTCACAAATTTTTTGGGTGCTCTTAAAACATCCATTGCTATATCATTTGAACCATCCGAACTTCCCTCTCTTGGATTGGAAGACCATGGCCTTCCACTTTTTATTACCGCTCAGATCAACGACATCTCCATCAAGAGGGTTATGATTGATAGCGGTGATTCCATCAATATCATATCATCCATCACTTTCAAGCAACTCAAATTACCCAATACTATCATTGTTCAAACTTTGGTTCTATTATGATCCTTCAACGACACTATCACACCCAAATTAGGCACTGTCATACTCCCGCTTAAATTCGGCATCAAAACTCTACTTGAACACTTATACATTATAGAAGGAAAGTTTTAATACATGTTATTAGGACATACTTAGATACGCACTATGAGTTTCGTTCCTTCCACCATCCATCGTTATCTCAAATACGAACATAAAGGTCAGGCTCTCACTATCCCCATTGATCCAAATCCGTTTGTTGACTGTTACATGATGTACCACCTAAAAAACATCTTTGTACCTAAATACACACCTTAGCCATCTAATGAAGCATCAAATAGTGCATCTATCCATTCTTCCCAGTTACTAAATGATTCCTCACTTAGTGAGGTTGTAAAATGTCTTACGCTTAGGGAATATCTTCTCCTCATGCTTAACTCCATCCCTTCACCTAAAACATATGGCTGCCCTGAGAAACAAGCCATGTATGATCCAAACATAGGAGATGTTATTTCTTATGGTCCTACGTATCTCAAAAAAAATATTATTTATGGGGAACTCGATAATCCTCCATCCTATGTCATTAATCCACACCGTGCTATGCCATTCACACTAAACTTAAAATATATCGATAATTCAAACTTCACCCGCATGTATCTTCATTACTATGCGTGGAGAGGTTTTGGCCTCAGGAGTTATGAATAAAGAACTAATGATCAACCCGTCCTTCTTTTCCTTAAATCTCATGAGAAAATTGGTTTAGGATATAAAAGGTTCACCTCCAAAATGTGTGAAGCGACTATATCTAAGCTTGCTACATCCCTAACTATTTCCGAACTAGAACCATCACCACCAACAAACCCTGAAGATCTCATGGACACAGATGACACAATACCCATCCCATCTAATGTTAAAAAAAACCAATGTTATATCTTTAGGGCCACTTACTTATTAATCCAATCACTCCACTAAATCGTTACCCCTTGTTTGGCTTGAAATGGTTGAGGAAGATTTACCAACCATAAATATCCTCTAGTGTCAGGATGACCAGGATATCCTTTTCCACATGGGAACTAAGGACTGTTTCCTTTAGAAATCTCTACCATCTGACACACCATCTATCCTTAACAAATCCAACTGTGATGTTAACTTAGGTACCCATAAGGATCCTCACATAGTTAAGGTCGATCAATCTCTAGATTAAATGGAACTAAATGATTTCACCTCATTCTTAAAAAAATATCACCAAGCATTCACCTAGTCACACAATGTTATGCCATGAATTTATCTTAGTCACGTATCCTGATGCTAATCCAATAAAACAAAAGCTCTACAAAATACATCCCCATATATCTCTCCTTATTAAGGAAGAGTTGTAATACCTCTTATCTAATAAATTTATCATACCTATTGAATATCCACAATGGGTCTCCAACATAGTTTCCATAACCAAATCCTTAGGAAAAATACACATTTGTATAGATTTCAGGGATCTCAATCTTACTTGTCCAAAAGATGATTTTCCTCTTCCAAACATAGATCATCTCATCGACTTAACATCCGATCATGAAATGCTTTCTGTCATGGATGGATTTTCTGGTTATAAACAAATTATCAACACAAAACTTCTTTCATCAACCCTTGGGGAACCTTCTTCTACCATGTTATTCCATTTGGTCTTAAAAATGCAGGGGCTACTTATCAACGTGCTATAACATACATTTTTCATGATCTCATCCACAAAATTGTCAAAGACTGTTGATGAACTTTTAGGAAAATCCAAATCACGAAAAAACCATCTCGATGTCCTTGAATCAATATTCACTTTTCTCATCCAATTTTTTCTATCTTAATCTTGCAAAATGTGTCTTTGCTGTCCTCATTGGAAAATTTTTGGGGTTCATCATATCTATTCGAGGAATTAAAATTGACCCAACGAAGGTTAGAGAAATTCTTGAAATGACTCCACCATCGAATCTTAAGCTACTATGTATCCTCCAAGGTAAATTATAGTCCATTTGATGTTTTATATCGTAGCTTTCTGACCGTTAACCATTTCACCACCTGATCCACAAAGACATATAATTTCATTGGGATTCTGATTTCCAAAAAGGATTCGACAAAATCAAATAGTATCTGTTATCACCATCTGTGATCACTCCACCATGTGAAGGAGAGCCATTTTATTTAAAAATATCCACCTCGGACCATTCCCTAAGAGCTATGATCACCCACCGTGATAATCAAGGTCATGAACAAGCCGTATACTACATCATACGTATACTCCATGAATACAAAACATGCTACATTAAAGCTGAAAAACTATGTTGTGCGTTGTATTTCACCACCTCCAAGCTCTGACATTATCTCCTCAATCACAAGACATATGTCGTCACTAATTTTAATCCACTTAAAACCATGTACACTAAACCTTATCATAATGATCACATAACTCGATGGCTTATGCTCATGACTAAATTTGACCTCAAAATCATATCTCATAAGTCTATTAAAGGCCACGCCATTACAAAGTAGATTTTTGATGCACCCCTTTTAGATAATAAAATACCTCATGAACATTTTGCTGACAAATTCATCAACAATATTGATGAATCTAATATCGATGAATATGATTTCATCCCACTTAAAATGACCCTCTTCTTTGACGGTGCTAAGTGCCAAGAGGGGGGAGGAGCTAAAGTTGTCATCATACCACCCTAGAACATTCCACTTCCATTATCATTCAAACTTAACTTCGAACTTACTAATACCATGGTAGAATACGAAGCCTTAAGCATGGGCCTAAATACTACTATTTTCCTAGGTGCCCACATCCTAGAAATCTATGAAGATTCACAATTCGTTGTCAGTTAAGTCAAAGGAGAATACCAATTTAAAAATGAAATCCGTCAAAAATATAAAGCTGTCGTCGAGTTTCTCCTCGGCACATTCAATCATTACACCATTCAAGCCATTTCATGATCTTCTAATAGGATTGCATATACTATGGCATCCCTCAGATCCCTTTTTCCCTTCAAAACAGAAAAATAAAAAGGAAAAAACCAAGATGTCTATAGTTGTTCAACATTTGGATCATCCTTTACATAAAAATGATATACCTTCCATTAATAACATTGACAATAATCGACCGGATCTATGTTACACATAGATATTTGACTATCTCGCCAAATCTAAATTACCATTAGATTTATCAAATGGATCCAAATGATCATCCCTTCAATGCGTCACTCGATTTGTCATCATAGGGGCATCCTTTACAAATGTAGTTTTGAAGGTATATTATTACAATGTATTAAATCACACGAATCAACCAGAGCAATTGAATAATTCCATGATGGCATTTGCAGTGGTCACTTTAGTGCAATGCCAATCGCTAAATACATCACACAATTAGGGTATTACTGGCCTAATATCACTAAATATTGTTGTGCATACTTAAATAAATGCGTTAAATTCTAGCTCCATTTAGATATCATCCACATCCCTAGTCAAGCACTACAACACGCTCAGTACCTGTGTCATTTCTCTCAATGGGGGTTAGACCTCATTGGTGCAATAAATCCTAAATCATCTTAATAACATCATTCCATAATCACAACAACTGAATACTTTACTAAATGGGTTGAGGCAATCCCTTTGACCTCGAAAAAATATGAACCTATCATTATATTCCATTTTGGCATCCCGCATAAGCTCATCACAGATAATGGAAAATTCTTAAAAAATAATGAAGTTAAAAATTTCTATGATACATTCAACATCAAACTTAGTTTCTCGTCACCATACTATCCTCAAAAAAATGGACAGGTTGAGGCCTCTAACAAAACAATCAAAAAAATTGTCATGAAAAAAGTTGCTGATGCATGCAAGAATTGGCATCTCCAAATCCCGTTTGCTCTTTGGGCCTATTGAACTAGCATCTGCACACCTACAGGCACTACACCTTATTCACTTGTCTATGGATTTTAATCCATCATACTGCTTGAAATTCAAATTCCATCATTACGTGTATCCCTTAAGGACTTCATCCCTGATGAAGAATATTGCCAAGACCGTTTAACACAACTAGAATTGTTAGATGAAAAGCGTCTAGCAGCCCTCAAACATCATGAAGTTTATCAACAACGTATTAGAAGAGCTTAAAAAAACATGTCAAAGAACGTGATTCTAAAATTGGTGATCGTGTACTCAAAGAAAATCAAAATGTTACTACATTATAACATATTAAATGTGGAAAGTTTTCCCCTAATTGGATTGGTCCATACATTATTACTCACAAGTATAGGTTAGGAGTATATCATCTTGCTTCTATTGATGGGGAACCCAAAAGGAAACCTTTAAATGCTTCACAATTGAGGCATGTCTATTGTTAAATAATTGATTATCATGACAATAGTTATCTCCCAATTTCTTCCTATCATTTCGATGGTATGGATACCCATCAACATTCTAAATATTCCTTAAAAATGAGCACCACAACCCTATTCATCACATATTTCACATGGAGAATTTCCTTCCTTATGGGAACCACTTGAAATTATTATACCTATTCATCCCATACCAATCAAAATATGAAACGAGGCATGTGTGTGTAGGACACATACACACTTTATCCCCTCCTCGAAACAATTTATCAGGGTTTTGACCCTCAGCTCAATAATAAAAGGTCTTTTGGATACATCTCTTATCAAGATATCAATATATAATAGACTGATCCCTCGAAGGATAACTATTCGTAAGTTTGAAATCATTATAAAAAATATAAAACATAGAATTCTCCCTCGAAGGACAATTACTAGTTAAAATTGTGGACCGTTCCTTCAAAAGATGACCATCTAGGTGAATGTCAAAATGTAGACCATACTCTTGAAGGATGGCTACTCATGTAAAAAAATATTCCCACATCGATCAAATTTCCCATCATAAAAAACTTCCTGCATCAATCAGTTTTCTTCAAAAATCAAAATATGAGTTGGGGCATATACCCTACAAACTTGTTGAAAAGGAGATCCCTTTTTCCCACGTCGGATTGTACACATAAAATCCCTTTTTTCATCCTAGTAAAATACTGTAGACACCCTAATTTCACACCTTTTCCAAATCAATGAATTTCCCCACTCCATTTCCCACAAAAATCCCCATAGAATTAATTGATTAATTAATCCATTTCAACCCCTAAATTAAACCCAATCTTACTCACATGCGAAATATTCCATATGTCATCCATTTGAGAATTAAAAATACAAGTTTAATCCTCACCCACTTTTTTTTTCCCCACTCACCTAATCATTCCCTCATTTTCAAACTGTGATTACTTAAAATCCCCTAATTTAATCTAATTTCTAGGCTATAAATATAGCCTTACCCCCCCTCTAAAATACATAGAGAATGAGCTGGAATGCCCTATCTGAACTCTTGAATCCTTTGAGGAAAGAGCATCCTTTCCACCTCATTCTAATGCCAAAATAACCTCGTCTTGAAGCATCCAAAATCCATAATCTCTTTGTCCATTGGTGTAAAGTAAGTAGATCTTGTTGTAGGAAGGCATTTCTCTGGTTTGAGGAAAGCACCTACATTTCATGAAATCATGACTCATTCATGCTTCTTTTCCCATTTTAAGGTTTTTTACAAACTCACAAAGGAGGAGGTATCTAGCTAGTTTCTTTACTTTCTTGATTATCAACGTATTTTCCTAGCTCACATTCTTGCACGCCCGGTGGGACTTGAACCCAAAGAAGTGTGTATTCGGGGTGACCTTTGGTAAATTATTAGGGTTTATTGTTTCATGGAGAGGTATAGAAGTTGATCCTGTAAAATTCAAAACCATTATGAAAATGCATCCTCCTCAAAACCTAAAAAAATTACACACTCTTCAGGGAGAAATACAATCTATTTGACACTTCATATCACAATTAGACGATAAGTGTCATCACTTCAAATAATTATTCAAGAAAGATGTGCAATTCCACTGGAACAACGATTGTCAAGAATAATTTTCTAAGTTTAAAGAGTACCTCTCTAGCTCACATGTTCTTATGTCACCAGTCGTAAATAAACCCATGTTTCTTTATACATCTTCCATTGAACATGCCATATGAGCTCTGTTAGCACAACACAATGATCAAGCAAAAGAATAGGGTGTTTACTACCTTAGTCAAACACTTATTAATCCTGAAGTATGATATTCCCAAATTGAAAAAGTATGCTTAGCGGTCACCTTTTCATTCCATATGTTATGTCATTACTTGCTCAATCACACAACTAAGTTGATCACTAAGATTGATCCCCTCAAGTATCTCTTGTCTTGACCTGTTCTCACAGGAAGAATTTCTAGCTGGGTCGTACTACTTAGTGGATTTGACATTGAGTTCATTCCTCAAAGATAAATTAAAGGACAGGCCCTTGCAGACCAACTTACCAAGGCACATCTTCCTAGAACAGAACCACTCCATTTTACATTTCTTGATGAAGATATTTTGTACATAGACATCCCACCAGCCTAGACTCTATTTTTTGATGGGTCTTGTAATCTCCATAGATCAGGAGCTAGTATTTTTCTTATCACACCTAGTAGGAATGTTATTCTAAAGTCATTTTTATTAGCATTCCCATGTACCAATAATATCATAGAATATGAAGCTCTAATCGTAGGATTAAAACTAGCTATATCTTGGAATCTTAAAGAGTTAGCTGGATTTGGTGACTCTTTACTTATCATCAAACAAGTTACTGATCAATACCAGGTCAAGGATGAAAAACTTATCCCATATAAGTGCATGGTAGATATCCTTCGAAGCTATTTTCGATTAATGATCTTTGATCAAATCCCTAGATTTCGTAATAAATCCGCCGACACTATGACAACTATCGAAGCTCTATTACATATCGCATCTAATCAACCCCAGGCACATTTTATCATAGAAAATATTTGAATGCCTGCTTATGATATTCCTAAACACACTATGGTATGTGAAATTGTGGGTCCAAATAACCCTTGGTACCATGATATTTACACCTTCATCCATGATAACACATTTCCTACCAACATGAAACCCATGCATAAACGGGCTTTATCACAATGTGCCTCTCGTTAAACCATTTTAACTGACACCCTTTATAAATGAGGATACGATGGAACCATGCTCTGATGTATTAATTAGGAGGAAGTATATGGTGTTCTAACTGAAGTCCACTCAGGTATTTGTGGAGCGCACATGAATGATATAGCATTAACCAAGAAATCCTGCGTGTTAGATATTATTGGCCCACCATGGAAAGTGATGCATGCCATTTATTCAAAAAATATCAATCTCGTCAGAAGCATGGTAATATTATGCACACACCTTCCTAAGCATTGCAATCGACCACCAAACCATGGTCCTTATCTCAATAGGGACTTGATGTCATTGGTAAAATCTGACCAACATCATCTTATAGACATAAGTTCATCATTACTGCTACCAATTACTTCACTAAATGGGTGGAAGCTATGCCTCACACCTATGTTACTGGTAGCCAAATATCGAAGTTCATTTTTAATAATCTCATCTGTCAATTTGGCATTCCATCCTCTATTGTCGTAAATAATGAGAAATCATTTAAAAACCAACATGTAAAAGACCTTGTCGAATGTTTCTGCATCAAACTTAAGTGGTCTACTCCATACTACCCTCAGGGTAATGGTCAAGCATAAGAAACTAATAAGACTATAAAATCCATCATGGAAATAATTGTTAATACACATGGATGAGATTGGCACTCTCAAATTTACCCCACATTTTGGGCTTAACGTACATCTTACAACACACCTACAGAAGCCACCACCCGTTTTCCCTCATTTATGGTTGTGAAGCCATTTTACCTATTGTGGTTAAAATCCCATCCTTGATAATCTCCCTTAAAGATATAATTAATGAAGATGAATTATAATAATCTTGACTTCAAGAGCTTGAGCTTCTCGATGAAAAATGACTTAATGTCCTCAATCATCTTCAAGTCTATCAAAAACAGTTGCAATGTAGTTATCATAAAAAAAGTAAGACCTAGAGAGTTTGAGGTTGATGACCTTGTTCTAAAAGAAAATCAAAATAATACCACTAAAGAGCAAGAAAAAAGGAAAATTTGAAACTAATTGGTTAGGAACCTATGTAATTACAAATAAATTTGGTTCCAGAGCCTATAAATTGGCCACTGAAGATGGTCAGGAACTTGATGAACCAATGAATGTAGTCCATTTAAAGAAATTCTATTCTTGAGGTGCTCCCTATTATAGGAGACAACGACTTGTACATTGTTCCTTCTGTTTTACTTATCTCCGAATAATTTAACGTTATTCATTCCATTCGCAGATACTCTCATTATCATAATCATATCTTCGTATTCACCATCATGAGACAAGTACTAACATAGATCCTATTAAGTCTTGTGAGTATCACACTTCTTATAATATCTCCCATTTTCATCCGCTTTCACCTACAGTCATACCTAGAAGCTTAATGATGGTAATATATTTCCTTTAAAGAAATTCTCTCTTTCATAACAAAGCTCTAAACTTGTTTACCTGATTCATTTGATCTTCCATCTTAGTCTTCGATGTTGAAACCTCACGTCCTACTAGTCATGTGGGGCTGAGATTAGGGGCAGACGTTCCTTCACAAATACAAAAAACTATTGTAAAATTCAATTGATTAAATAAATTGTGAATAATTCATTGTCACACCTTTTTTCCTTCATAGTATTTGGTGTTGAGCCCATACTTCTTACTGGTAGTGCGAGACTAGGAATAGAGGAATGTGCCCTTACTTGTCTATGTCTTGTCTTCGGTGATAAAATCTTGCCTCTTACTAGTGGCATGTGGCAAAGCGTAGAGGGACATTAAAAAATCATAAAAATGTTACAAAACATTCAAAAATTCAAAAAATTCAAAAACATAAAAAAAAAGGAATTTACTCGCCTATATTTTTCCTTCGGTGATGAGCCCTTGCTTCTTACTGGTAGCATGGGGCAAGGCATAGGGATTCATTATAATAAATACAACATCTTATCAATCTGAAAGTGCTTACAATTATAAAATCCCCAAAGAAGTAATTTAGATGCCTAAGTGAAGAGAGAACTATCCCTTCACCCATATTTTACTAATCAGTAGGCCACATAACCATCTAAGTCTAGCACATGACCTATACGGTGAAAGTCATTTTTGAAACTGGTTCAGTGACCTTTAGAAGAATTGCGTCACAATTTCCCAAAGGGATTTTTATTAGCACTTGTCTCTATCTTCATCCCGTGTCCTTCTTGAATCTCGGTGATGAGCCCTCACATCTTACTCATTGTGTGGAGTCAAGAATGAAGTTAGACTTCTTTCCATCAATCATCACCAACATATCCTGCCAATGGAGTGAGAATTTTTTATTATTTGAATCATGAGTTACCATGAGGAACATGGTACATATGGACGATACCCTAGTTTATCACCTCGTAGTTTGCATTTTTGTCCATACAAATCTAAAAAATCCCCCAAAACAACATAAAAATCTAAAAAATCACCTAAAATAGTAAAAAAACCTCAAAAAATCCCCTAAAACAGTATTAAAATCCCTAAAATAGTATAAAAATCCAAAATCTCCAAACACATTAAAAAATCTTAAAATCCCCAAAAACACTAGAAAATATTGAAAATCCAAAAATGCATTGGAAAATTTCAAAAATCCAAAAAACATTTGAAAACTTTTCAAAATTCCAAAAACATATAAAAAATCACAAAAATTCTAGAAAAAATAAAAAATAAAAAATTGTAAAACCATCAAAAAACCCCAAAAACTTAATAATCAACACAATCCATCCTTTGAACTATCATCACCAACAATGTTCCAACCATTTTATGACTATCAAACTCAAACCACTTCCTCTCATGAGAATCCTCACTTGGGGAAATTCCGGCTCTCATTGTTTCCTTGTTTGAGGATAATGACCTAATCCATTCTAGGTCCTTGTACCCCTGCTTAGGGGCACATCCAATCAATCATCACTATGGAACATGTTGACGATCATCCTTAGCGGATGGACCATCAAAGTCGTAGGAAACCTTAGGTTAGTGGGACATGCGCCCTAAGGCGATCTCTAGATTTTAAAGAAGCTAGTTCTTCTCTGTATTGCGAGATGAGGGTTAGAAAAATGAAACAAAACATAAAAAGTTAATGGGGGGTGATGCACCGAACAAGGCTGTTAAGAAATCAGTTAAGAACGCAACTTTCTGAAAAAGGGAAATGATGAATGACTAAAAAGAGTGGATAAAATTGCACCACATGCAAGAGAAGATCACACAGAACATTACCTCAAAATAATTAAGCACAAGTTCTAAGATAGTAATAAAATTATAGATATGCACAATTTCTATGTGAAAATAAAGGTGATCAAAGACAAAAAGACATGCACAGGATGGACAAAATTCACCACAGGGCATATTATATTACTCCAAAAATTGTGCACAGTATTACAATAAAAAAGAGGCAAGATTGCTATTACAAAACCCAGGAAAAAGGCTAGAGCTCTAGGCCCCTGCCATTTATAGAAGAGGGATTGAGACAAAGAAGAAAACCGACTGATTGCTGATCCTTTTTTTGAAAACCCTTGATTATAATATATAGGAGGAGGAGGAGGTAAGAAGCCATCCTCAAACTCCTTTCCAACTATCTTTTAAATATGATAAATGGAGCGAAGAGACAAAAACAAATTTCTTGAGATCTTTCTCACACTTTCCCATTATCTGCCCTTTCTAAAGAGTGAGAGCCATGCCTATTTAATGCATCTTTAACTATCTTGCAACTGACTCTTTTGAGATGGACTCACTTTTTGAGGAACATCCCTTCATCTCTTTATTACATAACTAGATCTTTCAATCTCTTGTGGATTGGTTCCCATGATCATGATTCAAGCGGTGCATGTTTTTTCATTTTATTGGAATGAACAGTTAAATGTAGGTGAATAAATTGAGTATTCGCAGGTTCGTACTCTTCACACGGGACTACGCATTAACTTCGTTACTGAAGTGACAAGCCAAATGACCCTTTACTTATGATCTTTTGAAAAAATATCCTGAGCATTTAAAACTTGTAGATAAGTCTCATAATTACTCATATGTGATACATGGCTTGTCACCTTTTGTGACTTGCTTTGAACTTGGAGTCCATTTGTCGCAAGATCCACGTGGAAGGCCCAAACATCCTTAATAATTTTTCTTTTTTTTAGGGTTTTTGGGAATGCTCTGTGCTGACACTTGGCATCATTTGTGAGAATGTCATTTGTTCCTTTGGGAAAGTAAAGGACCTTGCTACATATAATGTGAAAACCCCCTTTCAGGCGGGGCCCTTATAATTGGCTCCACATGGAAACCCCGTGGGAGTCTGAGACTTCATTCCCTCCTTTGACTTCTAAAGTTGCATTGGTTGCACTTGGCATCATCTGTGAGCCTGTTGCTTTCTTTGTGATTTGGCTAATTATTTTCCATTGGCGAAGAGTTGACTCTGAATGGGATTCAAACATACAAGAATCCTCCTAGCCATGGAATTTAGATAACAGTTTGGCGACTCACTAGGACCATTAGTATATTAAATGGAAAAAACCCACAATCTCCTATTATCTATTGTGTATGGAACTGTGTTTAGAGCTGATCCAAATGTTGATTTGTAGTATTTTGAACGTTGCAGAGCCTCCACAACTACTAGCTGATCCTTATTCCTTCCTACTCTCATAATAAAAACTCTGTAATTTATTTTTGTGAGAGTATAAAATTGAAAAACCAACCAACATAATCCCCTAACTGATTTTAGTTTCTCTGCATTTGTTCAAAGTGAAGCTTGCAACCGCCACCGAAAACTGTGAATTCTCCTGTGATTCAGAGTCTTCTTATGGAATATGGTGCCTCTTAATGGACTAATTTAAGCATGGGCCTATACAAAGAGACAAAACATACATGCCTCAAATGAGTCAGGCAGAATGTGCACAAGCACTTATTTTGCTGAAAGTAATCTATTCCTACTCCTAATCTAATTGGATTGGTAAAAGCTAAACAAAACCGGAAACATGCAGGGAAAAATAACTTCCCTTTCTTATAAAGTACAGACATATAATTAATTTAGCTATAGGCATGGCCTGTAATAAGATTGAAAAATTACCTTTCAATCTTCTACCCGCGGTATCAGTGAAAAAAATGAATACCTCCTTGAGATGTTCATCTTTTGGTTAGAGGTGTTATCGCTGACCCTCAGGGCCTTGAAAATTATCCCCATGCCTTGAAGTGAGCATGAATGGTATTGAAGTTTTCCTTAGTCTTGATGAGGACCATTTTCTGGTGGGAGTTGGTTTGACTGTCTATTATTACCCGTTGTTCTAGATTGCATCTTTTGGAACAAGGCTTTCTTGCAGGCTTCTCTGAAGGGTGTCATCCTTGTCCCTTCCCTCCTTATTTTTAGCAGTTTTTCCGGTGAATCCAGGCTCTTTGATTGAAAGCAAAAAGATTTCAATGATAATTTTTTCTAGAGCCCTTAGACTAGTCCCAGTGGAGCTATTGTGAGTAGAAGGCTGCCTTTGTTGTGGGGTTGATGAAGTGGCGAATGTTTTTATTTCCATAGGCCCTTCTTCATCAAGGCATCCCCCCAAATCTGATAAGAACTCGAGATCATCTTATTCCTCATTTGTCAAAGCTTCCCACTTTTTTATGATGGCTTTTGAGTTTGTAAATTTTCCATCATGTGTGGCTTCATCTTGCAATATGAAGCCCGTTGGCCAAAATGTTTCTAGGGGAGCTGATTTGAGGGGAGGACAAACAGAGGTAACATCTACAACTTCTCTAATGCTCAGCTCATGATACTAACCTCCTGAGTTCGTATCACTTCTCACCATATGATCCTCTTATTTTGGATTTAGACCCATTACTTGCTGGTACAAGGGGTATAACTGCTTGAAGAAAGGGGAAGGGTGGAAAGGATGGTTTGGAGATGGAGAAGGAGATGATCCCTTGGTGGTAATGAAGTCATCATTTCATAACTCCATAGGATGAAGAAAAATGGAAGACGTGGAAAGAAATATGAGTGGAAATGGATGAGAGGGAGGTATACGAGATTTTGTAATGATTTTTTTGACCCATGTGGAGTCGCTGGATGTGCTCTATAACTATCTCAATTAAAGTTTGAACTTTACCAGGAATAGACCGAGTTGATGCAATGATAAAATACCACTCTGATTCATCCCACCAGGCGTGCCAGGAAAAATGTTGACGATCATCCTTGGTGGATGGACTGTCAGATTCATAGGAAACCTTGGGTTAGTGGGATGCATGCCCTAAGGTAACCTCCATATTTTAAAAAAGCTAGTTCTTCTCTATAGTGCGAGATGAGGCTCAGAAAAGTGAAATAAAACATAAAAATTTAATGGGGGGCAATGTGCTGAAAAATAATTTGAAGAAATCAATCGAGAATGTAACTGTCTGAAGAAGGGAAATGATGAATGACTGAAAAGGGTGGATGAAATTACACCACAGAATAAAGAAGATCACACAGAACACTACCTTAAACTACTTAAGCACAACTTCTAAGATAGTAATAAAATTATAGATATGCATAGTTTCTATGTGAAAATAAAGGCAATAAGAGACAACAAAGATATGCAAAGGATGGAAAAAATGCACCATAGGGTATATTATATTACTCCAAAAAATTGTGCACAGTATTACAATAGAAAAGAGGCAAGATTGCTATTACAAAACCCAGGAAGAAGGCTAGAGCTCCAAGCCCTTGAATTTTACAGAAGAGGGGCTGAGATAGAGAAGAAAACTGATTGACTGCTGATCCTTTTTTTGAAAACCCATGATTACAATATATAGGAGGAGGTGGAGGTAAGAAGCCATCCTAAAACTCCTTTCCAACTACCTTTTAATTATAATAAATGGAGTGAAGTGACAGAAACATATTTTTTGATATCTTTCTCACACTTTCCCTTTATCTGCCCTTTCTAAAGAGTGAGAGCCATGCCTATTTAATGTAACTTTAACTATCTTGCAACCAACTCTTTTGATATGGACTCTCCTTTTGAGGAACATCCCTTAGCTCTTTATTACATAACTAGATCTTTCGATCTCTTGTGTATTGGTTCCGGGGATCATGATTCAAGCGGTGCATGTTTTGTCATTTTATTGGAATGAACCTTTGAGTGTAGGTGAATAAATTGAGTATTTTCAGGTTTGCACTCTTCACATGAGACTATGCATTAAATTCGTTATTGAAGTGACAAGCCAAATGATCCTTTACTTCTGATCCTTTGAAAAAATATCTTGAGCATTTAAAACTTGCAAATAAGTCTCATAATTACTCATACGTGATACATGGATTGTCAACTTTTGTGACCTGCTTCGAACTTGGAGTCCATTTGTTACAAGATTCACTTGGAAGGCCAGAGCATCCTTAATATTTTTGCTTTTTTTTTTTGGGGTTTTTGGGAATGTGATGTTTTGACACTTGGCATCGTCTGTGAGCACACCATTTTGTTCATTTGGGAAAGTAATGGACCTTGCTGCATATAATGTGAAAACCCCCTTTCGGGAGGGGCCCTTATAATTGGCTCCTTGTGGAAACCCTGTGGGAGTTCGAGACTTCATTCCCTCCTTTGAATTCTGAAGTTACTTCGGCTAGACACTTGGCATCATTTGCAAGCACACCATTTTGTTCTTTTGGGAAAGTAATGGACCTTGCTGTATATAATGTGAAAACCCCCTTTTGGGAGGGGCCCTTATAATTGGCTCCACGTGGAAACCCTGTAGGAGTTCGATACTTCATTCCCTCCTTTGAATTTTGAAGTTACTTCGGTTGGACACTTGGCATCATCTGCGAGCCTGCTACTTTCTTTATGCTTTAGCTAAGTCTTTTCCATTGGAAAAAACTCAACTCCGAATAGGATTTGAAAATGCAGGAATCCTCTTAGCTAGGGAATTTAGATAAAAGAACACTTTACGAACATATTTACTAGTTCTTGTGTTGCATTATTTGTTTCAAGTTATTAATTTCTTTCTTATATCTTGATATATTATAGGGGGCATCTTGATTTTATGTATCCTGGTGTTCTCTCTAATATACTTATGTTATCTGATTGTATATCATACTGGGGCATCATACCTTATTGATGGCCTTTGTCTATGCTATCTTCCACTTGCATATTGTACTGGGGCATCAATCCTTTTTGATAGCCCTTGTCTATGCTATCACACATATTTTAGTCTAGTCATCCTGATCCTTTATATCACAATGCATCCTGTTACGTGCTATATTAAAATTGAGATGATTTTTTCATGTGAGTATCTTCCTACATGATAAAAATCTTACTTTGCACCCCATCCATTCACCCATACTACTACATTCTCCTATTTGGGAATCCTACTTAAACACCATTGTAGTTTAAGAATCCTACTTGAATATGTTTCTTAAGTAGCATTCACTATCCAGAAAATCCTCATCTCCCACAATGGCCACCATGTATTTGATCCATTCATCCTATCTTCTCATTTCTACTCATCCTCCACTTATCGCCACATTACCCTTCTCACAATTCCCATCCCTTCTCGCCACTTTGTGTTCTTCCCTTTCACTCTTCTGCTTCCCGCTTGACAATGTTACTTAATCACCCCTTTTATGTGAGAATTTTGATGGAGGTATAACCTATTCCTAAGATCTTCATCATGTAGAAGCTTCTCCACCATCTCCTCTCTCATCAAATGACAATCACCACCACACACATATTTCTGCTCTACCACTTCTACTTATCATTCTTGCATCATCACTCTCACCATGTGGGCATCCCAATTAAGGATTCCCCTCACACTCTCCATCCTCCACCACATAAGTTCCTCTATCTATTCATGTTACACTCCCTTGTTTCCTTTCTTCCTTGTTATCACCTCCTCTTCCACTTTGGCATACATCATTCATTCTTTTCTCATTTTTCCCCGAATCCATATTTTGCTTGGTAATCCTACTTATACAATCTCATAGTATGGAAAATTCACTAGAGGGTTCCCCTTAAATCCATTTTGTCATACCCTCTTCCCATCAACACAATCACTCACTTACTTCTTCTCATAATTGTTCTTCTTCTTCAGCTTGACGACCATACTTAACCGTCCCTGCCGCATGACAATCTTACTTAATAGTCCCTCTTAAGGTTGATCTTCCCTATGGCCTTCCCCCATCCCATCATATTTCCCCCATCTTATTTCTTCCACCTCTCTTTGAAATAATCTTCTTCAACCAACCATTCCACCACTATACCTAATACAATATTGTCTTTCTCCTTACATCCCATCATTGTCAGTTTGGCGATCTTACTTAACCACTTGCACAACATGATGATCTTACTTAAGAGTTCCTCTTAAGGATAACTACACATCCTCACCCTTCAATTTTTCTCGACATTCCCCATTATCACATCCTCTCACCTCCTCTTCCATTCTCACAAACACCAATTCTTACTTTTCCACTTTTCATCTCCATCATACCTTTCTTGGTTATCCTACTTAAACACTTCTGTCGTATGACAATATTACTTCAGGGTCCTGCCTAAATTGAAATCATCATTTTGGACTTCTCCCTTACATCATTATTCATTCATTATGTTGATCACTTCTTCCATCTGCTCTCTCCTACCAACCAAGATTTCCTCCCACCATTATCCTTTCTCAGCCTATCATCTCACAATGTGTGTCTACTATCTTCCGCATATAATTATGTTCGTTTCCCCCATTTTCTCCTTCTTGATCCATCATCCTTCATACCATTTTTCCCATTCTTTTCAGGTCTTGTTTCTTCATCCCAACCTCATTCGTCCTCATCCTCCACATCCTCTCCCCACCTTCATCTTATCACAACTAATCACTCACCTTTTCTTTACTCTTTCCACTCCATATTCTTGAATTATCCCACATATCTACCCCCATGTTTACTCACCATTATTGTTGACATTCCCATAACATTATTTCATCATCATCATCTGTTTTCGCACTGATAATTATTAGTGGAATTTCCCTAAAATTCAATCATCGTCATTCTGCATGACCTTGTTCAATCCATTTGACCTTCTCCATTTTTAATTCATTACTTCCTTCCTCTGGGCCCACCACTCATTATGGGTGGACTTTCCCTAACATCCCTTTTTTGGTGTTTCTCTTTCCATCCCTCATTTATTTTATCCCTTTCTTATAAGTGAAAGTTTTTTCTACTTCTTTCTTAGATAATGCTCTCTCTTTTCTTCGTCTAATAACTTCTTATTGAAGAAATACCTTCTTTAAGAATAATATCTTCAAAAACCTTCAATCCTGCCACTCGAGGCATATTCATCCATCTTATCTACTTTTTTTGAAAGGATACTACTTTCATAGTACCCTTCCAAAGAGGGGAAAATGTAGACACCCTAATTTCACACCTTTTCCAAATCAATTAATTTACCCACTCCGTTTCCCACAAAAGTCCCCATAGAATCAATCGATGTTAATCATTTAATTAATCCATTTCACATGCCAGATATTCCCTATGTACCCCATTTGAGAATTAAAAATAAAAGTTTAATCCTCACCCACTCTTTTTTGTCCCCACTTACTTAATCATGCCCTCATTTTCAAACTACGATTACTTAAAATCCCCTAAGTTAATCTAATTCCCAAGCTATAAATATAGCCTTATCCCCCCTCTAAAATACATAGATAATGAGCTAGAATGCCCTGTTTGAAATCTTGCATCCTTTTAGCAAAGAAAATCCTTCTCACCTCGTTCTAGTGCCCAAATAGCCTCATCTTGAAGCATCCCAAATCCACAATCCTTTTTTCCATTGGTGTAAAGTAAGTAGATCTTATTGCAGGAAGGCCTTGCTTTGGTTCGAGGAAAGCACCTACGTTTCACGAAATCAGGGCTCATCCATGTTTCCTTGCCCATTCTGAGGTTTGCTATGGAATTGTGAAGGAGGAGGTATCTAGATAGTTGTTTTACTTTTTTGATTATTAGCATATTTTCCTGTCTCACAAAGACAAATTTTCAAACCCACATTCCTATCGTAATTAGTGAAACTACCCATTAATGACCTTACTTAACATCTGAGAAGGCCACAAGTACAAGTGTATTTTTCAAAACTCATTATGTATATATCAAGTCTATAGTGGGGCAATAATTCCATTTTACTTAATTAATTCTAAACATTTGGATCACATTTCAAAATCATTTAAATCAATCTAACATATTACCCATCTAAAGCATTAACACATTTTCAGGAGAAACAAGCCATAAGAACCATATGCATATCGAGAATACAAGTATAAGCCATAAACCATCGTCAACATCATATGTGTGTGTGTGTGTGTGTGTGTGTGTGTGTACATATATACATATATATACATATACATATATACACACACACACACACAGACATACACACACATATATGTATGTATATTTATATGTATATGTATATATATACATATACATATACACATACACATATGTATAGATATATGTATATATGTATGTATATACATACATACATACATACATACATACATATATATATATATATATATATACATAAATACATATATATGTGTATATATATATATATATATATATATATATATACATAAATACATATATATGTATGTATATATATACATATATATGTATATACATACATACATACATACACACACACAAAGTCCGGTATACATCTTAATTAATGTCTGAATAATAAATATATCATCCCCTAAAAAAATGGGTTTCTACAAGCCTATGACATCATATAAAATCAAGTAGTAAAATCAATGTCTCCTAGCATCATGCTACCACCACCCTCTCCTCTAAGAGCGGGTGTGCCTCTAGATGCACCTGCATCTCCACTATCCCTACAAACACTCATGAAAATAGCTTGACCTCTGGCTTCTCCATCCCCATCACCCCCTATCCTTGGCCTCTGAGGTGGCCATCCCATGCTCGCCGTGCTAGCACTAGGCCTCACTGCTTCTATGGCTCCCCCTTGGGAAACCATGTGATTAACACATAAGGTAGCATCTGTGTAGCTCTTGATGATCAAGTCCACATAGTAATCCCTCTCTACTTGCATAGCCTCATAGTGTGCCACTAAAATCATACCAGGAGGAGGTGTTGCAGATGATCCCCTCTACCTACCAGACTGAGCCATCACCGATAACTATGCACCAGATACAAAAGGCCTTTCTGATCCCCAAGGCCTTCCTTAGTGTATCCCTATGTAACTTGTACTTGTCTCTATCATAAGAGCCTTGTATAAGCTACGCCTGAAGGCTATCCCAATCAACAATCAATCCATCCCTCTCGATGATAAGGGTATCCTGAACTCTCATAAGGTCATCACGCTCTCTCTGATCCGTTTCCATCTCTCCCTCCACTGTTGCCTTCTTGACTGTCACTACTGTAATAGCCGCAACTATAATATCATCACCCTTACCCCTCTCATCATTTGGTACCTGTGCTCCTCCTACCGCCTGAGCACATACTCGTCTAACCATTTGTGCTGCCCTCTCCGCTACCTTAGTATGATTAAATGTCCTTACTGATCGGGCCCACCTTGCAGTAATATATGGAGTCACCCCCTTATCATCAATTAGAATAGTCTTGCCCTCGTCATCAGGACCCATGCCCCCTACTACTTATCAATAACTACATGCATCATTACAAATTATCTAAGAGTCTCGGTATCCCTATCCTACCACCTGTACTACATTGGATCCTTCGGTATGCCTTGTATCAATCTGAATTACCTCCTAACATGATTGAAACGTAGAAGCTCATCCTCTCCAGTCCTATGACCATGTATCCAAATATCCTAATGTAGGCATAACAAGTCTTGAGGAAACTCGAGCAAATCATGGATATCTAGGTATAGTCTCCACACCACAACTCCCACCTGTAATCTCGACACCAAGTTTCTGTAATAACTAGGCCCCTTGGCATTCCTCACTTGACCCAAACTATGGCTCCATCTCATGAAGCTATGATGTCTAACCTCAATATCACAAGGTAAGCCCAATGGATGAGTGATCACAATGTGCTTGTGTGCCCAACACTGCAACAAGAATCCAACATCAATACCATAACCCTTGTGGGCTGTCCAAGGCCAAAAATATATGAATGTTTGTGCCAATAAAGTATGTGCCCACTCAAACACCATACGATGCTCCATCATCTCAATAACAACGTTGATCATCATCTAAATAAAATGACTACCTACTGAATCTAGTAAAGAAAAACATAAAATATCTATCATCATCATGGTCATCCGTGGAAAACCAACTCTCACAGGCTCATTTAATTCTTGGTAATCAAATTCCCATGATGAATACCTCACATCCCGAGAATTCTCTCCATATAACCTTTGCATAGTATCTAGTCTCTCATCCTCAGTAATATAATAAATCACATGTCCGCAAACCAACAATATCATAATACGATGAACATCCTCAAGGGTAATGGTCATCTCCCATGTAGGAAGCCAAAAAGTATTGGTGGAAGGATTCCAACTCTCTAACAACACCAATATCAAACTGTGGCATCTTTGAACCTGTCTATAAGACTGCATACCACTAAAACCCACTGCATCAAGATGCTCCCAATCCTCCTCTAGTAAGTCTGCCCTCACCTCATCCAACATCAATGGTATATGATCACATATAGTCAATTGTGCATCCACCTACAAAACACAAGTGCACAAGAAAAAACGTTGGTATCATCACATTAGTATTGGAAATATCATTCATTCAAGATATTAAGACATCAAATTTATTTTCCAAAATCTATTAACAAAAAACAACATTATAATAATGGCATCAATGATATTGACATCCATATATATATATATATATATATATATACACACACATAAATACATATATGTATATATATATATATACATATATGTATTTATGTATACACACACACACACACACACACACACACACACATATATGTATATACATATCTACATATATATATATATATATGTATATATGTATATATATATGTATATATGTATATATATATACACATATATACATATATATATGTAGATATGTATATACATATATGTGTGTGTGTGTGTGTGTGTGTGTGTGTGTGTGTGTGTGTGTGTGTGTGTGTGTATACATATATATATGTATACATATTATATATGTATACATATATCCTAGTATACATCATATATCTATATGTCCATATATCTCTATGTATTATCCATGATCTCTATATATATATTCTTAATAATAATCTATATATATGTATACCACACACCCACACCCACACAGCTATGTTATACATATATCTATGTTATATATAAGACATATATATAGAGATATACATATATAATATATATACATATATAATTGTTATAATAGCTACAGATAGAGGATATATAGACATATATTACATATATATGTTATATCATATTATGTATATACATATAATATGTATATATATATAATATATACATATCTATGTATAGTATATACATATATATATATATATACTATATAGACATATACATTATGTATATATATATACATATATATGTATATATATAGACATATATATGTATATATATATATATATATATATATATATATATATAACACCTATGACAGCCATAAACATTCCAAAAATTTAAAAACATTTATCAAAAACCATGCTTTTCTATTTAACATACAAAATGTTTTTATCACAGGTGAATTACCGATGATCCACATAAATCGCTGGCGATTGAAGGAATCGACGACAATTCCTACTACTAAAAATTAGGGCATCCGCAAACCCCTAATACAACCAGGAATACCAAAAATACACAAAAACAACATAAAAAGGATTAAAAACCTACCTCGGCCATTAGAGGCTTGCATTTTCTGCTCGAGGATCCCATTTTTTTGATTTTCACCGTAAAAACATGTTTTTCACGCCAACAATCGTTGTGTCAAAAACATTTTCACCACGCTTGTAATGTAAGGATATTTATAGCCCTTATTTTTTACGTAATACAATCACCATTGTTTGCACTAACCACAGGAAATTTTATTCCTTTAGGCATACATGCCCATATTTCCCTAAAATTATGACATTTTTGCTTTTGTACAAGTGTGTCATGTTTTCATTGAACCTTAGCCCTTAAAATATTGAATCAAACAAACATAGTCAATATTGGGATTCACCATTCATATATGGGATATGAGAACTTTGGACCCCATTGATTGGTTTTCCCATTCGCAAGTTAACCTAGAAAGGATCATATGTCTATAGGTATCGAACAATTTGGTAACCTTGTCAATTGATTCCCCGATAAGCCGTTCTATACCCCCTTCAATTGGGGCAGATTTTGAAATAAAACACACTGGTGTTCATTGCATTGCATTAGAGATGAATCAACCATATAAACAAACCTTCTCATCATTTTGTCTAATGATTTGTCAAAAAACAATCGTCAGACAAAAGGGACAAATGTAGACACCAAAAAATTGCACCTTCCATTCTCACATGAATAAACGATTAAATATTACCACTCATGTACCATTTTACAACCCAATTCCTCCATTTGTGTGGTCAAGCTTATCATCGCATCATTAATACATCCCTAAACCTAAGTCATTAATCCCTTCCCCATTTAATTAATTAATTTACCTCACATTTCCTAAATTCATTTCACCCATCTCGAAATTTATTGATTAATTAATAATCAAATTGAATAATCCACTCACCCACACACCTCACCATAAGAACTACCTCTAACTCATTAGTTGTAGCTAGTTTAAATAGGCAACATTATAAAAATATTACTATAACCACCCCTAGCTTATCCCTATAACCACTTATCACCCCTCACTAGTTAGGATTAAATTAACTTGGGAAACCTTCTTAAAAAACATCTCCACATTTATCCCAACCGACTTGGTCCTAATCGGAGTTCATCCCTCTAAAAATCTTGACATCTTTTGCAATATCTTACAAATCAAATTCAAAATGGCAAGAAAATAACTCTTATCATCCCCTAACTCGATTTAGCTAAAATTTCCAATGATTATCCCAATTGCTAGTGATCTATATAAAAAATCTCTCTACCTCTTTAGTAAAGGATTTTGGAAGGAATTCACGACCATTCATGACCATCTTGACAAACCAGATCATTATCACATTTTCTCAAGTATTAAAGCAACATTACCAGGCTCCTATCAACACTGTTTTGCATCCAATACACCCTTCAAGTGTTTTTGGAGCTATTCAGCCTCGTTTATCAGACAAAATCATAGAAAACTAGTTCGTCATCACCATTGATCATATAAAGGTTAATTTTATCATCTTTCATTCTGTTTTCATCCTGAAATAGTCTAATTAGAGCATCACTCACTTTCTGTGTATTTCAATAGATGATAGTTTCATCTTATACGTTCCGATTATCAATGTGTTAGTATTTCATAGAATTACATGTGATTAGCCTAATCACCTGTGATTCTTGTGTTTTCTTTCAAACATTAGTAATCAAATTTCATTAGAATTTTTTATTAGTTAATGTATGATTTTGTGTTACTAATCTATGTACACGGTATGGATCTTGTATATGGCCATATTAGGTATGAGTCATCACATTACCAATATTGATTCGCTACTAATCGTCTGACTCCCCTTACAATGGGAACAATACAATCTTCTTCACAACTTGTAACAGTGTTTCATACACGTGGCTCCCCTTGACAGGTTGAAAGCCATTTTTTCTTCTACCCAATGAATTCATGAAGCAACTGAGGAATTTTGAGAAGAATACTACGAGGTCCAGAGGATCCAAGATGACCTTGCATCATTCGAGTACAACTATGAAGTAGGCCAAAACATATCAGAGGACACCCTCACTTCATATGAATCTAACATTGAGAGCAACTTCAACCTTCCATACATTGATTCTAGCCTTGCACACCTATATAACACAAAAGAATAAATATCCGATTTCTTCGTGGAGGACTACATCTCTGAACCTAACTCCCACTTCACTGAAGATGATGATTTTTCTTGCTCAGTAGGCTTAAAATAATTAGAGAACCTAGACATCAACATAGATTCTGATTTTGTATTCTAGGCTTGTTATTTTACATTTCATTACTATCAGTTGATGTATGTAGTAATATAAATAAGTGATAAAAAATCAATCACACTTTCCATCTATCATACAGTGTACTCTATTTCTCATCAATAAATCTTAATTTTTTTAAAACTAGGTTGGTGTCCACATAAGGAAGTATTTTTGACTTCTGGGAACTGGCCTTTAACAGGCAACCTACCCACCCTATTTTAATAATTGCATTTTTTATAAGTGTCTTTTATTTGCAGGCTTAATTACAGTGAAAAGAAACCTAGTTCATTTCTCATGGAGCGAAACCAATCATACACCCATCACATTCTACGGGTATCTTAGAAACCCTGACATATTGAGATTGATAAATTTTTTCCTTCTTGTATTAAAAAACTAACCCTTGAGGTAAAATTGTGCACAACACTTACACACTTATCACTCATACACCTAGTTTTGGTCAGGTCACATGGATCCATGTCCCTCATTCTTCATACATTTGTCTTCAGTTGTCTTTGGACACTAGCTCCTAGGATTGGAAATTATCGCCTTGGTGCTCCTATCCATCCTGGGTGGCTGCGTACTCTTTATTTTTTTATCTTATTTTTGAGATTTGAGGTCGGTCTTTTTGGTTCGTCCACTCATATCCTGAGGTACTAGTCAGAATTTTGGGTCATTAGTGTCAAAATTTAAGCAAGAGATCCCTATATAAACACAACATACATACCATTATAATGGCGTGTAATTTTTATCAAGGGATATCTATCTACATATCTCAAGGGACTACATTTGGGCACATTTTTCTACATACACACTGCAGGAAGGAGAAGTTCATTTTTACATCCCACACATTTACATTTTATCTAGCTATTGCCCGCTATATTGGTGTCATCGGTGTGAGGGAAACCTAGGGGCACTATTGCACACAAAATCACATAGAACTACACTGGGTATGAGATGTAGTGCAACAATCATTCATACGTTCAATAGTTGACAAGTGAGGATAGTCTGACCCCTCATTTTGCATCTTTATTTTTTAAGATTTGATGTATTTTTGAATGTTTTGGAGGAGGAGATTTGTGTTGAATATTTATAGGCACTCCCATAGTAAAAGTGTGAATTTTAGGTGATCAGTGGAAAACAAGTGTGAAAACGTAACGATAATGTCTGAAACAGACCCCAAGTTTTTTCATAGTTTATAGTGACCACTAGAAGTCTAGGGCACTTGTAGGCATCCCTGCCCCTATCTAGGCACGTGCCTAGAAATTTCGAGGACCTCTGCATTTTTTTGAGCAGAATTACGATGGTATGTGTTTCTGTTCTATCACATTCTCCAATCCAGACACACTTTGGGATAAGTGAAATCAAGGTAAGTGCCCTATCTCTTTTATTTGATTTCTTAAATAAATCAAATAATTTTCCTAACATTTGTATTTCATCATATATCAATTATAATAGTCATTGCTTTCATATTTAATAAAATAAATTAAGATTTTATTGAATCATTTTGGTGAACCCGTAGCTTAGAACTCATTTCCTTATGATCCACTAAAACCCCAATGCCTAAGAAACTATAGCTGAACTTAGCAATCTTGATCAAAATACTCTTCTTTTAGACAACACTCAAAGGCAATTGTTGGTTAATGAATGCAATGTTCCTACTAGCTTTGATAATTCTACTGTTAGCATTGTTTCTAATCCCGTAAGATTTTCAGGTTGTAGACCTTGCTATATAGTAAGCAATACTCCACCCTATTCTATTTTTGGTGAGACTATAGATGATGCTATTATCCATTTTATGCTTAGTCTTGATGATGATACCTTAGATAAAAAACATGATGAAAATCTATATGTGCATAATGTTGTTTCTAATACTAGTCAGGATGATTCTGTAGTTGCATCTCATACTCACATTTCTAAAAATGTATCCAATGATTGTAATGATACATCTCATAATAGTTTTCCTTCTACTTCATTATATGTTGATGATATGCTTAATGAAATCCTTGCATCTGATTTTTTTTTGATATTGATGATGCAAACAGTAGTAACAATTCTACTTCTTTACATACTGCTAAATGTGAATTCTCTACTCCGCTTTCATCTTCTTTTGAGATTGTCTCTAGTAACATGCGTGTTGATTCATATCCTTTTATTAATGCATATCCTAATAAATCTTCCGATGTTATTACTACTACTTCTATCAACATTACATATTCTTCACCACCTATTAATTCTTGGCACATCTATCAAGTGTTTCCTTAGCATTGACATCTTCCACTTCTTCTATTGACATCCTTATGATCACTCATAATGGAAAACTTCAACCACTCAATACATGATTCACATCTTCTACCAATCCTTCACATGACATCTTATCACTCATGCATGTTGTTGGCCATTTACAATCTCAGGTCCAATCTCTCACACTTAAAAGAAAGGCCCATTCTTCTACCGACAATAATTATTTACATGGAAATCCTATTCCAAAAAAGATTCACAATTATAACATTTCCTAAGGATTTCATTATGCCTACATTTTCATGTTTTTATGGTACTGGAAATCCATATTTGCATCTCAAAAATTATCATATAGCTATGGATTCTTACTCCAATGATCAATTATTATTTAAATATTTTCATCATAGTATTACTGATGAAACTCTCCAATGGTACACACATCTACCTTTCAAATATATTAGTACCTATTGTGATATGGAAGATACCTTACTTTGACGATTTATACTTAAGAATGTCCCTAACGTCACACATGATCGCTTACCTAGCTTACATCAAGGCAAGACAAAACTTGTTATTGAGTACATTTTTTGTTTTAATGTTTTCATGCATCAATTATTCTTTCAGCCTATCAATTTAGAACATAAATTCATCTTTTTTCATGGTTTGATTCCTTATTTAAAGTAAAACTTGCAATATGATACATGTGAATCATTCATACTCTTATGCTATAAAGTCATTTATTTAGAACAAGATCTCATTACTACACATGTCATAGATCCTCCTCCTAGTCCTGCTTCTATTGCACCATCTAGTTAAAATCCTCTTCCATCTGTTGAGCATCCTCCTAGGTCTCCATCTCACCCACCTCATAAATAAGATCAGTCTCATCCACCACATAAGCATCCTTCATATCCTCCACCGCGTCAGTTTCATCCTAAGACTTCTCCATCTCCTCCACAGGAGCCGTTACACTTTTCTCATGATGTGTTGCATAATTTTATTGACAAGTGTTTGATTTGCTTACCTTCTAATCAACATCATCCACCTAATCAATTGTTATGGAAACGTGATTGACCTTATTGTAACTATCATTGTATCAATGGACATCATGAAAACAACTATTTTACCCTTCATGCTCGATTACAACAACTAGAAGACATGGGTGTCATTGCCTTTGGCTCTTGCTCTCACGAGTGGTCTATGTCTCCAATTCCATGTAAGCATGCATCTAGTTTAGTTAACTTATATCTTGTACCTACTCCTAAGGTCACTAGGTATCCGTGTTAAAGTGTAAATGTGCAACATTGAAATTGACAATTTCCAAACACGACAAAGATACCCCAGTGTTAATTTTTTCAAGTCCCATCATTCCAAGACACCTCAGGTCTCTCCAGTCAGTCCAAACGAACTCCTAAATAATGTTATCTCATCCCCCTAGGTGATCTATAAATGTCTATTCATTCCCCCTAGGTGATTTTAGGGATTTCTAAAAAGATACTATCTTCTGGCAGTATTGGGAAGGGCTATCACTAGCCTTCCCAGGACTGGATCAATCTCCCTGGAGCAGAACAAAAGGGAAAAAATCAGCATAGAGGTGAATTCAAGACATTATAACATCACAGAAATTATTTTGGAAGGTTTAGAAAATATTTGAAAGACTTGGAGCAGCTTGAATAACAAATAGGGTTCACAATCCTAGGCAGTACACAGGCCTAAAATAGCTATCAAGCTTCAGAAGATGATTTCGGGAGCTTCGGATGGAGTTAGAAGTAAAAAAAAACATCTTCAGAAAGAGAATTCTAAGAAATACATGATGGTGAAATAATATTTTTCACAACACCTTGACACATATGACTTGCAGGCAGTTTTATCAGGAAAAAATGGAGTCTCAAATAACAAATCAATGTTTTCAAGGATCATTTGGATGAAAAAAGACATGAGAATCAAACCATTGGATTAAAAATGAAATTTATAGTCAAGATCATATAAAATTTTATCAATAAATGCCACCTGGAGCTCAAGTTATCTTCTTTCTAAGTTGCCCTCTCAAAGGCAGTTCAGGACTTAGTCATATTTCAGGAGGACACGTGTCAGCACCAGGAGCCTGGTGGGATTTCATGTCCCTGACATCCCTGAGGTCAGGTAAACTAACCTTTGAAAAATGTGCCCAGTCCCCATGTGACCTCTTGGACCCTCATGTGACCTCCAGAATTGACAGCTCAGCCCCTAGGTGAATTTTTGGAGCCTCCACTCCCTGCCGTCGGATCAAGCACCACGTGTCACCTCCAGGACCACTATGGAAATTGATGTCCATTATTTCCCTAAGGTGAGGAACATCAGACCTTGAAAAATTCACCCAACCCCCTATGGGGAGCCTTTTGGACATCCATGCAACCGACTTTCATCCCCTAGGTGCATTTTTGGAGAATCCACTCCCTGCCGTCGGATCAAGCGCCAAGTGTCATCTCCAGGACCACTGTGGAAACTGATGTACCTTTTGTCTTTGAGGTGAGGGACATCAGACCTTGAAAAATTCTCCCATGCCCCTATGGGGAGCCTTTTGGACATCCATGTGACCGACTTTCAGCCCCCAGGTGCATTTTTGGAGAATCCACTCCCTGCCGTCGCATCAAGCACCACGTGTTAGCTCCAGGACCACCATGGAAAATGATGTCCCTTATTTCCCTAAGGTGAGGGACATAATACCTTGAAAAATGTGCCTAACCCCATATGGGGAGCCTTTTGGACATCCATGTGACTGATTTTCATCCCCTAGGTGTATTTTTGGAGCATTCATTCCTTGATGTCCTTTATGTCCTTGAGGTGAGGGACATAAAATATGGAAAAATGTGCCAATACCCCTATGGGGAGCCTTTTGGACATCAATGTGATAGAATTTCAGCCCCCAGGTGCATTTTTGGAGCATTCATTCCCTGCCGTCGGATCAAGGACACATGACATCACCTTGACCACCATGGAAAATTGATGTCCCTCACGTCCTTGAGGTCACAGACATCAAGGACACAAAAATTCTCCCAGTCCCTCCATGTGCATTTCTTTGAAAATTTAAATCTGTCACTTAGCCATTTCTTCCCCCTCATTTCTCCTTCATAGTGTCATACCTTGTCATGGCTTTGTGAATGATTGTCTAGACACCCGGTCTATCATTGTTGCTCCAAACAAGCTCCGACATGGCCACATAAATTCTATACACCATGAATGCATAGTAATATGCAGGCCTTAGAGAAAAATGGAGTGAAATGATGAAGAATGAAGAGAAAATGGAGATTTTTCATGAGATAACTACGAAGCCACCCGATCAATTACTCATCATATGTTGCAAAGTACAAGTCGGATCGAGATGCCATATTTTATAGAATTTCACATTTTTCAAGACAATCAAGATGCAACGAAAAATAGGTCAAATGGTTCCCAAAATCATTTGCTCCAACAAAAATCCCACTTCCTGCACTGGCTCACATTTGTCAGATTTCCCATCATTTTGGTGATAGGAGTAAACTAAAAAATTGCACATGAGCTCCAAATGAAAAACCTATCGCAATGGATTTGTTTTCATCTCAAATGGAGACAAAAACAAGACTTGCAAATTTAAAGCTCCATTAATGGCCGCCATGGTAGCTTTGTGCCTGAAGCGACTGCCAGGTCGAAATTTGAAAATTTATTTCTAATTATTCTAGATGGAAAAACTATGTGAAATTCAGAGGGTGTGATCGTAACAACAAGACAAGTCCAAAAATTATGTTCCATATCAAATCGAGCACTGGAAGCACACTTTCTAAAAATAGTAAGTTTTCCTATATAGACTTGCTATGTTTGGAAAGTCATAATCAAAAGAAGATGAGAGAAATGCAATGAGAATTGAAGATCATGAGGAAGTCAGAATGAGTGTTTAGAGTAGAAAAAAATAAAATGACTAATTACTAAAAATAGTAAGTCCTTTATATGGGTGCTTACTAAAAATAGTAAGTCACCCCAAGAAGTGGCTCAGGAAAGGGTAGTGTGCACAAGATCAAATAAGGGAGTTCATTACATCACGATGGTCAAGAAGAAGCAAAAATCATCCCTTACTTAAAATAGTAAGTATCTCATTCGGGCATTTACTAAAAAATAGTAAGTCACACTCAAAGGGAAGTTTTGGCATAATGGGACATTCATAACTTCGTCGCATCAGAGCTTTCCATCAGTGAGGATCATTAGACTTCATCTAGGATGGCATCTCCTCTTCTTCTTCCTTTTCTTTCTATCTCTCTTCTCTTCTCATACAACACACTCTCTCTCTCTTCAATGTTATATTTTTGCGTTGAGGGTTGCACTTTTTGATATGAATTAAATGACTTCAAAAATATAATGTAACTTTAAGTCACTTTGCTATTATAAAAGGGACTTAAATATTTAAAGTGGAATATGAACAATCGTAAGTCATATTGAGGTATTTGAAAATCCATTCCGGGGGTAGATGATAAGTCACCTCTCACTCTATAAATTATAACGCCATTCCCATTTCAAAGGGTTGGCGATTGATATTGTACATTCAAGAGTGAATTGTACCTAGAGAAAGAAAAGGAGATATCCATTTTCTTCTACTTTCCTCCACTCTCAAATTTCTTCCATTACCGCACTATTTACAACTTATGTTTAAGCATCAATACAAGAAGGAGTTTCTAGCTTTCTTTGACTAAGGGATTTCATGATACTTTGTGTTCATCAAATTCTATTTGGTCTTGTTGCCATTTGCAGGGTTGTTTCCTCTTAATTTAATGCATGTGGTGAAGTTTCTAACTAGTGTATGTGGATCCTTTTGGACATCCATGTGATCAACTTTCAGCCCCCAGGTGCATTTTTGGAGCATTCATTCCCTATTGTAGGATCAAGGACACATGACATCACCTTGACCACCATGGAAATTGATGTCCCTGATGTCCCTGAGGTCAAGGACATCAGGGAAACAAAAATTTTCTGAGCCCCTCCATGTGCATTTATTTTAAAATTTAAATCAGGCATTTAGCCTTTTCTTTCCCCTCATTTCTCCTTCACACCTTCATACCTTGCCATGGCTTCGTGAATGATTGTCCAAAAACCTAGTCCACCATTGTTGCTCTGAACAAGCTCCGCCATGGCCACTTAAACTATCCAAACCATGAATGCATAGTAATATGCAGTCCTTAGATAAAAATGGAGTGAAATGATGAAGAACGAAGAGAAAATGAAGATTTTTTGTGAGATAACTACAAAGCCACCCGATCAAAAAATCATCATATCTTACAAAGTACAAGTTAGATCGAGATGCCGTATTTTGCAAAATTTCACATTTTGCAAGAAAATCAAGATGCAAAAAACAAGAGGTCAAATGGTTCCCAAAATCATTTGCTCCAACAAAAATCCCACTTCGTGTACTAGCTCACATTCGTCAGATTTCCCATCATTTTGGCAATACGAGTGACCTAAAAACTAGCACACGAGCTCCAAATGAAAAACCTATTGCAATGGAGTTGTTTTCATCTCAAATGGAGACAAAAACCATACCTGAAAATTTCAAGCTCCATTAATGGCTGCTATAGTAGCTCCGTGCCTAAAGCCAGTGCCAGGTCGAAATTTCAAAATTTATTTCCAATCATTCTAGATGGAAAAACTATGTGAAATTCAGAGGGTGTGATCGTAACAAAAAGATGAGTCCAAAAAATTATGTTCCATCTCAAATCAAGCACTAGAAACACACTTTCTAAAAATAATAAGTTTTCCTATATAGATTTGCTATGTTTGGAAAGTCATCATCAAAAGAAGATGAGACAAAGGCAACGGGAATTGAAGATCATGAGGAAGTCAGAATGAGTGTTCAAAGAAAAAAATAGTGAAAATGACTAGTTACTAAAAATAGTTAAGTCCTTTATATGGGTGCTTACTAAGAATAGTAAGTCACCCCAAGAAGCAGCTGAAGCAAGGGTAGTGTGCACATGATTGAATAAGGGAGTTCATTGCCTCACAATGGTCAAGAAGAAGCAAGAATCATCCCTTACTTAAAATAGTAAGTAACTCATCCGAGCATTTACTAAAAAATAGCCACACTCAAAGGGAAGTTTTGGCACAATGGGACATTTAGAACTTCGTCGCATCAGAGCTTTCCATCAACGAGGATCATCGGAATTCATTTGGGATGACATCTCCTCTTATTCTTCCTTTTCTTTCTATCTCTCTTCTCTTCTCATACAACACTCTCTCTCTTCAATGTTATATTTTTTCATTGAGGGTTGTACTTTTTAATATGACTTAAATGACTTCAGAAATATAATGTAACTTTAAGTCACCTTGCTATTATAAAAGTGACTTAAATATTTATAGTGGAATATGAACAATCTTAATTCATATTAAGGTATTCAAAAAACCATTGGGGGGGAGATGAATAGTCACCTCTCACTCTATGAATTGTAATTCCATTCCCATTTCAAAGGGTTGGAGATTGATGTTGTACACTCAAGAGTGCATTGTACCTAGAGAAAGGAAAGGAGATAGCCATTTTCTTCTACTTTCCTCCACTCTCAAATTTCTTCCATTCCCACACTATATACAACTTCTATTTAAGCATCAATACAAGAAGAAGGAGTTTCTATCTTTCTTTGACTAAGGGATTTCATGATACTTTGTGTTCATAAAATTCTATTTGGCCTTGTTGCCATTCACAGGGTTGTTTCCTCTCAATTTAATGCATGTGGCGAAGTTTCTAACAAGTGTATGTGTAGGAATCTAATTTTCTACCTGCAACATTAGTTCTCCTACCTCAATTCTCACTCCCTTTCCTAATTTCAGACAAAGTATTCCCTTGCAAGAGATTGCTAGCTTTGTCGTAGGGTCAATGGAGTGTCCATGTTGGATCCCTAGTCAAAAGGCCACCACAAAAATCCACCTTTTCATGCGCATGCACATACGACAGCTGCACCAGTTAAGTAGAGGGACTTAGATTCCCAGAGCATTAGCAAGAAATCCATAAGTTTGTTCACCTAACAAAATTTCTCACCAACATTCCACCACCACATGTTATTATTCATGTGTGCTCTCCATCTCAACCATCCACCGTTGCACTAGGTCATCCATCATGCAATGATCCTACTACACATTGTTTTCCTAAGCAATCAACATCTGTGCTTCCCACCGCTGCATCACCCATCATTGACACCATCTCATCTTGCATTCATTTTTGTTCATACACTTATGCTACTTACACTCCACATGTTTCCACTGATCCACGTCCTCTTGGTCTTTGGTAGGTGATTTTTTTTCGCCGTACCCCTCGATGACACACTCATGTTCTCATGGTTCTTACATGATTGTTAAGGGATCTATTACAATAAGCACCCCATTCCATCTCTTGTGGTACATGCTTCATTGATCTATCTATCTAGTGGACACTATCAAATCCTTTCTTAATGACACACTCTTTCTTTACGGTTCATTCTTGACTACTGAGGGGTCTTATATAAATGAGCCTTATCATTCACACACTAGGTGACATCACTATTCTCCCCCTCTTCATCATACTAACACGTGCTCCAGTACACTTTTATGATCATCTCATTCACATACTGGCTTACATCATTCATTTTATACATACTTTACCATTCATCACATCTCAATTCACACATATAATACACTTTTACGTAATTTATCTATCACACGAAAAAATCACACTATATATATTTCATACACTATCTATTATCACATACATTATCTCATAAATTATCTATCTATGATCAAATTTAACATCACTATCCATTAGGTGACATCAACAACTACACAATATAAATAAAATGAGCACATATTAACAATGCTCAACACATCACATATCACTATAACACATCAACATAATACAATGATGACAATCATCCATTTCTATATATCATGATTACATAGTACAATCACTAGGGGTAAGCTCCTACATACATATACATCATATCTCATCATCGCTATCACTATCCACAACTGCAAGAGCTCTAGAACTAGATACTTTACCACACAATCTCCATCATTGGTCGCGACCCCTATACCTCTCCACTTGTGTGTATAATAAAGTCAAATCGATAGAATTCTCTATAAAATGACCCTGTAGCTCCAAAAACATCGCAAAATACATAATGTGCCAGGGATCCTCCACCTGCAGCCTCTCTAGCTCACTTCGTCTCCTCTTACTCACTCAATAGCATAATACAAGTAGATGATGCTATCGCCACTAGCACAAATAGATGCGCATGCTCACCAGTGATGGCATCCACCTGGTCTAGCATCCCACCTCCAATGAGAACATCGGTGGACACATTTTGTGTTAAGGTGCAGATCGAAGTATCCACAATCAGTGACTAGTAAGAATCCCTTGCAACCATCACAAACATCACATTAGTTCACATATAAGATATGACATAATCAAATAAATAAGTAATATTCCACAACTATCACTACACATATACTAACAGTCTACTCTCGCCACCATCGCATCATCACCATCGAGGGAAGGTGCCTGCCCCTCTACTCCTCCTACTTGTGGTGATCCTGCCGCATCTACAACTACCGAGTATAATAACACCCATTGGTGTACTTCCCACCATGCACTATAATCCTCTGTGTAACCCACGTCATCCACCTATATTGGTTCTATGGCCGCATTTGAATCCTATGGCCTAGGGGCTACCAGTTTCTCCCGTGTGGGCTCTTTCCTTTCTCTAGCCCTCCTCGGTGCCCTCGTGGCTTTCACCCATATATACGGCTATGAGGGCACATCTTGGGCCATGCCAAACTATCGTGATACACTCTCTCCCTGAAATAGCTCCACCACCCCATGAAATATTTCCTCCAGCCATATAGTGTGCTGGATACATTGAAGCTCCATTGCATCCTTAGACCATCCACCATAGTTATGATATGGCCTCCAAATAATGACCTTTGGCCCTGTGCGATCCAACATAGATCTATATGTATCAGTGTCCATCCTCCTACTCTGCACACTTACCCACCACTTGGAAAATATACCAGGTGTATCCCACTCTCCGTTTGGCCCACCAAGTGACATCTATATCACAATATGCTCGTACGCCCACACATGCTACAAACTGGTGGCTCCTAGCCCATCCCCATGATCCTCCTATGTAAATCTATATAAATCCATATAAAAATGGGCTAATACAAAATGTTCCCAATCATATCTCATCTTATCCTCCTCTATATGATGGTAAATATCATGTATCTTATACAATATGCCTACACTACCTCCCTCGACTGCAACCGAAGAATAAATCATAATCGTTATAAAGTTCCTCAATCACGGAACCCTTGACCTCAATATAGCATTGAGACTAATATGGACCTTAGTATGTACTCAAGTCCTTGTAAAGTACCACCTATTAGCCCTCATCTGTCTCCGTGCATCCTCTACAGCCATCACCTTTACTCTCTCACTGACAATAGGCAAATGAGGTATGTGATATACATCCTCCAAAGTCACTATCATCTCTCTAGTAGGAAATGAAAAAATGTGTAAGTATATGCACACCACCTCTCGCATAATGCAATGATCATCAACATATTATGGGGCACATCCCCCATCCTTGCTATGTACCATAATCCAAAAAATCTAGAACATCCTACTCATCATCGAACCCCAATCCCAACAATGTACTCAAGTGGTGACCACCACGGAACTCTATCAAATCAATATCCCTTTACACAACAGAAAACAATAAGAAAAAATGAGAAAATTTACATCAATACATAATATAAATTTAAATAAACCTACCAATAACATCAAAAATCATCAATTTTCACATCTAGAACACTCTAGGCTCAACCCTAGCCTTCTAGGCCACTAGCACCCAGAAGCAGGACTAAGGTGCCCCGAAGGAGGTCACTAGCAACCATTCCTGAGCACTAGTGTCCCAACAATAATTAGTGCCTTCGTAGTTCTTTCTTAGGTAAAAAAAGACAAGAAAATTAAATGCAATTTTTTTGTGAAAATTCACTAAAATCAACCCAAATCAACACAATTTAAAAAAAAATCACACTTACTAGCTTATCTGTCATACATGACAATACAACTGCCACCACCATATCAAATCGACTTAATAATGGTTATCTCACGTGTGGCATATTCACACACTTAGAGCTCAAACCACACCCATGAAATATTCAAATGAAATACTTATTCACTTTTTACTTTTATTGTAACTTTCAATTGCCTACCTCGTTATAGTTACTATAATCTCTCACTCTCCTAACTAATACACATCACATGGTTTCACTCATATCTTGAGAATTATTACTCTGATTCTTGTTCCGTTTGCACCGTTCTCTTCAGATATACACCTACTATCATATCGTACACATTTCACAGAAACTATATTCACACTTGACACAAATTAAACTAAATATACACTCAATTTTATGACATTTACTATCACAATTAAGTAAACACACATTTACTTTTAGCTCAATGTTTTTTCTCATCATCAATCTCCCCTTTGCTAAAGGGGGGGCATATAATTGAGGCCATCCTATAATTCACCTCATACCTTTACACAATCATTCTACATTTCTAATTCCACATTATAGAAAATTTTATCATGCATCAAGCAAAATTTCACATCATTTTCTACCAATTCCCCCTAATGACCTAATCTGGGGGCAAAAAACATAAAATATATCCATGAGTAATTAATCAAACACATTCAAACATCAAAAACATAATTCTACAAAAAACTTCAATCAATTGACAAAACACATCACATTTTCCCTCACAGATGACCTAACTTGGGAGTTACATCACCACTTTCCTAGATGACCTAACATGGGAATTTATCTCCACATTTTTTTATCGCTTCCAGATGACCTAACATTCAAGCCATCTCACACATATTGCAGCACCCTTGGAGTGGTGGAAATGAGACGTCATTTCCTTTCCAATACTACTCAAATATGGGTTATTCACATTTGATCGAAAAGTATCTGTTGGTGTTGAATCACAGCACCCCTGGGACTCTACAACTCGATGGGTTGAGAATCTCAGTGTGATTGCACAACATGGAGCTTTTCCCAAGTGTGGGACCTTTGCGAAATCGGAAAAGCTCTCCGGATGAAGGCCGGCTCCTATTCCTCTGTTCAGATGCACCAATAAAAACGCAGAGAGTCTACTAAAACCCTAATCTAACTACCAAGGAGACAGGAGAGAAGAAATGCATAAAAACAAACCTAAGCTAAGGAGGCGATGCACCGAGGAATGAAGAACATACATTTTGCCAATTAAACACAGACCACTAGAAATGCAATGCAAAATCATGCATAGATAAACATATTCACAGTGAAAGATCAGGAGGATGCAAAATGAAACACATAGAGGGTTGAGAAACATCCACAGTCATGCATTTATTTTCTCTGAAGGTTGATACAATACACTGCAAAAAATTCCCAGAGGCAAAGGTGCATTACAGTTTCAGATGGGAGGTTTGAGCTCCACAACTCTACCTGCCAAAGAGAAGAAGGGAGGGGCCAAAACAAGAATGTCCAACCTTTAGAAAGAAGCCCCTCCTTACAATTTATAGGAATAATGAGAGAGAGAAGAGAGAGAAAGTCCAAATCTACCCCAACCACCTCAGGTTGTATTTAATTCATCTCATTATGGTGGTAGGTGAGGACCATATCAAACCCCAAAAGTGGCAAACTGTATTTTGCATTTTTAAGAACTTGTTCCCACCTAATTAAATATATCCAGTTGTAGTTAGGTAGAGGACGCCGTAGGCTTTCCGAAAAGTCCAACCTTGTGTGAATCGGAGCTCCCAGTCAAAAGTTATGGCCATCCGAATATCTGGGTCAGGGTCTGCTTCCTGTCAGCACTCAGAATGTTGCGCCTCCTGAAGGTGCGCCATAGGCGCATCCGTGTGTGTGTCGAAATCTTCTTACGTGTGCCAAGGAGAAACTTTTTCCCCGTTGACACTCATTGTCATGCGCCACTTTTGTGCGCCATGGGCGCATTCTTTCTTATGTCGACACTCATTTCTGTGTGCCTCTTCTGTGTGCCATGGGCGCATCCATTTTGCTGTTGACACTCATTGTCATGCGCATTCTTTCTTATGTCGACACTCATTTCTGTGTGCCTCTTCTGTGTGCCATGGGCACATCCATTTTGCTGTCGACACTCATTGTCGTGCGCCCCTTTTGTGCGCCATGGGCGCATCCATTTTGCTGTTGACACTCATTGTCATGCGCCACTTCTGTGCACCATAGGCACATTCTTCTTATGTCGACACTCATTTCTGTGTGCCTCTTCTATGTGCCATGGGCTCATCCATTTTGCTATCGACACTCATTGTCGTGCGCCCCTTTTGTGCGCCATGGGCGCATCCATTTTGCTGTTGACACTCATTGTCGTGCGCCCCTTTTGTGCGCCATGGGCTGAGGTTTGAATTTCTTTGGTTTCCATATTCTTCCGCTTGTCTATATCTACCCGGGGGGAAGATATATACAACAATTTGGTGACTCAATGGGATCACCTGCCTGCTAGGTAGAAGATCAGTGGCCCTTTTAGAAATCCATTGGGCATGGAGTCATAAGTAATACTTGAAACCAACTTGATCTCTGATCCCGAGCCTGAAACCGCAACTCCTTCTCCGACAGCACTTTGAACTGTAGAAACAACCTGAGAGCAATGAAACCTGTGCCAAAGCACTTAGGGAAACAAAAACCTAACTATCACAAGACAATGTGCATACGCACTTAGAGGAATTGAAATCTAAGCTAATATTTACAAGGGTAGAAATTTTCTCTTTTCAGTAGCAATGTTTAAGATAGATTCCGTTGACCGGAATCGAAAGTTCTTCTCCGTCCGATGTAGATAATTGGAAGGCATTGCTACTCTTGCACCCCGTGACCATGTAGGGGCCACTCCAAATGGCGTCAAACTTGGAATGCTTTCCTGGTCTTTCTCGATCTGCATCCCATTTTAGAACTAGATCCCCTTCCTGGAAGGTCCTTTCTCTTGCCTTCTTATCAAACCATCTTTTTACTAAGGCCTGATCCTTTTCGATCGTCTGAACTGCATGTTCTCTAATTTCTTCCAATCCCATCAACTCTGCATACCTGGCCTCCATTGGTTCGAACTCAGCTAACTCCAACTGCCTCATGAACTCCAATGTAGGCAGTTCTAATGATATGGGCAATACTGCCTCCTTCCCATAGACCAGCTTGTAGGGAGAATTCCCTGTAGACCTCTTTGGTGTTATTCTGTCAGCCCATAATGCTGATTTTAGCTTTGTATGCCATGTTCTTTGATTTTCATCCAGAGTCCTCTTGATGATTCTTAGCAAATTTTTGTTTGTGGACTCTGCCTGTCCATTACCCTGTGGGTAATAATTTGAAGAGGTGCTCAAATAGATTCCATTCTTGATAGCCCATTCTGTAATCCTGGAACCTATGAATGCCAATGCATTATCTGATATGATAGTGGCCGGCACACCGAACCCTGGTCACTATTCCTTCATAAAACTCTAGTATATTAGACTCGTTGGCCTCTTTGAGCGCTACTGCTCGCTTCGGTCCACTTGGTGAAGTAGTTTCGTTGCCAGTGAGAATCCACTTGTGGCCTTGGCTTGAGTTTGGGTTGATGACCCCGATGAAATCCAATCCCCATTGCATAAATGGTTGGTCAACCAAAATTGGGTGTAATGGAAGTGCTGCTAGTCTTCCTTTGCCTGTGAAGAGTGCACATCTCTTACACTTTCTTATCCATGTATAACAGTCACTGAACACTGTGGGCCAATAATACCCTGCCATCATTATCTTGAGAGCTGTTACTCGTGGGGCAAAATGTCCTCCAGAATCTTCATCATGAAAATCTCGTAACACCCTCTCAATTTGACTTGTCCCAATGCACCTCAATAAAACTCCATTGATGTCTTTCTTGAACAAAACACTATCAACAAGCACATATGGAATAGCTTGTAATCTAAAGTATCTCCTCTTTGCTTTGCTCATTTCTGGAGGGCATAGTCCTGTCTGTAGGAAGCGTATCATATTCTGAGTCCAACAAGGAGTAGGAACATCATCATTTTCATGTTCTTGACCATCCTGTAGTACCAAGGCAGTCTCTTTTTCATCACCTGCTTCAACTTTCTGACTCAAGGCTAGTTGTTCACATAGTCCTTTTCCACGTACTATTTTTGTGACCTTGATCTCGATGTCATATTCCATGACACGAGTTATCCATCCTAACGCGTTTCTCATTCAGATCCTTGTTTAGAAGAAAGTCCTTAACTCCCGCATGAGAGACCAACAATTGGATCTTGTTGTTCGAGACTAGGTGCTTGAATTTCTTTAAACTCCTTATCACTGCAAGTACATGCTTTTCAATGAAAGAGTACTTGGTTTTGAATTCCTCCAAGCCTTGACTGAAGAAAGCAACTGGCTGCTCTAATCCCTCTTTATTTTGCTGTACCAAGATTGCAGAAATTGTGTCTCCACTACCGAAGGCATATAGCATGAAATCCTTGGAGAAGTCTGGATTGACGAGAGTCAGAGCTTGAGATATAGCCTCCTTTATTGGCTCAAAACTTGCTTTACCTTCAGATGTCCACTTAAATGCCATGCTCTTCTTCAACATCAGCGTTATTGGCTTCACGAGAGTTGCAAAGTTTGGAACAAACCTGCGGACAAAATTGATCCTTCCTAAGAAGCTTTGAAGAGCCTTCTTGTGACTTGGCAGTGGCAATGCTTGAATTGCTTTAACTCTTTCTGGGTCAATCGTCAACCCCTCCTTTGAAACAATGTGGCCTAGGAGTTTTCCCTCGTGAGCCAAAAATATGCATTTTTTTGGATTCAAAGATACCCCAAATCTCCTACATCTTTGAAATACCTATCTCAGATGAAAGAGGTGATCCGCTGCATTTTTAGAGAACACAGTGATGTCATTAAGATATATCAGTACCATTTTATTGATCAACCCTTTAAATGCTATGTCCATTACCCTTTGGAAAGTGGCCCCAGCATTTGATAGCCTAAATGGCATCTTCTTGTAGGCATAGGTCCCCCAATTGGTGGTGAAAGCTGTCTTGAACTGGTCATCTTCTTTCACCATCACCTGATTATACCCTGAGTAGCCATCTAGGAGAGAGAATATCTCTGAACTAGATACTACTTGTAATATCTACTCCATTGAAGGGAGTGGGTAATGGTCTTTGAGAGATGCCCTATTGAGGTCTCGAAAGTCCACACATAACCTAATTTCTCCGCTCTTCTTCCTAACCGGAACCAAGTTCGCAACCCAGCTTGAGTGCTTGATCGGGAATATAATGCTTGCCTCTATTAGCTTGTTAAGCTCTTTCTTCATTAGAGGCTCAATGTGAGGGTTGATTGGTCTTTGCTTTTGCCTGATAGGCTTAGCATTTGGATCCAATTCTATGGTATGTTGTGCCAAATTTGGATCGAATCCTCTTAAGTCTTCATAGCTCCAAGCGAGGACATCTGGAAATTCTTGGCAAAGTTGTATGAAATCTGATTTCAATCCTGTTCAGTGGCCACTTTACCAATTTGAAGTGTTTTGCTTTCCCCAGCCAGAATTGGCTCTGAATCTTCTCTCTTGACCTGTATATTAGCCTTTTCCTTATGAAACTAGTCATTAGGATTGAAGATAGACTCCAACGTCACAGGGCCTTTTAGAAGCTTGTTTGTCTACAACTGCACTACTTGATCCCCATACTGCTGCTCTAGTCTGTCCTGATTTCTAGCTGAGAATTCAGCTTCTTCTTGCAAGAAATTGACGATCTGTTGATCACTCTCAAACACCTGCCAGTTTGTGTTATTATCTGGGACTGCTGCCCTCACAACTACATGGATATGTGGCTGCGTTTTTTCTCTTCTGATGTTGTCAACCACATCAAACGTTGCTCCAACTGCTGCGAGCCTATCCGCAACTTCATTTTTCTTCCTGGGTATGGACACAATGCTGAAAGCTTCAAAATCCTCAATGAGGTCCCATACCCTATTCTTGTAGTTCTTCAGCAGGTTGTTCTTTGTAGCATGTTGTCCCCTAACTTGGTTGATGATTAGCTCGCTATCTCCAAACGCCTGCAAGTTCTTTATGCCCCTTTTCCTAGCCCAATGAAGTCCATGAATCAAGGCCTCATATTCAGCTGTGTTGTTCGAACAAGAAAACTAGAAACGAAAATCTGAATAATACTTGACGTCTTGGGGTGAAATCAACACTGCACCACCTCCAGCACCTTGCTTGCTTCTCGAACCATCGAAGAATAATTTCCAAACTTTGTTTTCATCCTTTTGTTCAGGCTGAATGATGTCAGGAATGAGTGAATTTTCCTCGTGTATACAATACATGCCCAACTCAGATTCTTCAATTTCCTTGTATGGGTCAAATTCATGACTTTTGTTTGCCCATTCATCTAAAGTCAAATCAGGAATTCCCTCGACCTTAGTACCTGCTTCTAGATCACTTGAACACTCCTCCTGATCGAAAGCTGAGCAATTTGCATTAATAGGGCCTGGTACATAAGGCTCAATATGAAAATTGGCAATCGATTCTGATTTGATTGTTGCTTTAGCTCCATACCTTGTCCGAAAGATCATGTGCGACCAATCTGCAGATAAATATCCACCGATCTTTGCAGTGAATGTCCCTTGATAGACACAACACAAAGAGTGGCGGGAGGTCAATTACAGACACATCTTGCAAGACTGTAACATTAGGACATGAATGTAGTGTTAGGCTTAACCCCTTGATGAATCCAACAGTTCCCACTGCTGTTCCATCTAGTTGCACTACTCCTTTCAGCACTGGCTCGTACTTCAGACCCAGTTGATCCGCTATTTGCTTTGGCATCACAGAACTACTTGCTCCTGAATCTATCATGCAGTTGTGTACCAAGTGGTTTCCAACAATCAATGAAACATAGAATGGTGGAGGCTTCAAATTTTTCCTTGTCTGGCCCCCATCATGTTGCACTGCATTAGTGAGAACTTTCTCATGTCCTTGGTTTGATACATTTGTGGTAGACCAATTAGCCATTGCAGCTTGCAACAAATCTCGTTGCCCTGGGATCGCCAGTGATTCCCACATGGAAATGTTCACATGTGTCTTCTTCATTTGATCGATGATGTTGAAGGGGGATGAACTGTCCTTTTGCTGCCCCTTACTTGGTGCAAGCTTTTCTGGAGCTTGAACGGGTGTATGTGTTGCTGTAACATGTACCTTAGTCTAGTTTTGCGCATTTGGGGCTGCGTTTGGTCTGCTGGCCCCTTGTTGTGTAAGAGCGGGTTGAGGAACAACTGGATTGGGCGGTTGTTCCTGTACTATGCTTCTCTTCTTTGACCGTGTGTTGGCAGCCACGCCTTGAAAAGGCTGTTGGTTAACTCCACAGAAGTCTTCCATTTGCCAATTTGCCAATGTGGTTTCTGTCGGAGGTCCCTCTTGTTGCGTTTCTTGCTGCTGATTACCTTCTTGGATTGGTTCTTGAGGCACACCAATGGTTTGCACCATCAAGGCCTGATTCAGTGCACCATTGAAACATGCTGACTGATTGTGAGGTAGATTGCAAGGGTAACACCAGTTGTACTCTTGTGCCATGTTGTTTTGTGTTGGAACCAAGGCTCTTGAGGATGTCATTGTATTTGGATCATACGGCCAAAATGGCCTGGTAGCTTGAGGTTGTCCTTGGCTTTGGTTTGCAGCCTGAGGTGGTGGTGGTCTATTCTGTTGGTATGAGGGCCTAGCTTGGTACTGTGTTTGAGGCTGATACGGTCTGGCACTTTGAGCTTGCTGTCTTTTGATAGTCACAAGCTCATTTTCGAGGTTCTGTAGCTGTTTCATGAACTCTTGCAATTCCTTTGAACTATTTGAAGAAGTTGATGCCTCATTATTGCTTTGATTTCTAGGAGTTGCAGTGGGATTCAACTCTGGTGCTTGGCTGGTTGTAGGATTTCCCATATCTGGATAGAGAGGCATTGATGGCCTTGGTGTAAGCTTTCCGGCTTGGATTAAACAGTTCTCTTGCTCTGATTGTTGTGTCATAGGCCCCTGGCAGCGTTGTCCCTCCCATTGATTGGATCATCATGGCTATGTCTGAATTTATAGCCTTTAAGAAATAAAGGAATGCTCCTTCAGCAGTTGGCCTGACAGTTATTGGGATCCTGTCCCATTTCCGTTGGAACCTGAAGTTGAAATCTACCATTTGTTCATTAGGATCCCTTTTGATTGTTGTCAGCTGTTCCAATAAAGATAAATTGTCCGCCCTCTCCCCGAATTGGCTGCAAAGAGCAGAACAAAGTTGGTTCCAATTCGTAATAGAGCCTGCTGCTAAGGCTCCTAAACCATTGTAAGGCCTTGCCTTTGAAAGATGAAGCCAACAGCTTGACTGCAATATCCATTGCATTTATTTCGTGGATTGCACATGCACTAGCAATATCCTGGATGTGATCAATAGGAGTAGTATGATTTTCTCCTGTAAAGTAGGGTATATTCTTTAGTGCTATAAATAGAATTTGATTATGATCATTTAGGGAAAGTAGACTAATACCCGTGAAATTGACAAAGGGATTCGGTGGTAGATGTGCCATTATGATTGGCCTAAGAACCCTGGTCGATGCGAGAAAAGGCCTACCAGGTGGAGGTGTAGACAAAGTCCTGTTAGGTGGAGATGGTGATCTTTGTGGTCTTCTTCCTCTCCTTCCTCCTCCTGGTGATAGTTGCAATTGGACAAATAGCCCCTCTTCTCGAGTATTAGACCTGGTTCGAATTCTTCTCATATGCCTGGGCAACTTTTGCTGCTACACCGCTGAATTCTACCCCTTCGGAGTCGCTAGATGTGTTAGAAAGTGAGCCTCAAAAGGCTAGATCCTGCCAAGTTACACACCAAACTTGACAATATTTAAAAATGAAAAATTGAAAGACCCGTATTTTTTTATATTTTAGAGTTTGGAACTTGATTCTGGAATGACAGTCCTGAAAACCCAAAAATGCCAGACTTCCGAAAACCTGAAATCTGAAAATCAAAAAACCATGAAATTTTGAAAGTCAAAATCTCAAAAATCTAAGAATACCCTTTTGAAGATTACCCCCCAGATCTATCAGCTGGTGAAATTTTGACTTGTTTCAAGCAAGTTAAGTCCTTGAAAATCGATTTCAAAGTTCAGCCTGGAAGGTGAAAAATATGAAACTGTAAAACCTGCAATTTTTTAAGTCCGAATTTCTTGAAAGTTCCTTCGAAACTGTGGAATGACTTCTGGGTCCCATCGGGCGTGCCAAAACTGTTGATGTGAAATCACAGCACCCCTGGGACTCTGTAACTCGATGGGTTGCAGATTCTCAGTATGATTGCATAACATGGAGCTTTTCCCAAGTGTGGGACCTTGCGAAATCGGAAAAGCTCTCCGGATGAAGGCCGACTCCTATTCCTCTATTTAGATGCACCAATAAAATGCAGAGAGTCTACTAAAACCTAATCTAACTACCAAGGAGACAGGGAGAGAAAAATGCATAAAAACAAACCTAAGCTAAGGAGGTGATGCACCGAGGAATGAAGAACATACGTTTTGCCAATTAAACACAGACCACAGAAATGCAATGCAAAATCATGCACAGATAAACATATTCACAGTGAAAGATCAGGAGGATGAAAAATGAAACACATAGAGGGTTGAGAAACATCCACAGTCATGCATTTATTTGCTCTGAAGGTTGATACAATACACTGCAAAAAATGCCCAGAGGCAAAGGTGCATTACAGTTTCAAATGGGAGGTTTGAGCTCCACAACTCTACCTGCCAAAGAGAAGAAGGGAGGGGCAAAACAAGAATGTCCAACCTTTAGAAAGAAGCCCCTCCTTACAATTTATAGGAAGAATGAGAGAGAGAAGAGAGAGGAAGTCCAAATCAACCCCAACCACCTCAGGTTGTATTTAATTCATCTCATTATGGTGGTAGGTGAGAACCCTAGTGAACCCCAAAAGTGGCGAACTGTATTTTTCATTTTTAAGAATTTGTTCTCACCCAATTAAAGATATCCAGTCGTAGTTGGATAGAGGACCTCGTAGGCTTTCCGAAAAGTCCAACCTTGTGTGAATCCAAGCTCCCAGTCAAAAGTTATGGCCATCTGAATATCTGGGTCAGGGTCTGCTTCCTGTCAGCACTCAGAATGTTGCGCCTCCTGAAGGTGCGCCATAGGCGCATCCGTGTGTGTGTCGACATCTTCTTACGTGCGCCAAGGCACAAATATGTTTGCAACCCTTTTTGTGCGCCAAAGGCGCATTCATTTGCATGTCAACACTCTTTTCTGTGCGCCAAAGGCGCAAATTTTTGTGTCGACCCCTTTTTGTGCGCGCATTCATTTCCTCTGTCGACACTCATTGTTTATGTGTGCCACTTTCTGTGCGCCTTGGGCACACCATTTCCTCCGTGTCAAAACTCCTTTCGTGTGCGCCATGGGCGCATCCATTTCCTGCTGTCGACACTCATTGTCGTGTGCGCCTTGGGCACATTTACAATTTGTGTCGACACTCATTGTCCGCCACTTATGTGCGCCAAGGCGCAACTTTTTCCCTGTTGACACTCATTGTTATGCGCCATTTCCGTGCGCCATGGGCGCATCCTTTCTTATGTCGACACTCATTTCTATGCGCCACTTCCGTGCGCCATGGGCACATCCTTTCTTATGTCGACACTCATTTCTGTGCGCCACTTCTGTGCGCCATGGGAAGGCTTTGAGGTTTGAATTTCTTTGATTTCCATATTCTTCCGCTTGTCTATATCTACCCGGGGGGAAGATATATACAACAGTATCGCAATGAACAAATTTGGCATTTTTTCCATCTACAGTGGCTAGAAATTTTGGGAACGTAGTTAAAGTTGGAGGGTAAAACTAGACCTCTCTCCCTAAACTCTTTCTTTGGTGGCAGGGTGCCCAAATCGTCACTTTTTCACACACACAAAAATTCACTGATCACTCCCTACCCCCATCAAAATATCCATCATCGAAAAAATTAAAATCTCCAATCACTCAAAATTGAAATCATTAATCTCACTTAGTGCTCCTCATAATGGTTTGCCATATCTCTTTACACCACATGGGTTGACACATTGATCCATGGTTTTCCACACTATATGTTCTTATTCTACACATACTTCTACAACATATGTGCATAATTTTTCAATAGGTCTTCTTCGGACTCTTCTCAGGTATGTTCTTTACTTCCTTTACACTACTTGAATTTCATTCAAATAACATAAAGGGTGGAAATGTAGACAAAAAATCATGCACATACTACCATTTTACTATACCGTCAAGTGTGTTGTTATATATATGGATCTTACGCAAGGAAAGTATTCAATGATGGCCCATATTCTAGTCTATCTGTTTATCTTGTTTATTTCTATTGTTTTATCTTACACACTTTTCAATCATACACCCAGTTCTTGTTAGGTCATAGGGATCCCTGTCCCTTATCCTTCACACATTTATCATCATTTGTCTCTGGACACTAGTACCCAAGAATAGACACTAGGGCCCAGGTGCTCCTGTCCATCCTGGGTGCCCGTGTCCTCTTTATTTTTGACATTTGAGGTCAGTATTTTTGGTTTTTCCACTCATATCCTAAGGTACTAGTTAGAATTTTGGGTCATTAGTGTCGAAATTTAAGTATGATATCCATTTATAAACACAACATGCATACCATTATAATGTCTGGAATTTTTTTTATCAAGGTTATCCATCTACATATCTTAAGGGAGTGTATTTGGGCGTATTTTTCTGCATACACACTCCATAAGAAGGGGAAGTTCATTTTTCCATTCCACACATTTTCATTTTATCTATTTACTTCCTACTATATTAGCATCATCAGCACGAGGGAAACCTAAGAGTACTATTACACACACAATCACATAGAACTACGTTGCGTATGAGATGTAGTGCAACGCTCAGTCGTAAGTTAACTAGTTGATGACTAAAGATAGTTCAAAACCTCATTTTGTATCTTTCTTTTTTAGGATTTGATGTGATTTTGAGAGTTTTGTAGGAGGATATTTGTGTTGGATATTTATATATACACATGTAGTCAAAGTGCAAATTTTAGGCTATTAATGGTGAACAAGTGTGAAACCCTAACGACAGTGTCAGAACTAGGTCCTGAGATTTTTCGCAGTGTACAACACCCACAATAGGTCTAGAGTATGCGTAGGCACCCCTACCCCTATCTAGGTGCATGTGTCTAGGATTTTCAAGAACCTCTACATTTTTTTGAGTGGAATTGTTATGGTCAGTGTGTTTGTTCTATCACATTCTCTAGTTGAGTCACACTTTGGGATAAGAGAAGTCAAGGTAACTTCCCTATCTCTTATATTTTCTTTCATAAATAAATATAATAAATTGCCTAACATCTGCATTTCATTATATATCAATTATAGTAGTCATTTCTTCTAGATTTAATAAAATAAATTTAGATTTTATTGAATCAGGTGGAAAATGAAAAGCATGTTGTCTAGATGGTATATAAACCTCTAGTGATGAAATTCGGCCTCCCAAAATGGATGCATCAGCCCCATAAGATGATATCAACCCTAAAAATTAATCCAACCCTCTAAATAATGCCCTAACTTGATATCCCAATGCTAAATTATGATATAGATATGATTTGAAGCACAAATATATTTCCTAAATTGAAAAACCATACAAGACTCAAGGGTTTTTGTCTAGATGCTAGAAGATGAAGCAAAAGCTCAAATTCATAATACAAAAATAGTTGATTGAAAATTGATGCCCCACTTTTTATAATTTCACTTTCACGATTTTCAAGGAAAAAAACTCATAAAAGAATGTCCCCTATTTTTTAATTAAAAATTGAGTTGCATTTAATAATGTTCACCTTTTTAATAATAAAACATAAGTTACCTTTTTATAAATATAAGTTAATGTTACTTTTTTTTGGAAAAATTAAGTTAAATTATTAAATTATTTCCCTTGCACCACTAATTTAGCATAAGGGAAATGGATAATAGGTAAGGTCTTCGGAATTGAATATATTTGAGAAGGGGACATGAAAAATCAATATCTAAACACTATAACAATGTGAAATTTTGGAGAAGGCATAGTTTTAAGACATGTGAAATGGAAGTAGGTCTTAGTTCTAATTGTGAAATATCTAATAAATTATTTTTAACGTGACCATATGTTTGAATTCTTTTCAATTTTGGATCATCGATTCTTACCAATGTATCATATACCAATATTATTTCTACTTTCACATTTGCATTCACATTCATTGGAACCCTGAATTTCCCTTGTGTTTCTAAGTGTTTCATCATTTTCTTCATTCCTTGTGCAAATTGTTGGGAAATATCACTTGAAGACTTAATTACATTAGATTCAGGTTTGTATTCATACTAATAACTATAAATATCACCAAACTCCAGATATTTTCTCACTCTTTGAAGCTTTTCGTGGTTAATGTGAAAAGGTCGTACTTTTTTTTGTATACCATAGGCTGAACACTTTTTTGTTCTTTTCTTGTGATCACTCTTTTAATGTACTAACCTTACCAAATCTAAATTTAATATTTTGTTGGTCATGAATGACCATATCCTCTTGTTGAATCCTACCCACTTGCATGATTTTGAGCCAATGATTTTGAGTTCCTTCATGAGTAGGCAAAGGGATCACATTGGAGTGAAATTATATAGGGATTTTTACTCCTTATGTCTATGGTGGAGGTGAAATGGTAATTGTGGATTGATATTTATCAAATTAAGAGGTGGAAATCATTGTAGGGAGGATTAGGACAAAGTTGAAACCATAATAGAGTCCAATAATAGTGAAATGAGATGAGTGATATAGGGAAACCACTTGAAACTATACTCATGTTTGAAATAGAAACCTAGGGAGTAGACACAATGGTAATATGTAAATGTTTTAATGCAAATATGGGAATAAGCTTTTCCTAGAATAGAATTATGAAAGTTAAACATGCATTAAAAACCTAACTATATTTTTTTCCTAGAGAATTCTCCCCAAGGTCCCTATAATATAGGGATGGTCATAAAATTAACACATTTTTAGTTCTCTTAACTTAGTAAGCGTCTCCCACCTCTTTGGGGATGATTACATAAGAATTTGTATTGATTTGGAAACTGACAGTTGACAACCTATTTTAAGCTTTTTTCGGCTATTTTGTAGGAAATAACTAAAAAATCATTGGTCCTACTTGAATAAACAAAATATGACTGAAATAAATAAGTACTAAAACATTCTAAAAGTCTAATTTTAGAGTATTTCTAAAAATAGAAAGTCTTAATTTAATATAATTTCAAATGACAAAATTTGCATCATTCCCAATATGGAATAGTGTCAATGCTTCCAAATAAAATGTTCCAAATCAATACAAAAATATATGACTGATTTCATGTGCCTGAAAGTGGTTTTACGGTGGAAATTTTGTAATTTTTTGGCATGAAAATGGGTTCTTGATGAGAGACAAGTATGCCGGCTATTGGTAGGATTTATTTATCCGAAAGAAATCCCATTACATAAAAATTGTAAAGTTACTCAATAATGTTAGTTGAAACACATTCCAATATCTCTAGATATATAAAACAAGATACTATGGTACTTTGAAGTAGACACAATAATTTTTTATAAATACTAGAAAATAAAAAGAAATTTGTAAATGAAATGAGTGATATGATATAATTGTGGTTGTGAGTACCAATTAAGAGAAACATTAAATGACACAACCCTCAAAATCACAGAGTGGAATATGCATAAAATAGATTAACACATAGAAATGTAATATGAAATCAATACTATATTGATTCAATAGAAAGGAAATACATGGAAACAAACTCACAAACTGAGATGCTTTACAATAATAGATTTCAGAATATCTACTTGCTAGCTTACAACCTTTGTAGGTATAGCTCTACAACACAACCACACTAAACCGAGAAATCTATACTATAGTTATCCTTTTGAGTGAAATTCATCCCTAAAATTCTTAGTGGCATGATTATATAGACACAAGAACCGCCTTATAATATTACCTCAATATAAGTGACATAAATGACATTAGATGCGTCAGAAATATCCATACAAGATAGGGACCAATTCTTGATAACAAAAATCAATAAAAAAAGTTGGATCAATGATTACACTAATCAGTTAGGTGAAAACATGTCAACTCCTACTAAAATAATGTTGTATTTGCGAATTTGAATATTATGTGCCACATTTTTTCCCTTGTGCATGATCCTAATATCTCATTCTTTTTTTAAGTGATTGAAAATTTCCCTTTCCACATGAATGATGCTCTTGATTTTGAACCACTGTAAATAGTCAGAGGACACTACAATCATAGGCATACTAGTAAACTAAACTCAAAACACAACACATAACATTGTGCGTTCACACACCATAAAATATTTATAGAAATGCATCACATAGCATTACAAAGACGTGTAAAACGAACTTTTGTAACAACACACGAAGACACTAAATGTAAAACAATCTCGCGCACTACTAAACTACTATATTTTTAGTTGATGTAGGATTAGAAGTGAATATTTTATTCTACAATACACCAGTTGTATTGCCAAGTGTCCATTATGTTTCCTTCATTTGCATATCTAATGAAAATATTAAAAAACAATGGTCATATCTTATTATCCAAATCGAACTAAAAATTGATCAAATCTTATCCCCCAAATTTCCTATCCATTCTATAATTACAAAATGAAATAACTCTATGATCTCATGATCCAACTTTATTGATTCGTTCCAAAACTAGAGATGTAAATGTTAAGTGATCCTTTCTTAATGAATGTTTAGTAACTTGTGTCACCTCCATAAACTTTATAAATTGACTTGGATATCGATTCTTGCGCAACCTTAACCATACTCATAATACTGGGTAATATTGTGACTAAATTAAAAGAACCTTGGATGGGATACATTTGTCTCGGGTAACTACCTTAATATTTGGTTGTTCACCATTAAACTTATTTAATGTAATAATAGTTTGAGAGTGGAGAGAACAACCACCTTATATTGCGTAGCTATAAAACTAACAATAAAAAAGGACTCACCCACAAGCTCACACAATAATAAAACAACACACACTTTATATTTTATGGAATTTCAAAGGATAATTACAAAACATGAGGAAAATGAGTATACAAAAAAATAGAATATGACATGCTTCATAGTAGCACTCCGACTCTGTGAACAAAATAATCCCATCAATCTTTATTTTTCATAATTAAACAATGGAAAAATCATAGAAATGTGCCAAGAAAAACCATTCATAATTAGGAGAGGGAGTAGTAAAGTGGTATCGACTAGGATTTACTAGGTTTAAATGCCTACTTAAGGGCATCAATAATTTTTTCATTGGTCTTGAAATACTTGACAAGAACATCTTCACTTATACCACTTGCAAAGAGAGTGGTGAGAATAGATACAGTTCCCACATTGGTGCTCCTGGATATAGATATAACAATTGCCTCCTTGTTATCAAACTTACTGAGTTGAAAATGGAGGATAGCTTTGGGAAACATGAATATATCCCTTCCATCAAATTTTTGAGTGAAGATCTCTCCCATGGTGTCAATGAACCCAACTTCAAGTGTTTCCATCATCACTGCACTACTTCAAGTAGATCTTGATTGTGTTAATTTCATAGTAACCAATGTCCTATTTACTTTTGGCGTAGCTAATATTATAAAGTAAAATGACTATCTTTTTCTTTTCTCACATTTTAGGGTATCTATCGATGCTTATCCCATTCTCACCTCAGGTATTAGGGAATTTATCTATTCTTACATTTTAATTTTCCAAATACTAATGACCTCCTAATTTCATCATATTCTTATAATTACAATATCTTATGATGCCCATTATCATTCATCCTATAGCTTGGGTGCATATCATGATTCCTTCTATCTCTCATATCCTACACTTTGATCAATAAGCTTTAATCACTAAACCAAACAAATGTAACTCCAAGAAATCTTTAAAAAATAACACTCTCCCACCTAGGACCCCACAGATGATATCATTATGTAAATTGACTACCTCATTAGCCTACTATTTAACTTTATTCTAATAATTATTAGGAGTTTACGACCATTGTGTTCTATCCTTGATACTTTGGTAGTATATTTATCTATACTTAGAGTCCCATTTATTCAATGAAATCACATCTTGGTTAGTAACATTTATCTTGTTTTATCATAATGGTAACATCTACCCATTGGTTATTTTCTTCTATAGTATTTCTATCTACCCATGGGATATCATACTCAATTATCACTATACTCCCTTCATCTCATGACCTCCTAAATGGGTGATTAACGTATTATTTCACTTCTTATCTTCTAGTGTTTCTTGTTAGTATTTCTTCTTAAGGTTACATATAGCTACTATTCCCACCATAGGAATTTAGATGAAAGACACATGAGGGTTAGTATGAGGTAGTTATGTTCCATTTGGTGGAGTTTGTACATTTACATTATTACTTTATTTATAGCAGTCCATTTCAAATTTAGGTGTTGCATTGGTATTTTTCTGTAGTCTATTTCACTTTTTAGTATTATCAAATGTGACAATATTTTTCTATACACCTCAATGTTCATGTTTGCTAATATTTTATCTTGGGTAGGGGCTACTAATCCATTATTCTCTTGATCAGGTGCCTCAAGGGTCCTCCCCAGGACTAGGGTGCCATTAGACTTAGTCATGTAGGCTATACCACAACTTGTTAGTGATGTCACTATTATACCATAGTTATCTTATCCTCACTTTTCTCCATCTCTTCTTAACATATTATTTCCTCTTATGTTAGCTTGTCTCATTATGTTCACTTAGATAAACTCATTTCCACTCTTATTTTCTCTTTTAATCATCCTATACTTTAGAAATTTCCTTTAATATTCTCTGTTTTCTGCTCTACACTTTTTTCGACCATTTGAGCTTAGATTTATCCTAAGTCATATGGAATCATCTATCAAAATTTTTGTTAGGATTGGTTTTCAACATGACATTTTCCATCACCCAAGAGTGATCATGTCAGGTATATATACTTGGTCATTCAAGTTTTTCTATCATCACTCATCCATTATTTTAAGCATTTAATTCTACTTTTACATTAGAAATTTTAACATAGATTCATATCTAGTTGTTAGACTTGGATGTTTATGAAGCTTTCCCTTTTACATTTGGGTCACTATAGTGAGCTAGTACTAGAGGTTTCCTTGTGTAGATTTCCCCTTCTTCACCCATAATGATTATCTATGGTGTTGTTTTCTCTAGGGAGGATCATGTATAAAGGGTCACAACATATGTTAGTAATTATAACCCTTATTTTCCCTATATATTTCTATAGAATTATGACACTTGCACTCATGGAGCACCCTTGATATCTACATCTTATGCATAGACCTATATTTTCTTACTAGAATTTGAGAATATAGATGGGGATCCATATAATCCCATCATATAGTTTCCAACCCAACTACATTGACAAAGATTCCAATTCATATAGCTCCTAAATGTGAAACACCACTTTTTGTAGTAGCTTCAATACCTATGATGTAGAAGAAATTTTTTCCCTCAACCTTGGTTCCGTATCTTATACAAACAGATAAGCACAATATAAAATATCTAACATCATCAACATATGCTCATAAAAAGAAGCATTATATCGAATCCCTGAAACTGGCACTAGAACCTCCTACAATAACCAATCAAAACAAGAACAATCATGTGTAAGAAAAGTGGTTTCTCATTGTTATGTGTAACACTCGTGGAGGAAGGGTTTCTCTAGCGTTTCACTTTTTTTAGGGGTAGGTAATTTTTAAGGTTACCTTATGTTTATAAATGACCACCCAAATTGATTTCTAAAATAGGATTGAAAAAATCTATCTTCCATCCTTGAGCCACCAAATCACTTTCACATCGATGGTCCAAAGTGTGGGTGATATAAACATGTATGATAAAATTATCTGTGCCCTCCATTTCTCAATGCATATTATCTCTGATAACCTTTCATCCGATTGAAGGGAACACCTATCTTTGTAATGATAATAATTTCTCAAGATATAAGAAAAATAATTCTCACCAAAAAATAAAAACTGGTTATTATTATTATTATTTTGAATCATGAAGACATACCATTAAAATTTTCATTCTATAATACCTAAAAATGATTTTATTTACTACATATACTTGGAATATTTTCCTCCCAGTTATAATCATAAAACCCATATTACCCTCCTTACTTATAGATAATTAAAAATGTAAGCTAACCATGTGACTAATGAAATAGACCCTGCCAAACATGTTCGTCAATGATTTATAATTTCAAAATATTTATTAGTTGTTTACTAATTAGGGCCATTTCAAAATATACATTTAGAAAAGTTCACGTCTTAACACTCAAAACTTCATTTAATACAATGAAAATTATCAATCCTTACCAATACGAAAACATCACCGAAACAAACCCCAATATCAAAGTGTATGGAATCAAGAATTGATAGTCAAAGTGTATGGAATGAAATGTATCATTGGATCTGTCCACTTGGGAAGTGTAAGACATGAAATGTATCATTGTACGTGTTCAGTTGGGATACTCCAGTTACCAAATTTATAAAAATAGTAGAAATAAGCAAATAATATTAAGTGAACTTTTACTCCTACACTATATTAGCATTTCAAAATGATTAAAATTTAGAAATTTTACAATTTCAAATCCCTAGGTATAATTGTTCACCCACAAAGAACTCCTAACACCATATCAAATGTTAAAAATAACATATAGATCCTAAGTCTAGTAAAATTGTTACCAGGATTATTATGATCCCTACATATTTTGAGAAACCAAAAATAGACCAATCTATCTTTGAAAATTGGAGCCCCATAACTAGAGTAACTAACTTGTTTATAACATACCTTTCCTTGAACCCATGAGAACATCACCAAAATATTGAAATGAAATTATGAATCCTATCTCTTTGGAATGAACATAATAAGACTACTATTACATGGAAAAGTTCTTACACTTGGGATGTTAGCTTGTTCAATGGTTAAAAACATTATATATTTAACATTTTTAGTTGTAATTTATATTAATCCATGGAAATTCAACAAGATTATACTATTTGATTCTTCAATAAACAAGTTGTTTTTCCAAATGTCCATTATGTTGCCTTCCTACACACACACACACACACACACACACACACACACACACACACAAGTTAAAAACATTATATATTTAACATTTTTAGTTATAATTTATATTAATCCATGGAAATTCAACAAGATTATACTATTTGATTCTTCAATAAACAAGTTGTTTTTCCAAATGTCCATTATGTTGCCTTCCTACACACACACACACACACACACACACACACACACACACACACACACACACACACACACACACACACACACACACACACACACACACACACACACACACAAAATAAAAATAAAAAATAAAAAATAAAAAAATAAAAAATTATAGAACAATGTTGATATCTTTCCATCAATCAAAGTAAAAATTGACTAATTCTTATCCCTTAATATTCCTACCCATTCTATGGTACATAATTAAATAATTCTATGATTGCATGATCGTCCTCTACTTATTTGTTTAAAAATAAGAGATGTAAAAGTTAAATTATCCTTCATCTGCTAGGGTTTTGGAGTCTAATTGCTTGTTCATGTCCGTTGCCATCTGTATGCCTATCATACTGTAGTCCCATTGGGAAACCTATAGGATTTTTTGTTTTTTCGCTCATTAATTTTATTGCATGGGACTTTACCCCGCCCTTTGGTCTGTGTTTTCCCTTTTTAATGGCCTCCATTTTGACACCCTCATATATTGATGCATGGCTTGATAACAATGTGGCTCACAACCATGGCTTTGAAGAAATCTCGAAAGTTTTTCTTGAAGGTTTTTAACGAGGTAATGAGTTTGATTCTACTGTTCCTGATGTCATTCTTGATTTACCTACTTTTGATAATGCATGTAATTGGTGTGAAAATTACACTTTGGTGGCTTATTTTGCTGGATGAGTCTCCCCTGAGAGCCTTTTAAAGCAATATGTTCACAACCACTGAAAGCAACATGGTGTAAAGCTCGAAGGCATTCAAAACCTCGGAAAGGGATTATTATTGTTTCATTTTTTGAACCCTAAACATTGCAAGGTCATTGTTAACCATGGCCCATGGTTTATATGGAAATCGTTGGTTTTTATTCTCATTGGACTCACGACTTTCAAGTCTAAGAGAAAGCTAATCTCAAGCTTCATGTTTGGTTTGAGTTTCCAGGGCTACCTTTGCCTTTGTGGTATTTTATAGGGGATCTTTTCAAACCCTTAGGACAACTCATTTGCAATGAGCAACCTAATTTTTTTAATGCTTGTCCTCAACATCGTGTTTGCATTGAAGTTGACCTTTCCAAATACCTTAAAGAATCCATTGATATCCAGGTCGGTGATACCCGATTAACTAAAAGGGTTCTTTATGTTAACCTTTTGAACACTTGTTTTTGCTGTTAAATTGGGCTTACCTCTAGTGTTTCTTGGTGGCGTGATTAGAATTGGCATATTGCTACGCCTTTTCTCCAATAAAAACCGTCCCTCGATTATTCATTATTGGCTCCTAAAGTTGTTGATTTTTATATGCTCAATAAATTTTGGTGCCTCTCCTCTTCGCCCTTTGTGTGCTCTCACCAATTTTAGAGGGTTTGGTCTGCTCATGTCGAGCCCAAGAAGGCCAATTTTTTATGGTACATCTTACATTTAGGCATCTCGTTGGCAATCATCTTGTCCATCTGGAGTTTACTCCAGTTTGTTTGTGTCACCAACAACTAGAAATAATTATGCACATCTTTTGGTTTTTCCCTTGGGCTCAATCGCCTTGGCGATGGATTCACACCCTTTTCCAACCCTTTTCTCAAGATTTTTTCTCCTAGAAAATGGATCTTTTGGGGGACTCAGCCATGCTACCTGCAATTTACATCAAATTTTGACACATTTTTAGAGCCGAGATACTATTTGCGTTATGAAAAGATAGAAATAATACAACTTTTAATAATGCTACACTTGACTATGATTTTTCTATTACTAATAAAGTGGTTGTTATCTCTAATGTCCTACTTCATATTTAGAATCAAGATGAGAAGGTTTGGATTGAGGTGGAACATCTCCGGCACCTCCTTGATCATTAGGCTTTGGCCCCTTGTGCTATCAGTCGGGTTCCCCTGGATGCACCCTCGCGTCGTTGGTCATCGTCGTGCCGCCATTGTTTTCCACCACCGCCCCATCACTCTCAATATCCTAGCCGGGGATGGGGGCAAGCTCATCACTGCCCACGAAATCTTTCTCCATGGTGGAGATCTCCTCACTCTCGGCCATCTTCCCCTGTTCTTCCTTCATTGACTAGTTCTGGATGGCCCTCTTCTACTTCAGACAAGTTTCCTTGGCTTTCTTTGGCCATGTCTCCCATTCGGCGTGTTGATGACTTTGGTGATAAAAAAGATAATGGATGGGATATCTAGGATCCTGTCATTGATGAGGCTCACCCCTCTAGTTCAGGCTGGGGTGACAAGCCTGACAATTCCCTTCCCCCTTCGCCACCTGCCTCCATGTTTGCCACTACTACTTAATTGGTCTCTTTTTTAATTGAAGTTCACACTGTTTATATGTAGTTGTTTTGGTGCTATGTTTTTCCTCTCTCAATGATTTTATTAGCTCAATGTGATTGTTGGAATTTTGGGGTGTGACTTTTCCACTCATTTTTATACGAATGGTGTTGTACATATTTTTCTATTAATATAAAAGTACACTTTTGAATAATTTTTTTTATCCTTCAACAATGAAGGTTTAGGCACTTGTGTTTCTTCCGTAGAATTTACAAACTTAGTTGAATATTCAATCTTACATAAACTATTCAAAGCTTTGAGTGAGTCTTCATATTCGCTGAACCTTGAAAATTACCAATAAAATAAAATAATGACACACCAAAATCTTTATATTTATTGGATTTCAAAGGGGAATTAAAAAACATGTAGAAACTTGGTATAAAAAAGAATGGAATATGACATGCTTCATAGTAGAAATCTGAATTCGTGATCAAAATAATCCCATCAATATTTATTTTACATAAATCATAGTGACGTGCCAAGGAAACCCAGTCATTATTGGGAGAGATTGAAATTTGTGTTGATCAGGATTTACTAGGTTTTAATGCATGCTTGAGGGAATCAACAGTGTGGTCATCTGTCTTGAAAGACTTGAAAAGAACATCATCACTTATTCCTCTTTCAAAGAGAGTGGTGGGAAGAGAGATAGTCCCCGCATTGGAACTCCTGAATGCAGATATATCAATGACCTCCTCCTTATCAAAATTATTAAGTTGAAAATGGAGGAGACATTTGGGAAACATGAAAAAATCCCCTCACTTAACTTTTTGAGTGAATATCTTTCCTGTGGTGTCAACGAACACAACTTCAAGTGTTCCCCCCAAAACTAACAATAGGATTCACTCTACCTGCGGGGAAATTCAACACCTCCATCGACACGCCCAACTTTGCTACACCTGAAAACTATGCCATTGCTACCTTTGTCACTTTCATTATCACATGCCCCATCAAATTATTGCTGCCAATCCACAACTTAGAAAATGAAGAAATTATCATCCACAATTACACTCCTGAAGGAAGTGAAAAAAATAGAGAGGATATTAGGATCTGCTACCTTTCTCACCGTCAATACCATACTCAGTCACAATGCCAATATCATAATCATCCACCCTCCATTAATCTCCATCTTTTTCTTTTTACATGAAGAAATTAGAGGAAAGAAAGAATGAGTGTGAATTTTAGTGTTCAAGATCGCACATTCATGTTTATTATTCTTTTCTCTTTTAGCCAGATTTTCTCGTTGGGTTCATCACCCCAAATTCGATCCCACCACTCGATAATATATATTGATTAATTTCGAGTAAGTCAAGAGCTATTTCTTGAACCTATCAACTATGTTAATCATTTTCAATGTTTTTTCTTACTCATTCATATTTGTAAAATTAACATGATCTAATTATTTTTGATTGAATGTTTAATATTTTCCCCAGTGTATCATCTTCATTATTTATATTACGATAATTAAGTGTAAATTTTTTAGAAACAATGAAGACCTTATGACCTTGAAAAGACCATATTTTGAGTCTCTGAGTAGATGTAGGAACCCGAAACAATCACCAGCGTCTTGGGTGCTCTTACCATATTGTAGGCACTCTTGTTCTGTACATTACTAGGTTTTTGAACCCATGGCGATCCATTCTGACATTTTTTCTGCCCTGTTCCAGAAGATACACGATAGTCCTGATCACTCCCAGGTTACAAAGAATTAGCTAAGTCATCTTTCTCCATTCATTTGTTTAGAATGTTACATCCTTAAATAGTTATTGCTTCTGCATTACTATGCTTAATTAATTGAATATCATTTATTATAGTAATTTATTGTAAAATAATATTTAATTCAAATTATATTAAATCAATTAGCAAAAAAATACAAACACAAAATATAGAAATTATTTAGCTGTAACCCTAGCTGATTTTAACAAATAAATAATAGAAATCATAGCTAACCAGACAAAAATAAAATTATTGGGTAGAAATAGCATCCAATATGGTTGGAAAAAACTATCTATAAGGTACAAATATTGGAAAATGATAACATAAATAGTGTATGGATGGTACCCTAGTTGGTACAGTTGGTGGAAAATGAATAACAAGCTCTCTGGAAGGTATAACAACTTCTAGTGATGAAATTGAACCTCCCAAAATGGCGATGTCAGACCCCAAGAATGACATCAACTCTCAATATTAATTCATCCTTCAAAATGGTTCCCTAACTTGATATCCCAATGCTGAATTGCGATATATATCTGATTTGAAGCACAAATACAATTCATGAATTGAACCACCATATAAGATTGGAGGGTTTTCTTTCTCAAATGCTGAAAGTTGAAGAAAAATCTCAAACTCACAATATTAAAATAGTTGATTGAAAAGCGATGCCCAAATGATGCCCCTCTTTTGTAATTTCACTTTCACGGTTTAAAAAAAAAGAACTCATAAAGCAATGTCTCTTTGTTTTATTAAATTTTATATTGTTCACCTTTTGAATAATAAAACATAAGTTTCCTTTTTTATGAATATAAATTAAAGTTAATTTTTTGGACAATTTAAATTATTAAATTATTTCCCTTGCACCACTACTTTATTCTACAGAAAATGGAGAATAGGAAAGGTCTTCTAACTTGATTAGATTTTATAAGGGGACATGATGAACTGATATCTAAACACTATAACAAAGCAATATTTTGGAGAAGGTGTAGTTTTCAGCCATGTGAAATGGAAATAGGGCATAATTATAATTGTGAAATATTTAACAAATACTTTTTAACGCGACCATATGTTTGAATAATTTTCACTTTTTCTTCATCAATTATTACCAATGTGATTTCTACATTTACATTTGCATTCAGATTCTATGGAATCATGCATTTATCTTGTGTTTCTAAGTGTTTCAGCCTTTTCTTCATTCCTTACAAAAATTGTTGGGAAATCTCACTTGAAGACTCAATTACATTATATTTAGGGTTTTTTTCATACTAATCACTATAAATATCACCTAATTCCACATATTTTCTCACTCTTTGAACCTTTTCTTGGTTAATGTGAAAAATGTCATACTCTAATTTGTATACCATAGGATAAACACTCTTTTTTTATTTTCTTGTGCTCACTTTTTTAATGTACCAACAACCTTACCAAATATAAATTTAATATCTTGTTGGTCATGAATGACCATATGCTCTTGTTGAATCCTACCCAATTGCATGATTTTGATTCAATTATTTTGATTTCCTTCACGAGTAGGTTGAGGGTTCACATTGGAGTCCAATTATATTGGTATTTTTAGTCCTTAGGTTAATAGTGGAGGTGAAATGGAAATTATGGATTGAGATTTATCAAATTATGAGGTGGAAATCATTATAGGGAGGATGGGGATGAATGTAAAACCATAAAGACATCCATGTTCACAGGTTTGCACATGTGAGCTTATATATGGTTCTTATACAAAAGGATAAGAACCATATAGAAGCTCTAACATTGTCACCATATGCTCATAAAAATAATCATTATATCAAAGCCCCGAAAAATGACACTGGAACCTCCCACTCCAGATAGTCAAAACAAGAAAAATCTAATGCAAGAAATGTGGTTTCTCATTGTTATGTGTAACACCCATGGAGGCATGGTCTCTCTAGTGTTTCACACTTTTTAGGGTTAGGTCCTTTATAAGGATACCTCATGTTTACAAGTGACCAACCAAATCGATGACCAAAATAGGATTGAAAACATCTATCTTCCATTCGTGAGCAACTAAATCACTTGCACGTTGATGGTCCAAAGTGTGGATAATATACACATCTATTAAAATTATTTGTGTCGTCCATTTCCCGATGCATATTATCTCTACCAAACATTTATCCAATTGAAGGTAACACATATATCTATAATAATAATTTGATCATCTCAAATGATAAGAATGCCTCAGGAGACAAGAAAAAAATTCTCAACAAAAAATAGTTACTAGTTGACATTATTATTAATTTGACTTATAAAGACATAACATTAATGTTTTTATTATAAAATACCTAAAAATAATATTATTTCACTACATATAATACAATGAACATTATAAATCCATAAAAAATTAAAAAATTCACCAAAGAAATCACAAAAACATACAAAGCCCAATCCTCAACAATCAATAATTTATAATAAAAGTATATGAAATGAAATGTAGCATTAAATTTGTCCACTTGGGAAGTGAAAGAATTGAAATTTATTATTCTATGTGTTTGTTTGGGACACTGTAGTTATCAAATTTACAACAAATTTATAAATAACTAAAAAATATTGAGTTAAATTTGACTCCTACACCATGTCAGCATTTCAAAATGATTAAAATTTAGAAATTTCACAATTTTAAATCCCTTGCCACAATCGTTGACCTAAAAATAACTCCTAGAATCATATCAAAAGATGAGTAAAAATAACTTAAAAATAACATATAGATCCTAAGTCTAATAAAATTGTTACCGAGATTATTACGATCCCTACATGTTTTGAGAAACGAAAAATATATCAATCCATCTTTGAAAATTAGAACCCCATAATTAGAAAAACTAACTTGTTTATAACAAACCTTTCCTTCAAGTCATGAGAACATCACCAAATATTGAAATGAAATTATGAATCCTCTCTCTTAAGAATGAACGTAATAAGACTACTATCACATGGAAAAGTTTTTACACTTGGTACGGTAGCTTGTTCAATGGTTAAAAACATTATATATTTAACATTTTTAGTTGTAATATATATTAAACCATGAAGAATCAACAAGATAATACTATTTGATTCTTCAATAGACAAGTTGTTTTTGTAAATTTCCATTATGTCAACTTCCTTCACATATATCTACAAAAATATTATAAACCAATGTTGATATCTTTCCATCCAAATCGAACTAAAAATTGGTTAATTAATTTTTTGATAATTGGTAAAAGGAGGGTTTTGGTAGGGTCCTTTCCCTATTACAACATGGATCTATTATCCAGATATAGCCATAAACATTTCAAGAAATGAGAATGTAGGACAACTGGAATGAGTAGTCCAAGAGTGGTCTACAACCAAGAAAAAACCAATATAAAGCTTGGACTAGATTAGTAAGAAACCTAAGCCAAAGAGGTTAGATATATAGAATTTCATACTAGTGCCACAACTCCTAATCATGATGGGGTGATAAAACTAACGTGGTATTTTATTTTTAACTCTTGTCCATCCATCATCTCCTTCTTTTAAAGCTATTATGTCAACCTTCTCAAAATATTTAGTAATCACAGAGATTACCTTATCGTTGTCATCACCTACCAAATCAAATTGGAGATGTTTGGGGATCGCCTCTCCCGTGAGAATAATTCCTGATCTTTCAAATGACTTTCCACAGATTGATTTTCTAACTGATTTTCCACAAGCTTTGTTAACTGTGGTAATAAATTTTGGAGAAGGTAAATATTTTGAAAGAGATGTGGGCGGGATTTCCACCAACATCTCTGAACAATTGTTTGAATTTTCTCCTTCTTGCTCCATATTAAAATTTTTTTTCTCATCTTCCTGGTGTTGGTATCCAAATTGATTCTTCTATGAGGGCTGAGAATCATCATGAAACTGGAAAGATGGTTAGAGATAGACAAATCATGATATAATTCATTTTGTAGCTGGGGAGGGAATTTAGCTGACTCTTTTTCACTCAGACATTGGAGAAATGGATAACACCTTATCAAGGGTTTGATCTAACCTCACTACTTTTGTTGTGCCTTCAACCAGGGTGAGAGGACCCATTATGTAACCCGTATTGGTGAAGGATATCAAGAGATCATTCTTTGCACAATTTTCATGAAACCTTGAGAAAATATGATCAATACAACACAATCTAAATCTCATGAGTTGTCACACTAGAGAGTGGAGATGTTTCCTGGAAAAGGTTCGGGTTACTAAAGATAATAATTCAAACTTGATTGTCTTTGCATATTTTGGCAGTAAAATTTGTTAATCCTTGTGGATACACAGTACAAATAGGGGTAGTTCATGTAGGATTTATCATTTGAAAAGTTTTTGGTGGGCAGTTAAGCAAGATAAAGTTGATTATACCAGATATTTGAGAGCCTTTACAAATATTGGAATACTCATGAAAAAAATGCTTCAAAATAGCCAAGATATTATTTCAACTAGAAGGTGTGTATTAATGGAGGCCCATAGATGCACGATTTCATACACTCTTCAAGAATTCAACACAAAGGCTCATGTTAAAGACTCAATTAAACATTGGAAATCCCTGATTAGTCACACCTAAGATACACTCATAGGCTAACAAACAATCTTTTTTAACACAATGAAAGTAAAGTGATTTAAAATTGTTTATTTCATTACAATATGAAATCTCTTCTCACAATGAAATTGCAAATGCCACAATACTACCACGTGGAAAATATATTATGTGATTGAGAGGGATTTTAACATAAGATTGAAACAGGAACAAGAAAAACTATTTGAAAACATTATGAAATAAAATCAAACACAATTATGCTCATGATCAACACAAATTCATTTAAGGTTCACTAAATTCTTCAACAAGGGAGAGTTTCTTCAATAATCTCAAATCTTGTCAATGGATGTACACTTGCAACCATCTTGACATTACTAAATCTACAAACATAGGGAAATAAATAGGTTTCTCAGACGGTCTCTTGGTAAAATGGTTTTTCTCAAAATTTCTCAGAAAAATTAACCCCCCTATGCAAGAGTATTCTCATTGCATTTATAAAACTTCACTCGCTCACTCATCCCAAATTTCCCCCCCAAAAGTCTAAATATTCAGGAGAATATTCTGAGGAATACTTTGTTTGTTACAGATTTGTTCCAGAAAGTGATATTTACCAAATTTACACCAAAAAGCTACCAGGTGTATAAAAGATAAGATTTTTCAATTATTTCCATCGGTTGTTTTTAATTGGGGCATCTGGTTGTCGCTTCTAGAAAATTATTTGGAGCATTCCCTCCTGATTCTGAAAACATGATGCACACAAAAAAGAGGAAGAATGCACGTAAGCTTTTTGATCATCCTTTGTGTCTGTAACTTCCTTCTCTTCATCCTTTTCCTCTACATCTTGCTCTGCTTCATCCTGGTTGTTTTTTGTAGGTGCCCAAACAATTCTAATTCAAAACGGAAACTTTCACACTTCTTGGGTTCACAAATTGAGCTCCACAACAATTCCGATTGCACTTCACTGATAAAAATGACAAGAGACCATGAAATTAACATTAAAAGATGAAATGCATTTGAATCTTTGAGGTACTGGAGCGTTAATGATGGAAAAACTAAATGCATTGTATCATAGCCGTTAACTCTATCTTTCACAACTTCAAAATTGAGCTGTCCACGTGGAAAAAATTTGAGCCAAAGTGGGCCTGGGGGTACTTTTCACATTTTGTGTCACTTACAGAAATTGTGAACTTTTAGAAAATTTGGCCCTTCCACCCGCTTTTAATATAGGATTTACACATGGCTTTCCTGGGCGCCAATGGGGCTGCTGCTTACTTCATGAATTTCATTCTTTTTCAAAACAAAGCCAAGAATCTCAAAATGCCTCAGTGACCCGCCTCCCTGCTTTCAATATAAGTTTAACATGTGGCTTTACCTGGGTGACAACGGGGTCGCGGCTCACTTTATAACTTTAATCCTTTTCACAAAAAGGCCAAAATTCCCAAAGTGCTCTGGCGACCCGCCTCCCTGCTTTGAATTTTCAATGCTAACTCAACACATGGCTTTATCTGGTCCCCAACGGAGTTGTGGCTCACTTTATAAATTTTAATCCATTTCAAAAAAAAATCTAAAAACTTCAAAGTGCTTTGATGATCCGCCTCTACGCCTTTGAATTTTCAAACCACCATGTGTACTTTTATGAGCCTTAGTTATTCCTTTTATATTTTCATTTCTTTCACCATAATGCCTCAAAACACAAAAAGGGTCTGCCTTTCCGCAACCACTCATCTTATGACATGTGTACATAATCAGGGTCAAAGTAAGAAATTTTCTTCACCACTTATTATTTTTTAATAGCCAATTAGAAATTATCAGGGATATGGGACCAATTCGGCATTTTTTTACAAAAGTGACAAGTTCACCAAATAGACTTGCCATGCCGTGTTCAATCAAATATGACCACGTAGCTGTGGATGTTGGGAAAACATTGACATAGAAGACATGACTGTGGAAAAACAAAATGCAGGGGAAACTCCAAATTCACGCCCAAATTACAAATTTTTTCTCATGGACAGAGAAATTGTATAAAATACCTGGCTCAACATGATCCATGAGCATAGAGATGGATTTACAACAACACTCTGGTAAAGATAAATTTTTTTATGCATCCACATAGGGAGATAGAAAATACTTCAAACCACGCAGACTAATTTTCTTTTTGAACAAACAGGGTGAGAATGAATCAAGCAAAAACATCGGCTCCGACTCGGGGATGGGCACTCCCAGCGAGTGCCGCAAGAACAACATAACAAACCATGTGCCAAAAATCCATTGGGAAATGGAGTCAAGAAACGACTTCCAAAATAAAGAAACAATAACCATCCCTCCTAAGATCTAACTGAGAAAACAACAAGAATTGGTCACCAGGGACCAGGAGAAACTAAAATAGAAAAATGTGAAAACTGAATAAAAATAAAAGACTATACACTGTACAATGATGCGTACCTTGATTATGAGAAATCAATCAAGGAAATGTTTCAAGTGCCTACCATTCTGAGTATGACCAAGCCAAGAAGTCTTGATACTTTTTTATCAACTGGACATATGCTTGTTTTTCTTCTCTATCCAAGTTGCTACCTAGCCATATTTTCTGAGGTTTATCTTTTGTGCCTTTACTAAATCTAGAACAAACCCCATCAAACATTAGATTCTAGGGAGAACCAATCTGTTTGGGATACTTGCACTCATCAATTTTATGCTCCTTAAAATCAACATAACCCACAAAGTTATCAACGTCGACATCTGTGTACAATACTTCATAAGAAGCATTGTTAGGGTCCTCAATGATATGCAACATTTTCTTCTCACTGTAAAACTTCACAAGGTTCCACTCAAATGGTATGGTTGTGTATGACATGTCCATTTGTATGCTTCCACCCACACTAGCTGCCCACTTTCTAGGATAATAACATCCCCCATTTGGCAGGACAATCCACAATAACCACATTCATGGTTAAGCATTTTCCTGGAAAAGCTGCCAACTACACTACTAATCCCTTGACATACCCAACTACTGGCACTTCTCTTGAATCCATAGCAGTACATTTCCCAAAAGCTATTGTTACCTTGATATTTAACTCATTCATGACCTCAAGAGGCATTACATTACATGAGGCTCCTGAATCAAACATGTAGTTATGTACCAACCTATCTTTAATAGTCAAAGTGGTAAAAAATGGATCGACATCCAACTGAGACTCAACCAGAGAAGTTCCCATATACACCTCAGATGATTCACCCAGTTCCTCCAATACTTGTGATATTTCTTATTCTGCAATAATGGGAGGAACCTCTATATTATTAACAATTTTATCCTGAGTAATATTTTCTTCCTTACATCCCAAATATTCAAATGCCCTTTTCCTATGCTTAGGGATCCTGAGTAATTCAACAATGGAAACAATGACCTTGATCTGACTCAAGATTTGGGCTATGTCACAAGGAACATATTTGGGTAGGGTAATATTAGGAGGGAGATTCACCACTTCCTCTGATAGTATAGGAGTTTTCAGAGACTGGGCATGGGCAGGAGTATAGGTTTTATTTGGGGTAATTAGGCCTTTGCTAGATGTATCTTTCTTAGGGATTTCCCTTAGCATATTGGTAAGAACTAGAAATTTTGGCTTGTTTTGTGGCCCTCCCCCTTTGACAACCTTACTTATGGTGTTATATTATTTCTCCTGAGCAAGTACTGCATTCATTAACAGTTGGCTGTCCTCTTTGAAAGGGATCCCTCCATCATACTTTTTAATCATCAAGGCCCTTAAGTATTCAAAATCATGATTAGACAGATCAAATGCTTATACCATATCAATTTCAAAAGCATTAATGGGAGGAAGAGGCAATACCTAGTGGACACAATCCCATAAATCTTTAGCAGTTCTGACACTTATCAATTCAGTTGAGGTTTCCCCTGCTGTGAGATCACAAGGCTCTCCATCATGCACAAATCATCATATGTCTCATCATCACCAGCTTCATGAACTTCCTAATTTACATCACATGGGGAATGTGGTAAGAAACACCTATCACACCACTCGTTAACATTGGCCTCCTCCACATTAAGAACCCTGACAGTCAAAGGATCAAGAACCAATCTATTCTCTCTAGGTTGAGGTTGTTATTTTCTGATCCCATGAGCCCTTTCCCTCTGTTCTATGATCACCTCTGGGATGATTTCCAAATCTCTCATGACCATGTGGCTTGTGCTGACCCTAGGAAATTTTTCCTATTCCCTTTTCTGCTTTTTCTAGTTTATAGGATATCTCTTTAATTGCTCCAGCCAAAGTTTTTACCTCTTTCAGATCCACAACCTTGTTTGATTGAGGCCTTTAAGGATAGATCAACTTAACGCCCTCCCTCTTAGGAGGCTTGCCAACTTCTTTGATGTTATTTTCTATTTGTAAGGCCATGGTGAAAGCCTGCCTCAATATTCTCGGGTTTTTATCTCTCAAGTAATATGCAACCTTTTTATCAAAAGCGTCAGAATATTTGATCAAACAAGACTCATCACTTGGCCTTAGGATTATAGGTAGCCTATTCAAGTTCTTATTGAACCGAGTATTGAAATCATGGACAAATTCATTTGGATTTTTCTTTATATTTTCAAATTCAGATAAAAGGAACCTAGGATCTGTCTTATCCCCATATTGCAATCTAAAGGCATTTTTCATCTCGGTCCATGAATCTATTGAATTATCTGGTAAATATTTGTACCAGTCACGTGCATCCTCCTCAAGAGTATGAATAAATAGTTTTATATACATGTCTTCAAACTCAATTTCAAAATCTTCCATCATATTGACAAAGAGTCTTAAATGGTGGTCACCAGTGATGGCATTATTCCCTTGAAATTTTGGCAACCTATTTCTAACATCTTGTGGCACCATATTAGGATATCCATCCATACCTCTGAAATCTATAGGTCCAAAAGTGTTGATAACAAAAGGAGGTCTAGGTGGAGGTTGAGCCATATTTCCTTTAGGTGGTGAATTTAAATGAGAAACAAAATGATAGGGAACTAGGGGTCTTTGGAGCACAAGAGTATAGCTTTCAAAATATATATTCTCTATTGACTCAGCTTCTTGGAAAACCCTATCAACCTTGGAAAAAATAGGGGAAAACTGAGAGGAAGGATTTTTAAACACAAATGATGGCCCCTCTCTAGTTGGAGAACTCAAATTTATATAAATATTACTTGGTTCAAAATCACTTGAAGACATATGGTAATCTTCAACCACAGATTGATCACCTTTCAGAACTAATACCTCCTTTTTTGATTCTTGATTTCCAAAAACTTTCCAGATTCGTTTTCCTTTTGAATTTTCCTTTCCCAACTCTGGAAATAACTTCCTAGTAGGGTCCGTGGTGAAGAAATACCTTCTTCCCTCCAGCTTTACAAATATCGATGACAAATTTCACATGACACAGGTTAAGACACTGGTAATCAATAAAATTTCAATTCAGTATGGAGTCATCACTAAGGCTTTTCACCTTAGTTGTGCAGATGTACTATAAGTAACTTTCCAAGTGTCTATCAATGCTTAATTTATGCAAAGCTCAATAGATCCAACCTTCCTTTACCCACATTTATCACTATTGATGCAAATTTAGTTCAATAACCACTAGAAACTAGAAATACTGCACAATGAACTTGTAGTCTTGCACAAATCTTACAAATCTTAACAAAGGATGACGTTTAAACAATGTATTTTCACTTAAATCATGTAAGAAACATTACCAGGGTCAGGTTAAACAGTGTATTTGTAAAATGTCCCCAGAAACATTTCAATATTGTATGCATGCAAAAATAAGTCCTCGGTAATTCAAAAGGCACCACTTCCTAGTGTTGTTGGTATCCTAACGCTAAATTGATTCAAATCCTGTAGAGGTGTTGAGGAAATTGATTCACTGTGAGGGCTGAGAAGCATCACGAAACTGGATGCTTAGAGATAGATAAATCTTGATATAAGTCATTTTTAGCTGGGGAGGGGATTCAATGACTCTTTGTCACTCAGGCGTTGGAGAAATGGATAACACCTTATCAAGGGTTTGATCTACCCTCACTACTTTAGGTTGTGCCTTCAACCAGGGTGAGAGGACCCGTTCTGTAACCTGTATTGGTGAAGGATATCAAGAGATCCTTCTTTGCACAATTTTCATGAAAACCTTGAGAAAATATGATCAATACAACACAATCTAACTCTCACGAGTTGTCACACTAGAGAGTGGAGATGTTTCCTGGACAAGGTTTGGGTTACTAAAGACAATAATTGAAACCTGATTGTCTCTACATATTTTGGTAGTGAAATTTGTTAAATCTTTGTGGATACACAATACAAACTAGGGGTAGTTCATGTAGGATTTATCATTTGAGAAGTTTTTGGTGGGAAGTTAAGCAAGATAAAGTTGATTATACCAAATATTTGAGAGCCTTTACAAATATTGGAAAACTCATAGACAAAATGCTTCAAAATAGCCAAAATATTCCTTCAACCAGAAGGTGTGTATCAATGGAGGCCCAGAGATGCACGATTTCATACACTCTTCAAGAATTCAACACAAAGGCTCATGTTAAAGACTCAATTAAACATTGGAAATCCTTGATTAGTCACGCCTAAGATACACTCATAGGCTAACAAACAATATTTGTCAACATAGTGGAAGTAAAATGATTTTAAATTGTTTATTTCATTACAAGATGAAATATCTTCTCACAATGAAATTGTAAATGCCACAATACTACCACAGGGATAAGATCTTGTGTGATTCAGAGGGATTTTAACATAAGATTGCAATAGGAACATGAAAAACTATTTGAAAACATTTTGAAATAAAAGCAAACACAATTATGCTCATGATCAACACAAATTCATTCAAGGTTCACTAGATTCATCAACAGGGGAGAGTTTCTTTAACAATCTCAGAGCTTGTCAATGGCTGTACACTTGCAACCATCTTGACATGACTAAATCTACAAACACAGGGAAATAAATAGGTTTCTCAGATGGTCTCTGGGGAAAATGGGTTTTCTCAAACTTTCTCAGAAAAATTAACCCCCCCATGCAAGAGTATTCTCATTGCATTTATACAATTTCACTCACTCACTCATCCCAAATTTTCCCCCCAAAATTCTAAATCTTCAAGAGAATATTTTGAGGGATAATTTGTTTGTTACAGATTTGTTCCAAAAAGTGATATTTAACAAATTTACACCCAAAATCTGTCAGGTGTACAAAAGATAATCTTTTTCAATTATTTCCACTGGTTGTTTTTAACTGAGGTGTCCGATTGTCGCTTCTAGCAAATTATTTGGAGCATTCCCTCTTGATTTTTGAAACATGATGCACACAAAAGGAGGAAGAATGTGCGTAATCCAGTTGATCATCCTTTGCGCTTGAAACTTCCTTATCTTCATCCTTTTCCTATGCATCTTGCCCTGCTTCATCTTGGTGGTTTTCTTTAGGTGCGAAAGCAATTCTGATTCAAAACAACAACTTTTGCACTTCTCGGGTTCACAAATTGAGATCCACAACAATTCCAATTACACTTCACTGATAAAAATGACAAGAGACCATGAAATTAACAATAAAATATGAAATGCATTCAAATCTCTTGAGGTCCTGGAGCGTTAATGATGACATAACTAAATGCATTGTATCATAGCCATTAACTCTATCTTTCACAACTTCAAAATTGAGCTATCCATGTGGAAAAGATTTGATCCAAAACGGGACTATGGGTACTTTTCACATTTTGTGTCACTTAAAGAAATTGTGAACTTTTAGACAATTTGGCCCGCCCACCCGCTTTTAAAATAGGCTTTACACGTGGCTTTCCTGGGTGACAACAGGGTTGCGGCTTAATTTATGACTTTCATTATTTAAAAAAAAAGCCAAGAATCTCAAAATGCCCCGGCGAACCACCTTACCTGCTTTCAAAGTAGTAGGTTTAACACGTGGCTTTACCTAGGTGACAACGGGGTCGCGGCTCACTTTATAACTTTACTCCTTTTCACAAAAAGGCCAAAATTCCCAAAGTGCTCCGGAGACCCACCTCCCCACTTTGAATTTTCAAACTTGACTCAACACATGGCTTTATTTGGTCCCCAACGGAGTTGTGGCTCACTTTATAACTTTTACTCCATTTAAAAAACAAAGCTAAAAAACTTCAAAGTGCTTCGACGATCCACCTCTTTGCCTTTGAATTTTCAAACCACCACGTGTCCTTTTGTGGGCCTTAGGATTTCCTTTTATATTTTCATTCCTTTCACCATAATTCCTCAAAACAAAAAAGGGCCCACCTTTCCGCAACTGCTCGTCTTATGACATGTGTACATCTTTGGGGTCAAAATAAGAAATTTACTTTGCCACTTCATATTGTTGAATAGCCAATTACAAATTATCGGGGCCATGGGACTGTTATCACCGAATCATAACATCCTTATGTTTACACAAGTGCATATACTTGAGCTCACTGTGTGATTGGATAACATGGGTACTATCTCCAAGTTGTGGGACTTGTTACTTGAGATAGACCTCCAAAGAAATTTGGTTCTTGCTCTTAAACTACCTACCACAATCTACTCTAATACAGACAAAACTAACTATCCTAATCTAAATTTCCAAGGGAAAAAGGAGAGAGAATGCATAAAACATGAAATCCTACACTACGGAGGTGATACACCAGAAAAGGAGGGGGTGAGAGAGTAGTCTTCCAATGCGTGAGAAACACAAGCAAAGTGCACACTAGAAGGGGTGATGACAATTCTCTGAATTTGAGAAAAATGCATTCAAAACAACATATCAAACATACAAAATGATAATAAATCCCTCAAAGATCATAAAAATAGACACAATATTCTTGTAATGAAGGTTGAAAGGGCAAGAAGAGTGCAAACAAACATAGCAGGGGAAGATGCATCCAAAAACTTGTATTTTATTACTTCATGATATGCACAATTCAATCTATTACAAGATAGGGGCCTAGATCACCATGCAAGGAGTCCACTACAAGGGCCTACAACACATTGGCTTCACAAATAAATTTTGATAGGGCTTTGCTACAACTAAAAAATCCCCCTTACAATGAGCCCAACACTCCAATTTATTAAAAAATGAGAAGAGAGAGAAGAGGAAAATGGAAATCCCAAAATTTGTCCTTCAACCACTTATAAGATGTATTAAATGGAGTGAAATGATTGTATGTTACTTACAAAAGGCTCCCCATACTATCCCAGGTGCTGCAACAGAGAAAGAATGCTGACCATGCCTCTTAATTGCACGCCCAACTACCCAATAAAACACAGTCATGAACCCAGACATGTTTTATGAAAAAACTCCATTGATTTCTCATCAAATCTAGAATTTCTTGATTTTTGTATGTCAGGATCGAAGCCACGATTCCAACGGTACCAATTTTGTGTCATTTTGTTTATAAATGCAAAATTTATGACCTTCTGAGTGCGGGCAGCTATTTTGGGTTTGCCAGGCATTTTCTGTCATTTGATGGGAATGAGCATTAACTGACTGGAGCTAGATAGTTTCTTATATTTAAATATATTTACCCTCATCAAAATTATGAAAATTGGAGCTTGGAGTCAAAAGTTATGGCTGTTTGTAGTTCAGGAGGTCAAACTTTGACTTTTCTCTTTACTACGGCTATTTTACCAAAATTGGGTCCGCGTGTCCCAACTGTCTCAGACACATTCTTCTGCATCGGCCGATTCAGGCTTCCTTGTCCCTACACATCCATCATTGACTAAGCCATGAGGGCCATTGAATTCCACATCGGCCGCATCCCATGGTCCCTTATGCGACCTTTTTACCTTTCCGCGCCTCGCGCGTCCCTCGCATACTTTTGTTCTAGATGTCCCTCAGACCACGCGGGACAAAAATTTCCACTTTTGCCAATTTTCACTGCCTGCGTCCCTTTCAGCTTTTTGCATCCCACGCATCCTAGTGTCTCAACTATTCTGCAGACCGCCTAGGACAAAAATGTCTGATTTTTCTGATTCCTTTGTATTTCACCTCCAAACTTGGTACGACAAACCTTGGTATGATCCACATTGGTATGACCCGCAGCCTCTAGACCCACAATGCTTTAAAACAAGCATGTGACTTCGTTTTTTGGATTTTTTCAAAATTTTCCTAACTTCTTAGATTTTTTCCTTAGATGGGGAAATTAGAGAGAAACCAAAGGGACCCCAAAAACATGATTTTGGGCCTTGAATCAATTTTACTTGCTTGGGACTGAGGAATTTGATGCATGTTATCAAAATTACCTTGAGGGGTAAATTTTGGATAGCAATTTTGGTGACTCAGTGGGGTTATCTGCCTACCAGATGGAGTATGGCAAGCTTCCTGTAGAAATCCATTGGGCATGGAGTTTGTATGATAATCTCTCTCTTGATTTGAAATTTGAAAACTTGTATCCTTGAGGCATTGAAACATTTGTTGATCTAATTCTCCTGTCACTGAAAATTCTTTTCCGGGGGCTCGATGAACTGTAAACATTCACACACTAGAAGCAATAGGACATATGCGCAAATAATTAGGGAAATGAAAACTATTCTAACAATGGTATAATGTGCATAAGCACTTGGAGGAATGAAAATTATAAATTAATATTTACAAGGGTGAGAAACTCTCTTTCTAGTAGCAACATTTGAGATAGATTCTATTGACCAGAATCTATAACTCTTCACCATCCAACTTAGCCAGCCAGAAGGCATTTCTACCTTTACATTCAATGATCATTTATGGACCACTCCATATGGCATTGGACTTAGAATGCTTTCTTGGCTTTGCATGATCAACATCCCACTTCAGTATCAAATCTCCAGTTTGTAATATCTTGGCCTTAGATTTCTTGTCAAAACTCTTCTTGACCAATGCTTGATCTTTCTCCATGGTCTGCATTACATGTTCTCTTGTTTCTTCTAATTCCATCAACTTTGCATACCTGATTTCCATAGGCTCAAACTCAGCTAGTTCCAACTGTTTCATGAGTTCTAATGCTAGCAACTAGAGTGATATAGGTAGAATTGCTTCTTTCATGTATACAAGATTGTATGGAGAGCTTCTTGTAGACCTCTTGGATGTGATCTTATCATCCCCTAGAGCTAATTTGAGCTTTGCGTGCCAAGTTCTTTGATTGTCATCAAGAGTTCTGTTGTTGCAAATCAACAGCACCCCTGGATGTTGATCATACTTCTAGTTTGACATTTTGGACATCCAATGTGATTGCACAAAATTGAATCCTCTACCCAAGTGTGGCATTTGGGAAAATTTCACAAAAATATCCCCATTAGAGGCTACCGCTCCTCATGCCACGTGATCACATATCTGACTTATATGTGGGCCTTGTGCGTTTCATTTTCCTACCCTTTTGGCCTACTTGGAAAATTTTTTCCAGGGGGACAAGGATCTGCCGGAATGCCGATGATCTGAAGGAATACATGGCTAAGAAGGTGATTCACCCAAGGAGTGCGTGAGCATTTCCTCTTGAATTTTCCATCGCTGTTGGTCACTTTTCTGACTTGGACACGTGGCAAAACCCCTTTGGTTGTGGGCTCTCTACTTCCCTTTTAATCCCTGATCAGAAAGCCTATCCTACATTTTTTGTAGAGGATTGAAACACGTGGCACAGAGCTTCCATTGGCGCGTGTTAATATCAAAATACGGACTTTTCATCTTTTGGGAGACATTTCCTTCATTTTTCAGTCTTGGGAAAATTTCCAACTTTTCCACGCATTCCGCCGGTCCTAGGTGATACGTGGCGAGCCTTCCATGCATTTGACGTGGGCAACCCTTGGAAAATGAGCCAAATCTGTCTTCTCTACAATGCCAGAAACTATCTCCAGGAGAGAGAAATTCCCAATGTTTCCTAGGTGACCGAGAGCTCCAACACCCCTGAACAAAAATGGCGTGATTTGACATGGTTGGCAGGCCTTACAGGTCAATCCCTTAACATCCTTGTCACTAATGCTGGGAGAGAATGCGAGCCATTCTTCATTACAAATGGTGGTTGAAACGTCATCCCTCCGTGGTCCGCGTGTTTGGTGCCACGTGGCATGGGGCCATTTTTCAATGTGGACCTCTGCGGGAAAAATCTATGAAAATACAAAAATGCGCCTTCGCAAAATATTTTAGCCAAAATTTCATCAACTTTCCATCGATCCACCCCCCGTGAAAAATCGAGCTTCTGGGAACTGAAGGACACATGGCGCAGTGTGAAAATTTAGGGCAAAACAGGGCCAAAACGGATTGACGCTGCGAATTTTTTTAAATTTTCCACTTTTTTGCACTTAGGAAATTTTCCTAAAAAATCTCCACACTCCACCGTTTTGGGTTCCACGTGGCATGATGTTAATTGGGCACCGGCCGACCTTCGGGGTGAAATACTCCCTTTTGAAACATTTTCCAAACACTTGGTAAAAATTTTTCAAGTCCGACCTCTGCCACTTCCTTCGGGACATGTGGCGCCATCTTCATTGGCTGCGGGCCTTGCAGGGGAAAATTTCCCACAAAATCTCCGAACCGAGCCATAACTTCAAAAATACATGGAGTTAGGAGGAAAACTTTACCTTTCTGGAAAGCTGAGAAAAAGCTCTATCCAATGGTGCCATTTCTAGAAAGTTTTTGAGTGCCTTAAAAGCAAAAAATTATGACTGGGGCACAAGGGAGGGAAGAATGAAGGGAGTTAGCCACAAAATGTGTAAGGGGCCCATTTTGGATAACAATTTTGGTGAATTAGAGGGGTCATCTGCCTGCTGGATGAAGTTAGGTTAGTTGCCTTAAGAAATCCATTAGGCATGGAGTTATTAAATTCTCTACTTGGTACCCCAACTAATTAGAGACACTGCAAGGAGAAAGATGGAAGGCAGAACATGCCATCTAGATTGGAGCAAGGCCTGCAAAACACATTTCCCAGGAACAACAAGCTTGTGCTAAAGTACTTAGGGAAAGCAAATATAATCTACAACAAAACAATGTGCATAAGCACTTGGAGGAATGAAAACCTAAGCTAATATGTACAAGGTGGAGATTTCTCTTCAGTAGCAATGCTTTAGATGGATATCCCAATGACTGGAATCTGTAATCCTTCGCCATCTAATGAAGACAATTAGAAAGAATTGCTGTCCTTACACTTTGTGACCATGTATGGGCCACTCCAAATGGCATCAAATTTTGAATGCCTCCCCAGTTTTTCTCTATTTACATCCCATTTTAACACTAGATCTCCAACTTGGAAAGATCTATCCTTGGCCTTCTTATCAAAGGTCTTCTTAATCAAAACTTGATCCTTCTCCATTACTCAGGATGCTTGATTTCTCATTTCTTGGAGCTCCATAAATTCTGCATTTCTAACCTCCATGGGCCCAAACTCCAACAACTCCAACTGTTTCATGAGTTCTAATGTTGGCAACTCAAGTGACATGGGAAAAATTGCCTCTCTTCCATAAACAAGCCTGAATGGAGAATTAACTGTAGATTCTCTTGGGAGTTATCCTATCATCCCATAAGGCTGATTTCAACTTAGTATGCCAAGACATCTAATTCTCATCAAGAGTCCTCCTAATGATCCTTAACAAATTCTTTTTTGTAGATTTAGCCTTGGCTATTACCCCGAGGGTAATAATTTGATGAAGTGCTTAGGTAGATCCCATTCTTGACAGCCCATTCAGTTATGTTGGACACAATGAATGCCAAATGCATTATCTGATATTATTGTAGTAGGTATGCCAAATCTAGTTGTTATTCCCTCATAGAAGTTCAAGATGCTAGATTCATTTGCTTCCTTGAGTGTTATTGCTTCAGTCCACTTGGTGAAGTAATATGTTACTGTTAGAATCCATTTGTGTCATTGGCTTGAATTTGGATTAATGACTCCAATGAAGTCCATCCCCCATTGCATGAATGGCTTGTCAACTAAAATTAGATGCAATGGAAAGGCAGCTAGTCTCTCCTTACCCATGAAGAATGCACAATTCTTGCACCTCTTGATCCATCCAAACAATCACTAAAAATCTTGGGCCAATAATAGTCAGCCCTCATGATCTTTAGAGCTATCACTCTTGGTGCAAAATGACCACCAGCTGGTCCATCATGGAACTCTTCCAACACCCTGTGAATTTGATTTGTACCAATGCATCTCAGCAACACTCCATTCACATCCTTTTTGAACAAAACACCATCAACAAGGGCGTATGGGACAACTTGCAATCTGAAGTGTCTTCTTTTGGTCTTATTCATCTCTGGAGGGCATAACCCTATGCTTAGGAAGTGCATTATGTCTTGGGTCCAGCAAGGAGTAAGGAAACCATCATTTTCCTTTTGAGTGCTTCTTTTCTCATGGCTGTCTTGTAACACCAAAACAACCTCCTTCTCATTACATGCTTCCTTGTGCTTGTTTAAGACCAGCTGCTCACAAAACCCTTTCCTTCTCACCAACTTGGTGACTTTGATCTCAATGTCATACTCCATGACATGAGTAATCCAACCTGCTCTCTTTTCATTCAAGTCTTTGTTGAGGAGGAAGTCTTTAACTCCCACATGAGAAACCAACAATTGAACCCTGTTGTTTGAGACTAGATGCTTGAATTTCTTCAAGCTCCTGATTACTGCAAGAACATGCTTCTCAATGAAGGAATACCTCACCTCATAGTCCTCCAGGCTTTGGCTAAAGAAAGTAATTGGCTGCTCCTCATTGTCTTTGTTCTGTTGTACCAAAATTACAGAAATAGTATCATCACCCCCAAATGCATAGAGGATGAAATCCTTGGAGAAATCTAGGTTAATGAGAGTTGGGGCTTGTGAGATGGCTTCTTTGATTGCTTCAAAACTTTCTTTGCCTTCTTGCTATCCATTTGAAAGCTATGATTTTATTTAACATCTTGGTGATAGGCTTGACTAGGGTTGTAAAATTTGGGACAAACCTCCGAACAAAATTTATCCACCCCAAGAAACTTTGAAGGGCCTTCTTGTGGCTTGGAAATGGTAGTGCTCTTATGGCTTCAACTCTTTCTAGATCAATTGCTAATCCTTCTTTGAAGACAATGTGGCTAAGGAGCTTTCCTTTATGGGCTATAAAAATACACTTTTTAGGATTCAAGGATACTCCAAATCTTTTACACCTTTGGAACACTTGTCTCAGATGAAAGAGATGGTATACTGCATTTTTTGAAAAAAGAGTGATATCATCAAGATATATCAGCACCATGTTGTTAATCAAATCCTTGAATGCCATGTCCATTTCTCTTTGGAAGGTAGCTCCAGCATTGGACAGCCGAAATGACATTTTCCTATATGCATAAGTTCCCCATTTGGTTGTAAAGGCTGTCTTGAACTGATCTTCTTCTTTCACCATAATCTGATTGTACCATGAATAACCATTAAGTAATGAAAACCTCTCGGAGCCAGCAATAACTTGTAAAATCTGCTCCATGTAAGGAAGTGGATAATGATCCTTGAGATATGCTCTATTCAAATATCTAAAATCAACACACAATCTGATTTCCCCACTCTTCTTTCTAACTGGAACCAAGTTGGCCACCCAACTAGAATGCTTGATAGGGAATATGATTCTTGACTCTAATAACCTATTCAATTCCTTTCTTATGAGAGGATCCATGTGTGGATTGACTCGCCTTTGTTTTTGCTTGATGGGTTTAGTACTTGGATCCAATTCAATGGTATGTTAAGCTAACTTTGGATTGAAACCTTTCAAATCTTCATAGCTCCAAGCAAACACATCAGGGAATTCTTGACAAAGTTGTATGAACTCATACCTTTCTTGCTTAGTTTTCACTTTACCAACTCAGAGTGATTTGCCTTCTTCCACCAAGATGGACACTGAATCTTCTCCCTTGACTTGAATGTTTTCTTTCTCCTTCCTAAACTGATCATTAGGATTGAAAATGGACTCCAAAGTAATAAGTCCCTTTGGTAGTTTGTTGGTTCTCAGCTGTACCACTTGGTCACCATACTGCTGCTCCAACTTTTCCTAATTTTTAGCTGAGAACTCAGCGTCTTCTTGCAAGAAATGGATGATTTGCTGATCATTTTCAAACACTTGCCAACTTACATTGTTGTCTGGCACTGAAGGCCTCACAATCACATGGATGTTTGGCTGTGCCTTATCTTTTTGAATGCTTTCAACAACGTCAAAGGCTGCCCCAACTGCTGCAAGCCTGTCAGCAGCTTAGTTCTCTTTTCTAGGAATGGATTTTATGCCAAAGCCCTCAAAATCTTCAATGAGGTCCCACACCCTATTTTTGTAGCACTTGAGTAGATAATTCTTGAAAGCATGCTGCCGCTTAACTTGGTTGACAATCAACTCACTGTCACCAAAGACCTGCAAGTTCTTTATTCCTCTCTTGATTGACCAATGCAATCCTTGCATCAAGGCTTCATATTCAGTAGTGTTATTAGAGCATGTAAACTGAAATCTAAAAGCTTAATAATACTTAACTCCTTGAGGTGAAACAAGCATATCCCCCCCTCCTGCACCTTGTCTACTCTTTGATCCATCAAAAAACAACTGCCATACCTCATTGTCATCCTTGTGATTTGGCTTGGTGATGCTAGGAATAGGCTGATTTTCTTCATGCATGCAATAGACTCCTAGCTCGGATTCTTCTATTTCTTGATAAGGATCGAAAGCATGTACCTTGTTTTCCCATTCATCAAGAGTCAGGTCTAGGATGCTTCCTACCTTGGTGTCAGTTTCATCAGTACTTGGATAATCCTCTTGATCAAACGATGAACAATTGGTATTGGTTTGGCTTGGAGTGAAAGGTTTAATATGAAAGTTTGCAATAGGCTCAGATCTAATTGTGGCCTTGGTTCCATACCTTGTCATGAACAACATGTGTGACCAATCAGCAGATAAGTAGCCTCCAATCTTGGCTATGAAATCCCTTGACAAACATAGGGCAAAGAGTGGTGGAAGATCTATTACTGAGACATATTGTAAAACAACAACGTTGGGGCATGCATGCAAAGTAAGATTCAAGTTTTTTATCACTCCAACTGTTGTTACTACTGTCCCATCCAATTGCACTACCCCTTTGGATATGACTTCATACTGAATTCCCAACCGATCAACTATTTTCTTTGGCATTATTGAACTACTTGCCCCATAATCTGTCATGCAATTGTGTACTAATTGGTTTCCAATGATCAATGAAACATAGAATGGAGGGGGTTTCAACATTTTACCTTGCTGTCCTCCATGATTCCCTTCAGGCTGGGTAGCATTTGTGAGCACATTCTCTTGCATTTGGACTTTCTGATTTGAAGTTGACCAGTCCTTCATGGTAGCTTGTAGCAAATCTCTTTGGCCTGGGATAGATAGTGATTCCCATATTGATATGTTTACATTTGTCTTTTTCATTTGATCAATGATGTTGAATGGAGATGAAGCATCTCTCTGCTGTCCTTTGGCCTGCACATTCATTCCTTACACATGGGCAGCAGTAACTGGTATCTGAGTTGGTCTGGGAGCTAGCTTGGGTTGTCCTTGCATGTCTGGAACTGCATGTTGTTTGTCAACATTTTGTAGAGTAGATAAGTGGTTATGGATCACCTAGAGCCAATGGCTGTTCTTCACCCAAATTTCTCCTTTTTGACCTTGTGTTGGTTGCAACACTTTGAGGAGACTACTTGATTCATGCCACAAAAATCTTTTGCCTGCCATTTTATAAGTGTGGTATCATTTAGAGCTGATTTTTACTGGAATGTTTCTTGTTTTTGGTTATTTCCTTGAATCCTTTCACCTTCCAAACCAGTAGTTGTCACCATCAATGCTTGATTTAAGGCATTATTGAAGCACATAGACTGGTTGTGAGGTTCATTACATGGGAAACACCAATCATACTCTTAAGCTATGTTGTTTTGTACTGGCACTAGTGCTTTAGAGGTAGATGTAACATTAAGATTATAGGGCTGAAATGGTCTGTTGGCAGGAGGTCTTGTTTGATTTTGATTTGCAGCTAGATTGGGTGGTCTTTGAGGTTGGTATGGCTCCCTGTTAAGCTAAGCTTGAGGTTGGAAAGAAGGTCTAAAACCTTGGGCTTGTTGCCTCTTGAGTGTAACCATCTCATTGCCTAAATTTTGCAATTGCTTCATGACTTCTTGAAGTTCATTTGAGGCACTAGATGACAAAGTAGAAGCTTCACTTGAATTCTGATTTCTAGGAGTGGGAATAGGAGCTAAAATAGGCACTTGGCTGGTGCTTGGACTTTCCAAATTTGGATACAATGGCATTGGAGGCCTAGGAGCTACCTTACCAACTTGAATCAAACAATTTTCAGCTCTAATATACAGCAGGGATAGTTGTGCCTCCCATGGATTGAATTAACATAGAAATATCAAAATTTAGAGCTTTAAGGTAATATAGAAAAGCACCTTCTGCTGTTGGCCTTACTGCCATTGGAATTATCTCCCAAGTCCTTTGGAATCTGAAGTTGAAGTCAGTCACCTACTCATTGGGAGCTCTCTTGATAGTTGTCAATTGTTCCAAAAGGGACAAGTTGTCTCCCTTCTCTTTAAACTGATCATGGAGGGCTATGCATAGCTGGTTCTAATTTTGGATTGAGCCTGAAGCAAAGCTCCTGAACCATTGCAAAGCTTTCCCTTTGAATGAAGACACCAACAATTTGACAGCAACTTGCATCTCATCAATCTCAAGGATTACACAAATATTGGCAATATCCTTGACATGATCACCAGGAGTGGTCTAATTCTCTCCAGTAAAGTATGGAATGTTCTTCAATGCTGCAACTGGAATTATATTTTGTGCATTGAGAGAAAGTGGGCTAATACCATTGAAATTGACATATGGGTTGTGTTGTGCCATTTTTATTGGCCTTAGAACCCTTGTTGATTAGATGAAAGGCCTACCAAGTGGAGGAGTTGATAGAGTTATGTTTGGTGGAGATGGAGACCTTTGAATTCTCCTCCCTCTTTGCCTTCTTCTTGGAGATAACTGAAGATAATCAAACAACACCTCTTCTTCTCCAACTCTTGACCTTGTGGTGATTCTTCTCATGAGTTTTTAGGTCTGCACTACTAAAACCAGTTGATTCTTCCTCCTTGGAGTCGCCAGATGTGCAATTCAGTGCTCTTTCAACAAGGAAACTTGCAAAAAATGCAAATCAATATGTTGCAATGAAGATGAAGACCTCTAAGGTCCCACCGGGTGTGCCAAAACTATTGGTGCAAATCAGCAGCACCCCTAGATGTTAATTAGATTTCTAGTTTGACATTTAGACATCCAGTGTGATTGCACAACATTGAATCTTTTCCCCAAGTGTGGGACTTGTAAAATGGAATAAGAATCTCCAGGTTAGAGGCTGGTTCCTCAACTCCTCTGATCAGGTGATTCACTTGAAAGTTACAGAGGTTTCAAACTCAAAATCCTACTCTAAATTCCAAGGGGGCAGAGATAGAGAATGTAAAAAACTGAAACTAATGCTAATAAGGTGATGCACTAAAGGAGTGGTGAACATTTTTTGCTTCTGCAAATTGACACAGATCATAGAAATACAACAAAACATCATGCACAAACTGATGACATGTAATGAAAGATTAGAAGGGAAGAAAACAACATAAGCAGAGGATTGAAACTCATTCACAGAGCTTGCATTGTCATTTCCAATATCAAAATACATGCATTACAGCATCTGGGAGGTAGAAAACACATTACATTCCTGGAAGAGGTCTGATATTTCCACAAAATCACTTTCAAGGTGAAAGAGGGAGCCTGTAACACATAAAAAATGTTCATCACTTCAAAAATGAGCCAAATATGGCTTTTACCATGCCAGAAACGACCCTAGGAGAGAGAAACATGGGAAATCATGGGAGAGCTTCAACCACTGACCAAAAATTCAATAAAACAGCATGGGCATCCTTACAGATCCATTCCCCGACATTTTCCACCATGCTGGGAAAGAATGAGAACCATTCTTCATTAAAAATGGTGGTTGAAACATCTTTTCTGTCCATTACCACGTGCTAGAGGCGTTTTAAATTTTATCTCTCCAAAATCCATCAAGATATAAAAATTGAGCCCATAATCTTGTAGAGAATTTCACCAGCTTTCTGTTGATATAAAGAACGTGAAAAACTGAGCTTTGGATCAAAAGTTATGATCGCTTGAAAATTTAGGGCAAAACAAGACCAAAATAGATTGGCGGGCAAAAAATTTGAAATTTTCCCACTTTTTTGCATTTGGGAAAATTTCCTAAAAAAAACTCCGCATGCTCCGCCGGCTTCCGGGTGCCACATGGCACGTGCTCCAATTGGGCGTGGGCTTTTTCCATGCGCCATTTTCCTATCGTTTTGACCTTTGGAAAATTTTCCAAAAATTTTCCGCCGGGCTGATGACCTGAGGACACATGGCTTGATCATCACTGGGCTGCGGGCCTTTCCTCCTACATTTTTCCATGCGGGCCAACATTTAGTCGAATTTTTCAATTTTCTTCCCCCTGAGACACGAGGTGTAATCTGATTCGTCAGCGGGCCTATGGGGCCAAAATATTCCCTTTTGAAAACTTTGTCAAACACTTGGTAAAAATTCCAAGTTTTCCTCTTACCCCCGCCACTTCCTTCGACACGTGGCGCCATTTCATTGGCTGTGGGCCTTCCAGGGGAAAATTTCCCACAAAAACTCCACCGACCCATAACTTCAAAAATACATGGAGTTAGGAGGAAAACTTTACCTTTCTGGAAAGTTGAGAAAGAGCTCTATCCAATGGTGCCATTTCTAGAAAGTTTTTGAGTGCCTGAAAAACAAAAATCATAACTAGGCACAAGAGAGGGAAGAATGAAAGGAGTTAGCCACAAAATGAGTAAGGGGTACATTTTGGATAACAAGTTCTCCTTATGATTCTTAGTAGGTTCTTGTTCATAGACTCGGCTTGACCATTACCCTGAGGGTAATAATTTGATGAAGTGCTGAGATACACACAATTCTTGACATCCCATTCAATGATCTTTGTGCTAAGGAATGCCAATACATTGTCTAATACGATAGTGGTAGGGACACCAAACCTTGTGATGACAACAAGGACATGCTTTTCAATGAAAGAATATTTTACTTCGCAATCTTCCAGGATTTGACTGAAGAATGCTATGGGCTGTTCTGAACCTTCTCTATTCAGTTGTGTCAAGATAGCTGAGATTGTATCTGATCCTCCAAAAACATACAACATAAAGTCATTTGAAAAGTCTTGGTTGATAAGAGTTGGAGCTTGTGATATTACATGCTTGATGTTCTCAAAACTCTCTTTGCCTTCTGCTATCCATTTGAATGCAAGTCTCTTCTTCAACATGATTATTAAAGGCTTCACGAGAGTGGCGAAATTAGGCACAAATCTGTAGACAAAGTTTATCCTTCTTAAGAAGCTTTGGAGAGATTTCTTGTGGTGTGGTAATGGAAGTGTTCGAATGGCTTCAACCCTTCCAGGATCAATTATCAACCCTTCCCTTGAGACGATGTGGCCCAAAAATTTTCCCTCGTGTGCCAAGAATACACACTTCTTCAGATTCAATGACACTCTGAACCTTCTACACCTCTGAAACACTTGTCTGAGGTGAAAAATATGGTCTGCTGCATTCTTTGAGAAGAAAATGATATCATCTAGTTATACTAGCACTATCTTGTTGATTAAGCCTTTGAACGCTATATCCATAGCTCACTGAAATGTTGCTCTGGTGTTTGACAGTGCAAATGGAATCTTCTTGTAAGCATAAGTGCCCCATTTTATAGTGAAGGCTATCTTGAATTGATCTTCTTCCTTCACCATTATCTGATTATAGCCTAAGTATCTGTCTAGCAATGAAAACCTTTCTGAACCAGCTACAACCTGCAAGATTTGTTCCATTGATGGAAGTGGATAATGATCCTTGAGTGATGCTCTATTTAGATAATGGAAGTCCACACACAATCTTATTTCTCCATTTCTCTTTCTCACTGGCACTAAGTTTACAACCCAACTTGAATTTTTGATGGGGAAGATGATACTAGCCTCAATCATCTTGTTCAACTCTTTTCTCATGAGAGGTTCAATATGGGGATTCACTGGCCTTTGCTTATGCCTGATAGGCTTGGATTTGAAATCCAGCTCAATAGTATGTTGCACCAAATTTGGGTTGAAACCTCTTAAATCCTTATAAGTCCAAGAAAAGACATCTGGGAAATCTTGACAAAGCTGAAAAAACTCAGATTTCTCTTGTGGGGTACTTACTTTGCCAATGTGCAATGTCTTACCTTCATTTACAAAAATAGGCTTTGAATCTTCACCCTTTACGTAAATGTTTACTTTATCCTTTTGGAACTGATCATTCGGGTTGAAGATTGACTCCAAGGTTATAAGGCCTTTTGGTAATTTGTTAGTTCTCAACTGCACCACTTGGGCGCCATACTGCTGCTCCAGCTTGTCTTGATTTCTGGCAGAGAACTCAGCTTCTTCTTATAGAAAATTGACAATTTGTTGATCATTCTCAAAGACTTTAAAACTTGTGTTGTTATCCAAAACAGCTGGTCTCACAACCACTTTGATATGAGGCTGAGATTTCTCACTTTTGATACTTTCTACAATATCAAATGCAGCCCCAATTGCTGCCAGTCTATCTGCTACTTCATTCTTCTTCCTTGGGATGGAATTGATGCTAAAAGGTTCGAATGAGGAACCATTTTTTAATTAGATAAGGTAATAATACATATTTTGAAGGGATAAAGAACCTTGTACAACCGAAAGATAAATCATTGAAGCACAAAGGTGATACATCAAGGATCAAGGCCAAAGAGGTCACAAGTGAAGCAACCAAACAAGCCAAAAGAAACCAAATGTAGGGAAAACCCAATAGGAGAAAGGGCCCCTCAAAGAAAACCAGTTAAAACAGATTGACCATCTACCCACAGGAGAACCCTAACAGGTGAGGAACCATTTTTCAAAATGTTATATTTTACTCATAAATTTTTAAAATTAGGTCTCTTGAATAAAGTCCTTATAAGTTCATGTTTATTTCATTCGTCCTTTGCATTTTTAACAAATAAATTTAATTTTGATGTTAAGAGGAAATGAAGGTTAAAAAAGTGACCATGGAACAACATCGAACATACCGAGCTTACAAAGAATTTTCCAAGGACTTCAAGTATTACCAATTCCTCTGCAACAATTCTCAAAAGTTACACGAAAGGATTGGTGCAAGTTATATTATTGAGACAAAGGTTTATTTTTAAGAGTTCGATAAGTTTTACTTCCAACACTAGAGAGGGACGAGTATATAAGGAATATCCCCCAATGTATGATCACTTAATGAGTGGTTACCAAATCTTTGAATGTCAACTCCTTAATACTAATTATGATTTCAAGATGAAAAAGCTATTTTATTATAAATGAATCACACATTCTTACCAAGAAACACCCCCTTACCAAGAATGGGGATCAATGTAACTTACCCAAAACACATTCGTTATGGTATACATTCAATACAAAAGGATTTATAGTGTGGTATAATTCAAAACAAACTGAGAGAGAGTTAGACCAGAATCACCCATATTGATGGGTTCCCATGACTATAGTATACACCTTTATTTAAGCACCGTGTTTGAATAAATAAATTATATCCATAATTACCAAAGAAAACATTATAGTAAAAAAAATGTTCTTCTTCCAAAGGAGACTAATATTACCAATTTAGAACATACGGTAATCCTTATCTATGAATCCTCAAAATCTAAAAGCACATTATCCTCAAGAAAACCAAATCTTATGAAAGAGTGAACCATCCCATACAAAATTTATAAAGTTTGTATTGATTACCATAACCATCTCAATGATGTAAATTGTCATCATAGAAAGCAAGGAGACACATAACTCACTGCCCAATTCACTGACACTCAATATTGCATAAATTTAACATCCATCTATTGATCCAAACTACATAACATCATAGCCAATCCACTGGATATAAATAGAGCATCATGAAGGTCACTCAACCAAAGAGGACCGAATAAGTCATATGATTCTCTCAACTAAATATGACCAAAAAAGCTCTCTACACCAAAGGAGGATAAAATATCATACATGTCACTCCACCAAAGGAAGACTGAGTGACCAATAATAAGTGAGGTAAAGTCACTCCATGGTCCTAAATGCATGGAGCCACGTCACCATAAAACCAAGGTTATGTCCTACAGCCCCAAGCATACAATCATGATGCCTTAGGCATACCCCTATATGAAAAAACACAACAAGAACAAAGTATAACCAACTCACAATGAGGCACCAAAAACCACATAACATTCCTGAGAACACTTTATCCAAATGACCTAAAAATGATAAATCTTTGAGTCAAACAAAAGAGATAAAATTGATGAAATATCAACCATAAAATAAAAGTGGCTAAGTAGTTGCATTCAAACTATGAAAATATCACAATAAACCAAAAACAAATGGAAGAGCCTTAAATATTTATCAATAAGTCAAATCAATAAAAAGATAGTCTCAGAAATATCAATTTTACAAATATAACACAAATGGAAAATATCCACATCACAACCACTATGCAGCCTTTTGTGGGCTACCTATAGGGGTAGTAGTCATTGAGTGAAAATCTTGGTATAAATGAGTAATATGGATCCAATTACGTCATCTAACATGATATCTACTCTCCCAGGTGAAAAAATAAGCCTCTATGATACCAAATGTTGAAATATTTAAAGCCACTGTCCTATACCATCACCCAATGTCCTAACTGCTGAATATAGCAGCTCTAAATGCATGACCCTTTGCCAGATCTCCTCAATAACGGTCTTCAAGTGTCACCTAAAGCATTATTTACTATAATTTTCTCTAAGAAAGACAAAAATCCATTCAATGATGACCTCCACAGGTTTTGACACAACGTTGAACAATAAACGAAATTTGGGGGTCCTTTACCATATGCTCATTGAGAACCACATACACACTACAAAAAATGGAACCGGACACAATATTATTGAATCCTCATTACACACAGATTAAAACTCGCCAAAAGTAACCAACATATTGTTAAAAAAACTACAAGTGTTGGAAAATTACTTTGATAGCAACTGTAATCCATATTGTTTTCATGACCCAAAAATTATATAATAAACCCATAGAAAAAGTAGATTTTTTTGTGTTAGTGAAAAGTTAAGTGTGGATCAACCATTTTTTTTTCCACATGTGCACCTACATGGATACAAGTCGAACCAAATAATTTAAAGATTTTCATCCACCATTACACTCCCAGAGCCAGTGAAAAAATGAGAGAGGATGTCAGGATCAAATTATTTTTGACCATTAATACCATGCTCACAAATAATTCCAATACCATAATCATCACCATATTTTTCTTTCTAATGAAGAAGAAATTAGAGAAAAGGAAGAATTGGTTTGAATTTGAGTGCTCATGATCATCTATTTTTATTCATGTTGTGCTCTCTTTCACCCAACATTTCACGTTCGGTTAATCACCCCAAATTCAATATCACTGCTCCACCACATACGTATTCATTCATTTCATATAAATTAAAATATATTTCTTGAACTTTTTGACTGTGTTAATCATTTCTGACAGATTTTATTACTTATTCCATGGTTATTAAACATGCAAACTAAGTGCAAGTTATTGTAAAATTAACATGCTCTAATTATTTTTATGACATTGTTCCCTTTTCACTATTAAGATGGAATTGTCCCATATTCACATGGAATTGTTCCCTTTTCACTATTATTTTATGGTAATTTTTCTCTCGATGACAATACAATATGTATTTCATCTTAGAGCTCACTTAATATGTGATTTCCCCATTAATTTGTTGCGCACTTTTTGTTTGGATTATGGTAAAAGGTGAGGGTTTTGATAGGACCCACATCCATATTAAAAAAGGATCTAAACCATTCAAATAAACTTGATGAATCATAAGAGTAGCTCGTCTATCGAAAAAAGGAAACCATACTATTGTGCCCTGAAAACTTGTTTCTTGGATCGAGACTCTATTGGAAATCTGTAGCCTTTTAAGACATCTTTTTTATCATAATATTATGTTGTTTTTAATTCCAAATTCTTGTTGTTCCTGCAAAAATTAAGGGAACCTAATCATCTTGTTGCTTAAAAATTCCATCCTTACATCTGTACTTTCTTTTATGAATGAATACTTCTTAGTGCACAAATACTTGACATTGATTGCAAACTGTATCTTTTTTGTGTTGCTGCATTTTCATGAATGTATGGAAATATTTACAAGCTTAATGGCTATATTAAAACCTTGTAAAATATATAAATAGATGTTTTCATTTTTGCAATATTGTTTCTTTGCTTTCTTAATCATAAGTTATAATGCCTATACATATGAAACTGGTAACATGAGAGATTAGGGACCCTGGTATCTAACTCCCCTCTATTTTTCTCTTTTCATGTACATGTAGCAGCAACCTCGATAAATCATGAAAATATTGGAACAAACTTTGAGATAGGGAAATGATGGGTTACTCATCGATCACGTTTTCAAATTTGCCTTTATATGCATTATATTTCCTTTGATAGCCATATCCCACAACTTGTGTGGGATAAATGTACTCTTTCTTTATGAATAAATGAAATTGTCTTATGCTATGAGTTGTCTAAGTTTCCTATACATTTCTATCTAGTAACATGATGTGGAATGCATCTAAAAATCTCAACACATAATATAATTTAACTTAATCACAAGGGAATAAGTTGAAAAAATTGTACTTGTACTTGATTTATTTTTTAGAAAACAAGTAACACAACTGATTGTAAAAAAAAATCCCACTCTATAAATTAACAACTCAATCTACTGCTTTAGAGTGTAATTTCTAGTATATTCCATCCTTCCCACCTTCACCAAGGCTATGAAGTAGTATTAAGTGGCTACTGTATGGTTTTGCTGAAGATGACCTCTTTGAGGGGCTTTATATGCAAGACATTGCATCCTATAACAACTCATAAAGCTTCTGGTTTTCTTACATGTTGTACTTCAACCTGTCCAAAACCAAAAAACTAAATTTTTTTGTACCCCCCTCCGATGATTGACAAAAAATGCTCAACATATTTGACAACTTTTCTAACTTGGTTTCCTGCTAACTAGCTAGAACCCCTAAAAGATACCTTTTCAAGCTGCGAGGAAAATTTGAAACCTTATACCAAGTCTCACCATACATTCGAAAGGCTACATACTACTCATAAAGACTGAAAATCCTCCACTAAAACTGAAAAAACACAATAGAAACCTATGCACAACTGTAGTTGGAGGAAATATAAACTATTACAAGGCATGCCATTTAATATGGCAGCCACTTATTAAAAGAAGGAAATGGAGAAATATGTGTATAAATCAATTAGAGGAAAGCATGGGAAACTATAATAAAATGTCAACTTATCTTGTCTAGAAAAAATGTTTCAGATGAATCATGTTGATTGGGATCAGAATCTCTTCTCCATCCATTCTTGCAAGCTAGAAATCATTATGTGGCTTGCATCTAATGATAATGTAGGGTCCACTCCATAATGAATTAAACTTTTTGTGAGCACCTGGTTTATCTTTGTCTTTATCCCAATTTTAGAACTAAGTCACCTTCATTAAAAACTCTTGCATTGGTGTTCTTGTCAAATGTAATCTTGATCTGAGCTTGATTTAGATCCATAGACAACATAGATTGATTTCTAAACTCCTCAAGCTCGATGATCTATGCATAACTCACCTCCATTGGCTCATTCTTTATTAATTCTACTTGTTGCAGCATTCCAAAGCTGCAAGCTCAAGTGAAATTAGAAGCTTTGCTTCAAGATCATAAACAAGCTTGAAGGGTGAATTTTAAATTTATGTTTTATGAGTTATTATATCATCCCAAAAGGTTTATTTTAACTTGGTATGCTAGGTTCACTGATTTTCATATGTGGTTCTTATAATTATCCTTAACATATTATTATTTGTATTTTCAGTCAATCTTTGAGGGTAATAATTGGATGATGCGCTAAGATAAATACCATTCTAAATAGCTGATGTGGTAATATTTACACTAACAAAAGATTTTAAATTATATGAAATTATAGTAGAGGGAACACTAAACCTAATTATTATGCCTTCATAGAAGTCCAAGATTCTTTTCTCATTAAATTTTTTCAAAGAATCTACTTCAGTCCACCATGTGAAATAATCAGTTATGGTGACTATCCATCTATGGCCCAATCTTGAAGGCAAGTTTATAAGACCTATGAAGTCAAAACCCCATTGAGAAAAAAGATTATCAACTATAATTGGATGCAGTGGTAAGGCAACACACCTCTCTTTACCTGTGAAAAATGCACACTTTTGACAGTTTCTTACCCAAGTATAGTTGTCTTTGAAGAGTGTAGGCCAAAAATACCCTCCTTTCATGATCTTGAGGGATGTAGTTTTTATAGAATAATGCCCTCCTCCTTGCTCATCATGAAACTATTCATGAAATCTTTCAACTTGGTTGGGCTCAACACATCTTAGTAATACACCGTTAATTCCCTTTTGAATAAAACACCATCAACCATCAAGAAAGGAATGGATTGAAGTCTGAAATAAATTATTTTTGAATTTTACCAATTTGGCGGGTACATACCATGCTGAAGGTACCTGTTCATGTCTAAAATCCCATATGTAAGATGCTGATTTTCTACATTTTCAGGTCCATTCTGCATTAATAACACATATTCCTTTGTCTCTTACAATTCTTGAGCCAATTGCTAAGATAAACCTTTGCCTCTAATCATCTTGGTAACTTTAATGATGATGGCATACTCCATCACTTTAGTGATCCAACCCACTCTTTTCTCACTTATGTCCTTGTTCAATAAACATTGTTTGATACTTGGATGAGAAACCATTAAATTTATACTGTTGTTAGAAAGAAAATGTTTGAATTTATTAAGTGATTTAAAAATTGAAAGCACATGTTTCTCAACAAATGAGTACTTCATTTCTTACTCCATCAAAATTTGAGTGAAAAAGGTAATTGGCTCCTCCAAGCCATCTTTATCTGTTGTGTTAACATTCCTAAAATGGTATCCACGTTAGCATGAGCATACAACATGAAATATTTCAAAAAATTAGTATTTATGAGTGTTGGGGATAAAGCTATCGCTTGTTTGATGGCTTGAAAACTGTTCACTCATTCTTTTGACCAATTCAAATTCTAATCCTTCTTAAGCATGTTGGTCAATGTTTTTGAAAGTGGAGCAAAATATGTAATGTACCTTCTAATAAAAAGATTTTTTCCAAAGAAACTTTCAAGTTATTTCTTATGTTTTGGAAATGATTAAGTGAGAATAACACTTACTCTTTCCGGATCAAATTTTCATACCATGTTTTAAGATGATCTGACGAAGAAAATTACCCTCATGAATTGAAAACATACACTTTTTGGGATTAAGTGACACATTGTATTCTCTACATCTTTCAAACACTGTTTTGAGATGCGGTAAGTGATCAATTACAAGCTTTGAAAATATTGTGATCTCATCTAAACAAACTAGGATAAACTTGTTAATGATACCTTGGAATGCCATGCCCATGTATCTTAGAAAGTATACACCTGCATTGGACAAATTAAATGAAATTTTTCTATATGCATAAGCCCCACTTAACTATAAAAATAGTTTTAAACTAGTTTTCTTCCTTGATAAGTATTTGATTATAACCATTATACCTGTCAATCTGAACCTACAACTATGTAAAGTATTTGTTCTATGGAGGGAAAAGGATAATTATCCTTAAGATAAACCTTTTTTAAATCACAAAAATCAACACATAATCTGATTTCACCATTTTTTTTCTTACCGATACAAGATTAGCTACCCAAGTTGAATGCTTGATGGGAAAGATAATGGAAGAATCAAAGAGTTTTTCAAGCTCTTTCCACATCAAGGGTTCAAAATTTTGGTTAGTTGGATTCTATTTTTGTCTAACTGGTTTTGAATCAACATTTGATTCAATGGTATGCTGAGCTAAAGAGGGATGAAATCCTCTAAAATCTGCATATTGCCATGAAAAAACATCTACATACTCTCTACAAATCTCAATGAATGCATCCTTTTCTGATTGTGAACATACCTTATGCAAATTGAGGTTCTTTCCATCAAGAATGGTGAAATTTTCATGTTGATATGTTCATGTAGCAAGGATGATGCTTCATTTCATCAGTTTCACCAAATATGGCTTCCAAAGTGATAAGGCCTTTTGGGATTTTGTTTTTCTTGAGCTGCATAATTATATCCTCATACTTATTATGCAGTTTTCCTTGATTTTGTGCCTAAAATTTAGCCTCTTCATCCAAAAATATGATTATATTGGATCATCATCAAAAAATTGCAAATGTGAGTTGTTATATAGAATGAACGGACTCACTATAACCTTGATATGACGCTTCAATTGAAATCATTTTTGATATCTATAGGTATGCCAAACTTAGATCCAATGGATGCAAGACTATCAACATGTTTATTTATGTCTCTAGAAACAATTAAAATATTGAAAGAAAGAATATCCTCAAGCATGTCCCAAAATCTGTCTATAAGTTCTCATTAATGGATTATTTCAAGCATTAGAACCTCTCACCTGATGAATAACAAGATCCATGTCCCCCAAAACCTGTAAATTCTTGATTCCTTTCTTCCTTACCAACTTTAAACTGTGAATAAGTACCTCATATTCTGAAATGTTATTAGAAAAACCAAAATGAGACTTATTTTTAGAGAAGTACCACTGATTTGAAAGTGAAATCAGAATCAAACTAGCTCCTAAACCATGCTGATTTTTGGAGCCATCAAAAAATAATTTGTAGATTTCGTCATCTTTTTGATTTTGTCTCTCCATATCTGGTATTTCAGTATTATTCTCATAAATACAATAAATTCCAAGTCCTTGTTCTTCAATAAATCTATGAAGACCATACTCATATAATTCATTAGTCCTTTCATCCTTAAATAAATATGGAATGGCTTGTAATGCATGACAAGTTTCATATTCAATCTCACCTAGAAGCTCCTCACTTGCAACATAATTTTCATTTATTGGGTTAGGTATATGAGGATCAATATGAAAATTTGAAAAAAGTTCAAAGTTTATGGTTGATTTTGTTCCATACCGGGTTCTAAAGAAAAGATAAGACCAATCAGATGAAATATAACCTCTAATATTACGTGTGAAATCCCTTGAAAAACACAGAAAAATAAGGTGCCAAATCCACCACCATCACATCCTACAAGATTATAACACTTGGGAAAGCATGCAAAGCTATATTTCTGATTATTTCAATGGTCTTAGTTTATGAACCATGAAGTTATAACACTCATTTGGCACTTGGTTCGTACTTAAGACCCAATTTTATATCTACCAACTTAGGCATAACAATGTTACTTGCCCCACTATCCACCATGCAATTATGAACTAAAGAGTCTCCAATAATACAAGAAAGATAAAAAGGACATGGTTTCACCAATTTAACCTCTTCAATATTTACCTTTACCTCTTTTGATGCTTGCAATTTTAGACCTTTATTTTCCTGGTCTGTAATTGCCATCAACATGTTGGCTGTGTTTTCTACACTGTCAGCCTATTTTGATGTCAATTTCAGATCCACAAGCTCTTGGACCAGGAAGTATTTTTGACTTGGAATGGATAATGTGTCCCACATGCTCATAGTAATGTTATATTTTTTCATATGATCTGTTGGTGCTCAATTTCATCTAGCCCCGTTTGTCCTTAAAATTCTTCAGTTTGCGGGCTCTGTCGTATTTTCTATCTCCTCATGTTGATGCGTGAAAGCTTTGTCCTTCATTTGGTTGCCATGACCAGTCCCTTCCTTTGGTTGAGGATCATTTTAAATCCAGAATTTGTTTTCTGTTCCTCTATCCATGTGAAATAATTTGTAACTTGGGTGTAAAATAGGGTTTTTCCCTTCCTTCCATTTTTCCACAGTCATGTTTTGTTTTCCCTATCAATATTTGTCCCAGTACCTGTGGAAAATTGGTACTTTCTGATTGGATGCAGATCAATGGATCAATGGATCAATGGAAAGTCGCCTCTTGGTTTGACCTTTAGAGTTGTTTCAGGGAGACACGTGGAGGTTTCCGTGGCCTTGCCTAGAATTAGACATTTTTTCATGCAGTCGGTGTAGCTTTGTCAGACCATGGAAACGTAGAGGGCCGAAACTCATTTAAGGATCTGCCTCAGGGTCCCACCTTAGCATTTGTGCCAAGGGGACATGTGGTAAGCCCATGCTTGTTCAGGGTCTCTTCTTTTGGGCACCATCTAAAAATTGCACCAGGGAGACACGTGGAGGCTTACGCCGGCTCCTCTCTTTGCTTAAAATTTTCAAGAAACTTTCTAAAGGCCTGGGACATGTGGAGGGCCCACACTTATTTAGGGACCTGCCCCTATACTTTACTTTTGAAGAAGCACCAAAGGGACACTTGGAAGTTTCCGCTCACTCTGCCCTTGCTTGGAGTTTTCAACGGGCAAGGAAAACTGTCTCGGACCCTACACACATGGCACCTTCCACTGGTCCTTAAAATTTTTCAACAACTCTACCAGACTGAGACATGTTGTGAGCCTGTGTTTTTTTGGGGTCTTTGCTTTTAGTACCATCCCAAAGGTGTGCCAAGGAGACACGTGGAGGCTTCTGTTGGCTCCTTTTATGTTGAGACTTTTCAAAGGCCAAAAGGAGATTTTCTTGGGCCCAGGGCACGTGGAAGGCCAATGCTTATTTGGAAACTTGCCTCTATACTTCTCCTTTGCGGATGCACCAAGTAAACACGTGGACAGATCTAATCTAAATTTGAGATGGGGTTGAATCAATGGTTGTTGTGCATTGCTTTTGATTTTACCGCTATTTTTTGTTCTGAGACTCTAGAAGGTGTGAATACACATTATTTTTCTTGTAAATTGGACTCATAGTGCAGGTATGCGGAATAATCCATGCATGGAAACTCATTTTTCAGAGGAAAAAATATAGTCATCCATGTGGGGGCATTACTTTGGCTCCGACTCGGGAATGGGAATTCCATGTGAGTGCCACAAGAACAAATAGCAGACCAAGTGCCAAAAGTAAACCATTGGGCAAAAAAGTCAAAGAATAAGCTTGCAGAGTAGAACAATAATAACCAACTCCCCTAAGGATGAACCAAGAAACCAACAAAATGACTGCCAAGGACCAAGATGAAAAGAAAGAAAAAAACACGAAAGCAGAAAGAAACCAAACGACTATACATGTACAATGGTGTATACCTTGATTTTGAGAAATCAATAAAGGAAATGTTTCAAATGCCTGTAATTAACATGAAACTCAAGAAATTACCCATTTAAGTCTTTTAAGAAGAAGGTATGTTCACCAATTCGAATGTCAATTGAATAAGGGCCCATCCACAATGCATCAAACATTCCATGTTTTCCCTTATCCTTGTGCCTGCTATCCCACAATAGCATAAGGTCTCCCACACTGAAAGCTCTTAGAGTCACCTTCTTATCGAATAAATTCTTCAATTTCTCTCTAAATTTTACATGCCTATGATAGGATGTCCTTCTTTCTTCATCTAACTCAACAATATGATTTATGCGAGCATCATAGAGACTAAGCTCTTGATCTTTCAGTTGTTGAAGAAATTGAAAAGAAGAAAATTGCATATGTAGGGGTAGCAGAGCTTGAGTTCCATACACAACTCAAATGGGGTTTTTCCAGTAGCTCGTTTAATAGTGATTTGATTAGCCCAAACAACAAACTTTAATTGCTCACCCCACTTCCTTTTGTTCAACTCCAAAGTTCTTCTAATTATGTTCAAGAAATTTTTGTTGTTGGACTCTATTTGTCCAGTTCCAAGGGGATTATAATTAGAAGCATATGTCAAATTTATCCCATATTCGTGAAACATACCCACCAAAGGTTTAGATCGAAAGCTCATGGCATTATCAACAATTATTTTGGTAGGTACCCCAAATCTGCAAATGATATAATTCAAGATAAAATCCATGACAATTTGGTGAGTTGATTTCTTGGTGGGGATTTCTTATAACCACTTAGTGAAGTAGTCTATGGCCACTAGTATCCACTTGTGGCCTACACTTCAAGGATTATAAATTTCCCCAATGAAGTTAATCCCCCACTGTTTGAAAGGGGCTTCAATTGAAATAGGTTGCAACATAAGGGATCTTAAAGCTTTTAGTGTTCCAGAAAACGTTGGAAAATTTCACATTTCCTTACCAATAAAGTTGTATCTTTGAAGAGGGTTAGCCACCAGTAACCAACCCTTAAGATCTTATGGGCTGTTACTCTCCCTGCAAAATGCCCCCCTCAAACTCTTCCATGGATATCAACAATTATCTTAGGGGCTTCATCTTATTTAATGCATCTTAAGAGAACTCCCTACGGGTTCTTCCAAGCTAGCTCGAAATCAGTAATGCCATATTTTTGGCAAGCTAAGTTAAGTGATCTTTTTTGATTCTTGCTCAAATGTTCAGGGAACTGTAGATGTTTGAGATAAAAAATGATGTCCATGTACCATTTAGAATTTATCAGTTTTTCAAGGACATTAAGCCTTTCTTCTTCAACTTCATTTACCTCAATTGTTTGTAGATTGCTCTCTGTTATAAGTTTTTCTAGGCCCAAACCTTTGAACAATTTTGTTGTTTGGATATCTATATCACACTCTTGTAATTTGCTTACCCATCGACATCTCTTGCTTGAAACCTCCATTTCTGACAGGATATCTTTCACCATGGTGTGGGGAACATAAGCAATGATTTTGGAAATCAGAATATATGGCCTGAAGACCTTTATTTCTTTTACCAAAGAAAATTCCCACTTCTCCATGATAGTATATTCTAGATCAGATCCTTGTAATGACTTACTGAAAAAGGCAATTGGTCTTTCAGCTCCCTCATCATCCTTCTACAACAATACAGATGCAATAGTACTTTCTAAAGCAAAAGAAAACATTTGGAAATCCTTCTTATAATCTGGAGCTGCTAAAATAAAGGCATTCTTTAATGCTTCTTGGGATTTAGAGAAATACCATACTCCCTGCATCTTAACAACATTTTTTCTAAGTGTTACAGGTGGTCACTCCTTTTTCTAGAGAAAACAGTCACATCATCTTCATATACAACAATGAAATCATTAATATACCCAGAGAAAGCTACATCCATTGCTCTTTGAAAATTTACTCCAGGCATTCATTAGACTAAAAGGAATTCTGACATATACATATGTTCCCCACGAAGTGGTAAAGGTAGTCTTGATTCATTTTGATTCCTTCGCAACTACCTAGTTATATCCAAAAAAAGCATCCAACGTGGATAATAATTCCGAGCCAGTAACCAATTGTAACATATTGTCCATATTTGGTAGAGGGTAGTTATCCTTCATTGATGCTCTATTTAGGTTTCTAAAGTCCACAGACAACCTTATATCTCTATTTCTTCTTTCTGATAGGTACCAAGTTTACAACCCATGATGAGTACCTTGTGGGCTATATGATTCCTCCATCCCTCAACCTTTTCAATTATTCTTACATCTTTAGGGAAAGGGGTGGATTGATTGGCCTATCGGTTTCCTACCTAAACATCTTGGTAGAAGATCTCTCATGGGAATATCGTGCTAGAAATGATCCTCTCCGTATTCTTTCAGTTTAGAATAAGACCATGCTAATTAGTCCTGGTATTTCTTCAAAAATTGGACATATGATTGACTTTTCTTCCATGCTCAGATTTCTATCTAACCAGATGTTACATGGTTTATCCTTCGTGCCAAGGTCATTCACTTCAACATCCCTTGAGGATGACATGTGTCTGTTGACAATACAATCGACATTATTAAAGTTTGATTCAAGTGCTACGAAAGCTCTATGGGAATAGTATTAGTCTTCAGCTGAATGATGTATTTTCCAAATAAATTCTCCTCTCCATTAGCTGCACAAAACCACTGGCTCGCACTATATACGTTGATCAGAGAATTCTCGTTGGTTCTGTAAAAACCTTTACACCTGGGTGTCGTCTTCGAATACTTGCTAGTGTTTAACATTGTCTTGAATAGATGGCCTAGTCAATATATCAATATTATACTCACAATAGGGGGATATAGACACAATTTTCAAATCTGGACCAAAATACAACCAATTTTTCTGCTAGAGTATTGTACTTTCTATCATGATGTATTATGTTGAAGGAGTCAAACATCTCAGTAAAATCCCAGAATGCATGCTTATACTGCTTCATTCTCTTATTTTTTGATGGCATACAGTTTTCTAATCTTCTTGAAAAAGTAGCTCTGAGTCTCCCTTATCAATGATGTCTCTAATACCTATATTTCCAAGCAATTCTTAGACCCAAGAGCGGATGCTTCATATTCAACACTATTGTTAGTGCACTCAAAGTTGAGTTTAAAAGAGAAAACAAAACTATTCTTGGCTTAGAGATATCAGAACAATACCAGTACCATTTCTAAACTTAGAGCAAGCCCTATCAAACAAAAAATTCCAAGGATAACCTACTTGATTAAAATACTAACATTGATCAATTTTGTGGTCTTTACCATCAGACAAATCCAAAAAACGTTATCTGCATCAGTGTACAGTGTATAACACTTCATAGGAAGCATTATTGGGATCCTCAGTGAGATGTATCATATTATTTTCGCCATACAAATTTACAAGGCATACCCTCAATAGGTATAGTGGAAAAATACATATCCATTTGCGCACCACCACCCACACTAGCAGCCCATTTTATTGATAACAACATTCTCCATTTGGCAGGGCAATCAACAATAACAACATCTAGTTTTATGTATTTTGCCTGGGTAAGATGCACAGTTGCACTATCAAACCCTTGACACATCCAACCACTGACACCTCTCAGGAATCCATGGTAGTGCACTTCCCATAAGCTATGCTGTCACTTTGATATCTAATTAATTCATGAATTCAAGGGGCATAACATTGCATGATGCTCCTGGAATCAAACATACTATTTGTGTAATAGCATGTCCCTAAAAATCGAGAGTAGTGAAAAATAGATCTACATTCTAGTTGGGACTTAACCAAGGATGTTCCCAATTATACTTCAGGTGGCTCACCCAGTTCTTCCAGCACTTAGGAAATTTCCAACTCTGTAATGGTAGGAGGAACCTCAACATTATTTACATATCTGCATTGGGTAATATTATCTAATATGAGTCGCATATACTCATAGGACCTTTTCATTATGCTCAGGAATCCTAGGTAACTTATATTTTTTCAACAATATATCTTGATCTGACTCAAGACCCGGGCAATGATCATTAACGGGTTGTATTTGTTGGAAAGTGACTTCCTGGTTTGTAGGAAGTCTGAGAAACTCTATTTGACAACAAAGGATATTTATTAGCATCAGTATTATTTGTAATGTATGCTGAATATAATATCAATTAATGGTTCCTGTGTCACAAGGCATGTTGTACCAGATGTATATTGGTTATGAGTTTCTTTTGAGATATTGGACGAGAGTCTATGAGCATTCTATTAGTCTGGTCATGCGGTTCTAAGCACCTTTGACTAAATTGTGGCCACTAGTGTTTTATTCGTGATTCATGTCCAATTACAACATTCATTAGACAACTTCTTATCCTGGTCAGAAGTGATGGTGGAGGAGTCATACATATTTATTCATTCATGCCCTCAAGTATTCATATGTCTGATTATGTAGGACGTTTGCATAAGATGGTACGGCACATCTATTTCAAAATTATGAGAGGGAGGAAGTGCCGCAGTACATAGATGATGCGTAGGTCCCATAAATATGTGTGGGCAATTCTCACACTGATTAATTCAGTAGAAGTTGCTCCTTGCTGTGAGCTTATAGAGCACCCCATCATGCACACATCATCATCGATGCCATCATCAACTTTCTCAACTTGTTATGAGTATGAAATTCATATGGGGCATGTGGCAAGAGACATATGTCATTTTCACTGCGTGTTTAATTGTCGTCCACCAGAGACAACAACGTTGGAAGTCAAATGATCATGCAATATGTTATTTTCAATGGGTTGGGGTTGTATATTTCCTAATCCCACGTGTCCTCTTTCACTCTGATATTGTTATGAACTCTGATCAGTTGTGTGTGGATTTAATTTGGAGGCATATATTAATAGACCTCGATCAGCCCAATGCATGGATTTTGGAAACGTGGTCCAATCCCCTAGATTTCTACATTTGGCAAGTTTACGTAGGACTGATTTCTTTCAACAGCTCTGACCAATTGATTTCATTACAATCGACGTCTCTACTAGATCTACATTCGCTTACTTAATTGATGACTTCTCTGGAGTCTGATTAACTCTGTCATGTCATCGTATACACTACCAGGTTATGTATACAATTGCCTTGCATGTTATCTTTCAATCTGAAAAGCCATGGTCTTTAGGCCTTCCTCAATGTTGTAGGGTTCTTATCCCTCAATTGCTTAGGTCGAACCTGGTCTTATCAAATAGTTGGGTCAGAGTCATTCTGTATTGAACAACAAACATCCACTTGTCCTCAAGATCACAGTTGAAATGCCTATTAAAATGTGTCATATTGTGCATTCACATTGTATTCAAGTGCATTAACAATGTGTCATATTGTGCATCAATTTTTCAAATTTTCAAATTTTGATTATAAAGTTAGTACCTAGTCGGCCATGTTAGTGTCACTCATAATGTAATCTAAAAGCATTCTTCATTTCTATCACCACTGAATCAATGTAATTATTAGGAAAAGATATTATACCATTTTCATGCATTGTGTTCTAGAGTATGAATAAACAATTTTGTAGTACACATTCTCATATATGTGATTTTCAGTTTATTCCATCATACTGACAAAATCTTCTAAGTGCCATTATGTCCATATAAAGTCATAAGTGTTGTCTAGTCAAAATTAGTGCAATCTATTATTTACCTTGTCTGGGGCATATCATTATCGAGTGTCTAGTCAACTATCTCTGAAATCTATGAGTCGGTGTAAAAGGTTGGTAAAAAATAAATAAATAAAATAAAATTGCCTTATGGACCACATTGTTTTGGTGTTACCCGATCGTACTGGAAAAACATAGTGTTTCACATTGCAGGAGAGAAGGGGTCGGTGGGGCACATGAATACATTTCTCAGATGTGGATATTACCTAAAAACTGTGCTTCATCTAGGAAGATCCTATCAGCTTTGAGTTAGCAACACAGGGACAAAATGGACGATGGAAATTTTTCAACGGAGGCAAAAGAAGGACAGTCTCTAGGGTCCTCGAGAATTCATCACTACCTTAGAGGCCGCAAGACTACCTAATTCAGAAGACATCTTTATGTCCTGAAGTGATGGAAATCTTCAATGAACAGATGAGGATCCATATTCCATAATGTGCAGTACAGTGCTTTACTGTGTCCCCTGATGATGATCAATGAACTTGTACCAGATTGATACTATCCTTCAGGAAGTGTTCCTTGATCAGACTGATTTGAAACAACCTTCTAACAAGGTCCCTGGATGATGTAAGATCTTCTTCCTTCTAGTTTTATAGTGATTGAGTGATCGAGACCATGTGCAGGCTGACAGAAGTTAAGACATGCTAGCATTGGTATGAAGATGGTGTAATTCAGGACAGATGTTTGCCACTAAGGGGGGGAACCTTAGTTAGTGCAAATGCATTTAAATTAGTGCTCTCAAATGTATGTCATATATTGTAATATTCATGCAATATCAGTTATATATATAACCTTCATTTACCCGTAATTAATATAGGTTGATGTTATACTTAGTTTCAAAAAACCACATATATTTTTGTTATACCCGTGAATGATATTAACGGGTTGTAACTGTTGCTGTGATTCTTACAAATCTGGTTTGTAGGATAGTCAGTTTCAACAACGTATTTCCATGGCTATTTATTATCCAAGAAACATTACCAGGGTTGGTATGTGTATACCTTTGTTCAAATAGTCCTCGATAATGGCACCATTAATGGTGTCCTGGTGTCCATAATTGCCTTCTCCCTTGGAAAGCAAGTAACTTCCAAAGACTTAACAGGTTTTTGAGAGACTCTACAAATGATAGGAGGAGTCTCAACATTGTTGTAGCCGAGGAGGTGCCTTTTCTATAATCTTTGTCACTCTTTCAATCCCAGAAATGGACTCAGCAGGCCTTTTTCTTATGGATCAGATCTATCCTAACTACTTTAGGCCGTAAACAATTCAAACAGGGTGAGAGGATCCATTGATCTAACCTCAAGACTTGGTGCAATGTGAATGAAGGATATCCTTCTTTGGGAAAGGCAACATTTGGAAGGAAGACCCTGAGAAAATATGATCTAACAGTACCACAGATTTAACTCTCACGAGTTCTGACTTCTAAATGGGCATGGTGATACCAGTTCTAAACTTGGGGACATAAGGATTTTTCCAAATGTATCTTTCTTAGGAGTCCTGATTGCTTTTCAGATATTGGTGAGAACCAGAGTTTTTCCATTTGGTTTGAGGGCCTGCACCTTTGAAAATAGGGGTACTCCTAGTGGTAGGATTCGTTGTTTCATGGCCAACTACATAATGGTGGGAGATTAAGTAGGACTAAAATTGATCCTCCTCAGATCTTTGAGATTCCTTCTATCATACATTTTTAAAACATTAATGACCGAATGCTTCAAAATAGCTACATACATCACTTCAACTAGGAAGGTGTGCAAAAGCTTGGAGGCCCATATTTGTATGTTTTCAAACATTATGAGATCCAAGGAAGGGGTAGTACCATGATTGATGCAATCCCAAAAATCTGCAGCACTTCTGACACTGATTAATTCAGTTGAAGCTACTCCTCATGCCTAAGATGAGCTTGTCAGAGGCTTACCCCAGTAATGCACACATCATCATAATGATGTTCATCATCATCTTCCTCAACTTCTTTTATCTTCATTGCAAGATGAAGGCTATTCTGGAAATGAAATTGAAAATGCCACTAAATTTTCACAGGGACAACATCCTGTTTCATTCAGAGGGACTTCATCAACAACAATAACTATCACAGCTATAAGAATTAGGAACTAATTATAGACATTCCTGGGGTTGGGCAGATATCTATTGGTCCAAGATTGACATAGAGTCCTAATTTGAAATCTGTCATCAGATCTCTGATCACCTCTAGGGGAAAGATTCTTTGAAAATATTCTCTTGAACTTTTTCTTTGAGTGATGACACTTGGGAACCTTTTTGAATCCCTGATTCCCTACTCTAAAACATAGTTTAGTAGGACAGGTTCCTCTTATTGGTCTCTCAGCCAGATGTTTTCTCTCACAATCTCCTCTTAAGAATCCAACTGACCAACCATTGTCTGAGAGTATTCTCATAGATCAATTAGCTTAATGGTTTATGTTGGTACCCAAATTTATTTTCCCTCAGAAGCTACGCAACATCATAGGTTTGACAGGAATCTTAGAGACAAGATAGATCATGTTGTGTGTTCGTTTTGTAGCTGGGGAAGAAATGCAGCTTGCTCTTTGTCACTCAGATGTGGAGAAATGGATAGCACCCTCAAGAGGATTTGATCTATCCTCACTACTTTATGGTTGTGCCTTTCAACCAGGGTGAGAGGACCCTTTTGTAGCCTACTTTTTGTGGAGGAGATGGAGATGTCCTTCCTTGTAAAGTTATTAAGAAGACCTTGAAAAAAATATGATCAATACAAAAAAAACCTTACTCTTATGCCTTATCACCCTAGATAATGGAGATATTTTCTAAGCAAGGTTTAGGCTACTAAAGAAAATGCAAACATAATTTCTTTTGCATGTTTTGGTAATATAAATTAAGTATTTGTACACACATAGGATAAATAGGGGTAGTATGGGTAAGAATGGTTGTTTTTACATGAATATTTTATGGTAGGTGAGGCAGAACGAACTTGATTAGCTAGATCTTGAGATCTTCTACAAAAATTGGAAGGATTAATCAATAGAATGCTTCATAACAACTAAATTGTTCCTTTAAACAAAAGGTGTGCTTCAATGGAGGCCCAGATCAACATGTTTTCACAAAAACTTTAAGAATCCAAAATGAAGGCTCAAATCGAAAAACTTAATTGAACATTATCAACCTCTGTTTTATCAAGCCTAAGATACCCTCAAAGGCTAACAAACAATCTTATCATCATGATAGGAGTACCATTGATTTTAAATTTTTTTATTTCACTATCAAATGAAAGCTCTTATGATAAATGAAATTAAAAATGCCACCAAACTATCACAAGGATAAGATCTTGTGTGATTCACAAAGATTTCAATGTAAGATTGCAATGGGAACAAGAAAAACTATTTACAGACATTTAGAAATGAAGCAGACACAATTTTGCCCAAAATCAACACAGATTAACTCAAATTTGATTAAATTCATCAGTAGGGGAAAGTTTCTAGAACAATCTCAGAGCTTGTCAATGGTTGTACACTTGCAACCACCTTGACATGATCAAATTTAACACAAAAGAAATAAACAAGTTTCTCAGATGGTTTCTCAGAAAGATGGGCTCTGTCAAACTTTTCTCTTAGAAATTAAATCCTGACCTCTAACACTCCAACCATTTGCATGAAAAATTCATGTAATTTATAACATTTTTCTACAACAGAGTTTTCCCCCAAAAACAAAAAACATTCAAAGCACCATTGCTTGTTACGAATTTGATCGTGATTCCCAGAATCAAGATTTACAAAAAAGTTGTCAGGTGCTCAGAGGGAAAATCTCTTCAAATATTTCCAGCATTCAATTCTTTCATCTGGTAAATCACTCTTCATTTCACGTGCCAACTACTTCCTCCTCTAATATGTCAAATCTGTTTTTTGCATGCCAAGGAAGGAAATATTGGAAAGTCAGATCGAATTCGATAGTCATATCACATCTTAATGGTAAAAGACGTTTTCAGATCTTACCCACTAAATCAAGATATCAAATTAATTCTCCTCTTCATTTGACATGTAGGAGAAAACAAGAAATCATGAAAACTCACATCTCTAGGAGCTTTGGAGAAAAAATGACAGAAACACATTTACAAATGCACAGTTTTCATCGATTTCCCTTTTGAATTTAGACCGTCCACATGGGAGATCCGAGTTAAAATGGGCCTGGGGGTTCCTTTTTACCTTTTACAACTTTTGAAAAAAATGCAAAATTTCTCATTTTTCTCTGCCCCTCTACCTTTGAAAAATGGGCTTGACATGTGTCCCAATGTGGGTCCCAATGGAACCGTGCTTCCTTTTTACACTTTAACCCCTTTTTTCACAAAAGGAAAAAATTTCCCCTGGAAGTCCAGCACCTCCTCTGTTGATTTTCAAAGAAAATTTTGACTATCCTTTGTCGAGCTTGCGGGTCATTTTAATTATTTTAACCCTTTTGACAATAAGAGGTAAAAAATCCAAGTTGCCTCCACATGGCCTACTTCCCCACCTTTTGACTTTTCAAACTGCCACGCATCTCAATGGCCCATCTTGAGATGGTCCCCAAAAGTAGAGACCCCAAACAAGCGTGGGCTCACCACGTGTCCTAGTCTGACAGAATTTGTTAAAAACATTGAAGGTTCAGTGGAAGCGCCATGTGTCTAGGGTCTTTAGGCAGTCTCCTTTGGCCGTTGAAAATTCCAAGCAAAAGAAAGAGTGAGCGAAATCCTTCAAGTTTCCTCCTCGTGCCTATTTAAAATAAAACTCAAGGGCCAGTCCCCAAACATGCGTGGTCCTTCCACGTGTCCTAGGCCTTTAGAAAATTTCTTGAAAAGTCTAAGTATGGAAAGGTCCGGTGGAATCCTCCACGTGTCCCTCATGGCGCAACTTCAAGATGGTGCCCAAGAGCAGAGACCCTGAATGAGCACGGGCTCACCACGTGTCCATGGCCCGCCAAAAACTGTACCGACTACATGAAAAATTTGTCTAAGTCTGGGAAAAGTAGCGGAATCCTCCATGTGTCCTCCCGGCGCAACTCCAAGGCCAAACCAAAAGGTGAATTTTCAAATGAGCGTCGTTCCTCCACGTGGACAAGTTTTGGGTTGAAGCAAGCCATAGAGTTTCTTGAGTGCCCCACTGAGCCACATCTAACCAAAGAAGGCCACATTTCCATAGATGCAGAGATGTAAATTTGACAAGGAAAACACACCCATCAAACCATAAAAATGTAGGAAAACCAAACATTTGAGCCTGGAGATGAAATTTTCTTCAAGGACAGAGAATTTGGAAATGTTACAAGGTTCAAACATACTCCTCTGAGCTACATCCATTCACGTTTTTTAGGTATTTGGGGAAAAAAATGACAGGGACAACAACACACGACTGTGGAAAATGGAAGGAAAGGAACAACCTGAGTTTTACACCCAATTTACAGACTCCTTCAGATGGACAGAGAAATGAAAAACAATTATGGATCCTTAAGTGATTCCTCGACCCTAGAAGGGACTGATTATAGTAAACCAAAATGGAAGACAATTTAAAGTCTTTCAAGCACCAACATGGGGAGATAAAAAAAAAACTGTGACAGAGGCCGCAAACTGAGGGATTTTAATGGAAAATGGGGCAAAACTAATTTGAGCACCAACATCGGCTCTGAATCGGGGATGAGCACTCCCTGTGAGTGCCACAAGAACCAAATAATAATAGACCAAGTGCCAAAAATATCCATTGGGTAAAGGAATCAGCTTGCAGAGTAGAAAACCAGAACCATCTCCCAAAAATGAACCATTAGAAACTAGCAAAACCAGGTCACCAAGGACCAAAACAAGCAAAAACACAAAAGACAGAAAACAACCAACAAAATATACACTATACAAATGATGCTCACTTTGATTCTGGGGAATCAATCAAGGAAATGTTTCAAATGCCTCCATTAATAGGCAATTTGAGAAATTCCCCATCCAAGTCTTTCAAGAAGAAGGTATGTTCACCAATTCGAATGTCAATGGAGTAAGGGCCCATCCATAATGCATCAAATTTACCATGTCTTTCCCTTATCTTCATGCCTGCTATCCCATAACAAGCACAATATCTCCAACATTGAAAGCTCTTGGAGTGACCTTCTTGTCAAATAACTTCTTCAATTTTTCTCTGAAATTTACATGCCTTTGGTGGGATACGCCTCCTTTCTTCATCAAGTTCAAAAATCTAGTTAATGCGAGCATCATATGGACTAACTTCTTGATCTTCTAGTTGTTGAATGAAATGATATGAGGATAATTTCATATGCAGGGGAAGCAGGGCTTGAGTTCCATACACCAACTCAAATGGAATTTTTCCAGTAGCTCTTTTAATAGTAATTCGATCAGCCCAAACAACAAAATTCAACTGCTCACCCCATTTCCTTTTGTTCAGCTCCAAGGTTCTTCTAATAATCTTCAACAAGTATTTATTACTGGAATCATCTTGTCCATTTCCTTGGTGATTGTAGTTAGAATCATATGTCAAATTGATCCCATACTCCTTGCACATTACCACCAAAGGTTTAGCTCTGAAGCTCATGGGAATTGTCAACAAAAATTTTAACTGGCACTCCAAACCTAGAGATGATATGGTTCAGCATGAAGTCCATGACAATTTGGTGTGTTACTCTCTTGGTGGGGATCACCTCCACCCACTTAGTGAAGTAATCAGTGGCTACAAGAATCCACTTATGGCTAGCACTTGAAGGGTCTGAAATATCACCAATGAAATCCATTCCCCATTGCTTGAATGGGGCTTCAATTGATATAGGATACAAAGGAAGGGAGCCTGAAGCTTTCAATCTTCCAGAAAAATACTGGTCAACTCTCACATATTCTAATCAATAGAGTTGTATCCTTGAAGAGAGTTGGCCACCAATAACCAGCCCTCAAGATCTTGTGTGCTGTGACTCTTCCAACAAAATTCCCCCCACAAACTCCTCCATGGAGATCAACAATTATCTTGGGGGCTTCATCTTCAGTAATGCACCTTAAGATAACTCCCTCAGGGTTCTTCCAAGCTAACCCAAAATCAGTAATGACATATTTCTGGGAAGCCAACTTAAGAGCTCTTTTCTGGTTTTTAATCAAATACTTAGGGAAATATAGATGTATGAGATAAAAAATTACATCTTTGTACCATTCAGAACTGATCAACTTTTCAAGGAGATCCACCCTTCCTTCATCTACTTCATTTACCTCAATAGTTTGCAAGTTGCTCTCATGGCCATAAGCTTAGCTAAGCCCAAACCTCTCACCAACTTCATGGTTTGGATATCCATGTCATATTCTTGCAACTTGTTCACCCATCTACATATTTTTTGATATCTTGATCTCTGACAAGATGTCTTTCACCATGGTCTGGGGAACATAAGATTTCGAGATGTCTTTTTCACCATGGTGTGGGGAACACCATATAAGGTCTGAAAACCTTTCTTGCTCTTATGGTAATAGTGTATTTCAACTCAGCCCCCCTGCAATGCCTTACTCAAAAATAGGAAATTGGCCTCTCAGCCCCTTCCTCATCCTTCTGGAAATGATAGATGCAACTAGTGTTCTCTGAAACAAAAGAAAACATTTGAAAAGGCTTCTTATAATCTGGAGCTGCTAAAACAGGGGCATGCTTTTAATGCTTCTTTGATCCCATTGAAAGCTTGAATGGCAGCCTCTTCCCATTTGATAACTTGGTCCTTCTTTAGCATGCAAGTAATTGGAATGGTTAACTCAGCAAAGTTTGATATGAATCTTCTGATAAAGTTTATTTTCCCAAAGAAGGACTGAATTCCTTTCTTGGTTCTTGGAATTGGGACCTTGCTGATGGCCTCTACCCTTTCTGGATCTATCATTACCCCTTCTTTTGACACAATGTGACCAAGAAACTTTGCCTTCTGCACTTTGAAATGACACTTCTTTGGATTGAGTGAAATGCCATACTCTCTACACCTTATCAACATTTTTTCCAAGTTTTGCAAGTGATCACCTCTCTTTTTGGAAAACACAATCACATCATCTTGGTAGACAACAATAAAATCATTAATGAAACCAGCAAAAGCAACATCCATTGCTCTTTGAAAGGTTTCTCCAGCATTCATCAAACCAAAGGGCATTCTAACATAGACATAAGTTCCCCAAGGAGTGGTAAAGATTGTCTTGATTATTTTTGATTTCTTCACAATAATTTGATTATAGCTAGAGAAACCATCCAGGGTAGAAAGCATCTCATAAATAGTCACTAATTGCAACATATTTTCCATGTTTAGTAAAGGATAATTATCCTTCATTGATGCTCTGTTCAGATTTCTAAAATCCATGCACAACCTGATATCACCATTCTTTTTTCTAACTAGCACTAGGTTTGCAACCCAAGAAGAATACCTTGTGGGCTGAATAATCCCTCCATCCCTTAGTTTCTTCAGTTCTTCTTGCATTTTAAGAGATAGGAGTGGATTGATCGGCCTCTTTTTCTACCTGAATGGCTTTGCATTAGATTCCAAAGGAATTTCATGTTGAAATATATCCTCTCTGTATGCCTTCAGTTCAGGATAATACCAAGCTAGGCAATCTTGATATTTTTTCAACAATTGAATATAGGATTGCTTCTCTTCCGTGTTGAGATTGATTCCTAACCAGATTTTCCTTGGTTTCTCCTTTGTACCAAAGGTCATGCTCCTCAACATCCCTTGAGGCTTCTATATGTTTTTTAATAATGCAATCAACATTATCAAAGTTTGATTCAAGAGAAACCAACCCTCTAGGAATGGTATTAGTTTTAAGTTAGATGATGCCTTTGCTAAACAAGGTTTCTTTACCCTCTGCTATACTGTACACACCATTGGCTCCCAATCAATACATTGATCAACAAACTCCCCTTTGTTCTGCAGAAATCTTCTGACCTGAGCATCATCATCAAAAAAATTTACCAATTTAATGTTGTCAGGGACAGATGGCCTTGTTAACACTTCAACATCATATTCACAATATGGGGACATTACACAATTATCAAACCGAGATCCTAATACTACAAGTTTTTCTACCAAATCATTGAACTTCCTATCATGATTCACAATATTGAATGAATCAAACATCTCAATGAGATCCCAAACTGCATGCTTGTATTGTTTCATTCGCTGATTTTTAGTAGCATAAAGTTTTCTGACTTTCTTGACAATTAGTTCTGAATCTCCTTTGACAATGATGTCCTTAACACCATATTTCCAAGAAATTCTCAAACCTAATAACAATGCTTCATATTCAACAATGTTGTTAGTGCACTCAAAGTTGAGTTTGAAAGAAAAAACAAACTCTTCCTGGCCTGGAGAAATCAGAACAACACCAACACCATTTCCAAACTTGGAACAAGCTCCATCAAACAATAAATTCCAAGGAGAGCCTTCCTATTCAAGACACTTGCACTCTTCAATTTTTTGCTCTTTCCCATCAGCAAATCCAATGAAGTTATCAGCATCAACGGTTGTGTACAACACTTCATAAGATGCATTGTTGGGGTCTTCAATGAGGTGCAACATCTTCTTTTCTCCATACAACCTGACAAGGCTGCCCTCAATTGGGATGGTGGCATAGGACATATCCATTTGAACACTCCCACCAACACTTGCAGCCCATTTTCTAGACAACAACATACCCCACTTGGCTGGGCAATCAACAATAACAACATCAAGTTTCAAGTTCTTACCTGGGTAAGCTGCAAGTTGTACCACCAAACCTTTCACACATCCCACCACTGGCACTTCTCTAGAGTCCATGGCAGTGTACTTCCCATATGTTGTTGTTACTTTGATATCCAACTCATTCATGACTTCTAGAGGCATAACATTACATGATGCCCCTAAATCAAACATACAGTTGTGTAGCAATATGTCCTTAATGATCATAGTGGTGAAGAATGGATCCACATTTAGCTGAGATTCCACCAAGGATGTCCCCAAATAAACCTTAGGTGGTTCACCTAGTTCCTCCAATGCTGGTGGTGTTTCTAGCTCTTCAATGATTGGAGGAGTCTCCACAATGTTTACATTTCTGCCTAGGGTAGTCTTCTCCTCTTTCAGCCCCAAATACTCAAAGGCCCTTTTCTTGTGCTCAGGAATCCTAAGAAACTCAACAATTGGAACATAAATCTTGATCTGACTCAAGACTTGGGCAATATCATAAGGAACATACTTTGGCAAGGCAACATTAGAAGGGAGATTGACAAACTCATCAGATGGCATGGGATTTTTGACAGTTTGGGCATGAGGAGAAGTATGAATTTTTTTGGGACAGCAAGGCCTTTGGCAGATGCATCTTTCTTAGGAGCCTCTTTAGGAATATTTGAAAGTAATGGAGTTTTTGGCTTGGCCTGAGGCCCTGCCCCTTTGACAACTTTACTTCTTGTGTTATACTCCTTTTCTTGGGCAAACAACAACATTCATCAACAACTGCCTATCCTCTTCAGATGGGATTCCTCCATCATACTTATTTATTATTAAATCTCTTAAGTATTCAAAGTCATTATTAGTTATTTAAAAATCTTGTACTGTATCTATTTCTAAAGTATGAGAGGGAGGAAGAAGAGGTACCCAGTGGATGCAATCCCAAAAACTTGCAGCAGTTTGAGCACTTATCACTTCAGTTGAAGTTGCTCCTTGTTGTGAGCTCGTGGAGCAACCCATCATGCAAACATCATCATCATTATCATCATCAGCTTCTTCATCTATTTACTGATCTACTTCACATGGAGCATGGGGCATGAAACATCTATCACACCAATCAATTACATTTGTTTCTTCAACAACAGCAACTCTGGTAGAAAAAGGATCAGGTACCATTCTTTTTTCCCTAGCCTGGGACTGTTTATTTCCAAATCCAATAGGTCCCTTGCCTCTGTCATCAGATCTCTGCTCATTTCTATGATGATTTGTAAATCTTTCTTGGCCTTGTTTCTTGTGCTGACCTTGTGAACTCTGCCCAATTCCTTTCTCTTCCTAGGCTAATTTGTATGAGATTTCTTTGACAGCCCCTACCAAAGTTTTCACAACTTCCTCCAAATCAACAACCTTACTTGCTTGAGGTTTTTCTGGGTTAACCAGTTTCACACCCTCCCTCTTAGGAGGTTTTCCAATTGCTTTAATGTTGTTCTCAATTTGCAGAGCCATGGTGAAGGCCTACCTCAAATTGGTAGGGTTTTTGTCCCTCAAATAGTAAGCAAATTTCTTATCAAATGCATCTAAATACTTTATCAGACATGATTCATCACATGGCCTCAAATTAATAGGAAATCTCCTCAAGGTCTTGTTAAATCTTGTGTTGAAATCATGCACTGATTCATTAGGATTCTTCTTGATATTTTCAAACTTTGATAAAAGAAACCTAGGGTCTATTTTATCACCATACTGCAATCTAAATGCATTGTTCATCTCTATCCAAGAATCAATGGAATTATCTGGAAAATATTTATACCAGTCCCTTGCATCCTCTTCCAAAGTATGGATAAACAATTTGATATATACATCTTCATATTCAATCTCAAATTCTTCCATCATGTTGATAAAAAGCTTTAAATGTTGATCACCAGTTATAACATTATTTCCTTGGAACTTTGGTAATCTATTTCTTACATCTTGGGGAACTGCATTTGGATAACTAGCCATCCCTCTAAAATTTATAGGACCAAAGGTATTTACAACAAATGGAGGTCTGGGTGGGGGATGGGCCATGTTGTTTTGAGGAGGTGACCTTGGAGGAGAATCAAACTGATAAGGGACAAGGGGTCTTTGAAACACAGGAGTATAAATTTCAAAATGGATATCCCCTAAAGGCTTTGTTTCTTGGAAAACCCTATCAACTTTGGAAAACACAGGGGAAGAATGAGAAGAAAACTTTTCAAATTCAAATGAAGGCCCCTCTCCAGATGGAGAATTCAATTCCACAAAGAGACTACCTGATTCAGAAGCACTTGAATGGAAATCTTCAATGATAGGCTGATCACTTTCATCAATGGAGATCTCTTTTCTTGACTACTGATCTCCAACAACTCTCTAGGATCTTCTTCCTTCTGACTTTGTTTTTCCTAGCTCTAGAAATAATGTCCTAGTAGGATCCTTAGTGAAGAAAGATCTTCTTCCTTCCAGCTTTGCAAAGATTAGTAACAAATCTCACTTGACAGAGGTTAAGACACTGGTATTTATCAAAAATCAGATCAACATGGAGTCACCACTAAGGATTTCCACCTTAGTTGTGAAAATGCACTAAAAAATATGATCTGTCAAATGTCTGTCAACACTAGAAACTGGAAATGGAATGATCTGACCTTCCTTTACCTATATTTATCAATGAAACCTAGTGCAATAACTGTAGAAACTGGAAAAATTGCACACAACACTTGTAACTTTGAACACTTCTTACAGGCCTGAACACAGGATGATGTTGAAACAATGTACTAGCACTTAGAGCATATAAGAAATGTTTACCAGGGTTTGAATATGATCTAAATCAGTCACAATGTCCCTGGTAACAACACCAGAAATTTGGTGTTGGTACCCAAATTAATTTTCCCTTAGAAGCCAAGCAGCATCACAGATTTGATAAGATGCTTAGAGACAAGCAGATCATGTTGTGTGTCGTTTTGTAGCTGGGAAAAAATGCAGCTTGCTCTTTGTCACTCAGATGTGGAGAAATGGATAGCACCCTCAAGAGGATTTGATCTATCCTCACTACTTTATGGTTGTGCCTTTCAACTAGGGTGAGAGGACCCTTTTGTAGCCTGCTGTTTGTGGAGGAGATGGAGATGTCCTTCCTTGTAAAGTTATTAAGAAGACCTTGAAGAAAATATGATCAATACAACAAAACCTAACTCTCACGAGTTGTCACCCTAGATAATGGAGATATTTTCTAAGAAAGGTTTAGGCTACTAAAGACAATGAAAACTTGATTGCTTCTGCATGTTTTGGTAATAGAAATTATGCATTTGTACACACACAGGAAAAACAGGGGTAGTATGGGTAAGATTGGTTGTTTTTAAATGAATTTTTGGTGGGAGGTGAGGAAGAATGAACTTGATTCGCCAGTATCTTTGAGAGATTTTACAAAAAATGGAAGGCTTGATCAACAGAATGCTTCAGAATAACTAAAATGTTCCTTTAACTAGAAGGTGTGCTTCAATGGAGGCCCAGATCAACACATTTTCACACAAACTTTAAGAATCCAAAATGAAGGCTCAAATTGAAAAACTTAATTAAACATTATCAACCTTTGTTTCATCACACCTAAGATACCCTCAAAGGCTAACAAACAATCTTATAATCATGTTAGGAGTACAGTGATTTTAAATTTGTTTATTTCACTATCAAATGAAATCTCTTCTGATAAATGAAATTGTAAATGCCACCAAACTATCACAAGGATAAGATCTTGTGTGATTCACAAAGATTTCAATGTAAGATTGCAATGGGAACAAGAAAAACTATTTGTAGACATTCAGAAATGAAGCAGACACAATTTTTCCCAAAAATCAACATAGATTAACTCAAATTTGATTAAATTCATCAACAGGGGAAAGTTTCTAGAACAATCTTAGAGCTCGTCAATGGTTGTACACTTGCAACCACCTTGACATGATCAAATTTAACACAAAAGAACTAAAAAGGTTTCTCAGACGGTTTCTCAGAAAGATGGGCTCTGTCAAACTTTTCTCTTAGAAATTAAATCCCGACCTCTAACACTCCAACCATTTGCATGACAAATTCATGCAATTTATAACATTTTTCTACAACAGAGTTTTCCCCCCAAAAACAAGAAACATTCAAAGAACCATTGCCTTTTACGATTTCGATCGTGATTCCCAGAATCAGATTTGCAAAAAAGTTGTCAGGTTCTCAGAGGGAAAATCTCTTCAAATATCTCCAGCATTCAATTCTTTCATCTGGTAGATCACTCTTCATCTCATGTGCCAACTACTTCCTCCTCTAATCTGTCAAATCTAGTTCTTTAAGTGCCAAGGAAGGAAAAATTGGAAGATCAGATCAAACCCGATAGTCAGATCACATCTTAATGGTAAAAGACGTTTTTAGATCCTCCCCACCAAACCAAAATATCAAATTAATTCTCCTCTCTATTTGGCATGTAGGAGACATCAAGAAATCATGAAGACTCACATCTCAAGGAGCTTTAGAGTAAAAATGGTGGAAAATCAGATACAGATGCATAGTTGTTGTTGATTTCCCTTTTGAATTTGGACCATCCATGTGGGAGATCTGAATTAAAACGAGCATGGGGGTTCCTTTTTACCTTTTACAACTTTTTGGAAAAAATGTAAAAAAATTCTCATTTTGCTCCACCCCTCTGCCTTTGAAAAATGGGCCTGACACATGTCCCAATGGAAACATGCTTCCTTTTTATACTTTAACCCTTTTTCACAAAAGGAAAATTTTCCAAATTTCCCCAGAAGTCCACACCTCTGTCGTTGACTTTCAAAGCCAATTTTGACTATCCTTTGTTAGGCTTGCTAGCCATTTTGATAATTTTAACCCTTTTGATAATAAGAGGCAAAAAATCCAAGTTGCCTCCGATGGCCCGCTTCCCCTCCTTTTTGACTTTTCAAACTGCCACATGTCTCAATGGCGCATCTTGAGATGGTCCCCAAAAGTAGAGACCCTAAATGAGCATTGGCTCACCACATGTCCTAGCCTAGAAGAATTTGTAAAAATTTGAAGGTTCAGTGGAAGGCACCATGTGTCAAGGGTCTGAGGCAGTCTCCTTGGCCATTGAAAATTCCAAGAAAAAGGAAGAGTGAGCGGAAGCCTCTAAGTGTCCTCCTGGATACTTCTTCAAAATAAAACTCAAGGGGACTCAGTCCCCAAACATGTGCTTTCCCTCCACATGTCCTAGGCCTCTTAAAATTATTTGAAAAGTCTAAGTACGGGCAGGCTTAGTGGAAGCCTCCATGTGTCCTCATGGCGCAACTTCAAGATGGTGCCCAAGAGTGGAGACCCTGAATGAGTGGGTTCTCACCACGTGTCCTTGTCCCACCAAAAACTGTACTGGCTACATCAAAAATTTGTCTAAGTCTGGGTAAAGCAGCGGAATCCTCCACATGTTCCCCCGGCTCAATTCCAAGACCAACCCAAAAGGTGAACTTTCAAATGAGCGTCGTTCCTCCACGTGGACAAGTTTTGGGTTGAGGTGAGCCACAAATTTTTTAGAGTTCCCTACCGAGCTGCATCCAACCAAAAAGGGCCATGTTTCCACTGATGTAGAGATGTAAATTTGACTAGGAAAACACACCTATCAAACCGTAAAAATGCAGGAAAACAACTGTTTGAGCCCGAAGATGAAATTTTCTTCAAGGATAGAGAATTTGGAAATGTTACAAGGTTCAAACATAATCCTCTGAGCTACATCCATTCATGTTTCTTTAGGTATTTGGGACAAAAAATGACAGGGAAAACAACACATGACTGAAAAAAATTGAAGGAAAGGAACAACCTGAGTTTTATGCCCAATTTATAGACTCCTTCAGATGGACATAGAAATGAAAAACCAATTTTGGATCTTTAAGTGATCCTCAACCAGGAAGGGACTAATCATGGCAACCAAATGGAAGACAGAGTCTTTCAAGCACCAACACGGGGAGATAAAAAACATGACAGAGGCCGCAAGCTAAGGGATTTCAATGAAAAATGGGGTGAGACTAATTTGAGCACCAACACATTTAACTCACTCACTCATCCAAAATGTCCCCCCCAAAAAAGAAGAATATTCGAGGAACCTTTTCTTCTTACCAATTTGTCTTGGAAAGTGGTGTTTAACAAATTTACACCCGCAACTGCCAGGAGGAAAAATCAAGAACTGATCACGTTTCTTCAGTCCTTAACTAATGACTAGGATGCCATGACATAAATTTTTGACAGTCCTTTTAATCATTCTTATTCTCTCCTGTGAGAAATCCCCGTTTTAATCATTTTCCGGTGGCTCTGTATAGCTGGATCTATCAGGAAATCCTTTTCACCCCTGAGGCAACACCTTGAGAAATGAATGCCCCACCTGGATGCTTGCATTCGTGCCTCTAAAAAATGAGTGTCTGTGCACGGATTATTCCACATACCTGCATTGTGAGTCTGATTTGCAAGAAAAACAATGCGTATTCGCACCATCTGGAGTCTTGGAACAAAAAATAAGTAGCAAAATCAAAATAAATGCACAACAACCGTCGATTATGCACCTTATCAAATTTAGATTAGAGCCATCCATGCGTTTCTTTGGTACAACTACAAAGGAGAAGTAAAAAGCCAAGTTTCAAAAAAAGTGCGGGCCTTCCACGTGCCCCGGGCCTAAGAAAATTGCCTTTTGGCCTTTGAAAAGTCTCAGCATAAAAGGAGCCAGCAGAAGCCTCTATGTGTCTCCTTGGTGCACCTTTGGGATGGTCCCAAAAATGGAAACCCCAAACAAGCACGGGCTCACCATGTGTCTCAACCTGGAAGAGTTGTTGAAAATTTTTAAGGACCAACAGAAGGCGCCATGTGTATAGGGTCCAAGACAATTTTCCTTGGCCATTGAAAGCTCCAAGCAAGGGCAGAGTGAGTGGAAACTTCTAAGTGTCCCTTCAGTGTTTCTTTAAAAGTAATGTATAGGGGAATGTCCCCAAATAGGTGTGGGCCCTCCATGTGTCCCAGGCCTTTAGAAACTTGCTTGAAAAGTTTAAGCAAAGAGAGGAGCCGACGGAAGCCTCCACATGTCTCCCTGGCACAATTTTGAGATGGTGCCCAAAAGCGGAGACATTGAATAGATGCGGGCTTACCACATGTCCCCTTGGAGCAACTACTAAGGTGGGACCCTGAGGTGGATCCTTAAATGAGTGTTGGCCCTCCACATGTCCATGGTTTGAAAAAGCTGCACCGGCCACATGAAAAAATGTCTAAGTCTGGGAAAGGCCATGGAAACCTCCACGTGTCGCCCTGGAGTAACTCCAAAGGTCAAACCATGAGGCAAATTTCAGATGAGTGCATGACCTGCACGTGGACAAAACTTGAGGTGAATCGGGCTTTAGAGTGCCCCGCTGAGCTGCGTCTAATAAGAAAGGGTCATTTCCATAGATGCTGAGATATAATTTTGATGGGGAAAACACACCTGTCAAACCGTAAAATGCCGGGAAATCACCATTTGCACCCGGAAATTAATCTTTCTTTCAGGATAGAGAATTTGGAAATGATATAAGGCCCAAATATGATCCACTGAGCTACATCTAATCAGAAAGGACCACTTTTCCACAGGTATTGGGACAAATATTGACAGGGAAAACAAAACGTGACTGTGGAAAAACATAAGGGAAAAAATCTGATTTTACACCCAAGTTACAAATTATTTCACATGGACATAGGAATGGAAAATAAATTTTGGATTTAAAATGATCCTCAACCATATTCAGGGACTGATCATGGAAACCAAATGAAGGACAAAGCTTTCACGCATCAACACAGGGAGATAGAAAATATGACAGAGCCCGTAAACTAAAGAATTTCAAGGAAAAATGGGGCAAGATCAAATTGAGCACCAACATGATCAACACCTGCAAGATTTGGGCATTAATCGATGCTTTGTCTTCTTGTATATTAGTGGTCTTCTGACGTGCATTGTTCCCTATGCTTTCTGTGCTCCCTTCTCAAGACATCTAGACAAACCAAACACTGATTAGTTATGAAAAAAATAACTATCCCAGAGGTCCAAGCGTTATAAAACCTACGCTCTGATACCAAAGTGTGATGCCTAAAAATTACCACATCAACCCACGCCAAAAATGAAAATGTTCACTCACCTAGAAAAATTATGAATTTTTTTTTTCTTGACTTAGTTAAAACACATTAATCCAATTTTAGATTCATTAATTACGGTTATGAAAATCTTAGTTATATATTCAATCCATCTCCTTCTAAAATAAGTTAATTTAGTTAATCTAGTATTATTATTTTGTTAATTTTTCCCATTCTATTAATTAATCCCAAATTATTTTTAATTAATTAATCCTTAAATTAGATTTGTGGATTTACCCTCCTTAAGTTTATAATAATTTTAATTAAATCTTTTCTAAAATACTGTCAAGCCTTAACTAGCTAAATTTTACCCATTTACGGTTCATATTAAATTAACTTACATTATCACCAAAATTAATTTTAATAAATTCCCTAGCATACACAATTCCCATAACACCCCTTTAATTAATTACCCTTATATATTCACCCTCTAACCTTTTTAATTTTCTAATTAATAAATTAACACATCCCTTGTACATCTTTGAATCAAAAGACTTTAACAGTTTATTCCTTATTAAATTGATTTTCTTCATGCTCGACAACATTCTCGTAGGGATTTATTAGATTAGTTTCCTCAAACATTATTAAATTTATTCACATTTATAAAGGGATGAGGATTAAATCACAGCTATAAGATGGATTAAATCCTCACCGTTAGATCTTAGGTTTCCTTCTTTTACCCTAATTATCCTTATGAGCTCTTTATCTTTCATTCTAACCCTAATGTTCCTCCATTTGCATAGGTCAAGATACAGGGAAGGAAAAAATGAAGGAAACGGATTTTGAGATGAAACTAAGGAAGAATTTCTTGTGCAGGTTCCATTGCGGGGAGAAATTTCTCCTCCAATCTTCTTCCATGTAAAAAGTTTTATATACAAAAGGGGTTTGATTTTTATTTTTTGAATTTCTCTTCTAGTTATATGTAACTGATAGAATACAAAGATATATATGTATATATATACACACACAAGAGTGTGTATATATACACATATGTATAATAACCTAATTTTATTTTTCTTTTGTGTTATTTTCAGGCTATTTAAGACTGATTTAGGGCTCTACGTAGTAGAGATGCTGGCTTGGCTGCGACTGTGTATAATGAATAATATGGGGTGGGGAGAGGAATGGATGACCCACCCTATTTTACACAAGGGGTGGGGTGGGTCGGCCATGCCGCCCACCCAAAATAAAAAATCTTTATTTTATTTACAAATATTCAATACAACAACAAAAAAATTTCAATTCTAAATATCAAAAGATATCTACTTTTTAAATAATACATATATCACACACACACACATGTACATGCTCATTATTTTGTTCAAAATGAGGATTATTCCAACATACCAGAATATATATATATACAAGTCTATTTTCCAATATAAATCATACAGAGAGCCCATGCTTTAATATGAAGGAAAACTAATAGACATTTTCTGGTTTAACTTTTCACAAGGGTTTTTAGGAATAATATATTTGTAGATATAAATGTTCTAGGTCAAAAATTTTCACAATGGATTGCAGGTATAAACTAGTTTATAGCCTAAGTTTGTAAATTCCTAGAAGATGGATTAATTCCAGAGATAGATACAGGAATAAGGAAACAAATTTATTGAATTGAACAGATTAATACTTTCTCACAAAGAAATATATGCAATAGTGAAATAAAACAATCATAGTATATTTCCTTATTCTTAATGATAACATTAACTCCATATTCATAATAAAATAAATTCCATAATAGTGCCCTTAACTAAAATTTTTACATCTTGACCAATAAGGCAAAAGGAAAGTTAAACATATATAGGTTCAAATTCAACACATAGTTTCATTTTACTTACAGACATTCATTTCTTACCAATTTACAACATGTTACATACATTACCAAAAGAATAAAATGTAGATTTATGAATAAAATTACAGGTGGAATACATGAGGAAAAATTACAAAACTTTAACAATTTTCAAGAGATATAGATTCACACAGAAATGTGTCTTTATAATGGAATAAAATACAACCTTTCAAAAATTATTCCAACATTCAGAATCCCAATTATAACAGATGTTGTTTAAAGTATATTACAATTCAATTTCACAATTTAAAATGAAAGTATGACAACCATACACACAAAAGGGGTGGAGAAAACCTGTCCAAATTCAGACTTAATTCCAGTAATGACATTAAAACCTACAACTCCTTTCTTCATCCAACCTCACCTTCAACACACAAAAAAGGGAGGGATCTAGGAAACACTCTCCTCCTATCCATGAATCAAATGAAGGGGTGAATCCAATGTCCTCATCGGTCCCTGACCTCCAACCAAGAGGTAATGCAACATATTCACAACCATGGTAGCTAAAACAAGGGCTTCCACATTCAAAACATACAAACAAAAGTAAATTATTGCAACACAAGAACATACATTTTTTTTTACAAATTTTAAATAATGCAAAGGCATAAAAATAAGTAATCTTTAAATAATCACATAGGCTCAATCTAGAACCAAAGGAGAAGGAATAATGGTGGCCACCTCCTTATACCTCCCAAGTGGGTTTAGGGTCCACCAAATAACCTCCAAAGTGCACATCACAAACACACTAAAAAATCCCTTATCTCTCCATAATTCAAATATGCAAAATGTAGCAAAGTTTAACCTTTTATCTCCCCATAGGTGGAGTACCTTACCCACACTACCTCCTCAAAATAACCTCAAAAACTCCCTTTTGTCTCCCTAATGGCCCCATATTCCCTTCTCCCCACACCTTTCTTAAGGAAAAACTACCCAAACCCAACCAAAAACACACAAACATACATTCCAATTGTAAAAACATACACAAAAAAAACAAATAAGTAACATAACTTAAGCTTCTACCTTGCCATTGATGGAAGCTCCTTAATTCAAGAAAGTTCACTCTAACTCCTCTCCAAAAGAAAGCAATCCAAGCCAATTTCTTCTCAATCAAAATACAAAATCAAGAGTAAGTTCTTATTCCCCAAAACTCAAGCCAAAATAGTAAAGCAAGATAATAAACCAAGTATCAAAGTGAGTAACCCCCAAAATCATCAAAGGGATGGACATAAATAGAATAGATGGAGGGAGAGGTGATGTGGGTCCAAGTAGGATTCAACTTCATCTCTCTCAATTCCACATCACCAATTCCCCACAAAAAATGAGGCATCATAAAGAGGTAGGTGAGGAGATACCATGACCAAATTGCACTGAAACTCCCTTTTACACATTTCAAAGTTGAATTTAGAGGATCAAAACATGAGGGCAATAATTTCCTCTTTTCCAACAAATTTTCATCCTTATAAGCTAAATATAACCCCCAAGTTATAGGTAAGGTTGGGTGAAGAGATCAAAGAGTGTGGGAAAAGTAAAACTCGTCCCACAAGTCTTGAAAATTGGGCTCAAAGCCCAAATCTGAGCTTGGTTTTAGGAATGACACACAACCCAATGAAAAATTTAAAATTCAAATAAAAGATGTGAAATGAATAAGGTATATTCTAAGGAATACTTGCCCTCCATAAGTCACATAATCACATTAACATTAACCCCTACAATTTAACATAATTAAGCCAAGATACATAACAAGCATAAGAAACATAAGGGGGAACATTGGCAATAATAAAATTAACCACATTAATACACTAGCTCAACTACAAATTGCATAGTCAATTAAGGGGTACATTGACAACATAGGGACATAGGGGTGCATTAAAATTTTAATTAAGATCACTACATCCATAATAAAATAAACAACATAACCACAAGACAATTAAAATAACACAAATACATACCTACCCATGGTCACATGTAAGGTGCTCCCCCATGGAGACCTCCAAAAGATGAAAAACAAGAAGGAAACATAAACACAACACAAATACGATGGCTATCAAGGTGACCATGTTGTGAACATGTGACATTCCTTCATGGTTGGCCTTCTTAGTTCCTTCTTGTTTTGTGTGATTTTATTTCCTGCAACCATAAAATAATACCACTTTCAGCCTCAAGGCCACATCAACACGTCAAGGAAATCATACACATATAAACCATCCATCATATAATTATCATCCTGCATCTGGTACACAAATCTATTCTAAATCAAATATTTACAATTATCCAAAATCACAATTCACATTTTACGACAATCGTGCAATTCACATACTGATCACCTAATATCATCATGAAATCAATAAACCATAATATCAATGTACAAATTGTTAAAAGATGCATCAAAACATAGTCACAACTGCTATGAGTCCAAGATGTCAGTATATAAGTAAAGCAACATTAAATCAAATATGCTGCAGTATCCACCAAAATCAGCTAGGCATCCATATAATCCATGATCAGAGTCAAACCACAATAATAATCAAATGTCCATATAGTCTACACACATGATATCCAGAATGCTATATCAATATCCATGTCTCTAGGCAGCTAGTGAGCACGATCAAAGCAGGAATAGGTGTCAAAGAGAAGTGTGCACTACATTCCCTATTCATTTTTCAAATCCAAAAAAACTACGCATACACACCAAATACTAACTAGTAAATTTAATCAATAAGTTTCAATAATATCACAATGACCAAACCAAATCATGTCAACATCCCTATAAATTTCATCCTTATGGTTTACTAACTTATTCAACATTTGTAGTTTCAAATTTCATTTCATTGTTTCATTATAATTTAAAATATAATTAAATGTAACCATCATCATCATCATCATCATAATAAAAATATATTCTAATCACAACTCTACAACATTATCCATGTATAATATAAAAATAAAAATATATCCATACGTCATGATGTATCCATACTAATCAGATAACAAGGTTGGCATCCCATGCCAAATCAACATCACAAAAGAGAATAGTCTATATAAATGTAAGCCTAGGAACCTCATGTCGATAGTATTTATGTAATAAGATGAATGATGTAAACTATAATATGGAAGGGTAAAACCTATCTAAATAGTTTCCGAGGGAATTTTGTACTACAACATGCCCCTACAACTCCAAAACCAAACTTTTTATCTCTACCATATCGGCCTTGATAGAGTTTTGGGTGATGCAAATTTTCTTAGAGGTGTCGATGCAACACATTACACTGTTTCACATATCCGATCCAACTTCTCCTAAGATCTCCATATCCATTTCAACTTGACTCACCTTGAGATTAATTTTATCAAAATCCACATTCCAACCCAGCTTTGCTCTCTTTCCCATTAGATGACTCCCCTTTCATATTAATCAGAGAACATGCAATCCCAGTACAAATATTTCTCTTCCCCTGAGGTGGCATACTCTTCTTTCTCCGTAGTTTGTTCATATAGTCCTCAAGAGTACAATTTTCATCTGAATCCCTGGATTTGGGCTCTAATTCCTTTTCCACCACCAGTTTACCATTTTTAAAAATAAAATTAATTAGTCCATGGTGTATCAGGGTATCAATATTTACATATTGAAAATCATTCACTGATGCAGAGATTGACATAAATAAGAAAAAGGGAAGGCTCAAAGAAATGTTATGCCTAAATATATTAAGGATAGTAAGATGGTGAGTAAATATCTTTCTATAATTTACTTCAAGATTAATGTACCTCATAAGGTACAGGTAGAACGCATTCCAAATATTGGGGATGCAAAATCTATTTATACTGTCCACGAGCAGGTAAACCATTTATTTACCGTGGAAGAAAGTCTCAATTTCATGCTTGCATTTGGTGTGGTATTTGAATGTATTTAAGCCCCCCATATCCATTCAAGTTTCCTATGTCATTGAATCATTTGAAACTTGGATTTCCATGCCACAGATCACCATATTTCCATTTTTCCATGCCCGACCAAACTCCAACGCAATATAAGGATCAGACCCTGTGATTTTTGAGATTAAATTCCTAAACCCCCCAATTTTAAGAATGATCCACAAGGAGGGGTTTTCCTTCAGCGCATCATAGCTTGTGTGATCCATTCTCAAATGACCACCTCCCACGGTTTTCGTCGACTGAGATTGAAAATGGAAGAAACAATGGAAAAAATGAATCATAACAGAAAAATTAATACAAATCCCACCATATATCATACACGTGCGAAAGGTCATGCTAACCATAAGTACAATGATGAAATCCCAATGAGTGAAAAGAGCCATTAACACATCAGTACTTAATTTTATTAAGGATATTAATAACATTAGTGATATCATCTCCCCTCTCACAAAATTTAAAATTACTACCTTTAGCCCCCAATTTGGAAAGATAATCCACACATTTATTACCCTTTCTAGGCATATGAATAATTACATTTATCAAACTCTTTCAATAAAATTTATTTAGTATCTTTAAGGATATTTCTTATGGTCCAATTATTATTTTTATTTTTGGTAAATAGTTTTGAAGGGACTATACCCTATTACAAAAAGGGCTCAACAACCAAACAAGGCTATAAAGGGAAAACAAAAGAGGATCATAATCTAGATAAAACACTATGTCCAATAGTAACCAAAATATAGTTACAAGTAAAAAACAAAACAAAACAAAAACTAAAACAATACAAGAAAAAAGTAGCATAGGAGCAGCAAAAGGACCTAAATAAAGCAACAACTAGATCGATGCCCTCTAGCCCGAGGGAGATTACTTCTTGGAAGCTCTATTGATCATGGATTGGATTGTCTGTAGTGAAGTGAGCAACACCAAAGTGGTGATGTGCATGGGGTTAGTTGCATTCAACTTCGATATGGTGTAGTTTCTCTCTTTTTCAGTCCCCCAAAAGTGTTAGGGATCCTGTTAAGCATGGTAATGCTACAAAAATGCTGCTCTAAGAAGTCACGAATGGCATTGAAGATAGCAATGTTATGATCATTCCTATCTTTGGCTCTCCCTAATCTATTGTCAAAAGAATTCAATTTCTTATAAATGTTAGCAATCTAATCCTTCCCATTGTAAGTATCAACATCAATTTTTCTTTTGCCTTTCTGCTTGTGCATGCACTGTAGGTCCTTCTTTAACTGCTTCATATTTTTCTCTAGGGATTCCAACCTATGAGGTATGTTATTCTGCTCCTAATTTAGGGCCATATCCAAGTGAACATTACTAATATGTAGTAAATTATGTGCAACTTCCTTCTCTTTGGTGCTTCTAAGAACCTGGAAAGAGTGAGGGATGTCAGTTTTAGGAAGTTTTGGGTTCTTAGTCTTAGGTTTGGAAGAGGTGTCCAGAATGGGAGTGGGAGCAGTGGAGGTAGTGATGTGCGGATCACTGGGAGAGGACATGAAGCTGGGGAATTTGGATACACAGAGCTTATGAAGCAAGAAGATGAGGCCTTGGTGGAGAGGGATAGCACGAGAGTGCTTTTAGAAGTCCAAATGGAGTGTTGAAGGGAATTTAGTAGGTAATACGGAAGGAGACTGCAAATTGCCTTCTAAAGTGATTAAGAAAGACTAGGTGCTTAATAGGGACAATTTTGTAGCGCCATTCCAGAGAAATGTACCTAACCATCATTTTTTTAGCTTCATCAAATGGTAAGGGGATAGAGCTTACCCTAGCACCCGCAGAAACAAATTTGAGCTCCTCTCCCTCTTCAGATAATTTCTTTACCTTGGCGGCCCTGCCAATCCTTTTGTTGAAAAAATGATATCCCTCCAACTCGAGGCATGTTGCCTTAGCAATCAAATATTCATTAATAGTAACATGGTGACCAACATACTCCTCCTTTCTGTCCTTCCAGTCCATTGCGAAATGAACCGAAATATTCTGGTCTTTTCCCGGAATGCATTCTATAAAATTAGAAATTCCACCCTTTTGTAGGATTTTCCATAGCTCCTCATTGTTCTTTTTTCTACTCAAAACCCTTGTTTGAATATTTATCTTCCTTATGTCTATCCCATTTTTTAAGAACCCAACCACCTATTCGAGGATCATGGGAGTTAATATGGCCATAGTTAGGATGATAATTCTCACATGTGTGATCTTTCACACCCGCTAAAGCCCACTCCATTCCATTATTATTCCTTCTCCATGCTTGATTGCCCATATTTATCCACATTAATGTTGTTATGTACCTCCTTAGGGATGTAATTTTCATTATCCCAAATGGTTAGATTATTATTGATGCCAAAATTGGCCAAGGTATCTGCAATCTTATTCCCCTCCCTATAAGTATGCCTAATGATGATATTCTTAAAATTTTGAAAAATACTTATGGATTCCATAATAAATTCCTTGATAGACTAGTTAGGAGGAGAAATTTGATTGAGGTGATTGATGATATTTAGTTAATCTTCTTCCAAAATTATGTTCTGTATGTTATAATATTTGGAAACCCTTAGCCCCCATAGAGCAGCTAGGGCTTCTACATAATGATTTGTCTGAATCCCCATTTTTCTAGCATAAGCAACAACTAAACATCCTTTATGATCAAAAATTACACCTGCCCCAACAACAATTCCAGGATTACCCTTAGAGGAACCATCAAAGTTTGGTTTATGCCAGTTAATCTTAGGAGGGATCCAATGAATCAGAGACCTATTAATGTTTAAAGTATTCATAATCTATAAATTTGCAGCTCCTATCCTCCAGTTGGAAAGAATATATTCTTCATTGTCAAGATATTTCTTATTCTTGGGAGGTTTGAATCTCCCAATATTATCTTTAATAGCATGGCCAATCTTAACAAAGCTTAGATTGCAATGCTATTTATTGTTTCTGAAAATGATGTCATTTGTATCTTTCCAAATTCTCCAGATATTATGAGGCATGACCAGTTTCAAGAGTCTTCTCACAACACAGTGCTTAAAAGGAGGATTCCATTGGATTCAAAACTAGATGAAATCCTTTGTCACAGTTGAGAAAACATTGAACTTGGAAAAGGTATAGCTTTAGATCATAGAAGCATACTCACAGTGGAAAAAAACATGCTTAATATCCTCAGACTCTTTTTTACGAAGGTGACATCTATTAGGCATTATGAATCCTTTCTTCATCAGGTTGTCATTAGTAAGAATTCTACCTCTGAGAACAAGCCAAAATAAAAAACTAATTTTAGGGGTTAGTTCAGTCATCCAAATCTTGCTCCAACTAAACTCACTCTAGATATTCTCAAAGTGAGAATTATAGCCATATTTAACCGTATAATCACCATCTCTAGAATTGTACTAGACAATTTCATCCTTGACTTCTAATTGATTCAAGGGAATGAGGTGTAGTTGTTCCTGAAGAGAGGTAAACATGGAGTTCAATTCAATTCTATCCACTGAGAGATGTTTGCATATCTTCTTGTTTCCATCAATTTCCATGTAATCAATGACCTTAGTACAATATTCAAGTTCAAGACTATCCTTGGCTGCACTAAATCTATCATTGAGGCTGAAATTAGACCAATTATCCCCCCAAAAATTGATGTCTTTGCCATTTCCCACTTTCCATCTACAACCTTGCTTTATGAAATTCCTGACTAGAATCAAGTTATTATTGAAAATGGAACCTTGGGGAAGTTGTTCATCATGAAGGAAAGAGAAAACTATTTGTTGTTCAAGATATTTGCCCTTAATAAGATCAATCCATGGTTGTTCCTCCGAGAGCATTCTCCAACCCATTTTTGAAATTAAGGCCATATTTATTTTTCTTATATCTTTTATGCCCAGTCCCCCAATCCTTTCTCATATTTTCAAGGTTTGAAATATTGTTTAGAACAACTAATGAGAAAAACATGTTAACATTGGGGAGTAATACCTTAATAAAATTTTTCCTCTACAAATCCTTTGCAAGACAACATATGTTTAGAAAATGAATATGTTTGGTCCAAAAAATTATATGTCAGGTGTTATACTTAAGCATTGTATTCATTGATCTCTGTAAAGCATTTAAAAAAAGCATTTTTGTGAAAAGAATTGATCTGGGACTTTTAAAAGACATCAAATTATTTTAGAAACATGTTCAATATTTTGAGCTGAAACAACAACATATTATAATTAAAACATAAAAGGTATTTTGTAGTAGGTAACAAATATTTCAAATAAATAAAATTTTCGTCCTCTAATCTTTACAGTTCAATTCCAGTTAAGGTAGGAAAAATTCATCTTATTGAGCTTGGGGAGAAAATCTTTAGTCCAAATTTTCTTCTAGAAATCCTTTGCAAGACAACATATGTTTTTAAAATGAATATGTTTGGTCCAATAACTGATATGTTAGGTGTTATACTCAAGAATTGTAGTCATTGATCTCCATCAATGCATGTAAGAAAAGCCTTTTTGTGAAAACAATTGATCTAGGACATTTAAAAGACATCAAACTATTTTAGAAATATGTTCAATATATTTTCATTAAAAAAAAAACATATTATAAGTACAACATAAAATGAATTTTGTAGTAATTAACAAATCTTTCAATCCTTCCAATAAAAAAAACTTTTAACATCCACAACATTAGTCGCACTTCTATTCGAGTAGTAACAAATTTTAAAAAGAGGTTACAAATTTTAGTTCAATCCCAAAATAATATACCTTTTTTTGTTATATCAATTCAATCCTCCAACCAGGTGGAAGTTCATCATGAGATTAACAATGGATATACTAGCAGAAAATAAACTCAACATGTATTTCTTTAGCTTGTTAAATGGTAGTGACTCTTTAGCTTGAAATATTATATTCTTCAAATACATTCGGCCTCTAAGCTCAAACTAGGTTGATTTAATTTGTTAAATCTAAGTGACCACTAAAATTAAAAAAGTATCTCACTTTCTTTTTTCGAAACCTAGAGACTGTGAAAATCCAAATATTATGTTGTGTCATAAGCTAGAGGATGCTAAGTTCAAAATATCATTCACTAACTTGTTAAATGAAAGTGACCACTGTGCTCGAAATAATATAAACAACCAACTGCCGACTATACCTGTAACAAAACAATCTTGATTCAAGTTAATATATACCCACACCAGTTTGAAGTCGCGTAAGGGTTGAATATAAGAAGAAATTTTAACATCCTTGAGGCTAGTTAAAAGATGAAAAATCATATTATTCTTGTCATGTACCTATAATTGTACCTATAATTGTACATGTAAGAGAACACAAACCAAATAAGCTTAATATTCTTTCCAGGTACCTATAATTATATCAACATTTAGGTTTATCTTGGTCTGAAGTAAACACGCTTCTCTCTGTTGAAAAAATTAGACCCCAGGTTGGAGAGGACTCGTGGGGATGCATATTTTTTTCGAGACAACACCATCCCTATCTCATTCCAGTAAATTTGTGTTTTATGAAATCACCTCACCAAATCTCACAAAAAATGCCCGTCACAAGTGGTGCTTGTGCTCCCTGTAACATCGTTGTGCTTACCCTCTTCATTTGCATGTGTAGTATGAAAAACCTTAAGGAACCTAAATGTAACAAATAGATGTGTTGATAAATAAAATATAATAGGATATTGCTTTATTATTTTTTGTCTGATAATCGATACAGAATGAAATCATTTCTAACAATGTTAGTTATTTCATCTTGCTCTATTTTGTTTGCAGATTCTTCCTTTATAATATATATTATCTAAATACATCTCATATTTATAATATTCAAACCTTCAACCTCCACTAAATGTAGTAATTGCAAGAACATTAACTAATATAACAATAAATTTTGTTAGCTTATGTTGAGACATAACCTATTTTGGCGGTGGTAAGAGGATACATTTTTTTGGGTTTTTTGGGCATTTATGACATTTATAGATTGCATTCGTGTGATGGATGGGACCAATTAACGACTATTAATAATTAGGCATATTTCAATTAGAAATCTTAGAGACACATGTTGAAGATTGGAATGAAGGTGCTCGACATCTCTATTCAAGCATTACCTATATCGAGACTTTCACAATCACTGTCATAATAGCCCTGTTCACTATGGGTGGCACCATAAAATACATTAAGGATTCTTCCTATGAATAGGTCAAGGATGACTCAGTAGTATGGAATATTTTACATGATGGTGGTGTTATGTCATTAATGGAAAGACAATCTAGTCACTCTGTCCAAGTGACCAATAGTGTGCTGGCAACCTAAAAGAAAGGAAGAGTCAAAGTGGGAAAGTTGAAATTTATTATTTCCATAGAGTTTATTGTGGCTGCAATGGGGCTCCCCACAGAGGGAGATATTTATTTTAAATGCTCACTTTAGGAGGAGATGGACGAGTTCTAGTGTCCTAGTGAAAATATGAGAATGTATCACTCGGGCTATGAATGAGACTCACTTCCACAACATTGGCATATGGTTGATGAGAAATTCAGGAGGTACTTCACATTGGAGGGACACTATAAAGTGATATATGGACCTCAGTGTTTTCTTCTTGTGCATCTTTGACTTAATCGAAAGGTAAATTTTGTGGCTTTAATTTTTCAATTTCTTGATAAGTCCCATGAACTGGATAGAGAATATGAAGTTCCTTTCCTACACCAAGACCTTTTGTATTTTCTCTTTAAAATGGAAGCTTCCCAAAAAAAATATCATGCTTCCCTTCTAATCCAAGAAAGCAGCGTCATTTCCCCCCTCCTCTTTTGTAACCATTTCCCTCTTTTCTTTGTTGTCACCACTGCCTTCGTCTCCCTTTCGACTTTGATTCAGATATCATGATCATTAACTAGAGCAGTTTGGTGGTCTCCCCCCGTTATTTCACTCTTGGGTATCCCTCATCTTCTCTAGTGGCTCTTAACCCTTCAGAATTATTAGATCAATCTCCTGAGGTCTCTGATCCTCTTTTGGACCCGAAATCTAATTCCTCTCATCTCCACATACATTGTAATGACTACAATTGACTTAACTCACTTGATCACGGAATCATGTGTAGCTACCCTCCCTCCTTATTTTATGGAAGTTAGCATGGAATCAGAAATTACATATGTGTTGCAGGATCTCTCCTTGGTTTACCACATTTCTTCTCTGTCAGAGAAAATTAGTTCCCCCACTATAGCTTCGGAACACAAGGAACATTTAGAGAAGATCATTCTTGATTCACACGAGGCCATTGGAGATTATGTTTCACTTAGTATCTGCTATCGAGGAATGGAAAAGTCACACAGACATGACTTGGATGAAAATCAAAGAACACTTCCTAGAATACATTAAGTTAGTAGACATGCTGGTTGAAGAAAGCCCTACTACTAATGCTATGGATGAAGCAACTACTCTCATGAATATCCATAAGATTTAATTTATCTTTTTATGGTTTGGGACCTTTTGGATTTTTGTTTTTTACTGCATACGAGATTGTTCTCTTCTTGTTTCACTGTAATATCTGGCCGTGAGGGATTTTTTGTGCAAGTATGTGGGTCATTTGGGAAAACCCACTTTTACTCTAATTCCAAATAGTTTTATGTTTTGGCCTATCGTAGTCGCAACTAAGCTCCTAATATCTTAATGAGTTTTCTTACATCCTTAAGATCACTATGATCTAAATTTTATGTCTTGGTATAACCTAGTGGATTCTCATATCACAATATCCTACTTTATTTTGATAAAACTTGGAGATCACCAAGCTCCAAAAATTTATGGTGTGGCATAATGCACCGTTGTTTAATATCAAAATATAATTCTCTTACTAGTTAGGTGCTAGCGAAAACTAACCTTAGAATATTATATTGTGGGATTAGCAGCAAAAAATTTATAAATGTTTGCCTCTAATTTATTAGATCCTGTAAAATATCTTAATTATGAATTATTAAACCCTAGTGACGAAATCAACAAATAACATGTTATGGCAAAACCTAGCGGCTGCAAATATCAAAATATATTTCCCTTGTTTGTTAACTACCACTGTCTTTTGAGCTCAAAACAACATACTATTTAAGTACCTAACAACTGCTAATCTCAAACTATGTTGATTCAAATTTACTAAATCCCAGACACCATTAAGATCTAAATATTATGTTTTGGCATAACCCATCAACAATTAAAATACTAATATATTATTATTTTTAAACCTAGTGAGCTCTAAGCACCAAATATTACATTGTGCCATAATCTAATGGATGCTAAGCTCAAAATATCATTTAGTAACATGTTAAATGATAACAACCACTATGCTTGAAATAATATATTATGGAAGTACCTGGTCTCAACTTAGTTCAAAATATGTTAATTTAATTTGTTTAATCCTATCGACCGTAACCTCCATATATTACGTTGTTGTTTAAAATAAGTGTTGATGCAAAATCATAGCATCCTTGATTGATTTCAAGTGAATGGTTGAGGTAGTTAGTTTTATTTTTCAAACATGGAGTTATCCCAAAGTGTGGGACTTTGTAATCAGGATAACCCTCTGGAGAAGGTCAGCTTCTTATCTTAACCTAGTGCAAACTTCTCCAAAGTGCAGAGAGTTACACATCTAACCGTAATCTAATTGTTTCCCAAGGAGACAGAGTTAGAGAAAATGCATGAAAATTAAAAACTACTCTAAGGGAAGATGATGCACTAAGAGGAATGCTGAATAACTTGCCTTGCATGGGAATAAAATTGAACAAGATTGAAGAGGATGAGCATCGACATAGATTAGTTTCTTTTCACAAATTTATTCACCATTAAACAAAAACACCAAAACATGTAACAAAAACTAAAATACACAGTTAGCCAAAGTTGTAATGTGAGATCAAAAATATGTAATGAACACAAGAGAGGGTTGAAATTCATCCACAAACTTATATTATTTCTCCACATATTTGATACAATGCATTACAATGGCCAAGATAACAAAATTACATTTATAGTTTGAATGGGAGGTTTGAACTCCACAAGATCACCTAGAGAAAAGAGAAGAAGGGAGGCTGCAAAGAAAGATTATCCAAAATTTTGAAGATTAGCTCCTCCTTACAATATATAGGAAGAATGAGAGAAAGGGAGAGAGAAGGAATTCAAAATATTTCTTCAACCACAAAATAAAGCATTAAAATCACGTCCAATAATGATGAGTGCCAGTGCCAAACCCATACCTCCATGTACTTGGCCTTCTTAGGGAAGAAAGGAAGACCATGAGTTCATCATTTTGGTAGGTGAGAAGTCTAGAACATTCTTCTAAAATGGCGGACTATATTTCTTCATTTTTAAATAATTACTCTCACTAAAATGGTGGACTATATTTCCTCATGATGTTGTGTAGAGGACATTGAGAGATTTCCAAAAAGTCCTATTTTGTGCAAATTCGAGCTCCTAGTCAAAATTTATGGCCATTCGAAGATGAGGCTATCATATTGTAATAAATGCCAGTGGTTAATCTACCTTTTTGAACTTTCACAATGAATCACAACCTCCAAAATCAAAAAATTTAGACTTTCAGGATTTAGAACTTTGGGCATTTTGACTTTGGAGGTCGTTGTCACTATCCACCTTTCTGAGCTCATGAAACCTTCAAAATGTTGAAACCCCAAATTATGAAATTTTGACTTTGGGTTTTCGGCTTCAAGTTATGGCTTATGTGCATTGGGGATTCAATATTACAAAATTTTGAAACCCCGAAGTCTAAAATTTTGGACTTCAAGTTTCAGACCTTTGTGTTTTTTGGGGTTTCTGGATTTTGGGGGTTTTGGTTTTTAGGTTTCAAGAGATCAGGTTTTGGGGTTTCAGGAGTTTAGGTTTTGGGGTTTTGGGAGTTTAGGTTTTAGAGTTTTTCATCCATCCAGTCATCGCACATCTCAAAAATCTTGAAAGTCTAAAGTCTGAATTTTATAGTTTAGGGTTCAAACCTTTTTCCTCCCTTCGTGGCACTATTCATCCGGCAAGCTAGGAACCTCCAAAATGCCGAAACCCCTAAGTTTGAAATTCAAACTTCGATTTTCAGGATTCAAGACCCCTTTTCTTGTGATTCTTTTTGCTGAGTCTCCAAAGTTCCTGCATCATTGACACTTAAAGAGGAGTTGAACCCGAAAACCCCTCAAACCCTTTCAGACTTCAGGTTTTTTGGCTTTTGACTCTTTTTTTTGCGTGTTTTGTGGTTAGAAATCTGAATCGCTTAATCCCCATAGTCCAAAATTTTTAGAATTTGAGCCTTTCCACTATGTAAATTTCATGCTTGGCCCACTTTTATGCTTGGTTGACATGGCCCCCCAACTTTGGATAACAGGTACCTGAGAATAAGACTCTCCTCCACACCTTTGTACCACATTTGGTACTATCCAAATCCTATATTTACCCCATTTGGCTCAACGACCCATCTAATCCACTCGAGCCTGACCCCTTGTGATCATTTTGTGTCATTCTCCCACTGATCCGAGCATCAAATTGCCAATGCGAGCTCCCATGGCCAAATTAATCCTTCCATTTTCTCTCTGTGCAAGGTCCTATTTGTCCAATCTTAGATAAGGTTTAGCCTTGGATAACACTAGTCTCAGACTAAGTCTCGAACCCATCTTTTTGTCCATTTTTTAACAACTGTAAAATGATCGTCAACTATGGGTGAATTGATCCCTAGTCAAAATTTAGTGGGGTTGTAAGTTTTCTTGAGTGCGAAAAGCTAATGACTGTTAGGCTCATTTTATTTGAAACAACAGGCAGTCTTAAGCCAATCAAACCATCTAATAGTCCTAGCATCAACTAATAGTAGGCCCCAAGCTCCAAATATCATAATTCCAAGGTCTAAAAGTGCATAAAAAAATTCAAGTGCTAATGTCATATCAAGGGTATTCAATGCTATAAAGATCTCCATTTAAGTCTATATCACTTGTTGGATCTCATCATAAGTCTCTAGGCTCAGAACTACAACGTAGGTTTTATCCCTCTTCAATACATTAGTGACGTCTAGGTTTACAACCAGCCATCATGGGGTTATGTTGGGGCTAATCTCCCAGAGGACATTGGACTCAAAATTTCTTTCTTTTGTTTGTTAAACACTATTGAATTTTAAGCTCAAAATATTATATTCTTAATTTTTTACTTTCTTTTGTTAAAACCTAGAGACAACTAAGATGCAAATATTATGTTATGGCATAACCTAGTGGCCGCTAAGTTAAAAATATCTTAATTTAAGTTATTAAATCCTAACCACCAATAGGCTACAAATATTGTGTGGTGTCATAAACTAGCGGGTGCTAGGCTCGAAATATCTTAATTTGAAATCTTAAAATCAAACAATAAAGTCAAATAATTAATATAGATCTTGATTTCTATACATTTCTCCCAAGTTAACATGGTTGATTAATTCAGAGGTTGATAATGTCAAAACAACTCACTTTAATTTGTCAAAACGTAGCGACTTATAAGACGTTAATAAAAATTGTTAGATTATTCATAGGGGTAAACATTTTTGGTGGTGAAAAGAGGATATGGCATGTGTGGCTTTAATGGTCATTTATGACATCGATAGATTGCATTCGTGAGGCATATAAAATCGATTACAGGTTATACACACACAATATGTAAGATATTTATGATTAGGATATCTAATCGATGATATTCGGTACTCTCACACTTACCTTGTTTCGTTTGTTATGTGTTGGTGGCTTTATATCTCCAGGCTGGATGGACATTTCACTACCCCTTTCCTCTTTTCATTTTTAATCATTGTGCTTCCTATCTCTTTGCGATGGTGACAGGGGTGATGGTGGTTTCTTGGGTAGCATGGAGTGTGTTCTTACCAAGAAGAGGCAGAGATATATTAAATTCAAGGAAGTTGAGGAATCATTTACTTCCTAGATGGACAGGAAAATTCAGAACACAGATATGTAGAATTGGATCAAGAAGGCCTGGTTGATCATGGAGTGATTCGAAGAAGAAGATGATGTTGATATTTGTGAGAGTACACACAAGCTAATTTTTGACTCGAACCATATGAAAGGGTGGAGGAAAATGTTTACATGACGCGAGGGTTGAGTGTGGAAAACATACTGTCCAACTCTTTGGGGGAGTTTATCTTACATAAGGAGAATGAGAAGTTGGAAGAACATATAGGCAACCTTTAGTATCATGTCCATGAATTGATGCAGGGGATGTAGGTGATTGCACATGGTTTGGAGGAGGTTGCGAAAAATCAGAGTATGGAGTTCCTTACTGGTGTTAAAGTGAAAATGCTGAAATGTTGTGTCAATTATTCCTTCTCTAATCAGAGTAAAGGGGACACGGATTCTGAGATCATTGATGAGGTGGAGACGAGATGCCGAACGACCTAATATTTCTTGGATGCATTTTTCTTTAGCTTTTGATTAAGGGAAAGAATGGTTATCTGTATAGTGAAGTGTGTTAATATAGGAAGTATTTATGGGTGAAGTGAATCTTATTACGACTCTTCCCCATTTTTTTGCAAATATTTAGTATGATAAGTTTCTTGTAATCATCATAGGAGTCCATTTCTGGAATACTTATCATGGACTGGTTCCTCATGTAGTATTTTTTGAAGACTTATCATAAAAAATATCCTAGTTTAGAATCTTAAAATCATAGAATGAATTTAAGTAATTTATATATATCTTCTTTGCAATACATATCATGTTTGTGATACATAACCTACCAAATTTAATACGCAAATAATATGTTATGGCATAACCTAGCAACTGTTAAGCTTTTAATAAATTAATTTAATTTTTTAAATCCTAACCATAGCTAGGTTCTAATGATTATGTGGTAGCATAACCTAGCGGGTGCTAATCTTGAAAAATCCTAATTTAAAATATTAAAATCACACGATAAATTCAACTAATTTATACACATCTTGTTTACATCTTCTTTACGATACATATCATGTTTGCGATACATAACCTAGTGAATTGATTACCCAAATAATTTGTTGTGGCATAACCTAGTGGCCGCTAAGCTCTTTATACCCTAATTTAGTTTATTAAATCCTAACCACCACTAGGCTCTAAAAATTATGTGGTAGCATAACCTAGTGGATGCTGAGCTTTAAATATCTTAATTTAAAATAATAAAATCATACTATAAATTCAACTAATTTATACACATCTTGTTTGCATCTTATTTGTGATACATATCATGTTTTCGATACATAACCAAGCAAATTGAATACCTAAATAATATGTTGTGGCATAACCGAGAAGCTGCTAAGCTCTTAATACCTTAATTTAGTTTATTAAATCCTAACCACTACTAGGTTCCAATGATTATGTGGTAGCATAACCTAGTGGCTGCATAGATCGAAATATCTGAATTTAAAATATTAAAATCATACGATAAATTCAACTAATTTATACACATCTTGTTTGCATCTTCGAAGATTATTATTTTTTGAAGTTTTTTTGAAACAAAACCTAGCAGAGACTTAACAAGTCTTTATTTAGTTTTTAAATTCTAGTGACTCTTTCTGTCAAAATAATATATTATTTAAATACCTAGTGGCCGTTAAGCTCAAACTATATTGATTTAATTTGTTAAATACCAATATTCACTAAGATTGTATTATTATGTTTTAGCATAACCGACTGGCCGCTAAGCTTATAATATCTTACTTTATTTTATTGAAACCTAGATACTTCTAAGATCATAATATTATGTTGTGTCATAAGCTAGTGGATGCTAAGCTCAAAATATCATTGGGTTACTGGATAGATTATATCACCCAATAAGCTCAAAATATTATATTGTGTAAGTACCAAGTTCCCACTTAGCTTAGACTATTTTAATTTTATTTTTTCAATCCAACCAACCGTAAGGTATTAATGTTATATCTTGGGCTAACCTGATGGACGAGAGACCACATAGATTTAAAAGTTTTTTAGATACAACATGATATACTTGATGAAGCCTAGCGAATGCTAAGCTATTCTTAAAAGTAAATATATTTTTAATAATGAAGTTGTGTTATGAATTTAATTGTTAGTCTTTGCGTATTTAATATGATAAAAATAACAAAGCGATCACTTGACCCAAAAAAGTGTGTTTCCTATAAGAAAATCCACTTATCTGTGAGTCCACAAAGGTAAACGAAGATTGCATCCAAATAAGAATTATAGCATAGCGGTCACTAGAGTAGGTAAAATTTTTCATGTAAATTGTATTCAAAAAGGAGTTTATATAAATGATAAAAAAGAAATTTGGAATTTATATAATAATATACATATAGAATTGGACTTGTTGTACCTTAGCGACAGCTAAGCTATTCTTCAAGGAAAATATATCATGTTCATAATGAAGCTGTGTATGTTTAGAATCATGTTTTTCTTGTGTTACACAACTATACGTATAGAATTCTATATTTATTATGAGATTTTGGCAGAATAATTTTACATTTAGGACAAGAAAAGAAACTTGGAATAAAGACCTATAAGTTATACTAAAAGTTTTTAAATATAACGCGATCTACTGGCTACACCCTAGCGACTGCTAAGCTAATCATAAAGGTAAATATATCATGTTCATAATGAAATTATGTTAGAAATCTAAATTCTTAATCTTTGCATAGATAACAGGGGACAAACAACAAAACCGATTGCTAACACCAAATAAATGGTTTCTCTAAATAAGAATTATAGCCTAGCAGGCACTAGTGCACGCAAATTTCTTCATGTCGAGTGTATTCATACAAGAGAAATCATATTGAAAAGCTATAAAAGATAAAAAATAAATCTACCATTTATATAATGGATACATAAATATACATGTAAAATCATATATTTAATATATTATACAGGTGTACGTATAGTTTTCTCTACTTCTTACAAGATTTTGGCAGAATTATTTTACATATATGAAAATATAGAAACTCAGAATTGTGATTGAGAATCTATAAAACAAGTTTTTACATACGACTCCATCTACTCGTTGCATCCTAGCGACCGCTAATTTATTCTTAAAGGTAAATATAGCATGTTCATAATGAAGCTATTGTATAAATATAAATTGTTAATCTTTGCAAATATAATAACAGAAAAAGAAAAAAAGTGATCACTAGGACAAAAAAACATTGTGGTGCTTATCTAAAAACAACTGATTCATGAGGGGCCAAGGAAAATGAACATTTTTTTCCAAACTAGAATTATAGGCTAGCAGACACTAGGCTAGAAAACTTTTCATACGGTAGAGTTTATCCATAGAAAATAAATCATATTGAAAAGATACAAATGATAACAAATAAATCTAGAATTTATGTCATGGATATATAAATATACGTGTAGAATCCTATATGTAATTAGATATAAAATTGGGGTTTCATAAATAGGTTTCCGAAACAAAGAATTATATTGTGGAAGCCTCAAAGCTATGTGAATTTTTGACATAGATTAGCGGGACCAAAAGGAAGAATATATTAATTATAAAATACATAGTGATTAAAATTAGATTTAATACTATTATTGTATATATAATGTGTTTAAATTCCAATGTACAAATAATTAAATTGTTGAAGACATTACATTTGGTTAATTCTACATGGAAAGACATATATAACTGGAAACAATTATCATACAATTGAATTCTTAATATGGTTTTATAGTTTTGAATTAATTTTTTAACCTCATATATTTTCCTGAAATGTCTAAGTTGCAACCATGTAAAAAATATAATATGCATTAATTAGTGACATTTCTTTGCATCATCTTAATGAACAACATTAAACTATTTTGGTTCTCCTGACCAAAATAAAATTAAAAAATTTGAGTATGCAAGTATCCATCATTATCCTTAAAAAAGTGCAGGAACGAGAATGAATAATTCAAAACAAAAATAACCAAAGATAGACATACAATGGCAGAAATGGGAATGCATTAAACAGAGATAAATAATAGAGAAGAAAAGTAATTAAAATTTATTTCGTTAACACAAAAAAAGTGAGTTTTTATGAAGAACAAGGTAGTTTGTCATGGAGATCAAAAGCAACTAGAAAGTAAGGCTTGACTGGGGAGCATGATTCAGTAGGAAAAAAATGGGGCTTGTGCGGATCACGATTGGACTACCGTTCAAAAAAAGGAACCAATCGAATACAGGGAAACTAATAGACCCTGTAGTAAAAAAGGTACAACTTTACTATAAATACCTAGTTTAATAATATTTGGGATTATTTTGTGCTTTATGATGACTGAGAAACCTCCATCTGCTACCTCAATCAAACAATTTTCTCAATTCTTTTCACAACCTATCTTGTTATCCTCCTTCATGTGTGTCCTTTGTGTGCATACTTTTTGTGTGTATTTTGTGTGCCTTCTCTGCAAACAAGATTATAATTGCATGTAAAAAACAACCAAGATTCAAACACTCGGCCCTACAATCTACGACTTGCACATATTTTTATTTATTTTGAAGACATGCTTTTCTGATTGACCAAAAATATCAGAAATCCTACTCAACATTTCTCTGAAATATTTAATAATTTATTTATCACATTCCATGAAATAAATTTCAAAAATAGAAAAAGAGTGGTATACAAAAATTTGAAATTTTCACTTTCCCTCTCTAAAAGCAAAAGGGCGGGCTATTGAAATTTCAAATATCCAAAAATGTGGGGGAATTCAAATTTCGCTATATTTAATTTTCCATGGCTTAAAAATTAAAACTAAGAATGAATTAAAAAAATGTAATTTTTCATTATCTATAGCCTATGATAATATAAACATAATAATAAAGACGTTATACAACATATGTTAAAACAAGCATAGTAAAAAATATATTATAAGAAAACAGAGGAAATAAATCCTAAACATAATTTTGAATTTTATTAGAATAATATACAAACATTAACGTTCCATTCTTTATAAAAATCAATTTCTACATTGTTAGATATAGTGTGTGCTAATTTAAATTAATTATCCAATTAAAATGTGCCATGTAGTAAGTTCAAACAAGTTATTTGGGATACATAATGAGTCTAGCAATCCAAGATTGTACAAATAGGTTAATGTATGGCAATTTTCAAAATAAGAAACGTTTGAGCCTAGGGTCTGATGTGTCATTTCTATCAATAAGTTAAGGAGTATAGCGAGGGGGAATAATTTTCTTTGTTAAGAAACTATGTGAAATATGTCTTAAAAATCATGTATCTTATGACAACTACATACTAAGCCTAATGATCCACAACTTTATAGATAGTGTTTATAATGAGAAGAGTAGTAAAGGTAGGAGCCTAGCGGCTGATAAGCTATACGATGGGTTGCTAGTTTATGTATCTTTTAAAAAATAAGAAACTTTTGAGTCTATGGGAAACACATAATATGTCTCAATCCATTTAAATGGTATGTAATGTAGGAATTTCCCTCCACCACACAACCTAGAAAATATGGTACAATTAAAATAAATGGATAACATTATCATTCAAAATCCATGCACATAGTGTTGAAATAAGAAACAGTTGATCCTAGCGGTCGTTATGACATTCCATTCATTACGTACAAAAGCTTAGTGGTCACTAAGAATTTTCTCTCGTACGAAAAGATGTGGATTATATGTTACAAACAATAAGTCGTTTGAGTACCACATAATCCATGAAAACAAAGTAGCGACCCAAATCTATATACATATAGTATTTATAATGACTGGTAGTAATGGTGGGAGCCTAGTAACCACTAAAATAGAACATGATATTTTATTTTATCATTATTTTCAACTTATGAAACTGTATATCCTAGCATCCACTATGTCGTTACTTTCGATATGGAAAAAATTCTTAGCAATCACTAAGCATTTTCTCCCATAAGATATGATGTGAACTATGTGTTTGAAAAAATATACCTTATGGGAACTACATAAAGATTGATCCTTCTATATGGTATGTAGTACAACTATTGTCTCTGCTAGGTACATTCTAGTCAGCATGATATAATTATAATCAATGAAAAAAACTATCGATCCAAAGTTGTACAAATAGTGTGTATGATGACCGTAATGGTAAGAGCCTCACGGTTGCTCAGATAGGACATGATTTATTATTTTATCATAATTTTCAATGAAATAAACTGTTGAAACTAGTGTCCGATGTGTCGTTACTTTCAATAACTAATGAAACTAAGCGTTAGGTAAATAAGTTTTGATACAAAACATTGTGAATTATATTTTACAAACAATATATTTTATGGAAAATACATATGGCTTGATCCCTATCGAGGATTTATAGTGTATCACTTGTTTCCACCATTGATAGTCTATCAGATATGATAGAATAATAATCAATGAAAATCACTATCAAGCCAAAAATGTACAAATAGTGATTACGATGACAAGATGAAATGGTAGGACTCTAGCTTCCTCTAAGCTAGGTCGTGATTTGTTATTTTATCACAATTTTTAAATTCTTAGTGATTTTTACCCTCTATGGGTACAACGTATCAAACATTAAATGTTTACTGCCTAAGAATATTGGTACTCCAAATTTGTTAGTATAAGTTTGAAAAATTTGGAATAAATTTATGTAATTAGTATTGTAAATTTAACTTATAGTCTGAGTAAGAGAGAAAATACCCTTGTTTTAGTGGTACTTAGAAAACATTGTTAATAACCAAATCTTTTCTCAAATAGGTATAACCCACCATGACCTTAAAGAGAGCAATGTTTCCATGAAAAATGACTATTGTTAAGAGGGCCATACTCACGTTTAGGAAAAGTTTAATCCTTCCCATTTTATTTTGATAGCTTGTTGTGGAATTGGCCACCAAGTGCTACACTTAAAATATCATACTTAGACTAGTTATAGACATTTAAACACAATGAATAAAGTATGTCCAATATACATATATTTCAAATTGTCTTATATAACAAAAAATGATGAGCTATCACTAACTTTGTTAATGTGATTTTTTGCTCAAATAATCTCTTAAAAATAACAAACATTATATCTTGTGACCACTCTCCTTTAAACATAATCATTTGTCTTGTTACAGGAATTTAATCCTCACTACTACAGCATTAATGATATACACATAAATCACATAATCTTCTAAAACAAAAAATCTCGAGCTACCCCCCACAAGTTGACTTGTTTGTCATCAAAGAGATTCCAAACACTACCGAGAAGAAACCTCAAGATTATTCTCCTCAGGGTGTTGATTTAGTGATGGATTGTGACTCACCACCCCTTGCTGAGGTCCACATCCTATCAAGTCACTTGAAGTTGTTCTTCCAATCTCAGTGGAATAAGGAAATGAGGAATGGAAGGTGGTGAATAGGAAAAAGAAGGGATACACAAAATCTAAACCCTCCATTGTCTCGAACAAGGCAGGAGTACTATCTTTTTGTGTGCTCTCATTGCTACATCTGGATTATTAACCTACTGTGCTATAGTGGTTATTGTGAATTTGTTGTCTATTAGATGTAGGGCTGCTGGGTATAGGTTATATTATTGGAAAACTATTTTATGCTATTAAGTTAATTTCTTAAATCTTTATTTTGATCTCTTTTTGAAATATTGAATTTGTAAAATCTATCTTTTGAGCCTTGTTGTACAAGGTTATAATCCCTACCAAAAAACTTGTTATCCAAATTTTCCCCTCAGGATAAATTGGAAAAACATGACCTCACACAGAAAATAAAGGGATTGATTCAGTCATGGGAGCTTTCATTTTGCATTGGAGCCAGGTGAGTTGAAGTGGCAGAGATTTTGGATTCAATGGATCGAAATCCAAAATCGTGAGCTCAAAAGGTCTGTATATAAAAGTCCGAAGTCCAAAATACAGACTTCAAACATTCCAGAGTTCATATTTAGCAGATGTGAGGAGTAAAAAAGCCTGAAACCCAAAGTCTGAAATTCAGACTTTAGGATTTTGGGTTTTTAGAGAAATGCGTCACCCAGACAAATGCACAGTAACCAAAATCTTGAAACCCCAACCCTTGAAATCCTGAAACCCGAATCCTTGAAATATCAAAACTTGAACCCCCCAAAAACACAAAGGTATGAAACCTGAAATTTGAATCTCAAACTTTGGGGTTTTGGAATTTCAAAACATTTTGGCTCGAGTGATGAACCTACCATGCAACATGGTTTCAGATTCCAAACTCTAAAGTATAAATTCAAGACTTAGGAGGTTCAGCATTTCGGAACTCTCAAGCCAACCTCCTAGATGAACAGTGACAACAACCTCCGAATTCAAAATTCCCGAAGCTTCGAGTCCCGAAAGTCTAAAATTTCAGATTTTGGAGGGTTGGATGCATGCTTAGAGTCTGAAAAAAGAGAACCAACCCCTCAAATTTATTGGAGTATGGCACCCTCATCTTCAGATGGCCATAACGTTTGACTGGGAGCTCATATTTGCACAAAATAGGACTAAGTATTTCAAAATGAGGAAATACAGTCCACCATTTTAGAGAAATGTTTCAAGATTTCTCACCTACAAGAATGACGTGGTATGGGCTTATTTTCTTTCCCAATAAGCACTGTACAATGGAGTATGGGCTTGTCAGACTTTCCCATCACTCCTATAGGGACAATGATGAAATTTGCAAGAAATTTGAGTGCATTTTTGGATTTTCTTCCCTCTCTCTCCTCATTTTATTCCTCTATAAATTATAAGGGGTTGCATTGTGTAAAAAGGCTGATAAGTTTCTCTCCCATGTAACCCCTATTCTAGTGGGGTTTTAGGCCTTCCTCCAAAATTTGTAATGGCTTCATGCCTTCTTTTACATGCAATGTATTGTGTAAATTTTAAAGGGAAATAAAATTATCTTCTATGTTGATTGTTCTGACCTCTACATGATTTTATTATTTTATCTTGCCTCTCATTACAAACAGGTGGTTATGTATATCCTCGTTCATTACAGAGCTGGGTTTGTTTTTCTCATTTCGGGAATGATGTACTAGGTGTGATCTATTTTGTGGTGCAAGACCACCCTTTCTAGATTCATTTATTCGTCATTGTTGCAGGTTGGGGAAGTGATCAACACTCCTTTCTTGGTGTATAACCTCTCTTAGTGTAGGTTTTCATTCCATGTATCTTTCTCCCTATCCTCTTGGAAGCATTAGATTAGGATTAGTCAGTATTTTTTCATACATTAAGAGTAGTTAGTGGCAGGTAGGTTAGGAGAATGAACCAACTTGAACTCCAGAGGGTTATCCGAATTGCAAAGTACCACACTTTGGGATAAATTCATGTTTGAAAAATCAAACTGACTGCCTCAACCATCCACTTGCGAGCATCAAGGGTGTTTTGATTTTTCCATAACAAAACAATTTATCAATAATAATAAAAAAAATATTGAGCTACCACAAAGTACGTTATTGTCATTTGTTGTTCAAACACTCTCTTCGAAATACCAAATATTAGATCTTAATGCCCTCTATGGTTTATCATTCAATAGGTGCAAATGGCTTAAAATATGTTTCAGGCTGTTCTTTTATATGTTGACTAGAAGTCTATATGCCACTAAAGTGTGTATTTTTTAATGTTCCTATCATGCCGTCTTTATAATGTTATATCTTTTTTGGTTCATATGTAATACTTTCCAAAGGTCTAAATGGTTTCATATATTTCAATGCATTGTAATTCAATTTCATACGTTTAGAAAAATTATATTATTATTGATTTAATCCAAAAAATATGAATTACTGTAGCAAATTGAATGATAGATAGTATTTTCTATCAAAGCCTAGCAACAACTAACCTTTAAGTTAATTACTCTGTTATGATACATAGTAAAGAACTTTAGAGGTTGGTGTCCACTAGGGTAGTATTTATATTATTTATTAAAAAATGCAAAAAAAACATTTTAAAATTTGCAAATGACCTAATTATTAATGTATTTTACTCTAATCATAGGTAAAATGTATTCCATTGTTCATGTTGCATTCAGAACAATTCCATTCATCGTAGGAGGTATTTTTTGGAAGAAAAGAGATGAGGAATGGTTTGTGGAAATCCATTCCCTTGAAAAATACAATGTCGAATTATGGTTATCTTTTGTTATAGATGACAATCATGATGAATTTGGGATTGTTCCATCATTAGATGTTATTGATTTGGGGACACTACGTGTCCAGGTGAAATCCTTCAAATTTGAAAACAATAAGTGTATTATTATGGATATGTATTTGGATGCTTCTTTGTTCATGAAATGGAAAATGCATGCCTCCATAAGTAGCATACTGTTGGTATCCAAATTGATTCTCCCTTGGAAATCGAGCAACATCAAATATTTAACAAGACACTAAGAGACATATAGATCTTATTATGAGTCGTTTTGTAACCAGGGAGGGGATTTGTCTGCCTCTTTGTCACTCAGACATCAGAGTAATGGATATAACCTTCATTAAGAATTTGATCTATCCTTACTACTTTAGGTCGTGCCTTTCAACCAGGGTGAGAGGACCCGTTTTGTAACCTCTGTCGGTGAAGGAGAATGAAGATATCCTTCTTTGCACAAATCTGAAAGAGGACCCTAAGAAAATATGATCAATGCACCATAATTTAACTCTCATGAGTTGTCACTTCTAAATAATGGTGATATTTCCTAGACAGGGCTAAGGTTACTAAAGACATTATGGAATCCTGATTTCTTTTGTATATTTTAGCAATAGAATTTATACATTTGTGGACACACAGGGAAAATAGGGGTAGTTTAGGATGGATTCATTGTTTTTGAGTAATTTTTGTGGGAGATTAAGCGAGATAAAATTTATTATATCAAATATTTGAGAGAATTCACAACAATTGGAAAGCTAAATGATAAAAAACTTCAGAATAGCTAAAATATTCCTTCAACCAGAAGGTGTGCATCAATGGAGGCCTAGATTTGCACGGTTTCACACAATCTCCAAGAATTTAACATGAAAGTTCAAGCTAAAGACTCAATAAAACATCAAAGACCCCTGGTTCCTCATGCCTAAGATACACTCAAAGGCTTACAGACAATCTATATCAACAAATGAAAGTGAAGTGATTTTAAATTGTTTATCTCATTATAGGATGAAGGCTCTTCTTGAAATGAAATTACAAATACCACTAAATTGTCATAGGGAAGAGATCCTGTGTGATTCGGAGGGACTTTAACACAAGATTGCAATAGGAATAAGAAAAACTACTTCTAGACATTCTGAAATAAAGCAAACACAAATTGCTCCAAGTTTGACACAGATTAACTCGATATTGATTAGATTCATCAGCAGGGGAAAGTTTCTTTGAATAATCTCAGATCTTGTCAATGGTTGTACACTCGCAACTAACATAACGTGATTGAAATTTAAAACACAGGAAATTAAGAGGTTTCTTAGATTGGTCTCTCAGGAAGATGGGATCTCTCAAATTTTCTCTTAAGAATTCAACCCCCGATCTTTTGCAAGAGTATTCTCATTGCATTTATACATTTCACTCGCTCACTCATCCCAAAATTTCCCCCCAAAAATAAGAATATTCGAGCGACCTTTGCTTGTAACCAATTTGTCTTGAAAAGTGACGTTTAACAAATTTGCAACAGAAAGTTACCAGTTGGACAAATCAAGAACTGAACATGTTTCTCAGACCCTCGACTAATGACTAATGACTAGGATGCCATGCCACAAATTTTTAACAGTCCTTCTAATCATTCTCTTTATTCTGTCATGCGAGAAATCTCTGCTTTAATGATTTTTTGGAGGCTCTGTACAGCTGGATCTGATAGGTAATACTTTTCACCCTCGAGGCAAAACCTTTTTCATCCTTTGCACATGCAACCTCCATCATTTAATCCTTTTCCCTCTCCTTCCCCTACAACTCTTTCCTGCATCTAGATTCTCTAGTAATTCACATTTTTACAAGCGCCTGAGCATTTCCAACTTCAAAATTTCAAACTTAACAATCTTTGGACTCAAAAATTAAGCTCTTAATCCATTCAATTGCACTTTGCAGACAAAAATGATAACGAATTTCATCAAAAACGATGAAAATCAATGCGTATTTGCATTTCCAGGAGTCTTGGAGCAAAAATGGCTAAAAAACATAGGAAATGCACAGGAACTATTGATTCTTCCCCTTCTCAACTTTAGATTAGATTCATCCACATGTTTCCTTCACACAACTACAAAGGAGAAGTACAAGGGAAAGTTTCCTAACAAGCGCGGGCCTTCCATGTGCCATGGGCCCAAGAAAAATGCCTTTTAAAAATCTCAGTATAAAAGGATCTAGTGGAAGCCTCCATGTGTTTCCTTGGCACACCTTTGGTATGGTCCTCAAAAGAGGAGACCCCAAATAGGCATGGTCCCTCCATGTGTACTAGGCCTTCTGAGTTGTTGAAAAATTTGAAGGATCAACAGAAAGTGCCATGTGTTTAGGGTCTGAGACACTTTTCCTTGGCTGTTGAAAAGTCCAAGCAAGGGCAGAGTTAGTGGAAGCCTCTAAGTGTCCTCTTGGAACTTCTTCAAAATAAAATTTGGGGGCTGATCCCCAAATAGGCACAGTCCCTCCACGTGTCCATGGTCCTTTACAAAGCTGCACCGGCTGCATGAAAAGTTTTTTCTAAGTATAGAGCAGCAGTCAATTGAAAACTCCACGTGTCTCCCTAGCGCAACTCCAAGGTTAGACCAAAAGGTAAATTGTTAGATGAGCGCTTCAGACCCTCCACATGGAATAGTTTTGAGTTGACGCAAACCTTATATTTTCAAAGTTCCCTGCCGAGCCACATCCAACCAGAAAGGGCAACGTTTCCACAGATAATGAGATATAAATTTGATGGGGAAAACACACCCGTCAAACTGTAAAATTCAGAGAAGATCACTATTTGTGCCTCGGAGATGAATCTTTCTTTCAAGGAAAGAGAATTATGGAAATTATATAAGGACCAAATGTGATCCACCGAGTGAAATATAAATTAGAAAGGACCACTTTTCCATAGGTATTGGGACAAAAATTGTCAGGGAAAACAAAACATGAGTATGGAAAACCATGGAACGAAGGGAAAAACCTGATTTTACACCCAAGTTACAAATTCTTTCACATGGACAGAGGAACATAAAACAAATTCAAGATTCAAAGTGATCCTCGACCAAAGGAAGGGGCTGATCATGGCAACCAAATGGAGGACATAGTTTTCATGCATCAATACGAGGAGATAGAAAAGAAGATAAACTCCAAAAATTGAATAATTTTAAGGACAAATGGGGTGAGGTAAAATTGAGCACCAACATCGGCTCGAACTCGGGGATGGACACTCCCTACGAGTGCCATAGGAAAAAAGAGCAGTGTACCAAGTGCCAAAAATAAACCATTGGGTGACAGAGTCAAAGAAAAAGCTTGCAGAGGAGAACAGTAATAACCAACTCCCCCAAGGATGAACTGAGAAACCAAAAATACGGCTTCCAAGGACAAGGATGAAATGAAATAGAAAAACATAAAAATAGAAAGAAACCAAATGACTATACATTGTATAATGGTGTATACCTTGATTTTGAGAAATCAAATCAAGGAAATGTTTCAAATGCCTTCCATTAATAGGCAACTAAGGAAATTCCCCATCTAAGTCTTTTAATAAGAAGGTATGTTCACCAATTCTAATTTCAATTGAATAAGGGCTCATCCACAATTCAATAATTTTTCTATGTTTTCCCTTATCCTTGTGCCTGCTATCCCATAATTACAAAAGATACCCCACACTAAAATCTCTTGGAGTTACTTTCTTTTAACAACACTTCTTCAATTTTTCTCTGAATTTCACATGCCTCTAATGGGATGCCCTTCTTTCTTTATCTAACTCAACAATCTAATTTATATGAGCATCATAGGGACTAACCTCTTGATCTTCCAATTGTTAAAGAAATTGAAAAGAAGATAATTGCATATGTAGGGGAAGTAGAGCTTTAATTCTATACACCAACTCAAATGGGATTTTTCTAGTAGCTTGTTTAATAGTAATTCAATCAACCCAAACAAAAAAATTCAACTTCTCACCCCACTTCCTTTTCTTGAACTCCAAAGTTTTTCTAATCATATTCAATATATTTTTATTGTTGGACTCTGCTTGTCCATTTCCTTGGGGATTATAATTGGAAGCATATGTAAAATTGATCCCATATTCATGGCATATGAAAACCAAAGGTTTAGCTTGAAAGGTCATGGCATTATCAACAACTATTTTGGAAGGTACCCAAAATTTGTAAATGATATGATTCAGGACAAAATCCATGACAATTTGGTGAGTTTCCTTCTTGGTGGGGATTTCCTCCACCCACTTGGTGAAGTAATCTGTGGCCACTAGTATCCACTTATGGCCTGCACTTGAAGGATTAGAAATTTACCCAATGAATTCAATCCCCCACTACTTTAATGGGACTTCAACTGATACAGGATGTAAAGGAAGGGAGCCTGAAGCTTTTAACTTTCACATCTTCTAACCAAAAAAGTTGTATCCTTAAAGAGAGTTAGCCACCAATAACCAACCCTTAAGATCTTATGAGTTGTGACTTTTCTAGAAAAATTCCCTCCCAAAAACTCTTCCATGGAGATTAGCAATTATCTTAGGGGCTTCATCTTCAGTTTGCATCTTAAGAGAACTCCCTCAGGGTTCTTCCAAGCTAATCCAAAACCAGTAATGACATATTCTTGGGAAGATAACTTAATCTGTCTTTTCTTATTCTTACTTAAATGTTCAGGGCACTGTAGATGTTTGAGATAAAATATGATGTCCTTGTATCATTCAGAATTTATCAGTTTTTCAAGGACATTCAGCCTTTCTTTTTCAACTTCATTTATCTTAATTATCTACAAATTGCTCTCTGTCATAATTTTTTCTAGGCCCAAACCTCTAACCAATTTTATTTTTTGGATATCCATATCATACTCTTGTAATTCGTTTACCCATCAACATCTCTTTCTTAAAACCTCCATTTCTGATAGGATATATTTCACCATGGTGTGGAGAACATAAGAAATGATTTTGGAACTCATAATATATGGCTTGAAGACCTTTGTTGATTTTACCAAAGCAAATGCTTGCTTCCCCATGATAGTATATTTTAGCTCAGTTCCTTGTAATGACTTACTGAAAAATGCAATTGGTATTTTAGCACCCTCATCATCCTTCTACAAAATAATAGATGTAATAGTACTTTCTGAAGCAAAGGAAAAAATTTGGAAAGCCTTCTTATTATCTAGAGCTACTAAAATAGGGGCATTATTTAATGCTTCTTTGATCGTAGCAAAATAGCTTAATAGTTGTTTCTTCGCATTTGATACTTTGATCTTTCTTTAGCATGCTAGTGATTGAGATAGTTAGTTCCAAAAAGTTGGAGATAAATCTCCTAATAAAATTAATCTTCCAAAAAAAAGGATTGAATTCCCTTCTTGGTTCTTAGAATAGGGAGTTTTCTAATGGCTTATACCCTCTCAGGATCAATCATGACCCCTTCCTTTGACACAATGTGTCCATGCAGCTTTGCTCTATGAACTCTAAATAGGAACTTTTTGGGATTTAGTGAACTACCATACTCCCTGCATCTTAACAACATTCTTTCTAAGTGTTGTAGGTGGTCACTCCTTTTTATAGAGAAAAGAGTCACATAATCTTGATATACAACAATGGAATAATTAATATAGACAGAGAAAGCTACATCCGTTGCTCTTTGAAAAGTGGCTCCAACATTCATTAGATCAAATAACATTATGACATATACATATGTTCCCCAAGGAGTACTAAAGGCAGTCTTTCTTTGCTATGATTCCTTCACAACTACTTGGATATATCCAGAAAAACCATCCAAGGTGGATAACAATTCTGAACCAGTGACCAAGTGTAACATATTTTCCATATTTGGTAGAGGGTGGTTATCCTTCATTGATGCTCTATTCAAGTTTCTAAAGTCCACATACAACCTTATATCTCCAATCTTCTTCCTAACAGGCACCAAGTTTGCAACCCATGATGAGTACCTTGTGAGCAATATGATTCCACCATCCCTCATTTTTTTCAATTCTTCTTGCATATTCAGGGAAAAGAGTGGATTGATTGGCCTTTGTTTGTGCCTAAATTTCTTCACAGAATATTTTAAGGGAATTTTGCGTTGGAAAATATTCTCTCTATATGCTTTTAGTTCAGAATAAAACCATGCTAAGCAATCCTAATATTTCTTCAACAATTGGACTTATGACTATTTTTATTCCTTTCTCAGATTGCTACCTGACCAGATCTTACATGGTTTATCCTTCGTTCCCAAGTCATGCTCTTCACAATTCCTTGAGGCTGACATGTGTATATTGAAAATGAAATCAGCATTATCAAAGTTTGATTCAAGTGCTACTAAACCTCTAGGAATAGTATTGGTCTTGAACTGAATGATGTCTACACAAACTATTATCTCCCAATCTATATGTTGATCAGTAAATTCTCCTTGGTTCTGTAAAAATATTTGCACCTGGGCGTCATCTTCGAACACTTGTCAGTGTTGAACATTGTCAAGAAAAAATGGCCTAGTCAATACCTCACTATTATACTCACAATAGGGGGATACAACATAATTTTCAAATCTAGACCCGAATACGGCCAATTTGTTTGCTAGAGTATTATACTTCCTATCATGTTGTATTATGTTGAAGGAGTCAAACATCTGAATGAAATGCCATACTGCATGCTTATACTACTTCATTCTCTGATTTTTTGTTGCATAAAGTTTTCTAACTTGGTTGACAATTAGCTTTAAATCACCCTTAACAATGATGTCTCTAATACCATATTTCCAAGTAATTCTTAGACCCAAGAGCAGTGCTTCATATTCAGCAATATTGTTAGTGCACTCAAAGTTGAGTTTAAAAGAGAAAAAAAACTCTTCCCATCCTAGAGATATCAGAACAATACCAGCACCATTTCCAAATTTAGAGAAAGCCCCATCAAACAACAAAGTCCAAGGAGAACCTACTTTATTAAAAGACATGCATTGATCAATTTTGTGCTCTTTACCATTAGAAAATCCAACAAATTTATCTACATTAGTGTCAATATATAATACTTCATAGGAAGCATTATTGGGATCCTCAATGAGATTTAGCATCTTCTTTTCACCATGCAACTTTACAAGGCTTCCGTCAATAGGTATAGTGGAAACAAACATATACATTTGCACACTACCACCAAAACTAGCAACCCACTTTCTTGATAACAACATTCCCCATTTTGTAGGGAAATCAACAATAACAACATCTAGTTTTAAGTTCCTTCCTCGGTAAGATGCAAGTTGTAATATCAGCCCCTTGACACATCCCACCACTAACACCTCTCTCAAATCCATGGCAGTTCACTTCCCATAAGTGGTTCTCACTTTGATATCTCATTCATTCATGACCTCAAGAGGAATAACATTGCATGATGCTCTTGAATCAAACATACAATTGTGTAAAAACCTCTCCTTAATAATCAAAGTGGTGAAAAATGGATCTACATTCAGTTTAGACTCAGCCAAGGATGTTCCCATATATACTTTAGGTGGCTCATCTATTTCTTCTAGCACTTGGGGTTTTTTCAACTCTGAAACGGTATGAGGAGTCTCAACAATGTTTACATTTCTTCCCTGGGTAATGTTTTCTTCTTTCAATCCCAAATACTCAAAGGCCCTTTTCTTCTACTCAGGAATCCTAAGTAGCTCAACAATTGGAACATAAATCTTGATCTGACTCAAGACTTGGGCAATTTCATAAGGAACGTATTTGGGCAAGGAAACATTTGGAGTAAGACTGAGAAACTCATCTGAGAGCAAGGGATTTTCATGGTCTGAGCATGGGCAGGGATACGAGTTCTTCTTGGGGACACAAGGATTTTTCCAGATGAATCTTTCTTAGGAAATGTTATGTTTGTGGAGCCTATTTTCATGTTAGAGTGTGGTACACCTTCTATGTGTTACACTTAGGTATTTTTACGGCGGTCCCGCTTACCGCTGATTGGGTCAGGGGGGTTTGGGGGCGAAGCCCCCGAAGCAAATTTTCATGAGTAGTTTATTAACCCATGGGTAATGGGTAACCGTTATGGGATGTTTTTGGACCCATGTTTTTTTGGTACCCATTGTTTTGTAAAACCGCCTCTTCGGTTTCCCATAGGTTTATGGGACAGTTTTGTTTTTCCCCATTATTTTGATATCCATGGTTTTGTAAAACTGCTTAAGAAGTTGTCTATTTATATGGTCTTATACAAATGATAGATGTACAAGCAAGTGTATTGCATATGTGTTTTGAATTCGGGTGTGAATTCTGTAGAGTTTGTTGAGCATAGCTCCAAATGGATTTGGGTATTATATTGAGAGAGTGGAAGCTTGTAATAAAATTTGAGCAAGTGATTCTTGGTGGACGTAGCCCAAATTGGGTGAACCACGTTAAATCTTGTCTCTCTGTGTTGTGTTATTTATTCTACACTTTTATTTGAGATCTGTAATATTTTCTGCATATTAATTTCTACTGTTGCGATTCTGTAAGGGATTATTCTGCATATTTTATCTCTTATTTCCTAACAGGAAATTCTTTTGAGATATTGGTGAGAACTGGAGTTTTTGGTTTGTCCTGAGGCCCTTCCCCTTTGACAACTTTACTCCTAGTGTTATATTCCTTTTGATGGCCAAATTCAACATTCATTAACAATTGCCTATCCACCTCATAAGGGATTCCTCCATCATAATTTTTAATCATTAACAACCTTAAGTATTCAAAATCATTACTAGGAAATTGAAAATATTGTACCATATCTATTTCGAAAGTATGAGGAGGAAGGGGTGATACCTAGTGGATGCAATCCCAAAAATCTATAGCAGTTCTGACACTACTTAATTCAGTCGAAGTTAATCCTTGATGTGAGCTTCTAGAGCACCCCACCATGCACACATCATCATCAGTGTCATCATCATCTTCCTCAACTTATTTGTCTTCATCACAAGGGGCTTGTGGCAACAAACCTTTGTCACACCACTCAATTTCATTGGCTTCTTCCCCAGTAGTAACTCTAGCAGGCAAAGGATAAAGCACAATTCTATTCTCATAGGCTTGGGGTTGTCTATTTCCTAATCCCACGAGTCCTTAGCCTTTTTCATCAGATATCTGATCACCTCTGGGATGACTGGAAAATGTTTCTTGACCTTGTCACCTATGCTAACCCTAGGAACCCTGTCGAATCCCCTTCTCTGCTCTAGCCAGTTTATAGGAGATTTCTTTAACAGCTCCGGCCAAAGTTTTTACAACCTCCTCCAGATCCAAAACTATACTTGACTGAGGATTCTCTCGATTGATCATCTTGATTCCTTACCTCTTGATAGGCTTACCAACTACTTTAATATTGTTTTCAATTTTCAAAGCCATGGTGAAGGTCTGCCTCAATGTTGTTGGGTTCTTGTCTCTTAAATAATAGGAAGCTTTCTTATCAAAAGAATCAAATTATTTTATTAAACAAAAAACATCACTTGGCCTCAAGATCACAGGTAGCCTATTTAGGGTCTTATTAAACCTTGTATTGAAGTCATAAATAAACTCATTAGGATTATTTTTTATATTTTCAAATTCTGATAAAAGAAACCTAGTGTCTGTTTTCTCCATACTGCAATCTAAAAGCATTCTTCATCTCTGTCCATGAATCAATGGAATTGTCTGGAAAATATTTATACCAACCTCGTGCACCCTCCTCTAGAATATGAATAAACAAATTTATGTACACATCCTTAAATTCAATCTCAAATTCTTCCATCATATTGACAAAAAGCTTTAAGTTTTGATCACTAGTAATAGCATTATTTCCTTGAAATTTAGGAAATCTACTCCTAACATCTTGGGGCACAGCATTTGGATATCAAGCCATACCTCTGAAATCTATAGGACCAAAAGTGTTCACAACAAATGGAGGTCTTGGTGGGGGATGGGCCATAGTGTTTTTGGGAGGTGATCTTACAGGAGAAACAAAATGATGGGGAGTGAGGGGTCTGTGGGGCACAGGAATGCAATCCTCAGAATGAATATTATCTAAAAAAATTGTTTCTTGGAAGATCCTATCAGCTTTGGAGAACATACGGATAGAATGAGATGAAAATTTTTGAAACACAAAAGAAGGACACTCTCTAGCTGGAGAATTTAGATCTATAAAAAGGATTACCTGATTAAGCAGAACTTCAAGAGGTGTGGAAATATTCAATGAGAAGGGTATTAGTTTCCACAATTGATAACTCTTTTCTTGACTTCTGATCTTCAACAACTTTCCAGATTCTTCTTCCTTTAGAATTTGACTTTCCTAGTCCTGGAAAAAACCTTCTAGTAGGGTATTTAACAATGAAAGATCTTCTTCCTTCCAACTTTTCAAATATTAGTGATAAATTTCAATTGATAGAGGTTAAGACACTGGCATTTATCAAAAATGCATTCAACACAGAGTCACCACTAAGGATTTTCACCTTAGTTGTGAAAATACACTAAAATTGATCTGTCAAATGTCTATCAACACTGGATTTATGGAAAGCTTCACAGATATTACCCTCCTTTACCCATATTTAACATTGACAATGTAAACTTAGTCTAAAAAACAAACAAAAACTTGAAATATTACACGCAGAACTTGTAACTTTTCTCGATTCTTACAAATCCCAACAAAGGATGATGTTTAAACCATGTATTTTGCACTTAGATCATGTACGGAAGAAATAAAAATTTATCAGGGTCATTACGTGTACACCTTTGTTCAAATAGTCCCCAGGAATAATGCCATTCTGGTGTTGGTATCCAAATTGATTCTCCCTTGGAAACCAAGCAACATCAAAGATTTAGCAAGACATTGAGAGACAGATAGATCTTATTATGAGTCATTTTGTAGCTAGTGAAGGGATTTGTCTGACTCTTTGTCACTCAGGCATAAGAGAAATGGATAGTACCTTCATTAAGGATTTGATCTATCTTCACTGCTTTAAGCCATGCCTTTCGACTAGGGTGAGAGGACCTATTTTGTAACCTTTGTTGGTGAAGGAGAAAGAAGATATCCTTCTTTGCATAAATCTGAAAGGGGATCCTAAGAAAATATGATCAATGCACCATGGTTTAACTCTCACGAGTTGTCACTTCTAAAGAATGGTGATATTTCCTAGACAAGTCTAAGGTTACTAAAGACATTATGGAATCCTGATTGATTCTACATATTTTAGCAGTATAATTTATACATTTGTGGACACATAGGGAAAATAGGGGTAGTTCAGGATGGACTCATTTTTTTTGAGTAATTTTGGTGGGAGATTAAGCAGGATAAAATTGATTATACTAAATCTTTGAGAGACTTCACAACAATCGGAAAGCTAAATGACAGAAAGCTTCAGAATAGCTAAAATATTCCTTCAACCAGAAGATGTGCATCAATGGAGGCTCATATTTGAATTCTTTCACATAATATCTAAGAATTTAACATGAAGGCTTGAGATAAAGACTCAATAAAACATCAAATACCCCTGGTTCCTCAAGCCTAAGATACACTCAAAGGCTTAAAGATAATCTTTATCAACATATGACATTGAAGTGATTTTAAATTGTTTATCTCATTGAAATGAAATTACAAATGCCACTAAACTATCATAGGGACAACATCTTGTGTGATTCAGAGGGAATTTAACACAAGATTGCAATAGGAATAAGGAAAACTACTTGTAGACATTCTAAAATAAAGTAGACACAAATTCCTCCAATATTGAAATAAGTTAACTCAAAATTAATTAGATTCATCAGCAGGGGAAAGTTTCTTTGAATAGTCTCAAAGTTTGTCAATGGTTGTACACTCACAACCAAATTTATGTGATTCAAAATCTTAAACACAGGAAATTAACAGGTTTCTCATATTGGTCTCTCAGGAAGATGGACTCTCTCAAATTTACTCTTAAGAATTAATCCCCTCGACCTTCTGCAATAGTATTCTCATTGCAATTATACATTTTACTTGCTCACTCATCCCAAATTTTCCCCCCCAAAAAGAATAATATTCAAGGGACCTTTTCTTGATACCACTTTCTATTAGAAAGTGATTTTTAACAAATTTGCAAAAAAAGTTTCCAGTAGGAAAAATCATGAACTTATCACATTTCCTAGACACTCGACTAATGACTAGGATGCCATGCCACAACTTTTTGCAGTCCTTCTAATCATTATCTTTATTTTGTCATGCAAGAAATCCGCGTTTTAATCATTTTCAAGAGGCTATGTACAACTGGATCTGATAGGTAATACTTTTCACTCTCGAGGAAACACCTTTTTATTCCTTTGTGCACCTACAACCTCTATCATTTCATCCTTTTCCTTTTGTTTCCTCTGCAACCCTTTGCCTCATCCAGCTTCTCTAGTAATTCATGTTTTTGCAAGTTCCCAAGTAATTCCAACTTCAAAATATCAACCTTAAGAATACTTAGACTCATAAATTAAGTTCTAAATCCATCCAATGGCACTTTGTAGAAAAAAGTGACAAGAAATTTCATCAAAAAGAATGAAAAACAGTGCGTATTAACATCTCTAGGAGTCTTGGAAATTTTTTTGTAGAAAAATAGATGCACTAGCACAACAACCATTGATTCTTCCCCTTCTCAAATTTGGATTAGATCCTTCCACGTGTTTCCTTAGCATAACTTCAAAGGTGAGGTACTGAGGCAAGTTTCCAAACAAGCACGGGCCTTCCACATGCCCTATGCAAAAAAAAAACAGCCTTTTTTCCTTTGAAAAAATCTCAGTAAAGAAAGGAGCCAGCAGAAGCCTCCATGTTTCACCTTCATGCACCTTTAGTATGGTCCTCAAAAGTGTAGACCCCAACCAAGCGTGGGCTCACCACGAGTCTCATTCCAGCAGAGTTGTTGAAAAAGTTGATGGATCAGTTGAAGGTGCTATGTGTCCTGGGTCCGAGGTAGTTTTCCGTTGCCATTGAAAATTCCAAGCAAGGGTAGAATGAGGGGAAACCTCTAAGTTTCCTCCTAGTGCTTCTTCAAAATAAAATTTAGGGGAAGATCTCCAAACAGGTGTGGTCCCTCCACTGATTTCCTTCGCACAACTCCAAAATCAAACCAAAAGGATAATTTTCAAATGAGCGTCAACCCTCCATGTGGGAAAGTTTTGAGTTCAAGTGGGCCTTAGAATTTCAAAGTGCCCCATAGAACTACATCTAACCAGAAAGGACCACATTTCCACAAATGTTGAGATATAAATTTGACGGGGAAAACACACCTATAGAATCGTAAAATTTAGGAAGATCACAATTTACACCCAGAACTGACTCTTTCTTCAAGGACATAGAATTTGGAAATGATATAAGGCCCAAATGTGATCCACTGAGCCACATCCAAACAAAAAGCATCACTTTTCCATAGGTATTGGGACAAAAAATGTCAGGGAAAACAAAACGCGACTGTGGAAAACTGAAAGGAAGGGAGAAAACTCAATTTTATGCCCAAGTTACAAATTCTTCCACATAAATAGAGGAAAGAAAAACAAATTCTAGACTAAAAGTGATCCTTGACCAAAGGAAGGGATTGATCATGATAACCAAATGGAAGATGAAGTTTTCATGCATCAATACGGGGAGATAGAAAAGACAATAGAGCCCGCAAGATGAAGAATTTCAAGGACAAACAGGGGTATATCAAATTGAGCACCAACACAGACCATATTCTGGTTCAAAATATGGTTGGAATTTAGGGATTCTAATAGATTTTAAAAAAAATGACTGTTCAAATGTAGAAGACATTCAAAATGGTATGTTTACAGTATTCAAAAAATTGTACAGAAATGAGAAAACATCTTCTATTTTTCATTTCTTGCATAGAAAGGGTTTGTTTTCACCTCCAAAACATGCCAATCTGTTTACTATGCTAAGGTGAATATATTTGACTAAATTGGAGATAGACCCATCTAAATCAAAATTGCATGGGTTGGAAAGGAATACTAAATCAACTGGTTCTTTTGAGGCTAGTGTAATAATATAGATGTTTGATTCTTACTACCGAAGAATAAAAAGGGACAACTGTTATCTCGCGAAAGTGTACCCTGTAGAGAGATAGTTGCAAGTTTTGTAAGCTTGCAGAATCTGATCTCTCTCTTTCGTAGATACAATGGAAACACCTCAGGTCTGTGGGTATACCTATTTTGAGGTGAGTCTCTGGTATCAAGGCCGGTTCCTTGTTGATGTATCCTAAACTGCTTTTGGGGTTTAAGGGTAAAAGATGACTATAAAGTGATTAAAACTAAGGTGATACACCAAATTTATATGAGGGATTTGACTGAGTATATGCACAATTGATATGTGAAAGAATTTTTGATGCATGAACCAATAGTTCTTCTATAAAATATCAAGGGCAAAACACTTGGAGGTATTGAGGGAGATTATCACAACAACACTGCTAAGCTGAACATGCACAATAATATTATGCAGAAACTACTGAATTTTACAACAGGGTAAGATGATTAATCAGGGAATTTGCATTCACAAGATTAATAGAAACATACACAAGACTGCAAGTAATTGGGAAGGCAGAAAATACTTCACACTCAGAAGGAAAAACTGGAAAAAATTGCTTCATTACTCCTATATCCAAAAGTCCTTTCTGCCTTGCCAAGGCACATAATATATAGCAAAATAAATTTACCCACCCTTCCTAAAAATAGGCTAAGGCCATACTCGCCTGTGCATCTTATTTTTATCCTTTATTTAATAATAGATAAAGGAATAGAAATAGAACATGCAATTACAAATAGGCATTAATAGCCTTGATTACATTATAGTCAAATTAAAGTTGACTGTTCTATTTTTAAGAAAAGAAGTGTGAATAATTTTCTAAAAATAAGATTGCTTGCTAGGTAAGTCTCTCTCCATGGGCATGCAACTTTGTATCCTTCTCTATTCTGTCCTCTCATGAAGCATGCAAAAATAACTCCTTTTTTCTGTGCTAGCTCCATGTGGGGACCACCCTTTGATATATGAATTTGTCTTCGTTTGAGTTTGGCCACCTTTGTGGACTTAGCACATTACCATGGTTTTAGATACATATGGGGGCACTTTGTAAAAGTCACCACACCATGCTCGGCCACCTTTGATTATTGTCATAGGCTAAACTATATAGTCTGCAACCTTTTGATTATACATGGCCATATAATACTTGTTGGCTTTGTATGTCTGGATAGTATATAATTTAGAAATTCACCGTTTCAGTGATCATAGGGTATAATTTGGTCAGCTTTTGGCATTATTTAAGGTTTAGACTATAGTTGATCCTTTGAAATTTGAATGCAATGATTTGTTTTTGATTTGATGACGTGGGTTGGACCCTTCTCCATAATGACTCACCCCTCCATGCATTTTTTCGGTGGCATATGCAACTCAAGTTGAATTTTCTTTGATATTGTTGATCCTTTTAAACTGTCGATTTGTGTCTTTTTTCATTTCTTGCCATCGATTTCAAACCTGTGATTATGGTTTTCTAACTATGCATTCGATGGACATTGATTGTGGTTAATTTCTTTGAGCCCAGAGCTCGATCCTTGGCCCTTGATCTTCGTACTCGGTTGAAGCTTGATCGTTGATGCTTGAACCTCGGTTAGGGTTTTTTTTACTCTCCTCTCAAGTTGGTATGATAAAGGTAACTCGAACATGATGATAATTTCATTTGGTTTTTACTATGAGGGTGAATACCTGGAAAAATTTATGTAGACACCATTATTGGTTACTTGAAGCTCTAAACTTTTCCATTTATGGTCTTCTGAACCATTCGTGCCTTTGTATATTTTGAAAAACTATGGTTTTTTAATGGCCACCATTGTTGGTAACCCTGAAGCTCGGTTCTTCTTTGTTTTCAGGATCTCTGTGGTCTATTGGTCGCCATGGTCATTCTCCTATATCTCGGTTCTATGTAATTGTTAATACATACTTGTATGGATTTTGCTCCTTTTCGAGCTCTGATGATTATGAAGCTATCATTGGGAATTTTTGAGTTTCTCAAATGATGAGGCTTTAGTTCTTGACCATTTTTGAAGGCTCTAATTTCTTTATTGGCCACCATCATTGAAAGTCTGAAGCTCAGCTCTTGAAGTCAGTCTATCTTTTCATTGATTGAGCTCTACGATTTGGCCTCCATTGTTTTCTTTGATTGGTAAGTCCATTTCCCCTCATGGGTATTTTATAAAAATGAAGAGAAACCCCCTTTTGCTGAACAATTAAAATTTGTATCTTCCTTCTTTTAAGATGGAAATTTTTTGATGGCATGGCCGTATAAATATGCGTATTTTTGAGTTCTGGGTATCTGTATTTTGCTTTGATTTTCTTAGAACAAAAAAATCTTAGTCTTTTAAATTTCCATCTGGGTTTACTCTCTTTGTACATTATGTTGAGGCTCAACTTGGAGGGTTTTTTTTTTCTACACTGTAGTGTCTTATGACCTCTTTCTCCATTAATGATTTCTGAAACTTTCTGCCTTCTAAAAGCTTTACATTTTTGAGTTTAAAATTTATTTGGGTCTCCATTATTTCATTGCATCTTTGTTTTGCTATTAACTCGAGAACTGAACATTTTTTGATTTGGTATTTGTGTTTCACTTCAAAGAGATTATGGCCGTCATTTCTAACTTGTAGTTCTTGTAGCATATTTTGAATACTACCTTTTGGGTTTCCTTAAGAAATGGATCATTGTTCTTTTATGTTGAAACCTTCGAGCTTTGGAAACTTGGCCTGAAAGCTATGGGTGTTCTGAGACAATTTCCCTAATTTTCTATTAATTTCAACCTTCCTTAAGAGATATACTCTCTGCATTAGCTTTCTGAAACTTTCAATTTATATGGTTGAGTGCTTTGTTTCTACGCTCTAAGGGTCTTGATATGTGAATCCTTTTAGTTTTTATCTCTGCTCGAGTTTTGTTTTTTGAACAAGGTGATCATTAGGTTTGTCTCCATTATTGGAGTCCTGAACTTGGCCACTGTGTGTGTCAATTTGCTTCTCTGCAAATATAGGTTCTATATATTACTTTAGGTCTATTATGAAATCCTTGGCTCAATTTTGTATTATGGAAAATCAATTTTATTATAATTAAAATTTCAGGATAAACTTGATTCGATGAAATTTTAGTAGCACCCCTTTGAGTTGGTCATACTGTACTACCAATGATTCGTATCCCCTTTAGGTCTAGATCTTCTAACACAAACTTCTATACTCAAATTTACATTTTATTTGTAATATTCTTTAAGAAAACTGAGTCATCTTCCATTTCAAAACTTCTCTCTTGGATAGATATAGACCTATTTGAGAACGACACCCCCTTAGATTGTGTTATTTTTGACACTCCCGTAGATTCTTCTTTGTGAGTTATAAACATTTGTTTATGTTCCTGGTGAAGATATTTTGTAACTGTAGTTATTCTTGTCCTCTGTAGAAGTGATGTAGTATCTCGATTTATTTATATACTTATCATACATGCTTCATTATGAAAACTACAAAAATGGCTGAACTTTGTTAGATTATCTTGAAACTTCATGTTTTTCAGCTGTTAAGCGATAATGAATGCTCCAAAGCACTTCAATTTGATGATTGAAAGTTCATTCCATTTCTTTTTTGGTTAAATACTGCTTTTCCCTTTTATTATGGATTTGATATGCATGTTGGAAAATTCGTAAATGTCCATTTTACGTGCGAAGCCCTATCAATATTTTCCCAGAATATATATTTTTGTTTTAGATGTAATCCTTTCTTTCCAGTTAACTTCAGCTTCCTAAAACTTAATTCTTCCTCTTTAGTTATAAACTAAAACATGTATTTCTATCTTCCATTCTCTCTTATGTACTGTAACTTCTTCCATTTGCAGAATAGTTGTTGAAGTTTGAGTTACATTCTTCCTTCTTTCTAGCGTGTACTTATGACTTATCAATTTCTTCTTGGCTGCAATCTCTACCTGCACACTTAAGAAAATAGTTAGAAAATACTTATGCTTTTTGGCCTCTATTATGTCCATGTTCTTCTCTTCTTTTCTCTTTTTCTTTCTGAGTGAATAAAGCATGTATGCAGTTTGATCTTCAAGTAGAATATATCTCCTATTATTAGGAGATTCATGTGCACGAACTAAGATAGTAATGAATATGAATTGATCCCTAAGCTCAAAACTGATGGTGGATTTTATTCTTATCAGGTACAATGACTTCCACAAAGAAGATAAGAAAGGAGCAAAAGTTGGAATGGAGCTACTCCGAACAAAAAAGAGAACCACAAGGTGATGATGGGTTCACTCATACTCTTTACTTTCTTTTTCATGCATGTGTACCTCTTATTTCAGTAGCTGTACTTTACTTTCTAGTTACATCCCATGGATTATGTGGGAACATTTGAAATTTCCTTATGAATAAAACATTGAATTTTGTAAATGAGTTGTATATTTATTTCTACATTTCAACTTTTTGTATGGATTGTATGATGAACTAAACAACTTAGTCATTTAATTGAATGTCTTAATCATGAAGGAAAGAACATAAAATGAGAATATGTAACATTTAGTAATGAACTCTAATTCCTGCAGTCTGCACTTATGTTTGTTGTCCCAAAACTCAACACTTCACCTATTCTATAATTCGGTGTCTTCATCAAGACAACACAACTGTCCTTCGGGGCCCTTGTGTTCTTTTGCTAAAGGTATCATGAAATTACAAACTATGTGATCTGTTATGTTTTGTAACAACACACATAGCTATAGATTTCACTTAATCATTAATTAATTCAGCAGTAACCAATAACATCAAAACTTTCTTAGCTTAGGTATACTTCACCAATGCCTTTCATTGTAACGACGAAGTTTCGAGTTGCCCATTTTTGCACACGTGCAAAAATTGTCAACAATAGCAAAATGAGAGAAAAATTTCTACATTATTTGAGAAATAAACATCTAGATAATATTGTATTGACATCCTGTAGTGAATCCAATGTAATCAAAAAATTTAAACTACATGAATCACACTACTGTCAGTTTTTTGTACTGTTGGGTGAAGATAGAAATGGAAAAATTAAATTTGATTCCCATATAGGTTAAAAAATGGAAAAATGGAAAAAATATCATGAGGTGGAAGAAGTTCTTCTCGTCACAGATCAAATAATATGAGAGAAATATGTGATGTCACTGGAAGGAAATATACCAGCAAGGATGGAAGTCACAGACATTTTTTATTGTAAATGTGCATCTCCATTCTAGTTTCCATCAACTTTATCAACTATTCCTTCGACTAAACCTTTAAATGTTGAATGTGTGATCACTGATTTTTACAATTTGGCCAGTGATATTTCTTCCGATGTAATAATGGAGCTTCTAACAGTTATCAGAACTCGTGTGCTGGATTGCATTATTATTGTTCTTATACCAATTGGTTATTCAAAGATGGTAAGAGACACAATACAAAGATACATGGAAAAGGTTAAAGACATTAGAGTATAAATTCTGGATGGATGCTACAGACTATATGATAGCAACGGGATATTCAAAAGTTTGTGTCTTATGTACATAATATTTTGTGTGCACAAACGCAACAATAAAAATTATTATAAAGAAGAGGTAACTAGGGATTGAAGAAACAATAAAAAAAATTGGTAACTGTAAGCAATTGGCCTACAAGGAAACATCCATCCTTTTCCTTGTGAAAGATCATATGAGTTCTGGGCTAAGATGTTCACTCGATGTTGTTCCAAACAATCTCTAGTACTAGTCCTTTACGACGGTAGTGTCGCACTCCATGCATTGGTGGATTCCGAACTACCTACTATTTTTAATGTTGAGACACATAGTCAAGCAATGTTTCTGAAACATTACTATTATCATATGAAGAAAAATTTGTCACAGAAGAAAACTTGAACAAGTGATTTTTTTTAATGGATTTTAACCTAAATATGCTACTTATATAATTATTGTTTATGCAGACAACCAAAAAGCTATAAAAGCTGATGTACAACTGTTTCATCGTGATGCTACACAACCATTTCAACATGGTGGTTTACTTTCAATAATTTAATAAATATGTTTAATGATCTATATCTTTAATTGCCATGGTTTCCAATTCTTATAAAAAACTTATGTTTTTTATAGTTCAGATGAAAAATGTAGAGAACATGGGCACATCAGCCATGAATACACCATCAGATCCAGGTATGTTAATTGTGTGAATTTACAAAAAAATGACTAATAAGACCCAAAAATCTATAAGACAATAAATGATTATGCAGACAACCAACAATTGGACAACGTAATCATGGTGGGCATAGAGGTATCCATCAATGAATACACACTCACAACCTAGTATGATATCCATGTGTATTTTACAACGAAATTATTTATAAGGCTCACAAATGTATAGGAAACGATAACTAACAGACATTAGTTTATATGGCTCTGGAAATCTATTTGTGAGCTACGATAACAATTTGAAATGAAGTATACAGAGCTTAGTAGACTCTATGCATCCATGTTCAATACAGTAATGGTTTGATTAGAAAACCTTAAATTCATCAATATCTTGCTGATTTACAACTACATGTTGTCTATAATGTTTCATTGATTCACTACTGTATATTGAATACTTACATTGAATTGACATTATTTTGTCTTCAACATCATCATAAACAGAACTACATATGGCTTGATCTAGCTCATATGTATGTAAAGTAACACTTGGCTAGGCTCATTAAATGTTGTCCAACTAAGTGTAGCTCAACCAATGATGGAATAACATAGAGTCGCAAATAATCATCAATAGTCGAGGAATGCTTTTTGCCAAAGGGTAGTTCGATGAATATAAGCATAACCTAGTGGCCGCTAAATTTGAATTATAAGACAAAGAAGAATTGATATTGTACTTACCATATCACCACATAAACCATTATGCTTATCCATTTAATCTTTCATTTGTCACAACATGAAATTGATTATTAATTGATTAAAGTTTATTTCAAATACATTATGATCACAATTTCAATAGAAAGAAATAGATTATGAATTGATGATTTTTTATTTGAAATATCTCTTGCATCAACGAATCCAGCAGTGTGTAAAGGTGGTGTAATCCAATATGCAATATCAATTGGTAACTATTAGCCGTAAGCTAAAATGTTGTTTATTTCAATTGGTTGTAATTGATATGTGACCGATGAAAATAAAATTTATTTACTTCCCTACAGGTAGCGATAAGAGTTATTTAATTATTTTGGATATGAAGGACCTACTCTATGGGATGAATATAACATGCAATAAGAAGATGTCATTCAGGTACAATATGAAAGCTATCAACCTCTGAGGTGGCCTATTATAATTTATAAAATTATTATCATCATACTTTGAACTAGGATTCTAGTGATGTTAAAAAAATATCAACAGGCTTCAATAAAAAAATATCGATTGTATTGAATCCAAGACTCACTTAGGGAAGTGAACATTTCAATATAGTAAAAGGAATAACAATAAGAGACCTAGAAAAGGTTTGGAGTACAATTTGTTTTTTCATACAGTTCTAAAAACACTTTGTGTATTACATTAGGTACAAAGGGAAACCCTGCTGAAATTTTTATGGTGGGGATAAAAAGTAGACACAAAGATTGTACAAAAGATAAATTGTTGATGGACGATTTGTACAAAAAAATATGAAAAATAGTGTCTCAAGGATTGAATGTGGTAGAGGGCATCAAATATTTAGAGTAAGAAAATGCTAAATAACTATTTGTCTTTTCAGAAGGTTGTTATGAATGGTACTGCTTAACATTTTCAATAATATATACTTACATATGTTATTATGAAAGTAATGCGTAACTGTATTATATTATGATGAGATTTTTGAAATATGAGTTGGGAGGAGTTATATTTCCACTGATTATAAGCTGACAACATGATTGAATAACTTATGTGGTGAATTATTAGAAAAACTTGCCCTTGAAAAATTGTAAAAAAGTTTTTTTTACACTGATCATAAAATAAATATAAAATTATATTATATATACTTAATTTTTTTGAATATTTTTTAATATAATTAATATATAAATAAATATCTAGAAAAATTGATGGTCATATCTATAATATGCAAGTCATATGTGACAATTATTTCAAATATTTGCAACTATTTTACAGATAAAAACAATTTAAAATGTCTAAACGGGCAGTCAAATTTAACACCCATATATAAACAAAAACATTTTATGTATATAACAAAGCATAAATAATGCTTAGTGGCCATTAGCCCATTTAAAACATAAACATTTTATTTATATAACATAGCATAAATAATGGTTGGTGGCCACTAGCCCTTATAAAATAGAAACATGTTTTGTACATAACAAATCATAAATACTGCCTAGTGGCTGCTAGCCTGTATAAAACATATACATGTTTGTTTAGTCTAAATCATAGACAATTCCTTAACGAATGCTATCCCGTATAATGGATTTCAGTATTTTAATTTTTGGATTCCAATGTATGGGACTTTGGAGTCCAGTAAATTCCAATATATGTGATTTTGGATTCGAATATATGTGATTTTGGATTTCACTATATGTGATTTAGGATTCCAATGTATGCGATATTGGAATCAATTATGTGTGATTTTGGAGTCCATATAATTCCAATATTTAACATTTTAGAATCTAAAACAAGTAGTTTTGGATTCATATATTGGCTATATTGTTTTGTTGTTTAGACTGGTATAAGTCCAGATTTAGTGAAATAAGCGTTAAAAAGATACTACAAAATCGATAGTCATTTGTCAACAAAAATAAGACATTTCACATGCTTAGTAGAAGATAAAGGAAAACACTATGTATATTATATCCTGCACAATAGATATTACCACAAAAAAATAAGAAATAGAAGGAGACACACAAATGTTTTAGTGGGCATCACAATTAACATCAAAAATAAGAAATTGTATGGGCATTCTTACCTCCTACCATATACGTATAATAGTAGCAAAGATTACTAAGATGAGCATAAATAATAGAATATCACAAGCCATTCTCAACATAGTGGAGGTATATCATTGCAAGATACTACTGCAAACACACATTGAAAGTGTTCATATGATTTATGTAAATATGAGTGTAGCTATAACCTAACTGGCCCAACAAAAAGAAACACTAAAGAAGACATCCTGGAACTTTAAATAAAAAATTGAAGATAATTGTCACTGAATTGTCACATAGGACATATGTGAACAAGTTACTATTGTAAAAAGGTAGTTGATTACCTCAATTGGTAAACTTGTAGACAATTGATAAGAGAATTAAAAAAAACATGGTAAAGGAACAAGCCAATGAATTCAATAAGGAAGTGAATGATGGAGTTATCATATTGCAATAATATGTCAAGACGCTCCAAAGACATGGAGTGTAGGAAAATAAGACCAGATTTGAACTCCTATATTATAACACATAGTTTCATACTACCATGAGTGAGAACAAGGTTGATAAGGACATTGATATAATAATGCAAGAAAAAATGATATTGAAAAGAGATTATTAGGAGGTTGATAATGAATTTAAACATTATTATTGGATAAAGACAATGTTGGTGAAAAAATACAATAATGGGAGGAAAATATGCTACACAATATTTTGGATTCGAATATATGTGATTTTGGATTTCACTATATGTGATTCAGGATTCCAATGTATGCGATATTGGAATCAATTATGTGTGATTTTGGAGTCCATATAATTCCAATATTTAACATTTTAGAATCTAAAACAAGTAGTTTTGGATTCATATATTGGCTATATTGTTTTGTTGTTTAGACTAGTATAAGTTCAGATTTAGTGAAATAAGCGTTAAAAAGATACTACAAAATCTATAGTCATTTGTCAACAAAAATAAGACATTTCACATGCTTAGTAGAAGATAAAGGAAAACACTATGTATATTATATCCTGCACCATAGAGATTACCACAAAAAAATAAGAAATAGAAGGAGACACACAAATGTTTTAGTGGGCGTCACAATTAACATCAAAAATAAGAAATTGTATGGGCATTCTTCCCTCCTACCATATACGTATAATAGTAGCAAAGATTACTAAGATGAGCATACATACTAGAATATCACAAGCCATTCTCAACATAGTGGAGGTAGATCATTGCAAGATACTACTGCAAACACACATTGAAAGTGTTCATATGATTTATGTAAATATGAGTGTAGCTATAACCTAATTGGCCCAACAAAAAGAAACACTAAAGAAGACATCCTGGAACTTTAAATAAAAAATTGAAGATAATTGTCACTGAATTGTCACATAGGACATATGTGAACAAGTTATTGTAAAAAGGTAGTTGATTACCTCAATTGGTAAACTTGTAGACAATTGATAAGAGAATTAAAAAAAACATGGTAAAGGAACAAGCCAATGAATTCAATAAGGAAGTGAATGATGGAGTTCTCATATTGCAATAATATGTCAAGATGCTCCAAAGACATGGAGCGTAGGAAAATAAGACCAGATTTGAACTCCTATATTATAACACATAGTTTCATACTACCATGAGTGAGAACAAGGTTGATAAGGACATTGATATAATAATGCAAGAAAAAATGATATTGAAAAGAGATTATTAGGAGGTTGATAATGAATTTAAACATTATTATTGGATAAAGACAATGTTGGTGAAAAAATACAATAATGGGAGGAAAATATGCTACACAATAATTTCACTAAGGAGAAAACATTGTGCATGAGGGATCATCTAGAGGGATTGATTAAGGATTTATAGAATTCTACAACGTTACATGATGTAGTTGTAGAAAATGAAAAATGTGATGATTTGTTTGAAGTCATGAAAGTATTTTCACAGTTGGAAATAAACTTGGGTAGAGTAAATAAAGCTCTTATAGATTTGAGTGTGTCTAAAGTAGACCTCTGCTAGTTCATATATGTATGTTCAAAATATTCTATTACTTTTTCATATTATTTACTTCCCCTAATATTTATCTCTCTTTATCCACTCTCATTATAAATCCTAGTAGGATACGTCTCATTATCTTAGATATAGGCATTGGAAATCTATAAATACCTTTGAGTTAGGGCTACTAACCTTTACAGTTACAATACATGTTCTCCTTGAGAACCATTGGTATGAAGATCTTTTGCATGATGTTGATTTGATCCCCAAAATTTGAGAACATCAAGGGGATCCATATTATAATGTCAAAATGTTTCCAACCCCACTACACTAATGAAGGTTCCAATTCTTGTTGGTCCCGAATATAAATAATTTTCATCAGTAACAACAATAGTACCATTGATGTTGGAGAAAATTATTCCCTTATCCTCAATGTCATCTCTTATACAAAAAGATAAGAACTATATAGAAGCTCTACCATCATCACTAGATAATCATAACAAGAAGCATCTTGTAGAAGGACCGACTCTGACATAAGAACGTCTAAGACTGATTAGTCATAAAATAAAGAATCCCATGCAAGAAATGTAGTCAGTCATCGTTACGTGTAATAACTGTAGAGGTAGGGATTCTTCAGTGTTTCACATTTTTAAGGTCTTTTCCTTTTTATGGGTGCCTCTTAAAAATGAACAACAAATTGAGGAAAAGTAGGTCTATCAACATCTACTTCCCATTTTGGATCCACCTAATCTCTCATGTGAATGGTCGAAAGTGTGGGTGATAAACATATACATTATAAATGTATTTATGCCCTCCATTTCTTCACATGTGTCATATCTGCCAGCCCATCATATTTTTCAAGGGAATAAATATCACCATAATAATGATATGATTATCCTAAATGATAAGATATCCTTAATAGACAAATAAATCCTTGTTTTTTTGGGAACTATATGATGGGATCCTCCTTTAAACCTAGAAAAACCCTAAGTGAAGGTGTTACATAGGGTGGTGACAGCAACTCTATTTCCAAGGGTGATGGTTACAGCTTTAGGACCTCAATGGGAAATAGTTGGGTCAACATCAATGGAAATGAAGGCAAAAATGACATAGGTGGTGGCGGCTGTGGTTTTTTGGCGGAGCATTTAGACAAGGCGGGGATCGACCCTGAAACCGAGCCTACTAAGAAAATATATTCGATCAATATGGCCTTCACCAAGAACTCTAATATTGAAAATGGCATTGGATCTCAGACTGCACATGGATCTGCATTAGGGATGATGGAAACATACAACCGCACTCTTAGAGGGGAGATAGTCACTACCAATGGTTCCCTCACTCCTACTCAAAACCCCAATCCATTTAATGAAAATGACCCTAAAAATGGTAGCCAAACTTTTCTTACTGTGGTTTAAAAATAAAAGGATAACATGAAAAATGTAGACAAGACTTTGAAACCATTGCACAAGATTTCAGTGCTGAAGATTGAGGAGGATCTATTACAAAAGGTTCTCAAGGAGGAGATGAATATTTCCCAACTTATATTAATCTTCAGATTTAAAAAGTTGTACCCTAAACTTTCTCATCTCCATGATTGTATTTTTGAGGGATGGAGAAAAAAGATTAAAGGTAAGATCGATATTTACCCATGTTCTAAAGTTTATTTTATTTCTATCTTTAAAACCCCTAAAGAAAGAGATTCAATTTTTGACATGTATTAGGTTTGGGGTGAACATGGGTTTATGATCAAGTCCTGGTATTCTTCTTTTGATCCTCTAAACTATTCCTTTGATACCTTTCCTATTTGGGTTCGTTTGTCGGGGCTCCCATTACAACTATGGAATACCTCATGCCTTGCTACTATAGGTGATATTTTAGGATCATTTGTAAAATCAGATTTTAAAACCTCTGACCATATTTACACAACTTATGCTAGAATCTTAGTGGATCTTGACACCTCGATAGACCTTCCAGTACAAATCAATTTGTAAATTGATATCGGGAATCTTGATTATGAGGGTTTATCCTTTAGATGTAGGGGATGTTTCTAAATAGGGAATCTTTTGAATGAATGCAAGCAATCTAGATGTAAGAGAAGTGAAAAAAATGGTGTGGTGGAAGGACTCTCTTCTTGAGAATCTCACGGTTAACCCGTATTCAAATCTGGTTAAAATTATTTTTAAGCCCTACTCAAAAGACACTCTTGAATTTGTTGTGTTAGTTTAGGATCCCACTATTTCAAAGGCCACTACTTAATCTAAGAAGGAGTGTTCCCCGTTTATAATTCAGGGACAAAATCCTATTAGGTCTCTTGAAGTTGTTCTGATTTCTATGGAAGAGTGTTCAGAGGATTGGATAGTGGTGAACAGGAGAAAGAAAGGATCCAAACTAAAACCTACCACCGGTCTAGACAAGGAATGATTCCTATCATGTTCCTAGTTTCATTGTTCTATCTACGCTAGAGGCAAACTATTTATGTTTTGTGTTTCTATTGCACTCACGCTGTCAGCTGGTTGTGGGCATGCTTTTTTTTTTCTATTTTTGTTGGGCAGTTAGGTTGCTTATTTTGGTCCTTCGAGGATTATCCAGGTTCTTAGACCTCCTTTATAATTTTCTCTATTGTTGTATCTGGGTTTTGACCCTTTTGTTTCTCTTGGGGTATGGTCCCCATCAAAAAAACCATTTACCTATAATAATAAAAAAACTAAATGCTACTCACAAAATAATCATTATTTCATATTACTATTATTTTGACTCATGAAGACATACCATTAAAGTTTTCGTTCTCAACTACTTAAAATTGATTTTCTTTGAGAACTTATACTTGGACTCATTTCCCTTTTAGTCCCACTTATAGAATACACATTACCCTCCTTAGTGATAGAGGACTCTAAGTGTAAGCTAACCACACATCATAATGAAATAGACCCTACTAAACTTATCCACCAATGATCTATAATATCAAAATATTTGTTTAGTAGTTTTTTAATTGGGGCCATTTTTATCAAAATTGTCATATTATCAATGAATTCTACCATGCTCCTCATTACCATGAAACAATGATTTATGAAAGATACCAATAATTATACTCAAACACAATCAATGTAGAAAATAAATGTGAAGTTGTATATAAAGAAAATGCAAATTTTTGGCATTTACAAAATCTCACTTCTTAACTCTCAAAATGTCCTTGAGAACAGTGAACATTATATATCCATAATGTAATAAGATAAACCTCACCTAAACAATCAAGAAAACATACAAATCCCAATATGCTCAAAAATCAAGAATTGATAGTCCAAGTGTAAAGCATGATATGTATCATTCCATGTATCCACTCACGGAGTGTCAGGCATGAATTATATCATTACATGTGACCACCCGAGATACTCCACTTACCAAATTTATAATAATATATGAACCAATTAATTTAATGTTTAATCTCCACCATGCGAACATTTGAAAATGATTAAAAATTAGAAAAATTTAAAAATTTCTTAACTCTATACCCCTAGTCATAATCAGTGACAAAAAAAATCCTTAGAAAATATCAAACGATGACTAAAAGGAACTTAAAAATAACATACAGTTCTGAAGTATGATAAAATTGTTACTAGGATGACTATGATCTCTATATATTTTGAGAAACCGAAACTTGATCAATCCATATTTGAAAATTGGCACCACATAATTAGAATAACTAACTAGTTTATAACATAGCCTTCCTTGAAGTCATGAGAACATCACCAAAGTATAGAAAGTAAATTATGAAACCTCTCTTTAAAATGAACATAATAATACTATTATTAGGTGGAAAAGTTTTTACACAATTTGTTGCGTTAACTTGTTCAATGGTTACAAATATTATATATTAAGTATTTATTATGTTAGTCTTAATTTATATTAACTCATGGATAATAAACAAAATTAGAATATTTTACTATTCAATACACTAGTTATTTTCCCAAGTGTCCATTATGTTGCTTTCATTCACATATATCTATACAAAGTATTATTAAACAATGTTAATATATCCATATTTTAATCGAACGAAAAACTGATCAAATCTTATTTCCCATAGTCTCTATCCATTCTATCATACCAATTGAGATAACTCTATCATCTCATGATCCACATATATTGATTCACTTGAAAAATCAATAGATGTACACATTAATTTATACTTCAATAATGATATTCTAGGCACTTTTGTTACTTCTGTAGACTATAAATTCAATTGTTATTCAATCTTATACAATCTTACATGAACGATTGAGATTAAGTCACCAACACGTTCCATGCATTCGACTGCGAAATGATTTAAAACTGAAACATTAGGTTTCCTCTAATGCTGATGTAATATCCCATAGATGATTGTGTTGGGTTTGGTTTTTCCCTTGGATTAAGTCATTACACACATTCATCAAAGTCGAGCATTATTGCTTGGTCATTCTAGTTATTCTATTATCACTCATTCATTATTATAAGGATTTAAGTCTATTTTCATATCGGAAATTTACACACATATTTTCATATAGTTATTAGACTTATGGTTTTGGAGCCCCCTGTTTTATATTTGGGTCACCATAATGAGTTAGAAATGTATGTATTTATATTTATATTTCCACTTCTCCACCCATAGTTACTATCTCTCACTATTGTTTTCTTTTTTTTGACCAATCATCAATGGCCACACTATAGGTAACTATTTCTTACCATTCTATTTACTTTTTTATTGTTTGTTATTGTGCCAATGGTTTTTCATTCATTTCTATAGATTAGGGAATATCTATGTTTGATTTATTTAATGCCTTTATCTTATTATGTAGTTCCCCTTGGATTTATCCATATCTTGATCTATTATTATTTTAAATCCTACTAGGGCACCTCTCTTTATCTTATATATAGGCCTTGGGAACCTATATCTACCTTAGGGATAGCGATACCATCCTGTAAAATTATAAAAGTTGCATTCCTTGAGAACATTTGGTATCTACATCTTGTGTGCAGGCATAAATTTTATCCCCAAAATTTTAGAAAACTATTAGGAATCCATGTTATCCCATCATATATTATGGATCCATGTTATACATGTGTCTAATTATGCCCTAGGTTAAACAAGATTCAACCTAATTTTTCATTTTCTCTATATATCATACACAATAAAAAACTACATAAATTCCTTATCAGAGCTAATCTTGTTTGTAACTCATTTGTATTGACATCATGTTATCAAAGTCTACAAAAAACCTACATAGTGGATAATGAAGTTTATCTTCCGTAAATTACATTTTACCCTTCCTATCACCATCAACCTTCATGTTTATCTACATGAATGATCCTATTAAGGATATGAAAAAACCACTTTCCCTACGAATGATCAATGAATGATCCTATTAAGGATATGAAAAAACCACTTTCCTTACAAATTATCCTTTAGATCCTAATTAGCATGTTGAAAGGTCCTTAATAAGATCTTACTACTTTTAGCATTTATGAGGACTTAAAAGCCAAATAATGATCTTCTCATATATGATCACTTCCAACAGGAACATACCAATTTCACCTTGACTATAGTAATGATATTCCATAATTTAATCCCCGTATCCACCCTTTATTCGAAAATACCAATTATTTCATCTAAAAAAATTCCAATTACACTACATAGCATAAATATCAACATTCTCATTTATCTCAAAAGATCATTGATGCTACATCTAGACTCAATCTGATTAATCTTAGTGGATACCTATCTAATGGAATTTACTAGTATGCACGGTGCACAATAAATCATGTTTATGTCCTTTCACCATCCCCAAACACCATTAGCCTTGCAGTACTTTATGTAGATCTTGATTTTCTTGATTTCATTCTAGCCAATGGCATCGGCCTCTGGCCAAATCTTGTAGAGAAAAATGACTATCTTTTTATTTTCTCACTTTCTGGGCCTTCTACCAATATTTGTCGCTCTCTCACCTCAAGTCATAGGGAATCTATATGTTCTTACATGTTTCCTTTTCCAAATACTAATAACCTCCTAAATTCATCACATTCTTACAATTTTTTCATCTTATGATTCTCATTATGCTCATCCTCTAGCTTGGGTGCATCTCATGATTCCTTCTATCTGTATTCATGCAACACTCTAATCAATAACCTTTAATCACTAAATCAAACAAATCCAAGCCCAATAAATATGTAAAGAATAACACTCTCTCATCTAGAACCTTAGAGAATATATCATTCTCCTTATTAACTACGTCATCGATATATTATTTCACTATATTCTTATCATTCTCGAGACTCTACGAGCATTGTGTTGCATTGGTATTTTTCCATAGACTATTTCATGTTTCACTATTATGAAATGTGATGATATTCGGCTGGGGCATATTTATACACCTCATTTTCATGTTTTCTTACCAATTATATTGTGCATGGGATATTAATGCATTGAGAAAGTGCTTCAAGAGACGTACCGTGATAGGGGTGTGATCATATTTATTCATGTAGGCTACACAACAACATTTGAGAGATGTCACTATTATGTCATGTAGTTATCTTATGCTCACTTTATTACCACTCTTATTCACATATTGTTTCCTCTTATTTCAACTTGTATCATTATGTTCACTTGCTTACAGTCATTTCAACACTTATTGTTTCTTTTGATCATTTGCAAGAACCTTTGGTATTTCCTTTATTATTCTCTGGCTTTCACTCTCCATTGTTTTCCACCATCTAACCTTAGGTTTCCCCAATGTTTGACAGAATTACCCATGGAAACTTTTGTCAAGATTGGCTTTCACCATGACAGTCATCATCACCCAAGAGTAAACACATCGGGTATATACAATTGGTCATTCTAGTTTCCTATCATCCCTAATTTATCATTCTAAGAACTTCACTCTACTTTCACATAGGAAATTTTAACAGATATTCGTATCTAGTTGTTAGAATTGGATGTTTTTAAAGCTCTCGCTTTTACACTTGGGTTACCATAGTGAGCTAGGACTAGAGGTCTCCTTCTTGAGATTTCCCCTTCTTCATCCATAGTGGTTCTCTTTGGCTTTTTTTTTCAAAGGGATCATTCATCGAGGGTAACACCACATGTTAGTACTTACAACTCTTCTCATCCTTTATATTTTTTTATTATTGTGTGGATGGTTAATCATTCATGTCTATATATTAGAGTACACACACGTTTTCTTTTATCTATTTCTTTGTCTTATTATGTTTTGCCCCTTGGAATTATCCATCTCTTGATCTAATAGTATTCTTAATCCTAGTAGGATGAATCTCTTTATCTTATGTATAGGACTTGGAAACCTCTGTCTCCCTTAGGGTTAGGGATACTACCCTCTAGAATTATGACACTTGTACTTATTGAGCACCTTTGATATCTACATCTTATGCGTAGACCTAGATTTGATCCCCAACATTTGAGAACATCGTTGGGAATCCATATTAGCCCATCATATAGTTTCCAACCAACTGTACTCACAAAGATGCCAAGTCATGTAGCTCCCAACCACAAAACACCACTTTCGGTAGTAGCTTTGGTATCTATGATTTTAAACAATTTTTTTCCCTAAACCAAGTTTCTTTTTCTTGTAACAAAGATAAGAACCCTATCAAATCTCTAACATTATCACCATATGCTCATAAAAATAAGCATCATATAGGAGCCCCGAAACTAGCACTAGAACCTCCCACACTGACTAGTCATAATAATAAGAATTTCATGCAAGAAACGTGGTTGCTCATTGTTACATGCAACACCCGTGGAGGTAGGGTTTCTCCAGTGTTTCACATTTTTTAGGATAAAGTCATTTTTAAGGTTACCTCCTTTTTATAAATGATCAGCACTCAAATCGAACTAAAAATTGATCAATTCTTATCGCTCAAATTTTCCATGATCTCATGATCCACGTCTATTGATTCACGTTAAAATCAGGTTATCTTTCTATAATGAAGGTTTATGCACTTGTTTATGCACTCCGAGTCATTGAACAAAAGAATACCATCAATGTTTATTTTGCATAATTAAACAATGGAGAAATCATAGAAATGTAAGCAGTCATAATTGGGAGAGGGAGCAGTAAATTGGTGTCGATCAGGATATACTTGGTTTCAACGCTTGCTTGAGGGCGTCAACAGTTTTGTAGTCGGTCTTGAAAGACTTGACAAGAACATCGTCGCTTATACCACTCGCAAAGAGAGTGGTGGGAACAGACACAGTGCCCGCATTGGCGCTCCCGAATCCAGATATAGCAATGGCCTCATCGTTATCGAACTTATTGAGTTGAAAATGGAGGAGACCTTTGGGAAAGACGAACACATCCCCTCCCTCGAGTGTCTGAGTGAAAAGCTTGCCTGTGGTGTCAACGAACCCAACTTCAAGTGTTCCGTACAAAACTAACAACAGTTCAGAGGCGCGAGGGTGAGTGTGAGGAGGGTTCACTCCGCCTGCGGGGAACTGCAGCACCGCCATCGACACGCCCAGCCCCGTCACACCCGGAAACTCTGCCATTGCTGCCTTTGTCACTTTCGCTGTCGCCTGCCCCGTCAAATTGTTGTTTCCAATCTCTCGGAATCCTCTGAAGGTGAAGAAATTCTCATCCACAATTACACTCCCGGAGCCAGTCACAAAATCAGTGAGGATATCAGGATCTGCTGCCTTTGTCACCGTCAATACCATACCCAGAGCCAATGCCATAATCATCCACGCTCCATTAATCTCCATCTTTTTCTTTTTACAAGAAGAAACTAGAGCTGTTAATGAATTGGTGTGAATTTCAGTGTTCAGGATCGCGTATTTATATTCATTCTCTGCTCTCTTTCAGCCGGCTTTTCTCCCTGGGTTCATCGCCCCTACTTCGATCCCACCGCTCCATGATATATATATATATATATATATATTGATTCATTTCCAATAAATTAAAAGTTCTTAATCGAACCATGTTGACTGTGTTAATCATTTCCGACGGCTTTTTTTATTACTATCATCTTTACTATTAAGCTGCAATCTATTTGGTAATAGGTTATAATTTCAATGTTTATAATCGGATAATTAAATATAAAAGGTGTATGTATCTTAAGATAATAGATTTAATATGCCTATACCCTTAATAAGCCTTATATTGCGGCCATGCAAATAAGTGAAATGTTTAAATCTATCATTTATGATAATTCTCACCTCCCCACCTTACATCTCAAATCCTTTGCAAACTTTTATTAAAAATGGATTCTAAACACTTATATTCGAAATAAATTACTTTCTATAACCTTCATCAAATATGCATTATAATCAACAAAATCCGCACTATATGGAATATATAACCAATGTTAATATGTGAGAATGCGAAATCCATGATTTCAATGCAAGACTAGACAATAATGAATCGACCAATTTTTTTTAATGAAATTATGGAAGACCCTGAAGGTTGTTCACTTCGTCCTCAACCACTTCTTTAGGTGGCCTAGATTGTGACTTCAATTCTCTTGACAAGCCTATAGTGTGTGGCGTAGACTCTTTATATGCTACCCAAAGGTTATAGAGAGGCTTGCCCTACGGTAAAGCTCTGTATCTTTGGATCATTGGGAAAAATTCAATTTCCTATGATTACCAAAAAAAGATGGAAATACTTGCTTGTTAAAAATGAACATAATACTTAAACACGAACTTTTCACACTCGGTATTATGTGTAAATAGATCCAACTATACAATACAAAGTATACTAGTCATTCTCACTTAGGACTCTATTAGAATCATGTGGTGACCGAAATCAACAAGAACACCTCACGAGATTGACAGAGCAGACAAGTGAAAAATATTGTCCTTACTCCTGGTTTCCATTTTGTTGTTGTTAGGATGTTGTTTTCATGCTACTTTGTTACAAGTTTGTTACTATTTGATCATTTTTGTATAGTTTCTCAGATAAATATAGTTGGTTACTCATGTACAATATGGATGCTAATCCAAACTTAATGTATTTACTACATTATTTGGATTTGAGCCTTTTTGTAATAGGGTATAGTCCCTTCAAAACTATTGACCACATTATCTGCTCTATCTGGCTTTTGAGCCCTTTTTATAATAGGGTATAGTCCCTTCAAAACTATTTACCGCTAATAAAAAAAATTATTACTATCTAATTTTAATAGTGAAAATGATAATTTAATCTAAATATTAGTATGAACACAAGACCAAGAATCACCAATTTGAACAAAAATCAACTGGAATGCATATCCATTATTGTATAAATGTAATTTCATTTGTTTTTGGGGTTTATCTTATACTTTTGAGTAAAATTAGATGTTTTTAATGCTTAAAACACATGCATATGGTTGAGTGGATATTATAATAATTTTTTTATTCAAGTTTATTATGAGAAGATCAGGATTATATTGAAATGGTAACGATTATTTCTTTTTTTTTCCACTTTACCAAGTTAAATATACTATCTATAAAGCTATCACAAAAACATCCCATTTACCATGCTTTTTGGCTATAAAATTCAACAACTTCCTCATCTCGACGTAGGATGACATGTTTCTCTCAACATGTACACATCTCTATAGTTTCTTATCGCAAGTAGAAATAAATTCCCCTCTAAATGAAGTTGTCTATATCTATCCACATAATTGAATATATGCCATTACCGAGAGAAACTGTTGACATTACTAGTATTGAACAAGGGATTAATTTTATAGATATCTTCATAGTACATTTTTTTAGATATCTATGCATCTCATTCTTTTTCTCCTTTCAGCATCCCAAAATCATATTTTTTTTTCCTAATACTACTAACAATAAGACAAAAACATTCTCTTGTGTTCCTTGAAATAATTTTCCCACCCATAAAATTCTCCTCCCTTGATGCCATTCTTCACTTCCCTTCGCCTCTACAATGTTTCACCTTTGCTATTTATTATTCTATTTTTTAACCAGGGTTATAGGTTATAATATGTTTATAATTTAATTTTGGCAATTTTTAGTTGTTATGTTTTTCATCCATATCATCACATAAATTTACGATACAAAGTACCAACACCAATGTTAATATAATCATTTCTTTACCCTGCGAGACATGCATTAAAATTTTACTCCTAGAGAGAAATGAGAGAGGATAGAAAAAATCCTTCATTATTATCACCTAGTGATTATTTCCCTTTTAAGAAAAAGGTTTGAATGAGGAACCATTTTTTTTATTATATAAGGTAATAATACATATTTTAAAGGGATCAAGAACCATGTACAACTGAAAGATAAATCATTGAAGCACAAAGGCGATACATCAAGGATCAAGGCCATAAAGGTCACAAGTGAAGCAACCAAACAAGCCAAAATAAAGAAATTGGTGGGAAAACACAAAAGGAGAAAGGGCCCCTCAAAGCAAACCAGTCAAAAAAATTTGACCATCTACCCATAGGAGAACCGTAACAGGTGAGGATTCAGTTTTCAAAATGTTATATTTTACTCATAAATTTTTAAAATTAGGTCTCTTGAATAAAGTCCTTACAGGTTCATGTTTATTTCATTCGTCCTTTGCATTTTTAACAAATAAATTTAATTTTGATGTTAAGAGGAAACAAAGGTTAAAAAAGTGACCATGGAACAACATCAAACATACGGAGCTTACAAATAATTTTAAAGGACTTCAAGTATTACCGATTCCTTTGCAACAATTCTCAAAAGTTACACGAAAGGATTGGTGCAAGTTATATTTTTGAGACAAAGGTTTATTTTTAAGAGTTCGATAAGTTTTACTTCAAGCACTAGAAAGGGACGAGTATATAAGGAATATCCCCCAATGTACGATCACTTAATGAGTGGTTGCAAAATCTATGAATGTCAACTCCTTAATAATAATTATGATTTCAAGATGAAAAAGCTATTTTATTATAAATGAATCACACCTTCTTACCAAGAAACACTCCCTTACCACGAATGGGGATCAACGTAACTTACCCGAAACACATTCATTATGGTATACATTCGATACAAATGGATTTATAGTGTGGTATAATTCAAAACAAACTGAGAGAGAGTAAGACCAAAATCACCCCTATTGATGGGTTGCCATGACCATAGTATACACCTTTATTTAAGCACCATGTTTGAATAAATAAATTATATCCATAATTACCAAAGAAAATATTATATTAAAAAATATTTTTCTTATCCCAAAGGAGACTAATATTACCAAGTTAGAACATCCGGTAAGCCCTATCTATGAATCCTCAAAATCTCAAATCATATTATCCTCAAGAAAACCAAATCTTATGAAAAAGTGAAACATCCCACACAAAATTTATAAAGTTTGTATTGATTACCATAACCATCTCAATGATGTAAATTGTCATCATAGAAAACAAGGAGACACATAATTTGCTACCCAATTCACTAACATTGAATATTGCATAAATTCAACATCCATCAATTGATACAAACTACATAACATCATAGCCAATCCACTGGAGATAAATAGAGCATCATGAAGGTCATTCAACCAAAGAGGACCGAATAAGTCATATGAGTCTCTCAGCTAAATTTGACTTAAAAAACTGTATCTGCACCAAAGGAGGATAAAATATCACACGTGTCACTCCACCAAAGGAAGACTGAGTGACCAATATCAAGTGAGGTAAATTCACTTCATGGTCTTAAATGCATGGAGCCACGTCACCACAAAACCAAGGTTATGTCCTGCAGCCCCAAGCATACAATCATGACACCTTAGGCATAGCCCTATATGAAAAAAACACAACAAGAACAAAGTATAACCAACTCACAATGAGACACCAAAAACCACATAACATTCCTGACAACACTTTATCCAAGTGACCTCAAAATGATAAACCTTTGAGTCAAACAAAAGAGATAAAATTGATGAAATATCAACAGTAAAATAAAAGTGGCTAAGTAGTTGCATTCAAACTATGAAAATATCTCAATAAACCAAAAATAAATGGAAGAGCCTTAAATATTTATCAATAAGTCAAATCAATAAAAAGCTAGTCTCAGAAATATCAATTTTACAAATATAACACAAATGGAAAATATCCACATCACAACCACTACACAACCTTTTGTGGGCTACCTGTAGGGGTACTAGTCATCGAGTGAAAATCTCGGTATAAATGAGTAATATGGATCCAATTACGTCATCTGACATGATATCTACTCTCGCAGGTGAAAAATAAGCCTCTATGATACCAAAAGTGGAAATATCTGAAGCCAGTGTCCAATACCATCACCCAATGTCGTAACTGCTAAATATAGGAGCTCTAAATGAGTGACCCTTTGTCAGATTTACTCCATAACGGTCTCTAAGTGTCACCCAAAGCATTATTTACCATAATTTTCTCCAAGAAAGAAAAAAATTCATTCAATGATGACCTCCACAGGTTCTGACACAACATTGAACAATGCACGAAATTTGGGGGTCCTTTACCATATGCTCATTGAGAGCCACATACACACTACAAAAAATGGAACCGAGCATAATATTATTGAATCCTCATCACACACAGATTAAATCTCACCAAAAGTAACCCACATATTTTTAAACAAACATGATTCTGTTGTACAGTAAACCTAGAGGTACAATTGTTGTAAAATTACTCTGATACCAACTATAATGCATATTGTTTTCATGACCGAAAACTTATATATTAAACCCAAAGAAAAACTAGTTTTTTTTTTGTGTTAGTTAAAAGTTAAGTGTGGATCAACCATTGTTATTTCCACATGTGTACCTATATGGATACAGGTCAAACCAAATAATTTAAAGATTTTCATCCACCATTACACTCCCAGAGCCAGTGAAAAAATGAGAGAGGATATCAGGATCAAATTATTTTTTGACTGTTAATACCATACTCACAAATAATTCCAATACCATAATCATCTCCATATTTTTCTTTCTAATGAAGAATAAATTAGAGAAAAGGAAGAATTGTTGTGAATTTGAGTGCTCAGGATCACCTATTTATATTCATGTTGTGCTCTCTTTCACCCAACATTTCTCGTTGGGTTAATCGCCCCAACTTCGATCTCATCACTCCACCACATACATATTCATTCATTTCAAATAAATTAAAATATCTTTCTTGAAATTTTTGACTGTGTTAATCATTTCCAACATATTTTATTACTTATTCCATGGTTATTAAACATGCAGACTAAGTGCAAGTTATTGTAAAATTAACATGCTCTAATTATTTTTATGACATTGTTCCCTTTGCACTATTAAGATGGAATTTTCCCATATTCACATGGAATTGTTCCCTTTTCACTATTATTATATGGTAATTGTGCTCTCGATGACAATACAATATGTATTTCATCTTAGAGCTCACTTAATATGTGATTTCCCCATTAATTTGTTGTGCACTTTTTTTTTGGATTATGATAAAAGTCAAGGGTTTTGATAGGAACCACATCCATATTACACAAGGCTCTTAAGCATTCAAAAAAACTTGATAAATCATAAGAGTAACTAGTCTATCAAAAAAAGGAAACCATAATATTGTGCCCTGAAAACTTGTTTCTTGGATTAACACTGTATTGGAAATCTGTAGCCTTTTAGGACATCTTTTTCATCATAATATTCTGTTGTTTTTAATTCTTCCTTCTTGTTGTTCCTGCAAAACTGAAGGGAAGCTAATCATCTTGTTTCTTAAAACTTCCATCCTTGCATCTGTACTTTCTTTTATGAATGAATACTTCTTAGTGCACAACTACTTGACATTGATTGCAAACTGTATCTTTTTTGTGTTGCTGCATTTTCACGAATGTATGGAAATATTTGCAAGCTTAATGGCTATATTGAAACCTTGTAAAATATATAAATAGATGTTTTCATTTTTGCAACATTGTTTCTTTGCTTTCTTAATCATAAGTGATAATGCCTATACATATGTGTAATGAAATTACTTGTATAATTCAGATCATGAGCAGAAATATAACACCAAATAACACAATATTCTAGAATAATGATCTCAATATGCAATTAGAATAGCTTCGCCACTTCGAGGGAACAACCTCCAAACCATACAATAATACTCAAACACTCCAATGATGATAAACTACTACCTACTAACCTATATATATATACTATTCCTATGCTATTGCCAACACCAAGGCCGACCCACTAATGAAAATATAACATATATGAAAGAGATACATAATGATAAGAAGTTATGATAGCCACAAGTCAGCTATATATATCCAATATAAGATATATGATTAAGGGTGTAGCATGACCCTCCCATTCGAAGCAACATTGCCCCCAATGTTAAGAAGATATGGATGTTGCTGCAAGAAATTTGCATCCTCCCAAGTTGCATCTTCGTTGTCTAGATTTTTCCACTTGATCAAATACTCAGTGATGATCCTTGTCCTCAACTGCTTAGTGCATGTCTGAAGGATGCATTCTGGTTCTAGGATGATTCTGCCCTCTTCATCAATCTCAGGTAACACTTTCTGGGTTGATATTATCTATCCAATTACCTTCTTTAGGCAAGATACATGGAAGATTGGATGAATTCGAGTAGCCGGAGGAAGTTCTAGTTTGTATGCTACATTGCCAATCTTCTGTAACACTTGATAAGGACCATAATACTTAGGTGAAAGCTTGTTATCCTTTTTGTGTTGTTTTAAGGACATTTTCTTATATGGTTGTAAACACACAAAAACCCAATCACCGAATTCAAAATGTCTTTCACTATGATGTTGGTCTGCCTGCTGGCTTCATGCGGTTTTGTGACATGGCCAAATTCTCCATGAGACTAGAGAGCACCTCTTGTTGGTGTTGAATATGTTTTTCAAATGTTCAAACCTTTGGCTAGACTCTTAAAGATGAAGTGATAGATGGTGTATGGTACCCATATAATGCCAAGAAAGGAGACATTTTAGATGAAGTATGAAAGGATGTGTTATACCTCCATTCTGCCAGCGGTAACCACTGGACCCATCTCGCTTGCTTATCTGATGTAAAAAAACGAAGATATCCCTCCAAGCACTTGTTTACCACCTCTATTTACGCATCAGACTGGGGATGATAAGAGGAACTACTAGCTAGTTGTGTGCCCAAGCATGAGAACAAGTCAGTCCAAAAATTACTACTAAAGATAGGGTCTCGATCACTTACTATAATCTTTGGTGTCCCATGTAGCTTATGAATTGTATCCCTGAGGGATGTTGCTACTGTACTCATAACAAATGGATGTGATAAAGCACAAAAATGGGCATATTTGGTGAGTCTATCCACCACCACCATGATTACATTTTTACCTTCTGATTTAGGCAATCATGTGATGAAGTCCATAGACACCTCTTCCCACCTATGGATAAGAATAGATAGAGGTTGTAAAAGACCTGGGGACTTAATTGTTTCGCCCTTATTTTACTGACAAACAATGCATTCTTCCACAAAATTTTGGACATCTCCTTTTAGCCCTTCCTAGAAAAAATCATGCTTGATTCGATGATAAGTCTTTAAGAAGCCAGAATGACCCCCTACTGGAGAAGCATGGATCTCAGATAGAACCCTATTTTTAAGGATTGAATTCTTACATAGATATAATCTATCTTTATACCATAAAACATCTCCTTTCCATAAAAATTTTTCTGACATGTTTGGATCTTGTTGGAGATTATCAATGAGATTTTGTGTACCTGCATCATTTTTCCATTCAAATCTTGCATCCTCTATCGATTCCTCCTATAATACATATATGTCACACAACAATGCCTAGGCAGATTCATCCTTCCGAGATAAAGCATCAACAACTACATTCTCTTTCCCTTTCTTGTAAATTATCTCAAAATCATACCCCAACATTTTTGAGACCCATTTCTATTGTTCTTCTGATGATAAACATTGCTCTAAGAAGTATTTCAAACTATCATGATCTGTCTTTACTTTGAAATGTCATCCCATTAGATATGGTCTCCATTGTTTCACTACATGAAGTATTGCTAACATTTCTTTCTCATAAAATGGTTTAGAGATATTCTGACCTTTGAATTGGTGGCTCTCGAAGGCAATGGTTCACTCGTCTTGCATGACTACTACCCCCATACCATACCCTGGAGCATCACATTCAACAATGAATGTTTTTGAAAAATCTGGGGTGGCTAAAACTGGAGCGGTGCACATGGCCTCCTTCAACTTCTCAAAGGCCATAGTAGCTTGCTCATTCCAATGGAAAGAGAAATTCTTTAATAAAGTTGTGAGTGGTGCTATGATGCTGCCATAATTCCTTACAAATATATGATAATAAACTGTAAGACCCAAAAAAACTCGGAGATTTTTTAGGGTTTTGGGAATCTTCCATTTAAGCATGGATTTTATCTTGTTAGGATCCACTTTAACACCTTCATAAGAGACAATATGACCCAGATATTCAACCTCCTTGACACCAAAAGAACACTTAGAAGGCTTTGCATAAAGTTGATGTTGTTCAAGAGTTTCCAACACCTTATTTACATAATGCAGGTGTTCCTCCCATGTTTTACTATAGATTAATATATCATCAAAGAACACTAAAACAAACTTTCGAAGAAATGGCTTAAAGATGGAATTCATCAAGCTTTGAAATGTAGAGGGTGCATTTGTTAGTCCAAAAGGCATTACCAAGAACTCATAGTGTCCTTCATGTGTCCTAAAGGCTGTTTTATGAATATCTTCATCCTTGATTCTAATATGAAGATATCCAAAATGAAGATCAAGTTTTGTAAAGTAAACAACACCATGTAACTCATCTAGCAAATCATCAATTACAGGAATAGGAAACTTATCTTTAACTGTGTACTTATTGAGTTCCTTGTAATCTGGACACATGCGCCAATTGTCATCTTTTTTCCGTACCATCACTATAGGAGAAGAGTAAGCACTTTGACTATGACGAATAAGTTCTGCTTCTAACATCTCTTGAACTATCTTCTCAAGATCACTCTTTTGCATATAGGGGTACCTATAAGGTCTGATATTGGGTGGTTGACTCCCTGGTACTAGCTAGATGGCATGGTCATGGTCTCTTTTTGGAGGAAAACCCTTAGGCATTTCTCCAAAAACCTCTGAGTGCTCATCTATAACTACTTGCATATCTGCGGGTATAAATGTATTGGAATGATGTGCTTCCAATGAAAATAGTTGTGCTACAAACCCTTCTACACCCTTTCTAAGAAATTTTTGCATCTGATGAGAACTTACCATCTGTGGGGACTTTGCTCTTAGTCCTTTTAGTTTAAAATTCCTCCCTTCTGACTGAAATTGCATGAACAACTCTTGGAAATTCATTTCAATGGTTCCCAAGGTGGTAAGCCACTGAACTCCTAACAAAATTTCTGCTCCTCCCATGGCAATGGCATACATATTACTAGTTAGCAAGTAATCTCCCATGGCAAGATTAATGTTATGGCATTTTCCTAAACAACTGACAAGTTTTCCCATTAGCGATCATGACTTGACATTCTGGAGATGGATAAACAAAGTAGTTCAAGCGTACCACTAACTTATGATTGATGAAATTGTGAGTACTTCCCGAATCAATCAACACTGTTACCCTCTGTTTTTTTAAGAATCCAACTACTTTGAGAGTTTGGGGAGTGCTAATACTAGAAATTTCATGGCATGATATTGTTGGTTGGGGATCTCCTAATTCCTACTCTTGCTCTACCTCTTCATCTTCTTCATTTTCTTCTTCTTCAGTAGGTCCCTCAATGTAGAACAACTTCTTTTCCACACACTTATGTCCTGGTCCAAATTTGTTGTCACAATTAAAACATAACCCTTTGGCTCTCTTTCCTTCATTTTTTTGAGGTGTTAGTCTCACTGGCCGAGGGAATGATGGTGGAAGGGTGCTACGATCTCTGATAGTACTGACATTTTGTTTCCGATTTGAAAGAAAATTTTCCTCTGCCCTACGTGCCATGATCATAGATTCTTTAACCTTATGAGGATTAAACATACACACCTTAGTCTCAATTTTTTCTTTAAGACCCCCATGAAATAAGTCATTTAAATTATCTTTATGAGTATTTTCCACCCGTAAGGAAAAGGTTTTGGAATTGATGGATGTAATCTTTGACTGTTCCTGTTTTTCTGAGCTTTGCTAATTGGCTGAAATAATTCTCTGACACACTAGAACTATAGTGAAATTGTAACTCTTCGGTGAATATTGTCCATGTAACATTGAGGCCACTCTTTTTCCTTTGAGCACATAACCATCAATACCAAATGAATTGGTCAGGTTCAAGATACAACGATGCCATGGTAACCTTTTGTCCCAATGGAATCTGATGAAGATAAAATAAATTCTCCATCTGGTTAATCCAATTGAGTGGATCCTTTCCATCAAACTTACACATTTCCACTTTTGGAAGCATGTTACGAGCTTGTAGAGTGTTTGTATTTGGATCGGTCATGTTTGCAGATCCACCCTGGCTAGTTTGTTTATTACTTTGACCTAAAGATCCACCATGGTTAATATGAGTATGATTGAGTTGTGGCTCATTAGGAATGATATGATGACCCATGATATTGTAGATAAATTGTTGAATGAAATCCTCCAATCGTTTTCCAATATTTTCTACATCTTCTTGACTGGCCACTCTACCTTCGAGGTTTCGTAACTCTAACTCAAGATAGCTGACCTTATGGTCAGTTGAAGTAAACCCTAACCTTGACGAATCTGTATATACCCCTTCTGAATCTAACTCCTCAACTATTATCTCATCCTTATCAAGGGTTTTACCCAGAGTGATGGTATTCTTTTTGTCTCTTGTCGAAGGCCCAATCATGATGCCCCAAAATGGTAAGATTTAAGGATCAAGGTTGAAATTTAGGGTTTCAGAATTTGATAGGAATTCGGCCAAATTTTATACAACTCAAAGAACAAACTCAAACTAATTTTTAATCTTATTTCTTGAAATGTAAATAAATTTGAAAAATTCCACAAATTGCACCCTATGTATCCGAATTATGAAAAAACATAAAACCCCCATAAATTTTGTAAAACATGTAAAAAAGTATTAAAATTTTGAGGGAAGCTTACTTGATTCTTTCCCCACATCACAGAAAAATTTGAGAAAAATTTGCTACCGATTTTGAGATATGGACGAACCTTCAAAATTAGGGTTTGACGCAGTGTTGGCCGAGTTCAAGCTCTGATACCACTTGTAATGAAATTACTTGTATAATTCAGATCATGAGCAGAAATATAACACCAAATAACACAATATTCTAGAATAATGATCTCAATATGTAATTAGAATAGCTTCGCCACTTCGAGGGGGCAACCTCCAAACCATACAATAATACTCAAATGCTCCAATAATGATAAACTACTACCTAATAACCTCTATATATACTATTCCTATGCTATGGCCAACACCAAGGCTGACCCACTAATGAAAATATAACATATATGAAAGAGATACATAATGATAAGAAGTTATGATAGCCACAAGTTGGCTATATACATCTAATATAAGATATATGATTAAGGGCGTAGCAATATGAAACTGGTAACATGAGAGATTAGGGACCCTGATATCTAACTCCTCTCTATTTTTCTCTTTCCATGTACATGTAGCAGCAACCTCGAGCAATCACGAAAATCTTGGAAAGAACTTAGAGATCAGGCAATGACAGGTTACTCGGTGATCACGTTTTCAAATTTGTCTTTATGCATTATATTTCCTTTGATAGCCATATCCCACAACTTGTGTGGGATAAATGTACTCTTTCTTTATGAATAAATGAAATTGTCTTATGCTATGAGTTGTCTAAGTTTCCTATACATTTCTATCTAGTAACATGATGTGGAATGAACCTAAACATCTCAACACATAATATAATTTAACTTAATCACAAGGGAATAAGTTGAAAAAATTGTACTTGTACTCGATTTATTTTCTAGAAAACAAGTAACACAACTGATTGTAAAAAAAATCCCACTCTACAAATTAACAACTCAATCTACTACTTTAGAGTGTAATTTCTAGTATATTCCATGCTTCCCACCTTCACCAAGGATGTGAAGTAGTATTAAGTGGCTACTGTATGGTTTTGCTGAAGACAACCTATTTGAGGGGCTTTATATGCAAGACATTGCATCCTATAACAACTCATAACGCTTTTGGTTTCCTTACATGTTGTCCTTCAACCTGTCCAAAACGAAACAACTAAACTTTTTTATACCCCCCTCTGATGATTGACAAAAAATGGTCAACATATTTGGCAACTTTTCTGACTTGGTTTCCTACTAACTAGCTACAACCCCTAAAAAGACCTTTTCCAGCTGTGAGAAAAATTTGAAACCTTATGCCAAGTCTGACCATACATTCGAAAGGCTGCATACTACTCAGAAAGACTGAAAATTCTCCACTAAAACTGAAAAAACACAATAGAAATCTATGCACAACTGTAGTTGGAGGAAATATAAACTATTACAAGGCATGCCATTTAATATGGCAGCCACTTATTAAAAGAATGAAATGGAGAAACATGTGTATAAAGCAATTAGAGGAAATCATGGGAAACTATAATAAAATGTCAACTTATCTTGTCTAGAAAAAATGCTTCAGATGAATCATGTTGACTGGGATCAGAAGCTCTTCTCCATCCATTCTTGCAAGCTAGATATCATTATGTGGCTTGCATCTAATGATAATGCAGGGTCCACTCCATAATGAATTAAAATTTTTGTGAGCACTTGATTTATCTCTATCTTTATCCCATTTTAGAACTAAGTCACCTTCATTAAAAACTCTTGCACTTGTCAAATGTATTCTTGATTTGAGCTTGATTTAGATCCATAGACAACATAGATTGATTTCTAAACTCCTCAAGCTCCATGATCTATGCATAACTCACCTCCATTGGCTCATTCTCTATTAATTCTACTTGTTGCATCATTCCAAAGTTGGAAGTTCTAGTGAAATTAGAAGCTTTGCTTCAAGATCATAAAGAAGCTTGAAGGGTGAATTTTAAATTGATCTTTTATGAGTTATTATATTATCCCAAAAGGTTGATTTTAACTTGGTATGCTAGGTTCACTGATTTTCATATGTAGTTCTTATAATTATCCTTAACATATTATTATTTGTACTTTCATTCAATCCATTACCTTGAGGGTAATAATTGGATGATGCACTAAGATAAATACCATTATAAATAGCTGATGCGGAAATATTTACACAAAAAAATAGTTTTCATTATATGAAATTATAGAAGAGGGAACACCAAACCTAATTATTATGTCTTTGTACAAGTCCAAGATTCTTGTCTCATTAACTTTTTTCAAAGAAATTGCTTCAGTCCAACATGTGAAATAATCAGTTATGGTGACTATCCTTCTATGGCTCAATCTTGAAGGCAAGTTTATAAGAGCTATGAATTCAAAACCCCATTGAGAAAAAAAGATTATCAACTGTAATTGGATGCAGCGGTAAGGAAACAAGCCTCTCTTTACCTTGAAGATTGCACACTTTTGACACTTTCTTACCCAAGTATAGTTGTCTTTGAAGAGTATAGGCCAATAATACTCTCCTTTCATGATCTTGAGGGATGTATTTTTTACAGAATAATTCCCTCTTCCTTGCTCATTATGAAACTATTCATGAAATCTTTCAACTTGGTTGGGCTCAACACATCTTAGTAATACACCGTTAATTTCGTTCTTGAATAAAACACCGTCAACCAACAAGAAAGGAATGGATTGAAGTATAAAATAGATTATTTTTGAATTTTACCAATTTGGTGGGTACATAACATGCTGAAGGTACTTGTTCATGTCCAAAATCCCGTATGTAAGATGCTGATTTTCTACATTTTCATGTCCATTCTGCATTAATAAAACAAATTCCTTTCTCTCTTGCAATTCTTGAGACAAGTTCTCACATAAACCTTTTCCTCTAATCATCTTGGTCACTTTAATGATGATGGCATACTCCGTCACTTTAGTGATCCAACCCGATACTTTCTCAATTATGTCCTTGTTCAAAAAAAATTCTTTGATACTTGGATGAGAAACCATTAAACTTATACTGTTATTAGAGAGAAAATGTCTGAATTTATTAAGTGATCTAAAAATTGAAAGCACATGTTTCTTAACAAATGAGTACCTCATTTCTTACTCCACCAAAATTTGAGTGAAAAAGGAAATTGGCTCCTCCAAGCCATCTTTATTCTGTTGTGTTAACATTCCTAAAATGGTATCCACATTAGCGTAAGAATACAACATGAAATATTTTGAAAAATTAGTATTTATGAGCATTGGGGATAAATTTATCGCTTGTTTGATGGCTTGAAAATTATTCACTCCTTTTGACTAAGTCAAATTTTGATACTTCTTAAGCATATTGGTCAATGTTTTTGAAAGTGGATCAAAATATGCAATTTACCTTCTAATAAAAAGAATTTTTCCAAAGAAACTTTCAAGTTCTTTCTTATGTTTTGGAAATGATTAAGTGAGAATAACACTTACTCTTTCTAGATCAATTTTCATACCATGTTTTAAGATGATCTGATGAAGAAAATTACCGTCATGAACTGAAAACATACACTTTTTGGAATTAAGTGACACACCGTATTCTCTGCATTTTTCAAACACTGTTTTGAGATGCAGTAAGTGATCAATTACAAGATTTGAAAATATTGTGATATCATCCAAAAAAACTAAGATAAACTTGTTAATGATACCATGGTCCATATATCTTGGAAAGTATGCACCTACATTGGACAAATTGAATGAAATTTTTCTATATGCATAAGCCCCACTTAGTTGTAAATATAGTTTTAAACTCTTCTTCTTCCTTGACAAGTATTTGATTGTAACTGTTATATCTGTCAAGCAAAGAATACCTTTTTAAACCAATAACCATCTAAAGTATTTGTTCCATGGATGGAAAATGATAATGATCCTTAATAGAAACCTTTTCTAAATCACGAAAATCAACACATAATCTGATTTCACCATTTTTTTTCTTACCAATACAAGATTAGCTACCCAAGTAGGATCCTCAATGGGAAAGATAATGGAAGAATCAATGAGTTTTTCAAGCTCTTTCCACATCAAGGGTTCAAACTTTTGGTTAGTTAGATTCTATTTTTGTCTAACTGGTTTTGAATCAACCTTTGATTCAATGGTATGCTGAGCTAAAGAGGGATCAAATCCTCTAAAATCAGTGTATTGCCATGAAAAAACATCTACATACTCTCTAAAAATCTCAATGAATGCATCCTTTTCTGATTGCGAACATACCTTACCAAAATTGAGGTTCTTGCCATCAAGAATGGTGGAATTTTCATGTTGATGTGTTCATATAGCAAGGATGATGCTTCATTTCTTCAGTTTCACAAAATATGGCTTCCAAAGTGATAAGGCCGTTTCAGGCCTGGGTCACATGGAGAGTTGGCACTAATTTGGGTCTCTGCAATTTGGACCCAGCCTTGGTGTTGCACTGATGAGACACGTTGTGGCTTCCTCTGACGCTGTTATACTTAGTTGATTTAAATGGCCGAATTTGTCCCCTCTTTGGAGTTGGGACACATGGCGAGCCTGTAATTTTTTCGGGTTCTACCTTTGAAGTTGGTATTTGAAGTTGTGTAGAGTTGACATGTGGCACCTTCTGCTAGCTCTACCCCCTTTTGGCCCCTTTCAATGGCCGATGAGACCCCATGGGCTCGTAGGCCCACACTTGAAAACTGTGCCTTTTGACAAAGAGTGTAAAAGTTTCAAAATCCCTCGCAGAACCGTCGGCTTGCTTATAGACTTGGGAAAAATTCTTTCCTTGGCCCCGTAGACCCACTTTCGGCAAAATGTCATCCTCGGGCCCGTCGTTCTGCATTTTCCCATTTTGGGCAAAAAGACATCTTTGGGCCTATCGGCCTGCTTTTTCCACTTTGCAAAAAGTAATCCTTCTCAGGCCCGCGGGCCCACAATTATACTTGTGTCTTTTTACAAAAAAGGGAAAAATTTCAAAATGTCTCTCGCCACCCTGCCGGTCCGCAATTTCGATTGGCAAAAATTATTCACTGAGACCATGAGCCCGCTTTTGGTAAAAAATCCCTCTAAGGCCCGTTGACCCGCAACTTGAAAAATACGAAGAGCTATAAGGACTTCTTTATATCTATGGAAAAGGGAAGAAATTTCCTATTTGATGGAAATTCTTTCAGGTGGCCTTAAGTGCTTGAAATGTGTAAAAATTCAGATTGAAGAACAGAGGGGAAAAATGTTGCTAGTTGACTCAAAATAAGTGTTATCTTATTTTGGTCAACAGTCCTTTGTAAGGATACTTCTTGTTTACAAATTACCAACCAAATTGATGAGAATAATAGGATTAAAAACTTCTATCTTCCATCCTTGATGTACTAAATAACTTGCACATTGATGGTCCAAAGTGTGGGTGAGATACACATGCATGATAAAATTATTTGTGTCATCCATTTCCTGATGCATATTATCTATAACAACCCTTCATCCCCCATCCTCCTTTGGATGATCTGGATATGGGTATGGGGTCGAGGGAGAGTCCCCCATCCCCCCATCTTATCTCTCTGGGAGGTTGTTGATTGAGTAAATAGAATGGGTAGGTGGGGGCAGGCCCCTATCTATCTACAGGGCAAGGCCCTATCTGTCTATCTGGGGTTTCCTGGCCATTTATCTATATCTGAGGTAGGTGGGGCCCCCCTATATAGATTCTCTATGGGATATTCTATATATGGTCAGGGCTGGGATAGGTGGGTTCAGCTCTATAGACGTGATATGGGTGCTAGCTCGACTAGAGATGAACGAAATACTGACTGGAGATATGATATGCATGACTAAAGATGATATGATACCGTAGAATAATGATGATATACCATCGACCTATATATCATAGAGAAATCATATAGGTAGAGGGCCAACGGGCCCTTCTATTATATACGTGATACAACCGAGATGAGAGATAGAAAGTGCTCGAAATAGATAGGAAGGATCTCGATCCCCAACCCATCTCCCCTACCCCCTACATCTATAGATTCTCCCACCCCCCAATGATCCGATTTAAGGGAACACATATCTCTATAATAATCATTTGATTATCTCAAATGATAAGAATTCCTTAAGAGACAAGAAAAAAAATTCTCAACGAAAAATAGTTACTAGTTGATATTATTATTAATTTGACTCATAAAGACATAAAATTAATGTTGTCATTCTAAAATACCTAAAAATAATATTACTTCACTATATATAATTGGACTCTTTTCCCTCCTAGTTACAATCATAAAAGCCATATTACCGTCCTTATTTATAGAGAACTAAAAGTGTAATCTAACTATGCGACCTAATGAAATAAACCCTACTAAAAATATCTGTGAATGAACTATAATTTCAATATATTTACTAGTGGTTTACTTATTAGGGCCATTTATATGGAAATTTTTGTAATATCAAAACTTGTACCACACTCCTCCATTGACCAAGACATGATGAAATATGAAAGGCACCACAACAATAAATATAGAAAACAAATGTGAAGTTGTATATTAAGAAAATGTAAATTTGGGTGTTAAGAAAATGTAAATTTGGGTGGTTAGAAAAGGTCACTTCTTAACACTTAAAATACAATTAATAAAATGAAAATTATCAATCCATAAAAATAAAAAAACATCACCAAAGCTATCACAAAAACATACAAACCCAAATATCCTCAACAATCAATAATTGATAATTGAAGTATATGACATGAAATGTAACATTACATTTATCCACTTGGGAAGTGAAAGAAATGAAATGTATTATTCTATGCGTCTATTTGGGATACTTCAGTTATAAAATTTACAACAAATTTAAAAATAACTAAAAACCTATTGAGTTAAATTTGACTCCTACACCATGTCAACATTTCAAAACGATTAAAATTTAGAAATTTCATAATTTTAAATCCCTTGCCACAATTTCTAACATAAAAATAACTCCTAAGACCATATCAAATGATGACTAATAAGAACTTAAAAATAACATATAGATCCTAAGTATAATAAAATTGTTACCGAGATTATTATAATCCCTACATATTTTGAGAAACCAAAAATAGATCAATCTATCTTTGAAAATTAGAACCCCATAATTAGAATAACTAATTTGTTTATAACATAATTTTCCTTTAAGTCATGAGAACATCACCAAATATTGAAATGAAATTATGAAGTCTCTCTCTTCGGAATGAATGTAATAAGTCTACTATTACATGGAAAAGTTTTTACAATTGGTACGGTAGCTTGTTCAATGGTTAAAAATATTATATATTTAACATATTTAGTCGTAATATATATTAATCCATGAAGAATAAACAATATTATACTATTTGATTCTTCAATAGACAGTTGTTTTTCCAAATTTCCATTATGTCGTCTTCCTTCACATATATCTATATAAAATATTATAAAACAATGTTGATATCTTTCCATCAAAATCAAACTAAAAATTGGTTAATTATTTTTTTGAAAATTGGTAAAAGGAGGGTTTTGGCAGGGTCCCTTCCCTGTTACAACATGGATCTACTATCCAAATATAGCCATAATAATTTCAAGAAAAGAGAATATAGAACAACCTAAAACCAGCCCAAGAGCGGCCTAAAACTAGGAAAAAACCAATATAAATCCTAGATTAGATAACCAAAAAGCCTAAGCCAAAGAGGCTAGACGTCTAGAATTTATATTGGGGCCACAATTCCTAGTCATGGTGGGGTGGAAAAAAGCATGTGGTATTCATTTTTTAACACATTTCCATCTGTCATCTACTCCTTTTGAAGCTATTATGTTCACCTTCTCCAAATATTTAGTAATCAAAGAGATTACTTTGTCGTTTTCGTTACCCACCAAATAAATATGAGGTTATTCGGAGATCACATGTCCCGTGAGAATAATTACGGATCTTTCAAATGAATTTTCACGAACTGATTTTCCACAAGCTTTGTTAACCGTGCTAATTAATTTCGGAGAAGGTAAATATTTTGAAAGAGAAGTGGGCGGGATTTCAACCAACATCCCTTGATAATTGTTTGAATTTTCTCCCACCTGCTACATATTTAAATTTTTTGTCTCATCTTCCTAGGAGACCACATTCTAAGGGGAGGCCACGACACCAGGGGAAAATATATCTATCCTCTCACAATTAGGTGATGTTTCAACCTGTAACAACACAAACAACTCATGGTCATTAGTTAAAGGGGGAATATTGGTCTTTTTGAACATCACAGTATTATCCTACTTCACCTACTATGATATGGGAATCCGTATATCCTTGCATCTGTAAGCCCCATGATTTTCTCTCCCACATTTTCCACAATAAAACAGTGAGTCCTTATAGACGATTTTTAACTTCTAGACCTCATCTCTAGACATTAGGTTTATGGCCTCTGGAGGTGAAGAGTTAGTAAAGACATTAATACACATCCTGGATACAATGAGTCTGGACCTAGCTGACGTGGTTGGGTCAAGAGAAGTCAGATCCCCCATCGATTTGTCTATTCCAACTAATACATCCACTTCCCATAACTCCAGGGGTAGTCAGAGAATCCTTAGCCACACAAGACATGTAGATGGAGTGTGGGTTTTTGATCCCGGTCTCCATTTAACAATGGAGAGAGTGGTTATCCCATAGAACCAAGGGCCACCTTGTACAACATGATCCAATTCTTCTTCAAGAGAGAATAAAAACAAGAATATTTTTTCAAATAGGGAAAAAGTGTTTACAAGCCAAATTTTTTTCATTTCTTTCTGATCTAGCTTCTTATTTGATAGATGTTTGGCCTAATCCCTGAAAAAAACCCCATCAAAGTTTAGTTGTACCTTCCACAAGCTCGGTGTACCAAAATATATAGAAATTTCAGCTATGGAGTATCCTATTTCCATTTAGGCTTAAGCTTCTATAATGTCTCCTCTGGTTCTTTTCTGAAAACCTTAGAGACCCATGATCCCGGGCTCTCCCCTGTAATTTTCTCAACCATGCTCCTCTGTTCTCCGCTGGTATATTATTATTACTTTTATTTCTTATCCCTAAATTTTTCTAGCAATGACACCGAATGAAAAATAATACCCCATGATCCTAATGTACTGATTCGAAAAATCAGGGAGCAAGTAATTTGAAGTTTTAGGCACTTTTGTTTCCTTCGATAGGATATACATGTTGGATATATATTCTCAAACTATTCAAATCTCCAAGAGAGTTGCTTGCTTGATGGCGATTATCAGTGGAACACTTTTTATTCATCTTGAAAGAATTTACAAAAGAGTAGAATAGAATATGACATGAAGTAGCATTCTGACTCCGTGAACAAAATTATACCATCAATCTTTATTTTGTAACTTAAACCAAATGTGCACGAAAAGATCAATCATAATTGGGAGAGGGAGCAGTAAATTGGTGTCGATTAGGATATACTGGTTTCACTGCTTGCTTGATGGCGTCAAAGTTTTAATGGTCTTGAAAGACTTTACTAGAACATTGTCACTTATACCACTTGCAGGAGATCTTTGGGAAAAGATGAACAGATCCTTGAATTGGCACTCTCCTGAGCCTCCTCGTTATAAAACTTATTGAGTTCAAAATGGAGGAGACCTTTGAGAAAGATGAATACCATGGATTCTCCCTACACACCATGGATTTTGTCTAACTACTATGGAGGTTTTATTAAATAATGTTGCATGCAGGCTCATCTCCTACTAAGAAAACGTGTCTGGGAGGCTCGTAGTCACCTCAGAGACTTGCATTCTAGTTGTTTCCTTAAAATAAGATATTCTATACTATTGACATTATAGGTATGAGAAGATATCAAATAAAAATATCAATATAATCAATTTAACCTCTATCAACATGTAATTCATAATTTTAGAAAGGTAATACTATTCTGGTTAGGTTGTATTTTATTATTTTCTATAAAATTTACATATACATTGTTTTTCCATCTCTGAGTACACAGATCCTAATTTTATAAAAATGGTATGTCTATTACAGTAACCTCGTACTAGTACGGGTACCCTTACCTGTCTCCTAGTAACTATGATATTAACACACTTATTGATAGCAGAAGACAAAGAATTATTCAATGTATTCAATTCAATATATTAAACAAAAGAGCAGAGCCCCAAATATAAAGGCTGCAAGAGGAAGGAAGATAGTTATAACTATCCATCAACAAACAATGTATTAAACTAAACTATTGCTAACATTCCTCCCCTTGATACATTGTTTCTACATATGTACCCCCTAAAAAAATCAAACTTTACCTTGCTGAGAGGCTTGGTGAGAATATCTGCAACCTGAAAATAAATAGGGTAGTACTGGAGCTGAATTTGATGGTTCAATACCTGTTCATGAATGTAGTGACATTCGACCTCAATATGCTTTGTTTGTTCATGAAAAACAGGATTCTTCATAAGATTCAACACACCTTGATTGTCGCAGTGAATGATGGGAGGTTTCTCTTAAGGAATCCCTATATCTGCAAGAATGCGACGTAACCAAATCACTTCGTACACAACTCCTCGTGTAGTGAGGTATTCAGCCTCAGTGGATGAGAGAGAAAAAATAGTTTTCTTCTTGCTAATCCATGAGATAGGTCCAGATCTGAGATGAAAAACATACCCTGAATTGGATTTCCTGTCATCAACGGATCCTGCATAGTCTGAGTCTGTATATCCCTGTAAGAAGAACTGATTGTTCTTTTGATACTCCAAACCAAAGTCAACTATACCTCAGACATATCTCAACACATGCTTTGTTGCTATCCAATGACATTTCTTCATCTCCTGCATAAATCTGGTGAGATAGCTTACTGCAAAGAAAAGATCTGGCTTGGTATAAGTCAAGTAAATGAGACTCCCCACAAGCTGCCTGTAGTGAGCGCCATCTACCTATGGTGAATCCTGGAATCTAGATAATTGCAAACCTTTTTCCATAGGTGTGGACATTGGTTTAAAATCTGACATTCCATACTTCTCCAGGAGAGTCTTGGCATATTTCATCTGGGAGACAAAGATATGATTCTTCTTCTGCCATATCTCTAAGCCAAGAAAGTAGTGAAGTAGCCACAAATCGGTCATGTCAAAGGATTTCTTTAGATCATTCTTTACATCATCCACAAGATTGTCAGAACTTCATGTGATCACAAGATCATCTACGTAGAAAACTAGAATAACAATCTATGTTCCTACCTTCTTGATATACAAATTTGTATCTGAGGGGCTACGAGTGAATCCATGCTGAAATAGGTGATCATAAATTTTTATATACCATGCCCTAGGTGCTTGTTTGAGTCCATAAAGTGACTTTATCAGATGACATACCTTGTGTGGTTGATGCTCATCTACAAACCCTTCAGGTTGGGCCATGTATACTTCTTCTTTGAGATCACCATTCAAAAAAGCACTCTTGACATCCATCTGCTAAAGTTTCCATCCATTTTGTGCTACCAGTGCATAGATAAATCTGATGGTTTTGATCTTTGTAGTGGGTGCAAAGGTCTCATCATAGTTAATTCCTTCTTGCTGAGCATAACCCTTTACAACAAGTCGTGCTTTGTGTTTGTCGATTGAACCATCTCCCTTATATTTTGTTTTGAAAATCCATTTTTAGCCAATAAATTTATTTCCTGGAGGTAGATCAACAAGTTCCCACATTTGATTCCTGAAGTAGGGAATCATATTTAATATTCATAGCTCGTTTCCACTGTGGTTGGTCTAATGCCTCATGAACAGTTGTAGGTTCGGTGCTATCAAGAACTAAACTCATGAGTGAAAAATTTACCTCATGTCTGGCTTGACTTCATGTTCTGACTCCTGTAGAAGTACCTGGAAGTGAGTTTAGGTGTGCATCCCCAATACTATTCTTGACCCATTTTGGATGTTGGTGCTATTGCTATTGATGTGAAGATGTGTTTTCTAGTGTGCCTAGATCAATGAATAAGTCTCCACTCAACTCTTCTTCTCTCTGATAAGAATCATCTTGCCCATCATCTGGATGTGTGAGCAATCTATGTGATGAGGTTGGTAGTGAATCTCCATTGTGTGGTAGGGAGTCAAAGGATGACTCATCACACACCACATCTCGACTCTCGTAGATTTTCTTCATCTCAAGATCCATGAGATGATATGCCTTTGAGGTAGTACTATACCCCAAGAAAATACATGGCAATGTATTTGGATCGATCTTCTTCCTTTTCTCATCTGGAATATGCATATATGTAGTACAACCAAAAACTCTCAAATGATAGATAGAAGGTTTACGACCAGTCCATACCTCTTCCCGTGTCCTGTTCTGCAAGATCTTCGTGGGTGCCCACTTGAGTAGATACATTGTTGTTTGGACTCCTTCTGCCCAAAAATAATCCTCCAACTTGTCGGTGGAGAGCATACAACGAGCCATCTCTATGACAGTCCTGTTGTGTCGCTCAGAAATCCCATTCTGTTGGGGAGTGTAGGGTGTAGTTAGATGTTGCTGAACGCCATGTTGCTTTAGGTATGATAAGAACTTCTTCGATAAACATTCCCCCCCTCAATCTGAGCGGAGGAGAAGGAGAGGCTTCCCAAACTGCCTGGTGGCTTGCTAGTAAAAGGTTTGGAAATTGGCAAATGCCTCACTCTTCTTCCAGAGAAAATATACCCACATTTTCCATGAGTAATCATCAATGATGAGATGGAAGTATTCAAAACCTTTGAAGCTAGCTGACAGGGGTCCACATAGATCAGTGTGTACAACCTGAAGATGTTCCGTAGAATGATAAGAGCTCTATTTGAATGGACCTCTGTGTTGTTTTCCCGCAAGACATCCCGAGAAAACAGGTAAGGAATGGGAGAGTGGAGGAAGCCCTCTTACCATTTCCTTGGCACTGAGCTGATGCAGAGCCCTAGCAGAAAGATGACCATATCAAAAGTGCCATAGTGTAGTGGACTCTGCCGTTGAAGTAGAGAGAGCAATGTTAGATGAAGTGACCGCATCCAGTGTAAATAGATGGCCCTTCATAAATGCTCGAGCAATAACTGAGTATCCTTGGGAAATGATGCAGGACTTGACCCCTTTTTGAACAAAGAATTTGACCCGCATTCGATGATTAAGAAGATGACTCATAGACAATATATTTGAGGTCAAACATGGAACATATAGCACCTTCGTGAGTGTACATCTTCGTGTCCCAAGAGGAATGATGACATCACCAATCCCTGCCACAATATACTCCTGATTATCTACGATGATGATCCGATATCCAGTGGGCCAGTCACTGAGGGTATGGAACAACTTCTTATTCCCAGTCATGTGTTTGTTGGCGCCTGAATCAATCAACCAAACAGTTTCTGACAGTTGCGAAGTCTGCGAGACTAGGACAATGTCCGGATGAGTTGTGTCTGGAACGTCTTCATTGGAGGAGGCATCCTGCTGAGCAGCAATATCACCCTTCTGCCTCTGATTACAAGCACACCATTAGGATTTCTTGGAATATCCTTGGAAAGTTCTCTCTTTGCTAGAGTTTCCATGCTTGCGACGGTTGTAATAACAGTTTGCAGTTGTGTGCGTATTCGTGCAGCAAATGTGGCACCATCGATCCGCCTTGTTGTTCTATTGCTTCTGGGGTGGCCATTGAGAAGGTTGTTGATATGGATGTTGCTTCTGATTCTGGGGGACTGACTGCCATTTCCGAGGCTTATGCTTTTGCCTCGTAATGAGAGCCTTGTCTTCGAAGGCTTCTTGAACATTCTAAATGGATTCTTCCTGTTAGAGATAATTCACTAGTTTGGAAAAACTCACCTCCTATTGAGTGATGGTCAACGTGGTGATCACTGTCTGAAACCAGGAAGGAAGAGCTCGCAAGGTGAGTGGGAGAAACAAATTTTCATCCACCAGTTCACCGAGAGTATAAATTTTTGCTCGTAACTCGGCCACACGCCACAAGAAGGATTTGATTGATTCGCCATCATACATACTCATTATGTGAAGCTTTTTCTAAAGATGTAGCATCATCCTCAGATTCTTGGCTTCATAGACGGTAGACAACATAGCCCATGTTGTAGAGGAAGTCGTTACTTCCCGAATGTGAGGCTGAACTTCATTAGAAAGGCTCAGAGTGATAAGAATTAATGATTTTACATAAGACTTTTCATACTTAGCCAACAGATCAGTGTCTGTGGGAGGGGTGTTCATGCCAGAAATGATTCCCCAAAGATCTTCAAACTGAAGAATCATCTGCATCTTGGTTTTCCATGCAGCGAAATTTAGCCCTTTCAAGAGTTGGGCATCGGATAGTAATATTTTTGGAGCAGACATTGTTGGGTGTTGCACACTACACTTATCGCTTTAGGATTCTGATCAACGTAGGATTATTCTCTACTTTAGATATTCAGCCAAATTCTAAACAAAACTAGTTGTAATGCACACCACATCCACACCTTCCAACACCAACAATCAACAGGTCTTCAAATCACCACGCAATTCTTCTTTCACAAACAAGAAATACTGTCATGTTTCTGCTTTCAGTAAAAATAAAAAGAATAACTTTTTCTTTGCTTCCAACGTAGCAACAGATCACTGCACACTAACATCCACTTCTCCAAAGACATGTCCAGTCAACATTCCACGTAGAAATGGAGTTGTGATTTCTCCTTCAGGTAGGTCTACTATACACAGGTCGTCAATCACTAGATAAACTTCCACAAAGGCCCTCCCCATGTTCTTAGGTTTGGTCACTGGCTAAAGAAATAATTCCATGCCACATGTCCTAGATAACTCCAAACAAATATGTCAAATAGCCACGTCCAACAGTATCCAGGTTTCCAATGTTGTAGGTTTCTTTAGTCTTCACATGCCAAAAGAGAAACTCTGCAAGTCGCTCTAATACCAATGATAGCAGAAGAAAAAGAATGATTCAATGTATTCAATTCAATGTATTAAACAAAAGAGCAGAGCCCCAAATATAAAGGCTGCGGGAGGAAGGAGGACAGTTATAACTGTCCATCAACAAACAATGTATTAAACTAAACTAATGCTAAAACTTATGAAGTGATTTTTTTCCTGAAGATATATTCGTATTGAATTCAACACCAATATTGTCTCAGGATACCTAAAGAGGTGGAAAACACACTTCCTAACCATGTGCTATAGAGAAGAGCACCATAAGGGAATTTAAAACTCTCTACTGGAAAAGATCCGTCTCCTCACCGAAAAGGAATAATAGAGCGAGGCACTATATAATCAAATGGTAAGCTATAAAGTATGAGTTTTTCAATGATTTTTTTTTGATATGGAATATATTATGTATTTCAGTAATTGGAGCTTTAACAACTTCAACAACTCCGAACGCACTAAAAACCACTCATAAGACACGTAAATCCATTCCCAAAGTGTCGCTACTCATTCTAGTACATCCTACAAGTGCTCTGGTGGTGGTGTCATCAAAAACCTAAGAGAATGGAGAACCACCATATAAGGTTTCCATCGAAGCACAAATAAATGCCATGACCATAACTCTATTGGTTTTTGTATACACCTCATTTTTTATGCTTTCCAACATTTTATCTTAAGAAATGGCTATTGAAGCAGTATCCTCCTAATAAGTCACCTTAAAGGGCCTATTAGGATTCATGTGTGATCATACATGGTCACATGGGGTAGACAAAAAAATTATAGACATGTTGATATGATGACATATTTTCCTTATCCTCACTTTATTCCCTCTATGGTTCAGATATTATTTTCTCTTATGACAATTTTTCTCATCACGTTCACTTTGTAACAATCATTTCCTATCTTCTTATTGCTTTCATTCATCTTCGATCTATTTCATTGCCTTGATCTTTCTCCAACTTCCACTCCCCATTTATTTCCACCATTTCACCTTAGGTTTCCTCTAACACTGATGCAATAGCCCATGGATGATTGTCATTACCCAAATTCATTCAAGTCGAGCATATATGCTTGGTCATTCTAGTTATTCTATTGTCACTCATTCATCATTCTAATAACTTAAGTCTACTTTCATATTGGACCTTTACACACATAATTACATATAGTTATTACAATTATGGTTGCGGAGCCTCCTATTTTGTATTTGGGTCACCATAATGAATTATAAATGTAGGTATTTTTCTTTAGATTTCCCCTTCTCCACCCATAGTTACTATCTCTCACAATTGTTTTCTTTGGAAACGACCATTCATCAATGGTTGAACACTATAGGTAACTATTTCTTACCCTTATTTTTACTTTGTTTATTATTTGTTATTGTGTTGATGGTTGTTCATTCATTTCTACAGATTAGGGTATATCTATGTTTGATTTATTTTAATCCTTTATCTTATTATGTAGTTCCCCTTGGATTTATCCATATATTGATATCCTATTATTCAAAATCTGACTAGTGCAGCTCTCTTTATCTTATATATAGGCCTTGGAAACCTATATCTACCTTAGGGATAGTGATACCATCCTCTATAATTGCAAAATTTACACTCCTTGAGAACGTTTAGTATCTACATCTTGTGTGCAGGCATACATTTTATCCCCAAAATTTGAGAAAATTATTAGGGATCCATGTGTCTTATTCTACCCTAGGTTAAACAAGATTCAACCTAATTTTCCATTTTCTCTATATTTCATATACAATAAAAAAACTACATAAATTCCTTATCAGAGTTAATCTCGTTTGTAACTCATTTTTCTTGACACCATGTTATCAAACTCTATAAAAAACCTACATAGCTTATAATGTAGTTTATCTTACATAATTCACAATTTACCCTTCCTATCACCACCAACCTCCATGTTTATCTCCATGAATGAGCCTATTAAGGATATTGAAAAACCACTTTCTCTACAAATGATTCATTAGATCCTCATCAACATGTTCAAAGGTCCTTAATAGGATCTTAACACTTTTAGCATACATCAAGACTTAAAATTCAAATAATGATCTTCTCATCTACGATCACTTCCAACATGAACATACCAATTTCACCTTAACTCTAGTAATGATCTTCCATACTTTAATCATCGTATCCACCATTAAAATACCAATTATGTCAGATAAGAAAATTCTAATTACACTACCAAGCATAACTATAAACATTCTCATTTTCATGAGAAGATCATCCATGCTACAGTTAGACTCGATGCCATTAATCTTAGTAGATACCTATCTGATGCCATTTACTAGTCTGTGTGGTGCATGAATAATCATGTTTATGTCCTTTCACCATCCCAAAACACCATCAACGTTGCAGTACTTTAGTAGATCTTTTTTTCTTGATTTCATTCTAGCCAATAGTATTGACCTATGTACTTTTAGCATGGCCAAGTCTTGTAGAGAAAAATGACTATCTTTTTCTTTTCTCACTTTTTGGGGCTTCTACCAATGTGTGTCCCTCTCTCACCTCAGGTCCTGGGGAATCTATATGTTCTTACATTTTTCCTTTTCCAAAAACTAATAACCTCTTAATTTCATCACATTCTTACAATTGTTGCATCTTATGATTATCATTATGCTCATCCTCTAGCTTGGGTGCATCTCCTAATTCCTTCTATATCTATTTATCCAACACTATAATCAATAAATCAAACAAATCCAACTCCAATAAATATTTAAAGAATAAAACTTTACCATCTAGAATCTTAGAGACTATCATTCTCCTTATTATCTACTTCATCAATCTAGTATTTCAATATATTCTTATCATTCTCAAGACTCTATGACCATTGTATCCTATCCTTGATACTTTGGAAATATATGTATCTATACTTATAGTCCTAACTCAATGAAATCACATCACAATTAATTAATTTTACCTATTTTTTCATACTTAGCGCATCCACCCATTGGTTTTCAATGTTATAAAATGTTTCTATCTACCCATGGGATATAATCCTCAATTCTCTCTACACAACCTTCATCTCATGGCTTCCCAACTAGGTGATTTATGTCTTATTTAAATTATTATCTTCTAGTGTTTCTTCTTAGTCTTACTCTTAAAGTTACATGCAACTATTGTACCAACCATGACAAATATGAGAGAACCATTAAGGTTAGTATGTGGTAGGTCTATTCCATTTGGTGGAGTTCACTATTTCTTTCCCATAATTTCAATTACATTATTTATAACATTCACTGTCGAATTTAGGTGTTACATCGATATTTTTACATAGACTATTTCATGTTTCACTATTATGAAATGTGATGATATTTAGTTCGGGCATATGTATACACCTCATTTTCATGCTTTCTAACCAATTCTATTGTGCATGTGATATAAATGCGTTGAGAAAGTTCCTCAAGAGGCCTACCATGATAGGGATGCGATCAAATTTAGTCATGTAGGCTACACAACAACATTTGAGAGATGTCACTATTATGTCATGTAGTTATCTTATCCTCACTTTATTACCTCTCTTATTCACATATTGTTTCCTCTTATTTCAACTTGTATCATTATGTTCACTTGCTTACACTCTTTTCAACACTTATTGTTTCTTTCTATCATCCTGAACCTTTGGTATTTCATTTATTATTCTTTGGCTTTCACTCTCCATTGTTTTCCACCATTTAAGCTTAGGTTTCCCCAATGTTTAACAGGATTGTCTACCAAATATGTTTTTGGATTGGTCGTTACCATGGTAGTGGCCATCACCGAAGAGCGATCATATCGGGTATATATAATTGGTCATTCTAGTTTTCTATCATCCGATATTCATCATTCTAAGAACTTCACTCTACTTTCACATAGTAAATTTTATAAAATATTCATATCTATTTGTTAGATTTGGATGTTTTTAAAGGTTCCCGGTTTTACACCTGGGTCACCATAGTGAGCTAAGACTAGCAGAGGTCTCCTTCTTGAGATTTCCCTTTCTTCATCCATAGTGATTCTATTTGGGTGTTTTTTTCAAGGGGATCATGCATCAAGGGTCACACCACAGGTTAGTACTTCCAACCCTCCTCATCATTTATATTTGTTTATTGTTGTGTGGATGGTTAATCATTTATTTCTATATATTAGAGTATATGCAAGTTTTCTTTTATCTATTTCTTTTTCTTATTATGTTGTGCCCCTTGGAATTACCCATCTCTTGAACTAATAGTATTCTTAAGCCTAGTAGGATGCCTCTCTTTATATTAGCTATAGGCCCTGGAAACCTATGGCTCCCTTAGAGTTAGGGCTACTACCCTCTAGAATTACGACACTTGCATTTCTTGAGCACTTTCGATATCTACATCTTATGCGTAGACCTAGATTTGATCCCCAACATTTGAGAACATCGTTGGGAATCCATATTAGCCCATCATATAGTTTCCAACCCAACTATACTAACAAAGATGCCAAGTCATGTAGCTCCCAAACACAAAACACCACTTTTGGTAGTAGCTTTGGTACCTATGATTTTAAAGAAAATGTTTTCCTAAACCATGTTTCTGTTTCTTGTAACAAAGATAAGAACCCTATCAAATCTCTAACATTATCACCTTATACTCATAGAAATAAGCATCATATAGGAGCCACGAAACTAGCACTAGAACCTCCCACACTGACTAGTCATAACAATAAGAATTCCATGCAAGAATTCCATGCAACGCCCATGGAGGTAGGGTTTCTCCAGTGTTTCACATTTTTTAGGGTAAAGTCATTTTTAAGGTTACCTCTATTTTATAAATGATCAACACTCAAATCGAACTAAAAATTGATCAATTCTTATCCCCTCAAATTTTCCAGCCATTGAAATAATTCTATGATCTCACCACCTTACAAGGAACTCTTCGGAGCTCCGTGTCACTACACATATTTGCTGAACCATGCGAAATACCAATAAAATAAAACAATGGAACACCGCAGATTTAATATTTATGGAATTTCTAAAGGGGAATTACAAAACATGTAGAAAGTCATGGGTATACAAAAGAATAGAATAGAATATGGCATGCTTCATAGCAGCACTCTGAGTCATTGAACAAAAGAATACCGAGTGATTTTGATGGATGTTTTTTTGATAATTACAACAACTGATGAAAAATCATAGAAATGTAAGCAGTCATAATTGGGAGAGGGAGCAGTAAATTGGTGTCGATCAGGATATACTTGGTTTCAACGCTTGCTTGAGGGCGTCAACAGTTTTGTAGTCGGGTCTTGAAAAGACTTGACAAGAACATCGTCGCTTATACCACTCGCAAAGAGAGTGGTGGGAACAGACACAGTGCCCGCATTGGCGCTCCCGAGGGGAATACAATAAAGTAAATATTCAATCTCACAAAACAACGTATAGGGACTTAGACATATTGAGTTGAAATTTCATGGATGGCGACCACAATGGGAAATGACGCAATACATTTTTTCCACTCAAGTGTCTAAATGATCAAGAATGCCTCACGTCATTTTCCATTCTAAACACATTTTTCTCACCCTCGGAAGAAAGGAACCTATCTGTTAAAAATTCTTTTGAGAATTTTAAATTTTTGGTTCATGCATAACCCGATGTTGAGTTTGAGGATGGTTCACTCCGCCTAGCGTGGGACTAGGTGTTGCATTTGCCATGGTCTCTTTTTAAACCTCTTCACAGATAGGAAACTCCTACCATATGTTTTAATCCTTTGACACTTCTTCCCTGTCGCCTACCACACGTCAAATTGTTGCTTGTACTACATCTTCTTCTGGGATCCTCTGAAGGATTAATATCAATTTTCATGCCACAATCCCACTATATCGGAGCCAGTGTCGTTATCAGTGAGGTTATCAGTGAAATATGACTTCCTTTGTCACAATTAAAAGTTTAAAATACCCAGAGCCAATGCCAGAATTAGTTTGACGCTCCATATAATTTCCATGGTTTTCATTTTACAAGAAAAAACTAGACCATGAACATAAATGAAATCCTAACCCAAAACAATGAAAGTAGAAAATTCAGAAAGAAAAATAACGTAAAATGTTGTAGAACTCTCAAAACCTTTCCTCTATTCTCAATTCGGCATATTAAACTCCCAAGGTTCATCACCCCAACTATAGATAAGATCGCTCCATAAAAGGTATATACCATATATATATATATATTGAAATCATGAAAAAAAAACCTATTTCAAAACTTGAAAATTAATCAAAACCCATTTTAAGGACCGTAAACAATCATTTCTTGTTTACGGCTAGATATTTATGTGCTAACGCTTTCTTAGATAAAGTATGAATTACAATAATGACACTCCATATATCTGGTAATCAATGCTTCCCATTTGAATGCAATCACCAATCTTGTCCATGATTAAATACAAAAGGTTTCCTCAACTATTGATCTCTTTCCTTGATGTTAGATTTAATGTGACTCTATCATCTAGTTATAGGAAACAATACATTACATAGCCATGCAAATAGGTGAAATTTTTGGGTTGGTATCATATTAAGATATAAATTCTCACCTCCCCACCGTACATCTCAAATCCTTTGAAAACATTAAATTAAATATGGATTCTAAACACTTGTATTCGAATTATTACTATCAAGGCCTCATTCTGTTGCCTTCATCATCATATTCCTTATCCCAGCACCCTTCAATCCCCATCGCCCTTACCTATATGGAATATATAACCAATGTTAATATGTGAGAATGCGAAATCCATGATTTCAATGCAAGACTAGACAATAATGAATCGACCAATTTTTTTTAATGAAATTATGGAAGACCCTCAAGGTTGTTCAAAATTCGTGCTCAACCACTTCTTTAGGTGGCCTAGATTGTGACTTCAATTCTCTTGACAAGCCTATAGTGTGTGGTGATAGACTCTTTATATGCTACCGAAAGGTTATAGAGAGGCTTGCCCTACGGTAAAGCTCTATATCTATGGATCTTGGGAAGCTAAATTCAATTGGATAATAGACTGGGAAATGCAAAAGGAAGACATGGAAACACCCTTTCTATGTCTCAAGGATTTTTATGAACTTCATGGAGCATACATATAAAAACGAATTTGCATGATCAGTGACATTTCTCCTGCCATTATGTGTAAATAGATCCAACTATACAATACAAAGTATACTAGTCATTCTCACTTAGGACTCTATTAGAATCATGTGGTGACCGAAATCAACAAGAACACCTCACGAGATTGACAGAGCAGACAAGTGAAAAATATTGTCCTTACTCCTGGTTTCCATTTTGTTGTTGTTAGGATGTTGTTTTCATGCTACTTTGTTGCAGTTTTGTTACTATTTGATCCTTTTTGTATAGTTTCTCAGATAAATATAGTTGGTTACTCATGTATAATATGGATGCTAATCCAAACTTAATGTATTTACTACATTATTTGGATTTGAGCCTTTTTGTAATAGGGTATAGTCCCTTCAAAACTATTGACCGCATTATCTGCTCTATCTGGCTTTTGAGCCTTTTTTATAATAGGGTATAGTCCCTTCAAAACTATTTACCCCTAATAAATTTTTTTTATTACTATCTAATTTTAATATTGAAAATGATAATTTAATCTAAATATTAGTATGAACAAAAGACCAAGAATCACCAATTTGAACAAAAATCAACTGGAATGCATATCCATTATTGTATAAATGTAATTTCATTTGTTTTTGGGGTTTATCTTATACTTTTGAGTAAAATTGGATGTTTTTAATGCTTAAAACACATGCATATGGTTGAGTGGCTATTATAATAAATTTTTTATTCAAGTTTATTATGAGAAGATCAGGATTATATTGAAATGGTAATGATTATTTCTTTTTTTCCACTTTACCAAGTTAAATATACTATCTATAAAGCTATCACAAAAACATCCCATTTACCATGCTTTTTGGCTATAAAATTCAACAACTTCCTCATCTCGACGTAGGATGACATGTTTCTCTCAACATGTACACATCTCTATAGTTTCTTATCGCAAGTAGAAACAAATTCCCCTCTAAATGAAGTTGTCTATATCTATCCACATAATTCAATATATGCCATTATCGAGAGAAACTGTTGACATTGCTAGTATTGAACAAGGGATTAATTTTATAGATATCTTCATAGTACATTTTTTCAGATATCTATGCATCTCATTCTCTTTCTCCTTTCAGCATCCCAAAATAACATTTTTTTTCCTGATACTACTAACAATAAGACAAAAACATTCTCTTGTGTTCCTTCAAATAATTTTCCCACCCATAAAATTCTCCTCCCTTGATGCCATTCTTCACTTCCCTTCGCCTCTACAATGTTTCACCTTTGCTATTTATTATTCTATTTTTTAACCAGTGTTATAGGTTATAATATGTTTATAATTTAATTTTGGCAAATTTTAGTTGTTATGTTTTTCATCCATATCATCACATAAATTTACGATACAAAGTACCAACACCAATGTTAATATAATCATTTTTTTATCCTGCGAGACATGCATTAAAATTTTACTACTAGAGAGAAATGAGAGAGGATAGAAAAAATCCTTCATTATTATCACCTAGTGATTATTTCCCTTTTAAGAAAAAGGTTTGATTGAGGAACCATTTTTTTTATTATATAAGGTAATAATACATATTTTGAAGGGATCAAGAACACTGTACAACTGAAAGATAAATCATTGAAGCACAAAGGCGATATATCAAGGATCAAGGCCATAGAGGTCACAAGTGAAACAACCAAACAAGCCAAAAGCAAGATAATGTAGGGAAAACACAAAAGGAGAAAGGGCCCCTCAAAGAAAACCAGTCAAAACAATTTGACCATCTACCCATAGGAGAACCCTAATAGGTGAGGATTGATTTTTCAAAATGTTATATTTTACTCATAAATTTTTAAAATTAGGTCTCTTAAATAAAGTCCTTACAGGTTCATGTTTATTTCATTCGTCCTTTGCATTTTTAACAAATAAATTTAATTTTGATGTTAAGAGGAAACGAAGGTTAAAAAAGTGACCATGGAACAACATCAAACATACCGAGCTTACAAATAATTTTCCAAGGACTTCAAGTATTACCAATTCCTTTGCAACAATTCTCAAAAGTACACGAAAGGATTGGTGCAAGTTATATTTTTGAGACAAAGGTTTATTTTTAAGAGTTCGATAAGTTTTACTTCCAACACTAGAAAGGGACGAGTATATAAGGAATATCCCCCAATGTACAATCACTTAATGAGTGGTTGCAAAATCTATGAATGTCAACTCCTTAATAATAATTATGATTTCAAGATGAAAAAGCTATTTTATTATAAATGAATCACACCTTATTACCAAGAAACACCCCCTTACCAAGAATGGGGATCAACGTAACTTACCCGAAACACATTCATTATGGTATACATTCGATACAAATGGATTTATAGTGTGGTATAATTCAAAACAAATTGAGAGAGAGTTAGACCAAAATCACCCCTATTGATGGGTTCCCATGACCATAGTATACACCTTTATTTAAGCACCATGTTTGAATAAATAAATTATATCCATAATTACCAAAGAAAATATTATAGTAAAAAATATTTTTCTTATCCCATAGGAGACTAATATTACCAATTTAGAACATCTGGTAAGCCCTATCTATGAATCCTCAAGAAAACCAAATCTTATGAACGAGTGAACAATCCCACAAAAAAATTATAAAGTCTGTATTGATTAACATAACCATCTCAATGATGTAAATTGTCATCATAGAAAACAAGGAGACACATAATTTGTTGCCCAATTCACTAACACTGAATATTGGATAAATTCAACATCCATCAATTGATACAAACTACATAACATCATAGCCAATCCACTGGAGATAAATAGAGCATCATGAAGGTCACTCACCCAAAGAGGACCGAATAAGTCATATGAGTCTCTCAACTAAATATGACTTAAAAAACTATCTCTGCACCAAAGGAGAATAAAATATCACACATGTCACTCCAGCAAAGGAAGACTGAGTGACCAATATCAAGTGAGGTAAAGTAACTCCATGGTCCTAAATGCATGGAGCCAAGTCACCACAAAATGAAGGTTATGTCCTGCAGCCCCAAGCATGCAATCATGACACCTTAGACATAGCCCTATATGAAAAAAACACAACAAGAACAAAGTATAACCAAATCACAATGAGACACCAAAAACCACATAACATTCCTGACAACATTTTATCCAAGTGACCTCAAAATGATAAACCTTTGAGTCAAACAAAAGAGATAAAATTGATGAAATATCAATAGTAAAATAAAAGTGGCTAAGTAGTTTCATTCAAACTATGAAAATATCTCAATAAAAAATAAATAAATGGAAGAGCCTTAAATATTTATCAATAAGTTGTTGGTCCGAAAATCTATCGCTTGGGCAGATCTATGGATAGACAAGCCAACAGTGTGCAGGGCATAGCCCCTCTTTGAGTCAGCAAAGCGAAACTGGTTTATTGCTATTCTACCAGCAGGAATCTGTGCAAGTCTCACAATATTCTGCCTTCGGGGGTTTGGGATCTCATCCCAGTAGGATGTTTCTGACTGCGAAAAGAAAGGAATGAAAGAGAGGATGGAGAAAGATCAGATCCGAAGAAAGAAAAGAAATGAATTCCAAAGCAGAAAGGTCAGAGGGTTTATGTTTTGGGATTGGTAGTAAACAGAGCCAAACCTACTTGCATAAACGAGCAAAGCAATACTGATGAATAAATGACAATAAAACAGAAGTGGATCCAACAGAACAAGCATATAGATCTAACTTAAGAGAGATCCAATGCAAATAACACACGTATTCAGCACAAAGTCTAAATATTGTATTAATAATTCTTTCTGTTACAAAAAGCTCAAAGTCTTTTCTCCTCACTTCTATTTTTCATCTGAAAGATATTCACTCATGCCCAATACAACAAGCATTGGGGTATTTATAGAAGAAGGAAAGAAAAGAAGGCAAAAAGGAGCCAACCACCTATTTACAAAGATATTTACAAAATATCTACAAGGATATACAAAATATCTCAAAGTCATGTTGACTTTTGACAACTTGATGGATGACATCATCCCATGGTGCAACATGGATGATGTCATCATTTGTGCCAACATACTCCAGATATTTACAAAAAGAAAGTCGAAGAAGAGAGAGAAGAAGAAGAAAGAGAAGCTATTCATCATCTTCATCCTACGGCCGAAAGGGAGTAGCCTGCTTTTGCTGCTGCTCAGGTGACGAGATGTGAAATTGAGTGCGGTATTCCATGAACTTGCTGGTCATGGGCCCTAGTTGATCATGGGAAGGATCTTTGTGTCGCTCACTGATCACCTCGCAAGTCTCCCACTCGTCTATGAGCTTCTCTGGGAGTTTGGAATATTCTTTCTCCGCTTCTATGAGGAACCCGATGAAGTCCCGACAGGCCAGCAGGTTATTGATGGACTCCGCGTCAAAAGTGACCTCTGGCCCCAGCCCTTGTGAAACGATCTCCTTGAAGATCTGGATGGTTTCCTCAACTTTTCTTAAGGTGAAGGAAGGAGTAAGCAACCCTGGTGACATGTTGAGAATGATTTGTTCCATTTGGTGCATCGCATCCAGGGCTTCTTCCTTTACCTTATCGATTTTTTCAAGGACAAACTCCAGTTGATCCATCCATTAGTCCAGAGTGGAAATGACTTTATTGAGGGCCCTGGGATGGCCGAAGACGCCGAACTTGACCAGATCTTTGACTGAACAGTCGAACATTTGTTGAAAGGTCTCATGCTGCAGCCTAGCATGGTCCAGCTCTTCTGATATGGGTCCTGCTAGTGCTTGGAGCTCTTTATTCACCTTGTTGATGTTCAAATACAAACCAGAGAACTCGGTGATCACTTTTTCACTGTCTTTGAGGATCTGGCTCCTCCAAGCGGAAACTGCCATGCCCTGCTCGCCGATCTTTGCATATTCATTAATTTTATCCTGGCTCAGAGGCTCAGGAGTCTCGGCGGAAGTTGTGGGAGGTGCACTACCCATCTTCTGTAAGGCTTGGAGCAGATGTTTATTTTGCTCTTTCAGTAGCCTTTTCTCTTCTTTTGTTTCTTGAAGCTTCTTGCAGAGGGCGTCAACTGCAGATAAGGCTTCTCCTTGAAGGCTCTCAAAAGACGTACCCATTGTGACTTGGGACTCTATATAATCTGTCAAAGACAGATCCTTTTTTATCCTTGAGGGGATTAGGGTATGCGATCTCCATCACCCTTTCTCCCGAAGCACTCTGAGAGAAGCGTGTGACAGGCTTCTGTTTCTTTGCCCCTTTGGACGGGATTACGGAAAAGTCCATCGGAGCGATGGGAACTTTCCTTTTCTGCTGACTTAAGTGCTGGGAGATCCAGGCTGGACTTATGGGAGAAGGGCCAGAAACAGAGAAGGGGACAGCTGCAGTAGTAGAAGGGAAAAAAGTGGAGACACTTGGAGGCGGCATCGAGAGGGAGGCCGAAGAAGTGCTCACGGGAGGAAGAGATACTGCAGGAGAGGAAGACATAGGAAGGGAAGGGAGCTCAAAGATGAGGGAAGAAATGGAGGGGGACAGATCCGCAAGAGAAGAGAAGATGGACGAAGAAGCAGGAGGAACAGTAGAAGAAGGGGGAGAGGACACGACCAAAGGGATGGTTGCTTGAGTCACTCGAGGAGGGGAAGGAGGAGAAGAAGAAGGGACAGAAGGGACCTCGGTAGTTGCAGCAGTGCCGACATCCTGAGTGGATGGGCCTATTGGAACATCTTCTTCCGTTCCTTTCTCTGGAGAAGCCAGAGTTATGACCTGTTCGGGTGTAGCGGAAGGAGGACTTTCAGGAGCTTCCTCTTGAGAAGTGCTGGATTCACCCTCTTTGCCTTTTCCTTTGCCTTTAGGCTGCTGTTTAGATCGAGAAGGTGCGTTACCCAATGGGGAGGTTGTGAAATCAACCCTGAGGTAGATGAGCCCGTTCATTCGGCACCAATGCTCTGTTCTACACAGAGTTTCTTTGACCCTTTCCTCAATTGTCTGAGGTTCTTTAGTTTTTATCGACTGCCGCAAATGGCCAATCGTCTCCACCTGTGTTAAGATATACTTGATCTACTTCCTCCTCAGTAGTTTGGAAGCCTTTGGGGATGATGGCTACCCCATACTGGATGATTTCTACCAAGGCCAAATGAGAATGGTCCTTCCTCCTGAGTTCCACCTCATGATATAGGTCGATGTAGATATCCTCGATCTGAGGGATGTGGATTGGATCGAGCTTAGCCCTCGATAGACAGTTCCTCGGGTCAAAGGTGGGTCTAGCTGGGAAGTCATGTTTCAAATTGAGCAGCTCCAGCTCTGCAAACATGTCTTTTGCCTTGTGGTGAGAAAGACATGTATATCTACCCACTGTGAGGGGGAAAGGAGTTCCACCCTTCTTTCTTTTGAGGCACTTCTCATGGTAGGTGATTAGCTGTCTTGACAGCTCTAACAGAATCAACTTGGGCCCAGCATACCTTGGCAGTCTAGTTGGCTCTCCCAAGAAGTTAGCTACCCTCAGATAAGTGAATGTGGGGAATTGGGTGAACAGGGCCCCCCATTTCTCAGTGGCTGTCACTATGCTCTTGGTCGTGTGACCGTAAGTCATATTTGGCCTCAACAGGCAGATGATGAAATAGAAAAATGCATCATTGATCTTGGTAAATTGAGGGATGCTATTCTCCAGCTTCAGCTCTTGATAGTATTCATAAATTCTAACTTGGGGCCAAACCCCACTCCGCATCAAAGCTGGATAGTCCCTTTCAGAAGCTGCAGCATAAACAACATAGGAATTCATGTAGAATCTTCCTGTTGTGGGGAATTGTTGCAGCTGTTCTGATATCGTGCTGCTTATAATTTCTGCCCATTCGAAGCGTTGATCAGGAACATTTTTGTTCATGGTTTCTAAATACCGCAGCATCCATTTGTGGAAAAAGTGGGCATCAGGAAGCCCAAACACCCTGCTCAGGAACGTGATGGTGTCACTGAGCTCCTCTGAAAAATCACTGCGGTGAATGATTTGTGGCCAATGGGTCACTACCTTTTTATTCTTCAGATAGACTTCGTTCATCAGCTGCATGCACTGATCTTCATTGTCATCCCATGCCTTGATGCAATCTCCTTGGCTGACGGCCACAAAGTGCCGGTGATGAGGAATGCCGAGTATTATCTCAAAGTGGTGGGCAGTGAGGTTGATTATGACCTCGCCCTTCTCATTTACGACACACCTTGTGTCTTTATTATAGCACCGGGCAACCACCATCATGAATTCATTGTTAACGGCGCTGACTGGGATTCCCCCAGCAAAGTGCAGGGCACTGCCTATTAGCTTGTCCATCCACGGACTTCTTGTGACCTTCTGAGTCCTGACCCAAAATTCCTCCAAATCAATATGACCCAACTCTGAGTCTTTGATGTCCAGGTCACACTCGGCCTGGGAGTCGGGCATTCTGACCCTCTGATATTTATACTTCATTTCTTCCTCTGTGAGCTTGGCCTTGCCTTTGGATTTGGTAGGCCTCTTGCTTGATGTTGACATATGTTCTTCTGAGTTTAATTGTTGATCTGCAAGAATAAGACGTGAAACCCAATCGAAGAAAGCCATGTCAACTGTTTGATTTTCCATTGAAATGCTTACAGAAGAAAGAGTTAGCAATTTAAAGGCCTCGGGGCGCATGGTGCAAAGATATTACAAATTGCAGAGCTAAATAGGTAAGGCACACAGGAAAAGGGTGTTGCAGGAGATAAATCAGCGCCAAAGGGCGCATGGCGCATAGACACTGCAGGGTACATTCTGTGTTGCTGTAAGGACAAGTGCGCCTGCGCCATGTGGATGTATTTTGTAAAAGGATGCATGTATCTTTCATGTTGCATGGAATTTCGGTGCACCAAAGGCGCATATATGGTTTGTGTAACATGTGCTTTTGGCGTGCTTAAGGGAACTTGGCGCGGCGCATGGAGGGTCTGCACAACATGATGTTGCTGCGATGAGGAACGTGCCTGCGTCTTTATAGCTTAGCACTTGGCGCATATGAAAGAGCTGTTACATGGGTGCAGGGTGCGCCAAAGGGCGCAGGAATTTTGTATGTTGCATACAAGTTTGATGCGCCAAGGGGCACATGGGAAGCATTTACAGCTTGTGAGGGAAGTGCGCCATGAGGGCGCATCTTTTTATGATGTAGCAGGCGGGGAAAGCGCGCCATTGGCGCGTGTATCTTTCATGTTGCAGGGGCGACAGATGCGCCGAGGGCGCAACTATTTTTAATGTTGCATGGCGAGCTCATGTGCCAAAGGAGAAAATAGTTTTCTTTTTAGTTTTGATCTTTCTCTCAGAGGTGTTTCCACATATGGCTTAGCTTTTATAACAAGGTTCATTGTAGGATATGAAGAGGTGCTATACCAAAAGGGTTTTCAAGCTATCATTTTTTAGGACAGAGCTTCCTCTTCCAGCAGATCTGGAAAGAGGAGGAAATGTGGAAAGGCAGCAAGGGGGGGGAGCAAACTCATAATCTATTCTTTTCAATCCATACTGAACCAACCTAGCAGCCAAAAACTACAAAAACAAAATGCATGAAAGACAGAAGGCCACTTACCTGGATATAAACGATGAAAAAGCATGAGAACGGGTCCACAAATTGATTCGAAAGCAACGGGGCTGGTGCGCTGACAAGCTCAGAGAAAAAAATCACGTGTTTTGCATCGGTGACAATGACAGTGCAGACATGCCTATATATAGGCGAGGCAGCAATAAATGTGCCACCAACTTTTGAAAGGGGTGCACCAAATGAGCTGTTGACATTAGAAAACTTGCGCCCTTTGGCGCACCAAAAGACTTGTCAGCACGAAGATACGTGCTGTCTATGGTGCACACCGTAAGTGGTGCTGACAGGAAAATGTGCGCCTTTGGTGCACCAAAAAGTGGCGCAACAAAAGATCTGTCGATAGGAAGGCGCATGCGCCTTGGCGCACGCAGGGAAGCCTTAACAGGCAGAGGCGCACCAAAACACCTGCTGACACAAGAAAACATGCACCAAAGGTTTTAAAGGGGGCACATCAAAAGTTGATGTTGCATAGTCATTCTATGCGCCCGGCCAAAAAGACCAAAAAATGACTAAGTTCGAAAAACCAGATTTCCTGGAAGGGATTTTGCAACGTTCCGAACGCAAGGAGTCCCTAACGAGGGATCGGAACAAAATTTCGGTATGGTTATCTATAAAATTTCCCTTGCCAATTTTACGGGATAACAGCTGGCTCTTTCTGGGGACTATCCCTGAGCAAACTCGGGGGTAGAGAATCCCAGATCTCATGTGCCTATCCATTGGGTAACAGAGTCAAAACAAGGGCGACCGGAGGGAGAACAAAGGAAACACACAACAAACCAAAAGCAAACACATGATGAAAACAAACACACAACTAAAGAAAACTGTACAAAGAAGAGAGCAAGCTCTACTTCCTGAAAATTTTCAGATGCTGCCCGCTATAGGGAAGCGGGAGTTCGGTTCCATCCAGATATGAGAGATAGAAACTATTCTCTCCGTTGAGCTGCTTTATCTTGAAAGGCCCTCTCCATAGGGAATCAAACTTTCCATGCATGCCTTTTGGCTCTCTTCGCTTGTCCCATAGAAGGACGAGGTCTCCCACCTAGAAATTCCTTTGCTTTTTTTTTTTTATCAAACAGTCTCTTGACTTGATTCTGATGCTCGGTGATCTTGTTGACCACTCTTACTCTCTTTTCTTCGAGCTCTGTCAAATACATGATCCTCTTCTCAAGAGAGTTTTGGAAAGTTTCATCTTCAATAGCTCGTGCTAAGTGCAGAGCAGGGATTTCAGCAGAAATGGGAAGCTCGGCATTAGTGCCATATACCACTTGAAAAGGTGACATACCGAGAGACCTCTTGGGAGTAATGCAATCTACCCACAAAGCATCGTATAAGGACTTGTGCCATATTCGTTGATTCTCATCCACCAGTTTTCGTATGATGGTCACCAATTTTTTGTTGCTGGATTTTTCCTGACCATTTCCCTGAGGGTAATAATCTGAGGCGTGAGCCAAAGTTATCCCGTATTCATAGCAAAAACTAATAAATTCTCGCGAGGAGAAGTTAGAAGCATTATCAGCAACAATTTTATTGGGAACGCCGAACCTGACAATAATATTTTCTTTAATGAAACTGTAAACAACCTCAGAAGTGGCATGTTTGACAGGTATGGATTCCACCCACTTGGTGAAGTAATCCATTATCGTAAGGACATAACTATGTCTGGAAATCGATTGGGGATTCAGTGCACCAGTAAAATTAATTCCCCACTGCCTGAATGGTTCGTTGATAATGACCGGACTGAGGGGAAAAGCAGCCAACTTGGGCTTGCCGACGAATTGTTGGCAAGGTTCACATTTTGCTATCCAGGTGGCTGTATCTTGGAAAAGCGTTGGCCAATAGTACCTGGCTCGGATGATCTTGTGTTCTATCACAGAAGAGGAGAAATGCCCCCCACAGGATGAATTAAGAAAAATTTCAAGCAACTTCACCTACTGTGGCTTGTCGACACATCACAAGAAGACACCATCTATCCCGCGTTTGTATAAACTGTCATCCTAGATGACATACTTAGCTGCTCTGAGCTTTATAGTGTGCTTCTCCTTTGCAATTAGGTGAGCTGGGAATTCACCATAGGTGAGGAAGAAAGCAATATCGGAATACCACTCATCGCTGGTCGCGACAAATAGGACCAGAGGCAGTGAACCGGGTTTTTCCAGCCGATCTTGTGCTTCATCGGTGTAATCATCCTTTTTATCACTGTTTTCTGAATCTTTTTTTTCAGCCATAAGCTGACATAGGCCCTTGCCTCTTACCAGATTGGTTGGTTTAATATCCAGGTCGTACTCCTGGACCTTTGCAATCCGATTTCCTCGCAAGCTCCCTAACTCCTGTTGAGTTAGAATTGATTTGACCGCCGTGTCAGGAACCAGTACCACTGTATGAGAATTTAAAATGTAATACCTGAAATTTTTTACTGCTTTGACAATGGCGAAGGCATGCTTTTCCAATTGAGACATTTTTATTTCGTGAGGTTTGAGGGGAGAGCTCATGAACGCAATTGGAGATTCAACATCCTCTGAATTCTTTTGCATCAAGATTGCAGACACACTATGCTTAGATGCATAACTATACATGATAAAATCTTTGGAGAAATTAGGACATACCAGAACTGGCGCATGAGCAACGAAAACTTTTATTTCCTCAAACAACCTTTTCCCTTCCTCGCTCCATCTGAAAGTTGGTGACCCCTTCATCATGTCCAATATATGACGAGTCTTCTCAGCAAAGTCGGGAACAAAATGCCTGAGAAAGTTCACCTTTCTGAAGAAAGAATGAATTCCAATCTTACTTGTAGGCAGAGTAAGGCTCTGAATAACCTTGAATCTTTCAGCATCTACCTTCGTTCCTTCCTTGCTAACAACGTTTCCTAGCAACTTTCCTTCTGTGACTCCAAAAACGGACTTTTTCGGGTTCAGGGAAATCCCATGTTCTCAGCATTTGGCCAATACTTGCTCCAAATGATCACAATGATCATTTCATTTTTTAGAGAACACAGTTAAGTCATCCAGATAAACGACAATGACTTTCCCCATCATACCTTTGAATACCAGGTCCATGGCCCGCTGAAAAGTGGCGCTAGCATTGGTTAGGCCAAAAGGCATCCTATTATAGGAAAATGTACCCCAGGGAGTAGTGAATGCTATTTTAAATTGATCTTCAAGTGAAACTTCAATCTGATTGTAGCCTGAAAAACCATCAAGCATGGACAGCATTTCCGATCCAGTGACTACTTGCAGAACTTGATCCATTATAGGAAGGGGGTAGTTGTCTTTCAAGGAAGCCTGATTCAGGTTTCGAAAATCTACGCATATGCGTATTTCACCATTCTTCTTGCGCACTGGCACAATATTTGCTACCCAAGTACTGTGATGGATAGGAAAAATGATTCTCGCATCTAGCATTTTCTGAATTTCAGCCTGGATAGTACCTGAGATCTTAGGATTATAATGCCTCTGCTTCTGGCAAAAGGCTTTAACGTCTTCTTTCAACGGGATGTTATGCTAGACTTCCTTTGGCTTAAAAGTCTTTAGATCAGCGTAGGACCATGCCAATACATCCATGTATTTCTTCAGTAGTTTGACAAACTTCTGCTTATCTTCTGGCGTGCAACATTTTCCAATGTTCACAAACTGTGGGTGTTCTACCGAACCTAAATTGACTGGTTCGGTTTCTGGGGATGAGCCAGGATCATCTCGCCTCTTCTTTTTCACAAAACGATCATGCCTGTCGAACAAATGCTCTAGAGAAACCAGGCCCTTTGGAATTTTATTTCCTTTGAGCTTACATATGCTGTCATTCCCTTCGGATTCACCGTCTTGATCGGTGACTGATTCATGACAAGTGGAAGTAGATCCTTCAAAGTGTAATTCCTTAAAATTTTCCACCTTCTCTAGAAAGGCAATGAGTTGATTATCATCATTGAACACTTGCCAATGCTGAGAATTGTCTGGCATGCTTGTGCAGAAAACCACCTCAATGGTGTATTTGTTTGTTTTCAAACTTGGGTGAGGGAGCATGAGGGATGCTAAAACAGCGAATGAATCAGCCATGTCATTTTGAGCTCTTGGAATGGATTCAATTGAAAAAGCATCAAAATCTTCAATGTTGTCCCACATTGCATTACGGTAATGCCTGAGCCTCTCATTCTTCACTTGATATATCCTCTTAACTTGATTTACAACTAGCTCTACATCACCCTGCACTTTCAGATTTTTGATCCCTCTTTCCTTCGTGGCTTGCATACCAAGTAGCAGAGATTCATACTCAGCAGTATTATTCATGTTGAAAAACTACAACTTGAAAGAGAGAGTAATAACCTCCCCTTCGGGAGATATTAGCACGGCTCCGGCACCGCATCCACTGGTTGCGCAACAGCCATCAAACTGCAAGGTCCAGATCTTATTAAGATCTTCTTCTTGGACGAGAACAACCATTTTTTCAGACTCGGTAGACAAGAAATAGTTCCCCATTCCTGATGATTCGAAAAGAATTTGAGCTTTGGGGTCTTCAGAGCTAGTAACCAAGTACTTCTTTTGTGATTCTGGCTCCAATGTTTTCATTACACCTTTGACAGGAATTCTAGCTTTAGACCAGTCCATATGAATTTCTCCACCAACTTCACTGCAAAAAATTCTTCCCAACAAAATTCCATAGGCTGCTGGAATGTCGGCAACAAGGACGGTCATCTTTACTCTTTTCTCTAGGAACGTCGCAAATGCAAATTGCTCATCGTTGATTTGACCAATCAACGGAACTTGCTTGGTTTCCAAGGAATAACATCTGCCAAAAGGCTTGGCAAGGGTGAGGCCCAAAGCATGGGTGAATTTTACTGGCATGACGTTATCAGAAGCCCCAGAATCAATTATGCAGTTACTCAACTTGTGACCATTGATTAGGAGGGAGAGATAGAAAGGATCTATCTTGCCTGATGCAGATGTTGAGGCAACATTTATGCGGGATACAGGAGGAGGGGAAAGGTTTCCTTTTGGGGAAACCTGATTAGATATAACAGCTTGGCTTTGAATATACTTGGTCAATCTTACAAGTTGTTCGGGATTTGACTGAAGGTACTCGGCTTCAGACATTTGGATCTTGGTCTTTTTAGCATGATCTATGATATCAAATGCGGCCAAGGGTTGCGCTGGTGAAGGAATGAGTCCCTCACTTCGTGATGATAGGGTAGGATTACTGGTCTTGGTAGGAATATAAGAGAGCTGATTTGGAGGAGAGATGAGGGGAAAAGATTTCCTTGTAAAAGACTTAACAGGGAGTTGAGTAGGAAGAGGTGTTATCCTCTTTTAGCAATGGTTGAAGGCACGTTTGACAACATGCCTTCAAATCCTTTTGTCTCATAGGGCAGTGACCTCTGCTTCTTTTCCTTGCGAGTGGGTAAAAATTGTGTCATATGATTTTCCACTTGGCATAGCCCTGGGTAACTCTCCTGTCTTCATCAGGATTCTTCCTCATAAAAGTTCCATATACCTGATAGTAGAGTCGCCAGTCGGTTCAAGCGATGGGCTTGATCATCTTCACCTTGAGATGAATGGTTAAGTCCTAATCTTGGTGGTCCTCTTCTTCAATTTCGACGTCAGGGCGTTAACCAGAGGAAAGCCCGCCAGGTGGTCTGCGAAGCAAGTCGGACGTCGGGACGTTGCGGGACGCAGAAATCTGCACTGGCCAAAAAATGTGAAACAATTGACTAATTGGTGAAACAGAAACTCTGGGACTTCTGTGGCAGTTAGTCCGCGGTGTGACGCGAACTAGGCCGAAAAGACTTAAGGCAGCCCGGAACTGCTTCTTCTGTAGAAACGCGAAGTATGTGAATCAGCTGGATACAGCCGAAATCCATGAACTTTCATAAACGGGACAATAATTGGACAAAAGTCAAGCGAACTGGCCGATACCGGGCGATTTTCGGATTTAATTCACTATTTCCCATAGCACTCAGGGACAAGTGGGATAGGAGTACGTGGTAAACGTGAACTGACCGGTTTGGCCGAAACAGAGGAATTTCGTCTTGGGACATTTACGGGCCATAGGGACCCATGGGACGGTTTCAAGCCGAAGCGGCTGATAACATAATAAGAACAAGTACTAATTGTTTGGTCATTAAACTTCTAACTTACATAACTTACCACATACTAACTCACGATTTTACATTTACTATTGGACATTTACATAGAACAAGCATGTACTTTCACTAATTTACGCCATAATAATAATTACTTATTTTTGATGTAGGGTAGATATATTCACCCATACATATGGAGCACTAATATATCGGCTCCATTAAGTTATTCCCCATTCCTTAGTGCGAACATGGGAAAGAAAACTGCCTGCCAGTACTGCAAAATAGCTGCCCGCTACATCAGCATGCTCATGAATCTGGCATGGTTCTCAATGACAATCACAAAACAACCTCTGGATACCGTTGGAATCCAAGTGGCTCCGAGCCCGATGCACCAGACAATCAAGATGGTTCCAAATTTGATGAGACAGTGACCAACAACCTCTAAGATAACGTTTTTCTGGATAACTAACAACCACGATATCATTTGGTAGTTGATGCAGTAGTAATCAACAGGCATGGTCATCATTCTATCTCTGCTGCAGGGACATGGGACAGTATGGAAAGCCTTTTACAAGTACTTTACAATCATGTTCACTCCATTTACATACCTAGAATAAGATGACATGAATGGACAGATTTCGGAATTTCCATTTTCCCTTCTCTGTTCCTTCTCATTTTTCTATAAATGTAGAATGTTCCACTTATTATAAACAGAGATCAGTTTTTGGGTAGCAAAGCTGAGGAACACCACATTTCTTTGTGAAGCCACTAAAATGCAGGCCCTTGCACACACACACCTGTCACCAAAGCATGATGATGCGGGCCCTTATCGTTGGCAACTAGACGAGACTGTCGCATGATCATGAAGCAATCCAACCTCCGTTTGTGGATCCATCCTCCCCTGCTAAATTCACTTAGTATAGAAATTCTTGCCCCTTTAATCTATATCTACAAGAATCATTGTGTCTATTATTATGTTCTCTCTAGGGATCCCATTCTACAATATGTATACTTGGAATATCTTTAGTGAATGCTTTTTGCTAGATTATCCATCTACTGTCATCACCTCTTCATAGTGTGTACTTTGCTTCTATATTTCACTGCATCTGGAGACTACTCTCACTCCCTCCATGTATAGAAGTATCAGCCACATTAAATTTAGTCTAATGGCTGTATCCATTTTAGTGAATTCTAAATCCCTGGTCCCTTGGAAATTTAGAATTAGAACAGTTAGATTATCCTGAATTACCTTTGATTCTGGCTGATAGTCTTCAAAAGCAAGAACCAGCAGTGATCAATAGAAGTGTATAGTAAATTAGCACGTTTCTCCACAAAATGTGAGACTGGGTACCCATGTTATCTGAAATTTCTACTGTGAGCTTCCTGTATAATAGATTGTTCCACACAAAAAATTTTGGAGAAACCCAGATCGTGAAACAAAAGTTACGAGATCATCTTCGAGACAGTTTCAACCTGCTCTGGTACCAAATGTAGAAATTAATCTGATCTATTCCTTGCGAACGGGTAAAAACAGCATATGATTGTCCGCTTGCATAGCCCTGGGTACCCTCTTCTTCATCAGATTCCTCCTCATCAAATTCCATATACCTGATAGTAGAGTCACCAGTCGGCTCACCGACGTTTTGATCATCTTCACCTTGAGATGAAGGTTCTTCATAATCTTGTTCCTCTTCTTCGATTTTGGCTAGAGCATTGACCGGAGGAGCCTCAAGCGCCAACCGTGGAGTAGTTGTGGGTAAGTGCGGCCTTTGAGGAATATTGTTGGAAACAAAGTTCCTCCGTGGAATATCCCGGTACGAGGAACTGGGAGAAGCTTGGGCCAACTGCTTCTTTAATGCAAGTAAGTTGTTCGCCATCTTTTGGAATACCGGATCAGACGAAGTAGTGGGAGAAGGGTCCGAAGATTTAGGCTTGGATGATTCCTTTTTCAATTTGCCAGATATTATCAAATTATCTTCTATTCGAATGGCAATGGCCTAGGTGAGAATCAAGGTAGCCACTCACTCTTGAAGGAGCAAGAAACTAACTTTCGAGCTCATAGCATTCACGAAAAAACACTTCTGATTTTCCGGTGTTGGAAGCATGGCGACAGGAATATGGTTGATTAATGCATTGAACCTGGCAATAAAATCGTGCATGGTCTCATTGACCTCCTTCTTCAGGTGAGTGATCTGTGATAACAAAGCAAATGCATCTTCTGAAGGTTTGTACCTATCTTTAAAAGCATCCTGCAAGGTGGCCCAACTGGTAATAGACCTGGCTGACAAATGCTGAAACCATTCAGATGCGGGCCCTTGTAGAGTTTCCAGAAAAAGGTGAACTGACACATCCTCATGAGTTACATCCAGGATACTGCATGACATGATGAATGTAGATACGTGTGAATCCGTGCTCTGGTTTCCGCTCCCATCGAATTTGGGAAAATTCTTTCGGTTTCTATGAGGGGAGTGCATGTGAATAGGATGTGGTAATGTGAGGGGGCCCATAGTATTTCCCCATGGTACCACCATTTTTTAAAAGGCTGGAAAAAGAACACAGGCTGGAAGTGTAGTTCCACTGAGCAGTAAGGCACTACAAAAGGATGAGGAGGCTCCTTGTGAAAACCGGTTCTTTCGTGGAGGTGAGGTGCTTCTTGTTGACCGATCAGCTAAACTTAGTGTTGAAAAGTGCACCGGTGTTACACTAAAATTGTGCCTTTGAAGTAGATCGAAAGTGGGATCGAATTCTCCATGAGCTCACCTACTACGCGGTAAATGGCTCACTTACCTAGCGCATCTTCTAGATCTGCGAACACTGTGAAGCAGATTTAAAATTTTATTTTTGGTTGTACTTGTTTGATTTTTTGGTTTTTCTAACATAAACCAGCAGCCTGTACTTCTCTAAATATTTAAAAACTATCCTCTTCTAAAAATCTAATTGCGGTTAATGACAAATAATAATGAGGATAAAATGATAGAGAAGATTAGCAAGCTGATTTTCAGAATCTAAATCTGACTATTTCAAAGAGTTTGAAATTTTGGGGTAAACAGTCAAAAAATCAGATCTATAGCAAAATACATGATTTTTATAAAAATTCAGCGAAGTAAAGATCTCCAGCTAGGCCAGATCTATGGATCTCGGAAGAAAATTTTGCATTTCGAAGAATTTTTACAAAATTTTTGATTTTTGACAAAAAGTTAAAGATTGCAAACTAGATAGTGACTTTTCTGATTTTTCTAGATTTTCTATCCTATCACTATCATAGATCTGATAGATCTTTTCGTTCCCCAGTAGAGTCGCCAAAAACTATTGGTCCCAAAAATCTGTCGCTTGCGCAGATCTATGGATAGACGAGCCAACAGTGTGCAGGGCATAGCCCCTCTTTGAGTTAGCAAAGCGAAACTTGTTTATTGCTATTCTACCGGTAGGAATCTGTGCAAGTCTGAAAATATTCTGCCTTCGGGGGGTTTGGGATCTCGTCCCAGTAGGGGTGTTTCCAAATGCGAAAATAAAGGAATGAAAGGGAGGATGAAGGAAGAGCAGGTCCAAAGGGGAGAAAAGAAATGAATTCCAAAGCAGAAAGGTCAGAGGGTTTATGTTTTGGGATTGGTAGTAAATAGAGCCAAACCTACTTACATAAATGAGCAAAGCAATACTGATGAATAACTGAAAATAAAACAGAAGTAAATTCAACAGAGACAAACGCGCAGATCTAACTTAAGGAAGATCCAATGCAAATAACACATGTATTCAGCACAAATTCTAAATATTGTATTAATAATTCTTTCTGTTACAAAAAGCCTCAAAGTATTTCCTCCTCACTTCTATTTTTCATTTGAAAGATATTCACCCCTGCCCAATACAACAAGTATTGGAGTATTTATAGAAAAAGGAGAGAAAGGAAGGCAAAAAGCAGCCAACCACCTATTTACAAAGATATTTACAAAATATCTACAAAGAGATATACAAAATATCTCAAAGTCATGTTGACTTTTGACAATTTGATGGATGACATCATCCCATGGTGCAACATGGATGATGTCATCATTTATGCCAACATACTCTAGATATTTACAAAAAGGAAAGTCTGAAGGAGAGAGAGAAGAAGAAGAAAAGAGAAGTTATTCATCGTCGTCATCCTGTGGCCGAAAGGGGGGTAGCCTCCTTTTTGCTGCTGCTTAGGTGACGAGATGTGGAATTGAGCACGGTATTCCATGAACTTACTGATCATGGGCTCTAGTTGATCCTAGGAAGGATCCTTCTGTCGGCTCATTGATTGCCTCGCAAGTCTCCCACTTATCTACTGAGCTTTTCTGGGAGTTTGGAATATTCTTTCTCAGCTTCTATTAAGAACCCGATGAAGTCCCGACAGGCTAACAGGTTAATTGATGGACACCGTGTCAAAAGTGACCTCTGGTCCCAGCCCTTGTGAAACGATATCCTTAAATATCTGAATGGTTTCATCAACTTTTCTTAAGGTGAAGGAAGGAGTAAGCAACCCTGGTGACATGTTGAGAACGATTTATTCCATTTGGTGCATCGTGTCCAGGGCTTCTTCCTTTACCTTATCGATATTTTCAAGGACAAATTCCAGTTGATCCATCTGGTAGTCTAGAGTGGAAATGACTTTATTGAGGGCCTTGGGATGGCCGAAAATGCATCAAATTTGACCAGATCTTTGATCTGAGCAGTTGAACATTTGTTGAAAGGTCTCGTGCTACAGCCTAGCATGGTCCAGCTCTTCTGATATTGGGTCCCGCTAGTTGCTTGGAGCTCTTTATTCGCCTTGTTGATGTTTAGATACAAATCAAAGAACTTGGCGATCACTCTTTCATTGTCCTTGAGGATCTGGCTCCTCCAAAAAGGAAACTACCATGCAATGCTCGCCGATCTTTGCATATTCATTGATTTTATCCTAGCTTAGAGGCACAAGAGTCTCGGTGGCAGTTGTGGGAGGTGCACTACCCATCCTTCTGTAAGACTTGGAGAAGATGTTTATTTTTCTCTTTTAATAGCCTTTTCTCTTCTTTTACTTCTTGAAGCTTCTTGTAGAGGGCGTCAACTACAGATAGGGCCTCTCCCTAAAGTCTTTCAGAAGATGTACCCATTGTGACTTGAGTCACTGTATAATCCATCGGAGACATATCCTTTTTATCCTTTAGGGGATTGGGGTAAGTGATCTCCATAACCCTCTCTCCTGAAGCACTCTGAGAGAAGTGTGTGACGGGCTTCTGTTTCTTTGCCCCTTTAGACGGGATTATGGAAAAAGTCCATCGGAGCGATGGGGAAATTTCCTTTTCTTGTCTGACTTAAGATGCTGGGAGATCCAGGCTTGGACTTATGGGAGAAGGGCCAAAAATAGAAAAGGGGGTAGCTGCAGTAGTAGAAGGGAAAAACTTGGAGAAACTTGGAGGTGGCATCGAGAGGGAGGCCGAGGAAGTGTTCATGAGAGGAAGAGATACTGTAGGAGAGGAAGACATTGGAAGGGAAGGGAGCTCAAAGATGAGGGAAGAAATGGAGGGGGAGAGATCCGCGAGAGAAGAGAAGACAGACGAAGAAGCGGGAGGAACAGTAGAAGAAGGGGGGAGAGGACATGATCAAAGGAATGGTCGCTTGAGTCACTTGAGGAGGGGAAGGAGGAGAAGAAGAAGGTACAAAAGATACCTCAGTTGTTACAGAAGTGTTGACATCTTGAGTGGATGGGCCTATTGGGACATCTTCTTCTGTTCCTTTCTCTGGGGAAGCCAGAGTTACAACTTGTTCTGGTATAGCGGAAGGAGGACTTTCAGGAGCTTCCTCTTGAGTGGTGTTGGATTCACCCTCTTTTCCTTTTCCTTTTCCTTTAGGCTATTGTTTTGATCTAGGAGGTGTGTTACCCAATGGAGAGGTTGTGAAATTGACTCCGAGGTACATGAGTCCCGTTCATTCAGCACCAATGCTCTGTTCTGCGCAGAGTTTTCCTTGACCCTTTCCTCAATTGTTTGAGGTGCTTTGTTTCTATCAATCTGATGTGTTAAAAGGCCAATTTTCCCCACCTGTATCAAGATACACTTGATCCACTTCCTCCTTAGCAGTTTGGTAGCCTTTAGGGACAATGGCTACCCCCATATTGGATGATTTCTACCAAGGCCAAATGAGAATGGTCCTTCCTCTTAAGCTCCACCTCATGATATAGGTCAATGTCGATATCCTTGATCTTGAGGGATGTGGATTGGATCGAGCTTAGCCATAGGCAGATAATTTCTCGGGTTGAAGGTAGGCCTTGTTAGGAAGTCATGCTTCAGATTTAGCATCTCCAGCTCTGTAAACATGTCTTTTGCCTTGTGGTGAGTCAGACATGTATATCTACCCACTGTTGAGGGGGAAAGGAGTTCCACCCTTCTTTCTCTTGAGGCATTTCTCATGGTAGGTGACTAGCTGTCTTGACAGCTCCATGTAGAATCAACTTTGGTCCAGCATACCTTTGCAGTCTAGTTGGCTCTCCCAAGAAGTTAGCTGCCCTCATATAGGTGAATGTGGGGAGTTGGGTGAACAGGGCCCCCCATTTCTCAGTGGCTGTCACTATGCTCTTGGTCGTGTGACTGTAAGTCATATTTGGCCTCAACAGGCAGATGATGAAATAGAAAAATGCATCATTGATCTTGGTAAATTGAGGGATGTTATTCTCCAGCTTCAGCTCTGGATAGTATTCATAAATTCTAACTTGGGGCCAAACCCCACTCCGCATCAGAGCTGGATAGTCCCTTTCAGAAGCTGCAGCATAAACAACATAGGAATTCATGTAGAATATTCCCATTGTGGGGAATTGTTGCAGCTGTTCTGATATCGTGTTGCTTATAATTTCTACCCATTCGAAGCATTGATCAGGCACATTTTTGCTCATGGTTTCTAAATACCGCAGCATCCATTTGTGGAAAAAGTGGGCGTCAGGAAGCCTAAACACCCTGCTTAGCAACGTGATGGTGTCACTTAGCTCCTCTAAAAAATCACTGCGGTGAATGATTTGTGGCCAATGGGTCACTACCTTTTTATTCTTCAGATAGACTTCATTCATCAGCTGCATGCACTGATCTTCATTATCGTCCCATGCCTTGATGCAATCTCCTTGGCTGACGGCCACAAAGTGCCGGTGATGAGGAATGCCGAGTATTATCTCAAAGTGGCAGGCAGTGAGGTTGATTATGACCTCGCCCTTCTCATTTACGACACACCTTGTGTCTTTATTATAGCACCGAGCAACCACCATCATGAATTCATTGTTAACGGCGCTGACTGGGATTCCCCCAGCAAAGTGCAGGGCACTGCCTATTAGCTTGTCCATCCGTAGACTTCTTGTGACCTTCTGAGTCCTGACCCAGAATTCCTCCAAATCAATATGACCCAACTCTGAGTCTTTGATGTCCAGGTCACACTCAGCCTGGGAGTCGGGCATTCTGATCCTTTGATATTTATACTTCATTTCTTCCTCTGTGAGCTTGGCCTTGCCTTTGGATTTGGTAGGCCTCTTGCTTGATGTTGACATATGTTCTTCTGAGTTTAATTTCTGATCTGCAAGAATAAGACATGAAACCCAATTGAAGAAAGCCATGTCAGCTGTTTGATTTTCCTTTGAAATGCTGACAAAAGAAAGAGTTAGCAATTTTGAGGCCTTGGGGCGCATGGTGCATAGATATTGCAGATTACAGAGCTAAATAGGTAAGGCGCACAGGAAAAGGGTGTTGCATGAGATAAATCAGTGTCAAAGGGTGCATGGGGCATAGACACTGCAGGGTACATTCTGTGTTGCTACAAGGACAAGTGTGCCTGCGCCATGTGGATGCACTTTGTAAAGGGCGCACGAAATCTTTATGTTACATGGGAACAGGATGCGCCCATGGCACATGGATCTTTCATGTTGCACGGAACATCAGTGTGCCAAAGGGTGCATATAAAGTTTTTGTAACGTGTGCTTTTGGCGCGCTTAAGGGAACTTGGTGCAGTGCATGGAGGGTCTGCACAACATGATGTTGCTGCGATGAGGAACGCACCTGCGCCTTGTATAACTTTGCACTTGGCACATATGAAAGCGCTATTACATGGGTGTAGGGTGCGTAAAGGGCGCAGGAATTCTTTATGTTGCATACAAGTTTGATGCGCCAAGGGGCGCATGGGAAGCATTTGCAGCATGTGAGGGAAGTGCGCCATGAGGGCACATCGTTTTATGATGTAGCAGGTGGGGAAAGCACGCCATTGGCGCGTGTATCTTTCATGTTGCAGGGGTGAAAGATGCGCCGAGGGCGCAACTATTTTTAATGTTGCATGGCGAGCTCATGCGCCAAAGGAGAAAATAGTTTTCTTTTTAGTTTTGATTTTTCTCTCAGAGGTGTTTCCACATATGGCTTAGCTTTTATAACAAGGTTCATTGTAGGATATGAAGAGGTGCTATACCAAAAGGGTTTTAAAGCTATCATTTTTTAGGACAGAGCTTCCTCCTCCAGCAGATCTGGAAAGAGGAGGAAATGTGGAAAGGCAGCAAGGGGGGGGGAGCAAACTCATAATCTATTCTTTTCAATCCATACTGAACCAACCTAGCAGCCAAAAACTACGAAAACAAAACACATGAAAGACAGAAGGCCACTTACCCGGATATAAATGATGAAAAAGCGTGAGAACGGGTCCACAAAGTGATTCGAAAGTGACGGGGCTGGTGCGCTGGCAAGCTCAGAGAAAAAAATCACGTGTTTTGCATCGGTGACAATGACAGCGCAGATGCGCTTATATATAGGCGAGGCAGTAATAAATGCACCACCAACTTTTTAAAGGGGCGCACCAAAATGAGATGTTGACATGAGAAAACATGCACCCTTTGGCACACCGAAAGACTTGTCAACATGAAGATATGTGCACCTATGGTGCACCGGAAGTGGTGTTGACAGAGGAAAATGTGCGCCTTTGGTGCACCAAAAAGAGGCGCAACAAATGATCTGTCGACAGGAAGGCGCATGCACCTTAGCGCATACAGGGAAGCCTTAACAGGCAGAGGCACACCAAAACACCTGCTGACACAAGAAAACATGCGCCAAAGGTTTTAAAGGGGGCACATCAAAAGTTGATGTTGCAAAGTCATTCTATGTGCCTGACCAAAAAGACCAAAAAATGACTAAGTTCGAAAAACCATATTTCCCGGGAAGGGATTTTGCAATGTTCCGAACGCAAGGAGTCCCTAACGAGGGATCGGAACAAAATCTCAGTATGGTTATCTGTAAAATTTCCCTTGCCAATTTTACGGGATAACATAAGTCAAATCAATAAAAATCTAGTCTCAGAAATATCAATTTTACAAATATAACACAAATGGAAAATATCCACATCACAACCACTACACAGCCTTTTGTGGGCTACCTGTAGGGGTACTAGTCATCGAGTGAAAATATTGGGATAAATGAGTAATATGTATCCAATTACATCATCTGACATGATATCTACTCTCACAGGTGAAAAATAAGCCTCTATGATACCAAAAGTGGAAATATCTGAAGCCAATGTCCAATACCATCACCCAATGTCATAAATGCTAAATATAGGAGCTCTAAATGAGTGACCCTTTGCCAGATATACTCCATAATGATCTCTAAGTTTCACCCAAAGCATTATTTACCATAATTTTCTCCAAGAAAGACAAAAATTGATTCAATGATGACCTCCACAGGTTCTGACACAACATTGAACAATGCACAAAATTTGGGGGTCCTTTACCGTATGCTCGTTGAGAGCCACATACACACTACAAAAAATGGAACCGGGCATAATATTATTGAATCCTCATCACACACAGATTAAATCTCGCCAAAAGTAACCCATATATTTTTTAAACAAACATGATTCTCTTGTACAGTAAACCTATAGGTACAATTGTTGGAAAATTACTCTGATACCAACTATAATGCATATTGTTTTCATGACCCAGAACTTATATATTAAACCCAAAGAAAAACTAGTTTTTTTTTGTGTTAGTTAAAAGTTAAGTGTGGATCAACCATTGTTATTTCCACATGTGTACCTATATGGATACAGGTCGAATCGAATAATTTAAAGATTTTCATCCACCATTACACTCCTAGAGCCAGTGAAAAAATGAGAGAGGATATCATGATCAAATTATTTTTTGACCGTTAATACCATACTCACAAATAATTCCAATACCATAATCATCTCCATATTTTTCTTTCTAATGAAGAATAAATTAGAGAAAAGGAAGAATTGTTGTGAATTTGAGTGCTCAGGATCATCTCTTTATATCCATGTTGTGCTCTCTTTCACCCAACATTTCTCGTTGGGTTAATCGCCCCAACTTCGATCTCACCTCTCCACCACATACATATTCATTCATTTCAAATAAGTTAAAATATCTTTCTTGAAATTTTTGACTGTGTTAATCATTTCCAACAGATTTTATTACTTATTCCATGGTTATTAAACATGCAGACTAAGTGCAAGTTATTGTAAAATTAACATACTCTAATTATTTTTATGACATTGTTCCCTTTGCACTATTAAGATGGAATTTTCCAATATTCACATGGAATTGTTCCCTTTTCACTATTATTATATGGTAATTGTGCTCTCGATGACAATACAATATGTACTGCATCTTAAAGCTCACTTAATATGTGATTTCCCCATTAATTTGTTGTGCACTTTTTTTTTGGATTATGATAAAAGGCAAGTGTTTTGATTGGAACCACATCCATATTACAAAAGGCTCTTAGCCGTTCAAATAAACTTGATAAATCATAAGAGTAACTAGTCTATAAAAAAAAGGAAACCATAATATTGTGCCCTAAAAACTTGTTACTTGGATTAACACTGTATTGGAAATCTGTAGCCTTTTAGGACATCTTTTTCATCATAATATTTTGTTGTTTTTAATTCTACCTTCTTGTTGTTCCTGCAAAACTGAATGGAAGCTAATAATCTTGTTTCTTAAAACTTCCATCCTTGCATCTATACTTTCTTTTATGAATGAATACTTCTTAGTGCACAACTACTTGACTTTGATTACAAACTGTATCTTTTTTGTGTTGCTGCATTTTCACGAATGTATGGAAATATTTGCAAGCTTAATGGCTATATTGAAACCTTGTAAAATATATAAATAGATGTTTTCATTTTTGCAACATTGTTTCTTTTCTTTCTTAATCATAAGTGATAATGCCTATACATATGTGTAATTAAATTACTTGTATAATTCAGATCATGAGCAGAAATATAACACCAAATAACACAATATTCTAGAATAATGATCTCAATATGAAATTAGAATAGCTTTGCCACTTCGAGGGAGCAACCTCCAAACCATACAATTATACTCAAAAGCTCCAATGATGATAAACTACTACCTAATAACCTCTGTATATACTATTCCTATGCTATGGCCAACACCAAGGCCGACCCACTAATGAAAATATAACATATATGAAAGAGATACAAAATGATAAGAAGTTATGATAGCCACAAGTTAGCTATATACATCCAATATAAGATATATGATTAAGGGCACAACATGACCCTCCCCTTCAAAGCAACATTACCCCCAATGTTGAGAAGATCTGGATGTTGCTGTAGGAAATTTGCATCCTCCCAAGTTGCATCTTCGTTGTCTAGATTTTTCCACTTGATCAAATACTTAGTGATGATCCTTGTCCTCAACCGCTTAGTGCGTGTCTAAAGGATGCATTTTGGTTTTAGGATGATTCTTCCCTCTTCATCAAGCTTAGGTAACACTGTCTGGGTTGATATTATCTATCAAATTACCTTCTTTAGGCAAGATAGATGGAAGACTAGATGAATTCGAGTAGCCGGAGGAAGTTCCAGTTTGTATGCTACATTGCCAATCTTCTGTAACACTTGATAAGGACCATAATACTTAGGTGAAAGCTTGTTATCCTTTTTGTGTTGTTTGAAGGACATTTGCTTATATGGTTGTAAACACACAAAAACCCAATCACCGACTTCAAAATGTCTTTCACTATGATGTTGGTCTACCTATGGCTTCATGCGGTTTTGTGACATGGCCAAATTCTCCCTGAGACTAGAAATCACCTCTTGTTGGTGTTGAATATGTTTTTCAACTACTCAAACGTTTGGCTGGAATCTCAAAGATGAAGTGATAGATGGTGGATGGTACCCATATAATGCCAAGAAAGTAGACATTTTATATGAAGTATGAAAGGAGGTGTTATACCACCATTCTTCCAGCGGTAACCATTGGACCCATCTCGCTTGCTTATCTGATGTAAAACAACGAAAATATCCCTCCAAGCACTTGTTTACCACCTCTATTTACCCATTAAACTGGGGATGATAAGAGGAACTACAAGCTAGTTGTGTGCCCAAGCATGAGAATAAGTCAATCCAAAAATTACTAGTAAAGATAGGGTCTTGATCACTTACTATAATCTTTGGTGTCCCATGTAGCTTCTGAATTGTATCCCTGAAGGATGTTGCTATTGTACTCGTAAAAAATGGATGTGATAAAGCACAAAAATGGGCATATTTGGTGAGTCTATCCACCACCATCATGATTACATTTTTATGTTCTGATTTAGGAAATCCTGTGATGAAGTCCATAGACACCTCTTCCCACCTCTGGCTAGGAATAGATAGAGGTTGTAAAAGACTTGGGGACTTAATTGTTTTGCCCTTATTTTGCTGACAAACCATGCATTCTTCCACAAACTTTTGGACATCTCCTTTTAGCCCTTCCCAGAAAAAATCATGCTTGATTCAATGATAAGTCTTTAAGAAGCTAGAATGACCCCCTACTGGAGAAGCATGGAGCTTAGATAGAACCCTATTTTTAAGGATTGAATTCTTACATAGATATAATCTATCTTTATACCATAAAACATCTCATTTCCATAAAAATTTTTCTGACATGTTTGGATCTTGTTGGAGATTCTGAATGAGATTTTGTGTACCTGGGTCATTTTTCCATTCAAACCTTGCATCCTCTATCCAATCCTCCTGTAATACAGATATGGCACACAACAATGCCTAGGCAGATTCATCCTTCCGAGATAAATTATCAACAACTACATTCTCTTTCCCTTTCTTGTAAATTATCTCAAAATCATACCGCAACATTTTTGAGACCCATTTCTATTGTTCTTTTTATGATAAACATTGCTGTAAGAAGTATTTCAAACTATCATGATCTGTCTTTACTTTGAAATGTCGTCCCATTAGATATGGTCTCCATTGTTTCACTGCATTTCAAAGTATTGCTATCATTTCTTTCTCATAAACTGGTTTAGAGATATTATTACATTTGAATTGGGGGCTCTCGAAGGCAATGGGTCGCCCTTCTTGCATGAGTACTGCCCCCATACCACACCCTGAAGCATCACATTCAACAATGAATGTTTTTGAAAAATATGGGGTGGCTAGAACTGGAGTGGTGCACATGGCCTCCTTCAACTTCTCAAAGGCCATAGTAGCTTGCTCATTCCAACGGAAAGATCCCTTCTTCAGTAAAGCTATGAGTGGTGCTACGATGCTGACATAATTCCTTACAAATCTACGATAATAACCTGTAAGCCCCAAAAAACCTCGGAGATTTTTTAGGGTTTTGGGAACCTTCCATTCAAGCATGGATTTTATCTTGTTAGGATCCACTTTAACACCTTCATAAGAGACAATATGACCTAGATATTCAACCTCCTTGGCACAAAAAGAACACTTAGAAGGCTTTACATAAAGTTGATGTTGTTCAAGAGTTTCCAACACCTTATTTACATAATGCAGGTGTTCCTCCCATGTTTTACTATAGACTAATATATCATCAAAGAACACTAAAAAAAACTTTCGAAGAAATAGCCTAAAGATGGAATTCATCAAGCTTTGAAATGTAGAGGGTGCATTTGTTAGTTCAAAAGGAATTACCAAGAACTCATAGTGTCCTTTATGTGTCCTGAAGGCTGTTTTATGAATATCTTCTTCCTTGATTCTAATCTTAAGATATCTAGAATGAAGATCAAGTTTTGTAAAGTAAACAACACCATGTAACTCATCTAGCAAATCATCAATTACAGGAATAGGAAAATTATCTTTAATTGTGTACTTATTGAGTTCCCTGTAATCTGGACACATGCGGCAATTGTCATATTTTTTCCGTACCATCACTACAGGAGAAGAGTAATCACTTTGACTATGACGAATAAGTCCTGCTTCTAACATCTCTTGATCTATCTTCTTAATGTCACTCTTTTGCGTATAGGGGTACCTATAAGGTCTGATGTTGGGTAGTTGACTCCCTGGTACTAGCTGGATGGCATGGTCATGGTCTCTTTTCGGAGGAAAACCCTTGGGCATTTCTCCAATAACCCCTGAGTTCTCATTTATAACTGCTTGCATATCTGCAGGTATAAATGTATTGGAATGATGTTCTTCTAATGAAAATAGTTGTGCTACAAACCCTTCTACACCCTTTCTAAGCAATTTTTGCATCTAATGAGAACTTACCATATGTGGGGACTTTTCTCTTAGTCCTTTTAGTTTAAAATTCCTCCCTTCTGACTAAAATTGCATGAACAACTCTTGGAAATTCATTTCAATGGTTCCCAAGGTGGTAAGCCACTGAACTCCTAACACAATGTCTGCTCCTCCCATGGCAATGGCATACATATTGCTAGTTAGCAAGTAATCTCCCATGACAAGATTAATGTTATGGCATTTTCCTAAACAACTAACAGTTTTCCCATCAACGATCATGACTTGACATTCTGGAGCTGGATAAACAAAGCAGTTCAAGCATACCACTAACTTATGATTGATGAAATTGTGAGTACTTCCCGAATCAATCAACACTGTTACCCTCTATTTTTTTAAGAATACAACTACTTTGAGAGTTTGGGGAGTGCTAATACCAGAAATTGCATGGCATTATATTTTTGGTTGGGGATATCCTAATTCCTCCTTTGGATCTACCTCTTCATCTTCTTCATTTTCTTCTTCTTCAGTAGGTCCCTCAATATAGAACAACTTATTTTCTGCACACTTATGTCCTGGTCCAAATATTGTTGTCAAAATTAAAACATAACCCTTTGGCTCTCTTTCCTTCAATTTGTTGAGGTGTCAATCTCACTGGCCAAGGGAATGATGGTGTAAGGGTGCTATGATCTCTGATAGTACTGATATTTTGTTTCTGATTTGAAATAAAAAATTTCCTTTGCCCTACGTGCCATGATCATAGAGTCTGAAACCTTATGAGGATTAAACATACGCACCTCAGTCTCAATTTTCTCTTTAAGACCCCCAAGAAATAAGTCATTCAAATTATCTTTAGGAATATTTTCCACCCGTAAGGAAAAGGTTTTGGAATTGATGGATGTAATCTTTGACTGTTCCTATTTGTCTGAGCTTTGCTAATTGGCTGAAATAATTCGCTGACACACTAGAACTATAGTGAAATTGTAACTCTTCGGTGAATACTGTCCATGTAACATTGAGGCCAATCTTTTTCCTTTGAGAACATAACCATTGATACTAAATGAATTGGTTAGGTTCAAGATACAACGATGCCATGGTAACCTTTTGTCCCAATGGAATCTGATGAAGATCAAATAAATTCTCCATCTGGTTAATCCAATTGAGTGGATCCTTTCCATCAAACTTACGCATTTAAACTTTTGGAAGCATGTTACGGGCTTGTAGAGTGTTTGTGTTTGCATTGGTCATGTTTGTAGATCCACCCTGGCTAGTTTGTTTATTACTTTGACCTAAAGATCCACCATGGTTAATATGGCTATGATTGAGTTGTGGCTCATTAGGAATGATATGATGACCCGTGATATTGTAGCTAAATTGTTGAATGAAATCCTCCAATCATTGTCCAATCTTTTTTACATCTTCTTTATCGGCCACTCTACCTTCGAGGTTTCGCAACTCTAACTCAAGATAGCTGACCTTATTGTCAGTTGAAGTAAACCCTAACCCTGATGGCACTGTAGATACCCCTTCTGAATCTAATTCCTCAACTATTATCTCATCCTCATCAGGGGTTTTACCTGGAGTGATGGGATTCTTTTTGCCTCTTGTCGAAGGCCCTGCCATGATGCCCCAAAATGGTAAGATTTAAGGATCAAGGTTGAAGTTTAGGGTTTCAGAATTCAATAGGAATTCGGCCAAATTTTATAAAACTCAAAGAACGAACCCAAACTAATTTTTAATCTTCTTTCTTGAAATGTAAATAACTTTGAAAAATTCCACAAATTGCACCCTATGTAGCCAAATTACGAAAAAACATAAAAACGCTATAAATTTTGCAAAACAAGTCAAAAATTATTAAAAATTTGAGGGAAGCTTACTTGACTAATTTCGCCACATCACAAAAAAATTTGAGAAAAATTCGCTACTGATTTTGAGATATGGACGAACCTTTAAAATTAGGGTTTGACGCAGTGTTGGCTGAGTTCAAGCTCTGATACCTTTTGTAATGAAATTACTTGTATAATTAGTATCATGAGCAGAAATATAACACCAAATAACTCAATATTCCATAATAATGATCTCAATATGCAATTAGAATAGCTTCGCCACTTCGAGGGGGCAACCTCCAAACCATACAATACTACTAAAATGCTCCAATGATGATAAAATAGTACCTACTAACCTCTATATATACTATTCCTATGCTATGGCCAACACCAAGGCCGACCCACTAATGAAAATATAACATATATGAAAGAGATACTGTTATCACCGAATCACAGCACCCCTGGATGTTGATCAGATTTCTAGTTTGATCACTCTAAGCATCCAGTGTGATTGGATAACATGGGTACTATCTCCAAGTTGTGGGACTTGCTACTTGAGATAGACCTCCAGAGAAAGCTGGTTCTTGCTCCTAAACTACCTGCCACAATCTACTCTAATGCAGGAGAAACTAGCTATTCTAACCTAAAATTCCAAGGGACCAGAGAGAGAGAATGCATAAAATGAAAGCCTACACTAAAGCGGTGATACACCAGAAAAAGAGGGTGTGAGAGTAATCTCCAAATGTGTGAAATACAGAGGCAAAATGCACACTAGAAGAGGTGATGACAGTTCACCATAATCCAGCAAAATGCATTCACAGCAATATTCCAAGCACACACAATAATAATGAATTCCTGCAAGAACATAATAAATAGACACAATATACTTGTAGAAATATTAAAGGGGCAAGAAGAATGCAAGGAAACACAACAGGGGAAGATATATCCACAAACTGATATTTTATTGCTTCATGATATGCACAGTTCAATCTATTACAAGATAAGGGCCTGGATCACCATGCAAGGAGTCCACTACAAGGGCCTGCAACACACTGGCTTCACAAAGCAATTTTGACAGAGCTTTGTTACCCAAAAACTCTCCTCCCTTACAATGAGCCCAACACTTCATTTTATAGAAAAATGAGAAGGAAAAGAGAAGGAAAAATGGAAATCCTGAAATCTGTCCTTCAACCACCTGTAAGAGGCATTAAATTGAGTGGAATGGGCATACATTACTTAGAAAAGGCTCCCCCTACTGTCCCATGTGTTGCAGCAGAGAAGGAATGATGACCATGCCTCTTAATTACACTCCCAGCTACCAAATAAAACACTGTTCTGAACCCGGCCACGTTTCCTTAAAAAACTCAATCAATTTCTGATCAAATCTGGAATTTCTTGATTGCTGTGCATTGGGCTCGGAACCACGATTCCAACGGTACCAATTTTGTGTGATTTCGTTGAGAAATGCAAAAGTTATGGCCTTCTGAGTGTGGGTAGCTGTTTTGGGCCTGGCAGGCGTTTTCTGTCATTTGACGGGAATGAGCATTGACTGACTGGAGCCGAATATGTTTCTTTTATTTAAACATATCTACCCTCATTAAAAATAAGAAATCCAGTTTTTGTGGCATAGAGGACGTCGTGCTCGTTCTAGAAAGTCAAATTTTATCAAAATCGGAGCTCGGAGTCAAAAGTTATGGCCGTTTGAAGTTCCACGGGTCAAATGTTGACTTTTCTCCTCCGCCTTCGACCATTTTGGCTTTTCACGTCCCGCGCGTCCCTTTGTCCCATTTGGTTTTGGTGCTGAAATTTCCCATTTCGGCCGATCCGGCCGGTTCGCGTACTTTTGGCCCGCGCGTCCCAGACTGTTTCGGGCTGCCTTGACTCATTTCGCCCGGTTCGGCCGGTTCGCGTCTTTTTGTCCCGCTTGTCCCAAAGGCGACCCTCTCAGCAGTTGGTCGATTTTTTCTCTGTCGAACCGGAATTTCGCGCCCGCCGCGTACTTTTGTCCCATTTGTCCCCGCTGCGTTTCGGACTGTTTGTGCTGATTTCACCCGGTTCGGCCGGTTCGCGCTTTTCTGTCCCAAACGTCCCAGAGGCGACCTTGAGCGGGACTTAGCCAATTTTCACGATTTTTCCTGGATCAACCTATTTGCCTTTTGCAACCCTTTTTTTTGCATTTTCTCAGAACTTATTCTCTTCCTCTTGGACAGGGGAGTTAGACAAATATGAGGGGACCCTAGAAACATGACTTTTCACCCTGAATCAATATAATTGCTTGCATGTTATCAAAGTTACCTTGGGGGTGAATTTTGGATAACAGATACATAATGATAAGAAGTTATGGTAGCCACTAGTCGGCTATTTACATGAAATAAAAGATATATGATTAAGGGCGGAGTAATATGAAACTGGTAACATGAGAGATTAGGGACCCTGATATCTAACTCCTATCTATTTTTCTCTTTCCATGTACATGTAGCAGCAACCTTGAGCAATCATGAAAATATTGGAAAGGACTTTGAGATCAGGCAATGACGGGTTACTCAGCGATCACGTTTTCAAATTTGTTTTTATGCATTATATTTTCTTTGATAGCCATATCCCACAGCTTGTGTGGGATAAATTTACTCTTTCTTTATGAATAAATGAAATCATCTTATGCTATGAGTTGTCTAACTTTCATATACATTTCTATCTAGTAACATGATGTGGAATGAACCTAAACATCTCAACACATAATATAATTTAACTTAATCACAAGGGAATAAGTTGAAAAAATTGTACTTGTACTTGATTTATTTTCTAGAAAACAAGTAACACAACTGATTGTAAAAAAATCCCACTCTACAAATTAACAATTTAATCTACTACTTTAGAGTGTACTTTCTAGTATATTCCATCCTTCCCACCTTCACCAAGGATGTGAAGTAGTATTAAGTGGCTACTGTATGGTTTTGCTGAAGACAACCTCTTTAAGGGGCTTTATATGCAAGACATTGCATCCTATAACAACTCATAAAGCTTCTGGTTTCCTTACATGTTGTCCTTCAACCTGTACAAAACCAAACAACTAAATTTTTTGGTACCCCCCTCTGATGATTGACAAAAAATGGTCAACATATTTGGAAACTTTTCTGACTTGGTTTCCTGCTAACTAGCTAGAACCCCTAAAAAGACCTTTTCCAGCTATGAGGAAAATTTGAAACCTTATGCGAAGTCTCACCATACATTCTAAAGGCTGCATACTACTCATAAAGACTGAAAATCGTCCACAAAAACTGAAAAAACAAAATAGAAACCTATGCACAACTGTAGTTGGAGGAAATATAAACTATTACAAGGCATGCCATTTAATATTGTAGCCACTTATTAAAAGAAGGAAATGGAGAATTATGTGTATAAAGAAATTAGAGGAAAGCATGGGAAACTATAATAAAATGTAAACTTATCTTGTCTAGAAAAAATGCTTCAGATGAATCATGTTGACTGGGATCAGAAGCTCTTCTCCATCCATTCTTGCAAGCTAGAAATCATTACGTGGCTTACATCTAATGATAATGTAGGGTCCACTCCATAAAGAATTAAAATTTTTGTGAGAACCTAGTTTATCTCTGTCTTTATCCCATTTTAGAACTATGTCATCTTTATTAAAAACTCTTGCACTGGCATTATTGTCAAATGTATTCTTGATTTGAGCTTGATTTAGATCCATAGACAACATAGATTGATTTCTAAACTCCTCAAGCTCCATGATCTATTCATAACTCACCTCCATTGGCTCATTCTCTATTAATTCTACTTGTTGCATCATTCCAAAGCTGGAAGTTCAAGTGAAATTAGAAGCTTTGCTTGAAGATCATAAACAAGCTTGAAGGGTGAATTTTAAATTGATATTTTATGAGTTATTATATTATCCCAAAAGGTTGATTTTAACTTGGTATGCTAGGTTCACTGATTTTCATATGTAGTTCTTATAATTATCCTTAACATATTATTATTTGTACTTTCACTCAATCCATTACCTTGAGGGTAATAATTGGATGATGCGCTAAGATAAATACCATTCTAAATAGCCGATGCAGCAATATTTACACCAAAAAAATATTTTGCATTATATGAAATTATAGTAGAGAGAACACCAAACCTAATTATTATGTCTTTGTACAAGTCCAAGATTCTTGTCTCATTAACTTTTTTCAAAGAAATTGCTTCAGTCTAACATGTGAAATAATCAGTTATGGTGACTATCCATCTATGGCTCAATCTTGAAGGAAATTTTATAAGAGCTATGAAGTCAAACCCCGTTGAGAAAAAAGATTATCAACTGTAATTGGATGCAACGGTAAGGCAGCAAGCCTCTCTTTACCTACGAAGAATGCAAACTTTTAACAATTTTTTACCCAAGTATAGTTGTCTTTGAAGAGTATAGGCCAATAATATTGTCCTTTCATGATCTTGGGGGATGTAGTTTTTAAAGAATAATTCCCTCTTCCTTGCTCATCATGAAACTGTTCATGAAATCTTTCAACTTGGTTGGGCTCAACACATCTTAGTAATACACCATTAATTTCCTTCTTGAATAAAACACCATCAACCAACAAGAAAGGAATGGATTGAAGTCTGAAATAAATTATTTTTGAATTTTACTAATTTGGCGGGTACATAGCATGCTGAATGTACCTGTTCATGTCCAAAATCCCATATGTAAGATGCTGATTTTCTACATTTTCATGTACATTCTGCATTAATAAAACATATTCCTTTCTCTCTTGTAATTCTTGAGCCAAGTGCTCACATAAACCTTTGCCTCTAATCATCTTGGTCACTTTAATGATGATGGCATACTCCATCAATTTAGTGATCCAACCCAATCCTTTCTCACCTATGTCCTTGTTCAACAAAAATTCTTTGATACTTGGATGAGAAACCATTAAATTTATACTATTGTTAGAGAGAAAATGTCTGAATTTCTTAAGTGATCTAAAAATTGAAAGCACATGTTTCTTAACAAATGAGTACCTCATTTCTTAATCCACCCAAATTTGAGTGAAAAAGGAAGTTGGCTCCTCCAAGCCATCTTTATTCTGTTGTGTTAACATACCTAAAATGGTATCCATGTTAGCATAAGCATACAACATGAAATATTTTGAAAAATTTGTATTTATGAGCATTCGGGATAAATTTATTTCTTGTTTGATGGCTCGAAAATTGTTCACTCCTTTTGACTAAGTCAAATTTTGATCCTTCTTAAGCATATTGGTCAATGTTTTTGAAAGTGGAGCAAAATATGCAATTTACCTTCTAATAAAACGAATTTTTCCAAAGAAACTTTCAAGTTATTTCTTATGTTTTGGAAATGATTAAGTGAGAATAACACTTACTCTTTCCAGATCAATTTTCATACCATGTTTTAAGATGATCTGATGAAGAAAATTACTGTCATGAACTGAAAACATACACTTTTTGGGATTAAGTGACACACCGTATTCTCTGCATCTTTCAAACACTTTTTTGAGATGCGGTAAGTGATCAATTACAAGATTTGAAAATATTGTGATATCATCCAAACAAACTAAGATAAACTTTTTAATGATACCTTGGAATGCCATGTCCATATATTTTGGAAAGTATGCACCTACATTGGACAAATTGAATGAAATTTTTCTATATGCATAAGCCCCACTTAGTTGTAAATATAGTTTTAAACTGGTCTTCTTCCTTGACAAGTATTTGATTGTAAGTGTTATATCTGTCAAGCAAAGAATACCTTTCTGAACCTACAACTATCTAAAGTATTTTTTCTATGGAGGGAAAAGGATAATGATCCTTAAGAGAAACCTTTTTTAAATCACGAAAATCAACACATAATCTGATTTCACCATTTTTTTCTTACCAATACAAGATTAGCTACCCAAGTTGAATGCTCAATGGGAAAGATAATGGAAGAATCAATGAGTTTTTCAAGATCTTTCCACATCAAGGGTTACAAATTTTGGTTAATTGGATTCTATTTTTGTCTAACTGGTTTTGAATCAAACTTTGATTCAATCGTATGCTGAGCTAAAGAGGGATCAAATCCTCTAAAATCAGCATATTGCCATGAAATAACATCTACATACTCTCTAACAATATCAATGAATGCATCCTTTTCTGATTGTGAACATACCTTACCAAAATTGAGGTTCTCGCCATCAAGAATGGTGGCATTTTCATGTTGATATGTTCATATAGCAAGGAGTATGCTTCATTTCATTAGTTTCACCAAATATGGCTTCCAAAGTGATAAGGCCTTTTCAAGCCTGGGTCACGTGGAGAGTTGGCACTAATTTGGGTCTCTGCACTTTGGACCCAGCCTTGGTGTTGCACTGATGAGACACGTTGTGGCTTCCTCCGACGCTCTTATACTTAGTTGATTTAAATGGCCGGCTTTGTCCCCTCTTTGGACTTGGGACACATGGCGAGCCTGTAATTGTTTCAAGTTCTGCCTTTGAAGTTGGTATTTAAAGTTGTGCAGAGTTGACATGTGGCACCTTCTGCTAGCTCTACCTCATTTTGGCCTTTCAATGGTTGATAAGACCCCGTGGGCTCGCGGGCCCGTACTTGAAAACTGTGCCTTTTGACAAAGAGTGTAAAAGTTTCAAAATCCCTCGCAGACCCACCGGCTTGCTTATAGACTTGGGAAAAATTCTGTCCTTGGCCCCATAGACTCACTTTCGAAAAAATTTCATCCTTGGGCCCGCCGGTCCGCATTTTCCCATTTTGGGTGAAAAGTCCTCTTTAGGCTTGTCGGCCCACATTTTCAACTTTAGGCCTTACAGTAATGGCTCATTCTCAGGCGTCGGTAGAGGTGCAGCTCGTAATTCATACTTTATGCCTTTTTATGAAACAGAGCCAAAAATGTTAAAGTGTACTCTCTGGCGACCCACGCTGGTCTGCAATTTCCATTGGAAAAAATTCTTCAACCTGGGCCCACGTGCCCGACTTTGTGCTAAAAAATCCCTCTGGAAGGCCCGTCGACTCGCAAATTTTACTTTACGAAGTAGCATCATGTTGAGACTTGGCTCCTTCCATTGGCCTGCATCTACTTTGACTATTCAACCCCCAAATTTGTCCCCTTTTTGGACCTAGGACATTCGTTCAGGAAGGCCTTAAGTGCTTGAAATGTGTAAAACCTGCTCAGGATTTTACCTTTGAAGGAGTGCCGTGTCGACACATGTTGTTATTTCCACTCGACATAAGTGTTATACTTAGTCATTTTGGGCAACACTCAATTTTTTAGTCCCTAGACATGCTGGAAGCACACTGCGCTTGTTTGAGTCTCTTGACATGGATTCAATCTTTAGAGGTGCACCACAGGAGACACGTGGTGGAAAACCATTGTGAAGTTCCTCCATACTTAAGCCAATGTAAATTGGGGCTCGCTCTGAATCTTTTGTGAAGCTCAAAGGTCACTTCTAAACACTTAAAATACGTTTCTCTCCTTTGAACCTTTGGTCAATCTGTGACAGTATTTGGTCCTTCACCTGACCTATGCTCAAAAACATTTTGGAGCCCATTATCCTGAACAATGTTTAATTGGATAATTGAAACGCGGGCTCGTACAACATGAACTGTCCCATTGGATTTCTTCACTTGCGTAGTGAAAGAAATCGAAATGTATTGATTCAATTTTTCCATTTGGGAAAAATTGAGTTATAAAATTTAGCAACTCACAGGGATTCTAACACCAACTAGATCAAGGGACCTACTTGCGGTCTAAATGTTGTAACTCCTTAGTCACCATTGTCATGGGTTCAAAATGATGTACTATTTACCTAGGAGAAATTTCTTTTGGAAATGAACCCTTCGAGACCACGATTTCTACAAATTAACTCTATAGTAATATTTTAAAATGAGTAATAATTTACAGTTCTAACTATTGTTTACCTGTCAGATCGTAAGTGATAATTAATTTTTCTACACCTCCGGAGATCTATTATAACTATGCATACAACTTACTGTACAAAGTTTCAAATTAATCAATACCCTATGCTTTGAAATTTAGAATATGCACTCAATGTAGCATAACACTTCTTAATTGCTGAAAACATAATCTACAACCTTTATGGTAACATGAGAACAAAGGGACTCATTGCCAAATTATTGGAACTGTTAATTGTGAGGTAACTTCATCTTTCTCAATGAATTACAGTCTACATGTACATGGTTTTAGACTGAATTGGCTACGGTCCAGAGTGTTCCCCACTGGTTAAAAATGTTGATATGATTTAAGCAGATTTACCCATATCATAATAGCTATGCAACTTAATCCAGTCAAGATGCCTCATGGTCAGTATTCCTACTCACTTGATTCTTCAAATAGAGAAGTTGTTTTTGATTCTCGAAGACACTTATGAGGCTCTGTGCACAGGTTATGCTTATAAGTCAAGCATCAAAACAATGGTTGATGGCTTGTCTCATCAAAATCGAACTCCAATGAATTGGTTAAGTATTTGAAAATTGATAAAAGGCAGGGTTTCATACGCAGATGTGAGGTGTCCCTTCCCTCTACTATATTTCTACTATCCAAATATGGAGTCTTCATAATAACCTTTATGTAGATGCGTAGGTGCATGAGAGTGATGAACAACCTACAACCTTTTCACCTTGTCGGCCTGTGAAGAACTATGGAAAAATCACAACTATCCTCGTGAACCTTAGATCAACAAGAGATTTCACAATTTACTGAAGTTACGGTTATGATTTTTGTGCACTAGATATTTCATCCTTAATGGTACGAATCCTAGGCTCATGATGCTTGGAAGGTGGAAAATATTCCTCCTATGCTGAGAATTCATACTAATAACACTTTTCCATTGGAGTCATCCTACTCCTTGTTGAAGCTATTATGGGATCCACCTTCCTATCTTAAATGAAATTTAGCTAATCAGGACTAGTGATGCCTCCTTGTCATCTAACTGATACATGTGCTTCAAACTAATATCTCCATTGGTTCCTCTATTGATCTGCAAGTACATGGTTCTCTAGCATGTGATTACGGATCTTCTTCAAATGAATTTTGACGAAGCTGATTATGCTTAATCTTCGATTAACCGTGCTAATTAGATTGGTCTAGAAGGTAAATATTTTGAAGTAGAAGTGGGTGGGAAGAACGACAACATTCCCTGACAAGTAATGTTTTGAATGCTCCACACCTGTTGCATTATTATAAAAGGTATATGAATCCTCCTCCATCATGGAAACCATCATTCAAATGGGAGGCCATTGAAAATGAATTATGCAAAATATATTCAATGATGACCCTCGAACAAGGTGAGAGTGATGTTGACAACTCGTTTAGGATAACTAAACATGCAAACAACTCATGTGATCCTTTCAATACCGGGAATTATTGATTCTGGTTCAAACATAAGAAATATCTATCCTCCTTCATCTGGTGTGCAACTTGGAAATCCATATATTATTGCATCCTGTAAGACATGAATGATGTCGATAGACTCCCACATTACAACCATAGATAAAAATAGAACTGATTATCTCATAGACGATTAGTTTTTTCTAGATCCTCGTCTGCTAGCAAATCAGCCTCAGGGCCATTGCAGGTGGTAGCTGGTGAAGACATTAATTACACATCCTGGCTACAATGAGTCTGGACCATATAAGCTGATATGGTTGGGTCCCAAACCTGGAGAAATGCTTCAGATCGTTCCATCATTTCCTTGAGAAATGTCGAGCTCATCCTCTTGTTGTTCTCCTTAACTCTACTTTTAGTCATAGAATCTCTTAGCCACATGGAATTGGGAAAGCATCTAGGAGTGGTAGGTGGGTTTAACTAGTTTTGCTATCTCTCTGTCTCCATTTAACAATGGAGAGGGAAGTGGAATTATCACCATAAATCGTTAGGGCTACCTTGTACAGGCATGATTGGACTGATGGTTCAGGAGGATAAAATGGGAAGAATATTATTTATCAACCCATAGGGATGGAAGATGAAGATCCTTGGAGAAGAGAAATTTCAACACTTGGGGCAATCGACTCTAGGGTTCTGGACTTGATCAATGTTGCGAAATGACTAAAGTTCCATGGAAGAGGAAAAGACCAGGCAAAGATTTATCTGGACTTACCTAAACCACAAGCTTTGTTTATTATTTGCAACTCATATAGCCTCAATCTCAGCTAATGTTTTCTTCCTGTGATTCTCAACGATTGAGGCTGTTAGGAATTCTATCATGTTTTCTCTAGTTCTGGTTTCGGGTCTGCAATGTCTTGGAAAAGGGCCCCATATGATCTCCAAGGCTCTCCCCTGTAATTTTCTCAACCATTCTCCTATGTTCTCTACTACTCTATTATTATTATTGTTATTTCTTATCCCTAAAATTTTCTACCAATTCTATGACACTGAATGAAAAATTATATGATCCCATGATCCTCATGTATTGATTCATGTAAAAATCAGACAAGTACAAGTGAAGTTATCCTTCAACAATGAAGGTTTAGGAACTTTTGTTTCCTTCATAGAATTTACAAAATTAGTTGGATATGTATTCTTAAACAAACTATTCAAATCTCCAAGAGAGTCTGCGTATTTTTTGAACCCTATGAATTACAAATAAAATAAAATAATGGAACAACAGAAACTTTGTATTCATGAAATTTCAAAGGGTAATTAATACAAAACATGTATAAATTGGGTATAAAAAAGAGTAGAATAGAATATGACATGCTTCATAGTAGCATTCCGACTCCATGAATGAAATTATACCATCAATATTTATTTTGCATAATTAAACAGTGGACAAATGTGCCACGAAAAACCAATCATAATTGGGAGAGGGAGCAGTAAATTGGTGTCGATTAGGATATACATGGTTTCACTGCTTGCTTGATGGCATCAACAGTTTTTTCATCAGTCTTGAAAGACTTTACAAGAACATTGTCGCTTATACCACTTGCAAAGAGATCAGTGGGAAAAGAAGCATTCCTTGAATTGGCACTCTCGAATGCACATAAAGTAATGGCCTCCTCGTTATAAAACTTATTGAGTTTAAAATGGATTGAGACCTTTGAGAAAGATGAATAGATATCCTACCTCAACTGTCTAACCACCATGGATTCTCCCTACCCACCATGGATTTTGTCTAACTACTATGGAGGTTTTATTAAATAATGTTGCATGCAGGCTCATCTCCTACTAAGAAAACGTGTCTAGGAGGCTTAGATACTCACCTCAGAGACTTGCATTCTATTGATTTCAAGCCAGTAAAATAAGAAATTCTATACTATTGACATTATAGGTATGAGATTAGATATCAAATAAAAAAATCAATATAATCACTTTAACCTCTATCAACATGTAATTCTCTATAATTTTAGAAAGATAATACTATTCTGGTTAGGTTGTATTTTTATTATTTTCTATAAAATTTACATATACATTGTTTTTCCAAATCTCTGAGTACACAGAGTCCTAATTTTATAAAAATGAGCATGTCTAGTACAGTAACCTCGTACCAGTACGGGTACCCTTACATATCTCAAAGTAACTATGAAATTAACACACTTATTGATAGCAGAAGACAAATATATTGTTCAATGTATTAAACAAAAGAGTAGAGCCCCAATATAGGCCGTAAAGAGCTACGAGAGGGAAGGAAGACAGTTATATAACTATCCATCAACAAACAATGTATTAAAATGTAAACTAATGCTGACATTCCCCCCCTTAATACATTGTTTCTTACAAATGTACCCCCTAAACAAATCAAACTTCACCTTGCCGAGAGGCTTGGTGAGAATATCTGCAACCTGAAAATCAGTAGGGCAGTACTGGAGCTGAATTTGGTGGTTCAAGACCTGTTCACGAATGTAGTGACATTCGACCTAAATATGCTTTGTTCGTTCATGGAAAACAGGATTCTTCACAAGCTTGAACACACCTTGATTATCGCAGTGAATGATGGGAGGTTTCTCTTCAGGAATCCCTATATCTGCAAGAATGTGACGTAACCAAATTGCTTCGCAAACAAGCTCCTCGTGTAGTGACGGTATTCAGCCTCATTGGATGAGAGAGCAAAAACAGTTTGCTTCTTGCTGATCCATGAGATAGGTCCAGATCCGAGATAAAAACATACCCTAAAGTGGATTTCCTGTCATCAAAGGATCCTGCATAGTCCGAGTCTGTATATCCCTGTAAGAAGAACTGAGTGTTCTTCTGATACTCCAGACCAAATTCAATTGTACCTCAGACATATCTCAACACATGCTTTGCTACTATCCAATGACATTTCTTCGGCTCCTGCATAAATCTGGGGAGATAGCTCACAACAAAGCAAAGATCTGGCTCTGGTATAAGTCAAGTAAATGAGACTCCACACAAGCTGCCTGTAGTGAGTGCCATCTACCTGTGGTGAATCCTGGAATCTAGATAGTTGTAAACCTTTTTCCATAGGTGTGGACATTGGTTTACAATATGACATCCCATACTTTTGCTGGAGTGTCTTGGCATATTTCATCTGGGAGAAAAAGATATGATTCTTCTTCTGCCATATCTCTAAGCCAAGACAATAGTGAAGTAGCCCCAAATCAGTCATGTTGAAGTATTTCTTCAGATCATTCTTTACATCATCTACAAGATTGTCAGAACTTCCTGTGATCACAAGATCATCTACGTACAAAACCAGAATGAAAATCTATGTTCCTACCTTCTTGATATACAAATTTGTATCTGAGGGGCTACGAGTGAATCCATGCTGCAATGTGTGATCATCAATTTTTATATACCCTTCCCTAGGTGCTTGTTTGAGTCCATAAAGAGAGTTTATCAGATGACATACCTTGTGTGGGGGTGATGCTCGTCTACAAACCCTTTAGGTTGAGCCATGTACACTTCTTCTTTGTAGATCACTATTCAAGAAAATTACTCTTGACATCCATCTGCTGAAGTTTCCATCCATTTTGTGCTACCAGTGCACAGATACAACTCTGATGGTTTTGATCTTTATAGTGGGTGCAAAGGTCTCGTCATAGTCAATTCCTTCTTGCTGAGCATAACCCTTTGCAACAAGTCGTGCTTTGTGTTTTTCGATTGAACCATATGCCTTATATTTTGTTTTGAAAATCCATTTGCAGCCAATAGATTTCTTACCTGGAGGCAGATCGACAAGTTCCCACGTCTGATTCTGAATTAGGGAATCATATTCAACATCCATAGCCTGTTTCCACTGTGGTTGGTCTAATGCCTCACGAACAGTGTCAGGTTTGGTGCTCTCAACAACTGAACTCATGAGTGCAAAATTTACCTCATGTCTAGCTTGACTTCGTGTTCTAACTCCCGTAGAAGTACCAGGAAGTGAGTTCAGGTGTGCATCCCTGATATTACTCTGGACCCATTTCAGACGTTGGTGCTGCTAATGTGAAGATGTGTTTTCCAGTGTGCCAAGATCAACGAAACAAAGTCTCCACTCAGCTCTTCTTCTCTCTGAGAAGAATCATCTTGCTCATCATCTGGATGTGTGAGCAATCTATGTGACGAGGTCGGTACTGGATCTCCATTGTGTGGCAGGGAGTCAAAGGATGACTCATCACATACCACATCTCGACTCTCGTAGATCTTCTTCGTCTCAGGATCCATGAGACGATATGCCTTTGAGGTAGTACTATACCCCAAGAAAAGACATGGCAGTGTCTTTGGATCGATCTTCTTCCTTCTCTTATCTGGAACATGCATATATGTAGTACAACCAAAAACTCTCAAATGATGAATAGAAGGTTTACGACCAGTCCATACCTCTTCCGGTGTCTTGTTCTGCAAGATCTTCGTGGGTGCCCGGTTGAGTAGATACACTACTTTCTAGACTGCTTCTGCCCAAAACTGATCCTCCAACTTGGCGGTCGAGAGCATACAACGAGCCATCTCCATGACAGTCTTGTTGTGGCGCTCGGAAATCCCGTTCTGTTGGGGCGTGTAGGGTGCAGTCAAATGTTGCTGAATGCCATGCTGCTTCAGGTATGCTAAGAACTTCTTTGACACAAATTCCCCCCCCCGATCTGAGCAGGAGGAGAAGAAGAGGCTTCCCAGACTACCTGGTGGCTTGCTGGTAGAAGGTTTGGAAATTTGCAAGTGCCTCACTCTTCTTCCGAAGGAAATATACCCACATTTTCTGTGAGTAATCATCAATGATGAGCTGAAAGTATGCAAAACCTTGGAAGCTAGCTGGCAGGGGTCCACATAGATCGGTGTGTAATGACCTGAAGATGCTCTGTAGAATGATAAGAGCTCTGTTTGAATGGACCTCTATGTTGTTTTCCCGCAAGACATCCCGAGCAAACAGGTAAGGAATGGGAGAGTGGAGGAAGCCCTCTTACCATTTCCTTCGCACTGAGCTGATGCAGAGCCCCGGCAGAAAGATGACCATATCGAAAGTGCCAAAGTGCAGTGGACTCTGCCGTTGATGTAGAGAGAGCAACGCTAGATGAAGTGACCGCATCCAGTGCAAATAGATGGCCCTTCAGAAATTCTTGAGCAATGACTGACTCTCCCTGGGAAATGATGCAGGACTTGACCCCTTTCTCAACAAAGAATTCAACCTGCATTCGATGGTTAAGAAGTTGACTTACAGACAAAAGATTTGAAGTCAAACCTGGAACATATAGCACCTTTGTGAGTGTACATCTTCGTGTTCCAAGAGGAATGATGACATCACCAATCCCTGCTGCAATATACTCTTGATTGTCTGTAATGGTGAACCAATCTCTAGTGGGCCAATCACTCAAAGTATGGAACAACTTCTTATTGCCAGTCATGTGTTTGCTGGCGCCTGAATCAATCAACCAGACATCTTCTGACGGCTGTGAAGTCTGTGAGACTAGAACAATGTCAGAATGAGTCGTATCTGGTACCTCTTCATCGGAGGTGGCATCCTGCTGAGCAGCAATGTGGCCCTTATGCCTCTGATTACGAGCATGCCATCGAGATTTCTTGGAATATCCCTGGCCAGAAGTGCTCTCTTCACTAGAGTTTCCATACTTGCTACCGTTGTAATAGAAGTTCGCAGTCGTGTGCGTATCCGTGGAGCAAATGTGGCACCACCGATCCGCCTTGTGATTATGCTACTTCTGGGGTGGCCGCTGGTGGCCGCTATGAAGATGGCTGCTGAGGATGTTGCTTCTGATTCTTGGGGGCTGATTGCCCTTTCCGAGGCTTATGTTTTTGCCTCGTGATGAGAGCCTTGTCTTTGAAGGCTTCTTGTACATTTTGCATGGCTTCTTCCTGGCTGAGATAATTCACCAGGGTTGCAAAACTCACCTCCTGTTGAGTGATTGTCAACGTGGTGATCAATGTTTGAAACCGGGAAGGAAGAGCTCGCACAGGGTGAGCGGGACTAGCAACTTGTCATCCACTAGTTCACCGAGTGCAGAGAGTTCTGCACGTAACTCAGCGACACGCCGCAGGAAGGCTTCTACTGATTCGCCATCATGCATACTCATTGTATGAAGCTTTGTCTGAAGTTGCAACTTTGTCGTCAGATTCTTAGCTTCGTAGATGGTACACAATGCGCTCCATGCCTGAGAAGAAGCAGTTGCTTCCCGAATGTATGGCTGCACCTCATCAGAAAGACTCAGGGTGATGAGCATTAGTGATTTCGCATCAACCTTTTCATATTTTTCCAACAGATCAGTGTCTGTGGGAGGGGTGTCTTTGCCAGAAACGATCCCCCAAAGATCTTCAAATTGAAGAATCGTCTGCATTTTGGTTTTCCATGCGGCAAAATTTGGCCCTTTCAAGAGTTGGGCATCGGATAACAATATTTTTGGAGCAGACATTGTTGGGTGTTGCACACTACACTTATCGCTTTAGGATTCTGATCAACGTAGGATTATTCTCTACTTCAGATACTCAGCCAAATGCTAAACAAAATTGGTTATAATGCACACCACATCCACAGTTTCCAACGCCAGCAATCAACAGGTCTTCAAATCACCACGCAATTCTTCTTTCACAAAAAAGAAATACTGTCATGTTTATGCTTTCAGGAAAAATACAAAGAATAACTTTTTCTTTGCTTCCAACGTAGCAACAGATCATTGCACACTAACATCCACTTCTCCAAAGACATTTCCAGTCAACATTCCATGTAGAAATGGAGTTGTGATTTCTCCTTCAGGCAGGTCTACTATACATAGGTCGTCAATCACTAGATAAACTTCCATGCAGGCCTTCCCCGTGTTCTCAGGTTTGGTCACTGGCTAAAGAATTAATGCCACGCCACATGTCCTAGATAACTCCAAACAAATATGTCAAAGAGCCACGTCCAACAGTATCAAGGTTTCCAATGCTGTAGGTTGCTTTAGTCTTCACATGCGAAAAGAGAAACTCTGCAAGTCGCTTTGATACCAATGATAGTAGAAGACAAAGAATGATTCAATGTATTCAATTCAATGTATTAAACAAAAGAGCAGAACCCCAAATATAAAGGCTACGGGAGGAAGGAGGAAAGTTATAACTGTCCATTAACAAACAATGTATTAAACTAAACTAATGCTAATACTTATGAAGTGATTTTTTGCCCGAAGATAGATTCCTATTGAATTCAACAACAATATTGTCTTAAGATACCTAAAGAGGTGGCAAACACACTTCCTAACCATGTGCTATAGAGAAGAGCACCATAAGGGAATTTAAAACTCTCTACTGGAAAAGATCTGTCTCCTCACCGAAAAGGAATAACAGAGCGATGCACTATATAAGAAAATGGTAAGCTATAAATTATGAGTTTTTGAATGAATTTTTTTTTGATATGGAATATATTATGTATTTCCCTAATTGGAGCTTCAACAACTCCGAACCCACTAAAAACCACTCATAAGACACACAAATCCATTCCCAAAGTGTCACTAGTCAATCTAGTTCATCCTACAAGTGCTCTGGTGGTGGTATCATCAAAAACCTAAGAGAATGGAGAACCACCATATAAGGTTTCCATCAAAGCACAAATAAATGCCATGACCATAACTCTATTGGTTTTTGTATACACCTCATTTTTTATGCTTGCTAGCCTTTTCTGTTATGCAGGGGATATTGATGCATTATCCTCTCGAGCTAAGTCACCTCAACGGGCCTGTTAGGATTGGGGTGTGATCGGACTTGGTCATATGAGCTAGACCACAACATTATAGAGATGTTGATATCACGACATATGTTATCCTTTATACTCACTTTAGTTACCTCTATCCTTCAGATATCATTTCGTCTCTTGTGACATATGTTGCTCATCACTATCTTCACTTTGTTCTCATTCATTTCTTGGTCTTCTTCATTGTTTTCGCTCAACTTCAGACCTATCGTCATTGCCTTGATTTATTCTTTTGACTTCCATTCCCTATTGTCTTTCCACCATCTTCACCTTAGGTTTCCCCAAAGACAACACAATGCACCCATGCCCATGGGCGATTGTGTCGGGTTTTTATCTTCCCATAGCCATTCAGGTTTGCCCACAAGAGCTCCTATCAAGTATATACTCCTGGTCTTTTTAGTCATTTTAATATCAATCAATCATTACTCTAATACATTTCAGTCATACTTGCACATTGGACATTTGTGCACATAATTCACATATAGTTATTAAACTTGATGGTTTTGGAGACTCCTATCTTTACATTTGGGTCACCACAGCGAGTTATAGGATGTAGAAGTATTCTTCTTTAGATCTTCTCCCCTCTCCACCTACAGTGTACTATCTCTCTCAATTGTTGTGATCTTTGGGGAGGATCAATACATCAACGGTTGAACATTGTAGGTGAGTATCTGTTGACCCTTCTTTATACCTTGTTCTTTTCATATTTATTGTTATGTGGATGGTTGATCATTCATTAATATATATTTGGATAGATGTATGTTTGCTTTAATTTATTGCCTTTATTTTATCATGTTAGTGCCCCTTGGCTTTATCCATTTCTTAACCTATCCTCTTACTCTCGAATCTGACTAGTAGGATAACTCTCTTTATCTGTATAGTATAGGCCTTGTGAAACCTATAACTATCTTAGGGCTAGTGGCTAATATTCTCTAGAATTGAAACACTTGCGCTCCTTAAGCACCTTTGGTATATACATCTTATGTTTAGGCCTATATTTGATCCCCAATCTTTGAGAAGATTAGGCTTAGGGATCAATATGTAGCCCATTCTACACATTCTAGGTGAACTCGACGTGAATCGTATTACCACTATGATTTATCATCATTTTACTCTTTATTTCCTACGCAATCAAAAAAACTATGTATGTTCCTTATCAGAGTTAATCTCATTTGTAACTGATTTTACCTGTGACACCTTGTCTATTTAACTCTATACACGATTGACCTACATAGCGCAAAACCTTGCACGACTAATCCTATCGATAATTCACACTTTTATTCTTTCCTATCCACCATAAACCTCCATGTGCATCTCTACACGACTGATCCTATCAAGGATCATTGACAAGATTTCTTTTCTTGAGTGTCATTTTCAGCTCCTTAACATGATCTCCTCTCAGGACTCCTGTTGAACTTGATCAGAGGTCGACTTAAGAGGATCTTCCCATTTTTAGACATATGTCCAAGACTGGAGTTTCTGATGACGATCTTCCCATATATGCCCACTACCAACAGGAACATACCGATTTTCACCTTGATTCTAGTACGATGATTTGTCCATACTTTTAATAATCATCACCCATCCTTCATTGGAAAATACCAATTGGGTCATATCAACACATTTTTAATTTTACTACTACCATGGACAACTATCCCAACGTTCTCCTTTTCTTGAGACATGATCAACCATGCTACAGTTCAGACTCGATGCCATTAATCCTAGCTAGATACCTCAACTGATAGACCTATTCAATAATCTATGAACCTGGTGCACGAATAATCATGTTTATGTCGTTTCACCTTCCGAAAACACCATCAACGTTGCATTACTTTCAGGCTAGATCTATCTATTCTAGATTTCACCCCAACCAATAGATATCAACCACAATGTACTTCTAAGACGATTGCCAAGTCTTCGTAGAGGAAAATGTCCATCTCTATTCTTTTTTCACATTTTTGGGGCATCTACTGATGTTTCTCCCTCTTTCACTTTAGGTACTTTGAGGTATTTTTGGATGATCTTCCATGTTTCCTTTTCGTAATACTAACAACCTCCTACTTTCATCACATTATTACTACTGGGGCATCTTACGATTATCCATTCTCACTCATTCTCTAGCTTGGGGGCATCTCCTACGATGCCTTCCATATCTTATCATGTTACATTCCAATCAAGAACCATATATCCATTGTATCCAAACAAATCCAATTCCAAGAAATCTTCAAAGATTAAAACTCTCCCACCTAGCACTCCATAGATGACTATATCATTCTCCAAATCAACTACTTCATCAATCTTGCTATTTTACTCTATTCTCATCCTATTTGGATCTCTATGACCATTGTATCCTATCCTCAATACTTTGGTAATCTATTTATCTTTACCAACATACTCGCTAACTCCACAACAATATGACCTCAGAGTTAGTGCATTTTATCTCACTTTAGCACACTTATAACATCTACCCATTGGTTTTCAATGCGCTCTATCAAATGCTTTCGATCTACCCAGCCTTGGGTTATCATCCTCAATTCTCACTACACTCCCTCCATCTCATGGCTCTCACTAACTAAGCGATTTATGTCTTATTTAAATTATTATCTTCTAGTGTTTCTTCTCTAGTCTTGTCTCTTTAAGGTTACATGTAGCCATAATGTACCACCACCATAGCAAATATGAGTGAACCACTGGAAGGTAAGTATGCGGTATGTATGTTTCCATTTGGTGGAGTTCATTATTCTATCTTGCACTTACATTTCATTCTTACATTATTTATAGCATTTACTTTTGATTTTAGGTGTTGCATTGGTCTTTTTTGACAGGCCATCTCATGTACTTCACTATTGTGACATGTGACGATATTTGATTGAGACATATGTATACACCTCATTTCTAACGTTTGCTCACTTTTTCTCTTGTGCAAGGGTTGTTGATGCATTAATCTGTCCTGAGCGAGTGCCTTCAAGGGGCCTACTAAGATTAAGGATGTGATCGAGCTTGGTCATGTGGGCTAGACCACAACATTTGAGAGATGTCACTATTATGTCATGTTGTCCTCTTATACTCACTAGATTACCTCTATTCTTCTCATATTGTTTCCTCTCGTCCGCATGTTTTCATCATTATGTTTACTTGCTTATCACTCATTTCTTGGTCTTATTCATTGCTTTCGATCATTCTGAGACCTTCGGTAACACCTTTGTTTATCCTTTGGCTCCCATTTTGCATTGTCTTTCACCCCATTTAAGCATACGTTTCTCCCAATGTTTAGACAAGATTGTCCATCAGGTATTTTTTTGGATTGGTCGTTACCATGGTAGTGGGCATACACCTAAGAGCGATCATATCGGGTATATATAATTGGTCATTTTAGTTTTCTATCATCCGATATTCATAATTCTAGGAACTTCACTCTACATTTGCACATTGTACATTTTATGCACATATTCACATCTAGTCATTAAACTTGGAGGTTTTGGAAGGTTATCATCTTTGCATTTGGGTCACCATAGTGAGCTAAGACTAGGAGAGGTCACCTTCTTGAGATTTCCCTTTCTTCATCCATAGTGATTCTATTTGAGTGTTTTTTTCAAGGGGATCATGCATCAAGGGTCACACCACAGGTTAGTACTTCCAACCCTCCTCATCATTTATATTTGTTTATTGTTGTGTGGATGGTTAATCATTTATTTCTATATATTAGAGTATATACAAGTTTTCTTTTATCTATTTATTTTTCTTATTATGTTGTGCCCCTTGGAATTACCCATCTCTTGAACTAATAATATTCTTAACCCTTGTAGGATGCCTCTCTTTATATTAGCTATAGGCCTTGGAAACCTATGGCTACCTTAGGATTATGCTACTATCCTCTAGAATTAAGACACTTGCATATCTTGAGCACCTTCGATATCTACATCTTATGCGTAGACCTAGATTTGATCCCCAACATTTGAGAACATCATTGGGAATCCATATCACCCCATCATATAGTCTCCAACCCAGCGATACTAACAAAGATGCCAAGTCATGTTGCTCCCAAAAACAAAACACCACTTTTGGTAGTAGCTTTGGTAACTATGATTTTATAGAAAATGTTTTCCTAAACCATGTTTCTGTTTCTTGTAACAAAGATAAGAACCCTATCAAATCTCTAACATTATCACCTTATACTCATAGAAATAAGCATCATATAGGAGCCACGAAACTAGCACTAGAACCTCCCACACTGACTAGTCATAACAATAAGAATTCCATGTAAGAAACATGGTTGCTCATCGTTACATGGAACACCCATGGAGGTAGGGTTTCTCGAATGTTTCACATTTTTTAAGGTAAAGTCATTTTTAAGGTTACCTCTATTTTATAAATAATCAACACTCAAATCGAACTAAAAATTGATCAATTCTTATCCCCTCAAATTTTCCATCCATTGAAATAATTCTATGATCTCACCACCTTACAAGGAAGTTATCTTTCTATAATAAAGGTTTATGCACTTGTGTTGCCTTACAAGGAACTCTTCGGAGCTCCGTGTCACTACACATATTTGCTGAACCATACGAAATACCAATAAAATAAAACAATGGAACACCGCAGATTTAATATTTATGGAATTTCTAAAGGGGAATTACAAAACATGTAGAAAGTCATGGGTATACAAAAGAATAGAATAGAATATGGCATGCTTCATAGCAGCACTCCGAGTCATTGAACAAAAGAATACCATCAATCTTTATTTTGCATAATTAAACAATGGAGAAATCATAGAAATGTAAGCAGTCATAATTGGGAGAGGGGAGCAGTAAATTGGTGTCGATCAGGAATATACTTGGTTTCAACGCTTGCTTGAGGGCGTCAACAGTTTTGTAGTCGGTCTTGAAAGACTTGACAAGAACATCGTCGCTTATACCACTCGCAAAGAGAGTGGTGGGAACAGACACAGTGCCCGCATTGGCGCTCCCGAATCCAGATATAGCAATGGCCTCATCGTTATCGAACTTATTGAGTTGAAAATGGAGGAGACCTTTGGGAAAGACGAACACATCCCCTCCCTCGAGTGTCTGAGTGAAAAGCTTGCCTGTGGTGTCAACGAACCCAACTTCAAGTGTTCCGTACAAAACTAACAACAGTTCAGAGGCGCGAGGGGATGTGAGTGTGAGGAGGGTTCACTCCGCCTGCGGGGAACTGCAGCACCGCCATCGACACGCCCAGCCCCGTCACACCCGGAAACTCTGCCATTGCTGCCTTTGTCACTTTCGCTGTCGCCTGCCCCGTCAAATTGTTGTTTCCAATCTCTCGGAATCCTCTAAAGGTGAAGAAATTCTCATCCACAATTACACTCCCGGAGCCAGTCACAAAATCAGTGAGGATATCAGGATCTGCTGCCCTTGTCACCGTCAATACCATACCCAGAGCCAATGCCATAATCATCCACGCTCCATTAATCTCCATCTTTTTCTTTTTACAAGAAGAAACTAGAGCTGTTAATGAATTGGTGTGAATTTCAGTTTTCAGGATCGCGTATTTATATTCATTCTCTGCTCTCTTTCAGCCGGCTTTTCTCCCTGGGTTCATCGCCCCAACTTCGATCCCACCGCTCCATGATATATATATATATATATTGATTCATTTCCAATAAATTAAAAGTTCTTTATCGAACCTGTTGACTGTGTTAATCATTTCCGACGGCTTTTTTTATTACTACCATCTTTATTATTAAGCTGCAATCTATTTGGTAATAGGTTATAATTTCAATGTTCATAATCGGATAATTAAATATAAAAGGTGTATGTATCTTAAGATAATAGATTTAATATGCCTTATACCCTTAATAAGCCTTATATTGCGGCCATGTAAATAAGTGAAATGTTTAAATCTATCATTTATGATAATTCTCAACTCCCCACCGTACATCTCAAATCCTTTTCAAACTTTTATTAAAAATGGATCCTAAACACTTATATTCGAAATAAATTACTTTCTATAACCTTCATCAAACATGCATTATAATCAACAAAATCCCCATTACATGGAATATATAACCAATGTTAATATGTGAGAATGTGAAATCCATGATTTCAATGCAAGACTAGACAATAATGAATCGACCAATTTGTTTTTTAATGAAATTATGGAAGACCCTGAAGGTTGTTCACTTCGTCCTCAACCACTTCTTTAGGTGGCCTAGATTGTGACTTCAATTCTCTTGACAAGCCTATAGTGTGTGGCGTAGACTCTTTATATGCTACCCAAAGGTTATAGAGAGGCTTGCCCTACGGTAAAGCTCTGTATCTTTGGATCATTTGGGAAAAATTCAATTTCCTTTACCAAAAAAAGATGGAAATACTCGCTTGTTAAAAATGAACATAATACTTAAACACGAACTTGTCGCACTTCGTATTATGCGTAAATAGATCCAACTATACAATACAAAGTATACTAGGCATTCTCACTTAGGACTCTATTAGAATCATTTGATGACCTAAATCGATAAGAACACCTCACGAGACAACTAAAATCCACTCAATCAAAAAAATAGAAAAAAAATACTACCATTTTCACACTATTATTTTGATACATGAAGACTTCGACTCTTTTCCATTCTAGTCCCAATCTTAAGATCCAAATTACCATCCTTAATTTTAGATAACTCAAGTTTAAGCTAACCACACATCGTAATGAAATACAAACTATTAAACTTATCCATCAATGTGTGATCACAAAATAATTTTTTTGGTGGCACACTAATTAGGGTCCTTCTTATGAAAATTGTTATAATGTCAAAATATTTTATCACGATCCTCCGTTTACCAAGACATGCAATGATATATCAAGGATACCAATAATTACACTTAGCCATAATCAATGAAGAAAACAAATGTAGTGGTGTATATCAAGAAAATTTCAAAAACTCACAATCTTAAAGTCAATATTTACTTCAAAACAAAACATTTCAATCCATACTAATGAAAAAACATGACCACAACAATCAAATCTTAATATCATCAACAATTGAGACAATCTTCCCACTATTTATCACCTTCAACTTTCACCTCTCCCACAATAATCTAGTCAAATGGCCTTAACATTATTTGATGAAGTAATTGATTGAGAGTTAGAGAAAAACCACTTTATATTCTGTAGCTATAGAATTCGCAGTCAAAACATACACACCGACCAATTCAAAAAATAATGAAAAACCATAAACATTTTTTTTTTATGAAATTTCAAAAGGAAATTACACCACATAGGATGACTGTAAGTAGGATTCAAAAATATGTAGATTACTTGCATGTGTTCAAAGACTTGACCAAATCATTGTTTCTAATACCAATTTTGAATATAGCGGTTGGAATAGACATAGTCCCCATATTCAGGATATAGATAGAGAAAATGCCTTCTCAATCAATGCGGTAAATGTCCCTCCCCCATTGATCACATTTTTTTTCACGAGGTTTACCATAAATAAAAACAATAATTATTTTTTTGTTATTTGGAAGAATAATTTCTTTTAAGGTTCCAACATTAGATACATACATTTACTTTCATGATATTAAAATCAAGCATTGAAGTTCCTAGTTATAGACAGAAGCTACAACGAAATTGAAGGCTCCTTATCTCAGCCATTTAACCATGAACCCAAAATCATATGGTGCTCCACAATATAGAAAATACAATGCATCAACATTTTCAAAATTCAATTTCAAGAAATCGAAAACAGAGAGCATGGAATATGTATACACTATCAAGGAATGACAAAAATGTGATTTCGATGGATGTTTTTTCGAAACACAAAATTGATGAAACAATCACAGATGTTTGTAAATTTAGGATTTACCACATTAGCTCCTTCAAAAACAACTGTAAAATGATGACGTGAGGCTCCTCCATATAAAGGACACCCTTGATCTTAACATTTATTTGGCTATTGCAGAAGTGAATATTCCAAATCAATAAAAAATTAAATCTTTAACATTGGTCAAGGATTTATAAGGGAAAACATGTGTACACATATTCATCATCTCAAGAAACTAAAAAACTATTATTTTAGATAAGAATTAAAAATATTAACAAACACACAAAATAAAGGATAGCTTTGAGGTTAACACCCATGAGGGGAATACAATAAAGTAAATATTCAATCTCACAAAACAACTATAGGGACTTAGACCTATTGATGAAATTTCATGGATGGCGACCACAATGGAAACAACGCAATAATTTTTCCACTCAAAGCTAAATGATCAAGAATCCTCACATCATTTTCCATTCTAAACACATTTTTCTCACCCTCGGAAGAAAGGAACCTATCTGTTAAAAATTCTTTTGAGAATTTTAAATTTTTGGTTCATGCATAACCCATGTTAGTTTCCTAGGTATGTAGGTGGGACTAGGTGTTGCATTTGCATGGTCTCTTTTTAAACCTCTTACAGATAGGAAATCCTACATATGTTTGAATCCTTGACACTTCTTCCCTTCCCTACCACACCCTTGAGCTTGTCCTACATCTTCTTCTGGGATTCGGGATTAATATCAATTTTTGCCACATCCCACTATATCAGCAGTGTCGTTATGTGGGTTATGTGAAATATGACTTCCTTTGTACAATTAAAAGTTTTAAAATACCATGAATAAGAATTAGTTTTACAAAATATAATTTCCATGGTACCATTAAAAGAAAAAATAACCATGAACATAAATGAAATCCTAACCCAAAACAATGAAAGTAGAAAAATAGAAAGAAAAATAAGTAAAATGTTGTAGAACTCTCAAAACCTTTCCTTATTCTCAATTCTCATATTAAACTCCCAAGTATCACATATATAGATAAGATCATCCATAAAAGGTATAACCATGGAAATCATGAAAAAAAACCTATTTCAAAACTTGAAAATTAATCAAAACCCATTTTAAGGACCGTAAACAATCATTCTTGTTTATACTAGATATTTTGTGCTAACGCTTTCTTAGATAAAGTATGAATTACAATAATGACACTCCATATATCTGAAATAAATGCTTCCCACTTGAATGCAATCACCAATCTTGTCCATGATTAAATACAAATACTTTCCTCAACTATTGATCTCTTTCCTTGTGTTGGATTTTGTGACTCTTCATCTAGTTATAGGAAACAAAACATTACATAGCCATTAAAAGGTAAATTTTTGGGTTGGTATCTATTAAGAAAAACCTAATAATTAGAAAACATTAAATTAAATAGGATTCTTTCTTGTACCAATTATTACTATCAAGGCCTCATTCTGTTGCTTCATCGTCATTTCCTTTCCCAACACCCTTCAATCCCCATCACCCTTACCTCCCTTAACCTTGGTCCTTCCATTGCCCCCACTAATCCTTTAGGTCGAAGGAAGATCATAACCAAAAACCCATTATACCCTATCGATCATCCTTTCCCTTTCTAAATAAAACTTTGTAGTAACAAAGACATCAAGTCTGCTAAAAATATGCTACACATTAGTAATCTTGCTGGTGCCTCTGCTATGGAAAGAGAGGAATAGCTTCTTAATAGAATTGTAAAATTGGAAAATGAGGTTGGGGATTTGAAAGAACATATCAAACATGTTTCCAAGGGAGAATGCAAAAGGAAGCTTCAAAATGATCTTGAACAAGATAATAATCATATTATGGAAGTCTACAAGAAGCTAAATTCATTGGATAATAGACTGGGAAATGCAAAAGGAAGACATGGTTACACCCTTTGTATTCTCAAGGCTATTTATAACTTCATGGAGCAACATATAAAAAGCATTTGCATGATCAGTGACATTTCTCCTACCATTTAGGATCCGGGACCAGAATGAGACTTGATTCTCTCATAGCTGGACAAAAAGTATCCATCCCACGTCACAGCCCTTGCTCTCTTCACCACTATGCAGAAGGTGAGGACAAAGATTGATAGAGCAGACAAGTGAAAAATAATGTCCTTACTCCTGGTTTCCATTTTGTTGTTGTTAGGATGTTGTTTTCATGCTACTTTGTTGTAGTTTTGTTGCTATTTGATCCTTTTTGTATAGTTTCTCAGATAAATATAGTTGGTTACTCATGTATAATATGGATGCTAATCCAAACTTAATGTATTTACTTCATTATCTGGATTTTTAGCCTTTTTGTAATAGGGTATAGTCCCTTCAAAACTATTGACCACATTATCTGCTCTATCTGGCTTTTGAGCCCTTTTTATAATAGGGTATAGTCCCTTCAAAACTATTTACCCCCTAATAAAAAAAAATTATTACTATCTAATTTTATTAGCGAAAATGATAATTTAATCTAAATATTAGTATGAACACAAGACCAAGAATCACCAATTTGAACAAAAATCAATTGGAATGCATATCCATTATTGTATAAATGTAATTTCATTTGTTTTTGGGGTTTATCTTATACTTTTGAATAAAATTGGATGTTTTTAATGCTTAAAACACATGCATATGGTTGAGTGGATATTATAATAAATTTTTTATTTAGGTTTATTATGAGAAGATCAGGATTATATTGATATGGTAAGAATTATTTCTTTTTTGATCCACTTTACCAAGTTAAATATACCATCTATAAAGCTATCACAAAAACATCCCATCTACCATGCTTTTTGGCTATAAAATTCAACAACTTCCTCATCTCGAGGTAGGATGACATGTTTCTCTCAACATGTACACATCTCTATAGTTTCTTATCACAAGTAGACACAAATTCCCCTCTAAATGAAGTTGTCTATATCTATCCACATAATTCAATATATGCCATTACTGAGAGAAACTATTGACATTGCTAGTATTGAACAAGGGATTAGTTTTATAGATATCTTCATAGTACATTTTTTCAGATATCTATGCATCTCATTCTCTTTCTCCTTTCAGCATCCCAAAATAATATATTTTTTCCTGATACTACTAACAATAAGACAAAAAAAATATCTTGTGTTCCTTCAAATATTTTTCCCACCCATAAAATTCTCCTCCCTTGATGCCATTCTTCACGTCCCTTCGCCTCTACAATGTTTCGCCTTTGCTATTTATTATTCTATTTTTTAACCAGGGTTATAGGTTATAATATGTTTATAATTTAATTTTGGCAATTTTTAGTTATGTTTTTCATCCATATCATCACATAAATTTACGATACAAAGTACCAACACCAATGTTAATATAATCATTTCTTTACCCTGCGAGACATGCATAAAAATTTTACTCCTAGAGAGAAACGAGAGAGGATAGGCAAAATCCTTCATTATTATCACCTAGTGATTATTTCCCTTTTAAGAAAAAGGTTTGAATGAGGAACCATTTTTTTAATTCTATAAGGTAATAATACATATTTTGAAGGGATCAAGAACCATGTACAACCGAAAGATAAATCATTGAAGCACAAAGGTGATACATCAAGGATCAATGCCATAGAGGTCACAAGTCCAAAGAAGCCAAAAGAAACCAAATATAGGGAAAACACAAAAGGAGAAAGGGCCCCTCAGAGTAAACCAGTCAAAACAACTTGACCATCTACCCACAGGAGAACCCTAACAATTGAGGATCCATGTTTCAAAATGTTATATTTTACTCATAAATTTTTAAAATTAGGTCTCTTGAATAAAGTCCTTATAGGTTCATGTTTATTTTATTCATCCTTTGCATTTTTAAAAACTAAATTTAATTTTGATGTTAAGAGGAAACGAAGGTTAAAAAAGTGACCATGGAACAACATCAAACATATCGAGCTTACAAATAATTTTCCAAGGACTTTAAGTATTACCAATTCCTTTGCAACAATTCTCAAAAGCTACATGAAAGGATTGGTGCAAGTTATATTATTGAGACAAAGGTTTATTTTAAAGAGTTTGATAAGTTTTACTTCCAGCACTAGAAAGGGACGCGTATATAAGGAATATCCCCCAATGTACGATCACTTAATGAGTGGTTACAAAATCTATGAATGTCAACTCCTTAATAATAATTATGATTTTAAGATGAAAAAGCTATTTTATTATAAATGAATCACACTTTCTTACCAAGAAACACCCCCTTACCAAGAATGGGGATCAACGTAACTTACCCGAAAGACATTCGTTATGGTATACATTCAATACAAATGGATTTATAGTGTGGTATAATTAAAAAAAAACTAAGAGAGAGTAAGAACAAAATCACGTCTATTGATGGGTTCCCATGACCATAGTATACACCTTTATTTAAGCACCATGTTTAAATAAATAAATTATATCCATAATTACCAAAGAAAATATTGTAGTAAAAAATATTGTTCTTCTCCCAAAGGAGACTAATATTACAAATTTAGAACATCCGGTAAGCCTTATCTATGGATCCTCAAAATCTAAAAGCACATTATCCTAAAAAAAACCAATTCTTATGAAAGAGTGAACCATCCCATACAAAATTTATAAAGTCTGTATTGATTACCATAACCATCTCAATGATGTAAATTGTCATCATAGAAAGCAAGGAGACACATAATTTGCTGCCTAATTCACTAACACTCAATATTGCATAAATTCTACATCCATCAATTGATCCAAAATACATAACATCATAGCCAATCCATTGGAGATAAATAGAGCATCATGAAGGTCACTCAACCAAAGAGGATTGAGTAAGTCATATGAGTCTCTCAACTAAATATGACTAAAAAAACTATCTCTGCACCAAAGGAGGATAAAATATCACACATGTCACTCCACAAAAGGAAGACTGAGTGACCAATATCAAGTGAGGTAAAGTCACTCCATGGTCTTAAATGCATGGAGCCACATCACCACAAAACCAAGGTTATGTCCTGCAGCCCCAAGCATACAATCATGACACCTTAGGCATACCCCTATATGATAAAAACACAACAAGAACAAAGTATAACCAACTTACAATGAGACACCAAAAACCACATAACATTCCTGACAACACTTTATCCAAGTGACCTCAAAATGATAAACCTTTGAGTCAAATAAAAGAGATAAAATGGATGAAATATCAACAATAAAATAACAGTGGCTAAGTAGTTGCATTCAAACTATGAAAATATCACAATAAACCAAAAATAAATGGAAAATCCTTAAATATTTAGCAATAATTCAAATCAATAAAATCTAGTCTCAGAAATATCAATTTTGCAAATATAACATAAATGGAAAATATCCACATCACAACCACTACACAACCTTTTTTGGGCTACCTGTAGGGGTACTAGTCATCGAGTGAAAATATCGGTATAAATGAGTAATATGGATCCAATTACATCATCTGATGTGATATCTAATCTCCCAAGTGAAAAATAAGCCTCTATGATACCAAAAGTGGAAATATCTAAAGCCACTGTCCAATACCATCACCCAATGTCATAACTGCTGAATATAGTAGCTCTAAATGCATGACCCTTTGTGGGATCTCCTCCATAACTGTCTCTACGTGTCAACCAAAGCATTATTTACCATAATTTTCTCCAAGAAAGACAAAAATCCATTCAATGATGACCTCCACTGGTTCTGACACAACATTGAACAATACATGAAATTTGGGGGTCCATTACCATATGCTCGTTGAGAGCCACATACACACTACAAAAATGGAACCGGGCATAATATTATTGAATCCTCATCACACACAGATTAAATCTCACCAAAAGTAACCCACATATTTTAAAAAAACATGATTCTCTTGTCAAGTAAACCTAGAGGTACAATTGTTGGAAAATTACTCTTATACCAACTATAATGCATATTGTTTTCATGACCCAAAACTTATGTATTAAACCCAAAGAAAAACTAGATTTTTTTTGTGTTAGTTAAAAGTTAAGTGTGGATCAACCATTGTTATTTCCACATGTATACCTATATGGATACAGGTCGAATCTAATACTTTAAATATTTTCATCCACCATTACACTCCTAGAGCCAGTGAAAAAATGAGAGAGGATATCAGGATCAAATTATTTTTTGACCATTAATACAATACTCATAAATAATTCCAATACCATAATCATCTCCATATTTTTCTTTCTAATGAAGAAGAAATTAGAGAAAAGGAAGAATTGTTTTGAATTTGAGTTCTCAGGATCACCTATTTATATTCATATTATGCTCTCTTTCACCCAACATTTCTCGTTGGGTTAATTGCCCCAACTTCGATCTCACCGCTCCACCACATACATATTCATTCATTTCAAATAAATTAAAATCTCTTTCTTGAACTTTTTGACTGTGTTAATCATTTCCAACAAATTTTATTACTTATTCCATGGTTATTAAACATGCAGACTAAGTGCAAGTTATTGTAAAATTAACATGCTCTAATTATTTTTATGACATTGTTCTCTTTGCACTATTAAGATGGAATTTTCCCATATTCACATGGAATTGTTCCCTTTTCACTATTATTATATGGTAATTGTGCTCTCGATGACAATACAATATGTATTTCATCTTAGAGCTCACTTAATATGTGATTTCCCCATTAATTTATTGTGCACTTTTTTTGGATTATGATTTCCCCATTAAACTTGATAATTCATAAGAGTAGCTAGTCTATCGAAAAAAGGAAACCATAATATTGTGCCTTGAAAACTTGTTTCTTGGATTAACATTGTATTGGAAATCTGTAGCCTTTTAGGACATCTTTTTCATCATAATATTCTGTTGTTTTTAATTCTACCTTCTTGTTGTTCCTGCAAAACTAAAGGGAAGCTAATCATCTTGTTTCTTAAAACTTCCATCCTTGCATCTATACTTTCTTTTATGAATGAATACTTCTTAGTGCATAACTACTTGACATTGATTACAAACTATATCTTTTTGGTGTTGCTACATTTTCAAGAATTTATGGAAATATTTGCAAGCATAATGGCTATATTAAAACCTTGTAAAATATATAAATAGATGTTTTCATTTTTGAAACATTGTTTCTTTGCTTTCTTAATTAGAAGTGATAATGACTATACATATGAAACTGGTAACATGAGAGATTAGGGACCCTGATATCTAACTCGTCTCTATTTTTCTCTTTTCATGTACATGTAACAGCAACCTCGAGCAATCACGAAAATCTTGGAAAGAAATTTGAGATCAGGAAATGATGGGTTACTCATAGATCATGTTTTCAAATTTGTCTTTAGATGCATTATATTTCCTTTGATAGCCATATCCCACAGCTTGTGTGGGATAAATGTACTCTTTCTTTATGAATAAATGAAATCATCTTATGCTATGAGTTGTCTCAGTTTCCTATACATTTCTATCTAGTAACATGATGTGGAATGAACCTAAACATCTCAACACATAATATAATTTAACTTAATCACAAGGGAATAAGTTGAAAAAATTGTACTTGTACTTGATTTATTTTCTAGAAAATAAGTAACACAACTGATTGTAAAAAAAATCCTACTCTACAAATTAACAACTCAATCTACTACTTTAGAGTGTACTTTCTAGTATATTCCATCCTTCCCACCTTCACCAAGGATGTGAAGTAGTATTAAGTGGCTACTGTATGGTTTTGCTGAAGACAACCTCTTTAAGGGGCTTTATATGCAAGACATTGCATCCTATAACAACTCATAAAGCTTCTGGTTTCCTTACATGTTGTCCAAGTCAACCTGTACAAAACCAAACAACTAAATATTTTGGTATCCCCCTCCGATGATTGACAAAAAATGGTCAACATATTTGGAAACTTTTCTGACTTGGTTTCCTGCTAACTAGCTAGAACCCCTAAAAAGACCTTTTCTAGCTGTGAGGAAAATTTGAAACCTTATGCGAAGTCTCACCATACATTCGAAAGGCTGCATACTACTCATAAAGACTGAAAATCCTCCACTAAAACTGAAAAAACACAATAGAAACCTATGCACAACTGTAGTTGGAGGAAATATAAACTATTACAAGACATGCCATTTAATATGGTAGCCACTTATTAAAAGAAGGAAATGGACAAATATGTGTATAAAGCAATTAGAGGAAAGCATGGGAAACTATAATAAAATGTTAACTTATTGTTATCACAGAATCACATCACCCTTATGTTTCCATAAGTGCATATACTTGAACTTACAGTGTGATTGGATAACATGGGTACTACCTCTAAGTTGTGGGACTTGCTACTTGAGATAGACCTCCAGAGAAAGCTGGTTCTTGCTCCTAAGCTACCTGCCACAATCTACTCTAATGCAGGGGAAACTAACTATTCTAATCTAAATTTTGAAGGGACTAGGGAGAGAGAATGCATGAAATGAAAGCCTACACTAAAGCGGTAATACACTAGAAAAGGAGGGTGTGAGAGTAGTCTTCAAATGCTTGAAATATAGAAGCAAAGTGCACATTAGAAGAGGTGATGACAGTTCTCCATAATCTAGCAAAACGCATTCACAACAATATTTCAAACATACATAATGATAATGGATCCCTGCATGAACATAATAATAGACACAATATTCTTGTAAAGAAGAGGTTCAAGGGGCAAGAAGAATGCAAGAAAACACATCAGGGGAAGATACATCCACAAACTTATATTTTATTGCTTCCTGATATGCACAGTTCAATCAGTTACAAGGTAAGGGCATGGATCACCATGCAAGGAGTCCACAACAAGGGCCTGCAACACATTGGCTTCACAAAGCAATTTCGGCAAAGCTTTGCTACAAAAACTACCTCCTTTACAATGAGCCCAACACTCCAATTTATAGAAAAAATGAGAAGAGAAAGAGAAGGGAAAATGGAAATCCCGAAATATGTCCTTCAACCACTTGTAAGAGGCATTAAATGGAGTAAAATTACTATATATTACTTTCAAAAGGCTCCCCATACTGTCCCATGTGCTGCAACAGAGAAAAAATGATGACCATGCCTCTTAATTGCACTCCCAACCACCAAATAAAACACTCTTATGAACCCAGCCAAGTGTTCTTAAAAATATCAATCAATCTCTCATCAAATATAGAATTTATTAATTTTTGTGCATCGGGATTAGAGCCACGATTCCAACAGTACCATTTTTGTGCGATTTCGTTGAGAAATGCAAAAGTTATGGCCTTCTGAGTGCGGGCAGCTATTTTGGGTCTGACAGGCGTTTTTTTGTCATTTGACGGGAATGAGCATTAATTGATTGGAGCCGAATGTGTCTCTTTTATTAAATATATTGTGCTCGTTCCATAAAGTCCAATTTTGTGAAAATCGGAGCTCGGTGTCAAAAGTTATGACCGTTTGAAGTTTCACGGGTCAAACATTGACTTTTCTTCTTTGCCTTCGGCCGCTTCGGCTTTTCGCATCCCTTGCGTCTCGCACATACCTTTGTCCCAACTGTCCCAGACGAAAATATTCTGCTTCGGCTGATTTAGTCTTCCTTGTTCCTGTTTGTGGCCTTTTCGGCTTTTCGCGTCCCACGCGTCCCTCGCGTACTTTTGTCCCAACTTTCTCGTGGAGTGCCCAGGATAAATATCTCCGACCCGCCCGAAATGGACTGTCTGTCAGCAAATTGGCCGATTCGCATCCCACGCATACTTTTGTCCTGGCTGTACCAAAACCATGTGAAACAAAAAACTTGACGATTTTCCCTGCTCTCGGCCTTTTCGGCTTTTCGCGTGTCGCGCGTCCCGACGTCCCAACTGTTCCGCAGACCACCTGGGACAAAAATGTCCGACTTAGCTGATTTTATTTGTTTTTCGGCCCCAAGCTTGGTACGAGGAACCTCAGTATGACCCGAAATAGTACAACCCAAACCCTTCAGACCTGAAATGCTTTAAAACAATCCTGCAACCTTATTTTTTGCATTTTTTCCATTTTTTCTAACTCGTTGGAATTTCTTCTTGGATGGGAGAGTTAGAAAAAAAAATCCGAGGGGACCCCAAAAAACATGATTTTGGGCCTTGAATCAATCTACTTGCTCAGGACTGAATAATTTGATGCATGTTATCAAAATTACCTTAAGGGGTGAATTTTGGATAACAATTTTGGCGACTCAGAGGGGTCATCTACCTGCTAGATGAAGAACGGCTAGCTGGTTGTAGCAATCCATTGGGCATGGAGTCTGTTTGATAATCTCTCAGCTGATTTGAAATTTGAAAACCTTGTATCTTTGAGCCATTGGAACATTTCTTGAGCTGGTTCTCTTGTGGCTGCAAATTCTTTTCCAGGAGCTTGATGAACTGCCAACATGCACATACTAGAAGTAATAGGACATGTGCACAAGCAATTAGGGAAATAAAAACTACTCTAACATCAGTACAATGTGCATAAGAACTTAGAGGAATGGAAATTCTAAATTAATATTTACAAGGGTGAAAAGCTATCTTTCTAGTAGCAACGTTTGAGATAGATCCCATTGACCAGAATATGTAATTCTTCACCATCCAACTTAGCCAGTTGGAAGGCATTGCTACCTTTGCATTCAATGATCATGTATGGGCCACTCCAGATGGCATCAAACTTGGAATGATTTCCCGGCTTTGCACGATCTGCATCCCATTTCAACACTAGATCTCCAATTTGGAAGGTTCTAGCCTTGGCTTTCCTATCAAAGGTCTTCTTGATCAAGGCTTGATCCTTCTCTATTGCCTGGGCTGCATGCTCTCTAATTTCTTGGAGCTCCATTAATTCTGCATATCTAACCTCCATGGGTTCAAACTTAGCTAGTTCCACTTGTTTCATCAGTTCCAATGCTAGCAACTCGAGTGATATAGGTAGAACTGCTTCTTTCCCGTACACAAGCTTGTATGGAGAGCTTCCTGTAGACCTCTTGGGTGTGATCCTATCAGCCCATAGGGCTGATTTTAGCTTTGTGTGCCAAGTTCTTTGATTTTCATCCAGAGTCCTTCTGATGATTCTTAGTAGGTTCTTGTTTGTAGACTCAGCTTGGCCATTACCTTGAGGGTAATAGTTTGATGAAGTGCTGAGATACACACAATTCTTGACAACCCATTCAGTGATCTTTGTGCCAAGAAATGCCAACGCATTGTCTGATATGATAGTGGTGGGGAAACCAAACCTTGTGACTATCCCTTCATAGAAATCTAGGATATTGGATTCACTTGCCTCTTTGAGCGCCACTGCTTCGGTCCACTTAGTGAAATAGTCTATTGCCGTAAGTATCCACTTATGACCTTGACTCGAATTGGGATTGATAACCCCAATGAAGTCCAATCCCCATTTCATGAATGGCCGATCCACTGAAGTTAGACGAAGGGGCAGCGCTGCTAACCTTTCTTTCCTTGTGAAGAATGCACATTTCTTACATTTCTTGACCCATGTGTAGCAATCATTGAACATTGTAGGCCAATAGTAACCAGCCTTCATGATTTTGAGAGCTGTTACTCGTGGAGCAAAGTGGCCTACTGCTTCCCTGTCATGGAACTCATGTAAGATCTTCTCAACTTGACCTGTTCTAATGCATCTTAATAGAACACCATTGATGTCGTTCTTAAACAAGATACCATTAATGAGTACATACGAGATAGCTTGTAATCTAAAGTATCTCCTCTTTGCCTTGCTCACTTCTGCAGGGCACAAGCCTGTTTGGAGGTAATGCACCAAGTATTGAGTCTAACATGGAATGAGTGCATCATCAGCTGGTTGGTCTTGATCGTTCTGTAGTAGCAGGACAACATCTTCTTCACCTTCTGACCCGTCTGGTTGTTTGGAAGTGAGCTGCTCACACAAACGTTTTCCATGAACTAGCTTGGTCACTTTGATCTTGATATCATATTACATCATCCGAGTGATCCAACCTACTCTCTTGTCATTTAAATCCTTGTTTAGGAGAAAGTCCTTGACACCAGCATGAGACACCAGCAGTTGAATCTTATTGTTTGAGACCAAATTTCTGAACTTCTTCAAGCTCCTGATGACTGAAAGGACATGCTTTTCGATGAAAGAATACTTTATTTCGTAATCTTCCAAGGTTTGACTAAAGAATGCTATGGGCTGTTCTGAACCTTCTCTATTTAGCTGTGTCAAGATAGCTGAGATTGTATCTGATCCTCCAAATGCATACAACATGAAGTCCTTTGAGAATTATGGGTTGATAAGAGTTGGAGCTTGTGATATTGCATGTTTGATGTTTTCAAAACTCTCTTTGCCTTCTGCTGTCCATTTGAATGCCAGACTCTTCTTCAACATCATTGTTAAAGGCTTCACAAGAGTGGAAAAATTAGGCACAAATCTACAGAAAAAGTTTATCCTTCCCAATAAGCTTTGGAGAGATTTCTTGTGGTGTGGCAATGGGAGTGTTCAGATGGCTTCAACCCTTTTAGGATCAATTGTTATCCCTTCCCTAGAGACAATGTGGCCCAAAAATTTGCCCTCATGTGCCAAGAATATACATTTCTTTGGATTCAACGACACTCCGAACCTTCTGCACCTCTGAAACACTTGTCTGAGGTGAAAGAGATGGTCTGCTGCATTCTTTAAGAAGACAATGATATCATCTAGGTAAACCAGCACTATCATGTTGATCAAGCCTTTGAACGCCATATCCATAGCTCGCTGGAATGTTGCTCCGGCATTTGACAGTCCAAATGGCATTTTCCTGTATGCATAAGTGCCCCATTTTGTAGTGAAGGCCATCTTGAATTGACCTTCTTCCTTCACCATTATCTGATTATAGCCTGAATATCCATCTAGCAATGAAAACCTTTCTGAACCAGCTACAACCTGCAGTATTTGTTCCATTGATGGAAGCGGATAATGATCTTTGAGTGATGCTTTATTTAGATCACGAAAGTCCACACACAATCTTATTTCTCCATTTCTTTTTCTTACTGGCACCAAGTTTGCAACCCAACTTGAGTGTTTGATGGGGAAGATGATACTAGCCTCAATGAGCTTGCTTAGCTCTTTTCTCATGAGAGGTTCAATATGGGGATTCACCAGCCTTTGCTTTTTCCTGACAGGCTTGGATTCCGGATCCATCTCAATAGTATGTTGTGCCAACTTTGGGTTGAAACCTCTTAAATCTTTGTAAGTCCAAGCGAAGACATCTGGGAACTCTTGACAAAGCTGAAAAAAATCAGATTTCTCTTGTGGAGTACTTACTTTGCCAATTTGTAATGTCTTGCCTTCATCTACAATGATAGGTTATGTATCTTCACCCTTTACTTGAATGTTCACTTTCTCCTTCTGGAACTGATCATTCGGGTTGAAGATTGACTCCAAGGTTATGAGGCCTTTTGGTAATTTGTTAGTTCTCAGCTACACCACTTGGTCACCATACTGTTGCTCCAGCTTGTCTTGATTCCTGGCGGAGAACTCAGCTTCTTCTTGCAGGAAATTAACAATCTGCTGATCATTCTCGAAGACTTGCCAACTTGTGTTGTTATCCAGAACAGCTGGTCTCACAATCACTTTGATATGAGGCTGAGATTTTTCTTTTTTGATATTTTTTACAACTTCAAATGCAGCCCCAATTGCTGCCAGTCTATCCACTACTTCATTCCTTTTTCTTGGGATGGAGTTGATGCTAAAAGTTTCAAAATCTTCAATACGATCCCATACCTGATTTTTGTAGTTCTTCAACAGATCATTTTTGGCGGCATTTTTTTTCTCTAACTTGGTTTACGATCAGCTCACTATCACCAAATACTTGTAAATTCTTGATGCCTTTCTTCTTTTCCTAGTGCAATCCGTGAATTAAGGCTTCATACTCAGCTGTATTGTTTGACAAAGAAAACTAAAAACGGAAGGCTGAGTAATACTTTATACCTTGTGGTGAAATGAGCATAGCTACTCCTCTTGCACCTTGTCTGCTCCTTGACCCATCAAAGAACAATTGCCATACTTCAGTCTCGTCCTTATGATCTGGCTTGGTGATGCTGGGGAGAGGTTGATTCTCTTCATGCAAACAATAAACTCCTAGCTCAGATTCTTCTATTTCTTGATAAGGATCAAAAGCATGCACCTTGCTTGCCCATTCATCAAGAGTTAGATCTGGGATACTTCCTACCTTGGTGTCAGCTTCATCAGTGCTTGGATAATCTTCTTGATCAAACGCTGAACATTTGGTATTGATTTGGCTTCGAGTGTAAGGCTCAATGTGAAAGTTTGCAATAGGTTCAGATCTGATTGTGGCCTTAGTTCCATACCTTGTTCTAAACAACATGTGTGACCAATCCACCAAAAGATAGCCTCCAATTTTAGCAGTGAAGTCTCTTGACAAGCACAATGCAAAGAGTGGTGGCAGGTCTATGACTGACACATGTTGTAACACTATTACGTTGGGACATGCATGTAGTGTGAGGCTCAAACCTTTGATTACTCCAACCGTTGTCACTGCTGTCCCATGTAATTGCACTACTCCCTTGGAGATAACTTCATATTGAAGCCCCAATTGATCGGTTATTTTCTTGGGCATTACTAAACTAATTTCCCTGGAGTCAATCATGCAATTCTGTACCAATTGGTCCCTAATGATCAATGAAACATAAAATGGAGGGGGCTTCAACATTTTACCTTGCTGTCCTCCATGATTTCCTTCAGGTTGGGCAGCATTTGTGAGTACCTTCTCTTGCATTTGGACTTGTTGATTTGAATTTGACCAATCCTTCATGGCAGCTTGTAGCAAATCTCTTTGGCCTGGGATAGATAGTGATTCCCACATTGATATGTTTACATTTGTCTTCTTCATCTGATCAATGATACTGAATGGAGATGAAGTATCCCTATGCTGTCCCTTGGCCTGCACATTCATTCTTTGCACATGGGCAGCAACAACTAGCATTTGGGTTGGCTTAGGGGCTGTTTTAGGCAATCCTTGCGTGCTTGGGATTGCATTTTGTTTGCCAATAGTTTGTGTAGTGACAGAAGGTCGTGAATTACTTGGGGCCAATGGCTGTTCTTCACCCAAATTTCTTCTCTTTGACCTTGTGTTGGCTGCAACACTTTGGGAAATTGTTTGATTCATGCCACAAAAATCTTCTGCCTGCCAATTCACAAGTGCGGTATCATTTGGAGTTGTGTTTTGCTGAGATGTCCCTTGTTGCTGATTTGTTTCTTGACTCACTTCACCCTCAACGCCAGTAGTTGTCACCATCAAGGATTGGTTCAAAGCACCATTGAAGCACATAGATTGGTTGTGAGGTTCATTGCATGGGAAACACCAATCATACTCTTGAGCTATGGTGTTTTGCACTGACACTAATGCTTTAAAAGTGGATGCAACATTGGGGTTATAGGGCTGAAATGGTCTATTGGTAGGAGGCCTTGCTTGATTCTGATTTGCAGTTGGATTGGGTGGCCTTTGAGGCTGATATGGCTGCCTGTTAGGTTGAGCTTAAGGCTGATAAGAAGGTCTAAAACTTTGGGCTTGCTGCCTCTTGAGTGTAACTAGCTCATTGCCTAGATTTTGCAATTTCTTCATGACTTCTTGAAGTTTGTTTGAGGCACTAGAAGATGAAATAGAAGCTTCACTTGAATTATGATTTCTAGGAGTGGGAATAGGAGCTAAGACAGGTGCTTGACTAGTACTTGGGCTTTCTAAACTTGGATATAATGGCATTGGAGGCCTAGGAGCTAGCTTACTAGCTTGAATCAAATAATTTTCAGCTCTAATGGCAATGCTATAAGCAACAGGGATAGTTTGTGCCTCCCATGGATTTAATCAACATAGAAATATCAGAATTTAAAGCTTTAAGGTAATAGAAAAGGCACCTTCTGCTGCTAGCCTTACTGCCACTGGAATCCCTCTCCCAAGTCCTTTGAAATCTGAAGTTGAATTCAGTCAGCTGCTCATTGGGAGCTCTCTTGATAGTTGTCAATTGTTCCAAAAGGGACAAATTATGTCCCTTCTCTCTGAACTGTTCATGGAGAGCTATACATAGCTGGTTCCAATTTTGGATAGAGCATGAAGCAAGACTCCGTAACCATTGTTCAGATGGCTTCAACCCTTTTAGGATCAATTGTTAGCCCTTCCCTAGAGACAATGTGGCCCAACAATTTGCCCTCGTGTGCCAAGAATATACATTTCTTTGGATTCAACGACACTCCGAACCTTCTGCAACTCTGAAACACTTGTCTGAGGTGAAAGAGATGGTCTGCTGCATTCTTTGAGAAGATAGTGATATCATCTAGGTATACCAGCACTATCTTATTGATCAAGCCTTTGAACGCCATATCCATAGCTCGCTGGAATGTTGCTCCGGCATTTGACAGTCCAAATGGCATTTTCCTGTATGCATAAGTGCCCCATTTTGTAGTGAAGGCCGTCTTGAATTGATCTTCTTCCTTCACCATTATCTGATTATAGCCTGAATATCCATCTAGCAATGAAAACCTTTCTGAACCAGCTACAACCTGCAATATTTGTTCCATTGATGGAAGCAGATAATGATATTTGAGTGATGCTTTATTTAGATCGCGAAAGTCCACACACAATCTTATTTCTCCATTTCTTTTTCTTACTAGCACCAAGTTTGCAACCCAACTTGAGTGTTTGATGGGGAAGATGATACTAGCCTCAATGAGCTTGCTTAGCTCTTTTCTCATGAGAGGTTCAATATGGGATTCACCGGCCTTTGCTTTTTCCTGACAGGCTTGGATTTCAGATCCAGCTCAATAGTATGTTTTGCCAACTTTGGGTTGAACCCTCTTAAATCTTTGTAAGTCCAAGCGAAGACATCTGGGAACTCTTGACAAAGCTGAACAAAATCAAATTTCTCTTGTGGAGTACTTACTTTGCCAATTTGTAATGTCTTGCCTTCATCTACAATGATAGGTTCTGAATCTTCACCCTTTACTTGAATGTTCGCTTTCTCCTTCTGGAACTGATCATTCGGGTTGAAGATTGACTCCAAGGTTGTGAAGCCTTTTGGTAATTTGTTAGTTCTCAGCTACACCACTTGGTCACCATACTGTTGCTCCAGCTTGTCTTGATTCTTGGCGGAGAACTCAGCTTCTTCTTACAGGAAATTAACAATCTGCTGATCATTCTCGAAGACTTGCCAACTTGTGTTGTTATCCGGAACAGCTGGTCTCACAATCACTTTGATATGAGGCTGAGATTTTTCATTTTTGATATTTTTTACAACTTCAAATGCAGCCCCAATTACTGCCAGTCTATCCGCTGCTTCATTCCTTTTCCTTGGGATGGAATTGATGCTAAAAGCTTCAAAATCTTCAATAAGATCCCATACACGATTTTTGTAGTTCTTCAACAGATCATTTTTTGTGGCATTTTTTTCTCTAACTTGGTTTACGATCAGCTCACTATCACCAAATACTTGTAAATTCTTGATGCCTTTCTTCTTTGCCCAGTGCAATCCATGAATTAAGGCTTCATACTCAGCTGTATTGTTTGAGCAAGAAAACTAAAAACGGAAGGCTGAGTAATACTTTATACCTTGCGGTGAAATGAGCATAGCTCCTCCTCTTGCACCTTGTCTGCTCCTTGACCCATCAAAGAACAATTACCATACTTCAGTCTCGTCCTTATGATCTGTCTTGGTGATGTTGGGGAGAGGTTGATTCTCTTCATGCAAATAATAAACTCCTAGCTCAGATTCTTCTATTTCTTGATAAGGATAAAAAGCATGCACCTTGCTTGCCCATTCATCAAGAGTTAGATCTGGGATACTTCCTACCTTGGTGTCAGCTTCATCAGTGCTTGGATAATCTTCTTGATCAAATGTTGAATAGTTGGTATTGATTTGGCTTGGATTGTAAGGCTCAATGTGAAAGTTTGCAATAGGTTCAGATCTGATTGTGGCCTTAGTTCCATACCCTGTTCTAAACAACATGTGTGACCAATCCGCCAAAAGATAGCCTCCAATTTTAGCAGTGAAGTCTCTTGACAAGCACAATGCAAAGAGTGGTGGTAGGTCTATGACTGACACATGTTGTAACACTATTACGTTGGGACATGCATGCAGTGTGAGGCTCAAACCTTTGATTACTCCAACCATTGTCACTGCTGTCCCATGTAATTGCACTACTCCCTTGGAGATGACTTCATATTGAAGCCCCAATTGATCGGCTATTTTCTTGGGCATTACTGAACTACTTTCCTCGGAGTCAATCATGCAATTGTGTACCAATTGGTCCCTAATGATCAATGAAACATAAAATGGAGGGGGCTTCAACATTTTACCTTGCTATCCTCAATGATTCCCTTCAGGTTGGGTAGCATTTGTGAGTACCTTCTCTTGCATTTGGACCTGTTGATTTGAATTTGACCAATCCTTCATGGCAGCTTGTAGCAAATCTCTTTGGCCTGGGATAGATAGTGATTCCCACATTGATATGTTTACATTTGTCTTCTTCATCTGATCAATGATACTGAATGGAGATGAAGTATCCCTCTGCTGTCCCTTGGCCTGCACATTCATTCTTTGCACATGGGCAGCAACAACTAGCATTTGGGTTGGCCTAGGGGCAGTTTTAGGCAATCCTTGCGTGCTTGGGATTGCATTTTGTTTGCCAATAGTTTGTGTAGTGACAGAAGGTCATGAATTACTTGGGGCCAATGGTTGTTCTTCACCCAAATTTCTTCTCTTTGACCTTGTGTTGGCTGCAACACTTTGGAAAATTGTTTGATTCATGCCACAAAAATCTTCTGCCTACCAATTCATAAGTGCGGTATCATTTGGAGTTGTGTTTTGCTGAGATGTCCCTTGTTGCTGATTTGTTTCTTGACTCACTTCACCCTCAACGCCAGTAGTTGTCACCATCACGGCTTGGTTCAAAGCACCATTGAAGCACATAGATTGGTTGTGAGGTTCATTGCATGGGAAACACAAATCATACTCTTGAGCTATGTTGTTTTGCACTGACACTAATGCTTTAAAAGAGGATGCAACATTGGGGTTATAGGGCTGAAATGGTCTATTGGCAGGAGGCCTTGCTTGATTCTGATTTGCAGTTGGATTGGGTGGCCTTTGAGGCTGATATGGTTGCATATTAGGTTGAGCTTGAGGCTGATAAGAAGGTCTAAAACTTTGGGCTTGCTGCCTCTTGAGTGTAACCAGCTCATTGCCTAGATTTTGCAATTGCTTCATGACTTCTTGAAGTTTGTTTGAGGCACTAGAAGATGAAATAGAAGCTTCACTTGAATTCTGATTTCTAGGAGTGGGAATAGGAGCTAAGAAAGGTGCTTGACTAGTACTTGGGCTTTCTAAACTTGGATATAATGGCATTGAAGGCCTAGGAGCTAGCTTACTAGCTTGAATCAAATAATTTTCAGCTCTAATGGCAATGCTATAAGCAACAAGGATAGTTGTGCCTCCCATGGATTGAATCAACATAGAAATATCAGAATTTAAAGCTTTAAGGTAATAGAAAAGCACCTTCTGCTGCTAGCCTTACTGCCACTGGAATCCTCTCCCAAGTCCTTTGAAATTTGAAGTTGAAGTCAGTCAGCTACTCATTGGGAGCTCTCTTGATAGTTGTCAATTGTTCCAAAAGGGAAAAATTATCTCCCTTCTCTCCGAACTGTTCATGGAGAGCTATACATAGCTGGTTCCAATTTTGGATAGAGCATGAAGCAAGACTCCGTAACCATTGTAAATCCTTCCCTTTGAATGAAGATGCCAATAGTTTGACATCAACTTGCATCTCATTAATCTCATGGATTGCACAAATATTAGTAATGTCCTTGACATGATCACCAGGAGTGGTCTGATTTTCTCCAGTAAAGTATGGGATGTTCTTCAATGCTGCAATTGGGATTGGATTTTGTGCATTGAGAGCAAGTGGGTTGTTGCCAGTGAAATTGACATAGGGATTCGGTGGTTGTGCTATTCAGATTGGTCGAAGAACTCTTGTTGATTGGATGAAAGGCCTACCGGGTGGAGGTGTTGACAAGGTTCTATTAGATGGAGATGGAGATTTTTGAGCTCTTCTTCCCCTTCTTTCTCTGCCTAAAGATAGGTGTAGATAAACAAACAATCCTTCCACCCTAGTTCTAGACCTGTTATGTATTCTTCTCATAAATTTGCTAGGCTTGGACTACTAAAACCAGTGGATTATGCCTCTTTTGGAGTCGCTAGATGTGTAATTTCAAAGCTCCTTCAAAGCTGGAACTTACAACAAGTGCACATCGATCTTGTTGAAATGAAAGTGAAGACCTCTATGTCCCACCGGGCGTGCCAGAACTGTTATCACCGAATCACAGCACCCTTATGTTTCCATAAGTGCATATACTTGAACTTACAGTGTGATTAGATAACATGGGTTCTATCTCCAAGTTATGGGACTTGCTACTTGAGATAGACCTCCAGAGAAAGCCGATTCTTTCTCCTAAGCTACCTGCCACAATCTACTCTAATGTAGGGGAAACTAACTATTCTAATCTAAATTTTCAAGGGACCAGGGAGAGAGAATGCATGAAATGAAAGCCTACACTAAAGCAGTGATACACCAGAAAAGGAGGGTGTGAGAGTAGTCTTCAAATGCGTGAAATACAGAAGCAAAGTGCACACTAGAAGAGGTGATGACAGTTATCCATAATCTAGCAAAACGCATTCACAAAAATATTTCAAACATACACAATGATAATGGATCCCTGCATGAACATAATAATAAACACAATATTCTTGTAAAGAAGAGGTTGAAGGGGCAAGAAGAATGGAAGAAAACACATCAGGGGAAGATACATCCACAAACTTATATTTTATTACTTCTTGATATGCACAGTTCAATCGGTTACAAGGTAAGGGCCTGGATCACCATGCAAGGAGTCCACAACAAGGGCTTGTAACACATTGGCTTCAAAAATCAATTTTGGCAGAGCTTTGCTACAAAAACTACCTCCTTTACAATGAGCCCAACACTCCAATTTATAGAAAAAATGAGAAGAGAAAGAGAAGGGAAAATGGAAATCCCGAAATCTGTCCTTCAACCACTTGTAAAAGGCATTAAATGGAGTAAAATGATTATATATTACTTACAAAAGGATCCCCATACTATCCTAGGTGCTGCAGTAGAGAAAGAATGATGACCATGCCTCTTAATTGCACTCCCAACCACCAAATAAAACACTCTTATGAACCCAGCCATGTTTTCTTAAAAATCTCAATCAATATCTCATCAAATCTAGAATTTCTTTATTTCTATACGTCGGGCTCAGAGCCAAAATTCCAACGGTGCCATTTTTTTGCGATTTCGTTGAGAAATGCAAAAGTTATGGCCTTCTGAGTGTGGGCAGCTATTTTGGGTCTGGCAGGCGTTTTCTGTCATTTGACGGGAATGAGCATTAACTGATTGGAGCTGAATATGTTTATTTTATTAAATATATCTACCCTCACTAAAAATAAGAAATCCAATTTTTTTGGCTTAGAGGACGTCGTGCTTGTTCCAAAAACTCCAATTTTGTGAAAATCGGAGCTCATAATCAAAAGTTATGACCGTTTGAAGTTTCACGGGTGAAACGTTGACTTTTCTTCTTTGCCTTCGGCCACTTCGGATTTTCACGTCCCTCGCGTCCCACACGTACCTTTTTCCCAACTGTCCCAGACGAAAATCTTCTGCTTCAGCCGATTCAGGCTTCCTTGTTCCTGTTTGTGGCCTTTTTGGCTTTTCACGTCCCACGCGTCCCTCGCTACTTTTGTCCCAACTGTCCCGCGGATTGCCCGACACAAATATCTCTGACCCGCCCGAAATGGACTGTCTGTCGGAAAATCAGCCGATTCGCATCCCGCGCGTACTTTTGTCCCGGCTGTCCCAAAATCGCATGAAACAAAAAACTTGACGATTTTCCCTGCTCTCGGCCTTTTCGGCTTTTCGCGTCCCACGCGTCCCGACGTCCCAATTGTTCCGCGGACCGCCTGGGACAAAAATGTCCGACTTAGATGATTTTCTTTGTTTTTCGGCCCCAAGCTTGGGATGACGAACCTCAGTACGACCCGAACCCTTCAGACCCGAAATGTTTTAAAACAGTCCTACAACCTTATTTTTTGCATTTTTTCCATTTTTTCTAACTCATTGGGATTTCTTCTTGGATGGTAGAGTTAGAAAAAAAAATCCGAGGGGACCCCAAAACACATGATTTTGGGCCTTGAATCAATCTACTTGCTCGGGACTGAATAATTTGATGCATGTTATCAAAATTACCTTAAGGGGTGAATTTTGGATAACACTTATCTTGTCTAGAAAAAATTCTTCAGATGAATCATGTTGACTAGGATCAGAAGCTCTTCTCTATCCATTCTTGCAAGCTAGAAATCATTATGTGGCTTGCATCTAATGATAATGTAGGGTCCACTCCACAATGAATTAAACTTTTTGTGAGCACTTGGTTTATCTCCGTCTTTATCCCATTTTAGAACTAAGTCACCTTCATTAAAAACTCTTGCACTAGCGTTATTGTCAAATGTAATCTTGATTTGAGCTTGATTTAGATCCATAGACAACATAGATTGATTTCTAAACTCCTCAAGCTCCATGATCTATGCATAACTCACCTCCATTGGCTTATTCTTTATTAATTCTACTTGTTGCATCATTCCAAAGCTGCAAGCTCAAGTGAAATTAGAAGCTTTACTTCAAGATCATAAACAAGCTTGAAGTGTGAATTTTAAATTGATCTTTTATGAGTTATTATATTATCCCAAAAGGTTGATTTTAACTTGGTATGCTAGGTTCACTGATTTTTATATGTAGTTCTTATAATTATCCTTAACATATTATTATTTGTACTTTCAGTCAATCCATTACCTTGAGGGTAATAATTGGATGATGCGCTAAGATAAATACCATTCTAAATAGCCGATGTATAAATATTTACACCAAAAAAATATTTTGCATTATATGAAATTATAGTAGAGGGAACACCGAACCTAATTATTATGCCTTTGTAGAAGTCCAAGATTCTTGTCTCATTAACTTTTTTCAAAGAAACTGCTTCAGTCCGACATGTGAAATAATCAGTTATGGTGACTATACATCTATGGCCCAATCTCGAAGGCAAGTTTATAAGAGCTATGAAGTCAAAACCCCATTGAGAAAATAGATTATCAAATGTAATTGGATGCAGCGGTAAGGCAACAAGCCTCTCTTTACCTGTGAAGAATGCACACTTTTAACACTTTCTTACCCAAGTATAGTTGTCTTTGAATAGTGTAGGCCAATAATAATCTCCTTTCATTATCTTGAGGGATGTATTTTTTATAGAATAATTCCCTCTTCCTTGCTCATCATGAAACTGTTCATGAAATATTTCAACTTGGTTGGGCTCAACACATCTTAGTAATACACTGTTAAATTCCTTCGTGAATAAAACATTATCAACCAACAAGAAAGGAATGGATTGAAGTCTGAAATAAATTATTTTTGAATTTTACCAATTTTGCGGGTACATACCATGCTGAATGTACCTGTTCATGTCCAAAATCCCATATGTAAGATGCTGATTTTCTGCATTTTCATGTCCATTATGCATTAATAAAACATATTCCTTTCTCTCTTGCAATTCTTGAGCCAAGTGCTCACATAAACCTTTGCCTCTAATCATCTTGGTCACTTTAATGATGATGGCATACTCCATAAAATTAGTGATCCAACCCGATCCTTTCTCACTTATGTCCTTGTTCAACAAAAAATCTTTGATACTTGGATGAGAAACCATTAAATTTATACTATTGTTAGAGAGAAAATGTCTTAATTTCTTAAGTGATCTAAAAATTGAAAGCACATGTTTCTTAACAAATGAGTACCTCATTTCTTAATCCACCAAAATTTGAGTGAAAAAGGAAATTGGCTCCTCCAAGCCATCTTTATTCTGTTGTGTTAACATTCCTAAAATGGTATCCATGTTAGCATAAACATACAACATGAAATATTTTGAGAAATTTGTATTTATGAGCATTGGGGATAAATTTATTGCTTGTTTGATGGCTCAAAAATTGTTCACTCCTTTCGACCAAGTCAAATTTTGATCCTTCTTAAGCATATTGGTCAATGTTTTTGAAAGTGGAAACAAATATGCAATTTACCTTCTAATAAAACAAATTTTTCCAAAGAAACTTTCAAGTTCTTTCTTATGTTTTGGAAATGATTAAGTGAGAATAACACTTACTCTTTCCAGATAAATTTTCATACCATGTTTTAACATGATCTGATGAAGAAAATTACCGTCATGAACTGAAAACATACACTTTTTGGGATTAAGTGACACACCGTATTCTCTGCATCTTTCAAACACTTTTTTGAGATGTGGTAAGTGATCAATTACAAGCTTTGAAAATATTATGATATCATCCAAACAAACTAAGATAAACTTGTTAATGATACCTTGGAATGCCATGTCCATATATCTTGGAAAGTATGCACCTACATTGGACAAATTGAATGAAATTTTTCTATATGCATAAGCCCCACTTAGCTATAAATATAGTTTTAAAATGGTCTTCTTCCTTGACAAGTATTTGATTGTAACTATTATACCTGTCAAGCAAAGAATATCTTTCTGAACCTATAACTATCTAAAGTATTTGTTCTATGGAGGGAAAAGGATAATGATACTTAAGAGAAATCTTTTTTAAATCATGAAAATCAACACATAATCTAATTTCACCATTTGTTTTCTTACCAATAAAATATTAGCTACCCAAGTTGAATGCTCAATGGGAAAGATAATGGAAGAATCAATGAGTTTTTCAAGCTCTTTCCACATCAAGGGTTCAAAATTTTGGTTAGTTGGATTCTTTTTTTGTCTAACTTGTTTTGAATCAACCTTTGATTCAATGGTATGCTGAGCTAAAGAGGGATCAAATCCTCTAAAATCAGCATATTTCCATGAAATAACATCTACATACTCTCTAAAAATCTCAATGAATGCATCCTTTTCTGTTTGTGAACATACCTTACCAAAATTGAGGTTCTTGCCATCAAGAATGGTGGCATTTTCATGTTGATATGTTCATGTAGCAAGGATGATGCTTCATTTCACCAGTTTCACCAAATATGGCTTCGAAAGTGACAAGGTGTTTTGGGATCTTGTTTTTCTTGAGCTGCATTATTTTATCCTCATACCTATTATGCAATTTTCCTTGATTTTGTGCTGAAAATTTAGCCTCTTCTTGAAAAAATATGATTATTTGTGCACCATCATAAAAAATTGCCAATGTGAGTTGTTATATAGAATGAGTGGCCTCACTATAACCTTGATATGACACTTCAATTTAAATCATTTTTGATATCTGCAGGTATGTCAAACTTAAATCCAATGGATGCAAGACTATAAACATGTTTATTTATGTCTCTAAGAATAATTTAAATATTGAAAGAAAGAATATCCTAAAGCATGTCCCAAACTATGTCTATAAGTTCTCATTAATGGATTATTTCAAGCATTAGAACCTCTCACTTGATGAATAACAAGCTCCATGTCCCCAAAAATCGGTAAATTCTTGATTCCCTTCTTCCTTACCAACTTTAAACCGTGAATTAGTGCTTCATATTCTGAAATGTTGTTAGAGAAACCAAAATGATACTTATTTTTAGAGAAGTACCAATGATTTGAAAGTGAAATCAAAATCAAACTAGTGAAGTACCAGTAGCCTTTTGTACTTATCCTATTCAAGCCTGCTCCCTTTTTGAGCCTGGGTCATGTGGAGAGTTGGCACTCATTCGGGTCTCCACAATTTGAACCTAGCCTTGGTGTTGCACCGATGAGACACGTGGTAGCTTCTGCCGATGCTCTTATACTTAGTTGATTAAATGGCCACCTTTGCCCCCTCTTTGGACTTGGGACACATGGCGAGCCTGTAATTGTTTGGGGTTCTGTCTTCGAAGTTGGTATTTTAAGTTGCATAGAGTTGACACATGGCACCTTCCGCTGGCTCTGCCCCATTTTGGCCTTTCAACGACCGATGAGACCCCGTGGGCTCGCGGGCATGTACCTGAAAACCGCGCCTTTTGAAAAAAAGTGTAAAAGTTTCAAAGTCCCTCGCAGACCGGCCAGCTTGCTTTTAGACTTGAGAAAAATTCCTTCCTTGGCCCCGTAGACCCACTTCGGAAAAAATTCATCCTTGGGCCCGTCAGTCTGCATTTTCCCATTTTGGGGAAAAATACATCTTCGGGACTATTGGCCCGCTTTTTCCACTTTGCAAAAAGTAATCCTTCTCAGGCCCGCGGGCCCGCAATTATACTTGTGTCTTTTTATGAAAAGGGAAAAATTTCAAAATGTCTCCTGCCACCCCGCCGGTCTGCAATTTCCATTGGCAAAAATTCTTCGCTGGGCCCATGGGCCTGCTTTTGGGAAAAAATCCCTCTAAGGCCTGTCAACCCGCAACTTGAAAAATACGAAGAGTTATAAGGACTTATTTATAACTATGGAAAGGGGAAGAAATTTCCTATCTAATGGAAATTCTTTTACGTGGCATGAAGTGTTTGAAATGTGTAAAAATTCAGATTAAAGAAAAATGGGAAAAAACTTTTTTAGTTGACTCAAAATAAGTGTGATCTTATTTTGGTCAACAGTCCTTTGTAAGGATACTTCTTGTTTATAAATTACCAACCAAATTGATGAGAAAAATAGTATAAAAAACTTCTATCTTCCATCCTTGATGTACTAAATCACTTGCACATTGATGGTCCAAAGTGTGGGTGATATACACATGAACGATAAAATTAGTTGTGTCATCCATTTCCCGATGCATATTATCTCTACCAACCCTTCATCCCCCCTCCCCCTCTGGATGATCTGGATATGGGTATGGGGTCAAGGGAGAGCCCCCTATCCTCCGTATCTTATCTCTCTGGGAGGTTTTGGATTGAGTAAATAGAATGGGTAGGTGGGGGTGGGCCCCTATCTATATACGGGGCGGGGCCCTATCTGTCTATTTGGGGTTTCCTGGCCATTTCTCTATATCTGAGGTAGGTGGCCCCCCCCTATATATATTCTCTATGGGCTCTCCTATATATGCCAGGGCCTGGGATAGGTGGGTTCAACTCTATAGACGTGATATGGGTGCTAGCTTGACTAGAGATGAATGAAAGACTGACTGGAGATATGATATGCAGGACTAAAGATGATATACCGTCGACCTATATATAATAGAGAACTCATATAGGTAGAGGGCCAACGGGCCCTTCTATTATATACGTGATACAATCGGGCCGAGAGATAGAAAGTGCTCGAAACAAATAGGAAGAATCTCGACCCCTAGCCCATCTCCCCTACCCCCTACATCTATAGATTCTACCACCCCCCGATGAGCCAATTTAAGGGAACACATATCTCTATAATAATCATTTGATTATCTCAAATGATAAGAATTCCTCAAGAGACAAGAAAAAATATTCTCAACGAAAAGTAGTTACTAGTTGATATTATTATTAATTTGACTTATAAAGACATAAAACTAATGTTGTCATTCTAAAATACCTATAAATAATATTACTTCACTATATATACTTGGACTCTTTTCCCTCCTAGTTACAATCATAAAAGCCATATTACCGTCCTTATTTATAGAGAACTAAAAGTGTAATCTAACTATGCGACCTAATGAAATAGACCCTACTAAAAATATCTGTGAATGAACTATAATTTCAATATATTTACTAGTGGTTTACTTATTAGGGCCATTTATATGGAAATTTTTGTAATATCAAAACTTGTACCACACTCCTCCATTGACCAAGAAATGATGAAATATGAAAGGCGCCACAACAATCAATATAGAAAACAAATGTGAAGTTGTATATTAAGAAAATGTAAATTTGGGTGTTTAGAAAAGGTCACTTCTTAACACTTAAAATACAATTAATACAATGAAAATTATCAATCCATAAAAATAAAAAACATCACTAAAGCTATCACAAAAAACATACAAACCCCAATATATTGAACAATCAATAATTGATAATTGAAGTATATGACATGAAATGTAACATTACATTTATCCACTTGGGAAGTGAAAGAAATGAAATGTATTATTCAAACCCCAATATCGTTAAATTTGACTGAATGATCAATAATTGATAATTGAAGTATATGACATGAAATGTAACATTACATTTATCCACTTGGGAAGTGAAAGAAATGAAATGTATTATTCCATTATGTCTTCTTCCCTCACATATATCTATATAAAATATTATAAAATTTGATTCTTCAATGTTGATATCTTTCCATCAAAATCGAACTAAAAATCGGTTAATTATTTTTTTGAAAATCGGTAAAAGGAGGGTTTTGGTAGGGTCCCTTCCCTGTTACAACATGGATCTACTATCCAAATATAGCCATAATAATTTCAAGAAAAGAGAATATAGAACAACCTAAAACCAGCCCAAGAGTGACCTAAAACTAGGAAAAAGCCAATATAAATCCTAGATTAGATCAACAAGAAACCTAAGCCAAAGAGGCTAGACATCTAGAATTTATATTGGGGCCATGAATCCTAGTCATGCTGGGGTGGAAAAAATCATGCAGTATTCATTTTTTAACTCTTTTCCATCTGTCATCTACTCCTTTTGAAGCTATTATGTGCACCTTCCGCAAAGATTTAGTAATCAAAGAGATTACTTTGTCATTTTCTTTACCTACCAAATAAATTTTGGGTTATTCGGGGATCTCATGTCCCATGAGAATAATTCCGGATCTTTCAATTGAATTTCCACGAACTGATTTTGCACAAGCTTCGTTAACCGTGCTAATTAATTTCGAAGAAGGTAAATATTTTGAAAGAGAAGTGGGCGGTATTTCCACCAACAACCCCTGACAATTGTTTATATTTTCTCCCACCTACTGCATATTTAAAATTTTTGTTTCATATTCCTTAGAGACCACATTCGAAGCGGAGGCCATGAAACCAGGGGAAAATATATCTATCCTCTCACAATCAGGTGATGTTTCAATCTGTAACAACACAAAGAACTCATGGTCATTAGTCAAAGGGGGAATATTGGTCTATTCGAACATCACAATACTATCTTGCTTCATTTGCTGTGATAAAGGAATCCGTATATCCTTGCATCCGTAAGCCCCATGATTTTCTCTCCCACATTTTCCACAATAAAAAAGTGAGTCCTCATAGACGAATTTTTACTTCTAGACCTCATCTCTAGACATCATGTTTATGGCCTCTGGAGGTGAAGAGCCAACAAAGACATTAATACACATCCTAGCTACAATGAGTTTGGAGCTACCTAATGTGGTTGGGTGAAGAGAAGTCAGATCCCCCATCTATTTATCTATTCCAACTAATACATCCACTTCCCATAACTCCAGGGGTAGTCCAAGAATCCTTATCCACACAAGACATGCACATGGAGTATGGATTTTTGATCCCAATCTCACTTTAACAATGGAGAGAGTGGTTCTCCCATAGAACCAAGGGCCACCTTGTACAACATGATCTATCTCTTCTTCAAGAGAGAATAAAAACAAGAATCTTTTTTCAAATAAGGAAAAAGTGTTGACTTGCCCCAAAATTTTTCATTTCTTTCTGATCTAGCTTGTTACTTGATCGATGTTTGGCCTAATACCTGAAAAAATCCCCATCAAAGTTTAGTTCTACCTGCCACAAGCTCTGTTTACCACAATATATAGAAATTTCAGCTATGGAGTATCCTATTTCCATTTAGGCTTAAGCTTCTATAATGTCTCCTCTGGTTCTTTTCTGAAAACCTTAGAGGCCCATGATCCTTGGATCCCCCCTGTAAGTTTCTCAACCATGCTCCTCTATTCTCTACTACTATGTTATTATTATTTTTATTTCTTATCCATAAAATTTTCTACCAATTCTATGACACCGAATGAAAAATTATATGATCCCATGATCGTCATGTACTGATTCGTGTAAAAATCAGATGAGTACAAGTGAAGTTATCCTTCAACAATGAAGGTTTAGGCACTTTTTTTTCCTTCTTATAATTTACAAAATTAGTTGGATAAATATTCTTAAACAAACTATTCAAATCTCCAAGAGAGTCTGCGTATTTTCTGAACCCTGCGAATTACAAATAAAATAAAATAATGGAACACCAGAAACATTGTATTCATGAAATTTCAAAGGGTAATTAATACAAAACATGTATAAATTGGGTATACAAAAGACTAGAATAGAATATGACATGCTTCATAGTAGCATTCCGACTCCGTGAACAAAATTATCCCATCAATCTTTATTTTACATAGTTAAACAGTGGACAAATGTGCCACGAAAAACCAATCATAATTGGGAGAGGAAGCAGTAAATTGGTGTCGATTAGGATATACATGGTTTCACTACTTACTTGATGACATCAATAGTTTTGTCATCGGTCTTGAAAGACTTTACAAGAACATTGTCGCTTATACCACTTGCAAAGAGATCAATGGGAAAACACACAGTCCTTTAATTGGCACTCTCGAATGCACATAAAGCAATGGCCTCCTCATTATAAAACTTATTGAGTTTAAAATGGAGGAGACCTTTTTGAAAGATGAATAGATCTCCTACCTCAACTATCTAACCACCATGGATTCTCCCTACCCACCATGGATTCTCTCTAACTACTATGGAGGTTTTATTAAATAATGTTGCATGCAGACTTATCTCCTACTAAAATAACATGTCTGGGAGGCTCGTACTCACCTCAGAGACTTAAATTCTAGTGATTTCCTAAAAATAAGATATTCTATACTATTGACATTATGGTATGAGAAGATATCAAATAAAAATATCAATATAATCAAGTTATCCTCTATCAACATGTAATTCTTAATTTTAGAAAGGTAATACTATTTTGCTTAGGTTGTATTTTATTGTTTTCTATAAAATTTACATATACATTGTTTTTCCATCTTTGAGTACACAGATCCTAATTTTATAAAAATGGTATGTCTATTCTAGTAACCTTATACCAGTACTGGTACCCTTACCTGTCTCCTAGTAACTAAGGTATTAACACACTTATTAATAGCAGAAGACAAAGAATGATTCAATGTATTCAATTCAATGTATTAAAAAAAAGAGCAGAGCCCCAAATATAAAGGTTGCAGGAGGAAGGAGGATAGTTATAACTGTCCATCAACAAAAAATGTATTAAACTAAACTAATGCTAACATTCCCCCCTTAATACATTGTTTCTACATATGTACCCCCTAAACAAATCAAACTTCACCTTGCTAAGAGGCTTGGTGAGAATATCTACAACCTGAAAATCAGTAGGGTAGTACTGAAGCTAAATTTGATGGTTTAAGACCTGTTCATGAATGTAGTGACATTCGACCTCAATATGCTTTGTTGATTCATGAAAAACATGATTCTTCACAAGCTTCAACACACCTTGATTGTCGCAGTGAATGATGGGAGGTTTCTCTTTAGGAATCCCTATATCTGCAAGAATGTGACATAGCCAAATCACTTCACACATAGCTCCTCATGTGGCACGGTATTTAGCCTCAGTGGATGAGAGAGAAACAACAGTTTGCTTCTTTCTAATCCATGAGATAGGTCCAGATCTGAGATAAAAAACATACCTTGAAGTGGATTTCCTGTCATCAACGAATCCTGCATAGTCTGAGTCTGTATATCCCTGTAAGAAGAACTGAGTGTACTTCTGATACTCTAGACCAAAGTCAACTATACCTCAGACATATCTCAACACATGCTTTGCTACTATCCAATGACATTTCTTCAGTTCTTGCATAAATCTAGCGAGATAGCTCACTGCAAAGCAAATATCTGGCTTAGTATAAGCCAAGTAAATGAGACTCCCCACAAGCTACCTGTAGTGAGTGCAATCTACCTATGGTGAATCTTGGAATCTAGATAATTGCAAACCTTTTTCCATAGGTGTGGACATTGGTTTACAATCTGACATTCCATACTTCTCTAGGAGAGTCTTGGCATATTTCAATTGGGAGATGAAGATATGATTCTTCTTTTACCATATCTCTATGCCAAGATAGTAGTGAAGTAGCCCAAAATCGGTCATGTCAAAGGATTTATTCAGATCATTCTTTACATCATCCACAAGATTGTCAAAACTTCCTGTGATCACAAGATCATATATGTACAAAAATAGAATAACAATATCTGTTCCTACCTTCTTGATATACAAATTTGTGTATGAGGGGCTACTAGTGAATCCATACTGCAATAGGTGATCATCAATTTTTATATACCATGCCCTAGTTACTTGTTTGAGTCCATAAAGTGACTTTATCAGATGACATAACTTTTGTGGTTGATGCTCCTCTACAAACCCTTTGGTTTGGGCCATGTATGCTTCTTCTTTGACATCACCATTCAAAAAAGAACTCTTGACATCCATCTGCTGAAGTTTCCATCCATTTTGTGCTACCGGTGCATAGACAACTCTGATGGTTTTGATATTTGCAGTGGGTGCAAAGGTCTCGTCATAGTCAATTCCTTCTTGCTGAGCATAACCCTTTGCAACAAGTCATGATTTGTGTTTGTCGATTGAACCATATGCCTTATATTTTGTTTTGAAAATCCATTTGCAACCAATGGATTTCTTACCTAGAGGTAGATTGAAAAATTCCCACATCTAATTCATAAGTAGGGAATCATATTCAACATTCATAGCCTGTTTCCACTGTGGTTGGTCTAATGCCTCATGAATAGTTGTAGGTTCGGTGCTATCAAGAACTAAACTCATGAGTGTAAAATTTGCCTCATGTCTGGCTTGACTTCATGTTCTGACTCCCGTAGAAGTACCTAGAAGTGAGTTCAGGTGTGCATCCCCAATACTATTCTGGACCCATTTTGGACGTTGGTGCTGTTGCTGCTGATGTGAAGATGTGTTTTCTAGTGTGCCTAGATCAACGAATAAGTCTCCACTCAACTCTTCTTCTCTCTGATAAGAATCATCTTGCCCATCATTTGGATGTGTGAGAAATCAATGTGATGAGGTTGGTACTGAATCTCCATTGTGTGGTAGGGAGTCAAAGGATGACTCATCACACACCACATCTTGACTCTCGTAGATTTTCTTTGTCTTAGGATCCATGAGACGATATGCCTTTAAGGTAGTACTATACCCCAAGAAAAGACATGGCAATTTATTTGGATCGATCTTCTTCCTTTTCGCATCTGGAATATGCATATATGCAGTACAACCAAAAACTCTCAAATGATAGATTGAAGGTTTACGACCAGTCCATACCTCTTCCGGTGTCCTATTTTGCAAGATCTTCATGGGTGCTCGGTTGAGTAGATACATTGCTGTTTGGACTCCTTCTGCCCAAAAATAATCCTCCAAATTGTCGGTGGAGAGCATACAATGAGCCATCTCCATGAAAGTCTTTTTGTGTCGCTCAGAAATCCCATTCTGTTGGGGAGTATAGTGTGCAGTTAGATGTTGCTGAATGCCATGCTGCTTTAGGTATGCTAAGAACTTATTCGATAAAAATTCCCCCCCTCGATCTGAGCGGAGGAGAAGGACTCCAGACTACTTGGTGACTTGCTGGTAAAAGGTTTGGAAATTAGCAAATGCCTCACTCTTATTCCGGAGAAAATATACCCACATTTTCCGTGAGTAATCATCAATGATGAGCTAGAAGGATTCAAAACCTTAGAAGCTAGCTTTAAGGGGTCTGCATAGATTGGTGTGTACAACCTGAAGATTCTCCGTAGAATGATAATATCTCTATTTGAATGGACCTCTATGTTGTTTTCCCACAAGACATCCCGTGAAACAGGTAAGGAATGGGAGAGTGGAGGAAGCCCTCTTACCATTTCCTTGGCACTGAGCTGATGCAGAGCCCCGACAGAAAGATGACCATATTGAAAGTGCCATAGTGTAGTGGAATCCACCATTGAAGCAGAGAGAGCAATGTTAGATGAAGTGACTGCATCCAGTGTAAATAGACGGCCCTTCATAAATGCTCGAGAAATAACTAAGTCTCCTTGGGAAATGATGTAGGACTTGACCCCTTTCTGAACAAAGAATTCAACCCGCATTAGATGATTAAGAAGCTGAATCATAGACAAGAGATTTGAGGTCAAACCTGGAACATATAACACCTTCATGAGTGTACATCACCATTCCCCGCTGCAATATACTCTTGATTATTTGCGATGATGATGTGATCTCCAGTGGATCGGTCACTGAGGGTATGGAATAACTTCTTATTCCCAGTCATGTGTTTGCTGGCACCCAAATCAATCAACCAGACACTTTCTGATGGCTACGAAGTCTGTGAGACTAGGATAATTTCCGAAGGAGTTGTTTCTGAAACCTTGTCATTGGAGGAGGCATCCTGATGAGTAGTAATATGACCCTTCTACCTCTGATTATGAGTACGCCTTTGAGCTTTCTTGGAATATCCTAGGCCAGAAATGCTCTCTTCACTAGAGTTTCCATGCTTGTGATTGTTTTGATAATAGTTCGTAGTTGTGTACAATCGATCTGCCTTGTTGTTCTACTGCTTCTAGGATGGTTACTATGGTGGCCACTGAGAAGGTTGCTGCTGTGGATGCTGCTTCTGATTCTAAGGGGTTGAATACCCTTTCTGAGGCTTATGATTTTTCCTCATAATGAGATCCATGTCTTCGAAGGCTTCTTGAACATTCTGAATGGCTTCTTCCTGTGGGAGATAATTCACTAGTTTGGCAAAAAATCACCTCCTATTGAGCCATGGTCAACATGGTGATCAGTTTCTAAAACTGGGATGGAAGAGCTCATAAGGTGAGAGGGGGGTAGCAACTTTTTAGTTCACTGGTTCATCGATAGCAAAAAGTTCTACGCGTAACTTGGCCACACGCCGTAAGAAGGCTTCGACTGATTTGCCATCATGCATACTCATTGTGTGAAGCTTTTTCCAGAAGATGCAACATCGTTTTTAGATTCTTGGCTTCATAGATGGTACACAAGGTGTCCCATGCTGTAGAGGAAGCGGTTGCTTCCCGAATGTGAGGTTGAACCTCATCAGAAAGGCTTAGAGTGATAAGCATTAATTCTTTTGCATCAGCCTTTTCATACTTAGCCAACAGATCAACGTCTTTGGGAGGGGCGTTTGTGCCAAAAACGATCCCCCAAATATCTTCAAACTGGAGAATCATGTCCATATTGGTTTTACATGTGGTAAAATTTGGCCCTTTCAAGAGTTGGGCATTGGATAGCAATATTTTTGGAGCAGACATTGTTGGTTGTTGAACACTACACTTATCGTTTTAGGATTCTAATCAACATAGGATTATTGTCTACTTCAGATATGCATCCAAATGCTAGACAAAACTGGTCGCAATGCACAGCACATCCACACCTTCCAATGCCAATAATCACCAGGTCTTCAAATCACCACGTAATTATTCTTACACGAAAAAGAAATACTACCATTTTTCTACTTTCAGGAAAAATACAAAGAATAAGTTTTTCTTTGCTTCCAACGCAGCAACAGATAACAAAACTACATAAATTCTTAATTTTTCATACACAATAACAAAACTACATACATAAATTCCTAATTTTTCATTTTCTCTATATTTCATACACAATAACAAAACTACATAAATTCCTTATGAGAGTTAATCTCGTTTGTAATTCATTTTTCTTGACACTATGTTATCAAACTCTATAAAAAAACGTACATAGTTTATAATGTAGTTTATCTTACATAATTCACAATTTACCCTTCCTATCACCATCAACCTCCATGTTTATCTCCATGAATGAGCCTATTAAGGATATGAAAAAACCACTTTCTCTACGAATGATTCATTAGATCCTCATCAACATGTTCAAAGGCCCTTAATAGGATCTTAACACTTTTAGCATACATCAAGACTTAAAATTCAAATAATGATCTTCTCATCTATGATCACTTCCAACATGAACATACCAATTTCACCTTAACTCTAGTAATGATCTTCCATACTCTAATCATCGTATCCACCATTAAAATACCAATTATATCATATAAGAAAATTCCAATTACACTACCAAGCATAACTATAAACATTCTCATTTTCATGAGAAGATTACCCATGCCACAGTTAGACTTGATGCCATTAATCTTAGTAGATACCTATTTCATTCCATTTACTAGTAGATATTTTTTTCTCGATTTCATTCTGACCAATAGTATTGACCTATGTACTTTTAGCATGGCCAAATCTTGTAGAGAAAAATGACTATCTTTTTCTTTTCTCACTTTTTGGGGCTTCTACCAATGTGTGTCCCTCTCTCACCTCAAGTCCTGGGGAATCTATATGTTCTTACATTTGTCCTTTTCCAAAAACTAGTAACCTCCTAATTTCATCACATTCTTACAATTGTTGCATCTTATGATTATCATTATGCTCATCCTCTAGCTTGGGTACATCTCCTAATTCCTTCTATCTCTATTTATCAAACACTATAATCAATAAATCAAACAAATCCAACTCTAATAAATATTTAAAGAATAAAACTCTTCCATCTAGAATCTTCGAGACTATATTATTCTCCTTATTATCTACTTCATCAATATAGTCTTTCAATATATTCTTATCATTCTCGAGACTCTACGACCATTGTGTCCTATCCTTGATACTTTGGTAATATATATATCTATACTTATAGTCCTAACTCAATGAAATCACATCACAATTAATTAATTTAATCTATTTTTTCATACTTAGCGCATCCACCCATTGGTTTTCAATGTTATAAAATGTTTCTATCTACCCATGGGATATCATCCTCAATTCTCTCTACACGACCTTCATCTCATGGCTTCACAACTAGGTGATTTATGTCTTATTTAACTTATTATCTTCTAGTTTTTCTTCTTAGTCTTACTCTTAAAGTAACATGCAACTATTGTACCAACCATGGCAAATATGAGAGAACCATTAAGGTTAGTATGCGGTAGGTCTATTCCATTTGGTGGAGTTCATTATTTCTTTCCCATAATTTCATTATAACATTATTTATAACATTCACTGTCAAATTCATGTGTTACATCGATATTTTTACACAGACTATTTCGGAGCTCCGTGTCACTACACATATTTGCTGAACCATACGAAATACCAATAAAATAAAATAATGGAACACCGCAAATTTTATAATTATGGAATTTCAAAAGGGGAATTACAAAACATGTAGAAAGTCATGGGTATACAAAAGAATAGAATAGAATATGGCATGCTTCATAGCAGCACTCCGAGTCATTGAACAAAAGAATACCATCAATGTTTATTTTGCATAATTAAACAATGGAGAAATCATAGAAATGTAAGCAGTCATAATTGGGAGAGGGAGCAGTAAATTGGTGTCGATCAGGATATACTTGGTTTCAACGCTTGCTTGAGGGCTCAACAGTTTTGTAGTCGGTCTTGAAAGACTTGACAAGAACATCGTCGCTTATACCACTCGCAAAGAGAGCGGTGGGAACAGACACAGTGCCCGCATTGGCGCTCCCGAATCCAGATATAGCAATGGCCTCATCGTTATCGAACTTATTGAGTTGAAAATGGAGGAGACCTTTGGGAAAGACGAACACATCCCCTCCCTCGAGTGTCTGAGTGAAAAGCTTGCCTGTGGTGTCAACGAACCCAACTTCAAGTGTTCCGTACAAAAACTAACAACAGTCAGAGGCGCGAGGGTGAGTGTGAGGAGGGTTCACTCCGCCTGCGGGGAACTGCAGCACCGCCATCGACACGCCCAGCCCCGTCACACCCGGAAAACTCTGCCATTGCTGCCTTTGTCACTTTCGCTGTCGCCTGCCCGTCAAATTGTTGTTTCCAATCTCTCGGAATCCTCTGAAGGTGAAGAAATTCTCATCCACAATTACACTCCCGGAGCCAGTCACAAAATCAGTGAGGATATCAGGATCTGCTGCCTTTGTCACCGTCAATACCACACCCAGAGCCAATGCCATAATCATCCACGCTCCATTAATCCCCATCTTTTCTTTTACAAGAAGAAACTAGAGCTGTTAATGAATTGGTGTGAATTTCAGTGTTCAGGATCGCGTATTTATATTCATTCTCTGCTCTCTTCAGCCGGCTTTTCTCCCTGGGTTCATCGCCCTACTTCGAATCCCCCCCGCTCCATGATATATATATATAGAGCCCCACCAAAAGATGACCATATTGAAAGTGCCATAGTGTAGTGGAATCCACTATTGAAGTAGAGAGAGCAATGTTAGATGAAGTGACCGCATCCAGTGTAAATAGATGGCCCTTCATAAATGCTCAAGAAATAACTGAGTCTCCCTAGGAAATGATGTAGGACTTGACCCCTTTATGAACAAAGAATTCAACCCACATTCGATGATTAAGAAGCTGAATCATAGACAAGAGATTTGAGGTCAAACTTGGAACATATAGCACCTTCATGAGTGTACATCACCAATCCCCGCCGCAATATACTCTTGATTATTTGCGATGATGATGTGATCTCCAGTGGACCGATCACTGAGGCTATGGAACAACTTCTTATTCCCAGTCATGTGTTTGCTGGCACCCAAATCAATCAAGCAGACACTTTCTGATGGCTACGAATTCTGTGAGACTAGGATAATGTCTGAATGAGTTGTTTCTGAAACCTTTTCATTGGAGGAGGCATCCTGCTGAGTAGTAATATGACCCTTCTACCTCTGATTATGAATACGCCTTTGAGATTTATTGGAATATCCTTGGCCAGAAGTGCTCTCTTCATTAGAGTTTCCATGCTTGTGATTGTTTTGATAATAGTTCGTAGTTGTGTACAATCGATCTGCTTTGTTGTTCTGCTGCTTCTAGGGTGGCTGCTATGGTGGCCACTGAGAAGGTTGCTGCTGTGGATGCTACTTCTGATTCTAAGGGGTTGACTACCCTTTCTGAGGCTTATGATTTTTCCTTGTAATGAGATCCATGTCTTCGAAGGCTTCTTGAACATTCTGAATGGCTTCTTCCTACGGGAGATAGTTCACTATTTTGGCAAAAATCACCTCCTATTGAGCCATGGTCAACATGGTGATCAGTTTCTAAAACCGGGATGGAAGAGCTCGTAAGGTGAGTGGGAGTAGCAACTTTTTCGTCCACTGGTTCATCGACAGCAGAAAGTTCTGCGCGTAACTCGGCCACATGCCGTAAGAAGGCTTCGACTAATTCACCATCATGCATACTCATTGTGTGAAGCTTTTTCTGAAGATGCAACATCGTTTTTAGATTCTTGGCTTCATAGATGGTACACAAGGTGGCCCATGCTGTAGAGGAAGTGGTTACTTCCCAAATGTGAGGTTGAACCTCATCAGAAAGGCTTAGAGTGATAAGCATTAATTCTTTTGCATCAGCCTTTTCATACTTAGCCAACAGATCAACGTCTTTGGGAGGGGCGTTTGTGCCAAAAATGATCCCCCAAATATCTTCAAACTGAAGAATCATGTCCATCTTTGTTTTCCATGTGGTAAAATTTGGCCCTTTCAAGAGTTGGGCATTGGATAGCAATATTTTTGGAGCAAACATTGTTGGTTGTTGCACGCTACACTTATCGCTTTAGGATTCTGATCAACATAGGATTATTGTCTACTTCAGATATGCAGCCAAATGCTAGACAAAACTGGTCGCAATGCACAGCACATCCACACCTTCCAATGCCAATAATCACCAGGTCTTCAAATCACCACGTAATTATTCTTACACGAAAAAGAAATACTACCATTTTTCTACTTTCAGGAAAAATACAAAGAATAACTTTTTCTTTGCTTCCAACGCAGCAACAGATCACTGCACACTAACATCCACTTCTCTAAAGACATGTCTTGTAAACTTTCCACATAAAAATGGAGTTGTGATTTCTCCTTTAGGAAGGTCTACTATACACAGGTCGTCAATGACTGGATAAACTTCCTTATGCAGAGTTAATCCCCATGTGTAACTCAGGTTTGGTGACACCATGCTATCAGAACTCTAATGCCACGCCTACACAGTCCTAGATAACTCCAAACAAATATGTCACTATTTAGCCACATCATAAAGTATCCAGGTTTCCAATGCTATAGGTTGCTTTAGTCTTCACATGCCAACAAACCTATTAAGGACTCTGCAAAAACCACTTTCTGATACGAATGATAGCATAAGATCCTCATCAGACATGATTCAATGTATTCAATTTAATAGTATCTAAACACTTTTAGCAGAGCATCAAGACTATAAAGGTTGCGGGAGGAAGGAGGATCAGTCTCATCTACTGATCACATCAACAAACAATGTATTACATACTAAACTAATGCTAACACTCTAGTGAAGTGTTGTTCCATACCCGAAGATAGATTCGTATTGACCATTCAAATACCAATATTGTGTCAGGATACCTAAAGAGGTGGAAAAAACAGTTACACTAACCATGTGTTATAGAGAAGAGCACCATAAGGGACATTCTAAAACTCTCTATTGGAAAAGATCTGTCTCGATCACTAGAGCTAGAGGAATGATGCCATTTACTAGTCTGTGTGGTGCACGACTCATCATGTTTATGTCCTTTCACCATCCCAAAACACCATCAACGTATGCAGTACTTTAGAATGATATTATTTTATCGATTTCATTCTAGCCATATTATGTATTGACCATAATTGGAGCTTTTAGCATGGTCAGAATCATTTACAGAACAAATTTGACTATGGTTATGAATTCTTTTCTCACTTATTGCAATATCTCTGACCAATGTGGTGGTCCCTCTCTGACAGTGAAAAAACCCCAAAATAAGTCCTACATTCCAACTTCAACAACTGCAAACCCACTAAAAACCACTCATAGAGATGTGCAAATCCATTCCCAAAGTGTCGCATACTTGATTGTAGTTCATCCTATAAGTTCTCTGGTTGTGGTGTCATCAAATATTACCTAAGAGAATATAGTTTCCAACCCAGCTATAAGGTTTCCATCGAAGCACAAAGAAATGCCATGAGTCATGTAGCTCCCATTGGTTTTTGTAAACACCACATTTTGGTAGTATGCTTTGGTACCTATGATTTCTTATAGAAATGGCTGTTGTCCTAATATCCTCCTAATGTTTTTGTTTAAAGTAACAATTAGGATAAGAACCCTGATCATACATCTCTCACATGGGGTATCACCTTAAAAATCATAGAAATAAGCATCATGATAGGAGCCACGACATACTAGGACTCCTTATCCTCACTTTATTCCCTCTATGGTTCTGACTTTATCATAACTTATGAGAATTTTTCTCATGCACGTTCACTTTTTATCAATCGTGGTTGCTCATCGTCTTATTAATTTCATTCATCTTTGATGGAGGTTTTCATTGCCTTGATCTTTCTCCGACTTCCACTCCCCATTTATTTCCACCATTTAGCCTTAAAGGTTTAGTTTTAAGGTTACGATGCTATATTTATATGGATGATTGTAATTACCCAAATTCATTCAAGTCGAGCATATATGCTTGGTCATTCTAGTTATTCTATATGTCACTCAAATATCATTCTAAGCCACTTGAAATCTACTTTCTATAGTGGACATCTACACACATAATTGCATATAGTTATTATAAGGAACTCTGGTTGCGGAGCTCCGTGTCACTATTTTGTATTTGGGTCGAACACATATGAATTATACCAATGTAGGTATTTTTATTTAGATTTCCCCTTCTCAACCCATAGATACTATCTCTCACAATTGTTATATCTTATGGAAATGACCATTCATCAATGGTTGAATTACTATAGGTAACTATTTCTTACCCTTATGGGTATACAAAAGTTTATTATTTGAATATTGCATGCTTGATGGTTGCACTCCGATTTATTCTACAGATTAGGGTATATCTATGTTTGATTTATTTTATGCCTTTATCTTATTATGTAGTTCCCCTTGGATTTATCATATATATGTGAGCAGTCCTATTATTGGGAGAGGGATCCGTCTAGTGCAGCTTTCTTTATCAGGATATACTTGGCCTTGGAAACGCTATATCTACCTTAGGGATAGCGATACCATCCTCTAGATTTTGCAAAATTTACACTGCTTGAGAATGACTTGGTAACTATATCTTGTGTGCAGGAATAGATTTTACTCCCAAAGAGAGTGGTGAGAACAGACTATTAGGGATCGCATGTTAGCGCTCCCGAATCCATATATTATGCAATGGCCTCATCGTTGTCTTATTCTACCCTGAGGTTAAACAATGGATTCAGACCTAATTTTTCATTTTCTCTATATTTCGATACACAATAACAAAACTACATAAAGTGTCCTTAGTGAGAGTTAATCTCGTTTGTAATGTCATTTTTCTTGAACACCATGTTATCAAGTGTTCCGTATAAAACTAACAACAGTACATAGGCGCGAGGGTAAGTGTGAGGAGGGTTCACTCCGCCTACGGGGAATTGCAGCACCGCCATTTACACGCTTCCTATCACCATCACACCTCCATGTTTACTCTGCCATTGAATGAGCCTATTAAGGATAAGAAAAAACCACTTTCTCTACGAATCGACTCATTAGATCCTCATCAACATTGTTCAAAGGTTCCTTAATAGGATCTCGGAATCACTTTTAGCATACATCAAGACTTAAAATTCAAATAATGATCTTCTAATTTATGATCACTTCCAACATGAACATACCAATTTCACCTTAACTCTAGTAATGATCTTCCAGGACTCTAATGCATCGTATCCACCATCAAAATACCAATTATATCATATAAGAAAATTCCATATTACACTACCAAGCTCCATTAATCTCCATAAACATTCTCATTTTCCTGAGAAGATCATCCATGCCAGCAGTTAATGACTCGATGCCAATTAATCAGTTTGTCAGGATACGCGTATTTATATTCCATTTACTAGTAGATATTTTTCAGCTCGATTTCATTCTGGCCAATAGGTTCATTGACCTATGTACTTTTAGCATGGCCAAATCTTGCTAGATGAAAAATGACTATCTATTTTCTTGATCTCACTTTTTGGGGCTTCAATACCAATGTAAAAGTCCCTCTCTCACCTCCATCGACACGCCCAGCCCCGTCACACCCGTGAAAATCATTTCCGATTGCTGCCTTTGTCACTTTCGCTGTCGCCTGCCCCGTCAAATTGTTGTTAAGCTGCAATCTATTTGGTAATAGGTTATAATTTCAATGTTCATAATCGGATAATTAAATATAAAAGGAGTATGTATCTTAAGATAATAGATATAATATGCCTATACCCTTAATAAGCCTTATGTTGCGGCCATGTAAATAAGGGAAATGTTTAAATCTTTCATTTATGATAATTCTCAACTCCCCACCGTACATCTCAAATCCTTTTCAAACTTTTATTAAAAATGGATCCTAAACACTTATATTCGAAATAAATTACTTTCTATAACCTTCATCAAACATGCATTATAATCAACAAAATCCCCATTACATGGAATATATAACCAATGTTAATATGTGAGAATGTGAAATCCATGATTTCAATGCAAGACTAGACAATAATGAATCGACCAATTTGTTTTTAATGAAATTATGGAAGACCCTCAAGGTTGTTCACTTCGTCCTCAACCACTTCTTTAGGTGGCCTAGATTGTGACTTCAATTCTCTTGACAAGCCTATAGTGTGTGGCGTAGACTCTTTATATGCTACCCAAAGGTTATAGAGAGGCTTGCCCTACGGTAAAGCTCTGTATCTTTGGATCATTGGGAAAAATTCAATTTCCTATGATTACCAAAAAAAGATGGAAATATTCGCTTGTTAAAAATGAAAATAATACTTAAACACGAACTTGTCGCACTCCCGTATTATGCGTAAATAGATCCAACTATACAATACAAAGTATACTAGGCATTCTCACTTAGGACTCTATTAGAATCATTTGATGACCTAAATCGATAAGAACACCTCACGAGACAACTAAAATCCACTCAATCAAAGAAAATAGAAAAAAAATACTACCATTTTCACACTATTATTTTGATACATGAAGACTTCGACTCTTTTCCATTCTAGTCCCAATCTTAAGATCCAAATTACCATCCTTAATTTTAGATAACTCAAGTTTAAGCTAACCACACGTCGTAATGAAATACAAACTATTAAACTTATCCATCAATGTGTGATCACAAAATAATTTTTTTGGTGGCACACTAATTAGGGTCCTTCTTATGAAAATTGTTATAATGTCAAAATATTTTATCATGATCCTCCGTTTACCATGACATGCAATGATATATCAAGGATACCAATAATTACACTTAGCCATAATCAATGAAGAAAACAAATGTAGTGGTGTATATCAAGAAAATTTCAAAAACTCATAATCTTTAAGTCAATATTTACTTCAAAACAAAACATTTCAATCCATACTAATGAAAAAACATGACCACAACAATCAAATCTTAATATCATCAACAATTGAGACAATCTTCCCACTATTTATCACCTTCAACTTTCACCTCTCCTACAATAATCTAGTCAAATGGCCTTAACATTATTTGATGAAGTAATTGATTGAGAGTTAGAGAAAAAACACTTTATATTCTGTAGCTATAGAATTTGCACTCAAAACATACACACCGACCAATTCAAAAAATAATGAAAATCCATAAACATTTTTTTTTAATGAAATTTCAAAAGAAAATTACACCACATAGGATGACTGTAAGTAGGATTCAAAAATATGTAGATTACTTGCATGTGTTCAAAGACTTGACCAAATCATTGTTTCTAATACCAATTTTGAATATAGCGGTTGGAATAGACATAGTCCCCATATTTAGGATATAGATAGAGAAAATGCCTTCTCAATCAATGCGGTAAATGTCCCTCCCCCATTGATCACATTTTTTTTCACGAGGTTTACCATAAATAAAAACAATAATTATTTTTTTGTTATTTGGAAGAATAATTTCTTTTAAGGTTCCAACATTAGATACATACATTTACTTTCATGATATTAAAATCAAGCATTGAAGTTCCTAGTTATAGACAGAAGCTGCAACGAAATTGAAGGCTCCTTATCTCAGCCATTTAACCATGAACCCAAAATCATATGGTGCTCCACAATATAGAAAATACAATGCATCAACATTTTCAAATTTCAATTTCAAGAAATCGAAATCAGAGAGCATGGAATATGTGATACACTATAAAGGAATGACAAAAATGTGATTTCGATGGATGTTTTTTTGAAACACAAAATTGATGAAACAATCATAGATGTTTGTAAATTTAGGATTTACCACATTAGCTCCTTGAAAAACAACTGTAAAATGATGACGTGAGGCTCCTCCATATAAAGGACACCCTTGATCTTAACATTTATTTGGCTATTGCAGAAGTGAATATTCCAAATCAATAAAAAATTAAATCTTTAACATTGGTCAAGGATTTATAAGGGAAAACATGTGTACACATATTAATCATCTCAAGAAACTAAAACACTATTATTTTAGATAAGAATTAAAAATATTAACAAACACATAAAATAAAGGATAGTTTTGAGGTTAACACCCATGAGGGGAATACAATAAAGTAAATATTCAATCTCACAAAACAACTATAGGGACTTAGACCTATTGATGAAATTTCATGGATGGCGACCACAATGGAAACAACGCAATAATTTTTCCACTCAAAGCTAAATGATCAAGAATCCTCACATCATTTTCCATTCTAAACACATTTTTCTCTGCCCTCAGAAGCAAGGAACCTATTTGTGAAAAAATTGTTGAGAGAATTATAAATTTTTGGTTCATGCATAAACCATGTTAATTTCCTAGGTATGTAGGTGGGACTAGGTGTTGCATTTGCATTGTCTCTTTTTCAACCTCTTGCAGATAGGAAATCCTACATATGTTTGAATCCTTGACACTTCTTCCCTTCCCTACCACACCCTTGAGCTTGTCCTACATCTTCTTCTGGGATTCAGGATTAATATCGATTTTTACCACATCCCACTATATCAGCAGTGTCGTTATGTGGGTTATGTGAAATATGACTTCCTTTGTACAATTAAAAGTTTAAAATACCATGAATAAGAATTAGTTTTACAAAATATAATTTCCATGGTACCATTAAAAGAAAAAATAACCATGAACATAAATGAAATCCTAACGAAAAACAATGAAAGTAGAAAATTAGAAAGAAAAACAAGTAAAATGTTGTAGAACTCTCAAAACCTTTCCTTATTCTCAATTCTTCATATTAAACTCCCAAGTATCACATATATAGATAAGATCATCCATAGAAGGTATAACCATGGAAATCATGAAAAAACAACCTATTTCAAAACTTGAAAATTAATCAAAACCCATTTTAAGGACCATAAACAATCATTCTTGTTTATACTATATATTTTGTGCTAACGCTTTCTTAGATAAAGTATGAATTACAATAACGACACTCCATATATCCAAAATCAATGCTTCACATTTGAATGCAATCACCAATCTTGTCCATGATTAAATACAAATACTTTCCTCAACTATTGATCTCTTTCCTTGTGTTTGATTTTTGTGACTCTTCATCTAGTTATAGGAAACAAAACATTACATAGCCATTAAAAGGTAAATTTCTGGGTTGGTATCTATTAAGAAAAACCTAATAATTAGAAAAACAATAAATTAAATAGGATTCTTTCTTGTATCAATTATTACTATCAAGGCCTCATTCTGTTGCTTCATCGTCATTTCCTTTCCCAACACCCTTCAATCTCCATCACCCTTACCTCCCTTAACCTTGGTCCTTCCATTTCCCCCACTAATCCTTTAGGTCGAAGGAAGTGTTGGTGTCGAATCACAGCACCCCTGGGACTCCGCAACGCGATCGTTTGAGGCTCCCAGTGCGATTGCACAACATGGAGCTTTTCCCAAGTGTGGGACCTCGCGAAATCGGAAAAGCTCTCCGGATGAAGGCCGGCTCCTATTCCTCTGTTCAGATGCACCAATAAAACGCAGAGGTTTACCCAAAAAACCTAATCTAACTACCAAGGAGACAGGGAGAGAGAAATGCATAAAAATAAACCTAAGCTAAGGAGGTGATGCACCGAGGAATGAAGAACATATGTTTTTTCCAATTAAACACAGACCACAGAAATGCAATGCAATATCATGCACAGATAAACATATTCACAGTGAAAGATCAGGAGGATGCAAAATGAAACACATAGAGGGTTGAGAAACATCCACAGTCATGCATTTATTTGCTCCGAAGGTTGATACAATACACTGCAAAAAATGCCCAGAGGCAAAGGTGCATTACAATTTCAAATGGGAGGTTTGAGCTCCACAACTCCACCTGCCAAAGAGAAGAAGGGAGGAGGCACAAAACAAAAATGTTCAACCCCTTAAAAAACAGCCCCCTCCTTACATTTTATATGGAGGAAAAGAGAGGGAGAAGAGAGGAATTCGAACTGCCCCAACCACCTCCAAGACTGCACTTAACTCTTCAACAACCATGGTGGTAGGTGAGATCTCCAACCACCCAAAAATGGCGAACTATATTTTTTGAATCGGGTTCGAAAGAACTCCCTCATATGCATGTTGTTCGTGTATTCCCGACTTCCGCTTCCGACATGCCTTTTCCATGCTCTTCCCGTGTTTTCCTGTTCGGAGGTATGACTCGCATGTGCATCGGGTGTCGGCGGTGGCACATCATGTTTTCCCCCGACATGCTTTTTGACGCCAACCCGTCGTTTTCCCGCCCCGAAACCCGATTTCCCTTGTGCGTCGGGTTTTGAAGACCCCCCGACATGTATTCATGTTGTTCTGCCCCTGAAACCCGATTTGCTTTTACGTCAGGTTTGGCGCCCCGAAAACATATTTTCTTGTGTCGGGTTGGAACCCTTGACATGCTCCCTAGGCTCCCGACATGCTTTTTGACCATGTTTTCCTTCCTTGTTTATCCGACCTGTTTTCCCGACGCTTAAACCCGCGTTTCTTTGTGCGTCGGGTTTTTTACCCCTCGCGACATGCTTCCTGGGCGTCGGATTTTGAAGGCCCGCATACATATTTCTTTGTTCGTTCGCCCGACTTGTTTTTCCGCCGCTTAATCCCAGTCAGTTTCTTTGTGCATCGGGTTTTTTTTTAAACCCTGTGCGACATTTTCCTCGCTGTTCCTCCGCCCTGTCCTCTCGATCTGGAAACCCGATTTGCTAGGTGCGGGATTTGGAGAACCGCATGCATATTTTCCTTGCTGTTTCTCTACCGCGCCCTTCCGCCCTGGCTTCCCGATTCCTCCGCCCGCGTGGTTCTCGCGATTTGCCCTGGTGTCGGGCCGGAGAGGGAAAGATATACAACAATTTGGCGACTCAATGGGATTACCTGCCTGCTAGGTAGAAGATCAGTGGCCTTTCAGCAATCCATTGGGCATGGAGTCATAAGCAATAACCCGAACTAAACTGATATGAAATTTGAAACTTCCCTCTGAACCGCTTGAAACCCATTGAACTTGGAGTTGTTCTCACCAAAATGCCACTGAAATGAACTATGCCAGAGCAAAACCAGCAACACCAAAAACTATGTACAAAACTGAAAATCATACATGCCCCAAATGGAACATGCAGAGTGTGCACAAGCACTTCTTCTGCTGAAAGCAAACCTACCTACTCTACTCTTACTGGAAGCAAAGGCAAGCTAAACAAACCCTGCAATTGGTTGTGCAAAATAGCTTCCTTTCTTCAAAATGGGCAGCCATGCAATCGATTTGGCACTGATCACGGCTGTTTGGATGAGTGGGAAATCAACGAGAAGCTGGTCTTCCACCCAAATCATCAAGGTGTCAGCTGAAAACAAATCCAATACCTCTTTTAGTTGCTCTGCATTTGGATTGAAAAGGTATGGCAGCTGATCCTTGGTACTTTGTAACTCACCCTCATGCTCAGAAGCAAGCATGACCGGTTGTGGCTTCTCCTTTGGCTCGAATGAAGCCAAATACCTGATTGGGCAAGGTCTGATCCGTTTGATATGCCCATAGCTCTGATTTTCTACTCCAAAAATGGAGTTCTCTTGCAGACCCTCCTTGAGATGGATGACGTGGAAGAAATGGTGGAATCCTTCTGTCCTTTCTCTTCCTCCAATGAAGAACATGGAAGATTAAAATCTTCCAATTTTGATTCCAAAGAGCTGCTACAAGATGCAGGCTGCTGCAAATGAACGTTCTCCTCCATGACAGCAGACTCTGGTGTTTGGAATGTTGAAGATGAAAGAGAGAATGGTGAAAACTCAACCGGCTCTTCTCCATAAAAACAATCCTCCAAATCTGACAGGTAAACTGCCTCATTGTTGTCCCGCTGTTCGTGTTCAACTTCCTCCATGGTGTCCTCTGGATCTGCAACTTGACCACCATGGTTTCCTTCACTCTCCAATATTGAGTTTGAGAGATCAAACTCCTCTTCAGTACTAGAACTCGGGAGAGGTGAAGTAGAAAGAAGAACTGAAGGTTCTCCTGTAGCCTGCTTTGTGCTCAAAGCCCTTGGATCCGCAATTTTCTCCTCCACAACTAGGATGTGCTCCTCTTCTTTTGCCTTTGGAGCAGCTTCTTCTTCCTCTAATTACTCGAAGGCAATCTTGCTCTTGAATGAGCTCCTCCTCCAGCATGAAGTTCGTCAAGTCAAACTCTTCGATCTGCTGCTCTAGAGGACAAGTTGGGACTGCAAGATCTCCTTCTTCTGCTGCAACAAAATCAGTCCTGACCACCATTTGTTCTCCAACCCCAACCTCTTCTGTAGGCCTAACCATCAAGGGGATCTTTGTCATCCCAAATCTAAGAGCCCAACTCTTCAGACTTTGAATTTCTTCCTCTTTGTTGGCACTCTCTTTTTGCTGTGGTTTTCCTTGGCTGGCATTCTGATTTTCATCCTCCCAACATGGATTAGGGAATGCAATAGGAGGGATAGGTTGAAACTCAACTGATTTGACAATTTTGTGTGGTGGTGGAGGCAGTGAAACCTCTTGTTTCTTTGGAGTGGAAGGTACTTCATTTAGCTCTTGTGGAGGGGGTTTGGATTTGGAAGAGAAGAGGGCAAAAAAACTGAGATGGGATGGAAGACTAGGGGGTGGAGGGATGGATTCAACATTTAGGGCAGCAGATGGTGAGTTTAAAACTTGACACTGCTGAAATGATATAGATTGAGAAGGAGGAAAAGAAAGAGTATGAGGTGGTGTGCTTACCCATTGACAAGGTTGCAGAATACTTCTCTCATACACCTCTATTCCTTCAATCCACCTTGTAAGTAATGGCAGTGTTGCAATCATGAAGTCTAACTTCTCTTGAGAGCTGTAATGCCTTGGAAAAGGTCCCACCCATGGACAAGGTGCTCTGCAACCAATTCCAAATGCTTTCATTTGTGCCTGAGCCCTAGATTGCACCATGTTCACCTCCATCTTTTGGATTTTCTCCAGCAGATCTGCATTTTCTTCTTCATTGTCTTCATTGCATGCGTACCCTTGCTCTTGGAAAGCTCCATAGCCAAACTGATTTTGGCATTGCTGCTCATATGGGTATGCATGTTGATCCTGAACTTGACCAAAATGCTGATTTGGAGGATTTGTAAAACATGTTGGAGGTGTGATATATTGCTGTTGTTGATGTGGATTCCATGATGGAAATGAAGTCATGGTTGCACAACTTCATGGAATGGAAAAGAATGAAAGAGATGGAAAGAAAGATGGGTGGAAATGGATGGGAACGGGTCTGTAACTTAGAGAAATGGGTTGCTGATCAGGTGGAGTCGCCAGATGTGTTTTTTGAAAATGCCTCTAAAAGGCTGGATGTTGCCAAGTTACACACCAACCTTGACAATATCGAAATCGAGATTTAAAATTTGAAAGACCCGGAGGGATGCAAACTTCAGTTCGGAACTCATGTCATGTTGTGCAGTTGCGGATTCCCGAAAAGCACAATTGGAACTCAGGTCATGCGATGTAACTCACAAAACCCGAATTGCTATGTGTCGGAACTTGGAACATGTCCGACACCCCTCAAAACCTGAAAGGCTGTTTTGATGTTTTCGGATCCCGAAATCCCGAAATCACTGTTGTCGGGAGTAGGACCATGCAATGCATCCCCCGAAACCCGAAACCACTGCTTCTGCTTTGATGCTCTCGGATCCCGAAAACCCGAAATCACTAAAAAACCCGAAATTTTGAAAATCAAAATCTCAAAAAACTAAAGATACCCTTTTGAAGATTACAGTCAGATCTACCAACTGGTGAAATTTTGACTCGTTCCGAGCGAGTTAAGCCCTTGAAAAATGATTTCGGAGTTCAGGCTAGGAGGTGCAAAATCTGAAATTTGTAAAAACTGCAATTTTTTTGTGCAAATTTCATGAAAAACTCCTTCAAATTTTTGATGGAATGACCTCTTGGTCCCACCGGGCGTGCCAAAACTGTTGGTGTCGAATCACAGCACCCCTGGGACTCTGCAACTCGATCGTTTGAGACTCCCAGTGCGATTGCACAACATGGAGCTTTTCCCAAGTGTGGGACCTTGCGAAATCGGAAAAGCTCTCCGGATGAAGGCCGGCTCCTATTCCTCTATTCAGATGCACCAATAAAACGCAGAGGTCTACCCAAAAAACCTAATCTAACTACCAAGGAGACAGGGAGAGAGAAATGCATAAAAATAAACCTAAGCTAAGGAGGTGATGCACCGAGGAATGAAGAACATATGTTTTGCCAATTAAACACAGACCACAGAAATGCAATGCAATATCATGCACAGATAAACATATTCATAGTGAAAGATCAGGAGGATGCAAAATGAAACACATAGAGGGTTGAGAAACATCCACAGTCATGCATTTATTTGCTCCGAAGGTTGATACAATACACTGCAAAAAATGCCCAGAGGCAAAGGTGCATTACAGTTTCAAATGGGAGGTTTGAGCTCCACAACTCCACCTGCCAAAGAGAAGAAGGGAGGAGGCACAAAACAAAAATGTTCAACCCTTTTTAAAAACAGCCCCTCCTTACATTTTATATGGAGGAAAAGAGAGGGAGAAGAGAGGAATTCGAACTGCCCCAACCACCTCCAAGACTGCACTTAACTCTTCAACAACCATGGTGGTAGGTGAGATCCCCAACCACCCAAAAATCGGGTTCGAACTCCCTTTGCATTTGCATCGGGTTTGAAAGAAGTCCCGACATATGCTTGTTGTTCGTGTATTCCCGACTGCTCTTCCGCTACGTTTTCCAAGTTTTCCCTTGATTTCGGGTTCGGAGGTATGACTTCGCATGTGCATCGGGTTTGGGTGGTGGCGCATCATGTTTTCCCCTTCATGCTATGTCCGATGTCTTTTCCCGAGCTCCCGAAAACCCGATTTCCTTGTTTTTCGGGTTTTGAAGACCCCCCGACATGTATTCGTTGCGCCATGTTGTTCTGCCCCCGAAACCCGATTTGGAACTTTGTGCGTCGGGTTTTGACGTGCAAACCCCGACTATGAACATATTTCCTTTGTGTCAGGTTTTGACGAGCTCCCGACATGCTTTTTGACCATGTTTTCCTTCCTTGTTTATCCGACCTGTTTTCCCGACGCTTAAACCCGATTTGTTTGTGCGTCAGATTTTTTACCCCTCGCGACATGCTTCCTGGGCGTCGGATTTTGAAGGCCCGCATACATATTTCTTTGTTCTGTTTCCCGACTTGTTTTTCCAGTCGCTTAATCCTCGCGTGCTTCTTTGTGCGTCGGGTTTTTTTTTTAACCCTGTGCGACATTTTCCTCTACTGTTCCTCCGCCCTGTCCTCTCGATCTGGAAACCCTCAATTTTCTAGGTGCAGGATTTGGAGAACCGCATGCATATTTTCCTTGTTGTTTCTCATGCCCCCGCGCCATTCCGCCCTGGCTTCCCGATTCCTCCGCCCGCGTGGTTCTCGCGATTTGCCCTAGTGTCGGGCCGGAGAGGAAAAATATACAACAGGAAGATCATAACCAAAAACCCATTATACCCTATCAATCATCCGTTCCCTTTCTAAATAAAACTTTGTAGTAACAAAGACATCAAGTCTGCTAAAAATATGCTACACATTAGTAATCTTGCTGGTGCCTCTGCTATGGAAAGAGAGGAATAGCTTCTTAATAGAATTGTAAAATTGGAAAATGAGGTTGGGGATTTGAAAGAAGATATCAAACATGTTTCCAAGGGAGAATGCAAAAGGAAGCTTCAAAATGATCTTGAACAAGATAATAATCATATTATGGAAGTCTACAAGAAGCTAAATTCATTGGATAATAGACTGGGAAATGCAAAAGGAAGACATGGTTACACCCTTTGTATTCTCAAGGCTATTTATAACTTCATGGAGCAACATATAAAAAGCATTTGCATGATCAGTGACATTTCTCCTGCCATTTAGGATCCGGGACCAGAATGGGACTTGATTCTCTCATAGCTGGACAAAAAGTATCCATCCCACGTCACAGCCCTTGCGCTCTTCACCACTATGCAGAAGGTGAGGAAAAAGATTGACAGAGCAGACAAGTGAAAAATACTGTCCTTACTCCTGGTTTCCATTTTGTTGTTGTTAGGATGTTGTTTTCATGCTACTTTGTTGTAGTTTTGTTGCTATTTGATCCTTTTTGTATAGTTTCTTAGATAAATATAGTTGGTTACTCATGTATAATATGGATGCTAATCCAAACTTAATGTATTTACTGCATTATCTGGATTTTTAGCCTTTTTGTAATAGGGTATAGTCCCTTCAAAACTATTGACCACATTATCTGCTCTATCTGGCTTTTGAGCCCTTTTTATAATAGGGTATAGTCCCTTCAAAACTATTTACCCCTAATAAAAAAAATTATTACTATCTAATTTTAATAGCGAAAATGATAATTTAATCTAAATATTAGTATGAACACAAGACCAAGAATCACCAATTTGAACAAAAATCAACTGGAATGCATATCCATTATTGTATAAATGTAATTTCATTTGTTTTTGGGGTTTATCTTATACTTTTGAATAAAATTGGATGTTTTTAATGCTTAAAACACATGCATATGGTTGAGTGGATATTATAATAAATTTTTTATTCAGGTTTATTATGAGAAGATCAGGATTATATTGATATGGTAATGATTATTTCTTTTTTTTTCCCACTTTACCAAGTTAAATATACCATCTATAAAGCTATCACAAAAACATCCCATTTACCATGCTTTTTGGCTATAAAATTCAACAACTTCCTCATCTCGATGTAGGATGATATGTTTCTCTCAACATGTACACATCTCTATAGTTATGTCACGTCACCACAAAACCAAGGTTATGTCCTGCAGCCCCAAGCATACAATCACGACACCTTAGGCATACCCCTATATGAAAAAACACAACAAGAGCAAAGTATAACCATCTCACAATGAGACACCAAAAACCACATAACATTCCTGACAACACTTTATCCAAGTGACCTCAAAATGATAAACCTTTGAGTCAAACAAAAGAGATAAAATTGATGAAATATCAACAGTAAAATAAAAGTGGCTAAGTAGTTGCATTCAAACTATGAAAATATCTCAATAAACCAAAAATAAATGGAAGAGCCTTAAATATTTATCAATAAGTCAAATCAATAAAAAGCTAGTCTCAGAAATATCAATTTTACAAATATAACAAAAATGGAAAATATCCACATCACAACCACTGCACAACCTTTTGTGGGCTACCTGTAGGGGTACTAGTCATCGAGTGAAAATATCAGTATAAATGAGTAATATGGATCCAATTACGTCATCTTACATGATATCTACTCTCGCAGGTGAAAAATAAGCCTCTATGATACCAAAAGTGGAAATATATGAAGCCATTGTCTAGTACCATCACCCAATGTCATAACTGCTGAATATAGTAGCTCTAAATGAATGACCCTTTGCCAGATCTACTCCATAACGGTCTCTAAGTGTCACCCAAAGCATTATTTACCATAATTTTCTCCAAGAAAGAAAAAAATTCATTTAATGATGACCTCCACAGGTTCTGACACAATATTGAACAATGCACGAAATTTGTGGGTCCTTTACCATATGCTCATTGAGAGCCACATACACACTACAAAAAATGCAACTGGGCATAATATTATTGAGTCCTCATCACACACAGACTAAATCTCACCAAAAGTAACCCACATATTTTTAAACAAACATGATTCTCTTGTCAAGTAAACCTAGAGGTACAATTGTTGGAAAATTACTCTGATACCAACTATAATGCATATTGTTTTCATGACCCAAAACTTATATATTAAACCCAAAGAAAAACTACAGTTTTTTTGTGTTAGTGAAAAGTTAAGTGTGGATCAACCATTGTTATTTCCACATGTGTACCTATATGGATACAGGTTGAACCAAATAATTCAAAGATTTTCATCCACCATTACACTCCCAGAGCGAGTGAAAAACTGAGAGAGGATATCAGGATCAAATAATTTTTTGACTGTTAATACCATACTCACAGATAATTCCAATACCATAATCATCTCCATATTTTTCTTTCTAATGAAGAAGAAATTAGAGAAAAGGAAAAATTGGTGTGAATTTGAGTGCTCAGGATCACCTATTTATATTCATGTTGTGCTCTCTTTCACCCAACATTTCTCGTTGGGTTAATTGCCCCAAATTTGATCTCACCGCTCCACCACATACATATTACAAAAGGCTCTTAACCGTTCAAATAAACTTGATAAATCATAAGAGTAACTAGTTTACTTTTTTTTTGGATTATGATAAAAGGGCAAGTGTTTTGATTGGAACCACATCCATATTACAAAAGGCTCTTAACCATTCAAATAAACTTGATAAATCATAAGAAACCATAATATTGTGCCTTGAAAACTTGTTTCTTGGATTAACACTGTATTGGAAATCTGTAGCCTTTTAGGACATCTTTTTCATCATAATATTCTGTTGTTTTTAATTCTTCCTTCTTGTTGTTCCCTGCAAAACTGAAGGGAAACTAATCATTTTGTTTCTTAAGACTTCCATCCTTGTATCTGTACTTTCTTTTATGAATGAATACTTCTTAGTGCACAACTAATTGACATTGATTGCAAACTATATATTTTTTGTGTTGCCGCATTTTCACGAATGTATGGAAATATTTGCAAGCTTAATGGCTATATTAAAACCTTGTAAAATATATAAATAGATTTTTTCATTTTTGCAACATTATTTCTTTGCTTTCTTAATCATAAGTGATAATGCCTATACATATGTGTAATGAAATTACTTGTATAATTCAGATCATGAGCAGAAATATAACACCAACTAACACAATATTCTAGAATAATGATCTCAATATGCAATTAGAATAGCTTCGACACTTTGAGGGAACAACCTCCAAACCATACAATAATACTCAAATGCTCCAATGATGATAAACTACTACCTACTAACATATATATATATACTATTCCTATGCTATGGCCAACACTAAGGCCGACCCACTAATGAAAATATAACATATATGAAAGAGATACATAATGATAAGAAGTTATGATAGCCACAAGTCGGCTATATACATCCAATATAAGATATATGATTAAGGGTGTAGCATGACCCTCCCATTCGAAGCAACATTGCCCCCAATGTTAAGAAGATATGGATGTTGCTGCAAGAAATTTGCATCCTCCCAAGTTGCATCTTCGTTGCCTAGATTTTTCCACTTAATCAAATACTCAGTGATGATCCTTGTCATCAACTGCTTAGTGCATGTCTGAAGGATGCATTCTGGTTCTAGGATGATTCTGCCCTCTTCATCAATCTCAGGTAACACTTTCTGGGTTGATATTATCTATCCAATTACCTTCTTTAGGCAAGATACATGGAAGATTGGATGAATTCGAGTAGCCGGAGGAAATTTCAGTTTGTATGCTACATTTCCAATTTTCTGTAACACTTGATAAGGACCATAATAATTAGGTGAAATCTTGTTATCATTTTTGTGTTATTTTAAGGAAATTTGCTTATATGGTTGTAAACACACAAAAAACCAATCACCAAATTCAAAATGTCTTTCACTACGATGTTGGTCTACCTGCTGCTTCATGCAGTTTTTTGACATGGCCAAATTCTCCATGAGACTAGAAAGCACCTCTTGTTGGTGTTGAATATGTTTTTCAAATGTTCAAACCTTTGGCTAGACTCTCAAAGATGAAGTGATAGATGGTGGATGGTACCCATATAATGCCAAGAAAGGAGACAATTTAGATGAAGTATGAAAGGATGTGTTATACCTCCATTCTGCCAGCGGTAACCATTGGACCCATCTCACTTGCTTATCTGATGTAAAACAACGAAGATATCCCTCCAAGCACTTGTTTACCACCTCTATTTGCCCATCAGACTGGGGATGATAAGAGGAACTACTAGCTAGTTGTGTGCCCAAGCATGAGAACAAGTCAGTCCAAAAATTACTAGTAAAGATAGGGTCTCGATCACTTACTATAATCTTTGGTGTCCCATGTAGCTTATGAATTGTATCCCTGACGGATGTTGCTACTGTACTCATAACAAATGGATGTGATAAAGAAAAAAATTAAGAATATTTGGTGAGTATTTGCACCACCACCATGATTACATTTTCACCTTCTGATTTAGGCAATCATGTGATGAAGTCCACAGACACCTCTTCCCACCTCTGGATAGGAATAGATAGAGGTTGTAAAAGACCTAGGGACTTAATTGTTTCGCCCTTATTTTGCTGATAAACCATGCATTCTTCCACAAAATTTTGGACATCTCCTTTTAGCCCTTCCTAGAAAAAATCATGCTTGATTCGATGATAAGTATTTAAGAAGCCAGAATGACCCCCTACTGGAGAAGCATGGACCTCAGATAGAACCCTATTTTTAAGGATTGAATTCTTACATAGATATAATCTATCTTTATACCATAAAACATCTCCTTTCCATAAAAATTTTTCTGACATGTTTGGATCTTGTTGGAGATTATCAATGAGATTTTGTGTACCTGCATCATTTTTCCATTCAAATCTTGCATCCTCTATCGATTCCTCCTATAATACATATATGTCACACAACAATGCCTAGGCAGATTCATCCTTCCGAGATAAAGCATCAACAACTACATTCTCTTTCCCTTTCTTGTAAATTATCTCAAAATCATACCCCAACATTTTTGAGACCCATTTCTATTGTTCTTCTGATGATAAACATTGCTCTAAGAAGTATTTCAAACTATCATGATCTGTCTTTACTTTGAAATGTCATCCCATTAGATATGGTCTCCATTGTTTCACTACATGAAGTATTGCTAACATTTCTTTCTCATAAAATGGTTTAGAGATATTCTGACCTTTGAATTGGTGGCTCTCGAAGGCAATGGTTCACTCGTCTTGCATGACTACTACCCCCATACCATACCCTGAAGCATCACATTCAACAATGAATGTTTTTGAAAAATCTGGGGTGGCTAGAACTGGAGCGGTGCACATGGCCTCCTTCAACTTCTCAAAGGCCATAGTAGCTTGCTCATTCCAATGGAAAGAGAAATTCTTTAATAAAGTTGTGAGTGGTGCTATGATGCTGCCATAATTCCTTACAAATATATGATAATAAACTGTAAGACCCAAAAAAACTCGGAGATTTTTTAGGGTTTTGGGAATCTTCCATTTAAGCATGGATTTTATCTTGTTAGGATCCACTTTAACACCTTCATAAGAGACAATATGACCCAGATATTCAACCTCCTTGACACCAAAAGAACACTTAGAAGGCTTTGCATAAAGTTGATGTTGTTCAAGAGTTTCCAACACCTTATTTACATAATGCAGGTGTTCCTCCCATGTTTTACTATAGATTAATATATCATCAAAGAACACTAAAACAAACTTTTGAAGAAATGGCTTAAAGATGGAATTCATCAAGCTTTGAAATGTAGAGGGTGCATTTGTTAGTCCAAAAGGCATTACCAAGAACTCATAGTGTCCTTCATGTGTCCTAAAGGCTGTTTTATGAATATCTTCATCCTTGATTCTAATATGAAGATATCCAGAATGAAGATCAAGTTTTGTAAAGTAAACAACACCATGTAACTCATCTAGCAAATCATCAATTACAGGAATAGGAAACTTATCTTTAACTGTGTACTTATTGAGTTCCTTGTAATCTGGACACATGCGCCAATTGTCATCTTTTTTCCGTACCATCACTATAGGAGAAGAGTAAGCACTTTGACTATGATGAATAAGTCCTACTTCTAACATCTCTTGAACTATCTTCTCAAGCTCACTCTTTTGCATATAGGAGTACCTATAAGGTCTGATATTGGGTGGTTGACTCCCTGGTACTAGCTAGATGGCATGGTCATGGTCTCTTTTTGGAGGAAAAACCCTTAGGCATTTCTCCAAAAACCCTTGAGTGCTCATCTATAACTGCTTGCATATCTGCGGGTATAAATGTATTGGAATGATGTGCTTCCAATGAAAATAGTTGTGCTACAAACCCTTCTACACCCTTTCTAAGAAATTTTTGCATCTGATGAGAACTTACCATCTGTGGGGACTTTGCTCTTAGTCCTTTTAGTTTAAAATTCCTCCCTTCTGACTGAAATTGCATGAACAACTCTTGGAAATTCATTTCAATGGTTCCCAAGGTGGTAAGCCACTGAACTCCTAACAAAATTTCTGCTCCTCCCATGGCAATGGCATACATATTACTAGTTAGCAAGTAATCTCCCATGGCAAGATTAATGTTATGGCATTTTCCTAAACAACTGACAGTTTTCCCATCAACGATCATGACTTGACATTCTGGAGTTGGATAAACAAAGCAGTTCAAGCGTACCACTAACTTATGATTGATGAAATTGTGAGTACTTCCCGAATCAATCAACACTGTTACCCTCTGTTTTTTTAAGAATCCAACTACTTTGAAAGTTTGGGGAGTGCTAATACTAGAAATTTCATGGCATGATATTGTTGGTTGGGGATCTCCTAATTCCTACTCTTGCTCTACCTCTTCATCTTCTTCATTTTCTTCTTCTTCAGTAGGTCCCTCAATGTAGAACAACTTCTTTTCCACACACTTATGTCCTGGTCCAAATTTGTTATCACAATTAAAACATAACCCTTTGGCTCTCTTTCCTTCATTTTTTTGAGGTGTCAGTCTCACTGGCTGAGGGAATGATGGTGGAAGGGTGCTACGATCTCTGATAGTACTGACATTTTGTTTCCGATTTGAAATAAATTTTTCCTCTGCCCTACGTGCCATGATCATAGATTCTTTAACCTTATGAGGATTAAACATACACACCTTAGTCTCAATTTTTTCTTTAAGACCCCCATGAAATAAGTCATTTAAATTATCTTTATGAGTATTTTCCACCCGTAAGGAAAAGGTTTTGGAATTGATGGATGTAATCTTTGACTGTTCCTGTTTTTCTGAGCTTTGCTAATTGGCTGAAATAATTCTCTGACACACTAGAACTATAGTGAAATTGTAACTCTTCGGTGAATATTGTCCATGTAACATTGAGGCCACTCTTTTTCCTTTGAGCACATAACCATCAATACCAAATGAATTGGTCAGGTTCAAGATACAACGATGCCATGGTAACCTTTTGTCCCAATGGAATCTGATGAAGATAAAATAAATTCTCCATCTGGTTAATCCAATTGAGTGGATCCTTTCCATCAAACTTACACATTTCCACTTTTGGAAGCATGTTACGGGCTTGTAGAGTGTTTGTATTTGGATTGGTCATGTTTGCAGATCCACCCTGGCTAGTTTGTTTATTACTTTGACCTAAAGATCCACCATGGTTAATATGAGTATGATTGAGTTGTGGCTCATTAGGAATGATATGATGACCCATGATATTGTAGATAAATTGTTGAATGAAATCCTCCAATCGTTGTCCAATATTTTCTACATCTTCTTGACTGGCCACTCTACCTTCGAGGTTTTACAACTCTAACTCAAGATAGCTGACCTTATGGTCAGTTGAAGTAAACCCTAACCCTGATGACTCTGTATATACCCCTTCTGAATCTAACTCCTCAACTATTATCTCATCCTTATCAGGGGTTTTACCCAGAGTGATGGTATTCTTTTTGTCTCTTGTCGAAGGCCCAATCATGATGCCCCAAAATGGTAAGATTTAAGGATCAAGGTTGAAATTTAGGGTTTCAGAATTTGATAGGAATTCGGCCAAATTTTATACAACTCAAAGAACAAACTCAAACTAATTTTAATCTTCTTTCTTGAAATGTAAATAAATTTGAAAAATTCCACAAATTGCACCCTATGTATATGAATTATGAAAAAACATAAAACCCCCATAAATTTTGTAAAACATGTAAAAAAGTATTAAAATTTTGAGGGAAGCTTACTTGATTCTTTCCCCACATCACAGAAAAATTTGAGAAAAATTTGCTACCGATTTTGAGATATGAATGAACCTTCAAATTAGGGTTTGACGCAGTGTTGGCCGAGTTCAAGCTCTGATACCACTTGTAATGAAATTACTTGTATAATTCAGATCATGAGCAGAAATATAACACCAAATAACACAATATTCTAGAATAATGATCTCAATATGTAATTAGAATAGCTTCGCCACTTCGAGGGGGCAACCTCCAAACCATACAATAATACTCAAATGCTCCAATAATGATAAACTACTACCTACTAACCTCTATATATACTATTCCTATGCTTTGGCCAACACCAAGGCTGACCCACTAATGAAAATATAACATATATGAAAGAGATACATAATGATAAGAAGTTATGATAGCCACAAGTTGGCTATATACATCTAATATAAGATATATGATTAAGGGCGTAGCAATATGAAACTGGTAACATGAGAGATTAGGGACCTGATATCTAACTCCTCTCTATTTTTCTCTTTCCATGTACATGTAGTAGCAACCTCGAGCAATCACGAAAATCTTGGAAAGAACTTAGAGATTGGTTAATAATAGGTTACTCGGTGATCACGTTTTCAAATTTGTCTTTATGCATTATATTTCCTTTGATAGCCATATCCCACAGCTTGTGTGGGATAAATGTACTCTTTCTTTATGAATAAATGAAATTGTCTTATGCTATGAGTTGTCTAAGTTTCCTATACATTTCTATCTAGTAACATGATGTGGAATGAACCTAAACATCTCAACACATAATATAATTTAACTTAATCACAAGGGAATAAGTTGAAAAAATTGTACTTGTACTCGATTTATGTTCTAGAAAACAAGTAACACAACTGATTGTAAAAAAAATCCCACTCTACAAATTAACAACTCAATCTACTACTTTAGAGTGTAATTTCTAGTATATTCCATGCTTCCCACCTTCACCAAGGATGTGAAGTAGTATTAAGTGGCTACTGTATGGTTTTGCTGAAGACAACCTATTTGAGGGGCTTTATATGCAAGACATTGCATCCTATAACAACTCATAACGCTTTTGGTTTCCTTACATGTTGTCCTTCAACCTGTCCAAAACGAAACAACTAAACTTTTTTGTACCCCCGTCTGATGATTGAAAAAAAATGATCAACATATTTGGAAATTTTTCTGACTTGGTTTCCTACTAACTAGCTACAACCCCTAAAAAGACCTTTTCCAGCTGTGAGAAAAATTTGAAACCTTATGCCAAGTCTGACCATACATTCGAAAGGCTGCATACTACTCACAAAGATTGAAAATTCTCCACTAAAACTGAAAAACATAATAGAAATCTATGCACAACTGTAGTTGGAGGAAATATAAACTATTACAAGGCATGCCATTTAATATGGCAGCCACTTATTAAAAGAATGAAATGGAGAAACATGTGTATAAAGCAATTAGAGGAAATCATGGGAAACTATAATAAAATGTCAACTTATCTTGTCTAGAAAAAATGCTTCAGATGAATCATGTTGACTGGGATCAGAAGCTCTTCTCCATCCATTCTTGCAAGCTAGATATCATTATGTGGCTTGCATCTAATGATAATGCAGGGTCCACTCCATAATGAATTAAAATTTTTGTGAGCACTTGATTTATCTCTATCTTTATCCCATTTTAGAACTAAGTCACCTTCATTAAAAACTCTTGCACTTGTCAAATGTATTCTTGATTTGAGCTTGATTTAGATCCATAGACAACATAGATTGATTTCTAAACTCCTCAAGCTCCATGATCTATGCATAACTCACCTCCATTGGATCATTCTCTATTAATTTTACTTGTTGCATCATTCCAAAGCTAGAAGTTCTAGTGAAATTAGAAGCTTTGCTTCAAGATCATAAACAAGCTTGAAGGGTGAATTTTAAATTGATCTTTTATGAGTTATTATATTATCCCAAAATGTCTATTTTAACTTGGTATGCTAGGTTCACTGATTTTCATATGTAGTTCTTATAATTATCCTTAACATATTATTATTTGTACTTTCATTCAATCCATTACCTTGAGGGTAATAATTGGATGATGCACTAAGATAAATACCATTATAAATAGCTGATGCGGAAATATTTACACAAAAAAATAGTTTTCATTATATGAAATTATAGAAGAGGGAACACCAAACCTAATTATTATGTCTTTGTACAAGTCCAAGATTCTTGTCTCATTAACTTTTTTCAAAGAAATTGCTTCAGTCCAACATGTGAAATAATCAGTTATGGTGACTATCCTTCTATGGCTCAATCTTGAAGGCAAGTTTATAAGAGCTATGAATTCAAAACCCCATTGAGAAAAAAAGATTATCAACTGTAATTGGATGCAGCGGTAAGGAAACAAGCCTCTCTTTACCTTGAAGATTGCACACTTTTGACACTTTCTTACCCAAGTATAGTTGTCTTTGAAGAGTATAGGCCAATAATACTCTCCTTTCATGATCTTGAGGAATGTAGTTTTTAGAGAATAATTCCCTCTTCCTTGCTCATTATGAAACTGTTCATGAAATCTTTCAACTTGGTTGGGCTCAACACATCTTAGTAATACACCATTAATTTCCTTCTTGAATAAAACACCCATCAACCAACAAGAAAGGAATGGATTGAAGTCTGCAAATAAATTAAATTTGAATTTTACAAATTTGGCGGGTACATACCATGCTGAATGTACCTGTTCATGTCCAAAATCCCGTATGTAAGATGCTGATTTTCTACATTTTCATGTACATTCTGCATTAATAAAACATATTCCTTTCTCTCTTGTAATTCTTGAGCCAAGTGCTCACATAAACCTTTTCCTCTAATCATTCTTGGTCACTTTAATAATGATGGCAAAATCCATCAATTTAGTGATCCAACCCAATCCTTTCTCACCTATGTCCTTGTTCAACAAAAATTCTTTGATACTTGGATGAGAAACCATTAAATTTATACTATTGTTAGGGAGAAAACTGTCTGAATTTCTTAAGTGATCTAAAAATTGAAAGCACATGTTTCTTAACAAATGGGTACCACATTTCTTAATCCACAAAAATTTGAGTGTAAAAGGAAGTTGGCTCCTCCAAGCCATCTTTATTCTGTTGTGTTAACATACCTAAAATGGTATCCATGTTAGCATAAGCATACAACATGAAATATTTTGAAAAATTTGTATTTATGAGCATTGGGTATAAATTTATTTCTTTTTTGATGGCTCGAAAATTGTTCACATCCTTTTTACTAAGTCAAATTTTGATCCTTCTTAGGCATATTGGTCAATCTTATTGAAAGTGGAGCAAAATATGCATTTACCTTCTAATAAAACGAATTTGTCCAAAGAAACTTTCAGGTTATTTCTTATGTTTTGGAAATGATTAAGTGAGAATAACACTTACTTTTTCTAGATCAATTTTCATACCATGTTTTAAGATGATCTGATGAAGAAAATTACCGTCATGAACTGAAAACATACACTTTTTAGGATTAAGTGACACACCGTATTCTCTGCATCTTTCTAGCACTTTTTTGAGATGCAGTAAGTGATCAATTACTAGCTTTGAAAATATTGTGATATCATCCAAACAAACTAAGATAAACTTGTTGAATGATACCTTGGAATGCCCAGTTCCATATATTTTGGAAAGTATGCACCTACATTGGACAAATTGAATGAAATTTTTCTATATGCATAAGCCCCACTTAGTTGAAAATATAGTTTTAAACTCTGGTCTTCTTCCTTGACAAGTATTTAATTGTAAGTGTTATATCTGTCAAACAAAGAATCACCATTCTGAACCTACAACTATCTAAAGTATTTGTTCTATGGAGGGAAAAGGATAATGATCCTTAAGAGAAACCTTTTTAAATCACGAAAATCAACACATAAATCGATTTCACCATTTTTTCTTCCAATATAGATTAGCTACCCAAGTTTAATGCTCAATGGGTCGAGGGAGAGTCCCCCATCCCCCCATCTTATCTCTCTGGGAGGTTGTCGATCGAGTAAATAGAATGGGTAGGTGGGGGAAAGCCCCTATCTATCTACGGGGCAAGGCCCTATCTATCTATCTAGGGTTTCCTGATTGCCATTTATCTATATCTGAGGTAGGTGGGGCCCCCCTATATAGATTCTCTATGGGATATTCTATATATGGTCAGGGCTGGGATAGGTGGGTTCAGCTCTATAGACGTGATATGGGTGCTAGCTCGACTAGAGATGAAAAAAAGACTGACTGGAGATACGATATGCAGGACTAAAGATGATATGATACCGTAGACTAATGATGATATACCATTGACCTATATATCATAGAGAACTCATATAGGTAGAGGGCCAACGGGCCCTTCTATTATATACGTGATACAACCCTGTGGGATGAGAGATAGAAAGTGCTCGAAATAGATAGGAAGGATCTCGATCCCTAGCCCATCTCCCCTACCCCCTACATCTATAGATTCTCGCACCCCCCAATGATCCGATTTAAGGGAACACATATCTCTATAATAATCATTTGATTATCTCAAATGATAAGAATTCCTTAAGAGACAAGAAAAAAAATTCTCAACGAAAAATAGTTACTAGTTGATATTATTATTAATTTGACTCATAAAGACATAAAATTAATGTTGTCATTCTAAAATACCTAAAAATAATATTACTTCACTATATATAATTTGACTCTTTTCCCTCCTAGTTACAATCATAAAAGCCATATTACCGTCCTTATTTATAGAGAACTAAAAGTGTAATCTAACTATGTGACCTAATGAAATAGACCCTACTAAAAATATATGTGAATGAACTATAATTTCAATATAATTACTAGTGGTTTACTTATTAGGGCCATTTCTATGAAATTTTTTGTAATATCAAAACTTGTACCACACTCCTCCATTGACCAAGACATGATGAAATATGAAAGGCACCACAGCAATAAATATAGAAAACAAATGTGATGTTGTATATTAAGAAAATGTAAATTTGGGTGGTTAGAAAAGGTCACTTATTAACACTTAAAATACAATTAATACAATTAAAATTATCAATCCATAAAAATAAAAAAACATCACCTAAGATATCACAAAAACATACAAATCCCAATATCCTCAACAATCAACAATTGATAATTGAAGATATGACATGAAATGTAACATTACATTTATCCACTTGGGAAGTGAAAGAAATGAAATGTATTATTCTATGCGTCTATTTGGGATACTTCAGTTATAAAATTTACAACAAATTTAAAAATAACTAAAAACCTATTGAGTTAAATTTAACTCCTACACCATGTCAACATTTCAAAACGATTAAAATTTAGAAATTTCATAATTTTAAATCCCTTGCCACAATTTCTGACATAAAAATAACTCCTAAGACCATATCAAATGATGACTAATAAGAACTTAAAAATAACATATAGATCCTAAGTATAATAAAATTGTTACCGATATTATTATAATCCCTACATATTTTGAGAAACCAAAAATAGATCAATATATCTTTGAAAATTAGAACCCCATAATTAGAATAACTAATTTGTTTATAACATAATTTTCCTTTAAGTCATGAGAACATCAAAAAATATTGAAATGAAATTATGAATTCTCTCTCTTCGGAATGAATGTAATAAGTCTACTATTACATGGAAAGGTTTTTGCAATTGGTACGGTAGCTTGTTCAATGGTTAAAAACATTATATATTTAACATATTTAGTCATAATATATATTAATCCATGAAGAATCAACAATATTATACTATTTGATTCTTCAATAGACAAGTTTTTTTTCCAAATTTCCATTATGTCGTCTTCCTTCACATATATCTATATAAAATATTCTAAAACAATGTTGATATCTTTCCATCAAAATCAAACTGAAAATTGGTTAATTGTTTTTTTAAAAATTGGTAAAAGGAGGGTTTTGGCAGGGTCCCTTCTCTGTTACAACATGGATCTACTATCCAAATATAGCCATAATAATTTCAAGAAAAGAGAATATAGAACAACCTAAAACCAGCCCAAGAGCGGCCTAAAACTAGGAAAAAACCAATATAAATCCTAGATTAGATAACCAAAAAGCCTAAGCCAAAGAGGCTAGACGTCTAGAATTTATATTGGGGCCACAATTCCTAGTCATGGTGGGGTGGAAAAAAGCATGTGGTATTCATTTTTTAACACATTTCCATCTGTCATCTACTCCTTTTGAAGCTATTATGTTCACCTTCTCCAAATATTTAGTAATCAAAGAGATTACTTTGTCGTTTTAGTTACCCACCAAATAAATTTGAGGTTATTCGGAGATCTCATGTCCCGTGAGAATAATTACAGATATTTCAAATGAATTTTCACGAACTGATTTTCCACAAGCTTTGTTAATCGTGCTAATTAATTTCGGAGAAGGTAAATATTTTGAAAGAGAAGTGAGCGGGATTTCAACCAACATCCCTTGATAATTGTTTGAATTTTCTCCCACCTGCTACATATTTAAATTTTTTGTCTCATCTTCCTAGGAGACCACATTCTAAGGGGAGGCCATGACACTAGGGGAAAATATATCTATCCTCTCACAATTAGGTGATGTTTCAACCTGTAACAACATAAAAAACTCATGGTCATTAGTCAAAGGGGGAATATTGGTCTGTTCGAACATCAAAATATTATCCTACTTGATCTACTGTGATATGGGAATCCATATATCCTTGCATCTGTAAGTCCCATGATTTTCTCTCCCACATTTTGCATAGTAAAAAAGTGATTCCTCATAGACGATTTTTTACTTCTAGATGTCGTCTCTAGACATCAGGTTTATGGCCTCTGGAGGTGAAGAGTTAGTAAAGACATTAATACACATCCTGGCTACAATGAGTTTGGACCTAGCTGACGTGGTTGGGTCAAGAGAAGTCAGATCCCTCATCGATTTGTCTATTCCAACTAATACATCCACTTCCCATAACTCCAGGGGTAGTCAGAGAATCCTTAGCCACACAAGACATGTAGATGGAGTGTGGGTTTTTGATTCCAGTCTCCATTTAACAATGGAGAGAGTGGTTATCCCATAGAACCAAGGGCCACCTTGTACAACATGATCCAATTCTTCTTCAAGAGAGAATAAAAACAAGAATATTTTTTCAAATAGGGAAAAAGTGTTTACAAGCCAAAAAAATTTCATTTCTTTCTGATCTAGCTTCTTATTTGATAGATGTTTGGCCTAATCCCTGAAAAAAACCCCATCAAAGTTTAGTTGTACCTTCCACAAGCTCGGTGTACCAAAATATATAGAAATTTCAGCTATGGAGTATCCTATTTCCATTTAGGCTTAAGCTTCTATAATGTCTCCTCTGGTTCTTTTCTGAAAACCTTAGAGACCCATGATCCCGGGCTCTCCCCTGTAATTTTCTCAACCATGCTCCTCTGTTCTCCGCTGGTATATTATTATTACTTTTATTTCTTATCCCTAAATTTTTCTAGCAATGCCAAGTAAAACCAATCATAATTGGGAGAGGGAGCAGTAATTTGGTGTCGATTAGGATATACATGGTTTCACTGCTTGCTTGATGGCATCAACAATTTTTTCATCGGTCTTGAAAGACTTTACAAGAACATTGTCACTTATACCACTTGCAAATAGATCAGTGGGAAAAGACACAATCCCTGCATTAGCACTCTCGAATGCATGTAAAGCAATGGCATCCTCATTATAAAACTTATTGATTTTAAAATTGAGGAGACCTTTGAGAAAGATGAACAGATCTCCTACCTCAACTGTCTAACCACCATGGATTCTCCCTACCCACCATGGATTTTGTCTAACTACTATGGAGGTTTTATTAAATAATGTTGCATGCAGGCTCATCTCCTACTAAGAAAACGTGTCTGGGAGGCTCGTAGTCACCTCAGAGACTTGCATTCTAGTTGTTTCCTTAAAATAAGATATTCTATACTATTGACATTATAGGTATGAGAAGATATCAAATAAAAATATCAATATAATCAATTTAACCTCTATCAACATGTAATTTATAATTTTAGAAAGGTAATACTATTCTAGCTAGGTTGTATTTTATTATTTTCTATAAAATTTACATATACATTGTTTTTCCATCTCTGAGTAAAAATATCCTAATTTTATAAAAATGGTATGTGTATTACAGTAACCTCGTACTAGTACGGGTACCCTTACCTGTCTCCTAGTAACTATGGTATTATCAAACTTATTGATAGCAGAAAACAAAAAATTATTCAATGTATTCAATTCAATGTATTAAACAAAAGAGTAGAGCCCCAAATATAAAGGCTATGGGAGGAAGGAGAATAGTTATAACTGTCCATAAAAAAAAATGTATTAAACTAAACTAATGCTAACATTCCCCCCGTTAATACATTGTTTCTACATATGTACCCCCTAAAACAAATCAAACTTTACCTTGCCGAGAGGCTTGGTGAGAATATCTGTAACCTGAAAATCAATAGGGTAGTATTAGAGCTGAATTTGATGGTTCAAGACCTGTTCACGAATGTAGTGACATTCGACCTCAATATGCTTGTGTTCGTTCATAAAAAACAAGATTCTTCACAAGATTCAACACATATTTATTGTCGCGGTGAATGATGGGAGGTTTCTCTTCAGGAATCCCTATATCTGCAAGAATGCAACGTAACCAAATCACTTCGCACATAGATCCTCGTGCGACATGGTATTTAGCCTCAATGGATGAGAGAGCAAAAAAAGTTTGCTTCTTGCTAATCCATGAGATAGGTCTAGATCCGACATGAAAAACATACCCTAAAGTGGATTTCCTATCATGTCAATGGATCCTGCATAGTCCGAGTCTGTATATCATTGTAAGAAGAACTGAGTGTTCTTCTGATACTCTAGACCAAATTCAACTGTACCTCAGACGTATCTCAACACATGCTTTACTACTATCTAATGACATTTCTTCAGCTCCTGCATAAATCTGGTGAGATAGTACACTGCAAAGAAAAGATCTAGCCTTGTATAAGTCAATTAAATGAGACTCCCCTCAAACTTCCTGTAGTGAGTGTCACCTACCTGTGGTGAATCCTAGAATCTAGATAATTGCAAACCTTTTTCCATAGGTGTGGACCTTGGTTTACAATCTAACATTCCATACTTTTCTAGGAGTGTCTTGGCATATTTCATATGGGAGATGAAGATATGATTCTTCTTCTACCATTTCTCTAAGCCAAGACAATAGTGAAGTAGCCCTAAATCGATCATGTCTAAGGATTTCTTTAGATCATTCTTTACACCATCCACAAGATTGTCAGAACTTCCTGTGATCACAAGATCATCTACGTACAAAACCAGAATAACAATCTTTGTTCCTACCTTCTTGATATACAAATTTGTATCTGAGGGGCTACGAGTGAATCCATGCTACAATAGGTGATCATAAATTTTTATATACCATACCCTATGTGCTTGTTTGAGTCCATAAAGAGACTTTATCAAATGACATACCTTATGTCATTGATGCTCGTCTACAAACCCTTCATGTTGGGCCATTTATACTTCTTCTTTGAGATCACCATTCACAAAGGCACTCTTGACATCCATCTGCTGAAGTTTCCATCCAATTTTTGCTGCCAGTACACAGACAACTCTGATGGTTTTGAGCTTCGCAGTGGCTGCAAAGGCCTCGTCATAGTCAATTCCTTCTTGCTGAGCATAACCCTTTGCAACAAGTCATGCTTTGTGTTTGTCGATTGAACCATTTGCCTTATAATTTGTTTTGAAAATCCATTTGCAGCCAATGGATTTCTTACCTGGAGGTAGATCGACAAGTTCCCACGTCTGATTCTGAAGTAGAGAATCATATTCAACATTCATAGCCTGTTTCCACTGTGGTTGGTCTAATGCCTCACGAACAGTGTCAGGTTCAGTGCTATCAACAACTGAACTCATGAGTGCAAAATTTACCTCATGTTTGGCTTGACTTCGTGCTCTGACTCCTGTAGAATTATCTGGAAGTGAGTTCAGGTGTGCATGCCCAATAGTATTCTACACCCATTTCAGATGTTGGTTCTATTCCTACTGATGTGAAGGCGTGTTTTCCAGTGTGCCTAGATCAGTGAATAAGTCTCCACTCAACTCTTATTCTATCTGAGAAGAATCATCTTGCCCATCATCTGGATGTGTGAGAAATCTATGTGACGAGGTTAGTAATGGATCTCCATTGTGTGGTAGGGAGTCAAAGGATGACTCATCACACACCACATCTCGACTCTCATAGATTATCTTCGTCTCAAGATCCATGAGATGAAATTCCTTTGAGGTAGTACTATACGCCAAGAAAAGACATGGCAGTGTCTTTGGATCGATCTTCTTCCTTTTCTCATCTGGAACATGCATATATGCAGTATAACCAAAAACTCTCAAATGATAGATAGAAGGTTTACGACCAGTCCATACCTCTTCCAGTGTCCTGTTCTGCAAGATCTTTGTGGGTGCCTGGTTGAGTAGATACACTGTTGTCTAGACTACTTTTGTCAAAAACTGATCCTCCAACTTGGTGGTGGAGAGCATACAACGAGCCATCTCCATGACAGTCATGTTGTGTCGCTCAAAAATTCCATTCTGTTGGGGAGTGTAGGGTGTAGTCAGATGTTGCTGAATGCCATGCTGCTTTAGGTATGCTAAGAACTTCTATGATACAAATTCCCCCCTCAATCTGAGCAGAGGAGAAGGAGAGGCTTATCAGACTACCTGGTGGCTTGCTGGTAAAAGGTTTGGAAATTGTCAAATGCCTCACTCTTCTTCCAGAGAAAATATACCCACATTTTCCGTGAGTAATCATCAATGATAAGCTGAAAGTATTCAAAACCTTGGAAGCTAGCTGGCAAGGGTCCGTATAGATTGGTGTGTACAACTTGAAGATGCTCCATAGAATGATAAGAGCTCTATTTGAATGGACCTCTATGTTTTCTACCCGCAAGACATCCCGAATAAACAGGTAGGGAATGGGAGAGTGGAGGAAGCCCTCTTACCATTTCCTTGGCACTGAGCTAATGTAGAGCCCCGGAAGAAATATGACTGTATCGAAAGTGCCATAGTGCAGTGGAATCCGCTATTGAAGTAGAGAGAGAAATATTAGATGAAGTGACCGCATCTAGTGTAAATAGATGGCCCTTCATAAATGCTCGAGCAATAACTAAGTCTCCCTGGGAAATGATGCAGGACTTGACCCCTTTCTGAAAAAATAATTTGACCTGCATTCGATGATTAAGAAGCTGACTCATAGACAAGATATTTGAGGTCAAACCTGGAACATATAGCACCTTCGTGAGTGTACATCTTCATGTCCCAAGAGGAATGATGACATCACCAATCCCCACCACAATATACTCCTGATTATCTGCAATGGTGATCTGATCTCCAGTGGTCCAGTAACTCAGGGTATGAAACAACTTCTTATTACCAGTCATGTATTTACTGGCACCCGAATCAATCAACCAGATACTTTTTGATGGTTACGAAGTTTGTGAGACTAGGAAAATGTCCAGATGATTTTTGTCTGGAACCTCTTCATTAGAGGAGGCATCCCGTTGAGTAGCAATATGACCCTTCTACCTCTGATTACGAGCACGCCATTGGGATTTCTTAGAATATCCTTGGCCAAAAGTGCTCTCTTTGCCAGAGTTTCCATTCTTACTACCATTGTAATAACAGTTCACAGTCGTGTGCGTATTCATGGAGCAAATGTGACACCATCGATCCACCTTGTTGTTCTGCTGCTTTTGGGGTGGCCGTTGTGGCTGCCGCTGAGAAGGTTACTACTATGGATGCTACTTTTGATTCTGGGAGGCTGACTTCCCTTTCTGAGGCTTGTTGTTATGCTTTTGCATCGTGATGAGAGCCTTGTCTTCGAAGGCTTCGTGAACATTCTGAATGGATTCTTTCTGCTGGAGATAATTCACCAATTTGACAAAATTCACCTACTATTGAGTGATGGTCAACATGGTGATCAGTGTCTGAAATCGGGAAGGAAGAGCTTACAAGGTGAGAGGGATTAGTAACTTGTCATCCACCAGTTCACCAAGAATAGAAAGTTCTACACGTAACTCGGCCAAATGCCACAAGAAGGCTTCGACTGATTCGCCATCATGCATACTCATCGTGTGAAGCTTTTTCTAAAGATGCAACATTGTCGTCAGATTCTTGGCTTCATAGACAATACACAATACGGCCCATGCCATAGAGGAAGTGGTTGCTTCCCGAATGTGAGGTTGAACCTCATTAGAAAGGCTCAGAGTGAAAAGAATTAATGCTTTTGCATCGGCCTTTTCATACTTAGCCAAAAGATCAACGTATGTGGGAGGAGCATTCGTGCCAGAAACGATCCCCCAAAGATCTTCAAACTGAAGAATTGTCCGCATCTTGGTTTTCCATGCGGAGGAATTCGGCCCTTTCAAGAGTTGGGCATCAGATAGCAATATTTTTGGAGCAGACATTGTTGGGTGTTGCACAATACACTTGTCGGTTTAGGATTCTAATCAACGTAGGATTATTCTCTACTTCAAATATGTATCCAAATGCTAGACAAAACTAGTCGCAATGTACACCATGTCCACACGTTTAAACGCCAACAATCAACAGGTCTTCAAATCACCATGCAATTCTTCTTTCACAAAAAAGAAATACTGCCATGTTTCTACTTTCAGGAAAAATAAAAAGAATAAATTTTTATTTGCTCCCAACGCAGCAACAGATCGCTGCACACTAACATCCACTTCTCCAAAGACATTTCCAGTCAACTTTCCATGTAGAAATGGAGTTGTGATTTCTCCTTCAGGTAGGTCTCCTATACACAGGTCGTCAATCACTAGATAAACTTCCACGCAGGCCCTCCCCGTGTGCTCAGGTTTGGTCACTGGCTAAAGAATTAATGCCATGCCACAGGTCCTAGATAACTCCAAACAAATATGCCAAAGAGCCACGTCCAACAGTATCTAGGTTTCCAATGCTGCAGGTTTTTTTAGTCTTAATGTGCTTCAAAAAGCTTTAAAATAGCCACTCAACCACATACTGCTAAACTCCAAATCAACCACCATGTTTCCAGAAAACATCTAAGCAAATTCTTCATGCCAAGGAATGTGTGGAAGCTCTGAAACCAATGATAGTAGAAGACGAAGAATGATTCAATGTATTCAATTCAATGTATTCAATATGTTAAACAAAAGAGTAGAGCCCCAAATATAAAGGTTGTGGGAGGAAGGAGGACAATTATAACTATCCATCAACAAACAATGTATTAAACTAAACTAATGCTAACACTTTTTTGAATGATTTTTTTTTTTGATATGGAATATATTATGTATTTTTCGTAATTGGAGCTTCAACAACTTCAACAAATCTGAACCCACTAAAAACCACTCATAAGACACGCAAATCCATTCCCAAAGTTTCGCTACTCATTCTAGTTCATCCTACAAGTGCTCTGGTGGTGGTGTCATCAAAAACCTAGGAGAATGGAGAACCACCATATAAGGTTTCCGTCGAAGCACAAATAAATGCCGTGACCATAACTCTATTAATTTTTGTATACACCTCATTTTTTATGCTTTCAAACATTTTATGTTAAGAAATGGCTACTGAAGCAGTATCCTCCTAATAAGTCACCTTAAAGGGCCTATTAGGATTCATGTGTGATCATACATGGTCACATGGGGTAGACCACAAAATTATGGACATGTTGATATGACGACATATTTTCCTTATCCTCACTTTATTCCCTCTATGGTTCAGATATTATTTTCTCTTATGGCAATTTTTCTCATCATGTTCACTTTGTAACAATCATTTCCTATCTTCTTATTACTTTCATTCATCTTCGATCTATTTCATTGCCTTGATCTTTCTCCGAATTCCACTCCCCATTTATTTCAACCATTTCACCTTAGGTTTCCTCTAACACCGATGCAATATCCCATGAATGATTGTCATTACCCAAATTCACTCAAGTCGAGCATATATGCTTGGTCATTCTAGTTATTCTATTGTCACTCGTTCATCATTCTAATCACTTAAGTCTACTTTCATATTGGACATTTACACACATAATTACATATAGTTATTACAATTATGGTTGCAGAGCGTCCTATTTTGTATTTGGGTCACCTTAATGAATTATAAATGTAGGTATTTTTCTTTAGATTTCCCCTTCTCCACCCATAGTTACTATCTCTCACAATTGTTTTCTTTGGAAATGACCATTCATCAATGGTTGAACACTATAGGTAACTATTTCTTACCCTTATTTTTACTTTTTTTATTATTTGTTATTGTTTTGATGGTTGTTCAATCATTTCTACAGATTAGGGTATATCTATGTTTGATTTATTTTATGCCTTTATCTTATTATGTAGTTCCCCTTGGATTTATCCATATATTGATATCCTATTATTCTAAATCCGACTAGTGTAGCTCTCTTTATCTTATGTATAGGCCTTGGAAACCTATATCTACCTTAGGGATAGTGATACCATCCTCTAGAATTGCAAAATTTACACTCCTTGAGAATGTTTAGTATCTATATCTTGTGTGCAAGCATAGATTTTATCCCCAAAATTTGAGAAAATTATTAGGGATCCATGTGTCTTATTCTACCCTAGGTTAAACAAGATTCAACCTAATTTTTGATTTTCTCTATATTTCATACACAATAAAAAAACTACATAAATTCCTTATTAGAGTTAATCTCGTTTGTAACTCATTTTTCTTGACACCATGTTGACAAACTCTATAAAAAACCTACATAGCTTATATTGTAGTTTATCTTACATAATTCACAATTTACCCTTCCTATCACCATCAACCTCCATGTTTATCTCCATGAATGAGCCTATTAAGGATATTGTAAAACCACTTTCTCTACAAATGATTCATTAGATCCTCATCAACATCTTCAAAGTTCCTTAATAGGATCTTAACACTTTTAGCATACATCAAGACTTAAAATTCAAATAATGATCTTCTCATCTATGATCACTTCCAACATGAACATACCAATTTCACCTTAACTCTAGTAATGATCTTCCATACTTTAATCATCATATCCACCATTAAAATACCAATTATGTCAGATAAGAAAATTCCAATTACACTACCAAGCATAACTATAAACATTCTTAATTTCATGAGAAGATCATCCATGCTACAGCTAGACTCGATTGCATTAATCTTAGTAGATACCTATTTGATGCCATTTACTAGTTTGTGCGGTGCACAACTAATCGTGTTTATGTCCTTTCACCATCCCAAAACACCATCAATGTTGCAGTACTTTAGTAGATCTTTTTTTCTCGATTTCATTCTAGCCAATAGTATCGACCTATGTACTTTTAGCATGGCCAAGTCTTGTAGAGAAAAATGACTATCTTATTCTTTTCTCACTTTTTGGGGCTTCTACCAATGTGTGTCCCTCTCTCACCTCAGGTCCTGGGGAGTCTACATGTTCTTACATTTTTCCTTTTCCAAAAAATAATAACCTCCTAATTTCATCACATTCTTACAATTGTTGCATCTTATGATTATCATTATGCTCATCCTCTAGCTTGGGTGCATCTCCTAATTCCTTCTATCTCTATTTATCCAACACTATAATCAATAAATCAAACAAATCCAACTCCAATAAATATTTAAAGAATAAAACTTTACCATCTAGAATCTCAGAGACTATATCATTCTCCTTATTATCTACTTCATCAATCTAGTCTTTCAATATATTCTTATCATTCTCGAGACTCTACGACCATTGTATCCTATCCTTGATACTTTGGTAATATATATATCTATACTTATAGTCCTTACTCAATGAAATCACATCAGAGTTAATTAATTTTATCTATTTTTTCATACTTAGCGCATCCACCCATTGGTTTTCAATGTTATAAAATGTTTCGATCTACCCATGGGATATCATCCTCAATTCTCTCTACACTACCTTCATCTCATGGCTTCACAACTAGGTGATTTATGTCTTATTTAAATTATTATCTTCTAGTTTTTCTTCTTAGTCTTACTCTTAAAGTTACATGCAACTACTGTACCAAGCATATGAAATATGAGAGAACCATTAAGGTTAGTATGCGGTAGGTATATTCATTTTTGGTGGAGTTCATTATTTCTTTCCCATAATTTCATTATTACATTATTTATAACATTCACTGTCGAATTCAAGTGTTACATCGATATTTTTACACAGACTATTTCATGTTTCACTATTATGAAATGTGATGATATTTGGTTGGGACATATGTATACACCTCATTTTCATGTTTTCTAACCAATTCTATTGTGCATGTGATATAAATGTGTTGAGAAAGTGCCTTAAGAGGCCTACCATGATAGGGATGTGATCAAATTTAGTCACGTAGGCTACACAACAACATTTGAGAGATGTCACTATTATGTCATGTAGTTATCTTATCCTCACTTTATTACCTCTCTTATTCACATATTGTTTCCTCTTATTTCAACTTATATCATTATGTTCACTTGCTTACACTCATTTCAACACTTATTGTTTCTTTCTATCATCCCGAACCTTTGGTATTTCATTTATTATTCTTTGGCTTTCACTCTCCATTGTTTTCCACCATTTAAGCTTAGGTTTCCCCAATGTTTAACAGGATTGTCTATCAAATATTTTTTTGGATTGGTCGTTACCATGGTAGTGGCCATCACCTAAGAGCGATCATATCGGGTATATATAATTGGTCATTCTAGTTTTCTATCATCCGATATTCATCATTCTAAGAACTTCACTCTACTTTCACATAGTAAATTTTATAAAATATTCATATCTATTTGTTAGATTTGGATGTTTTTAAAGGTTCCCATTTTACACCTGGGTCACCATAGTGAGCTAAGACTAGCAGAGGTCTCCTTCTTGAGATTTCCCTTTCTTCATCCATAGTGATTCTATTTGGGTGTTTTTTTCAAGGGGATCATGCATCAAGGGTCACACCACAGGTTAGTACTTCCAACCCTCCTCATCATTTATATTTGTTTATTGTTGTGTGGATGGTTAATCATTTATTTCTATATATTAGAGTATATGCAAGTTTTCTTTTATCTATTTCTTTTTCTTATTATGTTGTGCCCCTTGGAATTACCCATCTCTTGAACTAATAGTATTCTTAAGCCTAGTAGGATGCCTCTCTTTATATTAGCTATAGGCCTTGGAAACCTATTGCTCCCTTCGAGTTAGGGCTACTACCCTCTAGAATTACGACACTTGCATTTCTTGAGCACCTTCGATATCTACATCTTATGCGTAGACCTAGATTTGATCCCCAACATTTGAGAACATCATTGGGAATCCATATTAGCCCATCATATAGTTTCCAACCCAACTATACTAACAAAGATGCCAAGTCATGTAGCTCCCAAACACAAAACACCACTTTTGGTAGTAGCTTTGGTACCTATGATTTTAAAGAAAATGTTTTCCTAAACCATGTTTCTGTTTCTGTTTCTTGTAACAAAGATAAGAACCCTATCAAATCTCTAACATTATCACCTTATACTCATATCAATAAGCATCATATAGGAGCCACGAAACTAGCACTAGAACCTCCCACACTGACTAGTCATACCAATAAGAATTCCATGCAACGCCCATGGAAGTAGGGTTTCTCCAGTGTTTCACATTTTTTAGGGTAAAGTCATTTTTAAGGTTACCTCTATTTTATAAATGATCAACACTCAAATCGAACTAAAAATTGATCAATTCTTATCCCCTCAATTTTTCCAGCCATTGAAATAATTCTATGATCTCACCACCTTACAAGGAACTCTTCGGAGCTCCGTGTCACTACACATATTTGCTGAACCATACGAAATACCAATAAAATAAAATAATGGAACACCGCAAATTTTATAATTATGGAATTTCAAAAGGGGAATTACAAAACATGTAGAAAGTCATGGGTATACAAAAGAATAGAATAGAATATGGCATGCTTCATAGCAGCACTCCGAGTCATTGAACAAAAGAATACCATCAATCTTTATTTTGCATAATTAAACAATGGAGAAATCATAGAAATGTAAGCAGTCATAATTGGGAGAGGGAGCAGTAAATTGGTGTCGATCAGGATATACTTGGTTTCAACGCTTGCTTGAGGGCGTCAACAGTTTTGTAGTCGGTCTTGAAAGACTTGACAAGAACATCGTCGCTTATACCACTCGCAAAGAGAGCGGTGGGAACAGACACAGTGCCCGCATTGGCGCTCCCGAATCCAGATATAGCAATGGCCTCATCGTTATCGAACTTATTGAGTTGAAAATGGAGGAGACCTTTGGGAAAGACGAACACATCCCCTCCCTCGAGTGTCTGAGTGAAAAGCTTGCCTGTGGTGTCAACGAACCCAACTTCAAGTGTTCCGTACAAAACTAACAACAGTTCAGAGGCGCGAGGGTGAGTGTGAGGAGGGTTCACTCCGCCTGCGGGGAACTGCAGCACCGCCATCGACACGCCCAGCCCCGTCACACCCGGAAACTCTGCCATTGCTGCCTTTGTCACTTTCGCTGTCGCCTGCCCCGTCAAATTGTTGTTTCCAATCTCTCGGAATCCTCTGAAGGTGAAGAAATTCTCATCCACAATTACACTCCCGGAGCCAGTCACAAAATCAGTGAGGATATCAGGATCTGCTGCCTTTGTCACCGTTAATACCATACCCAGAGCCAATGCCATAATCATCCACGCTCCATTAATCTCCATCTTTTTCTTTTTACAAGAAGAAACTAGAGCTGTTAATGAATTGGTATGAATTTCAGTGTTCAGGATCGCGTATTTATATTCATTCTCTGCTCTCTTTCAGCCGGCTTTTCTCCCTGGGTTCATCGCCCCTACTTCGATCCCACCGCTCCATGATATATATATATTGATTCATTTCCAATAAATTAAAAGTTCTTTATCGAACCTGTTGACTGTGTTAATCATTTCCGACGGCTTTTTTTATTACTATCGTCTTTATTATTAAGCTGCAATCTATTTGGTAATAGGTTATAATTTCGATGTTTATAATCGGATAATTAAATATAAATGGTGTATGTATCTTAAGATAATAGATTTAATATGCCTATACCCTTAATAAGCCTTATATTGCGGCCATGTAAATAAGTGAAATGTTTAAATCTATCATTTATGATAATTCTCAACTCCCCACCGTACATCTCAAATCCTTTGCAAACTTTTATTAAAAATGGATTCTAAACACTTATATTCGAAATAAATTACTTTCTATAACCTTCATCAAATATGTATTATAATCAACAAAATCCCCATTACATGGAATATATAACCAATGTTAATATGTGAGAATGCGAAATCCATGATTTCAATGCAAGACTAGACAATAATGAATCGACCAATTTTTTTTAATGAAATTATGGAAGACCCTCAAGGTTGTTCGCTTCGTCCTCAACCACTTCTTTAGGTGGCCTCGATTGTGACTTAAATTCTCTTGACAAGCCTATAGTGTGTGGCGTAGACTCTTTATATGCTACCCAAAGGTTATAGAGAGGCTTGCCCTACGGTAAAGCTCTGTATCTTTGGATCATTGGGAAAAATTCAATTTCCTATGATTACCAAAAAAAGATGGAAATACTCGCTTATTAAAAATGAACATAATACTTAAACACGAACTTGTCGCACTCCGTATTATGCGTAAATACATCCAACTATACAATACAAAGTATACTAGGCATTCGCACTTAGGACTCTATTAGAATCATTTGATGACCTAAATCGATAAGAACACCTCACGAGACAACTAAAATCCACTCAATCAAAGAAAATAGAAAAAAAATACTACCATTTTCACACTATTATTTTGATACATGAAGACTTCAACTCTTTTCCATTCTAGTCCCAATCTTAAGATCCAAATTACCATCCTTAATTTTAGATAACTCAAGTTTAAGCTAACCACACGTTGTAATGAAATACAAGCTATTAAACTTATCCATCAATGTGTGATCACAAAATAATTTTTTTGGTGGCACACTAATTAGGGTCCTTCTTATGAAAATTGTTATAATGTCAAAATATTTTATCATGATCCTCCGTTTACCATGACATGCAATGATATATCAAGGATACCAATAATTACACTTAGCCATAATCAATGAAGAAAACAAATGTAGTGGTGTATATCAAGAAAATTTCAAAAACTCACAATCTTAAAGTCAAGATTTCCTTCAAAACAAAACATTTCAATCCATACTAATGAAAAAACATGACCACAACAATCAAATCTTAATATCATCAACAATTGAGACAATCTTCCCACTATTTATCACCTTCAACTTTCACCTCTCCTACAATAATCTAGTCAAATGGCCTTAACATTATTTGATGAAGTAATTGATTGAGAGTTAGAGAAAAACCACTTTATATTCTATAGCTATAGAATTCGCACTCAAAACATACACACCGACCAATTCAAAAAATAATGAAAAACCATAAACATTTTTTTTTTTAATGAAATTTCAAAAGCTATCACAAAAACATCACCAAAGCTATCACAAAAACATACAAACCCCAATATCCTCAACAATCAATAATTGATAATTGAAGTATATGACATGAAATGTAACATTACATTTATCCACTTGGGAAGTGAAAGAAATGAAATGTATTATTCTATGTGTCTATTTGGGATACATCAGTTATAAAATTTAGAACAAATTTAAAAATAACTAAAAACCTATTGAGTTACATTTGACTCCTACACCATGTCAACATTTCAAAACAATTATAATTTAGAAATTTCATGATTTTAAATCCCTTGCCACAATTTTTGACATAAAAATAACTCCTAAGACCATATCAAATGATGAGTAATAAGAACTTAAAAATAACATATAGATCCTATGTATAATAATTTTTTTACCGAGATTATTATAATCCCTACATATTTTGAGAAGCCAAAAATATATCAATCTATCTTTGAAAATTAGAACCCCATAATCAGAATAACTAATTTGTTTATAACATAACTTTCCTTTAAGTCATGAGAACATCACCAAATATTGAAATGAAATTATGAAGTCTCTCTCTTCAGAATGAACGTAATAAGTCTACTGTTACATGGAAAAGTTTTTGCAATTGGTATGATAGCTAGTTCAATGGTTAAAAACATTATATATTTAACATATTTAGTCGTAATATATATTAATCCATGAAGAATCAACAATATTATACTATTTGATTCTTCAATAGAAAAGTTGTTTTTCCAAATTTCCATTATGTCGTCTTCCTTCACATATATCTATATAAAATATTCTAAAACAATGTTGATATCTTTCCATCTAAAAATTGGTTAATTATTTTTTTTAAAATCGGTAAAAGGAGGGTTATGGCAGGGTCCCTTCCTTGTTATAACATGGATCTACTATCCAAATATAGCCATAATAATTTCAAGAAAAGAGAATATAGAACAACCTAAAACCAGCCCAAGAGCGGCCTAAAACTAGGAAGAAACCAATATAAATCCTATATTAGATCAACAAGAAACCTAAGCCAAAGAGGCTAGATGTCTAGAATTTATATTGGGGCCACGAATCCTAGTCATGGTGGGGTGGAAAAAAGCATGCGGTATTCATTTTTTAACACATTTCCATCTGTCATCTACTCCTTTTCAAGCTATTATGTCCACCTTCCCCAAAGATTTAGTAATCAAAGAGATTACTTTATCATTTTCGTTCCCTATCAAATCAATTTGGGGTTATTCAGGGGTCACATGTCCCATGAGAATAATTACGGATCTTTCAAATGAATTTCCACGAACTGATTTTCCACAAGCTTCATTAACTATGCTAATTAATTTCAGAGAAGGTAAATATTTTGAAAGAGAAGTGGGCGGGATTTCCACCAACATCCCCTGATAATTGTTTGAATTTTCTCCCACCTACTACATATTTAAAATGTTTGTCTCATCTTCCTGGGAGACCACATTCGTAGGGGAGGCCATGACACCAAGGGAAAATATATCCATCCTCTCATAATCAGTTGATGTTTCAACCTATAACAACATAAACAACTCATGGTCGTTAGTCAAAGGGGGAATATTGGTCTGTTCGAACATCACAGTATTATCCTGCTTCATCTGTTGTGATATGGGAATCCGTATATCCTTACATCTATAAGCCCCATGATTTTCTCTCCCACATTTTCCACATTAAAAATGTGAGTCCTCATAGAGGAGTTTTTACTTCTAGACCTCGTCTCTAGACATCAGGTTTATGGCCTTTGAAGGTGAAGAGCCAGCAAAGACATTAATACACATCTTGGCTACAAAGAGTCTAGACCTAGCTGACGTGGTTAGGTCAAGAGAAGTTAGATCCCCCATCGATTTATCTATTCCAGCTAATACATCCACTTACCATAACTCCAGGGGTATTCCAAGAATCCTTACCTACCTACCATGGATTCTCTCTAACTACTATGGAGGTTTTATTAAATAATGTTGCATGCAGGCTCATCTCCTACTAAAAATATGTGTCTGGGAGGCTTGTACTCACCTTAGAGACTTGCATTCTAGTGATTTACTAAAAATAAGATATTCTATACTATTGACGTTATAGGTATGAGAAGATATAAAATAAAAATATCAATATAATCAATTTATCCTCTATCAACATGTAATTCATAATTTTAGAAAGGTAATACTATTCTGCTTAGGTTGTATTTTATTGTTTTCTATAAAATTTACATATACATTGTTTTCCATCTCTGAGTACGCAGATCCTAATTTTATAAAAATGGCATGTCTATTCCAGTAACCTCGTACTAGTACTGGTACCCTTACCTGTCTCCTAGTAACTATGATATTAACACACTTATGAAGTGCTTTTTTACCCAAAGTTAGATTCGTATTGAATTCAACACCAATATTGTCTCAGGATACCTAAAGAGGTGGAAAACAAACTTGCTAACCATGTGCTATAGAGAAGAGCACCATAAGGGAATTTAAAACTCTATACTGGAAAAGATATGTCTCCTCACCAAAAAGGAATAATAGAGCGAGGCACTATATAATCAAATGGTAAGCTATAAAGTATTAGTTTTTGAATGAAAAAATAAATTGATATGGAAAATATTATGTATTTCCATAATTGGAGCTTAAGTGGAAGAACATTACAAACACATTTGTATGGTTATGAATTCTTACTACTTATGTAATATCTCTGAAAATTGGTGGAATTCTTGACAGTGAAAAAACCCCAAAATAAGTCCAATTCCAACTTCAACAACTCTGAACCCACTTAAAACCACTCATAAGACACCCAAATCTGTTCCCAAAGTGTCACTACTCATTGTAGTTCATCCTATAAGTTCTCTAGTGGTGGTGTCATCAAAAACCTAAGAGAATGGAGAACCAACATATAAGGTTTCCATCGAAGCACAAATAAATTCCATGACCATAACTCTATTGGTTTTTGTATACACCTCATTTTTTATGCTTTCCAACATTTTATCTTAAGAAATGGCTATTGAAGCAATATCCTCCTAATAAGTCACCTTAAAGGGCCTATTAGGATTCATGTGTGATCATACATGGTCACATGGGGTAGACCAAAAAATTATAGACATGTTGATATGAAAACATATTTTCCTTATCCTCACTTTATTCCCTCTATGGTTCAAATATTATTTTCTCTTATGACCATTTTTCTCATCACGTTCATTTTTAAGAATCATTTCCTATCTTCTTATTACTTTCATTCATCTTCGATCTATTTCATTGCCTTGATCTTTCTCCGACTTCCACTCCCCATTTATTTCCAAAATTTCACCTTAGGTTTCCTCTAACACCGATGTAATATCCCATGGATGATTTTCATTACCAAAATTCATTCAAGTCGAGAATATATGCTTGGTCATTCTAGTTATTCTATTGTCACTCATTCATCATTTTAAGCAGTTAAGTCTACTTTCATATTGGACATTTACACACATAATTGCATATAGTTATTATAATTATGGTTGCAGAGCCTCCTATTTTGTATTTGGGTCACCACAATGAATTATAAATGTAGGTATTTTTCTTTATATTTCCCCTTCTCCACCCATAGTTACTATCTCTCACAATTGTTTTCTTTGGAAATGACCATTCATCAATGGTTGAACACTATAGGTAACTATTTATTACCCTTATTTTTACTTTGTTTATTATTTGTTACTGTGTTGATGGTTGTTCATTCATTTCTACAGATTAGGGTATATCTATGTTTGATTTATTTTATGCCTTTATCTTATTATGTAGTTCCCCTTGGATTTATCCATATATTGATATACTATTATTCTAAATTTGACTAGTTTAGCTATCTTTATCTTATATATAAGCCTTTAAAACCTGTATCTACCTTAGGGATAGTGATACCATCCTCTAGAATTGCAAAATTACACTCCTTGAGAACGTTTGGTATCTATATCTTGTGTGCAGGCATAGATTTTATCCCCAAAATTTGAGAAAACTATTAGGGATCCATGTTATCCCATCATATATTATGGATCCATGTGTCTTATTCTGTGTAACGCTCGCTCACTCGACGACGTCGACAACGACGATGACGACACTGCGAACAAACCAACGTCCCGAAAATGCGACAAACTTTTTTTTTTTTGATAGCGTGCTCGCATACAGGCTCAAACTAGATTAGTCCCGTTAATGCTTCGGGAACGATGATAAGAGGAGTTAAGTCTCATTCGACGTTTCGCCAAGAATAGGAGGTTCGACTTTCGAGTTAGATTGATTAATGTCAGGTACCATTGTGTGGACAAAATACCTATAAGGGTAGCCCGAGGGCACGATACCATTAATTTTGAAGAGAATTCATTAACAACTTTCAATTTGCCTTTTTATTTATTTTCATATATATATATATATATATTTACCTACCTATATAGATGTTTACTTTATTATTCAATAAGTTACGTTACTTCGAAATTTAATACATTAATATATGTATATACACATGAGCAAAGGAAAGAGCCACACTATACACTAAGTGTACTAAACACAAAACTATTTCATCGCGTTATAAAAATTCCTATGTTTTGAAACGCATTACACTAATTGCATTTAGGAGACTTGTTGGAAAGGGTAGAGGCTGCATGGCTCTAGTTTATAATATAAATAGTTGTATTCTTAATAGGTCCCAAATCAAACTTGTTTTAAATGCTATGGTTGGGGGCGGTGGCTCAACCACCACCAGCCGAACTCCTTTTAAACTTCTCCATTGGCGTGCACGCCACTCCCACTGGCCGCATTCAAGGCGTCAAACAATGTTTTCAATTGTTCACCTAATACCCACGCCAAACCGAGGAACCATGGCGCAAGACAGGCGTTTTTACCACGTTTCACCGCCCCAGGCCGCGTGAACAGTAGGGAGGAAGATGTAGACGGAGCTACAGGCCAGAAGGAGGCATACAGACCCGTTTTAAGTCTGCCCGGGCCGTGTAAACAATAATCCGCCTAGATTTGTAGTCTCTGACCTGCAAGAAGTTCAGCCCACCGTTTTTCACGCTGTCCTGGGTGCGTGGGCACAAGAAAGGGAAGCAGGAAGGTCTAAGGTGCATGAGGAGGCGTGAGCTCCGGCTGTCTCGGCCCTGGCCGCGTGGAATCACATCTGGTGATCAAGGGAAGCTCCAGGCGCAAGGGAAGGCGTTATTCCAGTTTTGACTGCCCTTGGCCGCGTGAGGAGGCAGATTACCTCCACTTTCATTGGGTACTGCATTGTGTGCGGGGCGTGGGGTGCTCGTAAGCGAGCAGACAGAGCACGAAAGCCACAAAGGCAGTTTCAACGAACAGGTTGCCAACTATGTTGTTATCTGCTCAGTATCGGATGCATTCCCCAAAACGGGTTTCTCCTTTAAAATATTTTTATCAACAGATTGTGGGACAGAGGAGGCGCCCCAGAACTCGTTTTTGAAAGCATTGCAGCTGTTTAAAGTTCGCTGTGACAGTATGCTCGTGGAGCACGAATTACTTACCCAAACAAGATTGAATGACTTACTACAAGACTTATTTATTTGCTATTGTATCCTTGCAGTATTTCAAATTTGAGTACTTGATTAATACAATTAGAAATTGACGGCAGGCTGCTATGATTTGAAATCTATAATTCCATAAGTTCCCTTGCGTATTTTAGTTAATATTATATACTGGCTATAGCTTTCAATGGTATACTTTTTTAATTTTAAGGGGGTATATAACAGTGTATTGTTACCAGCATATCCATTAGTTTGAATAATACCTAAATATGGATAATATTCAAACTATTAGTGTCTTTGATATACATTAAGGAGTGTGGGTATTGAACTTGATAGGTTAAAGTATTTGCATTATAATTTTATTTCTACCCAACCCTATTTATAGACATTGCATGGGATTTCAAGTGGTTCGATTTCATTTCCTTTGTTAGCTAGCCGTGGATTTTACAATAGATTCAAGGATGAATAAAACATAAAGGGACTAGAGCTTGAAAGTGTTTTTATTGGCATATTACAAGTCATTAACAACTTAAGTCTTTCCAACAAGTATACAAGAAGAAAATAAGGTACTATTTTTCCCATCCATTCAACACCTCTCCTTCAAGTAATAAGATGAAAATTAACATATATTTAGTACCAATTTCCAACACCTTTCAAGAGGACTCCAAAATTACTTCCATTAACTTTAAAGCAAGGTCAACTAACATGTAAACAAAATTGACATACTCATGAGAAGTACCAAATCAAGTAAGAAAGAGAATAGATAAAATGTCGTCCTTTCAACCTTTAATTCCATCCCTATCACATGCTTATTATTGGAGTTCAAAAGAACAATTTTCATTCAATATTTGTTACAACACTTTCCAATAATCTTAAAGCAAGAAATGTTTTCCTTCCAATGCAACTTTCCTTAAAATCTTTTACAACACATTCTACTTTATGTAGAACAAATTTGCAATTATGTAAAACTAGAGAAAGCAAGGCAATATTACATTTCTTTCTCCACTCAAGGTGGGTAATTACATGATATTTGTAACAATGTCAACAACAAGGTTCTTGTGCTCCCAAGAGTTCTTCTTCCATACTCCAAGTTCCATGAAGATTAATCACAACCAAGATAGGGGGATAGGCAACACTCTCCTCCCAACCAAATCTCAATGGAGAAGAGAAGCAATCTCCTCCATTGACCCCCGAGCCCCAAACACAACACAATGGAGGGTGGTCTCCAACACAAGGCAACTATACATGCTTCCACAATACAAGTTCTTCACAACATTCAAGATAAAAATAGATGAACAAGAGACACACAATAACATTAAACATTACACAACAAGGCTTGCATCCAAGCCAACAAGAGAAGGAACTATGGGGATATTTCCCTTATGCCTCCCAAATGAGATGAGATGCCCATCTAAAACCCTCCACAATATACACAAGCCCCTATGACTCTTATGCCTCCCTCAAGCACCCCTTATTCCTCCCATACTCTTATGCCTCCCTCCTCTTATGGCTCCCTCAAAGACAAGGTAGAATGTAAACATTCCTACCCAAGATGGGCATCCCTCTCAAACTCCCTCCACAACATCCTAATCTACTCTTTTGCCTCCCTCAAGACTATCCCCATAGACCTCTCCTATACTATACAACAAGCATTCAAACCCTTTTTCACAATATCACCAAAGTAAACATGCATTTCTTTTTCACAATTTTTAGCATAAAAGCAATAATAATAAGAAGCAAAAACAAAGGAGAGGGTTCCCTACCTCTCCATTGGAGAAGCCTACACCAAGAAACTTGTCCAAGCTCCTTCCCAAATCAATCCAAGCATGCAAGTCCAAAAACTCTCTCTATCTCCTTCTCCCAATTCCTCTCTCTCCCAATAACAAAGAACTCTTCAACAACACCAAAAAAAACAAAGCTCTAACCCCCTCAACAAGAGAGGAAGTTTCAATAAATAGAACAAAGGTAAGGGTGAGGGTGATGTGGCTCCATGTAGGATGCCACATCACACATCCTCAACCATCTCCCAAGGTCAACTCAAATCCCAAAACACCATAAATGGGTGGTTGGGTTGAATGACCACTCTCTTCCACAACCATCCCTTTCCCATGTGCCTTAAGGTACAAAATAAATGCAAAATGAAGAAAAAGTGCACTCCAAGTCAAAATCACTTCCCAAAACAATAACTAATCCCTTTTTGGGCTTCCCAACCCATAGATATGGTTGGTAAGGGGTTTTGGGAAGTGTGGGACAAGTTTAACTTGTCCCACAAGTCCTCCAAAATTGCCCTCAAACTCAAATTCGAGTTTTCAAGAGATTTGGAGTGGTCAACACTCAAGATAAGCATTCAAAACAAGAGACAACACATGGCTCAAGGAGCCAACCAACAAAATTTATTACACCCACATGACTAAAACAAGATAATAAATTAATCTAAACATACTTAGCAAAAGTAATAGAAGAAGGGCATCCCAAATGAAGTCACCTACTAAAGTAAATAAAAAAATTAAATAAAATTCTCAACCCCATGGTCACATTAGAACATTACCCCTTCAAGCAATTTCCTCAACACATACAAGAACAAGCTAACACAATACAGTTTACAAGTTGCCTTGATGACCAATGTTGTAACCACCCGGCATCCTGTTGTGTTTGGTCCCCAATCCCCCTCATGGTTGTGATCATGCTGTGTTTCTTGCAAAAATGCAAAATACCCTCTTCGGCCTGGCGGCCATGTCAAAATATCCAAAATAATCATATGCATGAAATTTATTAACATCCTTAATAGGATCTTAACACTTTTAGCATACATCAAGACTTAAAAGTCAAATAATGATCTTCTCATCTCCGATCACTTCCAACATGAACATACCAATTTCACCTTAACTCTAGTAATGAGTTAATCTCATTTGTAACTCATTTTTCTTGACACCATGTTATCAAACTCTATGAAAAACCTACATAGTTTATCTTACATAATTCAAAATTTACCCTTCATATCACCATCAACCTCTCTGTTTATCTCCATGAACGAGCCTATTAAGGATATGAAAAAACCACTTTCTCTACGAATGATTAATAAGATCCTCATCAACATTGTCAGAGGTCCTTAATAGGATCTTAACACTTTTAGCATACATCAAGACTTAAAAGTCAAATAATGATCTTCTCATCTATGATCACTTCGAACATGAACATACCAATTTCACCTTAACTCTAGTAATGATCTTCCATACTTTAATCCTCGTATCCACCATTAAAATACCAATTATGTTAGATAAGAAAATTCCAGTTACACTACCAAGCATAACTATAAACATTCTCATTTTCCTGAGAAGATAATCGATGCTAGTGCTAGACTTGATGCCATTAATCTTAGTAGATACCTATCTGATGCCATTTACTAGTCTGTGTGGTGCACGACTAATCATGTTTATGCCCTTTCACCATCCCAAAACACCATCAACGTTGCAGTACTTTAGTAGATTTTTTTTTATCAATTTCATTCTAGCCAATAGTATTGACCTATGTACTTTTAGCATGGTCAAATATTTTAGAGAAAAATGACTATGTTTTTCTTTTCTCACTTTTTGGGGCTTCTACCAATGTGTGTCCCTCTCTCACCTTTGATATCTACATCTTATGCGTAGACCTAGATTTGATCCCCAACATTTGAGAACATCATTGGGAATCCATATTACCCCATCATATAGTTTCCAACCCAACTATACTAACAAAGATGCCAAGTCATGTTGCTCCCAAAAACAAAACACCACTTTTGGTAGTAGCTTTGGTAACTATGATTTTATAGAAAATGTTTTCCTAAACCATGTTTCTGTTTCTTGTAACAAAGATAAGAACCCTATCAAATCTCTAACATTATCACCTTATACTCATAGAAATAAGCATCATATAGGAGCCACGAAACTAGCACTAGAACCTCCCACACTGACTAGTCATAACAATAAGAATTCCATGTAAGAAACATGGTTGCTCATCGTTACATGGAACACCCATGGAGGTAGGGTTTCTCCAGTGTTTCACATTTTTTAAGGTAAAGTCATTTTTAAGGTTACCTCTATTTTATAAATAATCAACACTCAAATCGAACTAAAAATTGATCAATTCTTATCCCCTCAATTTTTCCAGCCATTGAAATAATTCTATGATCTCACCACCTTACAAGAAACTCTTCAGAGCTCCGTGTCACTACACATATTTGCTGAACCATGCGAAATACCAATAAAATAAAACAATGGAACACCGCAGATTTAATATTTATGGAATTTCTAAAGGGGAATTACAAAACATGTAGAAAGTCATGGGTATACAAAAGAATAGAATAGAATATGGCATGCTTCATAGCAGCACTCCGAGTCATTGAACAAAAGAATACCATCAATCTTTATTTTGCATAATTAAACAATGGAGAAATCATAGAAATGTAAGCAGTCATAATTGGGAGAGGGAGCAGTAAATTGGTGTCGATCAGGATATACTTGGTTTCAACGCTTGCTTGAGGGCGTCAACAGTTTTGTAGTCGGTCTTGAAAGACTTGACAAGAACATCGTCGCTTATACCACTCGCAAAGAGAGTGGTGGGAACAGACACAGTGCCCGCATTAGCGCTCCCGAATCCAGATATAGCAATGGCCTCATCGTTATCGAACTTATTGAGTTGAAAATGGAGGAGACCTTTGGGAAAGATGAACACATCCCCTCCCTCGAGTGTCTGAGTGAAAAGCTTGCCTGTGGTGTCAACGAACCCAACTTCAAGTGTTCCGTACAAAACTAACAACAGTTCAGAGCCGCGAGGGTGAGTGTGAGGAGGGTTCACTCCGCCTGCGGGGAACTGCAGCACCGCCATCGACACGCCCAGCCCCGTCACACCCGGAAACTCTGCCATTGCTGCCTTTGTCACTTTCGCTGTCGCCTGCCCCGTCAAATTGTTGTTTCCAATCTCTCGGAATCCTCTAAAGGTGAAGAAATTCTCATCCACAATTACACTCCCGGAGCCAGTCACAAAATCAGTGAGGATATCAGGATCTGCTGCCTTTGTCACCGTCAATACCATACCCAGAGCCAATGCCATAATCATCCACGCTCCATTAATCTCCATCTTTTTCTTTTTACAAGAAGAAACTAGAGCTGTTAATGAATTGGTGTGAATTTCAGTGTTCAGGATCGCGTATTTATATTCATTCTCTGCTCTCTTTCAGCCGGCTTTTCTCCCTGGGTTCATCGCCCCTACTTCGATCCCACCGCTCCATGATATATATATATATTGATTCATTTCCAATAAATTAAAAGTTCTTTATCGAACCTGTTTGACTGTGTTAATCATTTCCGACGGCTTACTTTCAAAAGGAAATCAAAAGGAAATTACACCACATAGGATGACTCTGAGTTGGATTCAAAAATATGTAGATTACTTCCATGTGTTCAAAGACTTGAGCAAATCATTGTTTCTAATACCAATTTTGAATATAGCGGTTGGAATAGACATAGTCCCCATATTTAGGATATAGATAGAGAAAATGCCTTCTCAATTAGTGGGGTAAATGTCCCTCCCCCATTGATCACATTTTCTTTCACGAGGGTTACCATAAATAAAAACAATAATTATTTTTTTGTTATTTGGAAGAATAATTTCTTTTAAGGTTCCAACATTAGATACATACATTTACTTTCATGATATTAAAATCAAGCATTGAAGTTCCTAGTTATAGACAGAAGCTGCAACAAAATTGAAGGCTCCTTATTTCAGCTATTTAACCATGAACCCAAAATCATATGGTGCTCTACAATATAGAAAATACAATGCATCAACATTTTCAAAAGTCAATTTCAAGAAATCGAAAACAAAGAGCATGGAATATATATACATTATCAAGGAATGACCAAAATGTGATTTCGATGGATGTTTTTTCGAAACTGATGAAATAATCACAGATGTTTGTAAATTTAGGATTTACCACATTAGCTACTTCAAAAACAACTATAAAATGATGGTGTGAGGCTCCTCCATATAAAGGACACCCTTGATCTTAACATTTATTTGGCTATTGCAGAAGTGAATATTCCAAATAAATAAAAAATTGAATCTTTAACATTGGTCAAAGATTTATAAGGGAAAACATGTGTACACATATTCATCATCTCAAGAAACTAAAAAACTATTATTTTAGATAAGAATTAAAAATATTAACAAACACACAAAATAAAGGATAGCTTTGAGGTTAACACCCATGAGGGGAATACAATAAAGTAAATATTCAATGTCACAAAACAACTATAGGGACTTAGACATATTGATGAAATTTCATGGATGGCGACCACAATGGAAACGACGCAATAATTTTTCCACTCAAAGCTGAATGATCGAGAATCCTCACGCATTTTCCATTCTAAACACATTGTTCCTGCCCTCGGAAGGAAGGAACCTATCTGTTAAGAAATTATTGAGAGAATTTTAAATTTTTGATTCACGCATAATCGACCACATCTTGAGCATAGACGTGGTGCCCACTAGATCAAAATAATTTCCATCAACCATGTTAGTTTCGTAGGTATGTAGGTGGGACTAGGTGTTGCATTTGCATGGTCTCTTTTTCAACCTCTTACAGGTAGGAAATCCTACATATGTTTTAATCCTTGACACTTTTCCCTTCCCCACCACACCCTTGAGCTTGTCCTACATCTTCTTCTGGGATTCGGGATTAATATCAATTTTTTCAACATCCCACTCTATCAGTAGTGTCGTTATGTGGGTTCTGTGAAATATGACTTCCTTTGTACAATTAAAAGTTTAAAATACCATGAATAAGAATTAGTTTTACAAAATATAATTTCCATGGTACCATTAAAAAAAAAAAACCATGAACATAAATGAAATCCTAACGAAAAACAATGAAAGTAGAAAATTAGAAAGAAAAACAAGTAAAATGTTGTAGAACTCTCAAAACCTTTCCTTATTCTCAACTCTCATATTAAACTCCCAAGTATCACATATATAGATAAGATCATCCATAAAAGGTATAACCATGGAAATCATGAAAAAAAACCTATTTCAAAACTTGAAAATTAATCAAAACCCATTTTAAGGACCGGTAATAATCATTCTTGTTTATACTAGATATTTTGTGCTAACGATTTCTTAGATAAAGTATGAATTACAATAATGACACTCCATATATCTGACATCAATGCTTCCCATTTGATTGCAATCACCAATCTTGTCCATGATTAAATACAAATACTTTCCTCAACCATTTATCTCTTTCCTTGTGTTAGATTTTGTGACTCTTCATCTAGTTATAGGAAACAAAACATTACATAGCCATTAAAAGGTAATTTTTTCAGTTGGTAGCTATTAAGAAAAACCTAATAATTAGAAAATATTACATTAAATAGGATTCTTGCTTGTACCAATTATTACTATCAAGGCCTCATTCTGTTGCTTCATCGTCATTTCCTTTCCCAGCACCCTTCAATCCCCATCGCCCTTGCCTCCCCTAACCTTGGTCCTTCCACTGCCCCCACTACTCCTTTAGGTTGAAGGAAGATCATAACCAAAAACCCATTATACCCTATCGATCATCCTTTCCCTTTCTAAATAAAACTTTGTAGTAACAAAGACATTGAGTCTGCTAAAAATATGCTACACATTAGTAATCTTGCTGGTGCCTCTGCTATGGAAAGGGAGGAATACCTTCTTAATAGAATTGTAAAATTGGAAAAGGAGGTTGGGGTTTTGAAAGAAGATATCAAACATGTTTCCAAGGGAGAATGCAAAAGGAAGCTTCAGAATGATCCTGAACAAGATAATAATCATATTCTGGAAGTCTACAAGAAGCTAAATTCATTGGATAATAGACTGGAAAATGCAAAAGGAAGACATGGTTACATCCTCTCTATTCTCAAGGCTATTTATAACTTCATGGAGCAACATATAAAAAGTGTTTGCATGATCAGTGACATTTCTCCTGCCATTTGGGATTCAAGACAAGAACTAGACGTGATTCTCTCACAGCTGGACAAAAAGTATCCATCCCACGTCACTGCCCTTGCACTCTTCACCACTCTATAGAAGGTGAGGACAAAGATTGATAGAGCAGATAAGTGAAAAATATTTTCCTTACTCCTGGTTTCCATTATTTTGTTAGGATGTTGTTTTCATACTGCTTTGTTGCAGTTTTGTTACTATTTGATCCTTTTTGTATAGTTTCTCAGATAAATATAGTTGGTTACTCATGTATAATATGAATGCTAATCCAAACTTAATGTATTTACTACATTATCTGGATTTTGAGCCTTTTTGTAATAGGGTATAGTCCCTTCAAAACTATTGACTGCATTATCTGCTCTATCTGACTTTTGAGCCCTTTTTGTAATAGGGTATAGTCCCTTCAAAACTATTTACCCCTAATAAAAAAATTATTACTATCTAATTTTAATAGTGAAAATGATAATTTTAATGTAAATATTAGTATGAACACAAGACCAAGAATCACCAATTTGAACAAAAATCAACTGGAATGCATATCCATTATTGTATAAATGTAATTTCATTTGCTTTTGGGGTTTATCTTATACTTTTGAGTAAAATTGGATGTTTTTAATGCTTAAAACACATGCATATGGTTGACTGGATATTATAATAATTTTTTTATTCAGGTTTATTATGAGAAGATCAAGATTATATTGAAATGGTAACAATTATTTGTTTTTTTTCTACTTTACCAAGTTAAATATACTATCTATAAAGCTATCACAAAAACATCCCATTTACCATGCTTTTTGGCAATAAAATTCAACAACTTCCTCATCTCAACGTAGGATGACATGTTTCTCTCAACATGTACACATCTCTATAGTTTCTTATCGAAAGTACAAACAACTTCCCCTCTAAATGAAGTTGTGTATATCTATCCACATAATTCAATATATGCCATTACCGAGAGAAAATGTTGACATTGCGAGTATTGAACAAGGGATTAATTTTATAGATATCTTCATAGTACATTTTTTCAGATATCTATGCATCTCATTCTCTTTCTCCTTTGAGCATCCCAAAATATTTTTTTTTCCCTGATACTACTAACAATAAGACAAAAACATTCTCTTGTGTTCCTTCAAATAATTTTCCCACCCATAAAATTCTCCTCCCTTGATGCCATTCTTGACTTCCCTTCGCCTCTACAATGTTTCACCTTCGCTATTTATTATTGCATTTTTTAACCAGGGTTATAGGTTATAATATGTTTATAATTTAATTTTGGCAATTTTTTGTTATTTTTTTTAATCCATATCATCACATAAATTTACAATACAAAGTACCAACACCAATGTTAATATAATCATTTCTTTACCATATGAGACATGCATAAAACGTTTACTCCTAGAGAGAAACAAGAGAGGATAGAAAAAAAAAACTTCGTTATTATCACCTAGTGATTATTTCCCTTTTAAGAAAAAGGTTCGAATGAGGAACCATTTTTTTATTATATAAGGTAATAATACATATTTTGAAGGGATCAAGAACCATGTACAACCAAAAGATAAATCATTGAGGCACAAAGGCAATACATCAAGGATCAAGGCCATAGAGGTCACAAGTGAAGCAACTAAACAAGCAAAAGAAACCAAATGTAGGGAAAACACAAAAGGAGAAAGGGCCCCTCAAAGAAAACCAGTCAAAACAACTTGACCATCTACCCACAGGAGAACCCTAACAGGTGAGGATCCATTTTTCAAAATGTTATATTTTACTCATAAATTTTTAAAATTAGGTCTCTTGAATAAAGTCCTTATAGGTTTGTGTTTATTTCATTCGTCCTTTGCATTTTTAACAAATAAATTTAATTTTGATGTTAAGAGGAAACGAAGGTTAAAAAAGTGACCATGGAACAACATCAAACATACCGAGCTTACAAATAATTTTCCAAGGACTTCAAGTATTACCAATTCCTCTGCAACAATTCTCAAAAGTTACATGAAAGGATTGGTGCAAGTTATATTATTGAGACAAAGGTTTATTTTTAAGAGTTCGATAAGTTTTACTTCCAGCCCTAGAAAGGGATGAGTATATAAGGAATATCCCCTAATGTACGATCACTTAATGAGTGGTTACAAAATCTATGAATGTCAACTCCTTAATAATAATTATGATTTCAAGATGAAAAATCTATTTTATTATAAATGAATCACACCTTCTTACCAAGAAACACCCCCTTACCAAGAATGGGGATCAACGTAACTTACCCGAAACACATTCATTATGGTATACATTCTATACAAATGGATTTATAGTGTGGTATAATTCAAAACAAACTGAGAGAGAGTAAGACCAAAATCACCCCTATTGATGGGTTCCCATGACCATAGTATACACCTTTATTTAAGCACCATGTTTGAATAAATAAATTATATCCATAATTACCAAAGAAAATATTATAGTAAAAAATATTGGTCTTCTCCCAAAGGAGATTAATATTACCAATTTAGAACATCTGGTAAGCCTTATCTATGAATCCTCAAAATATAAAAGCACATTATCCTGAAGAAAACCAAATCTTATGAAAGAGTGAACCATCCCATAAAAAATTTACAAAGTCTATATTGATTACCATAACCATCTCCATGATGTAAATTGTCATCATAGAAAGCAAGGAGACACATAATTCACTACCCAATTCACTAACACTCAATATTACATAAATTCAACATCCATCAATTGATCCAAACTATATAACATCATAGCCAATCCACTGGAGATAAATAGAGCATCATGAAGGTCACTAAACCAAAGAGGACTAAATAAGTCATATGAGTCTCTCAACTAAATATGACTTAAAAAATTGTCTCTGCACCAAAGGAGGATAAAATATCACACATGTCACTCCACCAAAGGAAGACTGAGTGACCAATATTCTACTCTCTCGGGTGAAAGATAAGCCTCTATGATACGAAAAGTGGAAATATTTGAAGCCACTATCCAATACCATCACCCATTGTCATAAAGCCACTGTCCAATACCATCACCCAATGTCATAACTATTGAATATAGTCACTCTAAATGCGTGACCCTTTGCCAGATATCTTCGATAACGGTCTCTAAGTGTCACCCAAAGCATTATTTACCATAATTTTCTCCAAGAAAGACAAAAATCATTTCAATGATGACCTCCACAGGTTTTGACACAACATTGAACAATACACGAAATTTTGGGGTCCTTTATCATATGCTCGTTGAGAGCCACATACACACTACAAAAAATGGAACCAGGCATAATATTATTGAATCCTCATCACACACAAATTAAATATCACCAAAATTAACCCACATATTTTTAAGAAAACATGATTCTCTTGTCAAGTAAACCTAGAGGTACAATTGTTGGAAAATTACTCTGATACCAACTATAATGCATATTGTTTTCATGACCCAAAACTTATATATTAAACCCAAAGAAAAATTAGATTTTTTTTGTGTTAGTGAAAAGTTAAGTTTGCATCAAACATTTTTATTTCCACATGTGTACCTATATGGATACAGGTTGAACTGAATAATTTAAATATTTTCATCCACCATTACACTCCCAGAGCTAGTGAAAAAATGAGAGAGGATATCAGGATCAAATTATTTTTTGACCATTAATACCATACTCACAAATAATTCCAATACCATAATCATCTCCATATTTTTCTTTTTAATGAAGAAGAAATTAGAGAAAAGGAAGAATTGTTGTGAATTTGAATGCTCAGGATCACCTATTTATATTCATGTTGTGCTCTCTTTCACCCAACATTTCTCGTTGGGTTAATCACCCAAACTTTGATCTCACTGCTCCACCACATACATATTCATTCATTTCAAATAAATTAAAATCTCTTTCTTGAAATTTTTGACTGTGTTAATCATTTCCAACATATTTTATTACTTATTCCATGGTTATTAAACATGCAAACTAAGTGCAAGTTATTGTAAAATTAACATGCTCTAATTATTTTTATGACATTGTTCCCTTTGCACTATTAAGATGGAATTGTCCCATATTCACATGGAATTGTTCCCTTTTCACTATTATTATATGGTAATTGTGCTCTCGATGACAATACAATATGTATTTCATCTTAGAGCTCACTTAATATGCGATTTCCCCATTAATTTGTTTCGCACCTTTTCTTTTGGATTGTGATAAAAGGTAAGGGTTTTGATAGGAACCACATCCATATTAAAAAAGGATCTTAACCATTCAAATAAACTTAATAAATCATAAGATTAGCTAGTCTATCAAAAAAAGGAAACCATAATATTGTGCCCTAAAAACTTGTTTCTTGGATTAACACTGTATTGGAAATCTATAGCCTTTTAGGACATCTTTTTCATCATAATATTTTGTTGTTTTTAATTCCGTTCCTGCAAAACTGAAGGGAAGCTAATCATATTGTTTCTTAAAACTTCCATCCTTGCATCTGTACTTTCTTTTATGAATGAATACTTCTTGGTGCACAACTACTTGACATTGATTGCAATCTGTATCTTTTTAGTTTTGCTGCATTTTCACGAATGTCTGGAAATATTTACAAGCTTAATGGCTATATTGAAACCTTGTAAAATATATAAATAGATGTTTTCATTTTTGCAACATTGTTTCTTTGCTTTCTTAATCATAAGTGATAATGCCTACACATATGAAACTGGTAACATGAGAGATTAGGGACCCTGATATCTAACTCCTCTCTATTTATCTCTTTTCATGTACATGTAGCAGCAACCTCGAGCAATCACAAAAATCTTGGAAAGAACTTTGAGATCGAGCAATGACAGGTTACTCATCGATCACATTTTCAAATTTGTCTTTATATGTGTTATATTTCCTTTGATAGCCATATCCCACAACTTGTGTGGGATAAATGTACTCTTTCTTTCTGAATAAATGAAATCGTCTTATGCTATGAGTTGTCTCAGTTTCCTATATAGTTCTATCTAGTAACATGATGTGGAATGAACCTAAACATCTCAACACATAATATAATTTAACTTAATCACAAGGGAATAAGTTGAAAAAATTGTACTTGTACTTGATTTATTTTCTAGAAAACAAGTAACACGACTGATTGTAAAAAAAATCCCACTCTACAAATTAACAACTCAATCTACTGCTTTAGAGTGTACTTTCTAGTATATTCCATCCTTCCCACCTTCACCAAGGATGTGAAGTAGTATTAAGTGGCTATTGTATGGTTTTGCTAAAGAAAATCTCTTTGAGGGGCTTTATATGCAAGACATTACATCCTATAACAACTCATAAACCTTCTGGTTTCCTTACATGTTGTCCTTCAACCTGTCCAAAACCAAACAACTAAATTTTTTTGTACCCCCGTTCGATGATTGACAAAAAATGGTGAATATATTTGGCAACTTTTCTAACTTGGTTTCTTGCTAACTAGCTAGAACCCCTAAAAAGACCTTTTCCAGCTGTGAGGAAAATTTGAAACCTTATGCCAAGTCTCACCATACATTCGAAAGGCTGCATACTACTCATAAAGACTGAAAATCCTGCACTAAAATTGAAAAAACACAATAGAAACCTATGCACAATTGTAGTTGGAGGAAATATAAACTATTACAAGGCATGCCATTTAATATGGCAACCACTTATTAAAATAAGGAAATGGAGAAATATGTGTATAAAGCAATTAAAGGAAAGCATGGGAAACTATAATAAAATGTCAACTTATCTTGTCTAGAAAAAATGCTTCAGATGAATCATGTTGATTGGGATCAAAAGCTCTTCTCCATCCATTCTTACAAGATAGAAATCATTATGTGGCTTGCATCTAATGATAATGTAGGGTCCACTCCATAATGAATTAAACTTTTTGTGAGCACCTAGTTTATCTCTGTCTTTATCCCATTTTAGAACTAAGTCACCTTCATTAAAAACTCTTGCACTGGTATTCTTGTCAAATTTATTCTTGATTTGAGCTTGATTTAGATCCATAAACAACATAGATTGATTTCTAAACTCCTCAAGCTCCATGATCTATGCATAACTCACCTCCATTGGCTCATTCTCTATTAATTCTACTTGTTGCATCATTCCAAATTTGGAAGCTCGAGTGAAATTAGAAGCTTTTCTTCAAGATCATAAACAAGCTTGAACGGTGAATTTTAAATTGATATTTTATGAGTTATTATATTATCCCAAAAGGTAGATTTTAACTTGGTATGCTAGGTTCACTAATTTTCATATGTAGTTCTTATAATTATCCTTAACATATTATTATTTGTACTTTCAGTCAATCCATTACCTTGACGGTAATAATTGGATGATGTGCTAAGATAAATACCATTCTAAATAGCCGATGCGACAATATTTACACCAAAAAAAGATTTTGCATTATATGAAATTATAGTAGAGGGAACACCGAACCTAATTATTATGCCTTTATGGAAGTCCAAGATTCTTGTCTGATTAATTTTTTTCAAAGAAACTGCTTCAGTCTAACATGTGAAATAATCAGTTATGGTAACTATCCATCTATGGCCCAATATTGAAGGAAAGTTTATAAAACCTATGAAGTCAAAAACCCATTGAGAAAAAAGATTATCAAATGTAATTGGATGCAGTGGTAAGGCAACATGCCTCTCTTTACCTATGAAGAATGCACACTTTTGAAACTTTCTTACCCAAGTATAGTTGTCTTTGAAGAGTGTAGGCCAATAAGACTCTCCTTTCATGATCTTGAGGGATGTAGTTTTTACAGAGTAATGCCCTCTTCCTTGCTCATCATGAAACAATCCATGAAATCTTTCAACCTGGTTGGGCTCAACACATCTTAGTAATACACCGTTAATTTCCTTCTTGAATAAAACACCATCAACCAACAAGAAAGGAATGGATTGAAGTCTGAAATAAATTATTTTTGAATTTTAACAATTTGGTAGGTACATACCATGCTAAAGGTACCTGTTCATGTCCAAAATCCCATATGTACGATGCTGATTTTTTGCATTTTCATGTCCATTCTGCATTAATAAAACATATTCCTTTCTCTCTTGCAATTCTTGAGCCAAGTGCTCACATAAACCTTTGCCTCTAATCATTTTGGTCACTTTAATGATGATGGCATAATCCATCACTTTAGTGATCCAACCCGATCTTTTCTCACTTATGTCCTTGTTCAACAAAAATTCTTTGATACTTGGATGTGAAACCATTAAATTTATACTGTTGTTAGAGAGAAAATGTCTGAATTTCTTAAGTGATGTAAAAATTGAAAGCACATGTTTCTCATCAAATGAGTACCTCATTTTCTACTCGACCAAAATTTGAGTGAAAAAGGCAATTTCGTCCTCCAAGCCATCTTTATTTTGTTGTGTTAACATTCTTAAAATGGTATCCACGTTAGCATAAGCATACAACATGAAATATTTTGAAAAATTAGTATTTATGCGGGTTGGGGATAAATTTATCGCTTGTTTGATGGCTTGAAAAATGTTCACTCCTTTTGACCAAGTCAAATTTTGATCCTTCTTAAGCATATTGGTCAATGTTTTTGAAAGTGGAGCAAAATATGCAATTTACCTTCTAATAAAAAGAATTTTTCCAAAGAAACTTTCAAGTTCTTTCTTATGTTTTGGAAATGATTAAGTGAAAATAACACTTACTCTTTCCAGATCAATTTTCATACCATGTTTTAAGATGATCTGACGAAGAAAATTACCGTCATGAACTGAAAACATACACTTTTTGGAATTAAGTGACACACCGTATTCTTCTCTGCATCTTTCAAACACTGTTTTAAGATGATCTGATGAAGAAAATTACGGTCATGATCAAAACATTACACTTTTTGGAATTAAGTGACACACTGTATTCTCTGCATCTTTCAAACACTGTTTTGAGATGCGGTAAGTGATCAATTACAAGATTTGAAAATGATTGTCATTGTGATATCATCCAAACAAACTAAAGAGGGATCAAATCCTCTAAAATCAGTGTATTGCCATGAAAAAACATCTACATACTCTCTAAAAATCTCAATGAATGCATCCTTTTCTGATTGCGAACATACCTTACCAAAATTGAGGTTCTTACCATCAAGAATGGTGGCATTATCATGTTGATATGTTCATGTAGCAAGGATGATGCTTCATTTCATCAGTTTCACCTAATATGGCTTCCAAAGTGATAAGGCCTTTTGGGATCATGTTTTTCTTGAGCTGCATAATTTTATCCTCATACCTATTATGCAGTTTCCTTGATTTTGTGCTAAAAATTTAACCTCTTCATGCAAAAATATGATTATATGTGCATCATCATAAAAAAAACGCCAATGTGAGTTGTTATACAGAATGAATGGCCTCACTATAACCTTGATATGACACTTCAATTTAAATCATTTTTGATATCTGTAGGTATGTCAAACTTAAATCCAATGGATGCAAGACTATCAACATGTTTATTTATGTCTCTAGAAACAATTTAAATATTGAAAGAAAGAATATCCTCAAGCATGTCCCAAAATCTATGTCTATAAGTTCTCATTAATGGATTATTTCAAGCATTAGAACCTCTCACTTGATTTTAAAACCTGTAAATTCTTGATTCCCTTCTTCCTTACCCACTTTAAACCGTAAATTAGTGCCTCATATTCTGAAACATTGTTAGAAAAATAAAAATGAGACTTATTTTTAGAGAAGTACCACTGATTTGAAAGTGAAATCAGAATCAAAATAATGAAGTACCACTGGGCTTTTGTACTTATCTGATTCGAGCCTGCTCCCTTTTCGGGCCTAGGTCACATGAAGATTTGGAATTCATTTGGGTCTCCACACTTTGGACCTAGCCTTGGTGTTGCACCGATGAGACACGTGGTGACTTCCGTCGACACTCTTATACTTAGTCGATTTAAATGGCCGGATTCGTCCCCTCTTTGGACTTGGGACACATGGCGATCCTGTAATTGTTTGGGGTTCTACCTTTGAAGTTGGTATTTGAAGTTACACAGAGTTGACATGTGGCACCTTCCGCTAGGTCTACCTCATTTTGGCCTTTCAATGGCCGGTGATACCTCATGGGCTCATGGAATCGTACTTGAAAACTATGCCTTTTGACAAAGAGTGTAAAAGTTTCAAAGTTCCTCCCAGACCTGCCGGCCTACTTTTAGACTTGGGAAAAATTTGGTCCTTGGCCCCGCAAACCCACTTTTGGAAAAAAGTCATCCTTGGGCCCGCCGGTCCGCATTTTCCCATTTTGGGAAAAAATACATCTTCGGGCCTGTCGACCCGCTTTTTCCACTTTGCAAAAAGTAATCCTTCTCAGGCCCGCGGGCCCATAATTATACTTGTCTTTTTACGAAAAGGGAAAAATGTCAAAATGTCTCCCGCCGTCCTGCCGATCTGCAATTTCCATTGGCAAAAATTCTTCACTAGGCCCACCGGCCCGGTTTTTGTAAAAAATCCCTCTAAGGCCCATCGACCCGCAACTTGAAAAATATGAAGACTTATAAGAACTTCTTTATATCCATGGAAAGGGGAAGAAATTTCCTATCTGATGGAAATGCTTTTAGTGGCCTTAAGTGCTTGAAATGCGTAAAATTTTGGATTGAAGCACAAAGGGGAAAAATGTTGTCAATTGACTCAAAATAAGTGTGATCTTATTTTGGTTAACAATCCTTTGTAAGGATACTTCTTGTTTACAAATTACCAACCAAATTGATGAGAAAAATAGGATTAAAAACTTCTATCTTCCATCCTGGACCTACTAAATCACTTACACATTGATGGTCCAAAGTGTGGGTGATATACATTATCAAGGAATGACCAAAATGTTATTTCGATGGATGTTTTTTCGAAACACAAAACTGATGAAACAATCACAAATGTTTGTAAATTTAGGATTTACCACATTAGCTCCTTCAAAAACAACTGTAAAATGATGAGGTGAGGCTCCTCCATATAAAGGACACCCTTGATCTTAACATTTTTTTGGCTATTACAGAAGTGAATATTCCAAATCAATAAAAAATAGAATCTTTAGCATTGGTCAAAGATTTATAAGGGAAAACATGTCTACAAATATTCATTGTCTTAAGAAGCTAAAAAAGTATTATTTTAGATAATAATTAAAAATATTAACAAACACACAAAATAAAGGATATATTTGAGTGAAACACCCATGAGGGGAATAAAATAAAGTAAATATTCAATCTCACAAAATAACTATATGGCCTTAGACATATTGATGAAATTTCATGGATGGTGAACGCAATGAAAACGAAACAATAATTTTTCCACTCGAAGCTGAATTATCGAGAATCCTCACATCATTTTCCACTCTAAACACATTGTTCCTGCCCTCGGAAGCAAGGAACCTCTCTGTTAAAAAATTATTGAGAGAATTTTATATTTTTGGTTCATGCATAATTGACCACATCTTGACCATGGAAGTCGTGCGCACTAGATAAACATAATTTCCATCAACCACATCAGTTTCCTAGGTATGTAGGTGGGACTAGGTGTTGCATTTGCATGGTATCTTTTTGAATCTCTTACAGATAGTAAATCCTACATATGTTTTACTCCTTGACACTTCTTCCCTTCCCCACCACACCATTGAACTTGTCCTTCAACTTCTTCTGGGAATCGAGATTGATATAAAATTTCACCACGACCCATTATTTTAGCAGTTCCATTATGCGGGTTCTCTGAAATATGACTTCCTTTGTGCCATTACAAGTCTAAAATACCATGAATAAGAACTAGTTTTACAAAATATCATTTTCGTGGTACCATTAAAATAAAATAAAAACCATGAACATAAATGATATCCTAACCAAAAACAATGAAAGTAGAAAATTAGAAAGAAAAACGAGTAAAATGTTGTAGAATTCTCAAAATTTTTCCTTATTCTCAATTCTCATATTAAATTCCCAAGTCTCACATATATAGATAATATCATCCATAAAAGGTATAATCATGTAAATCATGAAAAAAACCTTTTTCAAAACTTTAAAATTAATTGAAACCCATTATAAGGACTGTAAACAATCATTCTTGTGTATACTAGATATTTTGCACTAACACTTTCTTAGATAAAGTATGATTTACAATAATGACACTCCATATATCAGACATCAATATTTCCCATTTGAATGCAATCACCAATCTTGTCCATGATTCAACACAAATACTTTCCTCAACTATTGATCTCTTGTCTTGTGTTAGATTTTGGGACTCTTCATCTAGTTATAGGAAAAAAAACATTACATAGCCATTAAAAGGTAACTTTATCAGTTGGTAGCTATTAAAAAATAATAATAATTAGAAAAAATTACATTAAAAAGGATGCTTTATTGTATCAATTATTACTATCAAGGCCTCATTTTGTTGCTTCATCGTCGTTGCCTTTCCTAGCACCCTTCAATCCCTGTCGCCCTTGCCTCCCTTAACCATGGTCCTTCCACTACCCCCACTATTCCTTTAGGTCGAAGGAAGATCAAAACCTAAAACCTGTTATACCCTATCAATCATCCTTTCTCCTTCTAAAGAAAACTCCGTAGTAACAAAGACATTGAGTCTGATACACATTAGCAATCCTGCTAGTGCCTCTACTACGGAAAGTGAGGAAGCCCTTCTTAATAGAATTGTAAATCTAGAAAACAAGGTTGGGGTTTTGAAAGAAGAGCTCAAACAATTTTCCAAGAGAGAAGGTAAAAGGAAGATGTAGAATGATCCTGAATAGGATAATGATCAAATTCTGGAAGTCTACAAAAAGCTAAATTCACTCGATAACAAAATGGAAATTACCAAAGGAAGACACGACTGCACCATTTCTACTCTTAAGGCTATCTATACCTTCATGGTGTAGCATGTTCAAAATTGTTTACATGCTTAGTGACATTATCTGCTGTCATTGTTGAATCTGAGACCAGGGCGTGACTTGATTCTCTCACATTTGGACAAGAAGGATCCCTCCCACATCACTTCCCTGGCACTCTTCACCTCTCTGTAGAAGGTGAGGAAAAATATTGATAGAGTATACAAGTGAAAGAAGATTGTTCTTAATCTTGGTTTACTATTTTGTTGTCTGGTAGGATGCTTGTTTTCATGTACTACTATATTGCATTTTTTTTATTGTGTGGATTCTTTTTGTATAGTTTCTCACAAAACTATAGTTGGCTACTCATGTATTATGTAGATGTTGATCCAAAATAGATGTATTTAACCGCATTATCTTGATTATAAGCCTTTTTGTAACAGGGTATATTCCCCTTGAAAACTATTTACTGCATAATAAAAACATGAATATTATTACTTTTAAAATGTTTCCTTCTTTAAGATTACTAGGTTATTAAGTAAGTATCAAAGCTAATATTACACATGAATGCATGGAATTTCCTTTCTATCATAGTTTTTTAGGTATTGAAAATAGTAATTTATTCTAGCATTATGTATGAATGAGGTGAACACAAGACCATGTTTATGCACCAATATTGAAGAAGAGGCCAATCTTACTGGAGTGCATATTTCGTGTATTCTACATATGTAATTTACCATGTTTCTTATGTATGGGGTTTGATCTTATACTTTTGAGTACAAAATAGAAACTCTATTAATCCCTCCCATACTCAAGTTTTTAAGGTCTTCCCTTTATCATTGACTACCATACGACATATGATTGAGTAAAAATAGGCTTATTATGCGACATAATACAAGGGTATTGCACATCATCATGCAACCCTACATATCTAGTTTTTTGGATCCTACTGCACATACCGGGTTAAATAAACTATCTATAAAGTTATCACAAAACACCCCACTTACCAGGTGCGCTGATCCTCTCCCTAGGAACCCCAGTCCAACGAAACAACACACATCTCGATTTATTTTGGATGCTCTTGTGTGGTCTGCAACATGTACATCTATCTCTATCCAGTCCATCTTATCGACAAGTAGTCCCAATATTCCACTCTAAATTCATTTATCTATAGCTCTTTCCAACCCTTCTTTGCACATTAGGGTTTCTATTTTCATTAGAAACTAGCTGACATTGTGAGTCACTTGAACAACAAGGGATTTATTTTATAGATATGTTCATAGTAACATCATTTTAGATACTCTATGCATTTCATTCTGTTATCTCCTAGTTGAGCATCCCAAAATAATATTTATTCCACATTTTAGTTAATCATATACCGTTGAATAATCCCAATCGTTCTTGTATTCCAATTCAAATAGATATCCCAGCCGTAAGGGATTAGGCTCACAAAAATAAACAATAAGCTTCAGTTCCCTTCGCCTATGTACCATGTTTCACCATCACTGTTCTAATAATTCTATTAGAAATCACAACATATGGGTTATAGGTTATAGTATGTTCATACCTCATTGTATACCTTCGGAAAACACTTATGAGCATGCTTGGGATCCATTTCCATCCACTAGTCATGCACATAAATCATTGTAATGGATGGAGTACCAACACCAATGTTAATAGGATCACTTATTTACCTTAAAAGTACGGAAACAAATGCACTAAATTTTATGATAGGGCCTATGCGAGAAAACCCTGAGAGATGGATGAGGAGGCACAATGCATCGTTAGTGGGAGAACACTAGAACATACATGAAACCCTAATAAGAACCAAAGGTTCACTTGAGGGACCAATGTTTTAAGGTTAAATAATTTAATCTTCCAAAAATTGAAGTGATCTGGATTATTCATTTTTAACTAAAAGATTTCCCTCTCCATTTTTTAGCACAAAGGACATACATTAAGTATCAGGGCCATTTAGGCCACAATTCAAGCTTCCAATAGCAATGTTTCCAAAATCAAATTCCAATTTAAGTTTTACGTGACATATCAACTTCAAAAGTTGAAAAAGGTGACTGGTCAAAGTGAACCAGTACATAAATAGCTCGACCATCCTACCCATAGCATTGAACTCTAACATGTGAGGAGGCTTCATTTTTCATAATGCCTCTATTTCAGTTTCCCCATAAATGTTTTCAAATATTAGGTAGCTTGACATACAATTCCTTATAGGGTTTGTGTTTATTGAAAAAGTCATTCCCATTAGCTGTAACAAATGGAATCTTTTTTCTTATTGTTGAAGAGGAAACAAACCTCTTAAAAAATTTCCCATGGAACGACATCCACACCATTCATTGGTTTTTAAATAGGTTCCAAGTGACTATCAATGTATTGGCCACATTTTAAATTGATAGAAAAACTATAATTAAATCTTCTCGTGAAAGGATTTGGGGCATGTTACATTTATCAATGATGCAAAGGTAATAATAATAATAATAATCGATAAGTTGTTACTTCCAGACTAGTTCAGGACGAGTATATCGGGAATAGCCACTATTTTATGGGTCACTTAATGGGTGGTTACCAAATATATATTGCATATGCAAACTACCTCATACTAATTATGTATATCAGGAGGTACCTAACTATTAGCTTCAAATACAAGGTGTAGATCACACCATACCCACTGCAGGATTTGAACTTTCCTACATACCTAAGAGAAGGGGATGGATTTTAAAAAATCCAAAACGCAGCCATGACGTTGTTTTTTTCAATCTTCAATTACTGCATATGGATTTATAGCGTTTTAAAATTTTCTTTTATTATATTATATATTGTTTAGTCTTATTTAGATCAAAATCATACCCTTGAATAATGTGTTCCCATGACCATTATTTTCTATTCCTGATTATTGAAGCACCACGTTATGAATGAAATAAATTATTTCCATAATAACCCAAGCTAACATGATAGTCCAAAATTTTGCGGTGGTTTTACTTAAGAATGATTAATGATGGACCAATCAGTTACTACATCCGATAAGACTTATCTATAAATCGTGATACAACTAGATAAGCTTACTATGTGCCATCTAGAAAATCCTTCTTCAAGATTTCTCATTTAATAGTGTATTTTACATCCCATAGAACCATGCATAACACCTTGCATTGATTGGAATAACCATGTCATTATGATCCCCATTGTAAATAAAAGAAATCATTTAGGAGATGCACAATTGTAGTGGTGAATTCACTAGTAGTCAATAGTGAATAGTAGATTTCTGGGGAATTTGACCCACTGATCAAATACTACATACGGCGGTATCTAGGTTTCACCCAAAAATCCACTGGAGATAAATAGTAGCATCATGAAGGTCCCATCTGAATGGCCAAAGAGAATTTCCTAATCTAAATGCATAGGAGTTTGACAACTAAATATGACTCAATACAAGTCATGTGATCTCCACCAAAGTCAGGATTTGAAATATCATTACATGTCACTGCACAAAAGGAGGATTGAGTGACCAATATCACAGGGATTTGAAATTCATTCCATGTTTCGCCTAAATGCAATGCAGCCAGGTCACCATGAAAACCAAGGTTGATGTCCTGCAGCCTAGAAATCGACACAATCATTTGAAAACATTAGGCATTTCACCTATATGACATCAATGCACTGGGATTTTACAAATATTAATGTTTCACCAACTAAATATATGAGGCACCTTATTAGGCCAAGAAAACATTCTTGAAAAAAGTTTATCCAAGTGGCCTCAAAACGATAAAGCCTTGAGTCAAACAAAAGAGATAAAATTGATTAAATATTAGGAGTCAAATAGAAATGGCTAAGTAGTCATATTCAAACTATGAAAATATCACAATAAACCAAAAATAAACGGAAGAGCCTCAAAGATTTCTCAATAAATCAAATAAATAAAAAGCTAGTCTTGGAAATATAAATTTTACACAAATAGAAAATATCCACATCAAAATCACTACATAGCCTTTTGTGGGCTACCTATAGGGGTACTATTCATTGAGTGAAAATCTTAGTATAAATGAGTAATATGGATCCAATTAAATCATTTGACGTGATATCTACTCTCCCAAGTGGAAAAATAAGCCTCTATGATACCAGAAGTTGAAATATCTGAAGCCACTATTCAATACCATCACCAAATGTCCTAATTGCTGAATTTATTGACTCTAAGTGCTTGAACCTTCACAAATATCCTCCATAACAGTCTCTAAGTGTCACCCAAAGAATTATTTCCCATAAGTTTCGCCAAGAAAGATTAAAATCCATCCAATGATGACCTCCACAGGTTCTGACACAACCTTGAACAATACACAAAATTTGGGGGTCATTTACCATATGCTCGTTGAGAACCACATACACACTATAATAAATGGAACTGAGCACAATCCTATCAAATCCTCATCAAACATAGATTAAATCTCACAAGTATTAACCCACATGTTCTTAAAAAAGATGATTCTCTTGTCAAGTAAAACCAGAGGTAGAAGTGTTGGAAAATTGCTCTGATACGAATTGTAATGCATACTGTTTTCATGACCGAAAAATAATATATTAAACCCATAGAAAAAATAATTTTTTTTGTGTTAGTGAAATGTCAAGTGTGGATCAACCATTATTATTTCCACATGAGTACCTACATGGATACAGGTCTAACTGACTAATTTAAATATTCTCATCCACCATTACACTCTTGGAGCTAGTGAAAAAATGAGAGAGGATATCAAGATTTGCTTCCTTTTTCACCGTTAATACCTTACTCAGAACCAATTCAAATACCATAATCATATCCATCTTTTTATTTATAATGAAGGATAATTTAGAGCAAAGAAAGAATTGGTGTGAATTTGAGTGCTCAGGATCACCTATTTATATTCATGTTGTGCTCTCTTTCACCCAAATTCTCTTGTTGGGTTCATCGCTCCAACTTCTATCTCACCACTCCATGTCGTACATATTCATTCATTTGCAATAAATTAAAATATCTTTCTTGAACTTGTTGACTTTGTTAATAATTTCCAATGGATTTTATTACTTATTCCATGGTTATTAAACACACAAATTAAGTGCAAGTTATTGTAAAATTAACATGCTCTAATTATTTTTATGGCATTGTTCCCTTTGCACTATTAAGATGTAATTGTCCCATCTTCACATGGAATTTTTACCTTTTCACTATTATTATATAGTAATTGTGCTCTCGATGAAAAAATAATTTATATTTCATGTTGGAGCTCACTTAATATGTGATTTCCCCATTAATTTGTTCCACAATGTTTTCTTAAATTTTTATAAAAGGTGAGGGTTTTGATAAGACCCACATCCATATTACAAAAGGACCTTAATTGGATAGATAAGATTGATAAAATATAAGAGTAGCTAGTCTATCAAAAAAAAAGAAACCATAATCCAAAAATATCGAGTAAGGCCCACAACCCGGGCTACATAGGTATATTAGTCTTAAGTTCATTCACAAAACTGATCACAACAGAATCCAAAATTTTTCTAGCAGGAGTTTTAGCAACACTAAACATTTCCTTGCATCTATTTTTGAGATGGATCTAGATTTCATCCGTAGAGTCTTTCCATTTTTTAATGACTTTAAAAACTTTTTTGATGTTACCACAAACTCCATGAATCACCTACACAAAAATTTCAACACTCTTTTCCATAGTATCATAGCATTCCAAATATGTATCTAATTGGCTGTATCCTCAACAATATCCTCGTCAAGATCCTCAAAATCATCCTCCCTTGGCATCCTCTCCAACAACTTCCTCAACATTATCCTCTACAAAATATTCTTCCACCTAATCTTCACCATCCCCTTCATCATCCTCTACTACAAAACCAGTTTCCTCCTCAGCCTCATTAGATTCATTCATTTTTTCACCAGAGCTAGAAGGAATTGGGGATTCTCCGTAGGATTTATTAATGCTAAGCAGAATCACAGGAATCAAATCATATTTTACAGAACCCAAAACATCCAAAAAAGGAGGAACAACACCCACAGAGTTAGGAGAGGGGAAACCATGAGTGGGAGGGGAATTTGTCACAGGGGACAGAGAATGAGTAGGGGGAGGGGAAGAAATGACATAGTGACCAGAAATCTCAACCTCTGGGTTGGGTGACAGAGAAGGATTCAAGTGGTACTAGAGGCGGCAAGGGGCTGGGTAAGGATGAGGTGGAGGTGTAGGGTGGCAGATGGTAGACACAATGACAATGGGAAAATATTTCAGAACATGATAATTCATAGCATACTTAAAGAACAGGTCCTTGAGAGAGGTACACTCATATCTAGATTTGTAGAAGTAAAATTTCTCCTTTATTTTGGCCAGAAAGGATTCCATTTCTTCCTTTAAGGACTATTTAAAGTAAATATCATCATCAATCAGGAGTCTCATAGCTTCGGTGATACTCTCCACCGAGATTTCAAACTTCATTTGTCCTACTTTGACATGGCCCTGCTTCTAGGAAGACAAAACATTCCTAGACACTACCACAAAATACCCTAAGAGCCTTTCAATAAAAGTCATGATCCCCTTCTCCTCAAGTATTTTCTATACCACCTCATATTTTTTTAGGTCCTCATAATTCGCAGCCTCCAACTGAACCACAACACCCCTCATATTTTGCAGCAACATGAAACAAAATATATAAATGGATTGAAATTAAAAACTTTTGTGGGCATATGTAAAGAATTTCGAGTCTCGTTTGACACATGCTAACTCAACGATGGGATGCACACCATTATTATTCAAAATATTCATTAAAGGAGTAAAAATTGATTGCTCGACTTCCCATTTGTGACTAATAATCTCATTAAAATACTCTTTCAAATCATCATAAATTGAAACATTGCCGTCAGTAAGGGAAATAGATGGCCAAATAAATCTATAGCCCAAATAATCATGAGAAGTGATGCAAGCATAAAACTTGCTTAAATTATCACTTTTTGGAATAGTCATCATTAAATCCTTTTAGCAATAATTCTAGAAACTTTCCAATCCATATTTTTTGTTTTTGTTGAGAGATTGTAATATTAGCAAGCAAGTTAGCTAGCTTATTTCCTTCTCTGAAAAAATGTTGATATTGAAAGTTTCTAAAATGAGATTGGAGGAGTATGATATCGGATATAATACTGCTAATAGTCGAACTGACGACTCCCTTATTATTAAGGAGGTTTATCAAATTTAGGGAGTCACTTTCTATAGCTATGTTGATTCTTCCAAAATTAGTGGCAAGTTTGAGACCTTTTAAAATGGCCAGATCCTCAACTCTATGGTTGGAACCCATGTCAAAAAATGAAGCACAAGCGACCACCGGTTGTCCTAATTCATCTCTAATAGCATCACCCCCACTGGAGATACCCGGATTAGCTTTAGCAGCCCCATTAATGTTGACTTTGAGCTATGCTAATTTGGGAGGGGTCCAAATGGTACTTTCCCTTAGAGTAACATATTTACGAGGCTGGAGGGGAATCTGGAGTTGCTGCAACCACTGTCTATCCATGTTAAGGACAATTTTACATTTATGTTGTTTCCAAATGCAACAATTCATATTTTCTTATAAATCTACTATCACCAGAGTGAAGACCTGATGTGGGCTACTATGTTGATCCTTAAAAATTCTTCTGTTATGTTCTTTCTAGATGTTTCATATTGTATGAGGAAGGAGAAATTTCCAGGAAATATTGAATACTAGATGATGAAAGAGAGGAACCCATTGACTAATAGCAACCGAAATGGACTTGCAGAATACCCAAGACACTCCAAAAACATGAAGGAGAAGACTCCAAATAGTGACAAAAAAATTACAATGAAAAAGTAGATGAGCTGAAGATTCAATACCATTAAAACACAACACACACCTGGTAGGTAAAGAATAACCATTTTTTTTAGATTCTCTTCAGAAAGAAAGGCATCTTTGGATGCAAGCCAAGTGTAAAAACTCAATTTGGGGATAACTTGATGTGACTAGACTTGATGAAGTGCAGGGCCCTCTGAGCTATGTGGAAGAGAAAGATAGGAAGCCTTGACCATGAAAGATCCTAAAACAGAAAGAGGATAGATTCTAACATCCTCCATACAAGAGGCTGGCAAAAAATGATGCAAAAAAAACCATCTTCATTTTTTCAATCAATAGAATCTAGTGACAACATGCTTCCTCCCAAACAAGTATGTCCCAACATTTGTGTAATGAAGATCTATCAATATAATTTGTAACATAAGAATGCCAAGTTCTAATTAGCCTAAACCTTATAAGATCCTAGGAGGGTTGAACAGATAAAGCATTGTCACAAGTCCATTTGTCAAATTTTTGCGCACTTCAAATGAAGAATACAAGCGCATTAAGCCTTTCTTTGGCATTGGTAAGCTAATGAATTATTGGAACTTTATAAAGGGCATGAACTAAGGGGAAATATATGTATTTTAATGGTATTTGTTATAGTTATAACAATCACAATGAATTAACCCTAAGAATATATATTTTATTTTCACTAGGAATGCATGATTTTTTTTTATTATGGGTAAATAGTTTTTTGAAAGGGACTATACCCTTATACAACAATGCTCAACAGCAAGATTTTATCCCAAAAAAGCCTAACAACAGAAAATAATCTGTCAAGAAAAGAACCACCAAAAGCAAACCAACTGCTACAAAAGCAGCTAATAAACAACAACTTAACATCAACACAACTACCCAGCAACTGCATAACAGGCCATTTGCCTAGATGTAAAAATAATAACAACCAAAAAGACAAGAATCATACCTTGTCTGATATGGTGGGGGATTTAGATTTGGCATTTCCCTTCTTTTTCCTATCCACCGCTATCCATTCCTGATTTCCCGCATCCACTGTAGTCGGAAGAACAACTGCAATGGATTTGATGGGGATGTGACCCATAGGAAGGGGGGTTGAAATATCCTTAATCACTAAATCAACAACCTATAGAGAATAGTCTGGATGTAGCTGTTCTGTATTGGTTTGTGAATCAACCATGATGTGTGAGTCAACTTAAAGGGGGGCACTAGATTCCTCAGCTAGATATGAGTCAATTGTAACATCCTCAGGTAGAGAATCCTTCCACCAGGCTGTTTTGGTCTTTCATTTAGCATATTCACAATCATCTGTAACATGACCAGTTTGGAAGCAACGCCAACATTTGAAGGCAAGTCTCTCATAGTCTATCCTTTACACCCAGAGCCTTTCACCAATCTGTAGATTGATTTCTGTTGGTAAGAGTTTGGAAGTATCGAGATCAACCAGGATGGGTTTGAATTGAGGTCTTATCATCAACTACCACACATGAGCCTAGATTATCACCTATAGCAATGAGACAAGATCTGTTCCAAAGCTGTAATGGGAGTCCTGGTAAATGAACCCAAATCGGGTAGGTATCAAAAGACGCCTTTAACGGGTCGAAAGACGGATACCATGGTTTGGACATAAGATTGTGTTCCTCCCAAACCCAATGTTGGCTAAAACTTAAATCCCTATCTTCGGGGGTTTCAAAGACAGCAATGAAGTAAGCTTTAGCACAAGGATAAAGCTCAATCTTACCTTGTATTTTTTCTCTCCATCTTTGGGCTATCCAGTCATGGAGCTCAGAAAGCTTAGGCCAAAATTTGTGAAATCTGCATATGAGACCCAACTGGGATAGATTTTCCTCCTCCTTAAGAACCTTTATAAGTAGATCCTTGTCAATTTTCAGCATCGGAACCTACTGGGAGGGTTTCAAGTGCTTGTTTCTGGCATTCTCCTTCTATTTGGAGACCGCTGAAGCATAAGATCTGGACCTATTGTCACTGTTATGTTTTCCCTAGTTTTGTCTGACCCCTGTTTCTCTCCCTCCATCACTAGATCCATTCATAGTCCCTTGTAACTTGCAGTTACTAGTAGTGCTATCAATATTCCCCTTGAGACCATGAAGTGAGCTGGATCTATCCATGCTCTTGGGAGTAGATCCGCTATTTTTAAATGATCAATAACCATTGTTGAGTTTTAAAAGAGAGGGTGATTCTTTGGTTGATCCATCTTTACCTACCCCAAGAGAGAGAACCCCTATTTTTGGGGGGTCTTGGTTAGCATCAAAATCCATGCCAATCCATGAGATTGGTGCTTTATTTACCTCTTCATTTTTACAACCACCGCCATCAGATACCTTTGGTTTCCCACAGCCGCCGCCAATGAGAGGGACATCATCACGAATCTCTGAGCAGGGTGAATCCTTGGCAATAAGTTTTGTGCCTCCTCCATCCCTGTTTTCTGGCTAGCGTAGTTCCACAATCCCAGGGCTCACAAACCTGCGTGAAGCAGGCATAGAAACCATGGAGCTAGGGCACACGAAAGCTAGGGTATGTGGGCTGGAATGCATGATTATTGATCCCAATTATATATTAGTATATGAAAATATTTAATATTCATAGTTCTATCTGGATTTATTTATTTTATCCCCAAAATTTCAAGTCTTTTAGTTCTTATTATTTATCTACACCATATTCTTCATGTGCTTGATTTATCTATTCTCTTTTCTTTTCATGAGAACTTGAAGTATTGTCTCTATTCTATTGTGTTTGGATTGATAACCATGATTTATTTTGGTGTGATATTGCATCAAGTGGTTGTTTGAAAAATTCCATGCACTAGGACACAAACAAATTTATTTCAAACTAAAACTTGAAAATTCTTGAAAATTTTAACATTGGATCTTTATCTAGAAGATTATTGAGTTTTTAGTTGTACTTAAATGATTACATGTTTTATGACATATGTGTAAATTTGGATGAATGGATATGTTCAATATTATACTTGGGTTTTATAGTTGATGAATAGGATTGTTAGGTGACACTATGACTAGAGTGAGGTGATTCAAAGAGATATGATATGTGTTCTTAAATAGATGTCGAGTTAAATATTTATACTTATTTATAACTACAATATTGAGTTCATATTACTTTCTATATAGATAAATAACAATGAGTAATGTGTTTAATGAAAAATAAATTTCATTAGCAATTGAATATAAGAGATATAATGAACCCTATAAAATTTATGTCATCTTGAAAAATGAGGTATGTATATGCAAGAAAAAAATAAATTACGGAAAATCTATAAGAAAGTTATTCTTATTTAACTAGCAATGTGATATTATGATGTATAAGGGTTTATAAAGATGTTGAAATGTAACATGCATCCCCTTATCTAGTTATATTTTTCCAATGTATAGGTCAAATAGGTAACTTATAGAATTAATTATACCAGGTACTGAGTCGGCCTACAATGGGATTGGGGGTTACCCATCCATTAAGACTATAGAGGTATATTTTAAGGAGATGAATACATTTTGAGTATGAGGAAGTAACACGAGATTCTTTTATTTGGTAGAAATATATTGGAGATTCATTTCTTAAATTGGCATTCCCATATTGGGAGATCTTATGGAGTTATTCATTTATTAAGGATTAGTGTATGGTAATCATCCTACCTTAAATGCAATTATTCTATTTCTAAATGTATCATATATTGGGACATATCGACCCAAAAATATGTCTTATATTGGGTGATATTCATTATATTTTAAATATTATTTGGATTGGTTGTATTATTATATGTGAAGATGTTACCAAACAGTATCAAAGATATGATTTTAGAAAATTTGAATTTGTTTTCAGGTTTATATCAGGATATGTTTACTTTTTCACTGTCAATACCATACTCACAACCAATGCCAATACCATAATCATATCCATATTTTTATATCTAACCAAGAAGAAATTAGAGAAAAGAAAGAATTGGTGTGAATTTTAGTATTCAAGATTGCCTATTTATATTCATTCTCTTCTCTCTTTAAAATGAGTTTTCTCTATGGGTTCATCACCCCCGCTTCGATCCCACCTCTCCACTATATATATTAATTCATTTCCAATAAATTGAAATATCTTTCTTGAAACTTTCTGTTGTGGTAATAATTTCCAATGGCTTTTATTACTTGTTAAACACACAAATTAGCATGTTCTAATTATTTTTGATTGAATGTTTAATCTTGCACTCGTGTACGTTTTATACTATCATCAATATTATTAGGCTACAATGTATTTGATAGTATGTTATAATTTCAATGTTTATATTTGGATAATTAAACATAAAAATTATACACATCTTAAGATAATAGAATTATTATGTCGACACCCTATTTTGTTTATGATAATCTCATGGGTTTACAAATTTCACTGCAAGTTATAAGTCTAGGGCGAGATACTTTTTTTTTTTAATTAGGACAATTATGTAGCTTTAATTTTATTCTTTCCCAGATATGTTGTACACATTATTTTGGATTCCATCGTTATTCACATAATCAATGTTGTCTATTTCGATGGATTTTGCATTGACATAAATATTGGATTTGACACCTATCCCTGTGTGTTGTAATAGTTGGAAAAGTAGAGTTTAATATCGTATTCATGGCTCCAACATCAAATCTTTCATATGTTGAGATTACACGAATACATGTCTACAATTTTAATCTTATGTCCTCATTTTCATATGTTGAGATTACACGAATACATGTCTACAATTTTAATCTTATGTCCTCATTTCCTTACAACCTATGGAATGTAATTTAAGTGCTTCCTTGATTAATTACATTAAATTAACCTTTAGTACATTGTAAGGACCATAGGGGATGATTCATCTTGATGGATGACACAAGTAATTTTTAAGAAGAAAGAATACCATGAAGAGCACATGATTCATTTGCAAGTTATGCAGTAAGAGAATATCTAGTGCAAGAAGATGTAAATGACATATAAGGTAGGTTACTGAAGGATGTGCCAATGATTATGAGTGGAGATTCCTTGTTTTAGAGACATTGAATGTAAAAGGAGCTTAATTATTCGATCAAAAAGATACAAGAGTTCTTTAATTTTGATGAATTTGTTGAGGAGCATATAGCAATGATAATACAAAATAAGTTCAAATGTCATGACGTGTCATTGTTGACCATTTTTGGTCATCATAGTGGATGGGTATAACAAATTTTTAGATTACTCATTTTTAGCAAAGAAACATGAATAAAAATGAATGGGAACGAGGTTCTGGGATTCTCATTCCCCATATAGGATGTCATTCTAGTTTTTTAGTTCTTCACCAAAATCATGCATCATCTATTGAAGGCTGTTGTTGGGTCGTGGTGGAGATAGGAATGACATCTTACATCAAAAATGGAAAAAATTGCACCAACAGGAATCATGTTCAAATTTTTAAAAAATTGTTAAGTATGGAAGTAAAATTTCAGGATTGATCATTCATTCATTATTCTAGTTTCAAATGATTGGAAAAGATACATGCAATTCATTTTTAATTCCTTATGATATTTTGAAAGTGTATTAAAAAATTGAATTTTTAGGTGTTCATTTAATTATGAAAATAAAAGAAATGTAAAGGAAGTTGCAGATAACTCATTGCACAAAAAAATTGTATATATTCATAAGTAAAATTGTACAAGTTTCCCCACACAAGTTGTGAGATATAACTAGAATAAAAATAAATTTCAAACTAAAAATTGATCAATTCTTATCCCTCAAATTACCTATCCATTCTATGATACCGAATGAAATAATTCTAAGATATCATGATCCACCTCTAAATATTCATGTCAAAATCAAAGACATACAAGTTAAGTTGTCCTTCATTAATGAAGGTTTAGGCACTTGTGTTTCCTCCGTAAAATTTATAAGCTTAGTTGGATATTCAATCTTATACAACCTTCAACAAACTCTTTGAAGCTCTGAAACCGCATGAATTACTAATAAAATCAAATAATGGAACACCTATATTTATTGAATTTCAAAGGGGAATTACAAAACATGTAGAAACTGCCTGTACAAAATAATAGAATAGAGTAGCACTATGTGAACAAAAGATTCCCGTCAATCTTTATTTTGCATAATTAAAAAATGGAAAAATCATAGCAGTGTGCCAAGAAAAACCAGTCATAATTGGGATAGGCTAAAACTGGTGTCGATCAGGAATTACTAGGTTTCAACGCTTGCTTGAGGTCGTCAACAGTTTTGTCGTTGGTCTTGAGAGACTTGACAAGAACATCGTCGCTTATACCACTTGCAAAGAGAGCAGTGGGAACAGATACAGTCCCCGCATTGGCGCTTCCAAACGCAGATATAGCAATGGCCTCATCATTATCGAACTTATTGAGTTGAAAATGAAGGAGACCTTTGGGAAAGACGAACAGATCCCCTCTCTCAACTGTCTGAGTGAATAGCTTTCCCGTGGTGTCAACGAACCCAACTTCAAATGTTCCCCCCCAAAATAACATTAGCTTATAGGCACGAGGATGAGTGTGAGTAGGGTTCACTTCGCCCGCGGGAAACTGCAGCACCGCCATCGACACGACCAACCCTCTCACACACGGAAACTATGCCATTTCTGGATTTGTCACTTTCGCTGTCGCCTACCCCGTCAAATCGTTATAGCCAATCTCTCGGAATCCTCTGAAGGTGAAGAAATTCCTATCCACAATCAAAGAGGATATCAGGATCTATTTCCTTTGTCGCCGTCAATACCATACTGAGAGTCAGTGCCAATACTATAATCTCCATATTTTTCTTTCTAATGAAGAAGAAAATAGAGTGCTCAGGATTGTGTATTTATATTCATGCTCTTCTCTCTTTCAGCCATCTTTTCTCACTGGGTTCATCTCCCCAAGTTCGATCCCACCGCTCCACGATATATATATCCAATTAATTAAAAGCTATTTCTTGAACCTGTCGACTGTGTTACTAATTTCTGACGGATTTTCTTACTCATTCAGTGGTTGTTAAACACTCGTTCTACCTTAAGTGCAAGTTATTTTAAAATTAAGATGCTCTAACGTTTAATCTACATTGGGATGATTAAATACTAGCAAAAGGATCCATAAGTTCTTGTGAAATGATGATAGGCATTTTCTATATATAATTTTTTATTGAAGAATCTATATAATTTAAGTAAAAATAAAATTTAATTATTATTTTTTTTATATAAGTGATGCACTTGAGAAACATAACTATGTTAGATATATTACTAGCAATCGTATGTGCACAATGCAATGTGAACGCCAAATGGTATATGTTATTTGATTTAGAAGGTTAGTAATTTTTTTTATAGTTGATGTTGATAAGGGGTGTCGATTAGAGGACCGTTTGTTAGAGTAAAGAAATGCCTACTGGAAGATTTTTCTTACAATCCCAAGATCCCTGTAGGTTGCTGCAATTTTTTTCTTGCAATAAATTGGCCAAATGGGTATAAGATTTTGATGAATAAAAGCATGAAAAATGGCTATAAATAGTTTGTACTTGAAGATAAAAATAGTCAAAGGAGGTGGTGAGAGAGGAGAAAAAGATGACAGGAAAGGTACCTGAATTTGAAAGTGAAACGAAATTGAAGGGATTTGGAGGTGGTGGATGGATGAAGCTTATGTCTTCTACTAGATAGTGGACACCTACCAAACAATGACTCTTGTTAGACTTTGTATGGGAGTAAAGCAATGCCTGAGTGTAATTACATGTCAACCTCTTTGATAGAGTTGCAATATGTGTTTATAATTAGTTTTCTAAAAACAAGCACAAACATAAATTGAAGTTCTACCCTCTATCTCTATTCACTTTTCATAATATTATCTTCTTAAAGCATGAAGATCCTAAACTTGACAGATTATCTACTTCACCATGTTTTTTGTACCATTAGCAGTAATAGAACTCAAACCAGACAAATCAAGGAGTATGGTCAATTCCACTACATTTCCCAGGGATATTGATGTTTTTCTTAATCACTTTATGAAGACAATACAAGCAATTGGGTGATTTTTAGAGCATAACAAATAAATCAGGCATCCAAATCATTAGAACAGATGCCAACCTCTACAGTTTTGAGCTAAGAACCTTTTGCTAGAGAATTCCATATATATATATATATATATGAAAGACCACCTCAAATAATAAAAAAATATGACAAACACTCGAAAAAAATAGAAGGTATTTAGCATATTATCCATGTAATATCATTCTTAAATAAGTCAAATAAGCCTGAACCATTTAGACAAAAGACATTCAATACAACCGAGCAGGACACAAGCTTATATATTCTATTTTCAAAATTCAATTCCCATAAGGATTTCATGTATGAATGTAAATATTCATGCTAAATAAATAATACTCACAAATTCCAAACATCTCATGACACAAAACAAGAAATGCCTAACTAATCTAAGTATGGCATCAAGAAAATCAAACATTACCCAACAAGTAAAGGTGATGTGTTGGTGAAGTCTCTTTAAATTTGAATTATGTTACAATTCAATAAATGTAAAGGGGGAATGCGAAGTGAAAATAATGTGTAACAAAAATACCATTTCAAAATTTACAATTGCAACATGTATCTTATCTTTTTTTATACCATTTTATTCATGCATCGTGTACTACAGTGCAAACCATTTCTAGATTTAATTTTAACGGAAAGTTGTTGGTGAAGGGCTGCGATGATTGCGAGGTATGTACAAAATGGGTTGGCTGAAAAAGCCTTGGAGTTGTTTAAGCAAATGCAACATGAACGTAAAAATACAAACCCCACAAACTTATCTAACATCCTTCTAGCATTTGGCAAAATCAAAGCTTTGGAACAGGGCATGGAGATCAATCAAAAAATAATCAAGATTGGATCTCTATAAGATGTTGTAGTTTCAAATGTGTTGATCGATATGTATGAAAAATGTGGATGCATTCATAAGGCACACAAGTTTTTTGATAAAGTTACTCGTGAACTTTAATTATTTGGACCATCTGATCTGGGGAAGATACGTTTGATCTAGGGAAGATACAAATTGTTTTCCTTAAAATTTCTCTATAACCCCTAATATCATTGTGCAACATTGTTTTCCTTAAAATATACTGTCACAGGTTCCAAGTTAGTGAAATAATATAAACTCTCCAATTCCCTTAGATATCCTTCTCCAAAGAGGATACAAGTAAAGATATCATTGAGCTTGCATCATAAAGAAGAAGACTCCTCAAGTTACATATTAGGCTTAGACGATGTTGAAGAAAAAGAACTACGTACAACTCATAATCATTTTTATCATACAAGCTTGAAATAGATAGCAGGGTTTGCATATACATTAATTGATAAGCAAAAATGTCTACCATAAGTTCCAGGACTTAGATAGAAATCCAACAATTTTTTCAGGAACTGTAGGATACGATATGGAATGGTTACATATGTGTATATGTACATGTATATATATCTATAATCACCATATTTTTGTGCAAAAAATCACTAAAATCAAATAACTCTAAAATTTTCAAAGTAAAAAAATAGCTGATTTGAATAGCTTCATAATACAATATAAGATCTAATAAGCAACAACACATTGATCTCCTTGGAGATGATAACCATTATTCTCTACACTAAAGCTCTACATCATTGATATATACTCATACATTCCATGAATGCTAGAATATTCATTAGATGGACCTCCATTGCTTAGGTTACACTCTGATGCTACATGAAATGTGTATTTTGTGCTCACTTTTCTAAGAAGGCTCTTGTTCCTAACAGATATAAAGATTTTAATTAGTAGTCTCTAATCCACATTTGTTCTACTGGTTTTATTTTTAAAACTACATAAAAACAAGACTCCAAAGTTAGCATCATGAAGCTTTTCCAAATAGCCAAACATGAAAAAACAAAATATTCACCATAAAAAGGCAGTAGAGATCTAATAAATAAATTGCTATGTATTGTAGTAATGCTGAGACCAAATATGTTGTTTATTATAACCCTTTTAAGAAAAAGTCCTTGAATGCATGCAGTGATGAATAAGGGTGGACATAAAATCCAATTATCTCAGCCCCTAGCTTGTCTACACACCAAGCTCGAGTTGATCTAAGTGATATGGATCAAGACCATTACCAACCTATCACGCCCTTTAGCACCAATGTGGTTCCCATAGATCCTTCTCGACACCCTACATTGTGAGTCACTAATTGAAGTCACCCTTTCAGAATTTTATTGGAAAATTATGAGGAATTATTCTGGCCTTTTTTAGATTTGATAGGCGTTTGTATTTTTTTATCTTAGTATATGATGATTTCGGATAACAGGGAGGAGTTCATAAGAGATGGGGCCATTTCCCTACAGTGGATTAATTTATTCACGAGGTAGGTTGATCCTTTTTTCACATAATGTGTTTCCATTTTGCGGATTTAGTATTAAGCAGCTAACTGTTGGGCTTTATTTAATCCATATATCTACTTGGAACACTCTGATTTAGATGGTGTGGGCTGAATGGGATTTGATCTGATTTTTTTTTTTTTTTTCAGATGATATAACATGTGCAAAAATTCTAATTGTAAGAGCTGAAATAGACATAGAGAAATTAGGTTCCATCTCAAGGAGGGCATTGTGCTTCAATTTGTGTTTATTGAATTTCACCATATTTATTTTGTTGATGGTAGAGTTCATTACGAGTTTTACAGGAAACATTCCTTGATTAGAATTTAGGATATGATAATGTAAAAGTCTTGTTTTCTTAGAGTTGCATTATATATTAAGGATAATGTAAAGAAAAATTGTGAATGGATTTGTTATTATTGAAATTGGTCAGATTTGTTTTTTCATGTCATTTATGATTTATCATGAGTTAATGAGTTGCATTTGCTGAACTCAAGATAAAACTATGTGAAAATTATGTGCTTCTTCACTTCTTGAAGTATTTTATTGGAAAATAAAATGAAACTTTTGTGGCTTTATGGGTGTTTTTAAAGTTTTGTATTTGTTTTATCTAATGATGAAGGATAACATGAGGGATTTTTTATCACTGATCCTCGTAGAAAGCAAGAGAGTAATATCTAAGTTTGTAAAGATGACTAAGAAAAGAGTGGATGTGGCACTAAATTTTTCATTTTGCAGCAAAAATGTACTAAAATGGGCTATCGACAACATCGTTAGAAAATAGGACCATTTGATTGTCATCATTGTGCAGACGCATGTAGATTATGAATATTGAGAGTTGCATCTATGAAAGCCAACTTCTGCTGAAATTTTTTCTTCTAACGAGTTTCATAAATGGATCATCCATTCTTTTAGCAAACTATGATGATCTAAACAAAGCAGATATTTAAACCTTGGATTTATTGAAAATTGCTAGCAAATAGAAAAGGTATTACATTCTTTTCCAATTCTGTTTTGGATTATGGGTATTGTAATCCAACATAGTTTCTGTATCAATATTCATATATGATGGTTTTTGGCAAAGAATGAAATGATAAAATATTGGAAACAAAGCCCATTTGCCAAATAAAAAAATGAAGCCTTGTTTCATGATTTTTTATTTTTAATTTTCTTTCACATCCATTGGTGTCTCATTTATGTGAATGTAGTTGTGGTTTGCGTAGAGGTGTATAAAAGGTGGTGGTAGTAGTAAATGTGATTAGTTTGTTCTGACTTGTTAGACACCACTAAATTCTATTATGCCACTACACACCAAGGCTATATAAAGCTTATTCATTTGACAGTAAAAGACGAGGCTCTCAAGGCCGCTAGGGTTTCACTTGGAGTATTGGGAGCTTTCTTTTAGGTATAGCACTCCCTATTTGATTTATGTGGTTGACATCCTCAACCTTTTAATTATTATCCCTTATGACAACTCAATTACAAAATTGAAATCCTCACGATTTTATCCCCCTAAAGGTTAAAGAAATTTAATCATTAACATGCTTTCATTAGAAGATAATTAAATATTAATATCCCTTCCCACATACTTTGCAACTCATGTGATTGATAATATATATATATAACATTCACAAATACAAGTGTATCTTCGATTACCACCAAGAATTTTGAATGAAGGATATGGTGTTTTTATTATCTATATAGGCAAGCAGTGATTTTTTGTAATATATCCAGGGCTTTCCCTTCTTCCCCTTTTTTGATGGTAACTATATATCCACCCTCTAATTCGGTGCACGGAGGAAACCCTTGGAATTCACACGGAGATATCTTGTTGAGCCATTTTTTATGGCTTCTTGACCTGTAATTACGATGGTAATTGTTATCACCCGAATCACAACACCCTTCTGTTTATAAAAGTGCATATACTTGAACTCACGGTGTGATTGGATAACATGGGTACTATCTCCAAGTTGTGGGACTTGCTACTTGATAGACCACTCCAGAGAAAGCTGGTTCTTGCTTCTAAAGTACCTGCCACAATCTACTCTAATGCAGGGGAAACTAACTATTCTAATCCTAAATTTCCAAGGGAACAGGGAGAGAGAATACATGAAATGAAATCCTACACTAAAGCGGTGATACACCAGAAAAGGAGGGTGTGAGAGTAGTTTTCAAATGCGTGAGATGCAGAAGCAAAGTGCACACTAGAAGGGGTGATGACAGTTCTCCACAATCTAGCAAAATGCATTCAAAAAAGTACCTCAAACATACACAATGATAATGGATCCCTGCATGAACATAATAATAGAAACAATATTCTTGTAATCAAGGTTGAAGGGGAAAGAAGAATTCAAGAAAACATAGCAGGGGAAGATATATCCACAAACTTATATTTTATTGCTTCATGATATGCACAGTTCAATCTATTACAAGAGAAGGGCCTGGATCACCATGCAAGGATTCCAAAACAAGGGCCTGCAACACATTGGCTTCACAGAGAAATTTGGCAGAGATTTTCTACAAAACTACCTCTCTTTACAAGGAGACACAACAAACACACATAACAACCTCCAATTTATAGAAAACAGAGAAGGGAAAGAGAAGGGAAAATGGAAATCCCGAAATCTGTCCTTCAACCACAGATAAGAGGCATTAAATGGAGTAAAATGATTATATATTAATTGTAAAAAGGCTCCCCATACTGTCCCATGTGCTGCAGCAGAGAAAGAATGATGACCATGCCCTCTTAATTGCACTCCCAACTACCAAATAAAACACTGTTTTGAACCCGGCCATGTTTTCTTAAAAATATCTATTTATATATCACCAAATCTGGAATTTATTAATTTCTGTGCTTTGGACTCGTAGCCCATGATTCCAACGGTACCAATTTTGTGTGATTTCGTTTAGAAATACAAAAGTTATGGCCTTCTGAGTGCAGGCAGCTATTTTGGGTCTGACAGGCGTTTTCTGTCATTGGACGGGAATGAGCATTAACTAACTGGAGCCGAATATGTTTCTTTTATTTAAATATATATACCCTTGTTAAAAATAATAAATCTAGTTTTTTGTGGCATAGAGGACATCGTGCTCATTCCTAGAAAGTCCAATTTTGTGAAAATCGGAGCTCGAAGTCAAAAAGTTATGGCCATTTGAAGTTTCACGGGCCAAACGTTGACTTTTCTTCTTTGTCTTCGGCCGCTTCGGCTTTTCGCATCCCTCGCGTCTCGCACGTACTTTTGGCCCAGATGTCCCAGATGAAAAATCTCCTTCTTCAGCCGATTCGGGCTTCCTTGTTCCTGTTTGAGGTGAAGACACATGGGGAGATTCAACTTTTCGCGTCCCCATGCGTACTTTTGGCCCAACTGTCCCAGACAAAAATCTCCTACTTCAACTAATTCGGCCGATTCATGTCCCTCCGCGTACTTTTGGCTTGGATGTCCCCAAACTGTCTGGGACAAATATCTCCCGAACCACCCGAAAATGGACCGACTTGCGCCAAACCGGCCGATCCGCGTCCCGCGCGTACTTTTGGCCTAGCTATCCCAAACCGCATGAAACAAAAGACTTTCCCTCTTTCGGCCGATTTAGCTTTTCACGTCCCGACATCCCAACTATCCCGCAGATCACCTGGACTAGGGACTTAGCCGATTTTCTTTCATTTTTTCAGCCCCCAAGCTTGGTACAACGAACCTCAGTACGACCCGAACCCTTCAAACCCGAAATGCCTTAACACCAGTCCTGCAGCCTTATTTTTTTCATTTCTTCCATTTTCTCAACCTGTTGGGATTTCTTCTTGGGTGGGGGAGTTAGAAAATGGCTGAGGGGGACCCCGAAAAACATGATTTTGGGCCTCGAATCAATATTACTCGCTCGGGACTAAATAATTCTGATGCGTGTTATCAAAATTACCTTAAGGGGTGAATTTTGGATAACAGTAACTATCCATTGTCCCGATGTGACCTGGGTCTCTATCATGCCGTTAGGAGGAATCACATATTATTTCACCTTTCAGATTAGAATGACTGAGAACTACATCACATACAATGATTGCATTTAATGTGGATCCGTCTTTAGTGACGCTCTATGTATCATACGTTGAAACCACACCAATACTCTACCAGTTGGGATTGCTTTTGATCGAAATGGATTCGATATAACTAGATAAAATTGTTTAAAAATAGCTTGAAAAATATGAAAATGTCCATACGGCCGTCAAACCGTCAAATTTAACACAGTTGCAGAAACGTCCGCTAAGGCCTTTCCCATAGGGGGAACGCCTTTGGCGTAATTAGTGTTAATTAAAACCTTTATCAACACTATTGAAAGCTATCAATGAATGAATTATTATGATCACTACTGCTTTGTTATCAAGTAAGAAAGGTAAAATATTGCATCTAATTTAACAAATATAAATGTGTATGAAAGAAAGAATCATATTTTGATACATCAAATAGGTGTTGTTATCCTTCGACGCAAAATCACACATCTAATTTTTTCAGTGTGGTTTATAGTCAAATTATGGAAATGGAAATCATTTCGATCCTATACATATTTTTGGTATATATGGGGATTCTAATAGTCATTTTATATGCAGTATTAGAGGGAAAATTAATAATTGAATTTTGTAAGTGTAGATACGTGACCTAAGAAATAAGATGAATCTAGGATATCATATTTGTACATGTTAAAGAGATGGAAATAAGGTAGTTGATAGATTATCTAGCATTTACATTTATTTCATTGTATCAAACGGGTTCCTTGATGAAGTTAATTATTAAGCATGAAAAATGGATATTATCTTGATTTAGAATACATATGAGAGCATAAATGAGTTGTAGTTCTACCAAGTGCAAATTTCGGTGTTGAAAAATTGACCTTTTGAGCTCAACCAAATATTTTAGGTGTTTTTTTATCTTAGGTCTATAATGAAATATCATGTATTTGTAGGATAAGGAATTTATTCAACATTCAGGAAAAAATAATTCTATGTTTCCTCATTTATAATATTATTTTTACTTGTGTTAGAAGTTTCAAAAAATTAACTCTTTATCCCATTGAATGAATGGCCTTGGGTTGCATAAGGAGTAGTGGATGTTTGCCACATGTATAACAAGTGGAAACATGGATAAATTCATGGGTTACCTCGGAGTAAGATGAGGTGTTGTAGATGTAGGATTTAGTGAGATCATTACATGTAGTGTGTTATTGTAGCAATACAATTATAAATAAGTTATAATGAGGATGTCAAATGTGTTCAAAGGTTGGATAAGTAAGATAGTGACACATTGCAAAATAACACAATATCAAGGTACACGGATTAATATATGAGATATGTGCATGTCTTCAATGTGTGGATGTGAGTTCAAGAGATGTGGCACTATTTGACATGTAATGAGTGGCTCACATGTTCATGAAGTGTGATCAATAAGTTTTCAATACATTGAAGGTGTGGATCACATGTTGGTATGAAATAATGACATGTGGTGGCCTCTCTCATGTTGTATAAGTAATGTGGAGGTTTAATAAGATATGGTATGTGATGGCAGTTATAGACACCTATAATCTGGATAAAGCAATTTAAATATTTAAATTTCACTAATTATACTCTTTCCTGCAAATTGACAACATATCATCAATAACACACCATTTATTCTCCATCACCGCTAATTAATTACATTACGACAATTAATTAGCCCTTATGTTGCTCACAAAAATGATCAATGACCTTTCATTAATTAATACCCTTTTCTATATAGTTTAATTAATTATTCTTAATTAATTAATCCTCTCGTCTATTTTATCAATTAATTTTTTATTTATTTGATTAAAATCCTCTCATAGCGTGGATCATACTAAATTTCTTCTCAAAGTATTCTATAAGCTACGCCCGTCTATTAGGAGATCACTTTTGATTAATTAAAGCAACCTCCTCAATTCGCATGGATCACTAATGAAATATTAATCTCTTTTAAAGAAAACTTAAAGTGTGCTTATCCTAACTAACCTAGCTTTTCTATTATCCCACATGTAATAGGATGCAAAGGTTCTTAAAACCATTGGGTTATAAACGGAACCCTCCTCCAACTTTTCTACTTACACCTTTGCATGCTTATAACATAAACTATAGGAATTTCCATATTTTTGCATCTTCCATTAGCGTTGAGATAGGTATCTTCATCTTGCATTCATCCATCCAAGATTTTGAGCCATGTGGAGAAGATCAAGAAGATATTGTAACCAATTATTGATTGAGATCCATTCTCAAATCCTTGGTGTTGGTGCTTAGTTTGGTCTCTCCCCGTTTGTCCTTAAAGTTCTTCAGTTTGTGGGCTCTGTTGTATTCTCTATCTCACTATATTAACGCACAAAAACTTTGTCCTCCATTTGGTTGCCATGATCAGTCCCTTCCTTGGTCGAGGATCAGATAAAATTCCAACATTTTTTTTTGTTCCTCTATTCATGTGAAAAGAATCTGTAACTTGGGAGAAAACTCAGGCTTTTTCCCTTCTTTCCATTTTCCATAGACATGTTTCTTTTCCCCAGTCATTTTTGTCCCAAATATCTATGGAAACGTGATTGGATGCACCTCAGTGGATCGTATTTGGGCCTTATATCATTTCCAAATTCTTTTTCTTGAAAGAAAGATTCATTTTCGGGCTCAAATGGTGTTTTTCTTTGCATTTTACGGTTTGAATAGGTGTGTTTTTTTCCCATCAAAATTTACATCTCAGCATCTATGGAAACATGGCCCTTTCTGGTTGGATGTGGCTCGGTGGGGCACTTTGAAAACTCTAAATCTCACTTCAACTCAAAACTTGTCCAGGTGGAGTGCCGGTTCTCATCTAAAAATTCACCTTTTGGTTTTCCCTTGGAGTTGCATCGGGGAGACATCTGGAGGTTTCCGCTACCTTGCCCAGACTTAGAAATATTTTTCATGCATCTACTAAAGTTTTGGTGGACCATGGACATGTGGAGGGCCCATTCTCATTTGAGGATCTACCTCAAGGTCCCACCTTAACAAATATGATAGGGAGACATGTGAAGGCTTCCGCTAGCACCGTTGTATACTTAAAATTTGCAAAGCAATTTTCTATGGCCTGGGACACGTGGAGGGGACCGCGCGCTTGTTTGGGGATGGGGGCCTAAATTTTATTTTGAAGAAGCATTAGGAGGACACTTGGAGGCTTCCACTTACTTTGACTTTTCAATGGCCAAGGAAAATTTTCGCGGACCCTTGACACATGGCGCCTTCTACTGATCCTTCAATGTTTTCAACAACTCTTCCAGAATGAGACACGTGGTGAGCCGACACTTATTCAGGGTCTCTAATTTTGAGGACCATACCAAAGCTGTGCTAAGGAAAAACGTGGAAGCTTCCGTTGGTGTCTTTTTGTTGAGACTTTTTCAAAGGCCAAAAGGTGTTTTTCTTGGGCCCAGGGCAGGTGGAAGGCCCGCGCTTGTTTGGAAACTTGCCCCTGTACTTATCCTTTGTGTTTTTTCTAGGGAAACATGTGGATCGCTCTAATATAAAGTAGAGAAGGGAAAAAATCAACAGTTGTTGTGCATTGCATCAGTTTTTCCACCATTTTTTCTCAAAGAATCCTGGAGATGTGAATGCGCACTGTTATACATCATTTTTGATGAAATTCCTTGTCTTTTTTGTCTGCAAAGTGCCATTGAATGGATTTAGAGCTTAATTTGTGAGTCTAAGAATTGTTAAGGTTGATATATTGAAGTTAGAATGGTTCAAGAACTTGCAAAAATGTGAATTACTAGAGAAGATGGATGTGGGGTAGAGTTACAAAGGAAAGAGAGGGAAAAGGATGAAATGATGAAGGTTATAGGTGTACAAGATGTAAAAGGTGTTACCTTGAGAGTGAAAAGGATTACTTGTCAGATCCAGCTATACAGAGCCTCTGGAAAATGATTAAAATGTGGATTTCTCGCATGACAGAATCAAAATGATTAAAAGGACTATAAAAAAGGTTATGACATGGCATCCTAGTAATTAGTAGAGAGTTTGAGAAATGTGATCAATTCATAATTGGTCCACCTGGAAGCTTTCAGATGTGAATTTTTTAAACATCGCATTCTGAGGCAAATTGGTAACAAACAAAGATCCCTCAAATATTCTTCTTTTTTAAAGGGGAAAATTTGGGATGAGTGAGCGAGTGAAATGTATAAATGTAATGAGAATACTATTGCAAAGGGTTAGGAGTTGAATTCTTAAGAGAAAATTTGAGAGATCCTGTCTTCCTGAGACACCCAATCCTAGATACCTGGTTAATTCCTTGCGTGTTATATTTTCTATCATGTCAAGTTGGTTACAGATGTATAGCCATTAATGAGCACTGAGATTGTTCTGGAAGATTTCCCCTGCTAATGAATCTAAGAATTTTTGAAATTAATTTTTTTTTCAATGTCTACAAATGATTTATTTTGTTCGTATTGCAATATTACATTGAAATATTTGTTGAAATCACATAAGGATCTCGTCCCTATGATAATTTGGTGGCATTTGCAATTTCATTTCAAGAAGAACCTTCATCTTGTGATGAGATAACCAAATTTAAAATCACTCCGCTGTCATTTGTTGATAAATATTGTCTGTAAGTCTTTGGGTGTACCTTAGGCGTGATTGATCAAATATTTTTTGTGTTTAATTGAGTCTTTTAACTCGAGCGTTTGTGCTAGATTCTCATATATTGTGTGAAAACGTGTTGATCTTGGCCTCTATTGAAGCAAGCGTTTTGGTTGAAGGAACGTCTTAACTATTTTAAAGCTTTCTGTTGTGTTTAGTTGTCCATTATTATGTATTTTCTCATATATCTGGTATAATAAAAAAATTTCCTACTTAATCTCCCACCAAAATTATTCAAAAACCATGAATCCATCCTAAAATACCTTGTTTGTCTTGTATATCAACAAAGGAACAAACTCTATTCACTAAAATATGCAAAACAATTAGGATCCCATAATGTCTTCAGTAACCTTAGCCTTGTTTTGAAAGTATCTCCATATTTTAGATGTGAAAACTCTTAAGAATTAAATTATGGAGTGTTGACCATACTTTCCCAAGGTTTTCTTCATAAAATTTGTGCAAAAGAAGAATATATCCATATCCTTCATCAAACAGAGGTTACACTATTGGTCCTTTCACCCTGGTCGAAAGGCACAACCTAAAGTAGTGAGGATAGGTCAAATCCTCTTGAAGGTGCTATCCATCTCTCCATAAATATGAGTGATAAAGGGCTAGCTAGATCTCATCCCCGGCTACAAAACGACACACATTATGATATGTCTATCTCTAAGCTCCATGTCGAATTTGTGATGCTTCTCATCTTGAAAAGGAGAACAAATTTGGATACCAACACTAGTAGCACCATTATTAGGGATATAATTTACGTTGCCGGTGACAATTTGTTGATTTTTTTCCAGTTCATATCTATTTGACCCATCAACAACACCAGTGGTGTTGTTGCCAGGTAATATTTGAAGTATTTTACAAATGTAGTACATACCGACCCTGGTAATGTTTTTTACAGGATTGAAGTGTAAATACATTGTTGAAACATCATTATCTATTTAGATCTGTAAGAATTGTTCAAAGTTGTATGTTCTGAGTGCAAAATTTCAAGCTTATACAATTATTGCACTAAAGTTTGTATCATCATTGATAAATTTTAGTAGAAGAAGAGCAGATCTTGTAAGCTTTGCATGAATCTAGTATTGACAGACATTTGATAGGTCTTTCATAGTGCATTTACACAAACTAAGATGAAAATCCTTAGTGGTGACTCTGTGATGTTTAAATTCTTAATAAATACCAGTGTCTTAACATATATCAAGTAAGATTTGTCATTAATCTCTGCAAATATGGAAGGAAGAAGATCTGTCTTCACCAGGGACCCTAGTAGAAGGTTGTTTCAAGAGATGGGAAAGTCTAATTTAGAAGGAAGAAGAATTTGGAAGGTTTTTGGAGATCAAACATCAAGAAAAGAGATCTCTATTGGTGAAACTGATCATCCCGGGACTGAAGATTGGAATACTTCCTCAAGTTCTTCTGAATAAGGTAGTCTCTTTATTGAATTGACTTATCCATCTAGAGAGGGTTCTTCTTTTGTATTTGAAACATTTACTTCTCAATCTGCCCCTGTATTTTCCAAATATGATAGAATTTTCCAAGAAACAGAGCCTTTAGAGGGCAGTCATTCTGATAATTTCATCCCTGTGCAACACATACTTCTCACTCCTCATCAGTTTTCATCTCCTCCAAGGTCACCTCCTGAAAATAATATCACTCGGCCTCCACCCAAACCTCCATTTGTTGTTAATACTTTTGGTCCCATCAATTTTAGAGGTATAACTAGCTATCCAAATGTTGTGCCACAAAATGTAATAAGTAGATTGCCTAAGTTTCAAGGAAATAATGCAATCAACACTTGAATCTCTTTGTCAATATGATGGAGGATTTTGAAATATAATTTGAGGATTTATACATTAAATTGTTTATCCATACTCTAGAAGAATATTCAAGGGATTAGATAAATATTTTCCAGATAATTCCATTGATTCCTGGATAGAGATGCATAATTCTTTTAGAATGTAGTATGGTAATAAAACAGACCCTAGGTTTCTTTTATCAGAGTTTGAAAATATAAAAAGGAATCCTAACGAATTAGTGCATGATTTCAATATAAGATTTAACAAAACATTGAGAAGATTCCCTGTTAATTTGAGGCCACGTGATGAATAATGTATGATAAAGTATTCAGATGCATTTGATAAGAAAACTGCTTACTATTTGAGGGATAAGAACCTTGGAACTATGAGGTAGACCTTTACCATGGCTTTGCAAATTCAGAACAACATTAAAGTAGTTGGAAAACCTCCTAAGAGGTATGGTGTTAAACTAATTAACCCAGAGAAGCCTCAATCGAGTAAGGGTGTGGATCTTGAGGAAGTTGTAAAGACTTTGGCAAGGGCTGTCAAAGAAATCTCTTACAAGCTAGCCAGGGAAGAGAGGAATTGGACAAGGTTCTCAAGGTCAGCATAGGCAACAATGACAAGACAGATTCACAAATCATCCTAGAAATGATCAGAGATCTGATGATAGAGGCTAAGGACTTGTTGAATTTTTTTGCACTTGTGCAAAAATGGGTAACTCGAAACTTCATTATTACGATGAAATTCATGGGTGAAGTATACCTAAGCTAAGGAAGTTTTGATGTTATTAGTTACTACTGAATTAATTAATGATTAACAGAAATCTGCAACTATGTGTGCTGTTACAAAACATAACAGATCACATAGTCTGCAATTTCATGATACCTTTATCAAAATAACACAAAGGCCCTGAAGTACAACTGTGTTGTATTGATGAAGACACTGAATTATAGAGTAGGTGAAGTGTTGAGTTTTGGGACAGTAAACATAAGTGCAGATTACAAAAATCAGAGTTCATTACTGAATGTTACTAGTTCTCATTAATGTTCTTTCCTTCATGTTTAAGACATTCAATTATATGACTAAGTTGTTTAGTTCATAATACAATCCATACAAAAGGTTGAAATGTAGAAAGAAATATACAACTAATTTACAAAATTCAATGTTTTATTCATAAGGAAAGTCAAATGTTTCCCACACAAGCCATGGGATGTGACTAAAAAGTAAAGTAAATCTACTGAAGAAAGAGGTAGAAATGCATGAAATAAAAAGAAAAGGAATATGAGTGAACCCATCATTTCCTTTGTATATTCTTTGTTGTGCAGATTTTCCCCCTTGCAGCTTGTTCCATCCTTGTCTTCACAATTCAAAGAATGGTACCTGAAAAGTAAAAGAAAGCAATCATCAATAAAGAGCTCAGGGTTAATCCATATTCCTACACTATCCTAATTCGTGCATATGAATCTCTAAACAACAGGATATATAGAGTAATTGAAGATCAAACTGCATAGCTCACTTAGAAAGAAGAGAAAGAAAAGAGGAAGAAGAAACATGGACATAAGAGAGGTCAAGAACCTAATTATTTTCTAACTATTTTCTTAAGTGTGCAGGTACAGGTTGCAGACAAGTAGAAAAGAACCATTTACATGCTGGAAAGAAGGGTTAATGTAACTCAAAACTTATATATCTTCCGTAAAAGGAAAATGTTACAATATAGAACAAAGAAGATGCATGTAGACAATGTACACTTTCATGATTTCAGTCAAGTAAAAGAGCATAAATGCAACTACAGGTTACAAGTAGGCATTTAAAAAAGTGAACTAAAGAAAGGCATATATAAAATGCAAAGTTTTCAAGAAACCCATTTAAGTTACAAATTTTATCAACATCATTCAACCTTATAAAGCTTAGACCAGTCAATACACAGTCAGCAAAAAAGAGAAACCCATTTTAAGAAAACTCACATGAGGTCAATAAACAAATCTAAGCAGCACAAAGTAGATTATTTTGAAAACTTAGCCATGGATCAAGCTTGAGATGTCAACCCTAGGTTTGAAAACTACAACAAATATTATCAGGATGCAATGTGGAAATCTTAAATGATGATTGAATGAAAAGCATTTATGAGGCATATAACTTTCAATCATTGACCAAGAAGAATTACTCATATGTTTTCCTAATTCCAAAATGAGCAAGTTCCAGTCAGAGAAATCAAAAGTGAATGGAAGAAGAACTCTACGGTGAAGAATACTGGAATATCAAATACAAAGTACTTTCTATATACCACTGCTCAATTTTGAAGGAGAAAGTGTAAATGGAAGCTACATCCATTCAGAAAAGATCCAAAGTTCAAAATCTATTTTTTTTAAAAAGGGTAGTGTTTGAACACAACATTGGAAGGTTATATAGAAATTGGCAAAAGTAAATGGAACTCAAAAGCACAGATCATGGAAAATAAACAAGACCCACTCATGGGTAGCAAATAATCAGAGTAGGAAAGAGAACTCAATGAAAATGAAATAGTATTGATGTTCGAAGATAAAGAAACTCACCCTTTTCATCATTCATAGTTCAAAGTTAAAGAGGGCCTAAACTAAGTAAGACAATAACTTCCATTGAATTTTCTAACAGAATGATCATAACAGAGCTCCAATTGCAGGAGGTGCTGACACAAAAAAGTTGCACCCTTGGCGCAGGTAAGAGGCGCATAGCAGGAGGTGCTGACACAAAAAATTTGCGCCCTTGGTCGAGATATGGGTACATCTTGATAATGCCTTCACAGATTTCACCATAGTTATGAACCTACAATTTTTGGCACAGAGTTGCTTGTAGAGCAAGAAGTGCTGACACAGAAAAAGTTGCAACACCATTGGCACAGTCAGGTCAAAAAAAGTAGGTGATGGCACATAGAATCTTCACAGCAGCTCCTATAGGTGCATTTACGAGTATCTCTTTTAAAAAAATGGATGCGCCCTCGAAGCACAATTAGGATTGGTACAAAATTTATCAGCGTTCGACACCCGAAAGCCGACAGAAAGCAAAGCCTGACGCAGATATTCATCAATGGCGCATGACTTTTAAAAGGGAGCTCAGATTCACGCAAGTTTAGACTTTTAGATGGAAAGCTTACGAGGTCCTCTATCTAGCTATAATTGAAAATGCGAAAGATTAGGGTTTCGAGAAAAAGTTACTCATCAATGATCCAAAGTACATCATAACTCACTCTTTGAGTCAATGATCAAAGGATCGATGGCCATGAATCAAAAGTACATGAGGTTGAATGGCTTAGGATGGAACCTGGAGTTGGTTGGGGTAGTTTTGGATACAAGTCATAAACCCTAATGATGCTTTTTAGATCAATTATTAAAAATTGACAAGTACAAAGATGAACGCTCACAAATTTCTCATCAAGATCGATGTAAAAGGAGTCCAAGTGAAATGTTTGTTAATTGACAAAGTCCCTAGTTTTCAAATTTTTATAAAGTGTCTAAATTTCCACCGCATGCCCTGAAAGTCCGCAATGTACACATGGCACCATCTACAACTATAATGCAAAAAAATGGAGGTCTTGAAAGTTATTGTAGTGTATTGTATCAATATTTAAAATTGCAAATAGGTTAAAATCTCAAAATGAGCCCCATAACCCTCGCAAGTGTAAAAGTGCAAAACAATCCTGAAAGTTCACTACAATTTTTGTTATTTGTGCATGAGTAGTGGGTCCTGCATTTTAGTGGTTTGAGATTTATTTCGCAAGACATGGGTTCTTCAGTTCCTAAATAGCACCACCTTTGACTTGAAAGTCCACAAATGTTTTAAAATTACGAACAGGCTTCTTAAGACCTGTCACCAAAGGACATAAAGTCTCAGTTTAGATGCCCGCAGGCCCAAAACCTCTGCATTTTTAGGGGTGCATCTGAACAGAGGAATCCACAAACCGGTCTGCAGATCCTCAAAGGGCTTTTCTGACTTTAAAAAGGTCCTGACAATCTGGGAAAAGACTCAAAATTTCTATGCAATTTTTCCTGAAGTCCCGTAAAAGAAAAGGGAGAAGATTTTAACGTACCATCCGAGCTGCAGACATTTCATGGGGTTGACTTTCAGAATTCGCCATTATAGTATGTGTTTCAAGAAAATACAAAGTGCCAACCAATGAAACATGCATGTCATTCCATCAAAATATGGCTAAGGAATATGGTGAAGTGCAATTTTGGTTCCCCATAATTACAGTGTTTTGCGAGCATTATCAGATTTTTTAACTTCCAGTCATGAACTTTGACAACTAATTTTTTTCATGCTTAATCAATGGACAGAACAAGAAAGAAGGCAAAATTTTGCTAGTTGTATAGAGTCGAAAGACTCGTCTTGCAAACAAACTTATTATTAGCAAATTATTGAGATCTTGACTTTCTTAAAAATAGATCATGGTCAACTTCAGTTGACCAATTACAATCAAGGCTATTAAAATGTCCAGTTAGTAATTTCATGACTCTAATTTTCATTCCTTTATCTATTATTAGACTAATAGGATGCAAAACAAGACATGCATAACGTGAGTTGCAAGAACTTAGGCTATTTTTAGAGTCCTTCAAGGTTTTAATTTAATTATTTCCTATAAAATATTTGTCCATTTTAACGCATAGATGATGTAACTTCTGACAGGATTCAGGATATAGTATTATTGATAATTCAATTGCTAATCTGGCGACTTTTGATTGGGAATGAAGAAACTTTTTCCTTTCCAATTAGTTGGCAGACTTGTGGGTTAATTAGTCTATTTCTTCACTCAATGAACCTTCTGATCAATCAGTCTTACCCCTACTTCATTCAGTATTTTCTGCATAATGTTAGATGTGCAAGCATGACTTATCATTGTTGTTGTGCATCATTGGGAATTCAGTTAATACAACAACAGAAACATTTCCCACCTCCAAGATGAGGGTTTTAGAACTCCTTGTTCAGCATGTTGCATCAAGAATCTTCAAATCGTTTGTGCATATACTCAACCATCCCTGGGACAATTTTAGTGTATCAAAGTCATGATTTTTTGACTACATCAAGAGTCATCATTCCCCCTAAAACGCCATGCAATGTTTAGGATATTTTATCAATAAGGAAGATGCACCTTTTAATCCTGGAAAAAATCACCTCAAAGATGGTATATTCAAATCTTGATGGTTTCCATTGTATCGTATGAAGAGCAACAGCTCAATTAACTGAACACGCTTACATTAGAATCCTTCTATAGCCATCCTTGTATGAGGGAGCCCTTTTCCAAGAGACACATTACAGCCTTCAAGAGAAGCTGAAAGACTTCATGAAGGAAATGCTGCCCCAACTTGCACAATGGACTTTGGAGGAGATCAGAAGCTTATTGAGATTGGTGTCATTGAACAACCTTGTAAATGGGTAAGTTCTAGACCATCATTTAGGTTTTTCTCTTTCTTATTACTCAAGCAGCACCATCTCATTTTTGAAGCTCAAATTTGTTAAAACTACCTTCGATTGCTTCCCCATTGGATGTTTTGGAATTCCATTTCTCCATTCCCTAGTCTTCCACCACATTTTACTTCTTCTCCCCTTTCCTTCCAAATGGTCAGTCCCCTCCACAAGAGCTAATCATATTAATTTACCCCCTCCTCCAAAGAAACAAGAAGTTTCTATCTCCTCCACCACCACAATACAATTTCTAAATACAATTAAGTTATAATCAAATAATCCATGTTGGGACAGAATGCCAGTCAAGGAAAACAGCAGCAAAAGAAGAGCCAAACAAAGATAATTTAATTCAAAATCTGAATAGTTGGGCTAATTAATTTATTTGGCAATTTAATAAAAAATCCCTTTAATGGTTAAGCCTTTGAGATGAATTTGGAGTTGGATGAATTCAAGTAGAATGGAAAGTGAATCATTTTTTTAATGCAAAAGAAGAATTTCAAAAAGAAGAGGCAGATCAGCATGAGGACCTTTGCTCAGAAACCTAGTGTCGCATGTGAACACCCTCTATCCTTGAAGAGTTGAAACTGCTTGATTCACTGGTAAATTTTGGCACAATATATCCCTTTAGATGGTGAAAGCTAAGATAGAAGATCCTATCAGTCCCAGGGGAGGCCTTTACGAGCAGCAGAGGAAGAGTTTGATATTAACCGAACTTCCACCTGCTAGATGGAAGAGTTCATGAACAAGAGTAGGATTTTCTTTTCAAATCTAGAATAGATTTAGAGGAAGAAGCTACTTAAGGGGTCCAAACATGACGAGGAGTTTTAATCATTCTAGTTATGGCTCAGAAAAGTGCACGATCTCTTGGGCATTAATGAGCACAAAGTTTTAGAGATTATTCAAAGAAGAACCTTCAGTTCTTCGTTTCTACTCATCTCTCTCGAACTCTAGTGAATGAAGAAGAGTTTGATCTCTCAAAATCAATGTTTGAGAATGAAAGAAACCATGGTTGGGATCAAGTTGCAGACCAAGAGAAAACCATGGATGAGGTTGAACATTTGCAGCAGTTTAAAAACAATAAGGTAGTTTATCTGTCATATGATTTGGAGGAATTGTTTTGCATGAAGAAAAACTGGTTGAGTTTCGATTGTTTTCTCTTTCATCATGACACATTCCAAGCATATGAGCTATGCCTGTCATGAAGGAGAGCACGCATTTGTAACAGCCCGCATGCTTATAACAGCTCATTTAGAATCAAGATTGGGAATGAAATCCACAATCTTCCGTGTGCTCTTCATTGGAGGAAGAGGAAAGGATCACAAAGATTTGTACCATTTCTCCACATGCCATCCATTCAAAAAGGACCACAAGAAAACTCCATTCTTAGAGTTGAAAATCAAAACAATGGGCATACTTTAAAGGATGACATGCCGTTTTCCAATCAGGTACTTGCTGCTTTATTGGAGCCAAAGGGGAAGCCATAACCAGTCATGCTTGCTTCTAAGGCATGAGGATGAGCTACCAAATGTTACCAAGGATCAGCTATCAACGTCTCCAAGTCCTTGCATGATTAAAGGAGGTATTTTCCAATTATGCCTTCAGCTGATACCTTGATAGATTTGGGTAGACAGACCAGCTTATTGTTGAGTTTTTCACTCATACAATCAGCTACATGTTCAGTACACAAATCATTTGCATGGTTGCCAATGTTTGATTCAAAGGAAGCTAATGTTTCCACACACTAGTAGTGGGATTTGTTTAGCTGACCTTATAAATTCTCAATTAGAGTAGAGTAGGTAGACTTTGTTTCCAAGTAGAAAGCAAGTGCTTGGAGTGCACATTGTGCATGTGCCATTTGGGCATGTATGATTTTCAGTTTCTATATATAAGTTTTGTTCGCTCCACTCCGATGGTTAAAGACAGGCTCTTCATCTTCATTGCAGGGAAAGTCATTTTACCTGTAAAAAGAAGAACTCTAATTCAACTGTCGCTGATATGAGCTTAGAGGAACTAAAGTCATTTCAAGGTATCCTAGATCATGCATTTTCTTCTCCTAATAGGAGATGTATTCTACTTGATGAATAAACTGCATGCCCACTCATAAAGAAGATTGCTAAAATGCCACTGATTTTCTACTCTCAGCCAGGCAAGAGATCCCGTTGAGTCGCCAAATTGTTTTATAAATTTTTGCCTAACTCTGTAGGTAAAGGTAAAGACATAGCAAAAGCATATAATCAGGAAACGCAGTGGCTTAAGTTAGCGCACCATAAAAGGAAGAATGTTACTCATAAGTTCGCATGTTTATCAGGTAGAATCTGAAACAGAAGAAGTTTAAGGCCACTTGGTGCTAGAGATCTAGTAGGAAGCACTTGTCAACAGTGAGGTGCTGACAGCAGAATTTTAAAGCTGATGCCCACAAGCGCTAAATAGAGAGGCCAGTCACGACCCCGCATGGAAGTGAATGAAAGAAAACATTTAAAATAGTTATACATTGGTTGTAGAGGGACTTCACAATAGGAATGGCGGACACGTATAAAAAGTTGCTAAAACCCTGGTGCAGGTTAGAGATGCTACAGTATGGATCTGTCGCATGAATCCATGATCTTAAAGCTATTTCACATACTTGGTGCAAGTCTAAAGCTCACAGTAGGAGGTACAAAAGGAAGTTGTCAGCGGAATTAGAGGCACAAAGTAGGAGGTGCTGTTTTTTTTGAAAAACTTACATGCTCGCAAACGTGTAGAGGAAATGGAGAACAGGAGGTTGACACAGAAAAAGCTTGCATGGCGAAGGTTACGGAGCATAGCAGAGAGGTGCTGACACAGAAAACAGTTATTGACATTAAGTTGGAGGAGCCATCGGCAGGAGAGTGCACAGAATCAAAAGTTAAGCTTCTAGCAGGTTAAGGCATCCAATAGGAGAGTGCTTTTTACAAAACAAGTTACGCTCCACATGTCACAGGCATCACAGTGGGGCATGGCAGGAGGTTTTTCACAGTTTTGCAAGTTTTCTCAGAAAAAGGGAAAAGGATTAATGAGACCCACGAGTACCGATTTTTTTCCACAGAATATTGCTGCCCAGGTGTCCCATAGGTAAAGGGGCACTATAGCATGATTTCAAACAGAAAAAGTTGATGCCTGGCATAAACGCACATGAATTGGAGGTACACAGAAAAATTTGCACCCCTGGCGATACAAAGGCTTACGAAGCAGGGCATATCTTTCGACTCACGAACTCAAAGTTGCGCCCCTTGTGAATCTTAGAGGCACAGTAGGAGGTGTTGAACAGAAAAAGTTTCGATGTCCCCTGGCTGCAAGTAGAAGGTGATACACCAAATTTTCATTAGGCCCTATAGGAGAAATAATAAGAAAATGTCTTCTACAACATTCTCAACAAATGCATGATCTTCCCTGGCTCAGTTTCTATGAGATCTGCAAGCGTTGATTCGATCTGCTGGGGACAGAAGAACATATTGCCGACAGTATGCAATATCCTGAGAAGGCAGATATTCAAATGGCCAAAACAGTTCAACAAGTGGAATTCAGCTGCAGATCTCATGGTAAGGTTGGAGCAGGATTCGAATAAGCTTACACATGTCCTCTGTCTAGCTATAATTGTATATCTCTTAATTTGAAAAAAATTTCTTCAGCAATGGCTGTAACATGATCTCATTTAGAAAAGGAGAGACATTCCCACGGCATCCACCGAAAATCTACTCAAATTTGTTTATCGATGCCATTTTTAAGAAGCTAAACCCAAGTGCATCCTATCAAATAAAGGGGTAGACTAAATCATATATCATGATGCCCGAAAAGGTGAATATTATAATATGCCATGGTCTTTGCACCTAATCAAGAGTAATAATCGAGCATGGTTTTGAGGTGTTCTTCAACCCTTACGAATCATTTTAAAACATAGTTTCTTGCTTGCCTCTCAAAAAAGTGACCAAGCCCAATTTTTGTGTGACATGTATTTCAACATTTACAGGTGGTCCCCATAGGAGGAATTATGTTTCGTGCAGTTTAGTGGTGAATTTGAAGATATGGTCCGTAATTACTTTTGTCTTACCTACCTCATCTCCATTTTTTCTATTTCTTTCAAGCCTCAATCAAAACAGGACAAAATGATTTGCTGGTGTATCACCATTTTAGTGTAGGTTCTATGTTTCCTTGTTTTCTTTTTTCTCCGTGTCTCCTTGCCTAGTTAAATTAGGATTATATTAGGTTGCTTAGTACTAGAATTAGCTCATGGCCTTCTTTTCTTAGGAAGATAGAACCAGTCCTTCTCTGGAGAGATTTCCCTGTAATGTAAGTCAGGTCTAATACATGCCTATTGGGAAAGTTGCAATGTTATGCAATAACATTCCAAATTTACCCTATTATTAGATAAAGGATAAAATCCATAACTCATGCAGGGGTGCTGTACAAGCCTTAGCACTAATAGTTTTGGAATGCCCAGTGGGACAAAGGGGTATTCACTTTATTTCTATCAAGTTAATGTGTTCTTGATGGGATTCATCCTTTTGAGGTACATGCGGGAGCACATCTGGTGACTCCATATGAGTACTAAAAGCACAATCTTTGCAAGTTATAAACCTTCTGAGTGTGAAGAATTTATGCCTTCCCAATTATTTACAGTCTTGTGTATGTTTATATTAGTCTCATGAATGAAAATTCCCGGATTAGTCATCTTACCCTATTGTAAAATTTAGTAGTTTCTGCATGATATTAATGTGCATGTTTAGCTTAGCAGTATTATTGTGATAATCTCCCTCAATACCTCCAAGTTTTTTTCCCTTAATATTTTGCAGAAGAACTGTTGGTTCGTGCACCAAAAATCCTTCACATATCAATTGTGCATATACTCAGTCAAAGTCTTCTTACAAATTTGGTGTATCACAGTAGTTATAGTTATTTTACAGTCATCTTTTACCCCTAAAACCCTAAAATTAATTTAGGATACATCAACAAGGAATTGACCTTGATACCGGAGACTAACCTCAAAATAGGTATACCCATAGACTTGAGGTGTTTCCATTGTATCTACGAAAGAGAGATATTTTTTTTTCAAGCTTAGAAAACATATAGCCATCCCTCTACAAGGTGCAGTTTCAAGAGATAACAGTTTTTTTCATGCCCGGTGGGACAACAAATTAGATATGCATGCACAGTTACAACTATTTACAACAGATCCATAACAGATTTACGAAAAAGATAAAAGCTACTTTTGAGAGTGAGTTGCAGAAATTTATTTTAAATATTTGAAGATCTTTTGGCGACTCCACAGAGCTGATTTCAGACCAGTATTGCAACATGTTCCATGCCTAAAGTGACTATAAGATCATCGGTAAGAGGAATTCCTCCTGATTTTGTTTCTTTATTCTTGAATTCTACTAGAAGGAGAAGAGTTGGTAATACTTTACCTTATAATAGACCTGGTTTTGATAACCCTCCTCCTGATATTCCTTCACCACATATCAATTTCTCTATTAACATTCCAGTTTTTCAAATGGCTATTCAACCACCAAGGAATTTTGTGACCTTTACTAATGGCAATCTATTAGTAATGCTAGTCTACCATGACATTCCTAATGCTGCCATGAAGAGTTTACCATCATTCATGGGTGAAAATTAGGTTACACTTAGACTCAACATATCAAAGATGTTGCAGCCATATGTGCAGTCCATAATATCACTCATGAATACGTAGCTTTAAGACTTTTAGCTATATCTTTTAAAGGGTAGGTCTTGTAATGGTATAGAAACCTATAAATTGGAAGCATAAGAACTTGGGATAACTTAGGTGAAAAATTGCTAAAACAATTCCAGGGTAATGCAGATAATTTGTTTCTCTTTGAACAGTTGTCTACTATTAAAAGAGCTCCCAATGAGTTTATGTCTAGTTTCAATATCCATTTTTCCAGAACTTGGGAAAGAATTCCAGCAAGTGTCAAGCCTCAAGCTGATCATGCTTTTCTTTATTATCTTAGAGCATTAAACAGTGATATCTCAACTTTGATTCAGTCAATGGGGGGAGAGACACTCCCAATGGCCTACGATATCGCTATTCGAGCTGAAAATAGTCTTATTCAAGCTGGAAAATTGGCACCAAGCCCTTTAATGTCCTTTTTGGCATATTTAACACCTATTTGTCAGCCTATTACAATCATAGAACCTACTATTGTAGCTCCATCAGATGGGTATTTTAAAGCTTTGCAAACTATGAGAAATAAATTGACTTCGATTGAGAACACAATTGCATTTCGTAGCAGACCCTATCAGGCTCCTTATCAGCAAAATCAACAGAATCAGCAAAATAGGAAGCCCTATCAACATAATCAAAATTATAGGTAGCTTTATCAGCAAAGGCAATTTGACCCGAAGGCACCTAGTTCATTTAATGCTTTAGTCCTAGTTAATATGGCTACAGAGGAGTCGTATCAACCTTACAATTAACCTCATTCAACTGCAACTTGCCCAAATGATTTTTTGAATTTGAATCTTGCTGAACAACCTCAATCTAAAACATTATTCATGCCTTAAATGGAGGGTCTGCAGTAAGAAACTCATGTTTAGAAAGCACTTGAATAGAATTTAGTCAGTTTTAATGAGGAGGATTTCATTGCAGTCACTACTAGGGCTCAACAGAAAGTTGTTAAAAGTTAAAAAACAAAACAGGCATATCCTTCCTACCGTCACTAATAAGACAACATCTACAATTCCAAAGTCAACCAACAACCCTGTTGTTCCTCAAAAAATATCAAGTGTTCTAGTTGATAAAGGCCGTCAAAAATAAATACAGCTTGATCCAAGAAGACTGTTTATACCTCAGATATCTAAGGCAACTGAAATGGAATAATTTTTCCCTAAGGCCTACTATTAGAAAGTTGAATCTATCTCTAAAACTGTTTCTTCTTTTAACATTGTTGATGTAATGAAAAATCATAATTTTAACATCTCAATGTGGGATGCTCTAAGTATTCCTGGATAGTAAGATTTACTCTCTCATGAATTAGCTAAGCTGCAGATTTCTTCAAATACTGTAGAAAAGAAAGTTCAAAAGGTAGACATGGTCCTTGGAACATTTGAACAAGACCGCATTAAAGAAGTTAAGTGGATGGTTCCGAAATTTATGAATGCTTATGACATCAAGAAACCACCACCATTTTATTTATCACTAATTATTGGAGAACATCTAGTTCATAATTGCATGGTGGATAGTGGTGCAAGTAGCAAAATAATGCCAAAAGTGATTGTGAAAAAATTGGGTTTGTAGTATGATCCTACAGAAAGGAGTGTCTTACAACTTGATGGAACTGTAACTAATACAGTTGGTATAATAAAAAATTTAGAAGTGATGTTACATGCTTTCCCAAATGTTTCTATTCTGCAAGATGTTACTGTTGTGGATTTGCCTCCATACTTTTCCTTATGCTTATCTAGAGATTTCAGAACAAAATATGAGGTTATCTCTCTTCAGATTGGTCCTTATTTTTCACTACTGGTTATGGTACCAAAGTTAATATCAATTCAGAACCATTGGTCATATTTCAGATTGAGCCTCACTCTTCAAATGTAGTGGCTAATTATTCAGCCCCAGATCAATCTGATTTTGATGAGGTAGCTCATGTTTCAGTGTTAGATGGTGTTTCTAACATGTTTATGGATGAAAAGACAGTGGAAGAACATGCTCATGATCCTTTTAAGGAAGTTGAAGAACACCTATTTGGTGTGTATTATATGCATGAAGAAAATACACCACTTCCCTTACTGTCCAAAACAAAAGATTCAACAGAAGGGATTTGGAAGCTTCATTTTGATGGAACTAAGAATAAGAAAGGATAGGGAGTAGTTATGATGCTAAATTACCCAACAAGCGAAAGTTATTTCTCAGCTTTGAGTGTCTAATTTTCATATGCTTGCAATGTAGTTGAATATGAAGCTTTAATTCATGGCTTTCTTTGGGCCAGAAAGAGAGGTGTCAACATGCTACTGATTTTTTATGACTCTGAGTTGGTTATCAATCAAGTAAGAAATTTCAATGTTTGTAAGAATCCCTTAATGAAGTCTTATAGACATAGAGTTTCAGACTTAATGGAATATTTTGATGCTATTAACATTAAGTCTATTCCTAGAGCTTAAAATAAGCATGCAGATAGACTTGAAGTAGTTGGGGATAGTTTTAAAGTGCTGGAACATATTTAAAATAGAAAAATCTAGCCTCATATAAAGTTAATTGTCATGCCCTCAATACCTGATAATGATTCAAAGTGCAAGTTTTTGAAAGTGATGATCAAATCTTCAGGTTTTTGTAACAAGAAGCTAAGTTTTCTACAATAAATCAGGATAAATTACAACATTTATACGGTCATCATATTTTTCAGCAAAATACAAATAAATTACCTTGAGGTCTTGTCACATTGGAAGACATCTTCAGCACTGATGATCAGTTAAGAAAGGTCAAGACTAAAATTTCAACTCACGCTGATAATTACAAAGAGATCTCGGTTGATGAAGGGAAAAATCTATTTCTTGGAAAGGTATATTCCATAACTAAAAAAATCATTTATTGATCTTTTGAAATAATTTAAGGATGTTTTTGCTTGGAAATATCAAGACCTGAAAGGATTTGATCCCAGTTTAGCACAACATACGGTTGAGTTACGGCCAAATTATAAACCCGTTAGATAGAAACAGAGGCCTGTAAATCCCAAAATAGAACCTCTGATGAGGAAAGAATTATCTAAGTTGACTGAATCAGGTATTATCTTTTTGGTTAAGCATTCAAGTTAGGTAGTCAATCTTATTCCTATTAGAAAGAAGAATGGTGAAATCAGACTATGTGTAGATTTCAGAGTTCTTAATAAGGCTTCATTAAAATATCATTACCTACTCCCAAATATGGATCAAATTTTGAGAACAACCTTAGGTTTAGATAGACTATCTCTCCTATATGGTTACAGCGGATATAATCAAATTTTTTCCGGGAAGAAGATAGATATAAAACAACGTTTACCACTAAGTGGGGTACTTATGCTTACAAAATGATGCCTTTTGGTCTTTCAAATGTCGGTGCAATGTTTCAACGTGAAATGGACATGGATTTTTGTAGCTTATTAAATAAATGCATCCTTGTTTATTTAGATGATGTTACTATATTTTCAAAAGATTCTTAAGAACATCTAATGCATTTAAGGTAGACTTTTCAGTTGTGCAGGCAATTTGGAATATCTTTGAATCCACCAAATTCTATCTTTTCAGTACATCAAGGCAAGCTACTTGGTCATATTGTTTCTAAGCAAGGTTTAGCAATTGATCCTTTTAGGATCAAAGCCATATCACAGCTATCATTGCCCCATCATAAAAAGACATTACAAAGTTTTCTTGGAAAAATCAACTTCATTATAAGATTTGTTCTAGATTTTGCAGCATTGGTTAAACCACTCACAACTATGCTAAAGAAAGAGAAAACTCTCTTGGACTAGTGAAGGGAGAGAAGGATTTGAATCAATCAAAGAAGTTATCTCTCAAGATCCTACTCTTGCAAATCCAAATTTTGATAATTATTTTACAATGTATGCACTTGTAGGAGCTAAAACAATCTCAACTATATTAACTTAGGTCAATGATGAAAATATTGAGCAGCCTATTGCTTTCTTTGCATAGAGTTTGCATGATTACGAAACAAGGTACACATTTCTTGAAAAATAGGTACTTTCAGTAGTCAGAGGACTAAATAATTTCAAGTATATGCTTTCAAACAATGGAATCCATGTTCTTGTTTCTCATCCTGTGAAATAGTTCTTACTAAATAATTAGTTGAATGAGAAAACAAAAAACTGGATAACAAAGTTCATGGAGTATGATGTTGATATTCAGGTTGCTAAGACGGTTCGAGGGAAAGGTTTATGTGAACATCTAATTGCTGATATGGAGAAATAGCAAGTTACAGAACTGGATGATTAAAAATAACATGCTAAAATCATGTATCAGCAATCAGAAATTATGGTTCAACTAGAAAATCTGAAACCTGAGTCAGTTCAAGAGTCTCAGGAATGAAGATGGATGGTTAATTTTATTAACTACTTGCAGCATGGGACCTATCCAAAAGGTATGGACAAAAATAAAAAAATATATTTTAGGTTACAAGATGTACATTATATCTTCATTAATGGTGTGTTGTTCAAAAGAGATATAAATGGAATCTTACTGTGATGTGTCGACTATGATAAAGTTAAGAAAATATTATCAAAATTCCATGAAGGACCTACAAGAGGTCATTTCTCATCATGTATCACAGCCTTAAAAATTATGAAATCTAGTTATTATTGGCCTAACATATTCAAGGACTATTTTGAATGGATAAGAAAGTGTAGAAAATATTCTTTCTTTTTTGGAAAATAATGTTTAGCTTCGCTACCCTTACAACCTATTTTAGCTGATCAACCTTTTATACAGTGGGGTCTTGAATTTATTAGCATGATAAACCCACCATCATCACAAGGACATAAGTGGATCTTAATTGCTACATATTATTTCACAAGATGGATTGAAGTAATAGCCTTGAAGGATGCTAATGAAGCTTCGATACTATCCTTTTATGAAGGAATAGTTTATAGATTCAGTGTTCCAACAACTATCATATCAGATAATGCTTTAGCTTTTCTTGGTGCTAATATAATAGATTGGGCTGTCGACCATGGAATATATCTATGTTATTCATCTAATTATTACCCACAAGGTAATGGTTTATCTTAAAGTACTAACAAGAATTTGTCAAGGATCATCAGAAGAAAACTGAAAGATAATCAAAGAGCTTGGCATCTAATGTTGAATTCATCACTTTGGGCTGACAGAGTGACTCCTAAAAGATTAGTTGTCAATTCACCATAAAAACTTGTGTACGGAAAGGAAAAAATAATTCCTATTTCAGTTGAGTTACTTGCACTAGATTTGCTGCATCAAATGGAGCTACTTGAGAATGAACCATTACAAGTTCGTTATGTAGAGTTAATGGAATTACAAGAGCTAAGAGATAAGGCTAATTTGAATATGGAAAAGAATCATAAACAAATGAAGAAGAATTTTGATAAGAAATCCAAATTCAGAGTCTTCAATGAAGGATATATTGTGTTAAAGTGGGATGCTGATCGTGTAAATCCAGGAAGACACTCGAAGTTTGATACACTCTGGAGTGGTCCGTACATGATTTCAACTCACAAATAACACAACGTTTTTTAGCTTTCGAAGTTAAATGGAGAGGAACTTCCCATTCCTATGAATGGTATGTTTCTCAAACACTATTATTGAAAATCTTACAGTGATTATTAGAGTAGGATTTCCCTTCAATAATTGTAGTTTCTGCACATTGCATCATTTTCAATTCAATAAGTGCATTTTTGCACGTGATCTAGTTTACCAGATCCTTTCCCAGTTTTAGTTCTGTTTTGGAAAGGATTGGACCTTTCAAAAAGGAATATTTTGGTTATATGCTTTGGACTGCATGCCCAATGGACAAGAGCAAGGAACTAGTTTTTAAGCTAGCAGGTAGCTTTCCCTGTAAGATTGCTAGAAATGTTGACAATTTTTGCACTTGTGCAAAAATGGGCAACTCGAAACTTCGTTGTTACGATGAAATTCATGGGTGAAGTATACCTAAGCTAAGGAAGTTATGATGTTATTAGTTACTGCTGAATTAATTAATGATTAAGTGAAATCTGCAGCTATGTGTGTTGTTACAAAACGTAACAGATCACATAGTCTGTAATTTCATGATACCTTCAGCAAAAGAACACAAAGGCCCAAAGGAAAACTGTGTTGTCTTGATGAAGACACCGAATTATAGAGTAGGTGAAGTGTTGAGTTTTGGGACAACAAACATAAGTGCAGATTACATAAATCAAAGTTCATTACTGAATGTTACAGGTTCTCATTAATGTTCTTTCCTTCATGTTTAAGACATTCAATTATATGACTGAGTTGTTTAGTTCATAATACAATCCATACAAAAGGTTGAAATGTAGAAATAAATATACAACTCATTTACAAAATTCAATGTTTTATTCATAAGGAAAGTCAAATGTTTCCCACACAAGCCGTGGGATGTGACTAAAAAGTAAAGTACATCTACTGAAGAAAGAGGTACACATGCATGAAATAGAAAGCAAAGGAATATGAGTGAACCCATCATTGCCTTTGTATATTCTTCGTTGTGCAGATTGTCCCCCTTCCAGCTTGTTCCATCCTTGTCTTCACAATTCAAAGCATGGTACCTGAAAAGTAAAAGAAAGGAATCATCAATAAAGAGCTCAGGGTTAATCCATATTCCTACACTATCCTAATTCATGCATATGAATCTCTAAACAACAGGAGATATAGAGTACTTGAAGATCAAACTGCATAGCTCACTCAAAAAGAAGAGAAAGAAAAGAGGAAGAAGAAACATGGACATAAGAGAGGTCAAGAACCTAATTATTTTCTAACTATTTTCTTAAGTGTGCAGGTATCTTCTTTACAAGGAAAATGTTACAAGTAATGTAAAAAACTCAGATATCTTCTGTAAAAGGAAAAGGTGCATGCAAAAGAATGTGTACACTTTTCATATTTCAGTCAAGTAAGAAATAATTCTAGGAAAATTTTGACAGGGCTTCGCCATGTAAAATGGACATTTACAACTTTTCCAATATCCATATCAAGCTGAAATAAAGGGAAATGCAGTAAAAGTAACAGATCCTGAATCAAGGCTTATGCCTGTGAATGGTATAAAAAACAGATGAAGAATTGCTTGTAATTTCGAAAAAAAAACTTGCAGGGTACAAAGATATCTTAATTGCAAAATATCATAAGTGTATTTCTATTGAAGTTGGCATTTTAATTTCAATATTGAATCATAGTAATCTTCAAATTCAGAATCAAAGAGCATAAATGCAACTACAGGTTACAAGTAGGCATTTAAAAAAGTGAACTAAAGAAAGGGATATATAAAATACAGAGTTTTCAAGCAACCCATTTCAGTTACAGATTTTATCAACATCATTCAACCTTGCAAAGCTTAGACTGGTCAATACAAAGTCAGGAAAGAAGAGAGACTCATTTTAAGAAAACTCACATGAGGTCAATAAGCAGATCTAAGTAGCATAGAGTAGATTATTTTGAAAACTCAGCCATGGATCAAGCTTGAGATGTCAACCCTAGATTTGAAAACATTCAACAAATATTATTAGAGATGCAATGTGGAAATATTCAAAGATGATTGAATGAAAAGCATTTATGAGGCATATAACTCTGAATCATTGACCAAGAAGAATTACTCATATGTTTTCCTCATTCCAAAATGAGCAAGTTCCAGTCAGAGAAATCAAAAGTGAATGGAAGAAGAACTCTACAGTGAAGAAAATCAATACTGGAATATCAAATAAAAAGTACTTTGTATATACCACTACTCATTTTTGAAGGAGAAAGTGTAAATGGAAGCTACATCCATTGAGAAAAGATCCAAATTTCAAACTCTTTTTAAAAAAAAGGTGGTGTTTTAACACAACATTGGAAGGTTATACAGAAATTGGCCAAAGCAAATGGAACTCAGAAGCATAGATCATGGAAAATAAACAAGACCCACTCATGGGTAGCAAAGAATCAGAGTAGGAAAGAGAACTCAGTGAAAATGAAATAGTTTTCATGTTCAAAGATAAAGAAACTCACCCTTTTCAGCATTCACAGTTCAAAGTTGCAGAGGGCTTGAACTAAGGAAGACAATAACTTCCATCGAAGTTTCTAACATAATGATCATAACAAAGCTCCAATGGAGGCCAAGGAAAAGGTAAAGATCTTGGAAACCCAGAAGCTCACATAGTTCTGAAGAAGGCAGAGGACTATCTTGCTCAAATAATGAATCAAGCCCAGATAGAGTAATAAACCAAAGAAGTACATGCAAGAGACATAAAGCCTAAGTAGCAGAGATCGAAATCTAATAGTGGAGGCCATCAAAAGGAACAACACAGAACCACATTTTAGAGGGCAATAATAGGGGTGAATGTTCATGACCATTACACTCAAAAAATCATATTAACCAGATCTCATGAAGATATCAATAACAGAGCTTTAAATCTAACAATGGTGAAATCTCCCAAAATATTTTATTAGAAAATTCTAAAGAAAGATACAGATGCACGAAGGCCAAAAAAAATGATCTGAATCAAGTTTTAGAAGCTTCAACAAAGACATCGAGCAAAAAAATTTCCAGGGCTTCTCCCATAGAATGAAAATCAAAATGGAATGATCAAGTTAGGGCCAAATTTACCTTTACCATGCACACTCAAGAGATGAGTTAACATAACTCAACCATGGTCAAGTCATCGACGATTAGAATTCAACAAGTACAAAGATCAAAGGTTGAGAATCGATCTACACTTTCAATGCAAACCATGGTTCGAGCCCTTAAAAATGCATTTAATACATGTCAGAAACCCTAAAGTCTTACTTTGGAGATTGACGATAAAAAATCAACAAGTACAGAGATCGATCATCACAAACGAGTCATAAAAATTGATGCAAAAGAGTCCAATCAAAATGGTGGTCAAACTTAGTCAAATTTAAAAAAATTCAAATTGTAAAACTTTCATCTGCAGGTCCAACAAGGACATGTGTCATTATTACAATAGAAGCAAAAAAGTGGAGTCTCGAGGTATTTTAAGTTCGAAACCTTTTTCAAAAGGTTAAAACTTCCAAAATTCTGCCGCAAGCCTGAAAACTTGTAGGGAAAAAGTAAACAACGAACAAAAGTCAAAGAAAATGTGGAGCGGTGGGCCCTCTCTACATTTTGAGACCTTTTCGCAAAAGTTAAAATTGCCAAAATAAGCCTACAGGCCCGAAAGTCCGCAAAGGGCTTAAAAGTCACAAAAGGCCTGAAAGTCTGCAAACGGGAAAAAAAATTCAAAAAGGTCCAAAAGTTTGCAAAGGACTTATTTTTGACAAATTTTCCCTCATGCTCGTAAAAGCAAAGGAAAAAGAATCCACGTGCCATCTAAGCTAGCATTTTAAGTTTTCATTTTTAGAAAACCCGAATTATAATGTATGTTTCAAATAATCAAAAAATGGGCAATCTATGGTGAAGTGTAAAGTGGTCCCCATAATGGGTGTTTTTTGGGTATTATGATTATTTATTTTACCCATGAACAGAGAGTTAAATTTTTTCATGCTCCACAAGAAGATAGATAAAACAAGAAGACAAAGTGGCATGTCTAAAATAGGAAAGACTTGCCTTGTAAGCAAACTTATTTTTAGCAAATTATTTACTCTTGCTTTCTTAAAAATAGATCAGTCAACTTTAGTTGACCAATTGTAATCAAGGCTATTAAATGCCTATTTGTAATTGCATGTTCTATTTTTATTCCTTTATCTATTATTAAGTAAAGGATAAAAATAAGATGCATGGGTGAGTACAAGCCTTAGGCTATTTTTAGGAAAGGGGGAATTTTTTTTTTGCTATATATTGTGTGCCTTTGCAAAGCACAAGAGAACTTCTAGAGGACTTTTTGGATATAGGAGTACTAAAGCAATTTTTTCCAATTTTTCCTTTTGAGTGTGAAGAATTTCTGCCTTCCCAATTATTTGCAGTCTTGTGTATGTTTCCATTAGTCTTGTGAATGTAAATTCCCTGATTAATCATCTTACCCTGTTGCAAAATTTAGTAGTTTCTACATGATATTAATGTGCATGTTTAGCTTAGCAGTATTGTTGTGATAATCTCCCTCAATACCTCCAAGTGTTTTTCCCTTAATATTCTGTAGAAGAACTGTTGGTTCGTGCACCAAAAATCCTTCACATATCAATTGTGCATATACTCAGTCAAAGCCCTCATACAAATTTGGTGTATCACCTTAGTTATAATTATTTTACAGTCATCTTTTACCCCTAAACCCCAGAATAAATTTAGGATACATCAACAAGGAACCGGCCTTGATACCAGAGACTCACCTCAAAATAGGTATACCCACAGACCTGAGGTGTTTCCATTATATCTACAAAAGAGAGAGATCAATTTTGCAAGCTTAGAAAACCTGTAGCCATCTCTCTACAGGGTGCACTTTCAAGAGATAATAGTTTTTGGCACACCTGGTGGGACAATAAATCAAATCTGCATGCAAATTATGACTAGATCCACAACATATTTACAGAAAAGATAAAAGTCACTTTCGGGAGCAAGTTGCAGCAATTTATTTTAAAGATTTGAAGATATTTTGGTGACTCGTTAGAGATAATATTAGACCAGTATTGCAACATGTTCCATGCCTAAAGTGACTACAAGATCATCGGTAAGAGGAATTCCTCTTGAGTTTGTTTCTTTACCCTTGAATTTTGCTAGAAGGAGAAGAGTTGGTAATACTTTACCTTATAATAGACCTGGTTTTGATAACCCTCCTCCTGATATTCCTTCACCACGTATCAATTTGTCTATTAACATCCCATTTTTTCAAATGGCTATTCAACCACCAAGGAATTTTGTGACCTTTACTAATGACATTCCATTAGTAATCCTAGTCTACAATGACATTCCTAATGCTTCCATGAAGAGTTTGTCATCATTCATGGGTGAAAATCAGGTTACACTTGCAGAAGATATCAAAGATGTTGCAGCCCTATGTGCAGTCCATAATATCACTCATGAATATGTGGCTTTAAGACTTTTAGCTACATCTTTTAAAGGAAAGTCCTTGCAATGGTATAGAAACCTAGAAATTGGAAGTGTAAGAACTTGAGATAACTTAGGTGAAAAATTGTTGAAATAGTTCCAGGATAATTTAGATCATTTGTCTCTCATTGAACATTGTCTACTATTAAAAGAGCTCCCAATGAGTTTATGTCTAGTTTCAATATCTGTTTTTCCAGAACTTGGGAAAGAATTCCAGCAAGTGTCAAGCCTCAAGTTGATCATGCTTTCCTTTATTATCTTAGAGCATTAAACAATGATATCTCAACTATGATTCAGTCAATGGGGGGAGAGACACTCCCAGCATAGCCTACGATATCACTATCCTAGCTGAAAATAGTCTTATTCAAGCTGGAAAATTGGCACCAAGGCCTTCAATGCCCTTTTTAGCAGATTTAACACCTATTCCTCAGCCTATTACAATCATAGAACCTATTGTTGTAGCTCCATCAGATGATGTATTTAAAGCTTTACAAACTATGGGAAATAAATTGACTTCAATTGAGAACATAATTACATTACCTAGTAGACCCTATCAGGCTCCTTATCAGCAAAATCAACAGAATCAACAAAACAGGTAGCCCTATCAACAGAATCAAAATTATAGGCAGCCTTACCAACAACCCAAAGGCTCCTAGTTCATCTAACACTTTAGTCCTAGTTAATATGGCTACAGAAGAGTGGTGTCAACCTTGCAATCAACCTCATGCAGCTGGCCTAAATTCTTTTTTGAATCTGAATCTTGTTGCACAACCTCAATCTAAAACATTGTTCATGCCTCAAATGGAGGGTGGGGCAGCAAGAAACTCATGTTCAGAAAGCACCTGAATGAATTTAGTCCATTGCAGTCACTACTAGGGCTCAAGGGAAAGCTGCTGAAAGTCAAAAACAACAAAATAGGCCTATCCTACCTATTGTCACTAATAAGACAACATCTACAGTTCCAAAGTCAACCAACAACCCTGTTGTTCCTCAAAAAACAACAAGTGTTACGGTTGATAAAGCCCCTCAAAAATAGCTACAACCTGATCTAAGAAGACTGTTTATACCTCAAATATCCAAGGCAGCTGAAGCAGAATCATTTTTTTGCTAAGGCCTACTCTAAGATAGTTGAATCTTTCTCTAAAATTATTTCTTCTTTTAACATTGTTGATGTAATGAAAAAGCATAACGTTAACATCTCAATGTGGGATGCTCTAAGTATTCCTAGACAACAAGATTTACTCTCTCATGAACTAGCTAAGCTGCATATTTCTTCAAAAACTACACAAAAGGATGTTCAGAAGGTAGACATGGTCCTTGGAACATTTGAACAAGACCGCATTAAAGAAGTTAAGTGGATGGTTCAGAAAGTTCTGAATGCTCATGACATCAAGAAACCACCACCATTTTATTTATCATTGATTATTGGAGAACATCTAGTTCATAATTGCATGGTGGATAGTGGTGCAAGTAGCACAGTTATGCCAAAAGTGATTGCAGAAAAATTGGGTTTGCAGTATGAGCCTACAGAAAGGAGTGTCTTACAGCTTGATGGAACTGCAACTAATACAATTGGTATAATAAAAAATTTAGAAGTGACGTTACATGCTTGCCCAAATATTTCTATTATGCAAGATGTTACTGTTGTGGATTTACCTCCATACTTTTCCTTATGCTTATCTAGAGATTTCATAGCAAAAATAGGAGGTTATCTCTCTTCAGATTGGTCCTTCTTATTTTTCACTACTCGTTATGGTACCAAAGTTACTATCAATTCAGAACCATTGGCCAGATTTCACATTAAGCCTCACTCTTCAAATGTAGTGGCTAATTATTCAGCCCTAGATCAATCTAATTTTGATGAGGTAGCTCATGTTTCAGCATTAGATGGTGTTTCTAACATGTTTATGGATGAAAAGACAGTGGAAGAACATGCTCATGATCCTTTTAAGGAAGTTGAAGAACACCTGTTTGGTGTGTATTGTATGCATGAAGAAAATACACCACTTCCCTTACTGTCCAAAATAGAAGATTCACTTCATTTTGATGGAGCTAAGAACAAGAAGGGACAGGGAGCATGTCTGATGCTCACTTCCCCAACAAGCAAAAGGTATTTCTCAGCTTTGAGTCTCCAATTTTCATGTACTTGCAATGTAGCTGAATACGAAGCTTTATTCATGGCTTGCTTTGGGCCAGAAAGAGAGGTATCAGATGCTACATATTTTGGTGACTCTGAGTTGGTTATCAATCAAGTAAGAAATTTCAATGTTTGTAAGAATCCCTTAATGAAGTCTTATAGACATAGAGTTTTAGACTTAAAAGAATATTTAGATGCTATTAACATTGAGTCTATTCCTAGAGATGAAAACAAGCATGCATATAGACTTGTAGCAGTTGGGACTAGTTTTGAAGTGCTGGAACAGATTGAAAATAACAAAATCTAGCCTCATATAAAGTTAATTGTCAGGCCCTCAATACCTGATAATGATTCAAATTGGCAAGTTTTTGAAAGTGATGATCAAATCTATAGGTTTTTGCAGCAAGAAGCTAAGTTTTTTGCAGTTAATCAGGATAAATTACAACATTTATACGGTGATCAGATTCTTCAGCTAAAGAAAAATAAATTACCTTGAGGTCTAGTCACATTGGAAGACATCTTCAGCACTGACGATCAGTTAAGAAAGGTTAAGACTAAAATGTCAACCCACACTGATAATTACAAAGAGATCTTGGTTGATGAAGGGAAAAAGCTATTTCTTGGAAAGGTATGTTCCTCAACTGAAAAACAATCATTTATTGATCTTTGCAAATAATTTAAGGATGTTTTTGCTTGGAAATATCAAGACCTGAAAGGATTTGATCCCAGTTTAGCACAACATATGATTGAGTTACAGCCAAATTCTAAACTTGTTAGACAGAAACAGAGGCCTGTAAATCCCAAAATAGAACCTCTGATGAGGAAAGAATTATCTAAGTTGATTGAATCAGGTATTATCTTTCCAGTTAAGCATTCAAGTTGGGTAGCCAATCTTGTTCTTGTTAGGAAGAAGAATGGTGAAATCAGACTATGTGTAGATTTCAGAGATCTTAATAAGGCTTCATTAAAAGATCATTACCCACTCCCAAATATGGATCAAATTTTGAGAACAGTCTCAGGTTCAGATAGACTATCTCTTCTAGATGGTTACAGTGGATATAATCAGATTTTAGTCCAAGAAGAAGATAGATATAAAACAACCTTTACCACTAAGTGGGGTACTTATGCTTACAAAAGGATGTCTTTTGGTCTTTCAAATGCCAATGCAATGTTTCAACGTGCAATGGACATGGATTTTCACAGCTTATTAAATAAATGCATCCTTTTTTATTTAGATGATGTTACTATATTTTCAAAATATTCTGAAGAACATCTAATGCATTTAAGGCAGACTTTTCAGTTGTGCAGGCAATTTGGAATATCTTTGAATCCACTGAAGTCTATCTTTTTAGTACATCAAGGCAAGCTACTTGGTCATATTGTTTCTAAGCAAGGTTTAGCAATTGATCCTTTCAAGATCAAAGCCATATCACAGCTATCATTTCCCCATCATAAGAAGGCATTATAGAGTTTTCTTGGAAAAATCAACTTTGTTAGAAGATTTGTTCCAAATTTTGTAGCATTGGTTAAACCACTCACAACTATGCTAAAGAAAGAGAAATCTTTCTATTTGACCAGTGAAGGGAGAGAAGGATTTGAATCAATCAAAGAAGCTATCTCTCAAGCTCCTACTCTTGTAAATCTAAATTTCAATAAATATTTTACAATGTATGCACTTGTAGGAGCTGAAACAATCTCAACTATATTAACTCAAGTCAATGATGAAAATATTGAGCAGCCTATTGCTTTCTTTGGATAGAGTTTGCATGATTATGAAACAAGGTACACATTTCTTGAAAAATAGGTACTTTCAGTAGTCATAGGACTAAAAAATTTCAAGTATATGCTTTCAAACAATAAAATCCATGTTCTTGTTTCTCATCCAAGTGTGAAAGCATTCTTACTAAATAAGGAGTTGAATGAGAAAAGAGCAAACTAGATAACAAAGGTCATGGAGTATGATGTTGATATTCGGGTTGCTAAGACAGTTCGAGGGAAAGGTTTATGTGAACATCTAATTGCTGATATAGAAAAATAGCAAGTTACAGAACTAGATGATTCAAAACAACATGCTGAAATCACGTATCAACAATAAGAAATTATGGTTCAACCAAAAAATCAACAACCTGAGTCAGTTCAAAAGTTTCAGGAATCAAGATGGATGGCTGATTTGATTAACTATTGTAGCATGGGACCTATCCAGAAGGTATGGACAAAAATAAACGAAGATATTTCAGGTTACAGGCTGTACATTATATCTTTATTGATGGTGTGTTGTTCAAAAGAGATATAAATGGAATCTTGTTGCGATGTGTTGAATATGATAAAATTCAGAAAATATTGTCAGAATTCCATGAAGGACCTACAGGAGGTCACTTCTCAGCACATACCACATCCTTAAAAATTATGAAAGCTGGTTATTATTGGCCTAGCATATTCAAAGACTGTTTTCAATGGATTAGAAAGTGTAAAAAATGTGCTTTATTTGTTGGAAAAGAATGTTTAGCTTTGCTGCCCTTATAGCCTATTTCAGTTGATCAACCTTTTATGCAGTGGGGTCTTGAATTTATTAGCATGATAAACCCACCATCATCACAATGACACAAGTGGATGTTAATTGCTACATATTATTTCACAAGATGGACTGAAGCAATAGCCTTGAAGGATGCAAATGAAGCTTCGATACTATCCTTTTATGAAGGAATAGTTTACAGATTCGGTGTTCCAGCAACTATCATCTCATATAATGCTTTAGATTTTCTTGGTGCTAAGATAACATATTGGGTTGTCAACCATGGGATACATGTAATTTCTTCATCTAATTATTACCCACAAGGTAATGACTTAGCTGAAAGTACTAATAAGAATCTGTTAAGGATCATCAGAAGAACACTCAAAGATAATCAAAGAGCTTGGCATCTGATGTTGAATTCAACACTTTGGGCTGAAAGAGTGACTCCTAAAAGATCAGTTGGCAATTCACCATACAAACTTGTGTACGAAAAGGAAGCAAGAATGCCTATTTCAGTTGAGTTACCTACATTGGATTTGTTACATCAAATGGAGCTGCTTGAGAATGAACCATTACAGGTTCGTTATGTAGAGTTAATGGAATTACAAGAGCTAAGAGTTCAAGGCTCATTTGAATATGGAAAAGAATCAGAAACAAATGAAGAAGAATTTTGATAAGAAATCCAAATTCAGAGTTTTCAATGAAGGAGATATTGTGTTAAAGTGGGATGCTGATCGTGCAAAGCCAGGAAGACACTTGAAGTTTGATACACTCTGGAGTGGTCCATACATGATTTCAGCTTGCAAACAACACAATGATTTTCAAATTTCGAAGCTGAATGAAGAGGAAATTCCCATTCCTGTGAATGGTATGTTTCTCAAACACTGTTATTGACAATCTTACAGTGATTGTTAGAGTAGGATTTCCCTTTAATAAGTGTAGTTTCTACACATTGCATTGTTTTTCAATTCAATAAGTGCATTCGTGCATGTGATCTGGTTTACCAGATCCTTTCCTAATTTTTAGTTCCATTTTGGAAAGGGTTGGACCTTTCAAAAAGGTAAATTTTGGTTATATGCTTTGGACTCCATGCCCAATGGACAAGAGCAAGGCACTAGTCTTTAAGCTAGAAGGAAGCTTTCCCCATAGGATCACTAGAAATGTTGACAATTTTTGCACTTGTGCAAAAATGGGAAACTCAAAACTTCTTTTTTACGATGAAAGTCATGGGTGAAGTATACCTAAGCTAAGGAAGTTCTGATGTTATTAGTTACTGCTGAATTAATTAATGATTAAGTGAAATTTGCAGCTATGTGTGTTGTTACAAAATGTAACAGATCACATAGTCTATAATTTCATGATACCTTCAGCAAAAGAACACAAAGGCCTCAAAGGACAATTGTGTTGTCTTGATGAAGACACCGAATTACAGAGTAGGTGAAGTGTTGAGTTTTGGGACAACAAACATAAGTGCAGATTACATAAATCAGAGTTCATTACTGAATGTTACAGGTTCTCATTAATGTTATTTCCTTCATGTTTAAGACATTCAATTATATGACTGAGTTGTTTAGTTCATAATATAATCCATAGAAAAGGTTGAAATGCAGAAATAAATATACAACTCATTGACCAAATTCAATGTTTTATTCATAAGGAAAGTCAAATGTTTCCCACACAAGCTGTGGGATGTGACTAAAAAGTAAAGTACATCTACTGAAGAAAGAGGTACACATGCATGAAATAGAAAGCAAAGGAATATGAGTGAACCCATCATTTCCTTTTTATATTCTTCGTTGTGCAGATTGTCCCCCTTCCAGCTTGTTCCATCCTTGTCTTCACAATTCAAAGCATGGTACCTGAAAATTAAAAGAAAGGAAACATCAATAAAGAGATTAGGTTAATCCATATTCCTACATTTTCCTAATTCGTGCATATGAATCTCTAAATAGCAGGAGATATAGAGTACTTGAAGATCAAAATGCATAGCTCACTCAGAAAGAAGAGAAAGAAAAGAGGAAGAAGAAACATGGACATAAGAGAGGTCAAGAGCCTAATTATTTTCTAACCATTTACTTAAGTGTGCAGATACATGTTGTAGACAAGAAGAAAAGGACCATGTACATGTTGGAAAGAAGGGTTAATGTAACTCAAAACTTAGATATCTTTCATAAAAGGAAAAGGTTACAATACAGAACAAAGAAGATGCATGCAGACAATGTACACTTTCATGATTTCAGTCAAGTAAGAGACAATTCTGGGAAAATTTTGACAGGGCTTCACCATGTAAAATGGACATTTACGAATTTTCCAGTATCCATATCAAGTTGAAATAAAGGGAAATGCAGTAAAAGTAATAGATTACAGTATTTCAACGAAGTATCTGAATCAAGGCTTATGCCTGAGAATGGTATCAAAAACAGAAGAAGAATTGCTTGTAATTTCCAGAAAACCACTTGCAGGGTACAAAGGCATCTTAATTACAAAATATCAAAAGTGTATTTCTATTACAGTTGGCATTTTCAGTTAAATATTCAATCATAGTAATCTTCAAATTCAGAATCAAAGAGTATAAATGCAACTATAGGTTACAAGTAGGCATTTCAAAAAGTGAACTAAAGAAAGGGATATATAAAATGTAGAGTTTTCAAGCAACCCATTTCAGTTACAGATTTTATCAACATCATTCAACCTTGCAAAGCTTAGACTGGTCAATACACAATCAGGAAAGAAGAGAGACTCATTTTAAGAAAACTCACATGAGGTCAATAAGCAAGATCTAAGCAGCACAGAGTAGATTATTTGAAAACTCAGCCATGGATCAAGCTTGAGATGTCAACCCTAGATTCAAAAACTTCAACAAATATTATCAGGATGCAATGTGGAAATATTCAAATATGATTGAATGAAAAGCATTTACGAGACATATAACTCTGAATCATTAACCAAGAAGAATTACTCATATGTTTTTGCTCATTCCAAAATGAGCAAGTTCTAGTCATAGAAATCAAAAGTGAATGGAAGAAGAACTCTACGGTGAAGAAAATCAATACTAGAATATCAAATATAAAGTACTTTGCATATACCACTACTCAGTTTTGAAGGAGAAAGTGTAAATGGAAGCTACATCCATTCAGAAAAGATCCAAAGTTCAAACTCTTTTTTAAAAAAAGGGTGGTGTTTCAACACAACATTGGAAGGTTATACAAAAATTGGCCAAAGCAAATGGAACTCAGAAGCAAAGATCACAGAAAATAAACAAGACCCACTCATGGGTAGAAAAGAATCAGAGTAGGAAAGAGAACTCAGTGAAAATGAAATAGTTTTCATGTTTGAAGATAAAGAAACTCACCCTTTTCAGCATTCACAGTTCAAAGTTGCAGAGGGCCTGAACTAAGGAAGACAATAACTTCCATCGAAGTTTCTAACAGAATGATCATAATAGAGCTCCAATGGCGGCCAAGGAAAAGGTAAAGATCTCGAAAACCCAGAAGCTCACATAGTTCTGAAGAAGGTAGAGGACTATCTTGCTCAAATAATGAATCAAGCCCAGACAGAGTAACAAACCACAGAAGTACATGCAAGAGACATAAATCCTAAGTAGTAGAGCTCGAAATCTAACAATGGAGGCCATCAAAAGGAACAACACAGAACCATGTTTCAGAGGGAAATAATGGTGGCAAATGTTCACGACCATTCCACTCAGAAAGCTCAGATTAACTAGATCTCACGAAGATATCAATAGCAGAGCTCGCAATCTAACAATGGCAGAATCTCCCAAAAGATTTTCTCAGAAAATTCTAAAGAAAGATACAGATGCTCGAAGGCCAAAAAAATGATCTGAATTGAGTTTCAGAAGCTTCAACAAAGACATCGAGCAAAAAAATTTCCAGGGCTTCACCCATAAAATGAAAATCCAAATCGAATGATCAAGTTAGGGCCAAATCAACCTTTACCATGCACACTTGAGAGATGAGTTAACAGAACTCAACCATGGTCAAGTCATCGACGATCAGAATTCAACAAGTACAAAGATCAAAGGTTGAGGATTGATCTACACTTTCAATGCAAACCATGGTTCGAGCCCTTAAAAATGCATTTAATACATGTCAAAAACCCTAAAGTCATACTTTGGAGATCGACGATAAAAAATCAACAAGTACAGAGATCGACGATCACAAATGAGTCATAAAAATCGATGCAAAAGAGTCCAATCAAAATGGCGGTCGAACTTAGTCAAATTTCCAAAAAATTTCAAATTGTAAAACTTTCATCCATAGGCCCGCAGGCCTAACAAGGACACATGTCGTCATTACAGTAGAAGCAGAAAAGCAGAGGCCGGAGGTATTTTAAGTTCGAAACCTTTTGCAAAAAGGTTAAAATTTCCAAAAATCTCCCGCAAGCCCGACACCCATGGGGAAAAAGTCAACAACGAATAGAAATCAAAGCAAATGCGGAGAGGCGGGCCCTCTCTACATTTTGAGATCTTTTCGCAAAAGTTAAAATTGCCAAAATAATCCCATAGGCCCGAAAGTCCACAAAGGACTTAAAAGTCACAAAAGGCCTGAAAGTCCGCAAAGGGGAAAAAACTTCAAAAAGGTCCGAAAGTCCGCAAAGGACTTAAAATTTTTGAAATTTTTCCCTCATGCCCATAAAAGCAAAGGAAAAATAATCCACGTGCCATCCAAGCTATCATTTCAAGTTTTGATTTTCAGAAAACCTGAATTATAATGTATGTTTCAAATAATCAAAAGATGGCCAATCTATGGTGAAGTGCAAAGTGGTCCCCACAGTGGGTGTTTTGTGGGTATTATGATTATTTCTTTTACCCACGAATAGAGAGTTAAATTTTTGCATGCTCCATAAGAAGATAGATAAAACAAGAAGACAAAGTGGCATGTCTAAAATAGGAAAGACTTGCCTTGCAAGCAAGCTTATTTTTAGCAAATTATTTACTCTTGCTTTCTTAAAAATAGATCAGTCAACTTCAGTTGACCAATTGTAATCAAGGCTATTAAATGCCTATTTGTAATTGCATGTTCTATTTTTATTCCTTTATCTATTATTAAGTAAAGGATAAAAATAAGATGCATGGGCGAGTACAAGCCTTAGGCTATTTTTAGGAAAGCGGGGAAAATTATTTTTGCTATATATTGTGTGCCTTTGCAAAGCACAAGAGAACTTCTGGAGGAATTTTTGGATATAGGAGTACTGAAGTAATTTTTTCCTAGTTTTTCCTTTTGAGTGTGAAGAATTTCTACCTTCCCAATTATTTGCAGTCTTATGTATGTTTCTATTAGTCTTGTGAATGTAAATTTCCTGATTAATCATCTTACCCTATTGTAAAATTTAGTAGTTTTTGCATGATATTAATGTGCATGTTTAGCTTAGCAATATTGTTGTGATAATCTCCCTCAATACCTCCAAGTGTTTTTCCCTTAATATTCTACAAAATAACTGTTGGTTCATGCACCAAAAATCCTTCACATATCAATTGTGCATATACTCAGTCAAATCCCTCATACAAATTTTGTGTATCACCTTATTTATAATTATTTTACAGTCATCTTTTACCCCTAAAACCTAGAATCAATATAGGATACATCAAAAAGGAACCATCCTTGATATCGGAGACTCACCTCAAAATAGGTATACCCACAGACCTGAGGTGTTTCCATTATATCTACGAAATAGAGATATCAAATTTTGCAAGCTTAGAAAATTTGCAGCCATCTCTGTACAATGTACACTTTCTAGAGATAACAGGATCAATGGAAGCTAGACAACCCCAAGCTAGGGAGAATAAAGTAATGCCTAATTCTCTAAATTCCAGAGTTTTTGTTGTTAAAGAGACAAATCAAATTGATTGGTGTGAAAAATGTTTCTTACCCCAACTGCGATGTGAAGTAGATCAACAAGTTAAAGAAGTTGATGATGATGATAACACTAATGATGATGCATGCATAGTGGATTTCTCTACAAGCTTACACCAATGAAAACTTCAACAAAAGTAATAAGTGCAAGAACTGCTACAAGGTTTTGGGGCTGCATTTACTGGGTACCTCTTCTTCCTCTCTCTCATACTTTAGAAATAGACATGGTACAAGCTTTTAAACTTCCTAATAATTATTTTGAGTACCTAAGAGCTCCAATGATTAAGAAGTATGATGGATTAATCCCATTAGAAAAGGATAGACAGTTGTTAATGAATGTTGTTGTTTCCCAAGAAAAAGAGTATAACACAAGAAGTAAAGTTTTCAAAGGGGGAGGGCCTCAAACCAAACCAAAAACTCCAATTCTCACCAATGTCCCAAAAGACACTCCAAAGAAAGATGCATCTGGAAAAGGCCTTGTTGTCTCAAGTATAATTGGTATTCCCACCCATGCCCAAAATGTGGAAAATCTTGTGCCATCCGATGAGCTTTTCAATCTTTCTCCAAATCCTACCTTTCCCAAATACATTCCTTATGACATTTCCTAAGTCTTGAGTCAGATCGAGATTTCTTTCCCAATTTTTGAAGTGCTTAGGATTCCCGAGCACAAGAAGAGGGATTTTGAGTATTTGGGATGGGAAGAAGATAGGAGTGCCCAAGGCAGAACTATAAATAATGTAAACACTCCTCCTCTAACCATTGCAGACCTAGAAAAATCACCATCCTTAGAGGAGATAGGTGAACCACCTGAATTTTACTTGGAAACATATTTGATTGAGTCTCAGTTAAATGTTGATCCATTTTTTACAACATTGATTATTAAGAACAGATTGCTGCACAATTGTATGTTTAATTGTGGAGCATCATGCTTTGTTATGCCTCTGTAAGTCATGAATGAATTGAACATTAAAGTGACATCAGCTTATGGCAAGTGTACTGCAATGGATTCTAGAGAGGTTTTAGTTGTAGGGTGTGTAAAAGGTTCGGTGGTACAACTTGCAGCTTATCCAGGTAAGAACTTGAAACTTTATGTTGTTATTGTGGATTGCCCTACCAAATGGGGCTTGTTGTTATCAAGAAAGTGGGTTGTAAGTGTTGGTGGAAGTGTTCAGATGGATATGTATTTTGCCACCATTCCAATTCAAGGCAACCTTGTAAAGATGTATGGAGAGAAGAAGATTCTGCACCTTATTGAAGATCTCGATAATGCTTCTTATGAAGTGTTGTATGATGATGTAGATGCAGATAAATTTTTTGGGTTTGCTAATGACAAGGAGTACAAGATTGATTGATGTAAATGTCTTGAACAATTAGGTTTTCCTTGGACCTTGTTATTTGATGGAGCTTGTTTCAAGTTTGGAAATGGTGATGGTATTGTTCTGATTTCTCCAGGACATGAAGAGTTTGTTTTTAATTTCAAACTAAACTTTGAATGCACTAACAACATTTATGAATATGAAGCATTGTTATTAGGTTTGAGAATTGCATGGAAATATGGTATAAAGGATATCATTGTCAAAGGAGATTCAAAACTGACTGTCAAGTAAATTAGAAAACTATATGCTACTAAAAATCAAAGAATGAAACAATACAAGCATGCAGTCTAGGGTTTGATTGAAATGTTTGACTCATTTAATATTATGCACCATGATAGAAAATTTAATGCTATTGTAGACAAGTTGGAAGTGCTAGGATCCTGATGTGGAAATTGTACAATATCTCCATTTTGTGAGTATGATGTTGAAATACTAACAAGGCCATATGTCCCTAACAACATTAAAAATTGGCAAGTGTTTGATGATGATTCCTAGGTGAAACGGTTTCTACAGAACCAAGGTGAGTTTTCTGACCAAAATATAGATTGGGAACCGGTGGTGTGTGTCACTGAAGGAAAGGAAACTTTATTTGTCAAAGACATCATCCAACTGAAGAAAAACATGATTCCTAGAGGTTTGGTGGCACTTGAATTGAACTTTGACAATGTTGATTGCATTATTAAAAGAATTATGTCTGTTTCAAGAGATGTGGAAGAGAATGACCTGGTAACAAAGGAAAAACCACGTAAAATTTGGTTAGGAAGTAATCTGAGCAAGGGAGAGAAGCAGTCCTATGTTCAATTGTTGAATAAATATCAAGACTGCCTAGCTTGGTCTTACTCTAAGTTGAAGGCATACAGGGAAGATTTGTTCCAACATGAAATTCCTCTTGAATATAATGATGAGCCTTTTAGGAAAAAATAGAGGCTGATCAATCTGCTCCTTTCTTTGAAGATGCAAGAGGAATTGAATAAGTTGAGGGATGGAGAGATCATTTAGCCCATAAGGTACTCTTCTTAGATTGCAAATTTAGTACATGTTAGAAAAAAGAATGGTGATATAAAGTTGTGGGTAGACTTAAGGAACTTGAATAAATTATCATTGAAAGATAATTCCCCTCTGCCAAACATGGATAATATGCTACAATTGGTAACTGGTTATGAATTGTTATCCACTTTGGATGGTTTCTTTGGCTATAATCAAGTTGTTGTGAAGGAGTTAGAAAGAATAAAGACTACCTTTACCACTCGTTGGTGAACTTATGTCTATGTCAGGATGCCTTTTAGATTAATGAATGCTAGAGAAACTTTCCAAAGAGAAATGGATGTAGCATTTGTTGGGTATATTAATGATGTGATTGTTGATTATCAAGATGATGTAACTATGTTTTCCCAAAAAAAGACATGATCACTTATAACACTTGGCGAGAATGCTGTTAAGGTGTAGAGATTATGGCATATCATTGAAGCCCAAGAAGTGCCACTTTGGAGTGCAAAAGACAAAACTACTTGGTCCACATTGAATCAAAGGAAGGGGTCACGATTGATCCTGAGAGACTGGAAGCCATTAGCAAGGTTGCAATTCCAAGAAATAAGAAGGGAGTTCAATCCTTCTTTGGAAAAATAAACTTTATCAGAATATTTTTCTTTAAATTTGCTGAGATGATCATCCCCATTACTAGCATGCTGAAAAAGGACCAAGTTATCAAATGGGAAGAAGTTTCCATTCAAGATTTCAATGGGATCAAAGAAACATTAAAGCATGCCTCTATTTTGGAAGCTCCAAATTATAAGAATCCTTTTCAAATGTTTTCTTTTTCTTCAGAAAACACCATTGCATTTGTCTTGTTGTAGAAGGATGATGAAGGGGCTGAGAGACCAATTGCCCCTTTTAGCAAGGCATTGCAAGGATCTGAGTTGAAGTAAACCATCATGGAGAAGCAGGCATTTTCCTTGTTGAAAGAAACAAAGGTTTTCAGACCTTACATCTTGAGCTCTAAATTTATTGCTTATGTTCCCCACACCATGGTGAAATATATCTTTTCAGAGGTGGAGGTCTCAAGAAAAATATGCAAATGGGTAAAAAAGTTACAGGAATATGACATGGATATCCAAACCACAAAATTGATAAGAGGTTTGGGCCTAGCTAAGATTATGGCTAAGATAAACTTGCAGACTATTGAGGTGAATGAAGTAGAAGGAGAAAGGGTGGATGTCCTTGAAAAGTTGGTAAGCTCTAAATGGTACAAAGATATAATATTTTATCTCAGACATCTATGCTTCCCTGAACATTTGAGTAAAAATAAGAAAAAATCTCTTAAGTTATCCTCCCAAAAAATATGTCATTACTAATTTTTGGGTCAGCTTGGAAGAACCCCGAGGGAGTTCTCTTGAGATGTGTTACTGAAGATGAGGCCCCAAAAATAATTGTTGATCTCCATGGAGGAGTTTTTTGGGGAAATTTTGTTGGAAGAGTTACAACACATAAAATCTTCAGGGCTGGTTATTAGTGGCCAAATCTCTTCAAAGATACAACTCTATTGGTTAGGAAATGTGAAAGTTGCCATCGTTTTTCTTGAAGAATGAAAGCTTCAAGATCCCTTACTTTGTAACTTGTGTTAGTTGAAGCCCCATTTAAGCAACGGGGAATGAATTTCATTGCCCAATTTTTTTATCCTTCTAGTGCTGGTCATAAATGGATTCTTGTAGCCACTGATTATTTCACTAAGTGGGTGGAAGCAATCCCCACCAAGAAAGCAACACACCAAGTTATCGTGGACTTCATGATGAGTCAAATCATATGTAGATTTGGAGTGCCAGTTAAAATTATTGTTGATAATGCCATGAGTTTCAGAGCCAAACCTTTGGTGGTAATGTGCAAAGAGTATGGAATCAATTTAACATATGCTTCTAACTACAATCCCCAAGGAAATGGACAAGCTGAGTCCAACAATAAAAACTTGTTGAAGATAATTAGAAGAACCTTGGAGATGAAAAAAAAGAAGTGGGATGAGAAACTAAAGTTTTCTTTTTGGGCTGACAAAATCACTGTCAAAAGTGCTACTGGTAAAAGCCCATTTGAGTTGGTATATGGAACTCAAGATTTTTTCCCCTTCATTTACAATTATCTTCATTTCAGTTTGTTCAACAAATTGAATATCAAGAATTTAGTCCATACGATGCTTGAATCAATAAGATTATTGAGTTAGATGAAGAAAGAAGGGCATCCCATCAGCGGCACTTAAATTTCAAAGAAAATTTGAAGAAGTTATTTGACAAGAAGGTGACTCCAAGAGCTTTCAGCATTGGGGATCTTGTGCTATTATGGGATAATAGGCATGAAGATAAGGGCAAGCATGGTAAATTTGATGTATTGTGGATGGGCCCTTATTCAATTGATATTCGAATTGGTGAAAATACCTTCTTCCTAAAAGACTTAGATGGGGAACTGCTTGAATTACCTATTAATGATAGGCATTTGAAACATTTCCTTAATTGATTTCTCAGAATCAAGGTATAATCCATTGTACGGTGTATACTCTTTTGTTTTCTTTCTACTTTTGTGTTTTTATATTTTTGTTTGTCTTAGTCCTTGGCGGCCATTTTGTTGGTTTCTCGGTTCATCCTTGGGGGAGTTAGTTATTATCATTCTGCTATGCAAGCTTATTCTTTGACTCCTTTACCCAATGGTTTATTTTTGTTAGTTGGTCTACTATTTGTTCTTGTTTAACTCACAAGGAGTGTCCATCCCCAAGTGGGAGCCGATGTTGGTGTTCAATTTGGTCTCGCCCCATTTGTCCTTAAAATTCTTCAGTTTACGGCTCTATCGTCTTCTCTATCTCCCCGTATTGATGCATAAAAACTTTGTCCTCCATTTGGTTACCATGATCAGTCCCTTCCTTGGTTGAGGATCACTTAAAATTCTAGAATTTGTTTTTCGTTCCTCTATCCATGTGAAAAGAATCTGTAACTTGGGTGAAAACTCGAGCTTTTTCCCTTCTTTCTATTTTCCACAGTCAGGTTTTTTTGTCTCGGTCATTTTTGTCCCAAATATCTATGGAAACATGATTGGATGCTGCTCAATGGATCATATTTGGGCCTTATATCATTTCTAAATTCTCTATCTTGAAAGAAAGATTCATTTTCGGGCTCAAATGGTGATTTTCCTACATTTTACGATTTGATGCGTGTATTTTTCCCCGTCAAATTTACATCTCAACATATGTGGAAACGTGGCCCTTTCTAGTTGGATGCAGCTTGGTGGGGCACTTTGAAAACTCTAAACCTCACTTCAACTCGAATCTTGTCCACATGGAGGGCCGACGTTCATTTGAAAATTTTCCTTTTTTTTCCCTTGCAGTTGCATCTGGGAGACACGTGGAGGTTTCTGCTACCTTGCCTAGACTTAGACAATTTTTTCATGTGACCGGTAAAGGTTTTGTAGACCATGGACATGTTGAGGGCCCACACTCATTTGAGGAACTTCATCACGGTCCCACCTTAAAAATCATGATAGGGAGACATGTGGAGGCTTCCACTAGCTCCGCTCTATACTTAAACTTTTCAAAGTAATTTTCTAAGGCTTGGGACATGTGGAGGGACCACGCCTATTTGGGGACTGACCCATAAATTTTATTTTGAAGAAGTTCCAGGAGGACACTTGGAGGCTTCCACTCACTCTACCTTTTCTTAGACTTTTCAACAACCAAGGAAAACTATTGTGGACCCTAGACACATGGCACCTTTCGTTGATCCTTCAAATTTTTTAATGAATTTTCCAGACTAAGACACATGGTGAGCCCATGCTTGTTTAAGGTCTCTGCTTTTGAGGACCATACCAAAGGTGCACCAAGGTGACATGTGGAGGATTCCACTTGCTCCTTTTTGCTGAGATGTTTTCAAAGGCCAAAAGGTATTTTTCTTGGTCCCAGGGTAGGTGGAAGTCCCACACTTGTTTGGAAACTTGGCCCTGTACTTCTCCTTTGTGGTTGCACTAATAATACACGTGGACTACTCTAATATAAATTGGAGAAGGGGTATAATCAACGGTTTCTCTACATTGCGTCTATTTTCCTGCCATTTTTTCTCTAAGAATCATGGAGATGCAAATACATAATGTTTTTCATCATTTTGATTAAATTCCTTGTTGTTTTTGTCTACAAAGTGCCATTGAATGGATTTAAAGCTTAATTCATGAGTCCAGAGACTGTATAGTCATTTTTGAATTTTAAGTGGATTTGTCTAGAAAGTGCTATTGAAGATGGATGTAGGGCTAATTTGTTAAGGTCGATATTTTGTTAAACATATGTGAATTTATTAAACATCGCTTTCTGAGGAAAATTGGTAACAAGAAAAGGTCCCTCGAATATTCTTCTTTTTTGGGGGGAAAATTTGGGATGAGTGAGTGAGTGAAATGTATAAATGCAATGAGAATACTCTTGCAAAGGGTCGGGAATTGAATTCTTAAGAGAAAATTTGAGAGAGCCTGTCTTCCTGAGAGACCAATCCGAGATACATTGTTAATTCCTTCTGTGTTAGATTTTATATCATGTCAAGTTGCTTGTAGATGTATAGCCATTGAAGAGAACTAAGATTTCTTTAGAATATTTACCCTGTTGATGAATCTAAGCATTTTTGAAATTAATTTGTGATCAATCTCTAGTAATTTGTGTCTGCTTTGTTTTAGAATGTTTGCAAATGGTTTCTTTTGTTCCTATTGAAATCTTACATTGAAATCTTTCTGAAATAACATAGGATCTCATCTCTGTGACAATTTAGTGGCATTTACAATTTCATTTCAAGAATAACCTTCATACTATGATGACATAAACAAATTTAAAATCACTCCACTATCATTTGTTGATAAAGATTGTTTGTAAGTATTTGGGTGTGCCTTAGGTGTGATTGATTAGAGATTTTGGTGTTTAATTGAGTCTTTTAACTCAAGCCTTTATGCCATATTCTAAAATATTGTGTGAAAACGTGTTGATCTGGGCCTCCATTGAAGCACACCTTCTGGTTGAAGGAACGTCTTAACTATTTTGAAGTTTTCTGTTGTCAAATTGTCCATTGTTGTGAATTTTCTCAGATATCTGGTATAATCAATTTTATCCTTCTTAATATTCCACTAAAATTATTCAAAAACCATGAATCCATCCTTAACTACCCTGTTTGCCATGTATATCAATGAAGGAAAAAAAATTATTTACTAAAATATGCAGAAAAATCAGGATCCCATAATGTCTTCAGTAACCTTCACCTTGTTTTGAAAGTATCTCCATATTTTAGACATGACAACTCTTGAGAGTTAAATTATGGAGTATTTACCGTACTTTCCCAAGGTTTTCTTCATAATTTTTTTGTAAAAGAAGGATATATCCATCTCCTTATCAAACAGAGGTTACATTATGGGTCCTCTAACCTTGGTCGAAAGGCACGACCTAAAGTAGTGAGGATAGGTCAAATCCTCTTGAAGGTGTTATCCATCTCTCTTCAAATTTGAGTGATAAAGGGCCAGTTAGATCTCATCCCTAGATACAAAATGACACACATTATGATTTATCTATATCTAAGCTACATGTCGAATCTGTGATGCTTCTCGGCTTGAAAAGGAGAAAAAATTATGATACCAACACTTGGGATCAAGGAAACTATCACATTTTGATAGCTAAGGATCTACATAGGTCCATCTCTCGTTTACCTTTCAAAGAGTAGAGTATAAATTTTTAACATGTTAGTTTGAGTTTCCTTTAAATTTATAATGTAGAGTGTTGATATTTACTCCCTTTAAGCTCTTATCATTAAGATCTAGGTATAGTTTAGATTTGTTTTGGAACTATTAGGTGTTAGTATCAATTCTATTTACTTAGCTAACTAATACTTGGATACATTTGGTATGCCTAGTGGGACGGATTCATAATCTCTTTGATTTTAATAAGTCTTACTAGTTTTTCTCAACTTTTGCTAACCCAAATCATGCACATGTGAAATAGGTTAAGATTATTAGGTTATTTAACTAACTTTTCATGTATTGAGTTTCTCTTATGGCATTTATTGTGATGGGTGTCATTGGATTTGATATAAATTAGGAAAAAAATGAGCTTTTTGAAGTTGTATACATCATAACTCCATATTTTAATGTCATCTACAGGTACATGCGTAGGTAAAATTTTCAGGAGGTGCATACACATCAAAAGTCGTACGCAGGTAACAAAAGGATCACGTAAACATTGTAGTTTGTGTATGTACATTTTGCTACTAGTTGTACTTTGTCATCCTTTTTTAGGATTGCACATGCATTTAAAGGTTCATGTATACATTGGTTTATCCACGCACATAAAATCCTACTCTTCATAGTTACTACAATTTGCTTTATCTACGTATACACTAAAATCTGCGTGCAGACATTCATATCAACACACATGCATCTGTTAAGCATTCTACATTTACCTTGTCAAATGAGTGCGCACATACATAAATAATCACACATGCGCAGCTCTTTGGCTGCATACATGATTAGTCTGGTATGAATTTTTACAGAGGTGCATAAAAATTGATAAAGGCACATACACACCCAAAAGTGCACATAAGTACAACAGTGCAAATTTTATGTCTTCTTTAAAATTTGTAAAATCTTTTTTTCTTGATGTGGTAACTCCTTGTAGGTTTTATTTGAGTTTAACTTCTGTTTTGTTGCGGATATTTTCATGTTTTTTTATAGCTCTATTTTTTAAAAGTTAAATGGATGTTGTGTGTTTGATTATGAGATTAGATTCACATATGATCTTCCCTCACACCTTGAAGGTGATCTTGGGAATCAGAAACAATTTTTATATATTTACTAGGCTTTAGAAAACATCTAATTATACTTATTCTCTAAAGGAATGAATGTAAAATTTTGTTAAAATGAACTATTTTGCACTCTAAATTTTTCAAAGTGTTTTCCATTTCTTTATCATAGTTGAGTTTTTCACAGTTTTTATACTCTTCCCTCACACCATTTAGGTGATCCTGGGAATAAAAAAAACACTTAAACCGTCTTTCATGATATTTTGATCTTGTGCAAAATTACCAATCTTTCGTGTGTAGGACCTAATTTTCTTGTCAAAGAAAGGAGGTTCAAAACATAAGACTACTAATACACATGTGGTTGCAGGTTGGAAAAATGGTGAATGACTAAACCAAATTAAGTCTAAATGATTAAAAAACACACCACAATCATCACATTATATTTGTGGGTTGAGATAAGTGTACGCCACATATTATTTAACTAGGACATAACCCCTTTGGCATAATCCTTAAGCTGCAACAATGGGGGTGGTCTTAGGAACCCTAAAGTAGTCCACATAAGAGGGAGCCTTATGGATGAAACAAGAATCGTTTCTCTTAAACATTTGACTAGTTTTACCTTTATGAGTTAGATTCAAAATTATCCATATCACGACCCTAGTGAGAACACATGATAAATGCATTTATTTCTCACTGTGTTTGAAGGGGGTAAAGTAAAGACGATATACTCCAAGGGTAACTCCTTGGAAAAGTGCACTCGCATTTAGATAACTTGTGACACCTAGTTTAGCAAACCACCTAGGAATCTATCTTGACTTGAAGCCATCTTAATTATACTAATCAATGTGAGATCCTTCACAAAGGGAGAATTTTCTCATAGTCGAAACTTTGTTTATCAAAAAAATGGAAAGTTCATTAAAGTTCAAACTATGCATTATTCATTACGAAATTTGTGTGACATTAATTTTGCTTATTTTTTCACTCATTGTAAGAAGAGTGAAACTCTACCAAAGTGAGGCCAAACACTTTTCAACCGCACTTTATTTGCATCCTTTTTTTTATTTTGAAACTTTGTTGATCAAAAGAAAAACAACTATACATGGGTTACCAATTGATTGTGTTCACCACTTTTATGTCCGTTTACGCTCATCCATGTTTGTGGCTGAGTTGTTAAACACCTAAAGTGTGTGGGTATGTTCTTACATTATTGATAGCCATATGATATTGATACCAAAGTCACGATTGTCATTGTAATTATGCTTGTTTCTTCACTTGATTCTCCTTTGAAGTGTTACGTTGCTTGTATTGTATCACAAATAATTCAATACTTATGTCTTATTACTAAAAAACTTGACATAAGTATTTAGATAGTAACGTTACACTACATGCATCTTAAGAACTCATTGGTATACCTTAGCCTTGGTTTTATTTTAAAAATTACCTCAATTATGAAATTTATTGTTGTTACTTTGTACACGTCGTACTAATATCATTTCGATACTAACACGTTACGTTTCTGCAAGGTTTGGTTAAGGTATCTTAGTGGTATTGTTATGTTCATATTCGAAACCCAAACGTTTTGAGATATAGGTCTTTTTTCAACTTAAATTGGATTTGAGTATACTTTGTTTGAGAATCACTTCAAATTCTTGTTATTACGTATGCCTTATTTATTTTATAACTCGACATAAGTGGTGACATTTCTTTGATCATCTTAAGCACCAAACTACAATTTGGAATCACTTAGGAAGTACTTCATTGATTGATTAGTTTAGAACAAACCTTGTGTGATTGTGTTTTATGATTTATTTGTCACTTTGAATTACCTATTTAGGATAATCAATTTGATTCTTTGAACTTCATTATTATTTAGACAATTGAAATTCTTTGTGTGACCTTAGCAAAAATATAATTCTAGGTCTTCACTTAGGATTGATTGTACTTTCAGACAAATTCAAACAAAATACATTATTGAAATTCTCATTGGCCATGGACCCCATGAAAAGAAAGGGATAAAAATTAAAAAGATGGGAAACATCAACCAAACAAGGGTCAAATCCCTTTATCAGAAATGATTTATGACCTCTATTATTTATGGAGAAAGAAGAAGAAGAAATGGTAGACCATAGTGGTGAAAAATTTGGATCACCGCACGTGGATTTCAAATTTGACCCCACCATATTAGATGAGTTCCTATTCTTAAAAAAATATAGGGTACTTGTAAGAGTGGTGGAATTAGGTTCTACATTACAAACAGAACATGAAAATATTATAACTACAAATAATTCTTATCAGGAAGAACAACCTCTCATTAACATGGACAATATTTTAGGTCATAGACATGCTGTCACCTCACATACTAAATCCAATAACATGGGTGGTTTTACAATACCACAAATTAGAATGCCACATAGGCCAAGACTGGATCATGACAATGAAGAACATCCCGCTCTCCAAGGAAATGAAGAGGAACCTCATGATGAAGACGTAACTCTATGACAAAAAATTCAACACCTTAGCCAACAACTACATTTCCTAGCATCCCATTGTCAAAAAGAGACAAAAAAATATGCATTGGGAAGAACCTAAGGTTAGAAATAATGAGTTTCACAAAAAAGGTGAAGAAGGGGAAAATTCAAAAAATAGTCATGTGTATATGTCATCCTCCCCCACTATGGAGCAACTGCTTACGCAAGATAAATAGTCTATGAAAGAAATACTTATAAGACTTCAAGAAAGCAACATAGGACATATTAAAAAGTATTAATATGAAGAGCTATATCCTTATTCATTTGATAAAGATATGTTGCTTTAACCATTTCCTAAGAAATTTAACACGCCAAAGTTTGAAAAATATATAGGAAAGGGAGATCCATGAGATCAAGTGAAATAATTTTACATGTCATGTAAAGAAGTGACGTAAAATGACAACCACCTCATACGACTATTCCCAAAAATTATTGGAGGGAAAATAATATAGTGGTTCATTCGTTTATCTCGGGGATCCATCTTTACATGGTGTGAGTTAGTAGAGAGTTTTTTGCAGCATTTATCCTTTAATGTGGAAAGTGACATAACCATGTTTGAATTATGTAATGCCAAATAGAAAAAAATGAAACCTTTGTAAGTTTCCTATAGAGATGAGAGGTTCTAGCTAGCCGTTTCCATTTCTTGATCCCCCCAAAAAAAATTGTTAACATCTTCATACCAAACCCAAATCTAGACATTTCATTTCATTTACAGATGCATTGTGTTTGGAACTTCAAAGAGGTCATTAGAAGGGAACATAAATAGAAAATCCCTAGATTGCAAAAGGGAAAATAAAACCATATTCAAAAGACAATCAATATTCCAAACCTACAGAGAAGCCCAAGATCTTGTTGATGCAAAATCACAGCATCCCTCGAATGGCCTTGGGTCTGAATGGGGCATCCAGTGTGACTGCATAACTTGGGACCATATCTCAAGTTGTGGGACTTGCAGACTTGAGATGGCCCTCTAGAGAAATCCAGATTATTCTTCCTAAACTACCTGCCACTAGCTACTCTAGTGCAAGTAAACTATATAATCCTAATATAACCTTCCAAGGAGATAGGGAGAGAGATAAAAATGTATGGAAACAAAACCTAGACACTAAAGCGATGATACACCAGAAATGGAAGTGGTTGATCACAAATCCAACTACCTGAAATGGAGAGAGATGAGCAATGGAGAGGATCGATAGATGCATCACAGACCAAAGATAAATGTCACATAGAACACCACTTAAACCCATTAAACAAAACTCTCAAAATTTGCAATAGACATTAGAAGTATGCATAGTACACCCTGTAACGATGAGAGGCAAGAAGAGACAATAAAATAAGAAAAGCATGGAAAAAATGTACCACAAATTTTTTTTTATTGATCCATGAGTTCACACAATACATCATCAGTGGGAAAGAGGAAAGAAAATGCCATTATAGAGCCAATAGAAAAGGATTAGACTCTACATTCTACCCTAAGGAAAAAAGAGAGAGGGGGGGTAGTAGATAAAAGATGACCAACCTCTTAAAATATGCCCCTCTTTTAAATATATAGAAGAATAAGAGAAGGAGAGAGGGAAAATTCAAGTCATGCTTCAACCACCCCTACAATGCATTGAATCCACCTACTCCAACCACTCTAGAAAGTATTAAAATATTCCTGTAACAATGATGGGATTCACTACAAGACCCATGCCTCCATGTGTTGTTCCTTGGTAGGAAAGAAAGGAGTCCATTATTCATCATGGTGGTAGGTGAGAGACTTGACAACCTCAAAAATGATGGACTGGATCATTAATGGTGGCAGGTGAGTAGCATGCACTAAGAGCTTTCCAAAATGTCCCCTCCCACTCGAATATGAGCTCCTAGTCAAAATTTATGGCCGCCTCAAGGTGCTTTAGGTTTGGGGTGTATTTGCGTAAGATCCATGTGACATCCCTGCACGTCTTAAGATTTCACCCCTCTCCTTTCACTCTTGAAGTTGTGCCAAGGAGACATGTGGCACCTTCCATGGGCCTGCTCTATTTCCTTTATATTCTACCTAAATCCCTCCCATTGGCAGAGATGTTCTACCTGACCCGAGACATGTGGATGCTTAACGCATATTTGGGACCTACCTTTGGATTTTGCCTTTGAAGTTGTGTGGATGAGGCTCGTGGAGGCCTCAAAAGGCTTTTGGTTTTTTCAAAGGTTGACTCTGTCTTCTTTTGAATCAGACCACATGGCAAGCCTGCACTCATTTGGGAGTTTTTATTTGGTTCGTACCTTTGAAATTGTGCCGATGAGGCATGTGGAGGCTTTCTCCAAACCTCTTATACTTAGCTGATTAAACAACTGACTCTGTCCCTTTTTCAGACCTTGGACACATGGAGGGCTGGCACTAGTTCAAGATCTTTCCTTGGGATGCACCTTTGAAATTGTACCAATGAGGCACGTGGCACCTTCTATGGCTCTGGTTTACCTTCCTCGTGTTCTTCCCAAGTCCCTTCTTTTTGAAAAAGTCTTTATGTCCGACCTGGGACACGTGGAGGCTTCCCACTCATTTGGAGACCCTGTTTGGACATGACCTTCGGAGGTGCACCGATGGGACATGTGGAGGCTTCCACTGCCTTTAAAATTTTCAACTGCTAACTTTGTCTCGTTTTCAGACCTAGGGCATGTGGAAGCTTTGGGCTCATTTAGGGACTGTCCCTTGGGTCTCACTTCTGAAGTTGCACCGATGAGGCATGTGGAGGCTTCCACTAACCTTCTTATACTTAGTCAATTAAATGGCTAGCTCTGTCCCTTTTTTGATAATTTAGGAATAAATCATCAGACCTTAGACACAAGGAATATCCACTCACATTGGTGACCCTGTTTGGACCTAACCTCTGGAGGTGCACCGTTGAGACACATGGAGGATTTCACTAGAAATTTTGTACTTAGACTCTTCAATGGCCAGTGTTTCCTTTTGGAATCTGACCATGTGGAGGGCTGATGCTCATTTGTGGACCCTAGTTTGGATTCTTCCCTTGGAATTCCATTGTTGAGACATGTGGGGGCTTCCGTTGACTCTCTTATACTTAGCCAATTTAGGGCCTCGAGTGAACACTTCCTTTCTCAGTTTTTCTCCTATGCACTCTGATCTCCTTTGACGTTGTTGGCCTTCTTACTAACCCTACCCTCCATTGTCGACTCCCACCTACCCCTTGATTTGGGATAGATTGCGAGCTTGCAGGACTGAACCAACCCTTCAAATTTTATTTTATGTCGGGTCGGGTTTGATCAATTTTTTTGGGGGGAAATTGGGATAACAATTTGGCGACTCACGGGGACATCTTCTTGATAGATGAAGAGACAAATTGCCTTGTTACATCCATTAGGCATGGAGTCACGAATGATAGCCTGGTACTGATCTTTTCCCTGAAACCATGAGCTTGACTTCTTACACTTGGTGACCCTGATCCTGCCCCGCTGTCTGCACTCTCAGTTTTGCTAAGAAAATATTTAAGATGAGATTATGAGAGTAGAAAATTATATTGACCTGAGGCCTTCACCTGTCCCTAGAATGGACTATGCATGAGCAACAAAACACCACAACACACACTATGTACAAAACTAAAAATCATACATGCTCCAAGTGGAACATCTAGAGTGTCTAAAAGTACTTATTCTGCTGAAAGAAAATTTACTCCTACTCCTACACTAACACTATCAAAGAAAATCTAGAAAAATCCTACTACAGGGAGGGATAAATAGCTTCCCTTTCTCAAAATAGGCAGCTGTGTATCTGATTTGGCACTAAACATGGCTGTTATAATGAGTGAAAAACTTACAAGAGGTCGATCTTCCACCCAAATCATCAAGGTATCAACATCAATCAAAAATACCCCCTCAAGCTAATTGGCATTGGACTCCTAGAGGTGTTGATCATGAATCTTGGTGCTTTGATACTCATCCTCATGCCTTGAAGTGGGCATGACTAGTTTTGGCTTCTACCTTGGCTCCAAAGAAGCCAAGTAACTGATTGGGCATGGTCTATTACTTTGAATGTGCCCATGGTTATGAATTTCAACTCTAAGTATGGAGTCTTTATGGACCTTCCTGGATGGATGGCATGGAAGATATGGGATCCTCGTGTTCTTTTCCTTCCTCCTCCTAAGAAGAACATGGAACATTATGATCCTCCAACCTTAGTTCCAGAGGGCCATTGTGAGATGCAGGCTACTGTACTTGGATGTTCTCCTCCGTGGCAATAGACTCATGTGTTTGGAAGGAAGATTATGGAGGAGAAAATTATGTGATCTCCACAGGATCCTCGCCATCTAAGTAATCCTCCAAGTCTGACAGATCATTTGACTCCTTGTTGTCCTACTGCATGTGTTTGACCTCCTCCATGGTGTCCTTCGAATCTGTAATTTTCTCACCATGGTTCCCCTCATCCTCAAACATGAATTTTGAAAGCTCAAACTCTTCTTCGACATCAGAGCTTGAAGGGGATGAAGTGGGAGGAAGAACTTAAGTTTCTTATTTGGCCTACTTTGCTCTTGAAGCTTCTGGAACCGTATGGTCCTCCTCCTTCATGGGATCATATATCAAATTAGGACCTTCAAATGAAGTTAAAAAATCTTCAATAATGCTTTCTTCGTTAAGTGGCCTCAACTCTAATTTGATCTCCTCCAGTTTCTCCTCTTCAATGGGACTTGGAGCTGGTTGTTCTTCCCTCACTTGTTGTATGACCCTAGTCTCCTCCATGGGCTTAACCAACAAGGTAATCATTTCAATTATGAATTTAAGAGCCAAGATCACTAATATTTTGATCATTTGTTCTTTTTTTGGCTCTTCCTCTTTGTTGGTTTTTTGAGTCTCTTCCCGACATGGACTTGGGAGAGTAGGAGGAGTGGTGGGCGGGGTCTCCACTAGTTGTTTCCTTGTTTGTGGTGGAGGGGAAGACATTGCTTTTGGATCTTTTGGAGGGGACTGAGATGTGGAAGGGAAAAGGGAAGAGGAAATGAGATGAGATGGAAGACTAGGGGATGGAGAAGAGAATTCAGTACTAGGGGCAGCAGATGGGAAGCTAGATTCATGATGCTGCCGCGATGATACTGATTGAGGAAGAGGAAAATAAAAGCTATGAGGTGGTGGAATTACCCATTGAAAATTTTGTCTTATGTCTAGATCATGAGACTCAATCTCATCATTCCATTGCGCAAGTTGGGGCAATATTTCAACCATGAAGTCGAGCTTCTCGCGTGGGCTATAGTGTCTTGGAAAAGGGATGACCCATGGAGAATGTTCCCTGTAACCAATCCTGAATGCTTTCATTTGTGATGTAGCCCTCGATTATACCATATATGCCTCCTTTTTTAAAATATTCTCCTGAAAATCAGCATTTTTCATATAAATGTTACCATTGTATGTGTACCCTTGCTCTTGATAAGCTCCATGGCCAAAATAGTTTTAACACTACTCATATAGGTAAGCATAATGGTTCTGGACTTGATCATAATGCTGATCTATAGGAGTCAGGAAATACATTGGATGTGGACTTCATAACTATTGCTGCAAGTGTGAGTTCCAAGTTGGGAATGAAGTCATGATTGTACAACTTCATGGGATGGAAGATGTGGAAAGAAAAATGGATGAAAATGGATGGGAGAAGGTCTGCAACTTCAGAGATGGATTTTTCACTAGATGGAGTTGCCAAATGTGTTGAAATATGCCTCCAAAGGTTGGATCTCAGCAATAACACATCGAAGCTACTAAGATTAAGATGTAAAGCTCTTATGTCTCATCCCACCGAGCATGCCAAAACTATTGATACAAAATCATAGCACCCCCCGAATGGCCTCAGGTCTAAGTGGGGCATCCAGTGTGACTGTATAACATGGGACCATCTCTCAAGTTGTGAGACTTGCAGACTTGAGATGGACCTCTGGAGAAAGATGACTTATTCTTCCTAAACTACCTGCCACCAACTACTCTAGTGCAGGTAAACTATATAATCCTAATCTAACCTTCCAAGGAGAAAGGGAGAGAGAGAAGAATGCATGGAAATAGAACCTACACTAAAGTGGTGATACACTAGAAAAGGAAGTGGTTGATCACAAATCCTACTTCCTGTAATAGAGAGAGGTGAGCAATGGAGAGGATGGAAAGATGAATCACAGACCAAAGATAAATGTCACACAGAACACCACTTTAACCCATTAAACATAGATCTCAAAACCTAAAATAGACATCAAAAGTATGCACAGTACACCCTACAATAATATGAGGTAAGAAGAGATAATAAACTAAGCAAAGGATGGATAAAATACATCACAAAACAAATTTTATTGCTCCATGAGTTCACACAGTACATGATTAGTGGGAAAGAGGAAAGAAAATACCATTACAGAGCCAAGAGATAAGACTTAGACTCTACATTCTACACTAAGGACGAAAGAGAGAGGGGGGTAGGAGAGAAAAGATGACCAACCTATTAAAAAATGCCCCTCTTTTACAATATATAGAAGAATAAGAAAAGGAGAGAGGGAAACTTTGAATCCTTCTTCAACCACCCCTATAATGCATTGTATCCACCTACTTTAACCACTCCATAAAGCATTGAAATCCTCCTGTAACAATGATGGGATTCACTGCAAGACCCATGCCTCCATGTGTTGTTCCATTCTAGGCAAGATAGGAGTCCATTATTCTTCATGATGATAAGTGAGAGACTTGAGAGCTTCAAAAAAGGTGGACCAAATCATTAATGGTGGCAGGTGAGTAGCATTAGTTGAGAGCTTTCCAAAACATCCCCTCCCACTCAAATATGAGCTCCCAGTCAAACATTATGGCCTCCAGAAGGTGATTTGGGTTTGGGGACTATTTGCGCAAGGTCCACTTGGAAGCCTTGTGTGTCTTAATATTTCACCCCTCTCCTTTCACTCTTGAAGTTACACCAAGGAGACACGTGGCACTTTTCACAGGCCTGATCTGTTTCCTTTGTATTCTACCTAATCCCTTCCTGTTGGCGGAGACATTCTTCTTGACCTAAGACAGATGGAGGCTTAGCGCACATTTGGGACCTACCTCAATATTTTTCCTTTGAGGTTTCGTGGATGGGGCACGTGGATGCCTCTGCAAGATTTTGGACTTTTCAACGGCCGAATTTGTCTTCTTCTTTACTCTAACGACGTGGTGAGCCCATGATCATTTGTGATTTTTTCTTTGGATCATACCTTTGAAATTGTATTGATGAGGCATGTGGAGGCTTCCTCTGATTCTCTTATACTTAGTTGATTAAACGGATGGGTCTGTTCCTTTTTTAGACCTAGGACATGTAGAGGGTTGGCGCTAGTTCAGGGTATTTCCTTAGACCACGCCTTTGAAATTGAACCAATGAGGAACATGGCACCATCCATGGCTTTGGTCTACCTTCCTCGTGTTCAGCCCAAGTTGGTAATTTTTTATGAAGGCTTTATGTTTGACCTGGGACACGTGGAGGCTTCCCACTCATTTGGAGACCCAGTTTAGACTTGACCTTCGGAGGTTGGCCGATTGGACATGTGGAGGATTCTTCTACCCTGAAACTTTTTAAATGGAATATATGTCTCCTTTTCAGACCTGGGACATGTGGAAGCTTTGCACTCATTTAGGGACTGTCCCTTGGGTCTCACTTCTAAAGTTGCGCCGATGAGGCACGTGGAGGCTTCCGCCGACCCTCTTATACTTAGTCGATTAAACAATTGTATCTATCCCTTTTACGCCCATTTAGGAGCAACTCGTCATACCTTAGACATGTGGAATCTCCTCGCACATTTGGAGACCCTTTTTTGACCTAACCTCTGGAGGTGCGCCATTGAGACACATGGAGGATTTTCCCAGACCTTTTGTAAATAAAATATTCAATGACTAGTGTTTCCTTTTGGAATCTGACCATGTGGAGGGATGGCACTCATTTGGGGACCCTCCTTTGGATTATTCCCTTGGAATTATGCCGTTGAGATACGTGGGGGATTCTGATGACTCTCTTATACTTAGCCGATTCAGGGCCTCGAGTGAACACTACCTTTCTCTATTTTTCTCCTATGCACTCTTATCTCCTTTGAAACCATTGGCCTCCTTGCTAACCCTGCCCTCCATTTTTGACTCCCACCCACCCCTTGATTTGGGATATATTACAAGCTTGCAGGATTGAACCGAACCTTCCGATTTTCTTCTATGTTGGGTTGTGTTTGACTAATTTTTCTGGCAGAGGAAAAATTGGGATAAGAGATATTTAATAAAAACATGAATGTAGTAGGTGATGGAATCAAAGATTCCAAACATATACATGTAGTCCAAGTTGGTCCACCTTTTAAATTGACCAAAAGGCCCATCCAAACATGAGTAAAATGAACAATGTTCACTCCCTTGAGGGAATCATTGTCCATGATATTAAAATAACTAGATGCAGTCAACCTAGTAAGGTATCCTATGAAAATGTTGTTTGATGATAATGCACCTAGAACTTCATGGTATAAGGAGCATGAATATTGTGATTTTCATTGTGTAAAAGGACATAAAACTGATAAATGTCTAAGATTGCAACAGTTCATCCAAGATCTCACTGATAGTGGGTAGATATAAGGTGATTCACTAGAATCAAACCAAAATACCAATCCAAATATGGGTATATTTAACGAGCCTTTCCCTAAACATGGTAAACTAGGTAAGAAAAATCTGGATCAGGGATAGTCTTCCCAAAGTGATAAAACCACAAATTATTTTTTTACCAAAAAATATAACAATCGATATGACTCATTAATTGGATGTGTTCACTCTTCTAATGAGCATATCAATACCATTAGGATCAAGGTTATTTATTTCCCTATGGTAACAAGGATCACTTGTCTCGTGATCCCACAACATCCTCTATCTACCACTTAGCATAGTTAGTACAATACCATAGACCAACTTGAGAATACATCTTCTAAGATTTCAATCTTAGACCTTCTTAAGATATCAAACACAGATAAGTACATTCTGTAGAATACTCTCTAGGGGTTAGGAGTGTCAAAAGAGGTATATCCCTCTCACTTACACACTATGGTGGAAAATATTACATCAAGTGAACACATTGCCTTAAACCAAAAAGAGATCCCTAACAAAGACTATACACATAACCTTCCTTTTTATATAGAAGTATTTTGTATTGGCAAAAAAATAAAGAGGGTGGTTTTGGACAATGGGTAAGGTTAAAGATATGCACATTGGATTTAATTAAATAGTTGGGACACAGAAGAAGATCTAGATTCCCACATCATCACCATAACTGCATACGATAATATGGAAAGAGAATCAACGGGTACAATAAAATTGCCAATGGAGGTAGGGACCACTTATCACAACATGAATTTTCATGTATTATACTTGGAACTTCCATACAATATGTTTCTAGGAATCCCATGGATTCATGCCATGCAGGGCATACCATCAACATTTCACCAGTGTATCAAACTAAAGCACAAGGGACACACTGTTACTATTGAAGGAGATCTAAAATCCTTCACCAATTGTAGAGCTCTGAATAACTTTACGCGTAGGGGTGCATATGAATGTCCCTCCATAGATATAGTTGTGCCCATTCATTATGAGGTTCTTGAGTCATAGGTAGATTTAGACTTGCTAAGTTATTATGTGCAGGGTGATACCGATTATACCTCTCCCTTTGATTTATGGGAGATGAAAATTCTTGAGTATGGTTGTGGAGAATATAATATCGAATGGGCTCTCCTAGTCTCAGATTTGTCCTTGTTTCCTAAAAAAAGAGGCAAACCCAACTATCACTTCAAACAACCTCAACATGAAGAAACAATTGGAACATTCTTACGTGGTGGTCTTCTTGTGGAAGAGAAATTGTTGGACCTGCCTACAACTTATCTTCCCGAAGACACTAGACATATCTATTATGAAACGTCAAAAATATACAAATTCAAGTAGAATGATGTACTCTATGGATTACAAAGGCCTAGGATGTGCAAAAATTAAATAAGGGATGAGGGAACCAGTCCCATTTCCCTATTTTAATATAGAGAGATATAGTGTTAGCATTAGAACCTATGGATATCACCCCATGGATCTTACAGATGTTGAGTACCTTCTGTAAAAGTGTTTTGTGTGATAGTATGTTTTTATTCGGACAGCGTATAGTGATTTCCATCAATAGCCAACACAAGGATGTTGCCACCACAAGCATCTTCATTGATACCATGTGTCCTTACGAGTAACCCCCATGATACACAATTGTATCAAGACCTGTGTATACCTTACCCTATGTCAATTGAGACTAGATGCAAAATGTAAGTGTATGTGAGATCACTTTGACAATCATAGAAGCTATGGGGGAGAATAAGTGTAATGCCTCCTACAGTGTGTGACTAATTAATGTCTTTAAATCACAATGAAAGTGAAATAAAAATGTCACTTGGATACATGTCGTATTCTCATGAGAGGAGGCTAAGGCATTTTCGTCAGAAAAATCTAAGAAAAAGTGATGGTATATAAGATAGACGTTGTACTAGGCCTAAAATGAAGCCTAGTAAGTCAAAGTGATACAGATGAGTATATCTGTGGAGGTGACTGGTTGACCTATGTGAAGTAGAACGGGGAGGTCAATAGACAACAGATGTGAAGCATGAATGTAGAGGTGCTAAATACCTATGTGAAGTAGATCATAGATGTGAATAAGATCTCAACCTCCCTCCCGATCCTAAAATTATGTGAGTGATGTGTATCGAAATGAACGAGTTATCTGAGTAATGTAACCTAGAATGATGTAAACATCGGAACATAAGCAGAACTAATGAGAGTCATGCTGGGAGACTGCACTCCCGAACATGAGAGCTAGGAAATATATTTTTGTATATTCAATAGGCCATGAGGACGTATATTCTCTGAACATAGTTCACATGGAATTACCTACAGAGATGTCAGGCTTAGATGGCATCATTGGTGGTGGAAAAATTGGAACACCATCTGATAATGAGAACATGTCTATTGTGAATGAAATTTACAGAATAATTGCATTCATGGAGATGATAGCCCTTGCATTGTCAAAGTAGAGCTAGGGAGAGACCTAAGAGACATGGTCATACCCCTCAAACCCATATGACTGCTCACAATGGATATGAAACATAAGTTTTGGTTCAAGAGGGACCCATAGTGAATAAGAATCTTGACAAAACTGATATGATTCGAGGACATCAGATAAGGCGAGTCCTAAAGATGAGAGTGGATAGCTTAATAGTCGACAAGATCAGTGTGATTCAAGAACATGCACTTACACAAAATGATGTATCTTATGGATGAATTTTCTAGTTACAATGAAATCAAAATAGCAGAGGAGGATCAACACAAGACTACCTTTATAACCCCTTGGTGGAATTTCTGTTATCAGGTAATGCCCTTTGGCATTAAAAACACTAGCACAAAATATCAAAGGGAAATGACTTTTATATTCCATGATATGCTTAATTACATCATGAAGGACTATGTGGATGATATCCTAGGAAATTTGAAGACAAGAGAAGACCATCCAGAGGTCTTGATGCATATTTTTTAGTGTCTCCGGGAATATAAAGTACAATTAAATCCAAAGAAGTGTGTTTTTAGGTTGTTTTCAGTGAAGCTATTGGGCTTAATTGTATCAAGATGAGGGATCAAGGAAGACCCTACCAAAGTAACAACCATTACTAAACTACCTCTACATAAGAACATCAAACAATTAAATAGCTTACAAGGGATGATACAAGCCATTCACCGCTTCATCTCACAACTTGCTGACAAATGTCACTCCTTCACCCATTTTCTGAAAAATGATGTTGAATTCATTTAGGGATGAAAGAAACAACATGCCTTTTTATTTATTAAGAAATACTTGGTAAATTCATCAATCCTCATGCCACTAACCCTAGGAGAGTCACTTTTATTATACATATCTTCTACCCAATTGCTATTAGTGCCTTACTTGTTCAGTATGACCTAAGCTAGAAAGAAAAAGTAGTGTACTATCTCATTCGTACTCTAATTGCCTATGAGATCAACTATCCCCAAATTGAAAAATATTGTTTGGATTTTGTTTTTACCTTCTAAAAACTTTTCGATTATCTATTGAATACTAAAACCAAGCTTATATCCAAAGTTGACCCACTCAAATATCTGTTGTCAAAACCCGCTCTTACCTTTGGAATGACTAATTGAATCATTCTACTTAGTGAATTTGACATTGAGTACGGACACAAGAAGTAAGTAAAAGGACACGTGCTTGTAGATTAGATAGCAGAAGCACCATTATGTGGAATGGAGCGAGTGTGTTGGACTTGTCAGACTCATCATTAATGCACATTGAAGAATCTATCATGTGGTAATTGCATTTTGAAAAATGATTTACTTTCCATGGTTCAGAGGGAATCCGTAGTGCTAATCACTCATATAGGAGACCCCATAACTCAAATTTTCCATCTTGGTATTCCATGTACAGATAACATAATAGATTATGAAGCGCTCATTACTGGGATGAATCTGGCTATAAAATTGAATATCCACCATCTTAAAGTCGTTGGTGACTCACAACTGATTATGAAACAAGTATACAATGAGTATAAGGTCATGGATGACAAGATCATCCCCTATTAAATGTTGATGGAAAATCTAAAATAATATTTTGTGCACATCACCTATGAACAAATTCAAGGGGCACAAAACAGATTTGCAGATGCGATGGAAATAATGGGTTCTATGATATTGAGTCCATCAGAAAGTGATGATATGTCATTTTTTTTTGAAAATCTACATCAACCTACATATGACATGCCAGAATCATGCCTAGCATGTGAATTTTTTGGCCCTTTCTCCCAATGGTATGAGCCCATATTTGACTATGTCAACCACAGTACCTTTCCTCCCAACATCACCCATTTTGAAAAATAAATCCTTATCCATAAAATAGCTCGTTACGCCCTCTTAGGAGGCACTCTCTATCATCATGACTATGATTGGAACCTGTTGTGTTGTTTAGATGTAGTAGAGTCAGTATAAGTGATTAAGGAGCTACATGAAGGAGTATGTAGAGCTCATACAAATATGATGGTTTTATCCAAGAATTTTTTGAGGTAGGCTATTACTGGCCTACCGTGGAGACATATTGTTGTAATCATGTAAATAAGTGTGTGTTATGCTAGAAATATGGGAACTTCATTCATGTACCATCAAAACCTCTTTAGATGATCACACCACCATGGAAATTCTCTAAATGGGGATTATACCTAATAGGGAAGCTCACCCCTACATCATCCGATGGTCATAACCACATTATAACAGCCACAAAATACTTCATAAAGTGGTTGGATGTTGTTCCATTAACATATGTTACAGGTGCTCAAATATCGAAGTTCATCATGAACCACCTCATATTCCGTTATGGCATTCCTACCGCCATTGTCATAGATAATGGAAAATATTTGAAGAACAAGATGGTAAAAGATCTATGTCAGCTCTTTCAGATATGATTAAAGTGTTCCATAACATATTACCCTCAAGGTAATGGGAAACTAGAAGCCACTAATAAAACACTTGTTCAAATCATGGAGAAGATGGTGAGTAAAACATGTCATAATTGGCATTTGCAAATTCACCACACCCTCTAGGATTACAGGATCTCCATTTTCACCCCTACCAGGGTGGCACCTTATTCCCTAGTATTTGGAATTGAGTTAATCATCGTGCTATGGAAATAGAGCTTCCATCCCTAACAAAATATCTTAAGGACTATCTACATAAAGATGAGGATTACAAAGTGGCTAGACTAGAAAAATTTGAACTCCTAGATGAATGACACATATGCACACTCAACCATCTTTAAGTGCATCATAAAATTTTGTCACATAGCTACAAGAAGGTAATTATACCTTGTCAATTCAAGATTTGAGATTTGGTGATGAAGGAAAATCAATTCAACACTAGGGAGGAAAGAGAAAAGAAAGGTACATTTGAACCTCATTGGCTATGACCCTATGTCATTGTGGAAAATATGGTTCAGAAGCATATAAACTTGCCCATACTGATAGATATAAGCTGTGATAGCCCATGAATGCCATGCACCTCAAGAAGTCATATTCTTGAACATGGTGCAAAAATCAGAAAACAACCAAAAAAGTAAAAAACCATGACAAATATAAAAAATCAACAAAAAGAAAAAAAAAGTGAAAACATCTCATCTAAATGTGAAAACCACGCAATTGTGGCACTTTGGATATGTCCATTAGTCAAAACCAGTTTCTGGTGCCTTGGGAGGATTCATTGTTTACAATCACCTTGTGTCCAAAGGGTACCTTTATTTAGCTTTGGGCTAGTTCCACACATACATATGAGATTCTTTGTGAGCCTATCCTGTCAAATCCCTGATCCGACTGGTTATCCTCTTGTTTACCTGTGAAGGGATTTCCTTTGTAACATTCCCATCTAACACTGGGGGAATCTTTGGAGCTTCATCTTATTGTGTATAACATGTGACATATGCATTTATATATTCCCATCTCACGTTGGGGGCATCCACATTTATCAGTTTCTTGTACATATCTTTGGAAAAAAAATTGGAAAATAAAAAACATTCAAATATGTTGAAAATCCAAAAAAAATCAAATCAAATTGAAAAACAAAACACATTAGAAAAACTAGAAAATACAAAAATAATAGAAAATTGTCTCGCAAAACTCCCAAGAAAAACACAAAATGCAATAAACAGAGTTTTAAAAAAACATGGTAATAATTTGTTTGCTTTATTTCCTTGTTTTTTTCTTACTTCATTGTTTGTACATAGTTTTACTTACTTGTACATTTGTATAGTGTGTTACTTAAACATGCAATTTAGATTGATCTTTTCTTCGATTAGATTCATTCTTGTTTATACATATTGAGTGTGTTTGACATGCTTGTGAATAATTTGTACTTATTTGTGTTGTTAATTTGATTAGTGTGTGTATTTGGTAGATTTTTTTACTTTTGTGCTTGTTTATTAGTTGTGCATTTATTTTATCACATCTATCATCTATCATCAATAATATCACATCTAACGTCATCTATACATCATATATCAATAAAATGATAAGTCTACATCATACATATATACTAAGCTAATCATCACATATCATATCATAAATGGGGATAAGAGGGGTCGCAAATATCAAAATATATGTTCCCCACACCAATATCATCAGTAACATCCCATATACTAATAAAAAAACATCTCATGTACAAAAATATGATATCATCTATGGATCTATAATAAAATCCCAAACATCCATCATGATACATACATAAAAAGTAAATCAAACATCATCATGATAAATCCTCATCCATAACCATAATCATTATCATGAATCATATAAAAACATGACAAGTATAACATCGAATGTACATGTACACGTATATAATGTCTGTCTAAAACACATATACATATCGGTAAAAAATTTGCCATCAAGGGCATAAATCAAAATAAGCCTTCATTATGAGGCATAAGTCAAAATGATACATCAATACATCTTCGATCAAAATAGAGCCTTCAAAAGAGACATACATCAATAATACATACATATGTGTATAATAAAAAATGATTCATGTATAACTGAATACCTCTTGGGGACTCAGAGACGTATGATCTGGGGAACGACACATCGCCTGTGAACTTGAATCTCTTGTCTGCCACCTTGTTAGGGGATCTTGTGGCTCCTCAACAAATATTTCTGATGCCTCTGGCCTCTAAAATATGCCCATTGACTACTTGATGAAGTTGGGTACTCTTTGACCCTCTAGAAAAACATCATAGTACATGGCCTTGTACTAGGAGGCCCTGTCATTAGACGTAGCCAAGTCCATGTATATCTGCGGTGTCATGGTAGCTCCATCAGTCTATCGGAATGAAGTAACCTCTTCCTGTAAATTATCAAGCTCCACCTGACCCACTATCCTCTCAGTTGCCAATCGGTCCCTCTTGGTAGTAATGGCCTACACCTCTGCCTGAGACTGTTGTAGTAGGCTCATAATATTTTCACTTTATCCAGCCAACTACCTAATCTACCTAAACCAAGTGACCCGATATCCACCACCTCCCTATTCTTGCTTTGGGGTAAGGACCTATATTAGAGCTCTAGCACGGTCCCTCTCATCTTCCACCTAAACCTGGATGGATATGGCCTACTATAACTCTTGCTCTAATACAAATATTTTTCCACTGTCTCCTCTATCTCCCCCATTGCCACCATCATCTCCCCTAAACATCTCGGTGGAATATGTGGCAGGATAGGAATCAACCCTACTATAAACCTGGTTGTGGAGGAGGACCCTATGTTGTTTCTATTTGTGCTAACATCTACCATAATGGAACATGGACACCAGATGGTATGCCCACCCGTGGCATTTATATCTTTCTAACAATAGGAACCTGCCTCTTTCTTTATCATGGTAATGGTGTAGAACCGTGTCCACCATTGCCATCATGAACCATGCCATCAAACCCATCATCATCATCACCATCCTCATCATCGTCATCATCAGTGTCCTCTTCAGAAGGTTGTCTGAGTCTGACATCTTATAAATCTTGTGGGATAGTAAGGCTGCATGGTAAAACTATCAATTACAAAGATCCATACTCAACATTTATCCTGGGATATTTGATATGTATCATAGGTGCCCATACCTATGGCACTATCCTTTCAAAACTTCCTTGGGACCTATTTGGCTTAATGGGTGGTCCCATGTCAAACCTCTCAATAGCCTTACATGCGTACCACATATCCAGATGGGATACATCCTGTGTTATGCAAAATTATCTTTCGTATTTCTCTACCCTCTAAAAATCCATGATATAACCCTGAATATCAATAAAAAAGTTCTCAAACATAGCTATGTTGAGCTTGAGTGCATCCTCTTCCCACTTGTAATGGAGGTAGGCCCACCACACTACATTGTACTGATAAATCTCATTATAAAAATATGATAATAGTAAGTATCACCCTGATGCCCATAAATGTCATCACCAATGGATACCCATCCGATGATTGATGTTACCTTTGGATATCGCACTCAAAGAGTACCTGTGAGGTGACCAATAGCTATGTGGTCCCATGCACAAATCTACAGTAGTGTGGTGGGACCCACAATCTTATGACCCTTGTAGGTAATAAGGTGTAGATCCTTTTACAAATGTGCCAGTATGCACAGGCCCCAATAGTATCACTCACCACAAAATGTAACCTGCATCATGCTAATCAAACCAAGAAGAAATGTGGAACTTGTCTTGTTAGTGAGAAAAATGCCACTGAACAGCCATCAAATAAACTACCATACAATGAAAGCTCAGATATGTTATACAATGATGCAGATACACTGTCATCCCTCTGTTGCATATATCAACACGTATGAAAACCTTGATCAATTAATAAAAAATGTCCTCCTCCGTGTGAATGTACTCAATAATTTTTCCATGAATAAGCACATTAAGAATACGCCAAACATCCTCAACTGACACTATCATCTCCCCTGTCAGGATCCGAAAGCAATGGCTCTCGCTACGCAACCGCTCGACCAAGGTTGTCAGGAGACTGTGGCCCAAAGTAATCAGAGGCATCCTCACCGTGTGAGCTAACCCGGTCACCTCTAGGAGGATTTCCATCATCCACCTGTGTCAAGTATAAAAGGTCACTTCTATGGCCGCGAGATGACAATGACGCTCCCTCACCTGTAATATAGGAAATTGTCTTTGTAAAATAAAAAAATAGGTCTCAGAACTAACATTTCTTCTATCTCATTGTATTCTTATATCACTCAAAACACTAAATTTCATCTACACTATCCTTGTCTTCTATTTATATTCTTCTGAAAATATCCTTATTTTATTTTCTCCAATCTCAGAAATTTCCTCTCTTCAGTGACTATGCACCCTTTTTGGCATGTACACACCCAAGACTCATACACACTATTTTTGATGTACTTGCACCTATATAAGTATGTATGCACAACCCCTCATTAATTTATCTAGTTTATGTGTGTGTGGCCTTTATGTTACATACATGTGGGTTTGTATGTGTGCACTTGAGTGCAATCATATTTTGACCTAGGGTGTGCAATCTTGGGTTCTCATTCCTACGCGTGTGCATACGCATTATTATATGTGCACGTGTGCATATACATAAATTTGATTTGTATGCCCCACAGTGAATGCCTATGCACCCATTGGGTGCGCGTACACACGACCATACTCCTGAACCCTGGCGGCTCGCCTCCATTGCTTTGGACCCTTGTCATCTCTCTCGTCACTCTCAAATCACTCACACTAAAAAATTGACAACACTCCAGTAACAAATGACCTATTCACAATATTTTTCCCCCTAGGAAGGGTATATTAAGTTGTTTTAGCTCATTGTGATTACCTCGGGCCATGTTTGGACTGTCGTGATCACTCTAACATTTCTTATACCCACCATAGTAATTATTTTGATTAAGTAATTATTTTTACTTAATTTCTCACTATGCTGGAGCATTATTTACAGCGTAGCACTCATTTCTTTTCCATGGGGCATTTTTATTGCTTCCACACATTATTTTTCATTCTCACTTCATCTACTAACCATCATGATAATTATTTTTACTAAATAATTATTTTTGACTCTTTTTCGCTCAGCTGCAGCATATTTTTTCCACCTAGCACCCGTTTATTCTCCCTTGGGATTTTTTTTGGAATTTACACGAGCCTCCACCCACTCCTTTTTTATAATAATTTGAAAATATTTAAAATTTTCAAAATTAAAAAAGAAAAAGAAAATTAATGAACAAAATACTAAAAATATTAAAAAATTCATAAAATTACAAACATTGGTAAAAAGCTAGTGCATAGCTGAATTTTTTTTCACACACATGGTATTTATCACATATCTTGTTTCTCTTTTCACATGTTTTCAAACCAAATTCCCTACGGATCACATGGACCTACAACAATTTACAAAACTAGCCTACTTGCTTCGTCTGTACTCTAGGGAACATCGAGTTGTCTGGTAATGTTTCTTTACACACAAAGCTTTATCATTGGACCCAACATCCTTCATCAAATTTCCTTGCATCTATCCTTTCTTGAGGAATTTTTTTTAACCCTTTTCATTAAATCACAAACATTTGAGATCTTCAGCTTGATAACAAAGCATTTGTGCAACAATGATGACTGTTGTTGGTTTGAGTATGTGTGTGTACTTGTTTCCCTATTACACGAGCTTGTTTACTTATCATATTGCATTGCATTCTGTATGTTGTATTGATTTTGTGTTTTCAAGATTGGATAATTGATTCGTATTGTGGATTTTCATGTCATTCTATGATTTTTTCATGTGCTTATATTTCTAAGGAGCGATGACATAGATCTTTGGCTATATGACGATAATAAATTTGTTTCAATACACTGGATGAAATATTTCTCTTTTCCCTCCGTATTCATTCCTCTTCTATATCATTATCCTATTAACGTTATTATTATAATTCCCTTGGGGCTTACTGCTTCTCCTCCTTCTATCTATTTCCTTCATCTTTTTGATCGTCGATTAAAATCTTTCATCACCCCATAAAAAATCGAGGGGAAATCCTTTAGTTCAATAAGTTTTCTTCTATCTCTTCAAAATTCACGTGTTTTTACTTTTCTCCTATCTTTGAAGTGGCATCACATACGCCACCCAAAGAGGGGAAAATGTAGACACCTGTAATTTGTATTGAGAAATTTAAATAATTAAATTCAACTAATTGTACTCTTTCCTCCAAATTGACATCATATCGTCAATAACGTACCATTTATCCTCCATCACCACTAATTAATTACATTATGACGATAAATTAGCCCTTTTGTCGCTGAAAACAATGATTAACGACCTTCCATTAATTAATACCCCTTTCTATCTATATTAATTAATTAATACTATCATTTATTTAATCAATAAATCATCATTTATTTGATTAAAATCCTCTCATAGCATGGATCATACTAACTTTCTTCTCAAAGGATTTTATAAGCTACACCTATCTATTAATTGATCACTTCTGATTAATTAATGCAGCCCTCTCAATTCCCATGGACCACTAACGAAATATTAACCTCTTCTAAAGAAATCCTAAAGTGTTCTTATCCTAACTAACGTATCTTTGTTATTATCCCACATGTAATAGAATGCAAAGCTTCTTCAAACCATTGGGTTATAAAAGGAACCCTCCTCTAACCTTTATGATTACACCCTTTTATGCTTATAACATAAACTATAGGAATTTTCATCTTTGAGCAACTTTTATTAGTGTTGAGATAGGTATCTTCATCTTATATTCATCCATCCAAGATTTTGAGCCATATGGAGAAGATCAAGAAGGTCTTGTAGCCAAGTCTTTATTGAGATCCATTCTAAAACCATTGGGATCAAACAAACTATCCCATTTTTATAGCTAAGGATCTACATAGGTCCATCTCTTGTTTATCTTTCAAAGAGTAGAGGATAAATTTTTAGCATGTTAGTTTGAGTTTCCTTCAAATTTCTAACGCATAGTGTTTATATTTACTCTCTTTAAGCTCTTAACATGATGATCTAGGTATAGTTTATCTTTTTTTTGGAACTATTAGGTGTTAGCTTCAATTCTCTTTACTTATCTAACTAATACTTAGATATAACAGTAAGGGTGTAATAAGGTAGGACATGCTAACATATCACACCATGGAGCATATTGTGGGTTCATATGATTATGATGGAGCATTAAAAATATGCAATGAATGGGATGTGTGTAAGTGTGATATCATGACATGTGGTATAATATTACAATATCATAATATAAGATTTGTAGTGAGATAGTGGGGTTATGGGATATGTCTTTGCAGTTATGTAATGCATGGGGAAGTGAGATAAGAATGTGATACCATAATATCTTTAGACAATGGGATCTAGGTTCGTACATTGCAAACATTTGACACAAGGTGTTGAGGAATAACTAGTCTTGTATTGAGGAGTAAAATTATCTTACTTTTTCTTTTGTACTTTACCAGACACAATAACCTACTACGAGACACGAGTTTCATTTTTATAAATTATTTTCCAATTTTAAATGTTAAAATTACACATAACCAAATATAGTTTATATCTATTTTTATTTTCTCGGGGAGGCGATAAATTTGTGAGGGAGCATAGATAAGTAGTATTGTTAGAATTTGGAGAAGAGATAAGTAATATACATACCTTAAATTCCGCTAAGAAATTTGGATAAAAGCTATGAAAATTTTATTTATACTATCTTGTATCTAGTTTCGAGACTATTGAGAGGGTGAAATAATAATCGATGATTTACCCCACTCATTTGGGGTGCATGAGATGGATCAATGTGAGTGTGTCCCAAAATAAGGGAACTTGAAGTTGATGTGCACATCTGAAAAATGAATCTTGCAAGAATAATAGGGTATGTTCATTTTACTAAGAATGACTCATGTTAAAAAATGGGAAGAAAGGTAGAAAGAAGTGTTAATGACTAACAATCATGGTATAATGTAATACAAACTAGTCAAATAGGAAATAACATATTAAGAGAAAAATGAAGCAGCTGGTGGAAAAAATAAGACACCACTCAAGATGTCATAAGACAATCAAGGTGTTCATGGTAATAAAAGAAAAAAAGAAAATTAATAAGGGAATATCCTACATACAATGAAAAACAAGGCACACACATAGAAGATAAGACAAAAGAAAATAATATAACCATCATTGGGATTAGTCATGCAAGACAAATGCTACACATGAAGATCCCATTAAAATGTTGGAATAATTGATATTATGTCAAAATGTATATACTTGAATGAAATAGAAGTGAAAGTAGTGGATATTTCAATGATAGCCCATGAATATGGAAATATATGCAAGGTAGATTTCCTAAGATTCTTGGTGGTACTGGTAGAGAAAAGTGTCAAGTATCATGCATTGTGTGATAACCTATAGAGATCCCATATTCACCTCAAATTACCATTGGAACGTACTTGTGTATATGTTAAAGGATAGATCGTGCCATGAATCAAGATAACATGATAGGTAAAATGCAACATGAAATAATATACGAAAGAAAATATATCTCCAACCAAGATCTAAGGTAGCATTTTTACATTTTTACAGATATCTAATAGTTTTTATATTATTATAATATTAAATACTATGACTATGGAAGGGAAAAAAGGTTTCCCCAGTGCATGTGTTCAAAGTGAGGTTCATGTGCGCAAATGTGATCTCTACAATTATGTTTAAACATAGAACAAGAGTGTGTCATTGGGTAACAAGGGTAACACAAGAGATACATTAGAATAACATCAACACAGTGAGGGGAGAAACATATAGAGTAAAAAATTCCAAGTAAATGAGTAATAAATGTAATGAGATTAAAAATAAGTTTGTTTCCTTTAGGGGAAACTAGAATAGGTGGAATATTGGTAAGAAATATTCACCATTTGGGAAGATATTAAACATTAAAGTTGTATGTAATAGCCCATATGAATATAGAAGAAACCATAGAGATAAATGTGAAAAGAGGGGCATTGATTGTCCCCATAGATGAGAACAGATGAAGTATACTATATGAGTCAGGAATAGAATTTTAAAACGTAAGTGAGTTAAGAGCATCATGAATCATTATGAAATCAACACAATATGTTCTTACTTTTTCTAAGGAGGGTATGGTAAGTGATGTAACATTGGAACCAATAAGTATATGATCATTATAATTTAATTGAGAGTTATGCCAAGTAATATATTTTAAATACATGGTCATGGTGACATTGTGAAGGGGGGTATGAGTGTCTCCAAACACCTTAGGTATCATTTATTTAGTAACCATTTTAGGGGATACAAATCAAAATATAGGTAAGTGTGCAATAATATGCATTATGGATTGAACATCATGTGGATGAGAGTGAGACATAATGATAGGAGAATAATAATTTCCAATAGAAATTTCATCATGTAAATCAATAGCATTGTAGTCAATCACAGGAGGAGAATGTTGTGAAATATAAGTAGTGTCTTCATTCTAATAGATTAGAGAGATGTCACAAACATTAACAACATGAGGTGTGGAATCTATTGTACCATTATCCAAGCAAGAAGGTATTTCAAGGGCCTTGTGTGCTATTGCATGGGTAGAAGGGATTGCATGCACAATATGTAACCAAGAATGACATAAACCAACATTTTATTAAATCTGGACATATGTCTAAGAATCTAGGCTTATAGTATCATCATTTCTGGTTTAATAATTTTTCAAATTGGATTATGAAATTTCCATTATTGATTTTTATCTAGTGTGATATGAGATTCAAATATTGTTATTATAGGTTTTTGAGTAGTGTAATATTGGATTCCAATATTTACACTATGTACACGTAATTAGAAAACTCTTTTTATCAGAAACAAAATAATCCCATTGTACCCTTGAAAGGATTGCACTTTATAGAGATAATATTAGAGCAATATTATCTACACAAATTTAAAATGGGAATTTTCCAATTCTATACAAGTAACTTAAGAATATTTTTAATTGAAAGGTTATGTAAATTCATTTATTAAGGTTTATCCTTGTCCAAAATTAATTAATGGGTAATTATGTATATAAATTTTGTAGTTCGTAATAAAAGAATTAGGGGATTGAAATCATATAATTTAGTTGTTGTAATGAAATCATAAACCATAACCATTTCTCTCTAAAACCAAAGTTGTTTCCATGTAGTCATGTATCTAGACTTGAATGGTTTACACTTTATAAAGTTATTTAAAGAACAATTAAAAAACAAGTTAATTTAGAATGGGCATGTGCCCATTCTAAACTGGAGACACTAAATCATGGAATTTGGGTATTTATCTAGTCCTGATCACATACTACTATTCATATGATTTCTTAGTGAGAAAATTACTAATTGATATATTCCGTTTTCCATCTTTTCTCTCTTTATGTTCTATCTTTTGGTCTTATACTCCTTCTTGCTCATTCTAGACACCAACACCCAACCAGGATGCTAGCACTAGGTGCCCCCCTCCCCTGTGCATTCCCTTGACCTCTTTGTACTTTTTTTCACATCTTTTAGATCCTTTCTATTCATTTGGGCATCTTAATTTCTTAGTGGTTGGCCTTTTCGTGGTTAATTACAAAATTCAAGAAAATGAATCATATAAATATAAATTTATGTGACCATAATAAAGAAAAAGTCACTAAGAATTAGCTATCACCACCTAAGGTTGCATTCAAGAGAACCTCTAATAATTTCCTATTGCATGCCTATATTTTGCAGATGATAATACTCTTTAGCTAAGCTCTTTCCTTGCAGTCTTTAAGATCATGCAATACATTGGTTCTATGATCTAATTGTCCACTTAGTAACATCTTTCATGCATTTACCTATTGATTTTCGCACTCATTTATCTATCAATATAAGCTCTAAGATATTCTATTCTCAACTAGCACAAATAAAATAAGGATCTAATGAAAATTTAGTGGATTATGTCTTACGATATGAGAAAAATTTACCTAAGATGTCAAATGTACTTGCAGACTCTGAGCTTCAAGATTTATTTCTTCAAAGTATATTGCCACCTCTCTAGGAGAGTGTTATCTTTGATACATGTCCTACATTTGATAATTTATGTCATACTCTTAAGCTACATGAAACTAAACTCTTATCTATAGGAAATATTAAGTATCAGTAATAGGCTTCATCCTCGACATTATTTCAAAGTATATCAACTTTCAAGCCATATACAAAACCTACTGAAGCTACAACTACTATCAACATTGAATCTAAAACTAAAGAGTTTCAATGAAAACAACTTAATATTACATATACCAAGTTGACTAGCACTCCCATATCCTATTGGTACAACTTATTGAGAGCAACCTAATTATACTTATTACTCCATTCAATTTAAACCCATCTCATCATAAAGGTCATAATTACAATGAAAATTTCAGATACGAATATCACCAATGTGTTAGACATTCTATAGATCAATGCTTCAAACTTCACAATCTTATCAATAATAATACAATTGATATTCCAGAGCCTATGACTTCTGCACTAGTAAATGAAAATAACAAGCTCAAAATATTCAACAATCCTCTTTCGAAACATGACAAGAAAATGGCTAAATCTTCAACCAATCATACATATCACACAATACCTCCTCATTCATCAGGGAATCTTAATTTTCTAGTTGCTCATGATGAGACATCTCTGCCTCTCATTCCTTTATCTGATCATGACTATTATGCTACATTGTCTTCTGATCGCTTGCACATTAGTGCTTTTATTGGATCCACTTATATCAATAACACTATAGGTTATCCATCATTTTACATCATTTAATATTCCATTACAATTCTTATCACTATCAGCTATCCGCTTTCACATATTTCATATCCAATTCCTAAATATTATGGTTTTTTCAAGCTTCTTATCACTATCGGTCCTCTCACTATGATTGTGCATTTTCTCCGGGCACCATCATTCGAAGGGTATGATATGCTCTTAGGTCTCCCTATGCTCTGCGCAACTCAAGCTCTTTTATCCATAAATCACTTTTTTCTGAAATAAATTTACACTAGTCAAGTCATAACTATCAATGGTGATTCACCATCCAAAAAATGGCCACAACATCTTCTTGAAGTTTCCATTTCGCTTGCTAGATAATCTAGGTCCCCATGACTTCTTGAATAAAAAAAAAAATATAATCCTAGCTCTCTTTTTCCCATGTAACCTATACGATCTCATCAGTCTGTTAATCCATCACATCAGTTTAGGCCCCTCATTCGAACTGCTCCTCCATATAGGCATGCATCATCGTCTCATTTTACTACACATAGGTGTTCATCACCTCCACACTCTCCTACACATAGGTATCCATTGCTTCTGTAATCCCATAGACATTCCTCACCTTTGTGTTTACCTTCATATAGGTTCACATCACCTTCAAAGTCTCCTCTGCATTAGCACTCATCACCTCCTAGGTCTCATATGTGTTGTTCTCATTCACCGGCTCAACATTTGTCTCATACACCACCGATATTTGAGCATGGTCACACATCTACGCAAGCATCGGATGGAGGAACTTCATATTTCAATTTCATCGAATAGCATATTTATCAACATACGTTTAGGGGGCATCATAAATATCTCCCTAGCACTAGTATATGTCTTACATATTATACAATTTTCATCTAATCTCTCACGCACATCTCACACATCTTGATATAACCTTATATCGTTATTACCCGATGATGCACTCTTGTGCTACATTTCACACTTAACTATTGAGGGCATACTATGCACATGAAGCTCACATGCTACACACTTTACACATATATAATTCATCACAACTTTCTCACATCTTATATTACACATCATATGCTCTCTACACACTCATGAAATATTTGTTTTGTATATAATCTTACACGTTGCGCTCATTACCCTATGACACACTCTAGTTCTGTGGTTCATAATTGACTATTGAGGGTCTCCTTTTGAAATGGACCTCATCACACATGACTCATGCACTCTTTTATGGTCTATGATTTCTTGATCATATATTTCTAGCACACATGTTTAAACCATTTCCCGATGATGCACTATTTTTTTCAGTTCATTTTTTACTATTGAGGGTTATTTTAGTAATGAACCTCATCTCATGCATAAAAATCCACTCAGGGGCATGATTATCCTATCCTAATCATACTTCATTCCATTCCCTCTCATCCACAACATACTCCATATCTTGGTCACATTTACACTTGCTTTCTTATGCTTACATGTACACTTTCTTACACATGCTAGACATATATATTGTATGTCATTATCTTTCCATATACACATGCATGTTCCCTTTCTTTCTAGTTGTGATCACAAAATTTACATAGATCGAATCACACAACACATATTCTTGGCATAGTACATATTACTAGTCCCGCAGTGGCTCATGGGGGAATCCACTTTTGTACATCACAGGTGCTATTGTTTCATTTTTCATAGCACACTATTATCGGATTACAAATGATTTTCCATACATTTTATATTTCTAACATGCTAATGGGTTTTTGATGTGAAAAATTTGCGATGTAAGTATATTTATTTCCATGGATGTCTATTAGAGTTCCTTTTATTGTCTATTATTACTTGTCATTGTGTTCCATTGTTTGCATGCTTTTCCATATGTCTTTCTTGTTCTCTGATTGCTTGTATACTTTTTTCCATGCTGACCTTGCATGTATTACAAAATCATGAATGATGTCCTATTTTTGAAACCTTCTTTTTACAGTCTACTTTATTTATGAAATTTGTTGTTTACATTGTCTTCTTGAGTTCTCAACTTACATAATATATTTTACATGGATGTTTATCTTGTTTACACTAGCACTTATTTCCAACCACTTTTTTTGTGTTTTCATTGGTTTATACTAAGCACATTCCTCCTCCTATAGGGCATTAGTTTCAACACACCATCTGGTCCTCAATTGGGCCTCATACTCCTCTCGACATCACATTCACCCCAAATGGGGGGTATATCTATCGCGTGAATCATTAACCCTATACAATGTTCTTAATTCACAGTACAATATAGTTTAACACACAATTAACATAGTCTTAAGTCTCGAAAACAACCCAATACCTCACTTCGGTCTTCAACACAACACAAAAACCAATACCCAAATCTTGATAGTACCACCTACGCACCCCTAACCCTTCCTAGATTCCTGTGACTAGGGGGCAGCCACAATTTTTTTTAGTTTAGTACAATTTTTGGCAGTATACATAGCATTTTTACAGGGAATATAGTCCTTCAAAACTAGGCATGCATGCACTACACTGTATTGTCTAATTTTGTGTTAGATTTGATGGATCATATTTTTATACACCATCTACAATGTTGTTCAGACTTCAGGAAGAAGTTAAATGTTGGAGAGTGACACCATACTTTTCTTCCTACACTTCTTCCATTCTTGGCATGAGATTGCCCAAAAAACTCTCTCAGCGCAACTAGTGTTAGATCTCCCAAAATACTCATTCTTCTACAACATATTTAGGATCCTTTCTATCTCTTTATATCATCATAGATCAGATGCACATGTTCCTTTTTAATTTTTTTACACACTTTTTACATGTTTTGATCATATATACGGGTATTTGACTACTTGTTCGTTATTTTCTTTTACAGGTCTGTCCTTATGGAAATATTTCATCACATCAATCACACAACATCAAACATCGATCAAAATAAAAAATAGGTCCAATACATCATCTACATATATTCTCTCTCCCTAGGGTCATTATTATAACTTGTTTTTCACTTCCTATTTTATAGCTTCCATGCTTCACTTTTTATTACTCCACGTTTTTCTTATCTCTCTTGTCACACTTTTTTCCATCAATCTACATCGGTATCAGGTAAACATATCTTATCTACTTTATGTTATCAAAAATTCATTCAGCAACATCAAGTGGGGTCAAATTTAAACACTAAATTGTGCACTTTGGGTATATATCTAGTCCTAATCACACTCTACTAATCCTACGATTCTTAAGAGATAAAATTACTAATTGATATCTATATTTGGCCATATTTTCTCTCTCTCTCTCTCTATTATCTCTTTTGTTCTTACACTCCTTTCCCATTTTTTATTCTCATACTTCAACATTTCTCATTCTTAACACCAACGCCAAGCCATGACGTCAATATCAGGTGCCCCCGTCCCCTCTTGGCACCTTGACATCTTTGTACTTTTTTCACATCCTTTCGGTCCTTTCTAGCCATTTGGGCATCTTATTTTCTTAGTGGTCGGCCTTTTTGGGGTTAATTACGTAATTCAAGAAAAGGAGTCATATAAATATAAATTTATGTAACCATAATAAAGGACCAAACACTAAGAATTAGCTATCACTATCAAAGGTTACATCCAAGAGCATTATCAAGAGCATTCAAGCATCCATCTAGCTTCAAAAAAAGGACAAGCGAATACCATTTCGACATACACTACATAGGCGATGAAGTTCATTCTTTCATACACATGTTTATTTACATATTTTACATCTATCTACTTTCTTTCTATCAAGTGTGACACGCACAAGAGCCTCCTAGGGCGCAATTTCAACACACACACACACACATAAATACATTGGGTCTAATATGTAGTGCAACACTTGATTATAAGTTCACTTTGTTGGTGTCTGATGATAGTCTAACTCCTCATTTTACATATTTATTTTTTAGGATTTTATTGGTTTGAGGGTTTTATAGGTGCTTCTTTCTGATCGCAGATTTTAAGAGAGAAAAAACAATTTCCAGCGACATACAGGTGATCAAAGGTGACAACTAGTGAGCATCTTGCGACCCTGAAAATTTGGGTTCTGTAGCTTCTAACTAGTCATGGGTGCCCCAAACAAGTCTTTGGTGCACCAAGCGCCCCTGACCCTCCATATGCACCCTGGTCCTGGAACTTACGACACTCCTACAATTTTCTGGGTCTAATAGTGGCACTATGAGTTCATGTTCCGATAGGTTTTCCATTTGGCATACCTCTAAGTCTTTATATCCCTTCATTTGCAACTAGGTTTTCTTATTTTCTAGCTTATTTTGCTTATGTCAAATTTTTACTAAATTGCTTATCTTCAACGTTGTTACATATTTATATTTAGACATATATTTATTCAATATTTGCTTAATCATAAACAAGTAACTAAAGAGTATTTTTAATAGAATGATTGAGATGGTTGGAAGCACATGCATTAAACATAATTAATAATGTTCAATTCACTAACTCTAATACATAATTGAATGGTATGAACACAATTGCCATGTTTAGAATTATATGTTTCATGGATTCATTTATTATTAGGTTTTATTAGTGTCAAATATTAATTAATGGGTTATGTACATAAATTTAGGAAAATATCATTTATTTATTTTGTTGTAATGAAACCAAAAATCATGGCCAATTCCTTAAAAAACCAAAGCATGAAATATTGAAACAAATTCCGTGTAAATCATACCTAATTCCTTATAAATCGCAACCAAATCCTTGTAAAGTTATTAGCATAATAAAGGAGTTATTTGTTCTTTTTATAATTTAAATTAATTGCATGGTGGAAATTATTTTTAATAAAACATTGATAAGATTCAACTTCCATAAACCACACAATGTTTTATAGAATTATATGCAAAATCTTCCTTACTTTACACTCAATCTTCCATATAAATATCAAATAATTATAAAACTGTAAATTTTTATTGGAGCATGCTTTAGAATAATTTTTTCAAAAAACCCACATCCCGAGCCAAGATGATTTCACATAAAACAATTTATGATATTCAATTATTTCTCCAAGTTAACATTCATTACATTGTTCAAGTAGTTCAAGGTATGCTTTAATAGCCTCATGTCCTTTATTGGGTATCTTGATGAAGCCAATTTACCAATTTTGTTTTGTTGTCCATGCCTAGATGATGCTATCCACATTGATATATTATTTACATTTGTATGAGATGGTCCATGTTTTATTTGGCTTTAAACAATCCTAATACAATGTTGCACCTTATCCTCTCCCTGTAAGTTTCCAATATTGAACTCTCACCTTTTTTATTTAAATCATTACCTCCCCATTTAAGGAAAATATCTCCATTTGATTTCCCCAAACAATTATTTTAACTATCATTTTTTGATCGTATAAGAAGTATTTATCCCTTGAACACATCCTTCAACAGATTACATTCTTGTTTAGATCTTCCAAAAACATGACCAACATAAATATCATTATTACTTGGGATATGTCGACTAATTTACTCTTCTTTGTGAATATGTTTGGATCCTATTATTTGGTCATATATGTATTTATCCTATACTATTTTTGGCCAAATAAAATATATTTGAACTCCTGTTACAATCTACAAATGGTCTATCTAAAGCATGGAAATAATTTTCCCAATACGTTATCTTTGGAAGCCAATATTCACTACCTTTACCTGTTACGCTTTTCCCCAAATTTTCAATACATGACTTTATTCCATTTTTTAGATCTTCCATTTCTTTGAGTTCATTTAAAGGTTCTAAAGGAGTTTTCTCTTCCAGAAAATTTGGTTCACAATTATCCTTTGTACACCATATTTGGATTGGACGAGACCAATGCGAATCCTTTATTGTATGTTTATACTCCATCACTGATATGCCATCCACGATATGAAATATTAACATATTAGGTTTTCTGATACCCATTATCTTATGGTTTCCATCTAACAATAATGGTTGTAAAAGGTACTTGAAGTTATACACTTCCTCAATAAGACAAGGAGTGAATGTACTCAACCCTTCTTGGCATTTTCTATAAGAGTCCATTATATTTTGCAAAGAAAATGTGTCTACATTATGTAACGATGTTGTTAATATTCCAAAAATCCCATCTATATCTTCATGAGTGCACCCCACTAGAAGGAATATTAGATACACAATTTTGAATACCTTTTTTGTTGTCAACAGTGATAAACATGCAAATAAGGTATGATTCTTGTTATCACTCGAAGCATTATCTAGTTGTAATAAGAGGATTGGTGGTTACTTTTTGAATGATGTATTCGTAATAAAAACACTAATGGATTTATAATTGTCAAATATGTCCTTTTACCCTTTACATTTTTCATGCACATCATTTTGTAATAGTGCAACATGTAATGGATGTTTTGATATCCACAATTATACAATAAATCCCCATACTCATCAATTATAGGTTCTTCAAGCTTCTTGTGACATAAAAATAATGATGTGGCCATGTAGTTTTCTCCACATTCAAAAAATGGCAGGAAAAAGTGGAAAAAACCCCCTGTCTTATGTCCATGTGTGAGCATACCAGTCAAAGTAACTGGTAGGTTCATAACATTACATATTGAATTTACTTTTTTACCCATCCTTGGTATGAATTTTTTCATGCAAAATACTCAAGAATCCATGAGTTTTTTCTTTCTATTACAATATGTGGGAATAATAAGTTGCAAAAAAACTTTGAATGTATTCATTGTGCCATGTTTGTTCCTATTTAATTTTTTTGAGTGTATCTAGGAATGTGGTGGCTCTACATTTGTTGTAAAAATCTGTACACTCTTCACACATGGAAATTTTATTTTTACAATGGAAACATGTTTAAATATTTTGGTCATTATGTTTCTAAATCTTTTCTATGAAAATGGAGGAAGTTTAAATAATTCAATCTCCTCATTACATTTCTTTCACAATAAATTGTGGATAAAGAATGTAAGAATTAACATTTGAGGAATTTTTATTCCATCTTTTCCTATAGATAGAGTCAAATGTGGATATATATATATATATATATGAATTTATCTCTAAAATTATTGATATGAAGGCAATTTTTATGGTGGTATTTTACCTTTCTTTCTCTTTTATAGTGTTTCCATTCATTACATGTCTGTCACCACTTATATAGTCACATTTATGTTTATAAAAGGTACTCCTTGAGTACCCATAAAATTTGTGTGACACATTATGAAAGAAATCCATACCATCAAATTTCATTTTATCTACCTCCATAGATTGGTTTGCCACATTGATGATGGAATTTGTTGTTAATGTATCATATAAAAAATTCTTTTTGTCGATTTCATTCAAGGATATAGTTTTGTACCATAGATTTTGAACTCTAACTGAAGCAAGAGGTAATTTTTGGAGGTAATTATATTTGAAACAATTAGACTCCCCATTTTTCACCTCATCCATAACTATTTAATCTTTTATATCGTCACTAGATTTTCAAGTTCATGGATTGGCTAGAGGGGCATCAAGTTTTTGACTTTTTTTTAACATTGTAAGAACTTCTTATCACTTTTTTGGAATGATTGTGATTAGTGGAATCAAATAAAATGGGATAAAAAATAGAGGTTTTTTCTCTTTTAATGCATCCAACATGATGAAATCAACCTCTTTTAGGAATTATTTAAATCTAATATCCATCTGAGAACCGTTTATGTTAGCCAATTTCCTAGTAGACAATTATATGGGAGATCCTTTAGATAGGGAACATCCTTTACAAGGAAGGTTTAATACAATATAAATATGAACAAAAAATATATTGGTATCTAATATCTTAAAATGTACCATGTCTCCTTCAATTGCATCAGTAATTGTTCCCTTTGCAACATATTTTCTCTCAGGTGAGGAGAAATGGATTACTTTAGTAACAATTCCCTTGAAATTAAAATTATGCTGACCACTCCATATAAGATGTACATCATATAGTTGAACAATCATTTCCTTAATCATAATGATGCTTCTTATTTCATGGAAAATCAAATGTTTTATTGGCCAAACTATTGATTTATTAGGTTTTAGAAAGTTTGAGAAATCAGAACACAAATTTACCATATTTTTGATCCATAAGCCAAAATTCACAGTACCTAACCTCTCTCCATTAATTTTATGATCTTCCAACATGATTTATAAAACCCATGGATATTTCATCATCTCTACTAGAAAATTTGTATTTGAGAAGGAAATTATCTATGAAAAAATCAGTTCTATCTTTAGGACTTGTATTGATTGTGCTTTCAATGTCATAACTGCAATCTCTATCACTCTCTCCATTATAATACATTGAGCAAATAAAAATTTGATCACTATAAGTACTAGGGGAATGCAAGAATCTTCATGCTTTGTCAACTCACTCTCTTCCCAAGAAATGTAGTATCATTTATTCCCGATATCTTCGAAGGTTAGAAATTCATCAATTGAAAAAATAATTTTACTCTTTAATCCAATACTATGGTAACACTGACAAAAAACATCACCTTCCCATATCTTGGAAGTGTAGTGTCCTCCTACTTAGATATATTGTGCCCTCTATGACTTTGGTACCTTTTGAGAACAATTCCACTTGACCATCCTTTGCATTATCTATTAGGTCAATTTAATCATCATTTGGAATCCGTTATTGCCAAGTTCTGTTTTAGTCTTGAGGAATTGAAACCATAGTTGTTTAGAACAAAGTTAGAAATGGGGCTTCCATGGTCATCAAACTATTATTACATGGTTTAATGGGGATCTGGTAGAACTTTGGAGGAAGGGTTTAATAGGAAAGTTTCTTCTTAATACTAATTGTTAGACATTATGAAGCACTTTCCTGTTAAATTAATGGGGGTTTTGTATCATATCTATCTTATCATTGTTTTTTTTAGAAACCCATTTTGTGCATATGATGAGTTATTTTTGTGAAATTTTGTGCGTCTAAACTAAATTAATGAAGAAAAATATGAATGCAATCAAAATTAATCAAACTTTGAAGAATGGAAATTGAGGAAATAAACAATCAAATCATTCGTATAATCCTTGAAATGGGTATGTGCCATGAGATCTATGTTTAAGAATTTTTTCAATGTTTTTAATGTATTTTGGCCCCTATTAATGATGTATACTAGTCAACATCAGTTTTATTATTTTTTCCGAAGAGAGATATACATAACATAGATAATAATATGGTTAAAATTTTATCGTTCATAGATTAGTAGAACTCATTAGAATTTTAACATGATGGAGTAGTTTAACAGAGTAGTTTGAAGTCTTTCTATAGAAATTATAATATCTTTATAGCTATATTTATTTACATTTATGGTACATGGTTTCTTGGTACTTGGTGTATAGTGAGAGGAAATTTTTTATCGTAGAGATATTGTAGGATCCTGTATCATAATCTTGAAGAAATAATTGCGAAGCCCCTTCCTTGTCAGGTTTAAATCATTCTTGCTTGGAATCAAATTTTTTTAGAAGCACTAGCACTAAGCGGGGGTGTGAATGAGTCTGTAAAAATTTTCATTCAATTGTAATTAACATATGTGAACCATTAACCATTAAATCATGCAAAAATGTGAGATAATAAATGTGAAACATCCATCCACAAGAACATGGACCAAGAGAGTACAAATAAACACAAAATATAAAGTGGGAAAAGAAAACCCACTGAACCTCTTCTTATATTACCCAAAACAAATGAATCAAGTGAATATTAAACATCACATGATATTTTTTAGTGAGGCACCAATCCCACAAGGAAAATGAAATCCTAGTTTAGTAGGAAACCAATCCTACAAGGAACACTAACCCATGATTTAGTAAGGCACCAACCCTACAAGGAGGCTACAACTACCTAAGATGACTAAAAACCAACCTAGCTGCATGAAATGGATGATAACCTGAAGTCCTTATTTATTTAGCAATGGATTGTGATCTCTTTGTCAGCTCCTCTTCACAAAATCTATCTCAAACTATCCTCTTTCCTTCTTCACTCAATCTTACAAATATTCATGTGTTGATTATGTATAATGAAATTAAACACATGATCCTATACTATTATCATATCTTCATGCCTCTTCTCAGGTCTTCCCTTGAACCATCTCTTCTTTCACCTTATCAAGATCATTCAAACCATTATCATCTCAACTTTTCATAATGAGCTAATATAAAAGACATTTATACTTGACTCTTACTTACACAACCATATAGGTTAGCCAAGACCATTAAGGTCATTCATAAAAACATGGAAAACTATATAAATCATCATATGATTCACTTATAAGGACCAAATAGGTTGGCATCATCTCAAACAACACAAATAAGCTCACACTTATCCTTTAGTCCTAAAACATGGTCTTCTAGCTCCAATGGTCACATCATGAAATATAATGGAAAGATACATATACACGATAACTCTAATAGATCAAAAAATTTCAAGGATATTCTCTCACAACATTTAGAAAGAACAAGAACTTCTAAAACGTCCATAATTAACATGAAGCATACCAAGAAGAAAGCACCTCAAACTAGGTCTCTAGTACCCAAAAATCACTCAACAAGAGTGGACCACTTAACATATAAAAACACCTCTTCATGGAACAAGAAGCATATAAATGGAAAGGTATCATCATCAAGAACCTATAAAAACTCATGGAATCCATCAATATAGGGGAAAAAGCTTCCAAAAATTTAAATCTTTGAAAATTCTCCAACCAGGTCCTATGTCTCAAGAACCAGTATTGAGATAACTGATCTCAAACACCTCATGGGAAAATTACAGAAACTTACATCACCTGTAACACATAAAGGAACACCTTATACAACTTTGCAAGAACTGATAACCATAGGTTATGTGGAGAACACCAACCAAGCACACGTGATTCAACACACCTTCTTGGAAAGCCTAAAAGGGTTGATTAGGCCATTAGGGATTAAGCTAAAAACCAATGCTCTGGATCATACCAAGGGCTCTAACCCATCATATGGAATCACTACCATCTATCCATGACCATATAACAATGTCACATCAGGAAAAACATCAAACACACCTTCAAACCAAAATACTAGTTTTGCACCTTCTAACCCTTTAGCAGGAGGAAAAATTGGAGAACATTTTTCTCAATTTTATTCCACTAAAACTATCCAAAAATTTCCATGGCCCTATAGCAAACCTCCCAATATTTCTAGAACAATAAATTTATTTTCATGAAACCTTCATCTAAACTATGTACCTCCAAATTTCTATAAAATAAGGGGTTTTCTCCATCTTACAAGCTGACTTGGAGCACAAAAATACCCCCAAAAGGATATCTGAGGATTATTTTATATCCCTGAATCATCAAACCAACATTTACAATATATTCTATTCCCATACCATGCATTTATTCTCTATCACTTTGTTGTTAGGGTTTTGACTTGTTCTACTTCATAACAATGGTTCATAAATGTCTGATGTCCATTTAACCTCATTGTTCTTGTTATGTATTCTTATCTCTATGCTTTAACATCCCCTAAGGGATCATATGATCATGAAAAATTTGCACATGTGGGTGATCATGTGAAGCTGACCTATCGAGTTCGGTTTTTATTTCTAAGAACTCAATATGACTAAAAATAGATTTTCTTATTTCTTCTTGATCCTTATGACCTAATTTTTTTATCAAATAATTGTAAGAACATCATTTATACTTTCCAACTATTTGCATTCCTTCCAACCTTTGAAACTCTCTAGAAACTAAGAAATATCCATGATTTCTAGCCTCGTCTTCATGATCCTTCTTCAAAACTACCTTTACATGCACTATACCTCCAAAATATGACCTTGTATGCCTTCTATACCATTCATGCAATGTCACAATATGTATCACACACTTGTATTGACATGGTTTTCATCATTTCACATGCTACCATCTCATTCTACTTATAGTAGGTCAAGAACAAGACCTAGAATTAATTGGATCAACACATGATTCTTAAGAATTGGCCTTGAAAACACCTTGTAGACCTACTAACAACTTTGATATATCTTACTAACCATGTTAGACCTCATACATGACTTCAAAAACCTTTTTATCTCATAATAAGAACATAAAATCTTGAACCATGCTCAAGAACCATGAAACTCACCTAAGCATCATTCTACAATAAAACTTCATGATACATGAGCCTTTCACCACCAATCAAACTTCACATTAATTGATGGATGAAACTGTTATCCAATTTTTCCCCTCAGGAAAACTTGATCAAACACGACCTTGCATAAGAGAAAATTGAAGGGTTGGTTCAGTCATGCAAGCTCACATTCGATCCCAAAATTTAAGTTACGGGTGGGCTCGACAATGGAGAAACAAGGTCGGTAAATGAGGCCAAACAATGTTGAAGGAGATCAGAGCTCGAGTGTAAGAAAAATGGAGAAAAGCTCAAAGTATTTGGAATTCACATACGATTCAACTCGAAGCAAAGCAATGGACTCACAGAGGGTGCCACACGTTAGCTTGGCACACTACAAAAAAATGAAAGGAAAATGAACCACAGTAGGTACCACGTGTCTCATCGATGCATCTTCAAAGGTAAAGTCCAAAGCAAGGTCACCAAATGAGTGCAAACCTTCCATACGGCCAGAGTCTGAAAAGGCAGAGCCAATAGTTTAATCGGCTAAGTATAAAAGAGTCAACAGAAGCCTCCACGTGTCTCATTGGTGCACATTCAAAGGTAAAGTCCAAAGCGGGGTCCCTAAATGAGTGCAAACCCTCCACATGGTCAAAGTACAAAAAGGTGGAGTTCACCATTGAATTGGCTAAGTATAAAAGAGTCAGCAGAAGCCTCCATGTGTCTCATTGGCATAACTTCAAAAGGTACAACAAAGGTGGGGTCCCCAAATGAGCGCAAGATCTCCACGTGGTCAAAGTGTGAGAAAGTTACACTAGATTTTAAAAATTCAAAGCAAAGAAACATAACCATTGAACGTGCTACATGTCAGTTTGGTGAAACTCCAAAGGTGTGACAAAAACGGGGTCTCCAAATAAGTGCATGCTCTCCACGTGGCTAGGGTCCTAACAAATTTGCATCGGCCATTGAAAATTTGAAGCAAAGAAACAGAGCTAGGGAAAGTGTCAGTTCAATGTAACTTTAAAGGTAAGACCCAAAAGGCAGGTCCCAAACGAGTGCGGGCTCTCTACATGTCTAGTGTCCTACGTAGTTGCTCCACCAAGAAACGAAGAAATGAATAACCTTGGCCAATAAATGAAGAAAGTAAAGTAGGCGTATAGAAGATGCAATATGTCCAATCGGTGCAAATTCAAGAGTGAAAGGAGGGGGGTGAAATCTTAAGATGTGCAGGGCTTCCACGTGGATATTGCATGGATAGACTCTTTTAAATATTATGATCCCACGTTAAATGCTTAAATTTGACCTTCAGACAGCCATATCTTTCAACTGAGAGCTCAAATTTGAGAAAGGGATGAATTTTTGGAAATCTCTCAAGATCTGCTACTCACCTACCACCATAATGAAAAAAATATAGTCCACCATTTTTGAGGCTATCATTTTTCTCTTCTACCTCCATAATGAAGTACAAGCCTCCTTTCTTGCCCAGCAAGGAATAATACATGGAGTCATGGGTTTTACCGTGGAACTCATCATGGTTGGAGTAGGTGAATTCAATGCATCTTTTGGGGTGGTTAGAGTGGGTGGATTCAATGCTCTTTTAGGGGTGGTTGAAACAAGATTCAAATTTTCCCTCTCTCCTTCTCTCATTCTCCTATATATTGTAAAGGAGGGGCAATTTTTCAAGTTTTTGGTCATCTTTTCTCTCCTGCCCCCTCTCTCTTTCCTCCCTAGGGTTGAATTTTGAGCTTAAGCCTCCTCTCATTGCTTTTTAATAACGTTTTATTGCCTCTTTCTTGCTAATTATGTACTGTGTGAACTCATGGAGAGATGAAATATGTTTTTTGATGCATTTTTTCCGTCCTTCCTTATTTTATTGTCTCTTATTGCCTCTCATCATTGCAGGGTATACTGTTCATATTTCTGACGTCTATTGTAGGTTTTGAGAGCTATGTTTAATGGGTTTGAAGTGTTGTTCTATGTGAAATTTATCTTTGGTCTATGATGAATCTTGTCAATTCTCTCCATTGCTCACCACTCTTCACTTTAGGCAGTTGGATTTTTTATTAGCAACCCCCCTTTTCTTGGTGCTATCACCTATGTTGTGTAGGATTTCTTTATTTTCATGCTCTCTCTCTCTCCCTGTCTAAGTGGCATTATTAGATTAGGAGGAGATAGTAACATTTACTTCCTTAAAAGTATTTTATTATTAGGATTAGGAAGAATAACCAACTTTCTTTGGAGTTCTATCTCAAGTAGCAAGTCCCACAACTTGGAGATAGTACCCAAGTTATGCAATCACACTAAGAGTCTTAACCCATCGAGTTATAGATGTTCAGGGGTGTTGTGATTCTATACTAATATTTTTTTCATGCATAGTGGAAATGGTTTGAAGCACCTTACCACTTCATTTCATCAATTTGATGTGTTCTTAGTGAGATTCATCCTATAGAGGCACATGAAAAGCACATCTGGTGACTCCATCTGGTCAACAACCACTTCTCTGAGTTCTAGACCTTCTCCCCATCCATTTCCACCCATTCTTCTTTCCACATCTTCCATCTACTCTTCCATTCTATGAAGTTGTGTAATCATGACTTCATTCCCCTCATGGAATTCACACTTACAGCAGGACATCAAAGAGTTTGATCACCTATCAGGCTTGGAGGAATTTTTTGATGTGGAGGGGCCTGTATAAATTACAACTTTCACTACCCCATCATTAATCCTTCAACCACAAGAACCTACCATCGGAGAGTTACCACTGGTGATGCTCATTTGAGAGCATGACGTTGAGCTTCAGCGCGCCAAAGGTCAGTAGTAGCGCCTCCCAGATCCTAGTATAAAACAACTCTAGGAGGTGTATATTTTGTTTGTTGATACTTTGAGGAGGGTGAAACACCATTTGTAAAGTGGTTTTTTACTCTCATTTCTGACCATGTTCAATGCAAAATCAACTACATGGTCACAATTTGTGAGGAAGGGAAGCTACTTCTCCCTGCTTGTTGCAGGTTTTACTTGAGTGCCCCTTTCCTTTGGTTAGTTTAGGTTATTTTAGGTTCACTTTCAGTAACACAAATACTTTTTCAAACTCTACATGTTCCACTTGGAGAATGTATGATTTTCAGTTTTGTGCATAGTGTGTGTTGTGGTGTTTTGTTGCTCCAAGGATGTATCATTTTACAGTTTGATGTGCCTCCAAGGTGAATATTGTAGTATTCCATTTTAGGGAGAGGTGAAAGCTCCAAGCCAAGACAATTTTCTACTCTTAGAAATCTCATCTTCAAGATTTTCTTATGAAAATTGAGAGTGCGGATAACAGGGCAAGTTCAGGGTCAGTAGAGTGCAAGCTTCAGGTTCAAGTTTCAAGAAAAAAATCAGTATCAGGATATCATTCTTGACTCTATGCCCAATGGATTTCCAACGCTACTGGTCTCTTCACCTAGAAGGCAGGTGATCCCGCAGTCACTAAATTGCTATCCAATTTTTCCCCTTAGGAAAAATTGATCAAACATGACCATGCATAGGAGAAAATGGAAGGGTTGGTTTAGTCGTGCAAGCTCACATTCGATCCCAAACTTTAAGTTGTGGGCGGCCTCGACAATGGAGAAGCAAGGTTGGAAAATGAGGCCAAACAATGTTGAAGGAGATCAGAGCTTGAGAGGAAGAAAACTGGAGAAAATCTCAAAGTCTTCGCACTTCACATACGATTCAACTCGAAGCAAAGCAACAGACTCATGGAGGGCACCACATGTCAGATCGATGCAATTCCAAAAAATGAAAGGATTAATAAAAGGCCGCAAAAGGTGCCACGTGTCTTATCGGTGCACATTCAAAGGTAAAGTCCAAAGTGGGCTCCCCAAATACACGCATGCCCTCCACATGGTTAGAGTCTGGAAAGGAAGAGCTAGCCGTTGAATCAGCTAAGTATAAAAGAGTGGCAGAAGCCTACACATGTCTCATCAGTGCACCTTCAAAGGTAAAGTCCAAAGCGGGGTCCCCAGAAGAGCACAGGTCCTCCATGTGGTTAGATTCTGAAAAGGTAGAGCCAATCGTTGAATTGGCTAAGTATAAAAGATTCAACACAAGCCTCCACGTGTCTCAACGATGTAACTTCAAAAGGTATCACAAAGCTGGGGTCCCTAAATGAGTGTAGGAGCTCCACGTGGTAAGAGCTTGAGAAATTTGCACCGGTCATTGAAAATTTGAAGCAAAGAAGTAAAACCGTTGAAGGTGCCATGTGTCAGCTCAGCGCAACTCCAAAGATTTGATAGGAATGAGGTATCTAAACAAGCAGAGGCCCTCCACATGGCTAGGGTCCAACAAAGTTGCATCAGCCATTGAAAATTTGAAGAAAAGAAACAGAGCCAATGGAAGATGCCAAATGTAAGTTTAGCCTAACTTCAAAGGTAAGAACCAAAAGTCAGGTTCCAAACAAGCACGAGCTCTGTACATGTCTAAGGTCCGATGTAGTTGCTCTACCAAATAGGAGAGACTAGGCCAAGAAATGAAGAAAGTAAAGCAGGCCCGCGGATGATTGCAAGTGTCCAATTGGCACAACTTCAATATTGAAAGGAGGGGGTGATATCTTAAGACGCGTAGGGCTCCCATGTGGATCTTTCATGGATAGATTCTTTTAAATATTGTGAGCCTATGTTAAACGTTGGGCCCTGACCTTCAGATGGCCATATATTTCAACTGGGAGCTCGGATTTGAGCATGGGAGGAATTTTTGGAAATATCTTGATGTCTGCTACTCACCTACCACCATAATAAAAAAATACAGTCCTCCATTTTTGAGGTTGTGAGGTTTATCATCTACCGCCATAATGAAGTACGAGCCTCCTTTCTTGCCCAACAAGGAATAACACATGGAGGCATGGGTTTTATAGTGGAACTCATCATGGTTGGAGTAGGTGAATTTAATGCATCATTTGGGGTGGTTAGAGTTGGTGGATTCAACGCTCTTTTAGGGGTGGTTGAAACAAAATTTTAATTTTCCCTCTCTCCTTCTCTCATTCTTCTATATATTATAAAGGAGGGGCATTTTTTCAAGTTGTTGATCATCTTTTCTCTCGTGCCCCCTCTCTCTTTCCTCCCTAGGGTCGAATGTGGAGCTTAAATGTCCTCTCATTGCTTTGGTGTTTTCTTTCCTCTTTCTCACTAATTATGTACTGTGTGAACTCATGGAGCAATAAAATATGTTTTTTGATGCATTTTGTCCATCCTTACTTATTTTATTATCTCTTATTGCCTCTCATCATTGCAGGGTATATTGTGCATATTTTTGACATCTATTGTAGGTTTTGAGAGCTATTTTTAATGGGTTTGAAGTGTGGTTATGTGTGAAATTTATCTTTGGTCTATGATGCATCTTGTCCATCCTCTCCATTGCTCACCTCTCTTCACCTATGGAAGTTGGATTTGTGATCAGCAACCCCCCTTTTCTTGGTGCTATCACCTATGTTGTGTAGGATTTCTTTATTTTTATGCTCTCTCTCTCCCTGTTCCCTTGGAATTGTTATATTAGGAGGAGATAGTCGCATTTCCTTCCTTATAATTAGTTTAGAATTAGGATTAGGAAGAAGAACTAGCTTTCTATGGAGGTCTATCTCAAGTAGAAAGTCTCACAACTTTGAGATAGTACCCATGTTATGCAATCACACTCAGAGTCTCAACCCATCGAGTTGCAGACAATCAAGGGTGCTATGATTCTGCACTAATAGAAACCTCATACAAAAACCTAAGCACTCAATAATCCCTTTGATACTAGTTTGACACTTGACATAACTGACAAAAACTAAGACACTGAGTTGAACAATCTCCCCATTTTTCATTTATGGAAATTACCTTTAGAAACATTGATCAAAAAAATACACATAAGAACCTACAAGACTCTCTTTTCATGTTTTCAGGTATAATATCTCGCTTTTACAACTACGAAAAAGGCATTAAGGCATATTGACATGAATAAAAACAACAATGCCTAGTCTTAACTTGCAATCTCCTTCAACGATGCTTACTCTTTTGACTCAATACAACCATGTAAACAATCTCCTCTTACTCTCATGATTTTTATAACTCTATTTCATACATGTATTAAAGTTTTATCTCACAACAAGAACATACAAGCTTGAATCATGATCAAGAACCATGCAACTCAGCCATACATCATTCTACAATAACTCTTCATGATACATGAGCCTTTCACTACCAATCAAACTTCATGATACAATAATTCTTTTGAGATTTAATAGACTTGTTATTAACCTCCTTCTTTGGTCCCCCTAAACATATGTATACCAATCATGCCTTCCTTCTTGTTGTAGACGTATTTCACTTTGACTCATCCTAGATCAACTAATAACTACAATACTAGGAATGTCATACTGTCATTGTTCATGTTTTCATCATAGCTGCTTAGCTTAACAATGCATTTGACCTCCTTCACTTGCATAAATATCATAACATGGAGCATACTTCATGATACAACTGTTAATATTCATGAATCATCATACAAATATCTTGTCAAATATTAACCAGCTCAACTCCCCTTAGGATACCAACCTTACTCATGAAGACACCTTCTTCAATACAACTAGAAATTTATTTGAGAAATCCTTCAACCTAATAATCAATTGATATTTCCTAGATTTATATTCAACAATATTCAAATATTACCCACAACATCATGAGTAGGAAAAAACATACCTCAAACACACATACCCAAAAATCTCATAAACCTTTACTTGTAACTTTTGTAGCTCATGACATATGGACATCATTGAAAACGTGTTTCATACCTCTTCATACCAAGATACTTATAATCTTTCACTTAACACATGTACAAGCACTCAACTAATAGTTCATCTTACTTGCAATGCCATGATATAGATCACACATACTTTAACCATAGGCAAAGAGACACATTCAAGTACTGTACATAGACTACAAATTGTCTAGAATCATCTTCTTGAAGTACATTCATTCATCACTCTAAAAGTAACAAGGAAATACATACCTTGAACAATCATATTACCTTTTTAAGGAAACATACCTCCATGCACTTGATGGTTTGATCAAGTCATCATTAAGAATAAGAGATACTTCTCCTTCATGAATCCTCATGATCTCACTATAAAGTTACATTTTCAGAACATACCATCCTGAACTCATCTCCCCATGAGATGATGCATAGTCCATTAAAACACATGTACCTTCTCTTTGAAAACTTTGTACCATTATTTCACCTCTTATAAACACATATATGTTCCATCATGTGAAACTTGTGACTAATACCTACAATATTACACTTCACTTCATCCATACAATCTCCTCCTTGATGCACATTTTTTTTACATAAAGACATAAAGGAATAGATCAGACTCATATAGCTGCACAATAGATATCCTCAAATAAAGAGACCTATAATCCATTTAAAATCCAAGAAAAAATCATGCTTCAATAGACAATAAGATGAATCCATGAATCCTATAGGAGGAGTTTTATACATATGATTATATCTAGCAATACAAAACACCCATATCCTCATGGGACAGGTCACAAAAATTGATCTTCCACTTCCTCAGTTGTTGTACCTTTGTTTCTATATCATCCACTTGGTAGTATTCTCAATAAGAAAACCAAAATTCTTGGGGTTCATCAACATAAAAAAGGCTTCTATACTCATCGTGACTAGAGTAGCTTGTTTTATGCCCTTGATTTTATTTATCAACATGATCAGACTTGACATCTAACTTCCTCTTGTAGATGTTCATATTCCTTATAAAATATCTTGCAATGTGACCAACAATTTTACAATTAAAGAAAACAATAGGAATATTACCTTTAGGGGCTTCATCTCTCCATCTCTGTCTAGGTGACTCTTAATAACAATACCTGGCCATGTTTCCAACATCATTGCAGTTATAACACACAACCCAATTATTATTTTTCCAACTCTGTCTTAGTGGTTCATGATGACAATATTTAGCTATGTGACCCTTCTCATGGAAGTTATAATAGGTAATGTTTCTTGATTGGCCATCTCTACTATCTCTCCATGGTTGATCATTCTTAACTATCCTTTTACACTCTTTTTCTCTTTACCAAATATCATTGCAATGTAATAATAAAAATTGAAATTTATTTCATTACTTTATGTATTAGGTTACATTATGATGTTTCTTTGAACCTTGATATCCTTATTCACTTCATAACTTCTTGAATTGGCTCAATATGCTTCTCTTCCTTCTTTGTTTCTTCATTGAATCCTAAACCTGATTTTTAACTAAAGTGTCTTTGAATGTTTAATAGATCATCAACATTTATTGATATCTTCTAAATAATTTAGTACATCATGAGTATACTTAAGGCTAGGTCTAGTTCTAACTGTAAATACTCCATATCCATACTAAACTTTATACACTCATCCTCATTGGCCTTAAGACTGGGTGTGAGCATTCCAATATGTGTATCAAAATTTATGCATAACATGATAGATTCATTTTGTTTTTCTTCTAGATATGAAATGTTCATTTCATCTTGTTTATTGATTTATTTAAACTCCTTAGCATCCTTTCTTACTTTAATTTCTATAAAAATTATATGTTCATTAAGAACCTTATTTTCTAACTTCATTTTATGATAATTCTTCTTTTGAAGCTTTAGCTTTGCTAGGGTATTTTCAAACTCTACCTTAAAGTCAACCACTTTGTATTCTTCATCTGAATCCCAGAAATCATCATAAAACATGCAATATTATTATTTGGAAAAAAATGGATTCATGTTACACGAACAAATTATCAAAGTTGATATCTCCATCCTCATTGTCAGAAGAGATATTGTCACTGGAATTTTCTTTAGAATAGAAATTTTTCTTACTCTTATATAACTTCTTATTTCTCTTGCTAGACCTAGATTACATTTCTTCGTCATGATATTCCTTAGCTTCTTTATAATTCTAAATATTATGAATGTGTGGGAACCTATTGGAAAAAATTTCTAATCTTACCATAGTTAAAAAAACTTGAATGTCAATTCACCCTTGTACATACATGAACCATGTTTCAAAATTCTAGCAAAAATTACAATCATCTCTTCATAATCAATCTCCAAAGAATCATCATTAGTATTCTTTTCCTTTGAATTTTTCTCATCCTTGAAAGAAACCTCATTTTTAATAGGTTTTGAGTCAATAGACAACATCTCATATGCCGTAAAAATTCCATGGAGTTCATCCATCAACATGAAACTTAAATCCTTGGCTTCCTCAATGGAAAAAACTTTAGGATCATGCTTGGGAGTGAGATATCTCAAACCATTTTACACCACTACATATTCTTTCACTCCTTCACCTAAACCCCTTATGATGTTGACAACTTGATCAATTCTAAGTAGATAACTAGCAATAGATTCTTCTTCCTTCATTCTTAGGATTTCAAATTGATTTCTAAATGTCTTAAGATTTTACATCCTTATCTTGGAGTTTCCTTTATATATGAATTTAAGCTTCTCCCACACTACCTTATCAGATGTAAAATGTATACCCTTGACAATTTCTTATTCTTTCAATCCACATAAAATGGAATTAATTTCTTTGGAGTTGTTATTACTACCCTTCTTATTTTTAGCACTAGTTGGAGGAGTCTGAAGAATAATATGCCCATCCATCACTGACTACCAAATATCACATCCTAAGGAAATTATGTGAATCTTTATCCTGATGCTCCAAAATGCATATTGTTACCCATCAAACATAGGATCTTGGCAAGTTGAATTTTCAACCTGCTGAATCACAATTTTAGTTCTTCAAAGGATCTCCTTTAAGTGGTTAAACTTGCTTCAAAATTAGCTTTCTCTAATACAAATTGTTAGAATAAATATAACTATGGGGTGAATCAGTCTATAAAATATTTCATTTATTTATACTTAACATGTAGAAAACTTTAATCATTCAATCATGCAATAATGTGAGATAATTAACATGAAACATCATTCCAAAATAACATAAACTAAGAGAGTACATAATAGCACAAGATATAAAGTAGTAAACCCTAAAGGGGAAGATAACCCATTGAAAATTTATTTATATTACTCAAGGATTCAAGTGAATATTACACATCACATGATAGTTTTTTAGTGAGGTACCAAACTCACAAGGAGAACAGAATCCTAAATTTAGTAGGACACCAATCCTAGAAGGAGCACCAAACTCTAATTTAGTAAGGCACCAGCCATACAAGGAGGCTATAACCCCCTAAGATGAATAAGAACAAACCTATCCACATAAAATGGATGATCACCTTAAGTCATTTTTACTTAAATAGCTGATTGTGATCTCTTTGGTAGCACTTCTTCACACAAACCCTCTCAAATTGTCCTCTTTCCTTCTTCACTCAAACTTGCATCTTCATATGATGATTATGTCTAATGAAATTAAACACATTCTCCTATAATATTATCATATATTAATCCCTCTTCTCACCTCTACTCTTAACCCTTATAACCTCTTATTTCACCTTCTTAAGCTAGCTTAAACGCCCATCATCTCAACTAGTCATAATGAGCTAATATAACACAATTTTATACTTGAATATTACTTACACAATCATATATGTCGGCCAATACCAATAAGGTCAGTAAAAAAACATGAAAACACATCTACAACATCATACAATACAATTATAAAGACTGAGTAGCTCGGCATTAGCTCAAATAACACAAACAAGCTCACACTTCTCCTTTAGCCCTAAAACATGGTCTTCTAGCTCCAATGGTCACATCATGAAGTACATAGGAAAGAGACACCTAAAGCATGACTCCAAAAGATCCAAAAAATATAAGGGGAATTCTTTCACAACCTTAAGAAAGAAAAAGAACCTCTAAAACATCCATCATCACCATGAAGCATACCAAGAAGAAAGCATGTCTAACTAGGTCTCTAGCACCCAAAACTCACTCCATAAGAGAAAACCAATTCATATAGGAAAACAAATATTCATGGCACAAGAATAATATCAATAGAAAGGTCTCATATTTAGGAACTTGGAAAAATGCATGGAATCCATCAAATCAGGGCACAAGGCTTCCAAACACCTCAATATCTGAAATTTCTATAACAAAATCCTAGCTAACAAGAACCCATCTTGATATAAATGATCTCAAATACCTCCAATCTTACATCACCTAGAACACATTAATGGAAACTTTATACACCTCTCTGAGAACTGATAAACATAGGTTACATGGAGAAAACAAACCAAGCACATATGATTCAACACACCATCTTGGCAATCCTAAGAGGGATGATTATGCCATTAGGGATTAAGCTAAAAATCATCACCTCAAATCATACCAAGGCCTCTAAAATATCATATGGGATAACTACCAGCTATCCTTGATGATCTAACACTACCAAATCATCAAAAATGTTAAAAAAGCCTTCGAAGCAAAAGACACGTTTTACACCTTATATTCCTTTAGTGATAAGGCAATTTGGAGAACCTGTTTCTCAAATTTATTCCTGTGAAACTATCCCAAAAATTCCATGGACATCTAGAAAACATCCCAACACATTTGGAAAAATTCATTTATTTTCATGAAACCTTCATCTCAACTTTGTACAAGTTGACTTGGATCTTGTAAATACCACAAAGAGGAGCTATAAGGAGTCATCTACATCCATGAATCATCAAAACAAATTTTTGAATTCATTTTATTCCCATACCATGTATTTCTTCTCTAATGCTTTGCTGCTATGGTTTTAGTAGGGGTTTTGACATTTTCTAGTTCTTAACGATGGTTCATAAATGTATGATGTCCATTTGACCTCATTCTTTTGCTATGTTTTCTCAACTCCATGCCCTAACATCCCCTAGTGGCTCATACTCCCATGAAAAGTGTGCAAGTGTGGGTGAGCATCTAAGCTGACCTATCAAGATGTAATTTTTATGTTTCAGATTAGGAATGGTTTCTTCCTATTTAAACCAAGGTCTACTTGAAATTGAACCATAACATTATAACAAAATTTCCTTTTTTTATTACCTCAAACTCCACTATGTGAAGTTTCTCCAGAATAATAATATCTTATGCCTGAAAGTGTGAAAAAGGGTCAGATCTTTATGTTATTGGTTATTCTTAATGTAAATGTTGAATGAAAAAACCAAGGATTATTCAATATAATCCATACAATTTCAGATAACATATTTAGTGTAGATACCTTGTCTATTATTACATTGTTGATTTCTAACAAGATCAAATTCAATTAGTTTTTTAGATAGCATGCCATCAAAATAATTTTTTTAACCCTTAGTTCATTAAGAACCTTATTTTCTAACTTCATTTTATGATAATTCTTCTTTTGAAGCTTTAGCTTTGCTAGGGTATTTTCAAACTCTACCTTAAAGTCAACCACTTTTTATTCTTCATCTGAATCCTAGAAATCATCATAAAACATATAATATTATTCTTTGGAACAAATGGATTCATGTTCGATGAAAAAATTATCAAAGTTGATAGCTCCATCCTCATTGTCAGAAGAGATATTGTCACTGGAATCTTCTTTAGAATAGAAATTTTTCTTGCTCTTATATAAGTTCTTATTTCTCTTGCTATACCTAGATTGCATTTCTTTATCATGATATTCCTTAGCTTCTTTATAATTCTAACTATTATGAATGTGTGGGAACCTATTGGAAAAATTTCCAATCTTACCACAATTAAAACACTTGAATGTCAATTCACCCTTGTACTTACATGAAGCATGTTTCAAAATTCTAGTAAAAATTACAATCAACTCTTCATCATCAATCTCCAAAGAATCATTGTTAGTATTCTTTTCCTTTGAATTTTTCTTATCCTTGAAAGATACCTCGTTTTTAATAGGTTTTGTGTCAATAGACATCATCTCATATGCTGTAAAAATTCCATGGAGTTCATCCATGAACATGAAACTTAAATCCTTGGCTTCCTCAATGGAAAAAACTTTAGGATCATGCTTGGGAGTGAGATATCTCAAAACCCTTTACACCACTACATATTCTTTCACTCCTTCACCTAAATCCCTAATGATGTTGACAACTTGATCAATTCTAAGTAGATAACTAGCAATACATTCTTCTTCCTTCATTCTTAGGATTTCAAATTGATTTCTAAATGTCTTAATATTTTCCATACTTATCTTGGAGTTTCCTTTATATATGAATTTAAGCTTTTCCCACACTACCTTATCAGACGTAAAATGCATACCCTTGAAAATTTATTATTCTTTCAATCCACACAAAATGGAATTCATTTCTTTGGAGTTGTTATTACTAGCCTTCTTATTTGTAGCACTGGTTGGAGGAGTCTAAAGAATAATATGCCCATCCATCACTGACTACCAAATGTCACATCCTAAGGACATTATGTGAGTCCTTATCCTGATGCTCCAAAATGCATATTTTAACCCATCAAACATAGGATCTTGGCAAGTTGAATTTTCAACCTGCTGAATAAAAAATTTAGTTCTTCAAAGGATCTCCTTTAAGTGGTTAAACTTGCTTCAAAATTAGCTTTCTCTGATACCAATTTTTATAAGAAATATAACTATGGGGTGAATCAGTCTATAAAATATTTCATTAAGTTATAATTAACATGTGGGAAAATTTAATCATTCAATCATGCAACAATGTGAGATAATTAACATGAAACATCCATCCAAAATAACATAAACTAAGAGAGTAAATAATAACACAAGATATAAAGTAGTAAACCCTAAAGGGGAAGATAACCCATTGAAAATTTGTTTATATTAATCAAGGATTCAATTGAATATTACACATCACTTAATAGTTTTTTAGTGAGGCACAAAACCCACTAAGAGAACCAAATCCTAATTTAGCAGGACACCAATCCTAGAAGGAGCACCAAACTCTAATTTAGTAAGGCACAAACCATAAAAGGAGGCTATAACCCCCTAAGATGAATAATAACACACCTATCCACATAAAATGGATGATCACCTTAAGTCATTTTTACTTCAACAACTGATTGTGATCTCTTTGGCAGCACTTCTTCACACAATCCCTCTCAAATTGTCCTCTTTCCTTCTTCTCTCAATCTTGCACCTTCATATGATGATTATGTATAATGAACTTGAACACATTCTCCTATAATATTGTCATATATTAATTCCTCTTCTCACCTCTACTCTTAACCCTTATAACCTCTTATTTCACCTTCTTAAGCTAGCTTAAACGCCCATCATCTCAACTAGTCATAATGAGCTAATATAACACAATTTTATACTTGAATATTACTTACACAATCATATATGTCGGCCAATACCAATAAGGTCAGTAAAAAAACATGAAAACACATCTACAACATCATACAATACAATTATAAAGACTGAGTAGCTCGGCATTAGCTCAAATAACACAAACAAGCTCACACTTCTCCTTTAGCCCTAAAACATGGTCTTCTAGCTCCAATGGTCACATCATGAAGTACATAGGAAAGAGACACCTAAAGCATGACTCCAAAAGATCCAAAAAATATAAGGGGAATTCTTTCACAACCTTAAGAAAGAAAAAGAACCTCTAAAACATCCATCATCACCATGAAGCATACCAAGAAGAAAGCATGTCTAACTAGGTCTCTAGCACCCAAAACTCACTCCATAAGAGAAAACCAATTCATATAGGAAAACAAATATTCATGGCACAAGAATAATATCAATAGAAAGGTTCAACTCTTTTAGTTGAGTACACACATCACGAACAAGTTTCTGAGAATGCTTCTGTCTGGCTTTTATTGGAAGACGTTTCCTTTTCACCAAAGGCATCAAAGCGCTCCAAATGTCCACTTCCAGATTCTTCCAAAAGAGTGTTTCAAACGTGCTCAAAGTAAGGGAATGTTCAACTCTGTGACTTGAATGCAGATATCACCAAGTAGTTTCTAATAGTGCTTCTGTCTAGATTTTAGATGATGATATTCCCGTTTCCAACGAAATCGTTAGAGCTATCCAAATATCCACTTGCAGATTCTACAAAAAGAGTGTTTCCAAAATGCTGTATCAAAACAAAGGTTCAACTCTGTTAGTTGAGGACACACATCACAAAGAAGTTTCTGAGAATGCTTCTGTCTAGATTTTATTTGATGATATTCCCTTTTCCAACGATATCGTTAAAGCAATCTAAATATCAATTTGCAGAATCCACAAAAATAGAGTTTCAAAGCTGCTCTGTAAAAAGAAAGGTTCCACTCTGTTAGCTGAGTACACACATCACAAACTTGTTTCTGAGAATCCTTCTGTCTCGTTTTTATGGGAAGATATTTACTTTTCCACCGTAGGCATCAAAGCGCTCCAAATGTCCACATCCGGATACTCCAGAACGAGTGTTTCAAACCTGCTCTATGAAAGGGAATCTTCAACTCTATGAGTTGAATGCAGACATCAGAAAGAAATTTCTGAGAATGCTGCTGTCTACCTTTTATTTGAATTCCCGCTTCCAACGAAATCCTCCAAGCTATCCAAATATCCACTTGCATTTTCCACAAAAAGAGTGTTTCAAAACTGCTCTATCAATAGAAATGTTCAACTCCTTTGGCTGGGTACACACATCACAAACAAGTTTCTGAGAATGCTTCTGTCTAGTTTTTATGGGAAGACGTTCCCTTTTTCACCAAAGGCATCAAAGCGCTCCAAATGTCCACTTCCAGACACTACAAAAAGAGTGTTTCAAACGTGCTCTAAGAAAGCGAATGTTCAACTCTGTGACTTGAATGCAGATATCACAAAGTAGTTTCTGAGAGTGGCTTCTGTCTAGATTTTAGATGATGATATTCCCGTTTCCAACGAAATCATTAGAGCTATCCAAATATCCACTTACAGTTTCTACAAAAAGAGTGTTTCCAAACTGCTGCATCAAAAGAGAGGTTCCACTCTGTTAGCTGAGTACACACATCACAAACTTGTTTCTCAGAATCCTTCTGTCTCTTTATGGGAAGATATTTGCTTTTTCACCGTAGGCCTCAAAGCGCTCCAAATGTCCACTTCCAGATACTACAAAAAGAGTGTTTCAAACCTGCTCTATGAAAGGGAATGTTCAACTCTATGAGTTGAATGCAAACATCACAAAGAAGTTTCTGAGAATGCTGCTGTCTACCTTTTATTTGAATTCCCGTTTCCAACGAAATCCTCAAAGCTATCCAAATATCCACTTGCAGATTCTACAAAAAGAGTGTTTCAAAACTGCTCTCTATCAATGGCAAAGTTCAACTCTGTTAGTTGAGGACACATATCACCAACAAGTTTCTGAGAATGCTTCTGTCTATTTTTTATGGGAAGATATTTCCGTTTTTCACCGTAGGCGTCAAGGCAATCGAAATGTCCACTTCCACAAACTACAAAAAGAGTGTTTCAAACCTGCTCTATGAAAGGCCATGTTCATCTCTATGAGTTGAATGGAAATATCCGAAAGAAATTTCTGGGAATGCTGCTGTCTAGTTTTTATATGAATTCCCGCTTCCAACGAAATCCTCAAAGCAATCCAAATATCCACTTGCAGAATACACAAAAAGAGTGTTTCAAAACTGCTCTATCAATAGAAAGGTTCAACTCTTTTAGTTGAGTACACACATCACAAACAAGTTTCTGAGAATGCTTCTGTCTGGCTTTTATTGGAAGACGTTTCCTTTTCACCAAAGGCATCAAAGCGCTCCAAATGTCCACTTCCAGATTCTTCCAAAAGAGTGTTTCAAACGTGGTCGAAGTAAGGGAATGTTCAACTCTGTGACTTGAATGCAGATATCACCAAGTAGTTTCTAATAGTGCTTCTGTCTAGATTTTAGATGATGATATTCCCGTTTCCAACGAAATCGTTAGAGCTATCCAAATATCCAGTTACAGTTTCTACCAAAAGGGTGTTTCCAAATTGCTGCATCAAAAGAAAGGTTCAACTCTGTTAGTTGAGGACACACATCACAAAGAAGTTTGTGAGAATGCTTCTGTCTAGATTTTGTATGACGATATTCCCTTTTCCAACGATATCGTTAAAGCAATCTAAATATCAATTTGCAGAATCCACAACAATAGAGTTTCAAAGCTGCTCTGTAAAAAGAAAGGTTCCACTCTGTTAGCTGAGTACACACATCACAAACTTGTTTCTGAGAATCCTTCTGTCTCGTTTTTATGGGAAGATATTTACTTTTCCACCGTAGGCATCAAAGCGCTCCAAATGTCCACATCCGGATACTCCAGAACGAGTGTTTCAAACCTGCTCTATGAAAGGGAATCTTCAACTCTATGAGTTGAATGCAGACATCAGAAAGAAATTTCTGAGAATGCTGCTGTCTACCTTTTATTTGAATTCCCGCTTCCAACGAAATCCTCCAAGCTATCCAAATATCCACCTGCATTTTCCACAACAAGAGTGTTTCAAAACTGCTCTATCAATAGAAATGTTCAACTCCTTTGGCTGGGTACACACATCACAAACAAGTTTCTGAGAATGCTTCTGTCTAGTTTTTATGGGAAGGGAAGACGTTCCCTTTTTCACCAAAGGCATCAAAGCGCTCCAAATGTCCACTTCCAGACACTACAAAAAGAGTGTTTCAAACGTGCTCTAAGAAAGCGAATGTTCAACTCTGTGACTTGAATGCAGATATCACAAAGTAGTTTCTGAGAGGGCTTCAGTCTAGATTTTAGATGATGATATTCCCGTTTCCAACGAAATCATTAGAGCTATCCAAATATCCACTTACAGTTTCTACAAAAAGAGTGTTTCCAAACTGCTGCATCAAAAGAGAGGTTCCACTCTGTTAGCTGAGTACACACATCACAAACTTGTTTCTCAGAATCCTTCTGTCTCGTTTTTATGGGAAGATATTTACTTTTTCACCGTAGGCATCAAAGCGCTCCAAATGTCCACATCCAGATACTCCAGAAAGAGTGTTTCAAACCTGCTCTATGAAAGGGAATCTTCAACTCTATGAGTTGAATGCAGACATCAGAAAGAAATTTCTGAGAATGCTGCTGTCTACCTTTTATTTGAATTCCCGCTTCCAACGAAATCCTCCAATGCTATCCAAATATCCACTTGCAGATTCCACAAAAAGAGTGTTTCAAAACTGCTCTCTATCAATGGCAAAGTTCAACTCTGTTAGTTGAGGACACATATCACCAACAAGTTTCTGAGAATGCTTCTGTCTATTTTTTATGGGAAGATATTTCCTTTTTCACCGTAGGCGTCAAGGCGATCGAAATGTCCACTTCCACAAACTACAAAAAGAGTGTTTCAAACCTGCTCTATGAAAGGCCATGTTCATCTCTATGAGTTGAATGGAAATATCCGAAAGAAATTTCTGGGAATGCTGCTGTCTAGTGTTTATACGAATTCCCGCTTCCAACGAAATCCTCAAAGCAATCCAAATATCCACTTGCAGAATCCACAAAAAGAGTGTTTCAAAACTGCTCTATCAATAGAAAGGTTCAACTCTTTTAGTTGAGTACACACATCACGAACAAGTTTCTGAGAATGCTTCTGTCTGGCTTTTATTGGAAGACGTTTCCTTTTCACCAAAGGCATCAAAGCGCTCCAAATGTCCACTTCCAGATTCTTCCAAAAGAGTGTTTCAAACGTGCTCGAAAGTAAGGGAATGTTCAACTCTGTCACTTGAATGCAGATATCACCAAGTAGTTTCTAATAGTGCTTCTGTCTACATTTTAGATGATGATATTCCCTTTTCCAACGAAATCGTTAGAGCTATCCAAATATCCAGTTACAGTTTCTACCAAAAGGGTGTTTCCAAATTGCTGCATCAAAAGAAAGGTTCAACTCTGTTAGTTGAGGACACACATCACAAAGAAGTTTGTGAGAATGCTTCTGTCTAGATTTTGTATGACGATATTCCCTTTTCCAACGATATCGTTAAAGCAATCTAAATATCAATTTGCAGAATCCACAAAAATAGAGTTTCAAAGCTGCTCTGTAAAAAGAAAGGTTCCACTCTGTTAGCTGAGTACACACATCACAAACTTGTTTCTGAGAATCCTTCTGTCTCGTTTTTATGGGAAGATATTTACTTTTCCACCGTAGGCATCAAAGCGCTCCAAATGTCCACATCCAGATACTCCAGAACGAGTGTTTCAAACCTGCTCTATGAAAGGGAATCTTCAACTCTATGAGTTGAATGCAGACATCAGAAAGAAATTTCTGAGAATGCTGCTGTCTACCTTTTATTTGAATTCCCACTTCCAACGAAATCCTCCAAGCTATCCAAATATCCACCTGCATTTTCCACAACAAGAGTGTTTCAAAACTGCTCTATCAATAGAAATGTTCAACTCCTTTGGCTGGGTACACACATCACAAACAAGTTTCTGAGAATGCTTCTGTCTAGTTTTTATGGGAAGATATTTCCTTTTTCACCAAAGGCCTCAAAGCGCTCCAAATGTCCACTTCCAGATACTACAAAAAGAGTGTTTCAAACCTGCTCTATGAAAGGGAATGTTCAACTATGTGACTTGAATGCAGATATCACAAAGTAGTTTCTGAGAGTGCTTCTGTCTAGATTTCTGAGAGGGCTTCTGTCTAGATTTTAGATGATGATAATCCCGTTTCCAACGAAATCATTAGAGCTATCCAAATATCCACTTACAGTTTCTACAAAAAGAGTGTTTCCAAACTGCTGCATCAAAAGAGAGGTTCCACTCTGTTAGCTGAGTACACACATCACAAACTTGTTTCTCAGAATCCTTCTGTCTCGTTTTTTATGGGAAGATATTTACTTTTTCACCGTAGGCATCAAAGCGCTCCAAATGTCCACATCCAGATACTCCAGAAAGAGTGTTTCAAACCTGCTCTATGAAAGGGAATCTTCAACTCTATGAGTTGAATGCAGACATCAGAAAGAAATTTCTGAGAATGCTGCTGTCTACCTTTTATTTGAATTCCCGCTTCCAACGAAATCCTCCAAGCTATCCAAATATCCACTTGCAGATTCCACAAAAAGAGTGTTTCAAAACTGCTCTCTATCAATGGCAAAGTTCAACTCTGTTAGTTGAGGACACATATCACCAAGAAGTTTCTGAGAATGCTTCTGTCTATTTTTTTATGGGAAGATATTTCCTTTTTCACCGTAGGCGTCAAGGCGATCGAAATGTCCACTTCCACAAACTACAAAAAGAGTGTTTCAAACCTGCTCTATGAAAGGCCCATGTTCATCTCTATGAGTTGAATGGAAATATCCGAAAGAAATTTCTGGGAATGCTGCTGTCTAGTGTTTATACGAATTCCCGCTTCCAACGAAATCCTCAAAGCAATCCAAATATCCACTTGCAGAATCCACAAAAAGAGTGTTTCAAAACTGCTCTATCAATAGAAAGGTTCAACTCTTTTAGTTGAGTACACACATCACGAACAAGTTTCTGAGAATGCTTCTGTCTGGCTTTTATTGGAAGACGTTTCCTTTTCAACAAAGGCATCAAAGCGCTCCAAATGTCCACTTCCAGATTCTTCCAAAAGAGTGTTTCAAACGTGCTCAAAGTAAGGGAATGTTCAACTCTGTGACTTGAATGCAGATATCACCAAGTAGTTTCTAATAGTGCTTCTGTCTACATTTTAGATGATGATATTCCCTTTTCCAAGGAAATCGTTAGAGCTATCCAAATATCCAGTTACAGTTTCTACCAAAAGGGTGTTTCCAAATTGCTGCATCAAAAGAAAGGTTCAACTCTGTTAGTTGAGGACACACATCACAAAGAAGTTTGTGAGAATGCTTCTGTCTAGATTTTGTATGACGATATTCCCTTTTCCAACGATATCGTTAAAGCAATCTAAATATCAATTTGCAGAATCCACAAAAATAGAGTTTCAAAGCTGCTCTGTAAAAAGAAAGGTTCCACTCTGTTAGCTGAGTACACACATCACAAACTTGTTTCTGAGAATCCTTCTGTCTCGTTTTTATGGGAAGATATTTACTTTTCCAACGTAGGCATCAAAGCGCTCCAAATGTCCACATCCAGATACTCCAGAACGAGTGTTTCAAACCTGCTCTATGAAAGGGAATCTTCAACTCTATGAGTTGAATGCAGACATCAGAAAGAAATTTCTGAGAATGCTGCTGTCTACCTTTTATTTGAATTCCCGCTTCCAACGAAATCCTCCAAGCTATCCAAATATCCACCTGCATTTTCCACAACAAGAGTGTTTCAAAACTGCTCTATCAATAGAAATGTTCAACTCCTTTGGCTGGGTACACACATCACAAACAAGTTTCTGAGAATGCTTCTGTCTAGTTTTTATGGGAAGATATTTCCTTTTTCACCATAGGCCTCAAAGCGCTCCAAATGTCCACTTCCAGATACTACAAAAAGAGTGTTTCAAACCTGCTCTAAGAAAGGGAATGTTCAACTCTGTGACTTGAATGCAAACATCACAAAGTAGTTTCTGAGAATGCTTCTGTCTAGATTTTATATGAAGATATTCCCGTTTCCAACGAAATCATCAGAGCTATCCAAATATCCACTTGCAGATTCTACAAAAAGAGTGTTTCCAAACTGCTGCATCAAAAGAGAGGTTCCACTCTGTTAGCTGAGTACACACATCACAAACTTGTTTCTCAGAATCCTTCTGTCTCGTTTTTATGGGAAGATTATTACTTTTTCACCGTAGGCATCAAAGCGCTCCAAATGTCCACATCCAGATACTCCAGAAAGAGTGTTTCAAACCTGCTCTATGAAAGGGAATCTTCAACTCTATGAGTTGAATGCAGACATCAGAAAGAAATTTCTGAGAATGCTGCTGTCTACCTTTTATTTGAATTCCCGCTTCCAACGAAATCCTCCAAGCTATCCAAATATCCACTTGCAGATTCCACAAAAAGAGTGTTTCAAAACTGCTCTCTATCAATGGCAAAGTTCAACTCTGTTAGTTGAGGACACATATCACCAACAAGTTTCTGAGAATGCTTCTGTCTATTTTTTATGGGAAGATATTTCCTTTTTCACCGTAGGCGTCAAGGCGATCGAAATGTCCACTTCCACAAACTACAAAAAGAGTGTTTCAAACCTGCTCTATGAAAGGCGATGTTCATCTCTATGAGTTGAATGGAAATATCCGAAAGAAATTTCTGGGAATGCTGCTGTCTAGTTTTTATATGTAATCCCGTTTCCAACGAAATCCTCAAAGCTATCCAAATATCCACTTGCAGATTCCACAAAAAGAGTGTTTCAAAACTGCTCTATCAAAAGAAAGGTTCAACTCTGTTAGTTGAGTACACACATCACAAACAAGTTTCTGAGAATGCTTCTGTCTGGCTTTTATTGGAAGACGTTTCCTTTTCACCAAAGGCATCAAAGCGCTCCAAATGTCCACTTCCAGATTCTTCCAAAAGAGTGTTTCAAACGTGGTCGAAGTAAGGGAATGTTCAACTCTGTGACTTGAATGCAGATATCACCAAGTAGTTTCTAATAGTGCTTCTGTCTACATTTTAGATGATGATATTCCCGTTTCCCACGAAATCGTTAGAGCTATCCAAATATCCAGTTACAGTTTCTACCAAAAGGGTGTTTCCAAATTGCTGCATCAAAAGAAAGGTTCAACTCTGTTAGTTGAGGACACACATCACAAAGAAGTTTGTGAGAATGCTTCTGTCTAGATTTTGTATGACGATATTCCCTTTTCCAACGATATCGTTAAAGCAATCTAAATATCAATTTGCAGAATCCACAAAAATAGAGTTTCAAAGCTGCTCTGTAAAAAGAAAGGTTCCACTCTGTTAGCTGAGTACACACATCACAAACTTGTTTCTGAGAATCCTTCTGTCTCGTTTTTATGGGAAGATATTTACTTTTCCACCGTAGGCATCAAAGCGCTCCAAATGTCCACATCCAGATACTCCAGAACGAGTGTTTCAAACCTGCTCTATGAAAGGGAATCTTCAACTCTATGAGTTGAATGCAGACATCAGAAAGAAATTTCTGAGAATGCTGCTGTCTACCTTTTATTTGAATTCCCGCTTCCAACGAAATCCTCCAAGCTATCCAAATATCCACCTGCATTTTCCACAACAAGAGTGTTTCAAAACTGCTCTATCAATAGAAATGTTCAACTTTGGCTGGGTACACACATCACAAACAAGTTTCTGAGAATGCTTCTGTCTAGTTTTTATGGGAAGACGTTCCCTTTTTCACCAAAGGCATCAAAGCGCTCCAAATGTCCACTTCCAGACACTACAAAAAGAGTGTTTCCAAACGTGCTCTAAGAAAGGGAATGTTCAACTCTGTGACTTGAATGCAAACATCACAAAGTAGTTTCTGAGAATGCTTCTGTCTAGATTTTAGATGAAGATATTCCCGTTTCCAACGAAATCCTCAAAGCTATCCAAATATCCACTTGCAGATTCTACAAAAAGAGTGTTTCCAAACTGCTGCATCAAAAGAGAGGTTCCACTCTGTTAGCTGAGTACACACATCACAAACTTGTTTCTCAGAATCCTTCTGTCTCGTTTTTATGGGAAGATATTTACTTTTTCACCGTAGGCATCAAAGCGCTCCAAATGTCCACATCCAGATACTCCAGAAAGAGTGTTTCAAACCTGCTCTTGAAAGGGAATCTTCAACTCTATGAGTTGAATGCAGACATCAGAAAGAAATTTCTGAGAATGCTGCTGTCTACCTTTTATTTGAATTCCCGCTTCCAACGAAATCCTCCAAGCTATCCAAATATCCACTTGCAGATTCCACAAAAAGAGTGTTTCAAAACTGCTCTCTATCAATGGCAAAGTTCAACTCTGTTAGTTGAGGACACATATCACCAACAAGTTTCTGAGAATGCTTCTGTCTATTTTTTATGGGAAGATATTTCCTTTTTCACCGTAGGCGTCAAGGCGATCGAAATGTCCACTTCCACAAACTACAAAAAGAGTGTTTCAAACCTGCTCTATGAAAGGCCATGTTCATCTCTATGAGTTGAATGGAAATATCCGAAAGAAATTTCTGGGAATGCTGCTGTCTAGTGTTTATACGAATTCCCGCTTCCAACGAAATCCTCAAAGCAATCCAAATATCCACTTGCAGAATCCACAGTGTTTCAAAAGAGTGCTCTATCAATAACTGATCAATAGAAAGGTTCAACTCTTTTAGTTGAGTACACACATCACAAACAAGTTTCTGAGAATGCTTCTGTCTGGCTTTTATTGGAAGACGTTTCCTTTTCACCAAAGGCATCAAAGCGCTCCAAATGTCCACTTCCAGATTCTTCCAAAAGAGTGTTTCAAACGTGCTCAAAGTAAGGGAATGTTCAACTCTGTGACTTGAATGCAGATATCACCAAGTAGTTTCTAATAGTGCTTCTGTCTAGGATTTTAGATGATGATATTCCCTTTTCCAACGAAATCGTCTAGAGCTATCCAAATATCCAGTTACAGTTTCTACCAAAAGGGTGTTTCCAAATTGCTGCATCAAAAGAAAGGTTCAACTCTGTTAGTTGAGGACACACATCACAAAGAAGTTTCTGAGAATGCTTCTGTCTAGATTTTGTATGACGATATTCCCTTTTCCAACGATATCGTTAAAGCAATCTAAATATCAATTTGCAGAATCCACAAAAATAGAGTTTCAAAGCTGCTCTGTAAAAAGAAAGGTTCCACTCTGTTAGCTGAGTACACACATGCTACAAACTTGTTTCTGAGAATCCTTCTGTCTCGTTTTTATGGGAAGATATTTACTTTTCCACCGTAGGCATCAAAGCGCTCCAAATGTCCACATCCAGATACTCCAGAACGAGTGTTTCAAACCTGCTCTATGAAAGGGAATCTTCAACTCTATGAGTTGAATGCAGACATCAGAAAGAAATTTCTGAGAATGCTGCTGTCTACCTTTTATTTGAATTCCCGCTTCCAACGAAATCCTCCAAGCTATCCAAATATCCACCTGCATTTTCCACAACAAGAGTGTTTCAAAACTGCTCTATCAATAGAAATGTTCAACTCCTTTGGCTGGGTACACACATCACAAACAAGTTTCTGAGAATGCTTCTGTCTAGTTTTTATGGGAAGATATTCCCTTTTTCACCAAAGGCATCAAAGCGCTCCAAATGTCCACTTCCAGACACTACAAAAAGAGTGTTTCCAACGTGCCTAAGAAAGCGAATGTTCAACTCTGTGACTTGAATGCACATATCACAAAGTAGTTTCTGAGAGTGCTTCTGTCTAGATTTTAGATGATGATACATCCCGTTTCCAACATAAATCATTAGGGCTATCCAAATATCCACTTACAGTTTCTACAAAAAGAGTGTTTCCAAACTGCTGCATCAAAAGAGAGGTTCCACTCTGTTAGCTGAGTACACACATCACAAACTTGTTTCTCAGAATCCTTCTGTCTCGTTTTTATGGGAAGATTATACTTTTTCACCGTAGGCATCAAAGCGCTCCAAATGTCCACATCCAGATACTCCAGAAAGAGTGTTTCAAACCTGCTCTATGAAAGGGAATCTTCAACTCTATGAGTTGAATGCAAACATCACAAAGAAGTTTCTGAGAATGCTGCTGTCTACTTTTTATTTGTATTCCCGTTTCCAACGAAATCCTCCAAGCTATCCAAATATCCACTTGCAGATTCCACAAAAAGAGTGTTTCAAAACTGCTCTCTATCAATGGCAAAGTTCAACTCTGAGTAGCTCTGTTAGTTGAGGACACATATCACCAACAAGTTTCTGAGAATGCTTCTGTCTATTTTTTATGGGAAGATATTTCCTTTTTCACCGTAGGCGTCAAGGCGATCGAAATGTCCACTTCCACAAACTACAAAAAGAGTGTTTCAAACCTGCTCTATGAAAGGCCATGTTCATCTCTATGAGTTGAATGGAAATATCCGAAAGAAATTTCTGGGAATGCTGCTGTCTAGTGTTTATATGAATTCCCGCTTCCAACGAAATCCTCAAAGCAATCCAAATATCCACTTGCAGAATCAACAAAAAGAGTGTTTCAAAACTGCTCTATCAATAGAAAGGTCTCATATTTAGGAACTTGGAAAAATGCATGGAATCCATCAAATAAGGGCACAAGGCTTCCAAACACTTCAACATCTGAAATTTATCTAACCAAATCCTAGCTAACAAGAACCCATCTTGATATAAATGATCTCAAACACCTCCAAGGAAACTTACATCACCTAGAACACATTAATGGAAAATTTATACACCTCTCTGAGAACTGATAAACATAGGTTACATGGAGAAAACAAACCAAGCACATATGATTCAACACACCATCTTGGCAATCCTAAGAGGGATGATTATGCCATTAGGGATTAAGCTAAAAATCATCACCTCAAATCATACCAAGGCCTCTAAAATATCATATGGGATAACTACCAGCTATCCTTGATGATCTAACACTACCAAATCATCAAAAATGTTAAAAAAGCCTTCGAAGCAAAAGACACGTTTTACACCTTATATTCCTTTAGTGATAAGGCAATTTGGAGAACCTGTTTCTCAAATTTATTCCTGTGAAACTATCCCAAAAATTCCATGGACATCTAGAAAACATCCCAACACATTTGGAAAAATTCATTTATTTTCATGAAACCTTCATCTCAACTTTGTACAAGTTGACTTGGATCTTGTAAATACCACAAAGAGGAGCTATAAGGAGTCATCTACATCCATGAATCATCAAAAACAAATTTTTTTGAATTCATTTTATTCCCATACCATGTATTTCTTCTCTAATGCTTTGCTGCTATGGTTTTAGTAGGGGTTTTGACATTTTCTAGTTCTTAACGATGGTTCATAAATGTATGATGTCCATTTGACCTCATTCTTTTGCTATGTTTTCTCAAACTCCATGCCCTAACATCCCCTAGTGGCTCATACTCCCATGAAAAGTGTGCAAGTGTGGGTGAGCATCTAAGCTGACCTATCAAGATGTAATTTTTATGTTTCAGATTAGGAATGGTTTCTTCCTATTTAAACCAAGGTCTACTTGAAATTGAACCATAACATTATAACAAAAATTTCCTTTTTTTATTACCTCAAACTCCACTATGTGAAGTTTCTCCAGAATAATAATATCTTATGCCTGAAAGTGTGAAAAAGGGTCAGATCTTTATGTTATTGGTTATTCTTAATGTAAATGTTGAATGAAAAAACCAAGGATTATTCAATATAATCCATACAATTTCAGATAACATATTTAGTGTAGATACCTTGTCTATTATTACATTGTTGATTTCTAACAAGATCAAATTCAATTAGTTTTTTAGATAGCATGCCATCAAAATAATTTTTTTAACCCTTAGTTAGGGTCGATTTGGACTTAAAAAAATGGTTGTAAGACACCTTATGACTTACAAACTCATTATTTCTTTGACTTGAATGAGTCAAATTTTTAATATATGTCATGTAAGGCATCAATTTAGCATTGGAATGAAAGATTATGTCCCTAGAAATAATTTTTCTATTGAATATATTATTTATCATAGGCATCTCTATAATTCATCCTTAACGGATTTAAAACAATTTTCCCTTGATTGGTTAAAATATTATTTCATGTGATCCTTCTCCTATTGATTATGGGATATCCTCCACTGATGACTGAGTGGAAAACCCCCCTTATTTCTAGACTTCAATCGTGAATGAAATAATTTAACAAAAATGGATTTTCTATCTTGAAACACTTGCAATTCTGTTATCAAGCATGTCTTAGTTTTCATCTCATATGCCATTTTCCTTCCCCATCTGAAATTTTATTGAAAGGTTAAAAAACATAATATGAGGAATCTTGTGGCTATATATTAAGATTCATATATTATTGCCTCATTTGTTGGTACATACACAAAAATATGCTATGATAGAAATGATTAGAGATGCTACGTAAATTAGGGAGAACTTGTGAAGAACCTTGTAAACTATGAAGGACCTTGTAACATACCTTTAAACCCCTTATTCTACCCTTTGATGAAATCCAATTCTAGTGAATAGATTTTCATGAGAGATAAAAATTTATAGGAGGTACTCTTAATGGTTTAGGTCTTAAGGAATTCAATATAGTATCAGGATATATGATGGTCCCTTAAACATAAACTTGAAAATATATTGAATAACGAAAGGACAAAGAAATATTCCTAAACTACCCTAAGAACTGATTTACATATTTTATAAAGATTTTATAGTGGAATTACATATTTATACTCATGTTCTTCTATCCTAACCTATTATACATATTTGACTTGTAAATTTACCCTATATACTATATCTGTCATAACTTTTTACATCTCATACCAATTAAGTTATGCATTTATCTTATCCAAAAAATAGTTATGTATTTACGAAATATATTAATCAAATGGTGCTCTCAAAAATACCTTGTTCATAATAATCACTTGTGATGAATTTTATACCAAAAACATATGAATGGTTTATGATAATGTGTAATTCCATGATTTTCTTGTGTCATTCCTTAAAAATATTAGTGGTGCACTTGGTTTTTTACAATGTAAGAAATTTGTATAAATTTTCAAACCCTACAAGTTGTAATTCTTCATGATTCTTCAGTTCCATTTAAGATTATCACAATCCTAAAGTAGATATCGTATAACATTTTGAGAATATTGTATAAATTTCTTATCTTCACAATTGGATAAAACATAATGTCATCATAACATGTTTACTCATAGTATAAAACTATCTAAAGAAGGAAATACCATATCAAGGGAAAAAAATCATCTTTTCTTAGAATGAATATGTTGATACGTGTGAGGCATATTATGTTGTGGTTCATAATACTTAATATTTATATGTGAATGCTTTTTTGAATTTCATGCTTTAATGTTGCAAGTGAATACTTCAATTTTTCTACCCATATTAATACTATCAGGACTATCCCTATCAAGTGTTATCAAAGGGAAGGTTCTCATGTTGAATCCAATTGTAATACCAATCCCCTTACTAAAGAGAATGAATATGAGCTCACAAATTTTGTAAAGAAATATAACCAATCAGGTGTTCCAGTTAAGGAATGATATGTCCCCTCCACATGAAATGTGAAGAAATGGGATAATGATGTTGCAAATCTAGATACACATACTAGTAAAATGGGAACATGATCCGAGGGAAATATTATTTATAGGGATAAAATATTCTAGTCTCATAATAAGATAAAATGGAATGAATAAAGATTCTTCTAAAAAAATAATATTGAAATGTATAATGGTAGATCAAGATTTACATGTCAATTTCAACACTTTATAAGTAGTTTTGTTGTTGTGTGTTATGTGTAAAAAATATAAAGAAAAAATATAGAGGCAGATTTCCATTCTCAAAATGTTTAAAGTATAGAGGTAAAATAAAGGTAATAAATATGAGAATGGAAAAATTCCCATTCTAAGAAAATTAATGTAAAGGAAAAATAGAGGTAACAAATATGATATTGGGCAGATGCTCATTCTCATAAAGTTGATATAGTATAGAAAAAATAGAGGTAAATAATAGGAGAACATTTAGACGCCCATTATCAGGAAGTTAATATAGAGGTAAAAAATATGAGAATTGAAAAATGCCCATTCTCATGTAGTTAATATAGAGGAAAAATAGAAGTAAAAAGTATGAGAATGGGTAGATGCCAATTCTTAGACAATCAATATAGAGGTTGGATAGAGGTAAAAAATATGAAAATGGGAAATTTTCCCATTCTCATACATGTAATATAGAAGAAAAATAAAGGTAAAAAACATGAGAATGTTTAGAATTGAGGTAACAAATATGAGAATAAGAAGATACCCATTCTTGCACAGTTAATATAGCGGAAAAATAAAGGTAATGAACATAACAATTGGTGGATACCCATTCCTGTTCCTCTATATTAACTGTACCAGAATGAGAATTTTTCCATTCTCGTATTCGTTACCTATATTTTGTATCTATATTAACTATATGAGAATGGGCATATTAGAATTCTAATAGTTATTATCTCTATTTTTATACTATATTAACTTTATGAGAATGGGAATCTTAACATTTTCATATTTATTACCTCTATTTTTCTTGTATATTAACTATATGAGAATGGGCATCTTCCCATTATCTATATTAATCATATGAGAATAGTCAGATGCCCATTCTCAAACAAAAATTATGAATAACTAATAGATGCATCTATATCAAGAAAATATATCTTAATGGTGAAACTATTTGCATAGTAAAAATGTAAATATGCAAACCTTTAATCTTCCTCTATGTTGCCTATATGAAAATTCTAAAACATAAACTCTATTCCTTCTCTATATTTTCCTTGATGAGAATTTTTAGAATAGGCATATGCCCATTCTAATACAATTAATATGCATGAAAAATAGAGGTTACATTTTTACTTTGTATAAAATGGGCATCTTTCCATTCCAATTAATCTCAAATTGGGTAGCAGAGTAAATTTTAGTGGGTTCAAGTTACTTTTAGGGGTTGGTTCATCCAACACTTACACCAAAAACTGAAATTTTAATTTCAAACCATTATTAGCGGGAAATTGAAATTTGTAAAATTAACCCTCACAAACACACACACACACACACACACACACACACACACACACACACACACACACACACACACACACACACACACACACACACACACACACACACACACACGTATATATATATATAGCATTAAAAAACTGGATTGTTAATATTTGAAAAGAAATGGCTGCACAACAATTCAAATATTTTTTTACAATGTCAATATATAAGGGTTCAAGCATCGTAGCCATTAATCTATAAAAACATGTTTTTTTGCAATAAAAATATCTTCAAGAGGGTATGTAATACAACAATTTCTTTGGTTGAACAATAGTTGTCCAGCTAAGGTTTCCTAGTGATCGCTAAGCTCTAAATATCCCGTTGGGGCATTAACTAATCAATGTTAAGCTATAAAAATTGGCATCCTTGGAATGCATAAGAAAATATGATTGTTTATAAAAACTTCTATGTTGTTGAAGCATTAACTAGTGACCACTAAGCTCTTAAAATTGGCATTCCTAGAATGCATAGGAAAATAATCGTTATGTCTATTTCACCTCTATATTAACGATATGAGAATGGACATCTTCCCATTCTCATATTTTTTACGTCTATTATACCTCCATATTAACTATAGGAGAAGGTATCTAGCCATTGTCATATTTTTACCTCTATTTTGTCTCTATATTATCCGTATGCAAATGGGAATTCACCCATTCTCATATTTGTTACTTCTATTCTACCTCTATATTTCAGTAGGTGTTACATGCTAATTTTGTATAGAGTGGGTAAATTCCCTTTCTATGCAAATAAAAAATGTAACTTCTAGTCATATTCTATATTAACTGTATAAGAATGGGACGATTCCCATTCTAATGATATTCATAGCAGAAAATATATTGAAATAATAGATGTTACATTTAATCATTTCCATAAAGGGAATATAAAAGAAGAATGGAGATTACTTTTTGATTTTTATAGAATGGAAATCTTCCCATTCTTATATGATTAAATGTAACATCTAATATATATAAATAGTAAAAAATTTACATCCCTAGAGTTCATGTGAAAATATGATTAAAAACAAAGTTATCCTATTGAGGTATTAGCTAGCGACTGCTAAAATCAAAAAATTGGCATCCTTAGAAAGCATAGGAAAATATGGTTTAAAAATATTCGATGCAGGCATTATCTAGTGACCGTAAAGCTCTAAAAAGTGGCATCCCTAGAATGCATATAAATTTTTTATTTAAATAAAAAATTTATTCTATTGAGGTATTATCTAGTGACCACTAACGTTTAAAAATTAACATCTTTGGAATGTATAGGAAAATATGATTTAAAAAAAATCCTGTTGAGGTATCAGCTAGCAACCACTAAGCTCTAAAAATTGGCATCACACGAATGCATAGTAAAATATGATTTAATTTTTTAATCCTATTGAGGTATTAGCTAGCGACCACTAATATCTAAAAATTAAAATCCCTGGAATATATAGGAAAATATGATTAAAAAAATTCTTGTTGAGGTATTAGCTACCAACCGCTAAGCACTAAAAAATGGCATCTATGGAATCCATAGGAAAATATAATTATAATAAATTTTATCCTATTGAGGTATTATGTAGTGCCCACTTCCCTTCGACACTTTTGATATTGATCATGATACAGTTGACTATATTATGGACATTATTATATTTTTTATTTACCAAGGTGTTAGATGCCAGATCATGGACTATTATTGACTTTGATTCACATATGATGCATGATGAGTGTTAGAGACATTTTATATAGATGTTTACATGTTGTTGAACATGGTTATATATATTTATGGATGTTGTTAGGACATGTGATATTTGGATATATTAAGCAGACATAGAAAAGTAAATTAAAATTGATGATGATATAGTTGTTGATGAAATCCTAAGTGATATTGTTGATTGTTTGGATGTTGTTGTGATTCATATATATATTGGTGATTTTGAAATTATATTTATATTCATTTGGATGTTCTGATATGGCCACGAGGCCAAAGGAGGTATTGTGTTTTGCAGGTTAAAATATCACAACAAACATTGGGGGATTGAAGACCAACCACATTAGAATTCTAGATGAATTCAACAAGGTCACCAAGGAAACTTGTATTGTTCGTGTGTGTGTGTGTGTGTGTGTGTTTGATTGTTATTAGGGATTCCCATGGGGGGGATCACCTTTAAATGTGATCAAGGGACTTTATGTTTTTCTTTTATTTAGTCCTTTGTTAATGTTCTATTTGTTTTATAAGTGATGTGTTTGCCTCTTATTTAGATAAATTGTGGTAAAGTAATATGCGTAATCATATTGGTAAAAATTAGTTAATAAAATTGGGACATAAGAAGGTAATTATTGGAGTTGTTGGCTCTTGTATTAAATGTTGTGAGATAAGTATAAGTAATGTGTAAGTGATGTGTAAGTTAATTTTGGAGTATGAAACACTCCACCTTCTTTTGAAATTTGAATTTGTCCTTGGAGGCTGATTTTGGAGATTCTAAATCTAGCCTTCATTATTCATTTTTGTAAGTCAAGTTGTAAATTGTAATTGCACTTTTTTACATGTTTTTAATTTCAGTCCTTTGGGGTGTGGGCTTGTTTTGGAGTGTCTAAGTAAGCTATCATATTATTCTCCCACCTAATTATTATGCCTTAGAGATTGAAGTTGACTTATGAGTTAGAGTTGAGGATGTGTGATGTGGAATCCTACTTAGATCCACCTCATCCTCTTCTCTTCCCTCTTATATACATTCAGATTCATTTTCTTGTTTTGGGGTTATACTCTGTTGGTCACTTCACCTTGCATTGCTTCATTTTGGGTGAATTCTTTTGGTTTTGAGAGATCTTGATTTTGGAGAAGATAGGGGAATTGTTGCATACTTGTTGATTGTTGATCTCTCGGATTGTTTTGCATGGGAGAGCTTTCTATTTTTGTAACGCCCCATTCATCATTGCTCTTTTTCTCCTTCGATGCTTGTGTTGCTAAGTGTTAAATGTCATTGTTTTCTTGTCGATCATTAGAGGATTCACCTTGCCTCAGAGGATAATTAGTTGTTCTCCCTCTTCATCGTGCCTATTTGTGTTGGTGTTGATGTTTTTTTGTAAATTGTCGAACTTGTTTGTTGGCCCTTGTTAATATGATTAAAAATAATTATTAATTTGTAATAATAACAATAAAAATAAAATAAAATGTAATAATATTATTAATTTAATTATCGATCGATGATAACGTCACTATCTTATTGTCGATTGTTATCAACGTTGCTGTTAATTATTGATAAATGATTTTAGTGGTTCATTGGTCACTTCGTGGACCAAGCCTTTGTTTGTGCAAGAGGAGCTTGTTTGTGGATGAATCCATTTCTTGGGAGGTGGTGTTCATGGAAAGCATGTTGTTAGCTGGTTGTATTCCCTTAAAGCAAGTCAAAAAAAAATTTATCCTGGATTTTATTGTGTTGTTTAATGTGTTTGAGTTGGTGGGTGTTACACTTGGTATCAGAGCATAGGTTCATGCTCTCGAACCACTGCACCAAATTGGAGTATGATGGTGTTGCATGATGGTGATTGTGCTACATAATGGGTTGCATAATGGTGAGGGTGTTTCATGATGGTGATAAATATTGGAAGAGTAATGTGTGTTAAGAGTGATGTGATCTATATCGTAATTGTGATAGTGTGAACACACATGATGTGTATGTCACTTAGTGCGTATTTGTTATCATGTTGATTTGCTAGGAATGGGAGCATTCTCTCTCCTTCTTGTGGATTCTATGAAGAGTTCACGTGTGAATTACTGCTTTTGATGTGTGAAAAGAATATTAATATGGATGACAGAGTGTTGGAGCATAGTGGAATATTATGATATGAGGGTGTGCCCATGTGTTGTATGACTAGATTGATGTAAAGTGAAACGAGATGTATCAGGATGTTTTTACCATGTTTTGAATAAATGTGTGTATCACCTTGTTATGTAGCAATTCATGTTATGGTTGTGATGTTACTATGTTCATCATATGTACGACTTGTGTAATATGTAATGATTCATGTCATGATTTAGGGGCATACGTTGAGCATATGAACCCTATTGTATAGTGATTGCACTTACGATGCAGAATGTGGTAAAGTGATGTAATGCACCCAGTGAATGTATGATTGTGATCTACCCTATATATGTACCATACGTAAGACATTATAGTAGTTATGTGTGTGCCACCATTATGTTAGTGATGTTGTTGTATGTTATGTTGTGAACCTTATGCTAACCGACCCTAAAGGAAATCAGTAAAATGTGTGTTTAGAGTGAGGAAAGGTGTACAGCTGACCAATCAATAGAGAAAACCTTAGGCTTAGTAGATGGTGGACTGTGCTCCTCTCTCTCTCTTTATGTGGTTGTTTTATGGATACAACCTTAGTGTAGCTATGACTGTGTTTAGCCTTGTAGAAGTGGTGGTGGGATGATTCAGATAGAGGTGATGACAATTGTACTATTGATATTTTATTTTGCGAGCTGAGGCTCGATGTTCCGAGTGCCAACAACTCGTTGAGTACCCCCTTGGTGGCCAGATAAGGCCACATAGTCATTGTAATGTGCTATTATTATATATGTATTTTATTTGTAAATTGAATTTTTATGTTATTTCTGCAAGGACTAGCAGTTTTCTTGATTGCCATGTTTTACATTTTGGGCATTCCCTTGGTTTTGGTACTCTCATGTGGATTTTGATACTAACTATGGCTTTTTGGCCATTTATTTTGCTTGATTTTGGATCTTCTTTTAAATTTTAAGACTTTACCGCCTTGCCCAAGGCTTGTACCTTGCCACTTGGCATTTGGATCGGATTGCTATGCTGGTTCTTTTGTTGTGATGTGTGGATTAGGGTCATGGCATGCACCATGGAATGGTTGGACCTATGGACCCACTTCGTTGTATGGGGGTACGCCCCAAGGAGTTACAAATAACTCGCAGGTTTTTGAACCACGCGTTATTATGTCACTTGGGTTAGGAGTGTTCGTACCCTATGTGTCTTGGGCCATGGGGACAACCAACCTCCTTGAGGGAGGCATAATAGACTTGAGGGAGGCATAAGAGACTTGAGGGAGGCATAAGAGATTCGAGGGAGGCATAAGATTTTGAGGGAGGCATAAGAGATTTTTGTGTATGATTGGTGTTTCGGGATATATGTTGAGTTATTGTGATGTTTTTGTGGTGGTTTTATGATGTATGTGTTACTCATGTCAGTTGGATATGTTTTGTGATGTTGTGGATATGACATTGATGCCCATGTTGACCCTATGTTCATATAGCTATTTTTGTGAGTTAAGTAAAATCTTCATCTGTGGAATTGTCGAAATTTCAAGTTGTTGTAGTATATTTTTATTTTCTTGAGCATTATTTATCAGTCATAGTGGTGTGACAGGTACTATGTTATGTAGTCCGTGCATGTTACCCTCTGTATATTGACTAATCTCTTATGATGTGGTACTGTCTTGAAGTATATACTTGTATGTTTGTGAAAATGGTAGTGTCTAGTATGAACCCTGTAGGGTGTTTTATTAGCAGTTCATGTTGGACACCCACAAGAATGGATAAACTAAAACTCTACAACAATGAGTTTTTTTTTTAAAAGAACTAAAACTAGAAATAATGATAATAGAAAGAGACTAATGAAATGATGAACAAGAAAGAATTGCCAACCTTCACAGAAACTTGAAAGTTAAAATTTCTACCAAATATTCCCAAGGCCACCCCATGGCCATGCTTTTGCATCTAAAATCTTAAACTTAGAGCGTACCTTCGACCTTATCAGTTCCTTATGGCTTACCATTTCTTTTTCTCTATGTTATGTTGCATCGAGGATGATGCTTTCTTAAGGGGAGGAGAATGTAACGCCCTATTCATCATTTCTCTTTTTCTCCTTCGATGCTTGTGTTGCTAAGTGTTAAACATCATTGTTTTCTTTGTCGATCATTAGAGGATTCGCCTTACCGTAGAGGATAATTAGTTGTTCTCCCTCTTCATCATGCCTATTTGTGTTGGTGTCAATGTTTTCTATTGCTAGCCCCCTTGCATCGTCCCTTATGTTCTCCTCTATTAAAGGCAAACCATGTTCTCAAATTCTCGAACTTGTTTGTTGTCCCTTGTTAATATGATTAATAATAATTTTTAATTTCTAATAATAATAGTAAAAATAAAATAAAATGTAATAATATTATTAATTTAATTATTGATCAACGATAACATCACTATCTTATTGTCGATTGTTATCAACGTTATTGTTAATTATTGATAAACGATTTTATTGGTTCATTGGTCACTTCGTGGACCAAGCCTCTGTTTGCGCAAGAGGAGGAGCTTATTCACGGATGAATCCATTTCTTGGGAGGTGGTGTTTGTGCTTGCATTTAATTCTTTCCCCCTTGGCCTTCTAGACATTTGTGTATACCTTATATTATAGCAATTTATTGGGAAGGTAGTGGAGGCATCCACCCACCTTGCCACTTTGAAGACACTTCACTTTTTTTATCAATCCTCCCTGCTGGATCGAATGCAATACTGTGTTGTGTTATGTTGACCTACTATCCATTAATGGTAACGTGTTGGTCATCCTTAGTTGGTTTAACTGCCTTGAAACCTAGTCGCCTGCATTTAAGACTATATTTTTTTATTATTTTTTTTTTGTAGAAGTCTTGTTTTTGTAGTGGTGGATGTGCCTTTCTCCCTGGTTGGTGGCAGACAACATTGAATTGGGATGGTTGCCTCATTAATTGTTTTTCCTTGGATTCTTGCTATAGCCTGCACCTGGTTCTCCTGTTAATCACCTCTTAGACTATTCCTCTCTGTTCCATTATTTTATTGCGGGCCTAAGAAAAAGAATGTGATGAAAATGTAGCTGAAGGCGAACTGAGATGAGAGAATAGGAGAACATGTTGGTGGTGGTGGCGGTAGGAGGCAGCATGGTTGGAGCAGGTGCTTGGCATGTAACTGTGCGCCTTAATGCCTCAAAGGAACGTGGCCGCATAGGCTGTTTTAGCCGTGGTTTCCAGCTGACGGGTTGTGTTAGGAAATGGGGACATTGAATGTTTTTATAGATAAATGCTTCCGAATGGTTTGCATCCTCCTGCTCCCTTCCTCCCTACTCGTGAGTTTAGAGAAAAGATTAATAGTGGGGCACATATTTTATTTTATTTTTAACAGTTCTTTGTCCTTTTTTTTTCTACATGCCCTGGACTTGTGGATCCTGCGCATGGCAAGTTCAGTTTTTCTGCGTGGAAATGTGATGGTGGAGGAAGTCTAGTGAGGGACAGCGTAGAAAATATTGGAGTATACTCTTCCATCAGGTTCTAGCCACTTTCTTTTGGATCTCAATCTCCTTGAGTTCCTCCCTAGACACGTGCAGCTAGAGCATGGACCAGTTCTGTCTCCTGATGCTTAGGATTTCATGATGGTGGAAGGCACTTTTGCCTTGGCTCAGACTGTAACCTGCTCAAGCCATGATGCCTGTTCACGTGAAGAGTTCTGTTGCATAGTCCTTGTTTGGCTGGGACATTGTTATTTCGTCCTATTTTCTAGTTGCCTTGCTGGGAGGATGTCATTACCCTTGTCAAGCTCCTAGCACTGGTTGTGTGAATGATGGTAAAGACAACTAACCATTTGGGACACATGTGGGTCTTTTTCTGTAGATCCTTCTATGCTCATTCCACGTATGTGGCATCCCTAGAAACCACATCTCTTGGAGGCACTTTATCAAATAGTTTATCTTCCTTCTGGTTTTACTCTTCCGCATTTTACATGCAATACAGAGCGCTGCAACTGAAGGATGGGCTGAGCAGGTTGGGCATTGTTTTTTCTTGGTCATTTATGGTGGGGAGGGGTCTTAACTCAAGCCATTTGCACACAAATTTCTTTCAGTGTTGTCCTAGAGACCACTTTTCCTTCAAATTATTGTAGACCTTTGTTTTGGGGACTCCATACCCTAGCCATAACCTTCCTATGCCAAATTTGGTTGTGAGAAGAGTGCGGATGACCTAGCAGGCTGGAGGACAGTGGAGTGTGGGCTTGAGATGTTGTTGCAGACCCTGTCCATCTTGTTCTCGACTGCGGGAGCTTAATCAGGCACGATATTCTCTATACCATCGATTCTATGTTGTTATTTAAATGATTCTGACTCTCTTCATATAAATGTCTCATGTGATGGTATGCTGTTTGGTTTCCACTTCCCTTGCTCTTTCATATTTTTCTGGCATTAGAAATGATTGCGCTGGTTGAAGCCTTTTTTTTATTGTTTTCTGGGTTTTAATAAATATTAGTTGGGTGAACTTTGTTCTTAAGACTAATAAAACAAAAGAGGTGGGGGTCCTAGAATTAAAATTCCTAGTTCTTTGTGATGATCTCACGATTTGAATGTTTTATCAAACATTGTTGTTTGACGTAATTTTATAGTACCTGTTTCCTTTGGATACTTGTTTCGGTTCGAGATCTGTCGTTCTGGCTTAGGTTGGGTATTTGCGAAACAACAATTGAGTACTGTAAGTGCATTGTGTATAGGTGAATGATGTTATTCCTGTCTCTATCCTTTTCTTTTAGTCTGTTTTAGGTTTTAGTAACCCTTCTCGGTTGGCTTAGTGTGTGCTTAGCTTGACTGATTTTTGAATTAATCCAAGTTGGTATTACTCTCAAACTAGGTTAGTTGCTTTTGTTATTTGTAAATCCATTGAAGAACTATTTTATCCTTCTAGCATCATGTTTGATCTTCACAATTTTGTATCAGTTCATTTTCACCGTTTGGAGATTCTTGTCCTTGGAAGCATCTTCTCTCCCTTAGTCATTGTTGTATGTTTTGAGGAATGTAGTTGATCCTATGGAATGCCTCCATTAGACGTTACTCACATCTTTGGGATAGCTTAAAATGTCGGAGTAAATACTCCTTTTCGTACCTTGATTTTGTTTCACATATGTTGGAGGATACGAGATCTACTTGATCATTGTTGAGGAAGTTTTCAAATCTTAAAATTGGGATGTTGGTTTTATGCGTAAGAAATTACTCTACATTTTGCTCCTTAAAATGTTTAAATTTCATTCTCCTGTGACTTAGAGGTTGGGTGTATTTGGAAACTCATTGGTTGACTGGTTATTGTGATGCTTGTTGTGATACGACCTCCTTGCTGTCATTTTAGTAGAATGGTTATGTGTTGACCAGAAAGGTTGATGTCAACTTGTGTTGACGGCAGATCCTTTAGAAGCTATGTATTATGTGTTGTGCTCTTGTGAATGATTGAGTAAACCTCCTGTAAGATTTATAATGGTTATGTTTGGTCTTGTCAAGTTTGTCCTTTTTCTTAAGACATTCTCTTGATTAGAAGAAAGTTTAATAGAAGGATTGTTAGGATAGGATGTGGCCCATACTGGGTCATTTGTGCATTTCATCCCTTTTCTTTTCCAATTTATTTATTCTGTACTGATATAAAATTAACTGTTATAGGCACATCATCTTAATATTATTAAGTCATTTTGGTTTAGATATTCTCATGTTGATTGATTGTTCGGGATCTTACAGTGGAATAGTGAATCCTTGGCTTGGTGAACTAACTTAAACAAATAGGGACAGATCACGTTTGAAACTAATTTTCTTCTTGTAATTATTTTTTTTGTTTCGAAATGTTATCTTGTTAAAATGATGGTCATTATTGTGATATGGGTGGAATTCACTATGATGGTTTATTAACTTCTCCTATGAGAAAATGATAATTAAATAGAGTTAGTGCCTTCCTTTTTATTTTGACATTTTATGCTTTTGGACAACTCTTTAATTTCTCTTGTTTAGACTCTTGGATTATTTTCATAAGCAATGGTGCTTTTCTTCCTTGAAACAGTTAGATAACAACATATTGTCTTAATGTTATAGCTTTTATCGTGCTCAGTTCTTGCGAACTGACATGTGCTAACAAATGTGCAGGAGGATTTCCTGAGTAGAAAAGAAAAAAAAAAGGAGAAAAAGAAACACGTGTAGAAAGTGGATTCCAGCCTTCTTAGGAACTGCTATTGTACGAATGTTTTTCTTTTGTTTTAAAACATTGGTATGGAAATTGTGGAGACTATTTAGAAGGCATTGCATTATAATTTTGTATTGTCCTCATGTAGGTTGTTGTTATCATTTGAAAGTCAATTTGAGAAATATTATTGTCAATAAGATTAAATGAACTTGTTTTGACATGCGTATCCTTCATTAAATTTTCACTTTTTAGAATATGATTTATCCTTGAATTGTCAAACCTAATTCTAACTATCTAAACTCGAATCAACTTACATCGCTTTAGTTACCTTTGGTCATGTGTCGTTTGGTTGAGGACTATGTTTTGAATCTAGCAAAAAAAACAAGAGAAATAAATAGACCTTGTAATCCCACGTAAACTAATCAACAATATCTTATTGTGGTGAGTCCTTTAGAATGGTCTTAAGGTGAAATCAATGATTAAATATTGGAAGATAATAAAATTATAATAAATAAAAGGAACTTGATTACGAAACTCTTCGATCTATCTTACCCGTTGAAAATGTAAATAGTATACTTATGTCTATCTCTTCAAGTGAAGCCCAAGTGAAACCTCTAATATTTCTAGTTAGACTCTTGACCCCAATGAAATCTTTATTAAAAACTAATAAGATCTTAATGATGAATCCAAGATTTAGACAGTCATGTACTATAAAAAAATAAACAAATAAAAATTTAAAAAAATGACCGCTTGAAAAGGTAAAACATATATGTTTAAAATCACAATGTTGAAAACAGATTGATGAAGTTATGATCCTTGAGAAATTAAATGCCCTCCTAACCAATGAATAAGTTAATCAAGTAAATGATGCAACCTCTTGCCACCCAATAATTGGTTTACATTGTATATTAACATTAGCAAGGTAAGAAAAAATTATTTAAAGGAAACATGAATATCTGATTCTCCTAACATGATTCCTCTAGGAAAAGCAAAGAATTTAAGAGTACCTTATAGCTAAAACATGATTCTAAAGAAACTTTCTGTGAGAAGACCTTGTTTGTAAAATTACATATTTTGGATGAAACAATATGTCCTAAGTGTGTGCATCATGTTTATCTGTAACTAATATGGGTCCATGTTGTGGAAAGCATGTCATTGGTTGGTTGTATTCCTTATAGAACTTGTGTAGCGTTGTATTATTCTTCAAGAAAGTCGAAAAAAAATAAAAAATTATCATGGTATTTTTATTGTGTTGTTTAATGTGTTTGAGTTGGTGGGTGTTATTGTTTTGAACTTGGAACAAACTCCATCATGGAGAAGTAAGAGCTTGGCTCTTGGAAATGCTCTTCTTTCCTTTTTATGAATATGTAAATGGTTGTATGTTTGTTATTGCTTGTTGGTTGGTTTGGTAGACTACTATGAATGGTGTAGGAGAAGACTCTGGGGTATTCTTGTGGGGAGGTATAAGTGTTTTGGGGAGGTATAATTGTGAAGGGAGTTGGGATTCGGATTCTACCTTGTAAAAAAAAAAAAATGCATTTATTTACTCGTTATGGGGTGCCATAAGAGGTTGGGGAGGAATAAGGAAATTGGAGGAATAAGGGGGTACTTGGAGGAGGTATAAGGGCATTTCAGGGTTTTGGAATGATATATATTTTGGTGGTTTGTTCTCAGGTGGTGATATCCATTTCCCCTTGGGAGGCATAAGCATCATCTCCCATAGTTTCTTGCTCCTTTGGCTTGCAACATGAAACTTGGGTATTGTTTGTTGTTTTGTTTATGTGGTTGCAAACTACAGTTTTATTTTGGATTGTGTTTTGAATGAGAAATCTATCTTTGTGTTTTGGAAGCCTGTTATTGCCATGTGTTGAAAAGCATTTCTAATTGCAATATGGTTGGGGCTTTGGGGCCAATGAAGAAGGACGTATTATCCATTTTATTGGATGTCTTGGTTGGGTAGAGAGCATTTCCTTTCCCCCTGTTCTGTTGTGATCAAATATAAATAAAGAAAATGGAGGATATTCATGTTACTATTCTAGAGCAGAGGAAAAAGACAAATTTTCCAGTCCTTGTTGAGATTATTATAAATGTTTTCCACATTGAAGTGGATGACCTTGTAATATATTATTGTGATGAAGAGCTGATCTGTTTTGGAAATGAAATGTACATCTGAATGTGAAAGATAGACTCTGTAATTTGTTTTGTGAAAAGGAATGAGAAAGAAATATATTATGTAATCTGTAATTTAGGAAGAACACAGATTTTTGAAAGTCCCTGTGTGAAAATTATTTGTTTAACCTTTCCCACTTTGAAGTGGATGATCTTGTATATTATTCTTTTGGAAAGACTAACTCTGTTTTAGCTGATGAAAGTTGGTAATTTATTATGGAAAGAAGTATATCTTGCATTTAGTTCTGGAAATGACAAGATTCAGAAAGATTAAAACTGCATTCTGGTATGTTGTATGCATTGATGGAAGGAAAGATAAATATAGAAAGAATTTTTAATGTAGATAAACTTTGAATTAACCTAGAAGTCACTTTTGAATTGTTCATATGAAATAGACTTAGTCTCCAATTGGAAATGCGTAGATTTCTATTAATATACACTGTAGGAAACCTGAATGTTATGCCTCATAACAATCTACAAAAATGGGAAACAAGTTAGGAACATTAAAATGAACTAAGGAAGATTAAAATCCATCTTTACACCATTGTTTACTCAAAAAAATGTAACAGAACTTCTCCAATTGGGTAGGATTCAGAAAACACGTATGTTACAAAGTAATAAACAAAAATTATTTTCTTGTTTATACATTTTGATCGAACGAAATAGAACTTTGTAATATTGGATTAGAGTGAATTCATATTTTAAAGTTTGGTAAATGTAAATGGATCAATTCAAGTTGGAAGTTGTGGAGCTCTGTTAGATGATTTTCAAACTTGCAAATAATTATCAGAAAATGTACACAATGACCCTACAAACTAGCAAAGACATTTTAAACATTAATATAAGATAAGAAAGATCAAAACGATCCCAAACAAACTATAATACTTAAGAAATTTTCATTGAACCTTTCAAAATTGGGCTCAAACAATTTCTCAGTTGATTTTGCTATTAAATTGGGGAAATTCAAATTGATCTTCAATCAAACAATTTAACCCTTAAAATCTATCCTAAATTCTTCCAAGTGAAATCCTCTATGTCTATTTGGCATGTTGAGAAAGAATTAATGGAAAATTTGAACAAAATTGATAGGTAAAAATAAATAAAATTTCACTTTCTAAGTGACAGAAAAAATGTTTTAAAATTTATCATAATTAAATTCTTAAAGTTACTGTGTAAAGAGGACATTGAGAGATTTTGAGAAAGTCCTCATTTTCCAAAAACTAAGTTCTCTATCAAAAGTTATGGCCTTATGAATTTCTTACTTCATTTGGCTTCAAAAATATTCTAACTGTCAAGTTTAATTATTAAAATATTCTTGGTTGGACTGGCGGGCAAAATATTTCCTTTTTGTGCTTTTTTCCCAAAAGTGCTAAAGGCATTATGTCCCCCGTTGCTTCGCCAAACTTAAAACCATATTTTTTGTCAAAAATAATCTAAGTTCGAAAAAGGAAAATTTGGAAATTTTTCCCCCACGACTCTGTCGTCCCGCCCTTTGCTTTTGGAAGCATTTCCGCGGGCGCATGGGCCCGAAACCACAAACTTAATGATTTTTTTGAAATTCGGCAAAATTTCATAATCCTCCCCACTAGTCCACCACCCCACAGCTAATAAGGGACTACCACATGGCTTCCTTAGGCATCAATGGAAGATCAGAGTGCTTCTAACCCTAAAGTCTTCCCACTTCAAATTTTAAAGTTTTCCTAAGTTCTCCATTGCCTCGCCACACCACAACTAATGGTTGGCTGACACGTGGCATCTCTGAGCATCGACAGAAGAGTGGGTAAACTTGATCCCTTTTTCCCTATTAAGATAGAAGTGAAAAAATCCTCTTGGTCTCCGGCGACCCACCTTTCCACCCCGGTAAAAATATGAAAACGTGTCCCTTAACAGACTCGGGAAAACTTTCCTTCTTCAGGTGCGAGGTCCCACTGCGGACTTGCGGGGAGGGCAGGCATCATTGGCACTTTTTTTCCAAAGGGGCGAAGCACTATGTGTTATCCAAAATTCACCCCTCAAGGTAATTTTGATGACATGCATCAAATTATTTAGTCCCAAGCAAATATATTGATTCAAGAAAAAAAATCATGTTTCTGGGGTCCCCTCGGGTTCTTTCTAACTCTTCTGTCCAAGAAGAAAACCTAGCAAGTTTTAAAAATGTGAAAAAATTGAAAAAACAAGCTTGGGGCAGAAAAAATCATGAAAAATGGCTAAGTCCCAGTCTTTGCAACAGTCAGGACATGAGGGACATCTGGACGCAAACTGGCCGAAAGGCTACCAGGCAGTCTGTGCAGCATTTGGGACATCCAGGCCAAAGGGACGCGTGGGACGCGGAAATCCGAACTGGCCGAAAAATGAGAAAATTGACTAACTATTGAAACAGGCAGTCTGGGACATCTGAGAAATTAGTACGCGGAGGACACAAGTCAGCCAAAAAGACTTAAGGCAGCCTGGAATAGTTTTGGGCCGAACGTACGCGAAGTACGCGAACCGGCCGAACCGGGTGAATTGGGAAAATTTTTCCCAAGCAGTCCAGGACAAGCGGGACAAGAGTACGCTCATTCGGCTCCAGTCAGTCAATGCTCATTCCCGTCAAATGACAGAAAATGCCTGCTAAACCCAAAATAGCTTCCCGCACTCAGAAGGCCATAACTGTTGCATTTCTCAACAAAAACACACAAATTTGGTACCATTGGAATCGTGGCTCCGAGCCCGACGCACAACAATCAAGAAATTCTGGATTTGATGAGAGATTGATGAATTTTTTAACAAAACGTGGCCGGGTTCAGAACAGTGTTTTATTTGGTAGCTGGGAGTGCAATTAAGAGGCATGGTCATCATTCTTTCTCTGCTGCAGCACATGGGATAGTATGGGGAGCCTTTTGCAAGTAATATATAATCATTTCACTCAATTTAATGCCTCTTATAGGTGGTTGAAGGACATATTTTGGGATTTCCATTTTCCCTTCCCTTACCCTTCTCATTTTTTCTATAAATTGGAGTGTTGGGCTCATTGTAAAGAGAGAGTTTTTGGGTAGCAAAGCTCTGCCAAAATTTCTTTGTGAAGCCAGTGTGTTGCAAGCCCTTGCATGGTGATCCAGGCCCTTATCTTGTAATAGACTGAACTGTGCATATCATGAAGCAATAAAATATCAGTTTATGGATGTATCTTCCCCTGCTGTGTTTTCTTGCATTCATCTTGCCCCTTTAATCTTTCTACAAGAATATTGTGTCTATTATTATGTTCTTGCAGGGATCCATTATCATTGTGTAGGCTTGGAATATCGTTGTGAATGCATTTTGTGAGATTATGGAGAACTGTCATCACCTCTTCTAGTGTGCACTTTGCTTCGGTATTTCACGCATTTGGAGACTACCCTCACACCCTCCTTTTCTGGTGTATCGCCGCTTTAGTGTAGGCTTTCATTTTATGTATTCTCTCTCCCTAGTCCCTTGGAAATTTAGATTAGAACAATTATCTTATCCTGCATTAAAGATTGTGGCAGGTAGTTTAGGAGCAAGAACCAGCTTTCTCTGGAGGTCTATCTCAAGTAGTCCCACAACTTGGAGATAGTACCCATGTTATCCAATCACACCGTGAAAATATTTGTATAAACACAAGGGTCCTGATAACACTATGTTTTCTCCCCAGGCCCAAAATCTTCTGAGAAAATTTTTCCTCCAAATCCTGTAGGCCCGTGTTAGGGAAAATTTTCCTCCGAAGGCCCATAGGCCCGCTCTCGGGAAATTTTTCACCCCAAGGCCCATAGCTTGAGAAATATGAGGAGTTAGAAGGACTTATTTATATCACTGGAAAGGTGAAAAAATTTCCTATCTAATGGAAATGTTTTTAGGAAGTTTTGAGTGTGTTGAATATGAGAAAAATATGGTTGAATATTTTAAGTGAGTTTTGGGAGGGGGTAAGTGAGAATTTACCCTATTTTTTTTACTGTGTATTCTCCCCCTTTTAATTAGACCTTGTTAACTATTGAAACCTTATAAAATTAAATACATAGGGTATTTAATTGTTTTGGCTCTTCTTACCCCCTGAGTTTAATTAAGAATTGTTTGGCTTAGTGATAATCTAATTTTAAATGGTTAGATTATCACCTAAGGGAAATGTAATTGTGCTCAGGATAACTTTCACTCTCTTAGTGTTTTGTAAGGTGATTTGATAATTGTTGTAATGGACTCTGAAATTTTTGTTGTGAACACCTTTTAAAATATATATATATTCTATACTTTTTCTAACTAAACCTAGGTTGTTTTGGGTCTCAAGTGGGAGACTTTAGCGGGCTTTACACTTGGTATTAGAGCCATGGGTTCAAATCTTGGACCGTTGGGCACATTAGAAAACTTGAGACATGAACTGTAAACCTAGCACAGTTTTGAATCTAGAAAAAAACCTTGTTTGAAAATTGAAAAAAAAAAATGCATGAAGAAATATTACATTACTTTGTTCATTTCAACTACTAGAATTAAAATAATAATAAAATAATGAGTTGTTTGAATTGTTGTACTTTCTTAGCGTATTTTTTTCTAAATCCAAGTAACTAAGAATGTTAAATTAAATTGAGCTTTGTGAACTTCTAGTGTAGTGGAAAACTTGGTTCTCCTTTGAAAATGTATTGTTTTACAATTCCTAAATCTTGATTTAATTACATGATGCGTTAAGCCCTTTTGAGACCCTTCCTTATTGGAGTTGTTGGAATGATAAATTGTATGGTGTGATTCTCATGGTTGGACAATAGTGGTTTTGTTTTGGGGGCGGGAAGAGTTAATTAGAAGTTTTTTAGAGCTTCCATCCTTCAATGGTTAGGAAAGATGGTCTGGTTGTCAATTTTTCATGTATTTACCCATATGGGAGAGTTGACAGTAAGTCTGGGTGTAATTTATGACTGAATCATATGTATGTGTCCTTAGAACTGGCCTCGAGGTAGAGTACCCCTATTGACGACCATGAAGGGTTGTGGAGTGAATGTGGTGTTAAATTTTGTATTTTACATTTGTAATCTTGTGTTATTTTATCAAGGACCAACATCTTATTTTATGATTGATTTGAGAAGCTTTAAGGTTATTTTTTATTTATATTTATTTTTGCGAGAATTTTCAGACTTTACAATGTGGCTACTTAGCCACATTTCTTGATTGTGGATATTTCTTGGATTTTACTTTGACTGGTTACTTAGAGCTTGTGATTTGTTGGCTACTTAGCTAAATGTTACGTGATTCTCACTTGCATATTGTTGAGCTAGTTCTGCATTGTTACCTTTTGAAATTTTGTCGTATGAGGGTACACCTTAGGTGCCTGGAATGTCTTCTTAGGTGCTTAAATTTATGCCTTAGTTTTGGATGCATGGAACCTTGAGTGTGTCTAGGATCTTAGAGTAACTTTTTCATTGCTCGACCTTGCTAGATAGAGAACACGTTGTGTTGTGTGTTCTAGTTGGAAGTCTGTTAGCGGTGGTAGTGATTCTCTTACAATCCAATAAGATCTTGAACCTCTTCAGAGTAAAGGTGTATAATTTTATGTTGAGTAATTATGCTAGGATCGGATTGATTTTGGCTAATTGTGGATGTTAGTGGAAAAGTGTTTGTCTTCTAGTGGCTTCTCTTCGATGGCATGCTAAGTTTTATCACGATTTCCTTATTTCATTATATAAAGTAGTGACTTGTGGATTGTATGCATCTTGGTAATTATGGTTAGAATTAATCCCATTTGAGTATTGTGTGTAAATTAATTTTTTTTGTTTCCCTCTTGAGCTATAAATAATTCTACCCTTTCCTTAATTTTTTTAGTTACTATGAATAACACTTTATGACCTATTAATTTTGAATTACATGGAGACACTTATGGATGCTTTGAGTCTTTTGGACCATGCCACTGGTGATGTTAATGTAATTAGACCTTGATTAATTAATCTCGGTGGTATTTTATAATGTGGTTCTTCTTGCGAAACTGTAACTCTTGGTCATAAAGCCATGATGAATAGATAAGTTTATTATCTTCTTACATTGGATTCTTTCTAGTGAGTATGTGGTGTTCTTATAGTTAAAATGTTTCCTTGTCATTTTGATGTCTTGGTTGGTGGTATCATGTGGTAATATGGGTGTAAATTTAAAAAATTTCCTTGTCTTATTATGTGAGTAAAATTTTCTTGCCAAAACAACAAACATTGTTAAACCCTAGTAGATTAGTAAGAGTAATTATGCTTCTTTAATGGGCCTTCCTTGTAACTTCTTTTCATAACTTGTAGAACCCACTAGGTATGTTTTATGATAATTTTAATTAGTGGGAAAAAATATTGAAATATTGTGTGATCCATGTTGGTTGATTGTTTCCTAGTTCTTACATAATTAATAATGTGTTTTCTATGTTGAATGTCCCTTCTTTTCTTAGAATTAAAAATGTGATGTGTTGATTTACAACTCTCTCCCATAAAAGTAATAGTGTGATATGTTTACCCTTCCTTCTTATTAAATTTTTAATTGACAAGTTGACTCACCCAAACATCATAAAACTATAATTGAGGAAATTTGGCCTTGAAGCTTAACAAATAAATCGGAACATAAAAAGATAAAATGGTCCTTACTTTAACCTTGCTAGATTAATAGAAGAAAAAAAAATGTAGAGGAATAGAAAGGGAAAAACTTGTCCATCTACCTCCCCTAGGAGTGAAATAAATACTTTTTCTCTTTCCACATATACAAAATGGTGAGATATCATGCCCACCTCAGTGTTCCTTATAAAGAAAACTTGTGATGTCATAATAGGAGGAAGTTTAATTAAGAAAACTTGTAACAGAATGTGCTTAGAAAATGAAACTACCACTTTTGACTTAATTAGTTGAGTTATAAAATAAGTCAGATTTATGTTTATTGAGTGCAATGTATAGTTGAACTTGTAGTTATTTCACCTACCCAGAATCGTGAAACACCTGTGGATAGTAAAGTGTTCTAGTTTCTTGGTACATTCTTGTTCATAGATGTATGTGCCTTTCTTTGTGGGAGTTTTTGGTCAACACACCCTTATTGTCCTGTAGCTCGATGAGTGTGAGTTGTGGTATTTTTGGATTGAGACTTACCTCTTGTGTAAGAAGTAACCTCCTTGCGTGTTATCTTGTCCTTGGAGACCTAAGTTAGTGTAATTTTAAGGCAACACATGTTAAGGATATAAAATAACTTTTGGAAGTATTATTTTCTTCATATTTTCTTGGGTCACCTTGTTACTCTGTCCCCTTTGCCATTAGGATGGAAAGTGCAAGATGATGTTATTAGCTTTCATCACGATGCACCTTGGATTGTAGTTATACCCCCTTTTTACTTGCTTTCTTCCTATCTGTCTTGAATGCTTCTTGGTGTTTCTTGTTCTCTCCTTATGGTTATTCCGAGCTTGAGAAGGAAATACAATTAGTATATCCCATTATGTTATAGTGTATGGTGCTTCTCATATTGTTATGTTAGCTACTAGTGGAGTTGTTTACTAAATTTTTGACGTCTCTAATTTGGTTAGTGTTTGTCTTTGATATTTTTTTTAGTGTGTAAGTCTGTGTTTATGAAAACTTGTGATCTTTAATTCTCTTGTATTACCATGAAAAAAAAATATGATTGTACCCTCTCGAGTTATATAAGTGCTTCCCGTGAAAAGTTCCTCAATTTTAAATGTTTTGCTGATTTAGGTTTCCTTCCTTGTTGATGAACCTCATCTTGTGTGACTTCAAATTTTGGGACCTTGAAGAAACATGTCTCTCATACAAAATTTTGGCATTTTTTGATTCTTCTAGCCTTGTCTAAACAACGAACTATGAAAGCATAATTTAACCTTAGTGGAAACCTTAATTTTTGTTACTGTAGTATGTTGCATTCCTTGGGAAACTATGTGGTCTTTCTCAAAATCATGGAATTCTCCTTATTATTCCTCTACTTGGTGGTTACTCTTAAGACTCTTTTGAACTCTTCATGTTATATTCTTATGTGTTGTATCTTGGTTGATAGCGTAAAGTTACTCTCTAGATTTAAATGTTCGTAGGATTGCATGAAGAAAGTTTAGAACTCATCCATTACAATATCCCTTCTTATTTTTAAATTACATTGGACCAAAATTGGCATCTATAGATCCACACTTGTTTGACTCAAGAAATCTCATAATGGAGTGATCCTTTTTCTATTGCATTTGTTCCTATCTCTCTTTCCAGTGAATTTTAGGAGGAAGTCGATTCTAAGGGGAGGGGGATGTAGTGCCAACTTCCCTTCAACACTTTTGATATTTATCATGATATTGTTGACTATATTATGGACATTATTATAGTTTTGATTTAGCATGGTGTTAGATTTTAGATCATGGACTATTATTGACTCTGATTCACATATGGTGCATGATGATTGTTAGAAACATTTTATATAGATGTTGAAATGTTGTTGGACAAGGTTATAAATATATTTAAGGATGTTGTTAGGACATGTGATATTTGTATCTATTGAACAGACCTAGAAAATTGAATTAAAATTGATGATGATATAGTTGTTAATGAAATCGTAAGTGATATTGTTTATTGTTTGGATGTTGTTGTGATTCACACACACACACACACACACACACACATATATATATATTGATGATTTTGAAATTATATTATATTCATTTGGATGTTCTGATATGGCCATGAGGCCTAAGGAGGTATTGTGTTTTGTAGGTTTAAATATCACAAAAAACATCAGGGGATTGGCCAGAGGCCGAACCAGGTATTGGAATTTGTAGATTAAAATATCACACAAACATCACCATTGGAGACCAACTTTTATTGTTTGTTTTCTGTGATGTGTGTGTGTGTGTGTGTGTGTGTGTGTGTGTGTGTGTGTGTGTGTGTGTGTGTGTGTGTGTGTGTGTTTGATTTTTGTTAGGGATTCCCATGGGGGGATCACCTTTAAATGTGATCAAGGGACTTTATGTTTTTATTTTATTTAGTCCTTTGTTAATGTTGTATTTGTTTTATAAGTGATGTGTTCCGCTCTTATTTAAATAAATTGTGGTAAACTAATATGAGTAATCATATTGGTAAATATTAATTACTCAAATTGGGAAATAAGAAAGTAATTATTGGAGTTGTTGGCTCTTGTATTAAATTTTGTGAGATAAGTGTAAGTAATGTGTAAGTGATGTGTAAGTTAATTTTGGAGTATGAAACACTCCACCTTCTTTTGAAATTTGAAATTTTCCTTGGAGGCTAATTTTGGAGGATTTTGGGACAAGTTAAACTTGTCCCATACCTCTTAAATTTTCATACCAACCTTACCTATGGTTGGAGAGTCTAAATCTATCCTTCATTATGCATTTTTTAAAGTGAAGTTGTAAGTTGTAATTGCACTTTCTTACATGTTTTTAATTTCAGTCCTTTGGGGTGTGGGCTTGTTTTGGAGTGTGTAAGTAAGTTGTCATTTATTCACCCACCTATTTATTATGCCTTGGAGATTGAAGTTGACTTATGAGTTGGAGTTGAGGATGAGTGATGTGGCATCCTACTTAGATCCACCTCATCCTCTTCTATTCCCTCTTCTATATATTTGAATTCATTTTCTTATTTTTGGGTTACACTCTTTTGGTTACTTCACCTTGCATTGCTTCATGTTGGCTGACATATTTTGTTTTTGAGAGCTCTTGCTTTTGGAGAATATTGAGGATTTGTTGCATACTTGTTGATTGTTGATGTCTTGGGTTGTTTTGCATTAGAGAGCTTGTTGTTTTAAATTTGGAAAAAACTATATCATGGAGAGGTAAGAGCTTGGATCTTAGATCTTCTTTCCTTTTTATGAATATGTAAATGGTTGTATGTTTTTTATTGCTTGTTGGCTAGTTGGGTAGACTACCTATGAATGGTGTAGGAGAAGACTATGGGGTATTCTTGTTGGGAGGTATAAGTGTTTTGGGGAGGTATAAGTGTGGAGGGAGTTGAGATTTTGGTTTCACCTTGTAAAAATTAATAGAATGCATTTCTTTACTCGTTATAGGGTGCCATAAGAGGTTGGGGAGGAATAAGGAAATGGGAGGAATAAGGGTGTACTTGGGGGAGGTATAAGGGCATGTCAGGGTTTTGGAATGATATATATTTTGGTGGTTTGTTCTTAGGTGGTGATACCCATTTCCCCTTTGGAGGAATAAAAAATATCCCCCATAGTTTATTTCTCCTTTGCCTTGCATGATGAAACCTGGGTATTTTTTGTTGTTTTGTTATTGTGGTTGCAAACTGCAATTTTATTTTGGACTTTGTTTTGAAAGATAAATCTATCTTTGTGTTGTGGATGCCTGTTGTTTCCATGTGTGAAAAGCATTTCTAATTGTAATATGGTTGGGGCTTGGGTGCCAATGAAGAAGGATGACTTCTCCCTTTCATTGGATGTCCTAGTTAGGTGGAGAGCGTTTCCTTTCCCCTTGTTTTGTTGTGATCCAATTTAAAGAAAGAAAATGGAGGATATTCATGTTACTGTTCTAGAGCAAAGGAAAAAGATACGTTTGAAAATCCTTGTTGAGATTATTCTTATTGTAACCCTTTCCCACTTTGAAGTGGATGACCTTGTAATATATTATTATGATGAAGAGCTACTCTGTTTTGGAAATGAAATGTACATTTGAATGTGAAAGACAGACTCTGTAATTTGTTTTGTGAAAAGGAATGAGAAAGAAATATATTATGTAATCTATTTTGGTGAATGAAAAAGGAAGTTGTAAAAGAATTGTTGACTTCAATAGAAATTATTTTTTACCAAAAAAGATATTTTTTTCATTGGAAATTTGTGATTGAAATGTATTATGAAGTCCCTGTTTGAAATACTGGAAAATAGTGTATGAAGGAATGCTAGATTACTTTATTTCCTTTAGAAATGTATGATTCGAAAATTAGAACCGTATTCTGTTTTTCCATGCATTGATGGAAGGAAAGATAAATATATTAGAATTGGAATGGAATGAACTTCACAACCTAAATTGATTTTCAATTAGAAAATGAAATAGAGTAGTCTTTGTTATGAAATACATAGATTTCTATTTAGAACCACTGTAAAATCTGCATTTATGCCTTAGAACAATCTACAACAATGGGAAATGAGTTAGGAACATTGAAATGAACTAAGGAAGATTAAAATCCATCTTTAAACCAATGTTTACTCAAAAAAATGTAACAAAACTTCTCTAATTGGGTAGGAGTTAGAAAATACGTATGTTAGAAAGTAAGAAATAGAAATTGCCTTCTTGTTTCACCATTTTGATTGAAGGAAATAGACCTTTTTAATATTGGATTAGAATGAATTAATTTTTTAAAGTTTGGTAAATGTAAATGGATCAATTCAAGTTGGAAGTTGTAGAGCTCTATTAGATGATTTTCAAATTGGCAAATAATTATAAAATTTTTTACAAAACAACCCTGCAGACTAGGAAATACATTTCAAACATTAATACATGCTAAGAAAGATCAAAATGATCTCTAAAATACATTCAAACATTAATACATGATAAGAAAGATCATAATGATCCCAAACAAACAATAATACTTAATAAATTTTCATAGAACCTTTCAAAATCGGGCTCAAACAATTTCTCAGTCAATTTTGCTGTTAAATTGGGGAAATTCGAATTGATCTTTAATCAAACAATTTAACCCTTGAAATGTATCCTAAATTCTTCCAAGTGAAATCCTTTATGTCTATTTGGCGTGTTGAGAAAGAATTAATGTAAAATTTGAACAAAATTCATAGGTAAAAAAAATACCAGTTCACTTTCTAAGTAACAGTAAACGTAGGTTGTTCTTGGGTCTCAAGTGGGAGATGTTAGTGGGCTTTACATATTAGCTAATAAGATCTAAAAATTTGCATCCCTCAAATGCACATGAAAATATGATTAAAAAAAATGCTGAGGTATCAGCTAGCGACCACTAAGCTCTAAAAATTGGAATCCCTTGAACACATAGGAAAATATGATTTAAATAAATAATTCTTGTTGAGGTATTATCTATTGACTACTAAGCTCTAAAATTGGCATCCCTGGAATGCATTATAAAATACGATTAACAACACTATTTTTGAGCTATTGGCTAGTTGCGGATACAGTCCAAAAAAATTTCATCATTGGAATGTATAGGAAAATATGATTAAAAAATATTCATGTTAAGGTATTAGCTCACAGCCATTAAGCTCTAAAAATTGGAATCCTTGGAATGCATAGTAAAATATGATTTAATTTTTTTTTATCATGTTGAGGAATTAGCTAGCGATGGCTAAGCTCTAAAAATTGGCATCCGTCGAATGCATAGGAAAATATGATTGAATTTTTTGCTGTTGAGGTATTAGATGACGAATGCTAAGATCTAAAAATTGGCATCCTTAGATTGCACAAGAAAATAAGCTTTAAATAAAAAATTCCTGTTGAGGTATTAGTTAGTGACTACTAAGCTCTAAAAATTGGCATTCATGAAATGCATAAGGAAATATGATTTAAATTAAAAAATCTTGTTGATGTATTAGCTAGTGACCCCTAAGATCTAAAAATTAGCATCCCTGGAATGCATTAGAAAATATGATTAAAAGAAATCATGTTGAGGTATTATCTAGCGACTGCTAAGCTCTTAGAAAACATTGGCATCCCTGGAATTCATAGGAAAATATGATTAGAAAAGCATGTTTCAAAAAACTTCTTGTTGAGGTATTAGCTAGTGACCGCTAAGCTATAAAAATTGGCATCCCTAGAATGCATAGGAAAATATGATTTAAATTTATTTATCCTATTGAGGTATTAACTAACAACCATTAATCTCTAAATATTGGCATCCGTAGAATGCATATGAAAATATGATTAGAAAAAAAATTCCAGTTGAGGTATTAGCTAGAAGCCACTAAGCTCTAAAAATTGGCATCCCTAGAATGCATACAAAAATATGATTTAAAAAAATTATGTTGTTGAGGTATTAACTAGTGAGCACTAAGCTCTAAATATTTGTATCCTTTGAATGCATAGAAAAATATGATTATAAAAAAATGTTATGTTGAGGCATTATCTAGTGAGTACTAATTTCTAAAAATTTGAATCCATGGAATGCACAACAAAACATGATTTAAATTTGTTTTCATCCTATTGAGATATTAGCTAGTAACCGCTAAGCTCTAAAATTTGGCATCCTTGGAATGCATAGGAAAATATGATTATAAATTTTTTTGTCAAGGCATTAGCTAACGACCTCTGAGCTCTAAAAATTGGCATCCTTGGAATGCATAGGAAAATATGATTATAATTTTTTTGTCGAGGCATTAGCTAGCCATTGCTAAGATCTAAAAATTGCCATTCCTGGAATGCATTGGAAAATATGATAGAAGGTTTTTTTTTCTTGTTGAGGTATTAGCTAGAGACTTCTAATATCTAAAAACCTGGCATCCCTTGAATGCATAGGAAAATATGTTTATAAAAAAATATATTATTAAGACATTAGCTAATAACTCCTAAGCTCTAAAAAATATCAGATAGTTAATATAGAGGCATAATAGAGGTAACGAATATGAGAATCTGAAGTTTTCCATTCTCACACAGTTAAAATAGAGGCAAAATAGAGGTAACGTATATGACAATGGGAAGATGCCCATTCTCACTCAATTGATATAGAACAAGAATAGAGGTAATAAATATGAGAATGAGTATTTTATCATTATCAAATATTTAATATATAGGAAGAATAGAGGTAATGAATAATAGAATGGGAAGATTCACATTCTCAGACAATTAATATAGAGGAGAAATAGTGGTAACAAATATGAGAATGGAAAGATGCCCTTTCTAACACAATTAATATAGAGGAAGAATACAAGTAAAGAATATGATAATGAGCAAATGTCCATTCTCACAAATTTAATATAGAGGAAGAATAGAGACAATGTATATGAGAATGGGTAGATGATAATTCTTAGACAATTATTATAGAGGTAGAATATAAGAAATGAATATAATAATGGGTATATACCCATTATCACATAGTATAGAGGTAGAATATAAATAATGAATATGAGAATGGGAGATGCCCATTCTCACACAATTGATATAGAGGTAGAATAGAGGTAAAAAATATGAGAATAGGTAGATGCCCATTCTCACACAGTTAATATAGAGGTGTAATATAAGTAATCAATATGATTATGGGCGGATGACTATTCTCATACAGTTAATATATAGGTAGAATGGAGGTAACAAATAATATGACGATGGGAAGATGTCCATTCTCACACAGTTAATATAGAGGGATAATAGAGGTAACGAATACGAGAATGGGTAGATGTCCATTCTCACACAATTAATAAAGAGGTGAAATAGAGGTAACAAATATGAGAATGGGCAGATGTTCATTCTCATAAAATTAATATATAGGAAAAATAGAGATAATGAATATGAGAATCAGAAGATGTCCATTCTCAAATAGTTAATACAAATGTAGAATAAACATAATGACTATGATAATGAGAAGACATCCATTCTCGTACAATTAATTTAGAGGTAGAATATAGTTAGCAAATTTGAGGATGGGAAACATTCTTAGACAATTAATATAAAGGAAGGATATAAGTAACAAATATAAAAATGGGAAGATTCCCATTCTTGCATAGTTAATATAGAGGGAAAATATCAATAAAATAAATGAGAATAGGAAAATTACCATTCTCGCTAAGCTAATATAGAGGAATAATATATTGTATATAGAGGTTATTCCTAATATTATCATGTAAATAATACTATGAGTTGAGTTTGCGAGTGGCTATATCTTTGTAAAAGTTATACACATAAATTGTAATATGTATGTTTTATTATTCTAATACCACTATAAGCATTTAAATGCATCTAAATCAATGAACTCATTATGAAAATTTGATAACATAAAAAATAAAATACAGGTTAATGGTTAGTTTTATAATTTTTCATTTTAATACCTTTTCTAAAATTACTTTAATTTTCAAACTTATCTATAACACCAATGTAAACAAATACATTTCCATTCTATAGAAAAGAAAAATGTAACCTTTTGTATTGATATATATGTAGTTAAAAAAATTACAACATATGTTTCAAGGTATTTGAAATCGATAATATGAATAAACATAAACATTTTTGTTTTCATATATGTCTAATCATTAATTAGGAATGATGATAAAAAGAAACTTATCAGTTCTATTTAATTGAACTTGTTAATTATTTTATAGACTATAGATAAATATAATTATTGTGGTGGATGACAAAGGATTTGGATGGATTGGATATAGAGATTACGAAGATTTGGAAGTTCAACATAAGAAACTTATAGTAAGTAATTTTTGTTATAAATAGGCCCCTTTTTTGATAAAAATGGGAAATTCAAAGATTCAGTTTATAATAAAGTGTTTCTATGATTTCCACTCGAAGAGATAGACAAAAACATAACTCAACTTCAAAAATAGTAAACAAATATATTTCCATTCTATAGAAACAGAAAAGTGTAACCTTTTGTATTGATATATATGTAGTTAAAAAAATTACAACATATGTTTCAAGGTATTTGAAATCGATAATATGAATAAACATAAACATTTTTGTTTTCATATATGTCTAATCATTAATTAGGAATGATGATAAAAAGAAACTTATCAGTTAATTATTTTATAGACTCATAGATAAATATAATTATTGTGGTGAACAAAGGATTTGGACTGGAAGTTCAACATAAGAAACTTTTAGTAAGTAATTTTTGTCATAAATTTTTTTGATAAAAATGGGAAATTCAAAGATTCAGTTTATAATAAAGTGTTTCTACGATTTCCACTCGAAGAGATAGACAAAAACATAACTCAACTTCAAAAAATAGTTACAGAGATAGAGACAGAAAATGACAGTACTGGATTTAATAAAAACATATTTTTGTATCACAGGTATTTATTCTAGTCAGTTACAATTGTAACTATATTATTTTTTGTATTTTTTTTTTCTATTAGTTTAAGCATGGAAGGGAAAAACATGTTTGTTACTATTTTTTTAATAAAATGTTTGGATTATGTTTGTGTGTTGTTAAATTTAAACATGTAAATTTAAAATGTTTCATTTCTATTTAAAATAATAGTTTTTTTAATGCATTTTTTGGAATTAGAAGTAAAAAAAATAACAAACGAGATATAGGAAATACACGGATAACCTCCTTTACAACTGATGTACCCCGTATGAGAAAACTGTGAAAAATCTGTGGAATATACTTTTATATTGTTATATCTTCATCTTTCTCCTACTAAATTTGTGTATCCTCATCTTTCTCCTAATAAATCTCTGAATGAAAAATACTTAGCCATAAAATTTCTATCTTATGTTTGTTTGATTTTAAATTTAAACATGAAAACCAAACAATATTTCATTTCTATTTAAAATAAAAGATATGGTTTTTGAATTTTTGGGCATTTAAAGTAAACACAATATAAAACAACATATATAAAATTTTTTGGATAACCTCATCTACAACTGATGTTTTTCGTGTGATAAATCTGTGAAAACTCCATAAAATTTACTTCTCTATAGCTATATCTTCATATTTATCCTGCCAAATCTTTGTATATTTGTCTTTCTCCTTCTAAATCTCTAAATGAAAAAAAATTGGCATAAAAGAGAAAAAGATGAAACTTGAACCATTCACAATCAATATTTTATAATGTACACAACCATGAACAATTACCTCCTAAAACTAGAACGCATAAATTTTAAATTTTGAAACAATCCTCCCATAATACATGTCACATCTACAAAACGTTAATTTTGAAAACCTTGTCATGAAAAGTGTACTTATTACTTCCGTAATAAATAATTGATAGATAGATACGTGAATTTCTAAAAGTTTCAAAATGATGTTGCCAAAAAAAGCCAAACTAAAAAATAAATTAATTAACGCTCAATTTTTTTTAACTATACTACAAATTTAATCTTTATATAATTAGAAATAAAAGGATTTCAATTAAATATAGATGACAATAATGATATTAGTAATAATTAATAATATTTAATTACAAGTAAAAATATCCTATCCAATAATATTACTATTAAATTACTAATAAATTTCAGCTAATATTTACTAATAAAATACTAATAATATCTAATATTAATAAAAATATATATAATAAATTTAACGATAATAAAAAATTATTTAATTACTAACATTACTTAATAATAGTAATAATTAATAACAAGGAATAATATCATATCAAATAATATTACGAATAAATTTCAAATAATAATTACTAATAATATACAATAGTAATGAATAATATATAAGAAAACATAAAAAATAATTTAAAAATTAATTGATTAATAATAGCAATAAAGAATAACAAGCTATAATATCCTATCAAATAATATAATACTAGTAAATTTCACATAAGATTTACTGATAAAATACTAATAACATTGATTGATGGTAGTAATGATTAATAATATTTAGTTAGAAGTAATAAGATCCTATCAAACAATATTACTAGTAAATTTCAAATAATAATTCTAATGAAATACTAATATTAATTAATTATATATAAATAATAAATAATATTACTTAACAATAATAAAAGTTAATTAATTAATAATTTAATAAATTTAAAATAATATTATTAGTAAACTATTAATAATAGATAAAAATTATCAAGTAATAGGTAATATATGCAACATTGAATGGGCATATACCTATTTTAAATAATCTCCTCAGACAAAATAGAGATGGAATACATATATTAATCTCTATAAAATAAATGAGAATCAACAGCTGCCCATTCCAGACAACTAAAGGATTTCACCTCAATATCAAGGCATAATATTTGAATAGTGAAATCTAAAATCTTATGAGAATCGGTAGCTGCCCATTCTATACAACATGAAATTGCAGCATTTATTCTTCTGCTAGTATTTTCCCTTTATTTTTCTTTAATATGATAGAGGTTAGAATATGTATATATCCATTCTTATGCAGTTCATATAAACAAGGACAAATAGAGGTTCCATTTTTAATTTGCATAGAGGTTCACTTCAAATATAGAGGCATGATATAAGTAACAAATATGAGAATGGGAAGATGCCTATTATAATATGAATGATATAGAGACAAAATAGAGGTAATTAATAGTAGAATGGGAATATGCCCATTATCAAATAGTTAATATAGAGGTGATGAAATTATATGAGAATGGGAAAATGTTCATTCTCAGACAATTAATATAGAGGTGAAATAAAGCTAACGTATATGAGAATGGATATATGCCCATTCTATTACAGTTAATATAGATGTGGAATACAAGTAAAAAATAAAAGAATGGGAATATGCCCATTCTCATATAGTTAATGTAGAGACAAAATGGAGGTAATAAATATCAAAATGGAAAGATGATCATTCTCATACAATTAATATAGCGACAAATTATATGTAGTTCAAATATGAGAATGAACAAATGCCCATTCTCACACAGTTAACATAGAATTAAATTTATTAGAGGTAATGAATATCAAAATAGGTAGATGTTCATTCTTACCCTGTTAATATAGTCTAGGCTGAATAAAGGTAACAAATCTGAGAATGAGGATACACCCATTCTTAGAAAGTTAATATAGAGGTAGAATAAAGGCAACCAATATGAGATTGGGAAGAATAAGGGTAAAAAATATGAGAATGGGTAGATACCTATTCTCGCATGGATAATATAGAAGAAAAATAGAGGTAAAGAATATGAGAATGGGAAGATGCCCATTTTCCTACCTTTATATTAACTGTATGAGAATGGGCATCTACACATTCTCATATTTGTTGCCTCTATTTTGTCTCAATATTAAGTGTATGGGAATGGGCACCTTCCCATTCTCATATTCATTACCTCTATTATTTCTCTATATTAACTGTATGAGAATGGGCATCTTCCCATTCTCTATATTACCTATGAGAATGGACAGATGCCCATTCTCATACAACATTTATGAAGAAAGAATAGATGCATCTATATCAAGGAAATAGATATGATTGGTGAAACTATTTGCAAAGTAAAAACGTAAAATATGTGAACTTTTAATCTTAATGTATGTTTCATATAAGAAAATGCTAAAACATAAACTCTATTATTTCTCTATATTTTCCTTTATGAGAATGGTTAGTATAGGCATATTTTCATTCTCATATGATTAATATGGAGCAAAAATATAGGTTTTATTTTTAATTTGTATAGAATGGGCATCTTCCCATTCCAAATATTATGATAATTACATTATAACATATATTCTTACTATATTATTTTCCCTATATTTTCCTTTACTATGATATTTTTTTAATTAGATTAGTTAAAAAAGCATCTTTTGAAGGGATCGATAACCCTGTACAAATCGAGAGATAAGCTTCAAGGAAAAAATGTGAAACAACAAGGAACAAGGCCCAACTTGGCCAAAGATGAAACAAAAAAGAAAAACCAAAACCCCTAAGAAAGGCCCCCCAAATAGGAAAGACAAAGAGACTTGGACCACCTACCACGAGTAAACCTAGATACCATGGCACTGCCCACTTTCAGATGTGAGGCTCATATTTGTAGAAGAACATCCAGCTTTACCTTTCTTTTTCTTTTTCACCACCTTCCAACCATCTCCCTTGTAAGGATCCATATACTCAACATGGTGGACAGGTAGTTGAATAATAAGAAGCTCCTTCTTATTTGAATTTTGAATCTACTTAGGACTAGGAGGACGCAGTGATGAAATCCCACCATAGTACCATATAATGATTAGCCAAACTAGTGGGGGAATTAACATCCTCATAAGACTCCTTGATTAGTTTATCCTTAGCATTAGCAATATCCTTTCTTGAATCATTATCCTCGAGACCATAAACAAATATATTTTTCAGATTAAAATACTTCCACCAAGAGACCCTCCCTTTAATATATTTTTTAACCATATGAAAATAAGATGCCAAATGACCCAGAGAAAATAAAGTTCTACATCTAAAAGGAAACCATTCATAATCTAAATTTTGTGTCCAAATCAAATCCTTGACATTGAGATATATAGTAGCTGGAAAGTCATCATTCATGTCCATATCCACCAATATACAAGCATAGGTGGTATCAAAGGACTCAAATTTGGGGTCAATGGCTAATAAATTACCAAATACATCACCTAGAGCTCTGAAGAAATCCTCACTTCATTTAAGTGCAGGGGAAGATAGGGTAGATGCATACAAAATGGTCTAGAATTAAAATTTTAAGTAGAAGGGTTAAACTAAGAGAACCATGGATTCATGAGGAGAGGATGGGATTGGAATTCCCAAATTTTCCTGAAATTATCTCCTTATCATAAGAACTGTCAAAAGGTATTAGGAAAATGCCATAGGTAGAGGGATAAATATTTACTTTTCCTTCAATGAGGGGACACCATTGTTCAGAAATACAGTTGTGTAAAGCAGGGAGCCTAGGGAAACCATTACTAAACCTGTAGATCAAACCCCTCTGCTGAAAATAATCAATAGTCTCTGTAACCTCAACCCCAAAGGAAACCATGGGCATCATTTTAGAAGGAGGGCAACACCCATATTTAGCAGTGGAAAGGAAATATTTAGCGCCAATCACCACTCCCAGGATAGCCCCAATCACTCCCCTATTAGGGCCATTTGCTTCCCTGCCTCCACCATAACCCACATCCCAAATATTTCCTAAAGTGACACCCTAAAAACCTCTCACTCCATCTGCAGCCTTCAAACCATTTACCCTTAATAGACCGAATGAGGCCGTAGGGGACAAAACTACATGAATAAGATTGAAACCAGAGGCCCCATGACCCAACACTCCCTCTCCCAGATGGTGGTATGCCTAGAACAACTAGACTGAAAAACACTAGTGTCATTTGATCCCATGTTAATGCTCCACCGAGCATTGTTAGGGTTTTGGGAGCCTTCCTGTGTATACCTCGACAACATCGTATTAAATTTAAAAATAACTAACCCTTTGATTTTATTTGACTTACTTACTATGATAGTGGTTAGAATAGTCATATATCCATTCTTATACAGTTCATATAGAAAAGAACAAATAGAATTTACAGTTTTATTTTGTATAGAGTTTCCCTTCAAATATAGAGGCCAAATAGAAGTAAAAAATATGAGAATAGGAAGATTCCCATTCTCATACGGATAATATAGATACATAATAGAGGCAACATTTATGAGAAAGGGAAGATGCCCATTCTCAAATAGTTAATATAGATGTAGAATAGAGGAAACAAAATTATATGAGAATGGGCAGATGACTATTGTTAGACAATTAATATAGAGGTGGAATAGAGGTAACAAATATGATAATGGGAAGATGCCCATTCTCATTCAATTAATATAGAGTCAAAATATACGTAATGAATAAGAGAATGGGTAGAAGCCCATTCTCATATAGTTAATATAGAGACATAATAGAGGTATCAAATATGAGAATGGGAAGTTTCCCATTCTCATAAAGTTAATATAGAGGTAAAATATAGGTAACGAATATGAGAATGGGAAGATGTCCATTGTCACATAGAATTATTAGAGGCAATGAATATGAGAATAGGTATATTCCCATTCTCACATTGTTAATATAGTCTAGGAAGAATAAAGGTAACAAGTTGTAGAATGGGAAGATGTCAATTCTTAGACAGTTAATATAGAGGTAGAATAGAGGTAACAAATATGACAATGGACAAATTCCCATTCTCACACAGATAATATAGAGGCAAAATAAAGGTAACAAATATGAGAATGGGCATCCCTGGAATGCATAGGAAAAGATGATTTAAAATTTTTTATCCTGGTGAGGCATTAGCTAGTGATTGCTAAGGTCTAAAACTTGGCATCCATGGAATGCATAGAAAAAATATGATTTAAAAAAGTGTATCATGTTGAGGTATTTGCTAGTGACCGCTAAGCTCTAAAAATTTGCATCCATGGAATGCATAGGAAAATATAATTTTAAAATTTATTTTACTATTGAGGAATTAACTAGCGAATTCTAAGCTCTAAAAATTTGCATTCCTAGATTGCAAAGGAAAATCTTATTTACAAAGTTTATCATGTTGATGTATTAGCTAGTGACCACTACGCTCTTTAAATTAGCATCCCTGGAATGCATAGAAAAATGTGATTTAATTATTTATCCTACTGAGGTATTAGCTAGCAAATGTTAAGTTCTAAAAATTGGCATCGATGGAATGCATAGGAAATTACAATTTAGATTTTTTTATTGTTGATGAATTAGCTAGTGACCGCTAAACTCTAAAAATTGGCATCCTTTTTTTGCATAGGAAAATATGATTTTAAAAAATTATGCTATTGAGCTATTAGCTAGTGATGGCTATGCTCTAAAAATTTACATCCCCAAAATGTATAGGAAAATATGAAATTATTATTTTTATCTTGTTGAAACATTATCTAGTGACCGCTAATTTATAAAAATTTACATCCCTTGAATGTATAGAAAAATATGATTGATAAAATTTATCTTGTTGAGATATTAGCTAGCGATCTCTAAGCTCTAAAAAATGACATCCCTATAATTTTGAGGAAAACATGATTTTTGTTTTGTTTTGAGGAATAACCGCTAAGCTCTAAAAATTGGCATCCCTTGAATGCATAAGAAAATATGATAAATTTTTGTATCTTATTGATGTATTAGCTAGCGACCGCTGAGCTCTAAAAATTAATTCTATTATGCCCATTTTGTATATATATTAGTAATGTTGTGCCATTGTATTTTTTTCATACATTAACTCTATGAGAATGGGCATCCCAATATATCCATTATAATAACATCAAAGTATATAATCAAAGTATGCCCATTCTAAATATATTTCTATCATTGTTGCTTTTATGATAAGGGACATATTATGGCTTAAAAAAATAGTATAAACACACATAAAGTAATCAACCTCTATGGCTATATGATAATGGGAATCTTCCCATTCTAATTTTTTTTTTACATGTATTTTACTCATTTTACCTAAATGTTTTGTTTACAAGAATGGTTATAGTGCGTAGTTTCGGAGATAAATATTTTCAGTACCAAAGATTATAACAAGAAAATGGATCTTCTTACCACTACCCCTTTTTAAAAAATTCCATTTATTGATGGTGCTGGATATTTGGAAAGAAGGGCTGAGTAATGGTTTGTTGAAGTTACAAATCCTCATAATTATTACAATGATCTGTGGTTGTGTAATTATTTGTTAGAAGAATATCAACCAATTGGTATTATTTTGAACCTAAAGTGTATAATATATACTATTGTACTTGGTCAAGTGCAAAACATAAAAAACACTAGAAGAACATGCTCAGAAATCCAAATGGAGTTATAGGTTTCTCTCTATAAAAAAAATTACAATGGAATGATTTGGAAAACATGATAAAAATTTCTACTATATTTATGGTTAGAAAATAAAGCCATATATTAAACGAGATAAGACTTTTGTATAAAATAGTAAAAATATTTGTTTGGGAATTATAATTACCTACAAATTTTATTATCAATGTGCATTTACTTCATATGTTTCCCACCACTTGAATAAAGATAACGAACTAGGAAAAAAGTTACATTCCAAAATGTTTACAATGTTGGGAAGAAAAAAAATTTCTAAGATGGAAAAATATAATACAATATAACAATTCCAAGAGCTAAATCGATCTACAAAAGAATTTTTTTGTTAAAGCTAGCACAAACTGAATTTTAAAAAAAATCACAATATCTGAGGAGATTTGATTTTTTCATTTAATTTAAAATATTTCAAAACCGATGTTGGTCATTGCCATCAAGCTCCTCCAAATTACCAATACCAATCACTTGATTCAGCAAGTGTTAGTATCCTTGTCAGATTAATGTTATGTAACCTTGTGCCTCTTCAAAAGGTTGTAATATTGATTCCCCTTTTAAAAAATAGTGATATTTATAACAGTTTGAGTATGAAATACATGATAATGAGACTCAATTTTACATTATTGATAGGTAGCAAACTATTTCAGCTCAAAAAATTATCCTTGCAAATCCATTTTTTTATATGTTTATGGTGGAATGAAGCAAAGGTATGATTGTAATATATCTTCCAAAGAAACATCATAACAAATAATTGACATTTGTAAACAACAAAATATGGAGAAAAAAACATGGTTTCATACATTATTTATCGACCAATTGTTCAAATCCAGGTCAAGGTTGATTCTTCAAAAGAGACCACAACATGCTGGTTCTAGCCATGAAAAGAGATAAATATGGAAGGTATTTAAATTTTTTACATCATTTTATTGCATATAGAGATTCACTAAGTACAAAGTATAAATTTTCTCATATAACATGTTAAACTAACAAAAATTATTTTCATGTTCACATAAAGACATTCAAAAGGAAAATTTAAGATATTTTTGAGAAGAAAAAATTGGAGAGTTTGAGCAATAAGATTCCATTTATTCTTCTTCCAGATGAAATATAAGACAATTGGGTCTATTATTATATGTGTACACAAATTGTGTGTTGGATTTCTACCCAAATAATTCTATTGACCATGATTTCAAGTGCAATTCGTTATATTTTGTTATAACAAGACTTTTCATAGGCACAAAAGGTGTGAAAAACGAAGAATTAGATTTCCTTGCTGATAAATGTATATTTTGTGAATTTTCATTCAAAACATAACTTTTTCTAAAGGCAATAGCTCTAGATGATCATTGTAAAAGAGTAAAGGAGAATAGATCCATAAGAGAAAAGGTTATATCTTACATACATAAAATATTTCCAGAACATGTTTCTCTTATCGGATGCAATGCATCTAATATGGTTGAGAAATTTGACATGTATGAGACTCATTGTTCTCAACTCTCTCAAGAGCTTAGAGATGAAAATAAAAAAGGAAAAGGAAATCTACTAAATTAGGGGAAAGGATTCAATAAAATGTGTCAAATTATGCAAAGAATGTTACTGATCTCTTAGAATTATATGTATCTTCCATTAGTACAAATTATAAAGTAAGAGAGAAAGATACATATGAATTTACACATGTCAATGTTCTTATCTTATTTTGCTCAGTAGAGCATTGAAATATTTGGAATACAATCTTCCTCCACTTAGTATAGAAGTTTTGACTAATGTTTTTTGTAATGTTATGAGTACTATCTCACAAAACTATATTATAGATCTTCTAACAATAATTGGGTCAAGTAAATGAATTATGTCTACATATTTATACTACCAACAGTAAAAGATTACTTGTTTCATACTATTGTAGGAAAGTACATGAAGAAAAAATATAATAATTTCATAAGGGTTCTATAGAATTATGAATGCATAAGGTGGGTTTCTGGGGATGTGAGTAATTTTTAGCATTTATGGTGTTCATGGTTCAATTGATATGGATGATGAAGATGTGACTGTGGAACTAGATTGGAAACATGTGGAGCCCTTGGATATTATAAAACCAAATTATATTGGAATTTTCATTCATGAACATCTGCTCAAATATGAGATATCAATGCATTTTTGGGAGCACATGATTAGATATGCGACACTGATTCATCTTCTTCTTTAATATTATATGGTGTGGTAAATTCAATAAAGGATACACATAATATAAAGAAGACCTCACTTATCTATATAGTGGATAAATGTAAGAAGGATATCATGCTTCGACTATATTATAAATATTTAACTATGCCCCTAGGTAATTATCCTCTATGATTTCTTTGTTATTTATATATTAACCTATTTTTTATAATTGAGAATGGAAAACTAATTGTTTAACAATTTTTACTTTATATATAGTTCTACTATTAAGATGTATTAATTTCATATAGTTTGTTCCTGAAACTTGATTTTTGAGAATGATATAAATGGGAAAATTACCATTCTTATGTTTTCAATAGATAGAGAGAAAATATATATTATAACCCTCACATACAAAAAATAGTTTTAAATATAAACATTATATTTATATTTATATAAACTTTCAGATGTAAGTGTTGTTTCAAAATTGGTCATATTACAAAGTATTGTGAACATTCCCAACCAAAGAGAAAATGTGCATGGTGGAAACATTTTGTACTAAAGCTTCTAAGAATTGATCCCCACACAAATCCAACTCTGAAATATTGCACCCCCATGCAAGTTGACTCACCCGTCATGGAAGTCTATTCGAATAATACACAGAAGCTACCCTAAGATTCTTCTTTTTAGGAGACTAATTCACTAATAAACTCTACTTTGACTCCCCTTATTAAGGGTCACATTCATAGAAAATCAATTAAATTGGTTCTTCCGATCTTAGTGGAATAAGGAAACAAAGAATGGAAGGTGGTGGATAGGAAACGAAAGGGATACGTTAAACCTAAATCCCCCATCATTTTGGACAAGGCATGAATCTTTTCTGTTGCTAGCTCTTACCATAACATCTAGGCTATTGGTCTGTTATGTAGCTGTTGAGCAGTTTTTTTGATGTTTAGTTGTTGTTTTTATCTATTTTTTAGGTATTGGATTGCTAGTTGCAAGTTTTATTCTTAGCAGGTTGTTTTCTGTCGCTGGACTTTATTGAACATATCTAGATTTTGATCCCTTTTGTTTTTTCTGATATGGTTATATATGGATTTTGACCCTTATTATATAAGGGTAGAGTCCCTTTAGAAAAACTATTTACCCTTATTAAAAAAACATATGAGTTGAATATTTATTGTATTCCTCCTTTTAAGCTAATATAAATAAAGTATACAAGCTACAATTTATATGAGAATGAGAATGGGCATATGTCCATTCTAAGAATATTGTCTTTAGAAGAATGGACATCTTCCCATTCCAAGAATATTTGGAACAATTTTATTCCCATACCATGCAAAATAAAAAATTAACCTCTATTTTCTCTCCATATTAAATGTCTGAGAATAAACATATGCTCATTTTGACCTTTCTCATAAAGGAAAATATAGAGAAAAACATATAAAAAAATTAACCTTATATATTCTCTATATTTTCTAATAAAATTGTCTCAAATAGACATATGTTCATTCTCATACGATAAATATGGAAAAAAAAGTAGAGGTACATGTTTAGATTGGACATATACTCATTCTCATACAGAAAAGTATGGAAAAACAAACATATTAAATTTTCAATCTACATAGAATAAGTGGACTCTCCAAATGGGTGAGTGCATGGAAATGTGGGGAAAAATGGATTATTAAGTGGAATTTTTTTCTAAAAAATAAAAAACTTCAACTCGTACAAGTTATTTGAGATAGTTACACTCAAAATATAAATATATTATAAGAACATGAATTATAGCATTTGGATTCTAGTTTCTAAACTATGTTGTTTTAAAATCGATAAGTGTAATTGGGTTAAAGATCTAAAATGTCAATAGGTTCTCTTGTTTTTGTAAAAAACATAGTAGATAGTCGGTCGTGCACCCCCTCCCCCATTTTTTGAGCACTATTTAGTATTTTTGAAAACCCTTTGGCAGAAAGATAGATATGAGCATCTAGTTTGGGATATATTTTTTTTTAAAAAAATATTTTTTATTGATTATTTATGTATTTTATGTTTTTTCAAGTAAAAATATTTTGAAAATTAAAAAATAATGGATAGGTGACCATGCCCTTCCCAAATACCTAAAAAATTATCAAAAGTTAGAAATTTTTTAGCATGTATAGAATTAGTCCTAGTTTGAGAATGTATAATTTTTTTTGAATTTGGATAAGTGAAACAAAAAATAAATAATGAATGATAGACATGTATAAATTTTAAAAAAAATCTATAAAATGGCATAGTTAGAAAAAGATAAGGATGTAAACTTTATACTACTCAAAAAAATTGAAAAATCATTTATTTAGAAAGAAGAAATCTTCTTTGACCTCGGACTCATATTTTTAATAAATTTATTAATAATTTTTGTGGGATTTATTCTAGAGGAAGACAAATTTAATCATTTTCTATCAAAAACATGATGTTTGTTGTGTTTTAGCATGTCCAAGCCTCAGGCTTGGGGTTCTAAATGACATCCAAGCTAAGAGATTTTCCTTGGAAAATGGAAAATAAGAAACACGTAAAAATTTTCCTTTTTTATATGTTCCCTTCCCTCTAACTTCCGTTTTTCCCTCTTTCATGGGATTCGTTTCCCCAATGTGTCTTATTTGCACATTTTGGTACATTCATACATGAAATTTTACTAGTTGAGGTTGTTCCCTACCCTTCTATTTATATTTTATTAATAATGGGGAATAAAAATGATATAAGTAAATAACTAAGGTAAAGAACAAGGCAATAGAGAAATTAGAAGATATTAGAATAAATAAATTGAAGCATATGCAAAACTTCATGGAGGGAAATGTACATCTAGTATCTCAAATGCACTTGATGTTTTAGAAAATGATGATGAATTACATAATGAAAATGAGGATAAAATTTATTTTTCATTAAGTAATGATAATGATAATGTTGTTATGTATAAAGAATTTTACATGAATAATAATATTGAACCTTTACTTGAGAATCCAAAAGTTAATCTTGTAATTTGCATGGAAAAATCAAATGGAGAAAGTAATCTTTTCCTATGAGAACACCTCCTTCCATTTTCATAGAAAATCCAATCACTTAATTGAAATTGATGAAAAAAATATAAAACTAATGCCTAAAAATATTTATGAAAGAAATGTGAGAAGAAAATCAATGGGAATTTGGGATAATTACTTTGAGAAATTGATTCATACATAAATTTTTCAATTATTTGTTATGTTTATGAAATAAATTAATATGAGACCTATAATGAAGACCCTAGGGCTAATAACATCTAATATTGATGACATAAAATTAGTAACTCTTGAAAATATACATAAAACATACCATATTGTACATGTTAAAAAACACACCAAAGATAGTAATGCTTCACGATGTGCACTTACTAATTATATAGTAAGTGATAAAAACCATCACCAAACGCTTGATTAGAAAAATAAGTAGATCTTTGAAGTTAAATAGAAATAATCTAATGAAAGAAATATGAAGACACAAAACTCTTGAGTCATCTAATAACATCGACTATTGGGAAATCTCTAGTAGACTCAAATGGAAAGATAAGGATACATATGATATTATAAATTAAATACTTGTAAATTTTTTAATGAGAACACATCGGCTTCACTGAATAAAACAGATGTAGTAAAAATAAGAATAGGTTCTCACTATAATGAAGCACATGCAAAACAATTCTCGGATATGAATCAAACACAATTTTTCTCTAAGTTTAAGAATGAAAATTTAGAAATTAACATTTGCCAAATACTTTTTGAAATGAACAAACCATTTTATGTTAAAATCAATCGCTCATATACCACTTTTTATTGTAGGCATCATGTTGAATTTTCAATTCGTTATGATTTTTTTGTCAAGTACATTATGTTTTGCATATTGATATCATGTTACGAGAGTGTAGATTAAATGTCCCACCAAAATATTCAAGGGAAGTTATTCCTACCATATATATTTTGAAAGATCAATTGGGTAATTATTCTTATAACAAATCATGTTTGGATGGAATGTGCAACGTATGTGGTGGTTTACAAAAATTGAAAAGTTATATCCATGAGGAGAGTGCACATGCAATAGGAAAATAATTATTTGGTTTAAAAAAATATAAATATATGGAATATAAATTAAAATATGGAAAAGTATCTAAGAGGTGTGAGCTTGTTTCAAAACAATTACCTATATCATAATATTTGGTCGAATTCATAGAGGAATTTTTTATGAGTATGGAACGCACACACATAGAGCTCGATGGTTGGATGAACAATTCAAGTTAAAGAAGGACAAATTCCCACTTGGTACTATTGTTTTAGTATTTGAATTCCAAAAGAATTACTCATTACCTCCACATATGGAGGTTTAGTCACAATAATATAACTCGGTGCAAGTTGTGCACATAACATTCATGCACTCTAAAATTCACTAAGGAAAATCGAAAAGTATTAGGAGATTATCATTAATTATAAAAAACATTCTACAAAATATGTGCAAGGGTGTTTCTAGTTGTTTTATATAAATTTGGTTGAGAGGAACATTATTTTCAATCAACATTAAATTTGGTCGGATAACTACATAATTAAAAATTTGTGGATGTTTTATTAGATAACAAGATTCACATGAAAAAAGTGTACAACATAAATTAAGTTTTACTGAGGATGGACATGGGAAGTTTGAGTATGATGTTGAACGATCTTGTGTGAAAATATCCCTTGCAAGAGAAGAATTAAATTTTAAATATGGTAATAATTTTACAAGTGCAGAAAGCATTGTTGATTGGTGTAATAAGAACATGGGACATGAATCTCAACAAAGCTCAATTGTTCATCAATATTTTTGGTTGATAGAGGAACAAAATATGGCAATCCATGAATATTTTATGACAATTACAGGATCAAGTTATATGTAGTCATTCCATAGTTCAAATGTAAGTTCTTACACTATTCATACTAGGTGCATTACATGCTTTTGTATATCGTGCATTGATTTTGTGTGGAATGAATGTGAGCCATAAAAATGGGTGGATGAATGGACTTATACACCTCTAATTCCACTCAACACATATCAAGTTACATGAGAATTACAAGTTATAGTGTCTTCAGATCATATGACATTGTCACTTGAATTTGACTAAGTCTCTAATTTAGTGCAACAAGGTACATACATGTCATGTTATTAATTATTAAATGATAATATGTAAATGTATTTAAAATTTGACTTGAGTTGTACTTTGTGATACACTTGGCATGTTTTTGTAGTTGTTGCAACATAATTTAACGAAGAGGGGACATATTACTTCTTGTCTTGTTGTGTACCAGGAAAATGGAAATTGACCTCCACAGTCATTGATGGTGAAAACCTTAAGTATCCCACTGGGTCAACGGCCGCCACTGGAACTTTAGTTAAATGATATCCTATCAAAAAATCAAATACTTGGTTGTTTTAAGACTATGAAATGCATAGAAAGATGATTCATTATTCACATTTGGTTTTTTATAAAACAAAATTCAGCTGATCAAATATTGAGGTAGGCCATCAAACAAGAATCTATGAAAGGTTCATGAATCAGATCATGAAAAAATTCTAACTACTGTCAAGAGTAGAGTTGATCCTTACAGGTTCATTGGATTGAATTTCCAAAGGTATGTTCACTTAAGATTAGATACACATCTACATGAATTTAATTTTAATATTTACTTTAGTGATTTTTTTATGAAAAAGATCTTATATTATATTAAATTAAACACAATACAAGATTTTTCCAAGAAAAAAGTGGGAAACAAGAGAGAAAACCCCAAAACCACCAACCATGGAAAATTTTAGTAGCGAATATTCATTAATTTATGAATATTCAAGTTTTTGAAATTTGAAATTGGTGAATTTGTAGGGTACAAGTTAGGACCATTTTTCCAAATTTTCCTAGGTACAAGTCAATTTTAGGGGTCAATTCTCCATTCCGACGATATAGAAATTCACAAAATTCACCTGAATATAGTAAGTCGGTAGTATATTTTTATGTTGTCAGCCGACAACATAAAAATGTTTTTGGCTAGTTGCATAACAATATGCTACTCACTGGTAGCATATAAAAAAGCTACCATCTGGTAGAATTTAAAATGATGTTGTGATGTCTTGATATTCACCATTCATAAAAAATGTAATTTTCCTAGATTCACCAAATATTTCTAAGGAATTTTTTTAAGGGACCTTTAAAATTTTCCATGCCACAAAAATAGTAGGCCAAATAGAGGAAATCATCATAACACACTAGGAAATGCCTAAGAATAAATCAAAACAAGAGAGTTGTAGTCAAGTCATTGCAACAAAAATACTGATAGATGGGGAGTAATGATCATCAAGCTAGCTAGGTCTAGGAAGGTCCTTGTCGGCGTTGTGTATATCCCAATCGGAACTGAAAAGGGTCCTCCTCTTCATTAATATCTACCACCAGTAAGGGGGAGATGGAAATATGAATCTAGGGGATCTTGTTCGAAGGTGGCAGAGGTGCAGGTGGTAGGTGCCAACCATCATGGGTGTGCGGATCATGATATAATGGAAATCCCCAACTAAGATGACGAGCATGTAGGGATCCCCAACCCTTATAGCAAGTTTGTGGATATAGATTCCTCTATGGTTGAATTCATGAAGACTGGTGAGAATGATTGAAAGAGTGTCACTGAGAGAAGATTTGATGACCTCCACGTGGACGACCACCATGGGGCATAGAACATTGAAAAGGTGAAGATGGATCTTGAGTGACAATACAAGGGGCATCATTCAAATGTCACAAAAGAATCTATAAATAAACCACCTCTAGGGAAATATTTTTGGCCTGAACTTGAATCTATAGAAGCACATTGGAGATAACCATCGATTTATTATACCTTAAAAATTGTTGATCAACTTCATTATTAACAAAGAAAAAAGCATTAAATTCTTTCCATAGCCTAAGCAAAATTTCCCCTCTGAAATCATGCTAGATATAGGAGAACATGTGAGGTAATCTAGGGCTATCTCCTAAAATAATATGATGTCAGGTGAAACATTATGGTAGGAGGGGGAATAAAAAATAATGAATCCAATTCAAAGCCTGGTGGTCTTTGGAGAAAAACCAGAACAAGTGCATTAAGGTTTCCAAGTTGCCACAAAATGGACATTTGGGGGCTAGAAAACCAATTTGAACCAATTAGGAGCATATCAAAATACCTTGATGTAAAATACACTACAAAAAATGTGCAATTTTAGGCTCCACACAGGTAGAACATACAATTTCAAATCTCCTTATTTATCAGGAAGGAGAAGAATGAAGCCCCCAGCTAGTGTTGAGTTTTTCAACCATGGGAAAATGTGAAAAGAGGCAATGATAACCCATACTAGATGAGTAATTCTGAAATGTGGTGTCCAAAAACCACTTCTATTTCGTCCACCAAGGACTACAGGGACACATAGAAATCTTATGGAACATATAATTGGGGAATAAAATAATTATTTCAGTGATACTAGTATGATCCTAGCTATTGAGTTGATATCGAGCTTTAAACTCAGTCCAAGGATACCAAGATTGTGTGTGCTTTCAATAAAATTCTTGAATGGAATGAATTATGTGCTTGAAAATATTGAGTGATGGAATTTCAGGGAATTCTACAAGACACCAATCCTAGAATTGAATGACAACCAACCACCATAAGGATTGTTGATTGATGGAGAGGCCATTGGGGAGTTCATTTCCTTTTCATTTAATCCATGAATTTATTCCTTCCCATGCATTCGAAATAGTTTTAAGTGTGAAGGTGACAACAACTTTGATATGAATAAGAGTAATGAGAAGATTGGAAAACCCCAAACCTTTCTAGGTAGGGTAGCGATAAGGGGAGCCCTCCTGAATTCCATGACAAAAAATAACTTTCCATGCTTCTTGACCTTTAATGCATTGAATTATCCATTTCTCATAGAATTCCTACCCTTATCACAATATATCTATGATGTCAACCAACAACGATGTTCTAGGAAAACGATAAAACCTACAACTTATACCGAAAATTACAACCAATTGTTTTTTGTTTAAGTTGAAAGGTTACAAGGGTTTCAACCCCTAGGGTACATTAGATTTTTTTAAACCAATACTCTCAACTTCACAAATGATAGATCCGGTCTAGTTAAATGGTTAAATATATTTATTTACTTTATCTCTAAGGTTGATTAATTAAAATTCATGAGAAAGATGCCCTAATTCAAATTACTTGGTTAAGTGTTTTCTCCTCTTTTCATAATAATCAAACCCAAAAAGGTTAACCTTATTACTTATATATTTTAAATTCATTATCTTATTAACTTAGAGTCCTTTTTATTAACTTCCTAAAGCTTGCCAAGAACTAACAATGACATTTCATCCTAGGACAATTAAATGGTCGCATTCACCCATCTACACATACCTTAAAATTTATTTAAAACATTTAAAATTATATTCCTACCAAACAAAAGTAGGGTTGATCCTCAACCATTAGATCAAATAAAATGTGACCACTAGATCCCAGGGTTCCAAAGTAAGCCTAAAATTCCTTATGAATTCTTATTAAAACCTTTATTTTATTCTATTCTCCTCATTTGGTCACTTTTCCTTTGTTAAATTTGCAGGTTGGAAAGAAGGAAGTCATGGGAGCAAGAGAGGAAGAAATATGGAGGATTCTACAAGGAGATAAAGCTTAGATTAGTTTAGTTGTAATTTTTATTATTGTAATTTGTTTAATTCAAGCATTAAAGGGGGTTTTCCTTCCCAAATTGGTTTTATTTCAAGACATTTATATTTGGGGTTCTCCATTTGGGTAAACCTTACTCCCTTTCATAAATACAAGTTTGAGTATTTTAAATTTACCATTTTTAGATTATTTTACTTTAAACAAAAGGATTTAACCATTATTTGTTTTCTAAGGGTGTCCTTAGTGAATTTACAAGCTTAAAATTTAGTTATTACAAGTTAAAAGAATACATAGGTGTGGATCTGAGAAGTTCCTTCAAAAGTGATAGAACCGCCACCCAGAGTAGGCCAGTGGTCCTGGGACCACCACCCTACCTGGGTGACAAACCATGAACTTCCATCTTACATAGTGGTGGTTCTGAGACCACCTTCTTTCCTGAGTGGTAGCTACGAGACCGCTGCTTTGCACAAAGCGTCAGTCCTGTTTCTTAGAAACAAAACATACAATTCCAAGTTTAAAAAAAAAGTCACTAATATGTTTAAAAATGCATTTTGAACTTGATTTTATGCACCTAAGGTTTCTAGTTGTAAGATTTAGTTCCATTTGTTCATTTCTTAGTTAAAATAACTCATTTAATGAATTTTCAAATCTAATAGTAGCAATAACAACTACAAGATCTATTCCATTTTTTTCAACTAAATTTCTTTCAATTCCAAGAGTAAAAATGATCTAAATCTACTTCTAATATTGTTATTTTATTTCTACAAAATACAACAATTTCCTATCTCAAATTTGTTGTTTCTTTCATTTTCACTATAACTCATATATCAAATATAACTACAACAACTTTGTTATATATTCAAATTTACTATGCATACATTTTTAACGTCTTACAACTTGTATATTTCTTCTTTCTCTTTTAGAATAATACAATTTCACAATGAAAGTAAACTTTCTTTTCCCATTGAGCATAACTAATTTATTTTAAAACAAAGAACTTCCTTTCTCACAATACAACCAAAACTTCAAATAAAGAGAATTACTTTCTTTTCTATTTCACAAAACTAACTTTACAACACAAATATTTCTTTCTCCTTTTCAATATACAATGCAACTTTCATTATCCAATAATTGATTACAACTTTCCTTCACAAGATCAATACAATGTCCTCCACTTAATGTGGTAAATCATACAAGAATATAAGTAAAAAACAATGGAATACAATATTACAAGTTCCTCCAATCTAAGTGGGAATAACACTAAGGAAGTTTTATCACAAGAAGGATTTCATAAGGACTCCAACAAGATCTCCAAGCTTCACAAAACCAATTGTTGATGCAGAATCACAGAAACCCCTGAACGGCCTCAGATGTGAGTGTGGCATTCAGTGTGAATTCATAACATGGGACCATCTCTCAAGTTGTGGGACTTGCGAATTTGAGATGGACCTCTAGAGAAAGTAGGATTCTTCTTCCTAAACTACCTACAACAAGCTATTATAATGTAGGAAAAATATCTAATCCTAATCTAACCTTCCAAAGGACCAAGGAGAGAAAGTGCATGAAAAAAAAGCCTACACTAAAATGGTGATACACCAGAGAAGGAGGTGGCTGATCACAAATACAACTTCTTGAAATGGAAAGAGATGAGCAATGGAGAGGCTGGAAAGATTCATCACAAACCAAAGATAGAGTTCACACAGAAAACCACTTCAAACCCATTAAACACAGCTCCCAGAACCTACAATAAACATCGGAGATATGCATAGTATAACCTACAATGATGAGAGACAATAAAATAAGGATGGAAAAAATGTATCACAAAACAAATTTTATTGCTCCATAAGTTCACATAGTACATCATCAGTGGGAAGAGGAAAGAAAATTCTATTACAAATCCAAGAGACAAGGCTTAAGCTCCACATTCAACCCTAAGGAAGAAAGAGAGAGGGAGGTAGGAGAGAAATAATGACCAACATTTAGAAAAATTCCCCTCCTTCATAATACATAGAAAAATGAGAGAAGGATAGAGGGAAAATTTGAATCCTACTTCAACCACCCTTGCAATGCATTGAATCCACCTACTCCAACCACTCTAGAAAGCATTGAAATCTACTTGTAATAATGATGGGATTCACTATAAAACCCATGCCTCCATGTGTTGTTACTTGTTAGGAAAGAAATGAGGCCCATTGTTCATCATGGTGGCATGTGAGAAACTTGACAACCTTGCAAATGGTGGACTAAATTTACCATTCTTCATTAATGGTGGCAGGTGAGTAGTAGGTGCCGAGAGCTCTGAAAAATCTCCCCTCCCACTCGATTCTGAGCTCCTAGTTGAAAGATATGGCCGTTTAAAGGTCAGGGTCAGGCACTTAACACAAGCTTGCAATATACAAATGAGGTTTCCCATAGAGGGTCCACGTGGTAGCCCCGCGCATGTTGAAGATTCAGCCCCCTCTTCTCACTCTTGAAGTTGTGTCAGACTGACACGTGGCGGCTTCCATGGGAACCTCTATGTTATTCCTAAGTCCCCCTATTGGCGGAGACATTGTGTCTGAGCCGAGACACGTGGAGAGCTGGCGCATGTTTGGGGACCACTTTTTGATTCACCTCTTGAAAGAGCGCCAAACAGACACATGGATCCTTCCGCTGCATCTCCTTATGCTTAGTCGATTCAATGGTTGGTTCTACCACCCTTTTGACTTCTAGCCACGTGGTGAGCATGCTCTTGTTTAAAGACCACATCTATATTTTAACCTTGAAGATGCACCGAGATAACATATGGATGCTTCCTCTGGTCTGTCCCGAGCTTGGACTATTCAATGGCCGGTGTCCCCTTTTCAGACCTGGGACATGTGGAGGGCTGGTGCTAGTTCAGGGTCTCTCTTTAGCCCACACCTTTGAAGTTATGCTGATGAGGCACATGGAAGCTTCGTACTCATTTGGGGTCTACCTCTGGATTTTAACTCTGAAGTTGTGTCGATAAAATACTAGGAGGCCTCTGTCGGTCCTTAGATTTTTTAACCGATGGTTCAAAATTTTAGGATTCACAGCACGTGGAGGGCTTGCGCTTGTTTTGAAACTCTTCCTATGTCACACCTTAGACATTACATTGTTGAGACACATGGAGGATTCCACTGGCCCTTTTATACTTAGCCGATTCAATGGCCGGATTTTTCCCCTTTTTGAATTTGACCATGTGGTAGGCTGGTGCTTTTTGGGGACCACCTTTTGGGCTTGATCTTTGTAGATGCATCGATGAGACACATGGCATCATCTGCTGGCCCTTCTATACTTAGCTGATTCAATGGCCGACTCTGTCCTCATTTTTACTCTGACCACGTGGCGAGCCTATGATCATTTGGTAACCCGCTCTTGATTCTTCTTTTGAAGTTGTGCCGAGTTGACACGTGGCACCTTCCATGAGTCATTTGAATTTTTCTATGGCCATTGCAACCTTTTGAGACTTTGGACATGTGGAGGGTCCACACACATTTGGGGTCTTAATTTTGATGCGCTTTTTAGAATTACACTGAGCTGACACATGGCGCCTTCCACAAGTCTGTTACTTTTCTTTGAGTCAACTCATATGTGAAGTCTAAAAACTTTGAGCCTTTCCCTGCTTTCTTTCCTGTTGAGCCTCTTGTTTCTTTTGCATCATTCCACCTCGTCATTGACCCTTCTCCTCTATTGTCAACTCTCGCCTTCCCCTTGATTTTGGGTTGATTGTGAGCTCATAGCATTGAATCGAACATTTTGATTTTCTTCTGTGCAGGTCGTGTTTGATCAATTTTTTTGATGAGACAAAATTGGGATAACACCAACAAGAGAGATTCTTCATGATTTTCTTGATCCACAACAAAATGGGAGAAAAGGAAACACTCTCCACCCAACCAAAATATCCAATGAGGAGGATATGTCATGCTCGTCATTGGCCCCCGAGACCCAGCCACATTTCAATGAGATGTGAATCTAACACATGACAACAACAAGCTTCCACATCACAAACCAAGTATTTCACAACCATTCCAAGACACATTCTACTCAATTACAAACACAAGAAAGGAAAACAACAAATAAACAAGGCTTAGTAATGAAAGCCAAAGGAGCAAGAACCTATAGGGAGGCCACTTATGCCTCCCAATGGGAAATGGGTGCCCACCTTAAAAACCTCCAATGCAAATCTCAAATACCCTACATACTCTTATGCCTCCCTCAAGTACCTCTTATGCCTCCCACATACTCTTATGCCTCCTTCGTTCTCTTATGCCTTCCTTATACAAGAACAAGTAAGAAATGCAAGCATTCCTTGTCCAAGGTGAAGCACCCAACCCAAACTCCCTCCAAAACATGAAACAACTCTTATGCCTTTCTACATGAATTCTCCCCATAGTCCCCTCTGACACCACCCTTAGGCAATCTACCCAAGCACCCAACAAGCATTTCAAACACTCAAAAACAAAACAAGCACACAAACCCAAAATAAAGGAATAACATAAGAAAGAGTAAAGCTCCTACCTTTCCATAGTAGAGCTTGTTCCAAGAGTCAATTTCTAAGCTTCTTCAAACCCAAGAAATCACCAAGAAGCCAACAAATCCACAAGCACTCCAAAATCCTCTAACTCCCAAAAATGCAAGAGCACAAAGAAATCAAGTCTAATAATTGAATTCCTTTGGTAACATCTATAATTAGTTTAGAAGATGATTAATTAACTTTAAAATAAGACACCTAAACTCATTAAGGATAAAGTGAATATACACCAAAATCTAAATAATTAATACAAGGAAATTACATCACTAAAATCACATACTAACATTAAATAAAGGAAACTAAATAAAAGACAACACATAACCCCTTGGTCACAATTTCCCCCTAACAATAATTCAAACACACACAAAAACATGTTTCCATGGTGACCCTTATTGAATTCACCTAGCATTCCAATGTGGTTGATCTCCAATCCCCCCGATGTTTGTTGTGAATATATTTTCCTACAAAACACATAATACCTCCTTCGGCCACGTGGCCGCATCAAAACATCCAAAATAAAACATGCAATATAAATCCACAATCATCTACATATGTATTAAATCATCATTTAGGAAATTATGATATCATTTACAATTTCTAACAATATCTCTATTATACATTTCATCCATATCAAAATGATCAAAAAATTAGTTCAATTGTTAAGGTCTACTCAAAATAACGAAAGTATCACAAGTCAAAATGTATATATAACTATGTCAACAAAAAATTAACATCAATACAAAATGTCTCTAATGATCCAAATGCATCATATATGAATCAAAAGCAACTACATTCTTAGTATCTCTAACATCTAACATCATGTTAAGTCAGAATAATACAAAATGTCCATAAGCATAGTCAATAGTATTGAAATCAACAGTAAAAGTGTCGAAGGGAAGTGGGAACTACATTATCAATAAGACCAATCCTCCTAGACTCCCGAGGAAGGCAACAAGTCTCCCATGTACCTGTGTGAAACCCTTTTCCAAAGGACACATTGGCCCAAAGAAATTATTTGAGAAGCATCTCCAATTTCTGAACAAAATATTTGGAAGGCACCCAACAAGAAGAGTAGTAGACATGGGTGGTTTTGAGGAATTTGGAACAAATTTGGAATTTACCCTCTAACAAAAAGGACCTGGTGATCTAGCATTCAAAGTTTTTTGCCACCCATTGAACTCCATACAATCAAAGCTCCATAGGTTATGCATGGAAAGCAAACAAAATACCAAGAAATTTAAACATGTCACCATGTAAAAGAATTTTCCAGTTAAATGAGTCCAGCCAAGTGGGCACATGGAAGAAGCATATACCATATCAAGGAAAAAAAATCATTTGTTCTTAGAATGAATATGTTGATACATGTGAGGCATATTATGTTGTGGTTCATAATAATTAATGTTCATATACGAATTATGTTTTTTGAATTTCATGCTTTAATGTTGCAAGTGTATACTTCAAATTTTCTACCCATATTAATACTATCATGATGATCCCTATCAAGTGTTATAAAGGGAAAGGTACTCATGATGAATTCAATTCTAATACCAATCCCCTTACTAAACAGAATCAATTTAAGCTCAACATTTTTTTAAAGAAATATAACCAAGCATGTGTTCTAGTTAAGCAATGATTTTTCCCCTCCACATGACATGTGAGTAAGTGGGATAATGATGTTGTAAATCTAGAGAAATATTATTTATAAGCTAAAAGGTAATGAATAAATACTCTTATCAAATAATAATATTGAAATATATAATGGTAGATCAAAATTTACATGTCAATTTCAACACCTTATAAGTAGTTGTGTTGTTGTGTGTTATGCATAAAACATATAGAGGAAAATGCCCATTCTCAAAAATTTTAAAGTACAAAGGTAGAATAAATGCAATAAATATGAGAATGGGAAAATTCCTATACTAATAATATTAATGTAGAGGAAAAATAGAGGTAACAAATATGATAATGGGTAGATGCCCATTCTCACATAGTTAATATAGTATAGAAAAAATAGAGGTAAAGAATAGGAGAACATGTAGATGCCCATTATAAGGAAGTTAATATATAGGTAGAATAGAGGTAACAAATATGATAATGTAAAAATGCCCATTCTCATGTGGTTAATATAGAGGAAAAATATAAGTAACAAGTATGAGAATGGGCAGATGCCAATTCTTGGAAAATTAATATAGAGGTGGGATGGAGGTGATGAATTTGAAAATGGGAAATTTTCCCATTCTCATACATGTAATATAGAAGAAAAATAAAGGTAAAAAATATGAGAAGAAGAAGATTCCCATTCTCGCACGGTTAATCTAGTTGCAAAATAAAGGTAACAAATAAAAGAATGGGTAGATTCCTATTCTCCTTCCTCTATATTAACTATACCAGAATGTGATTTTTTTCATTCTCATATTTTTTACATATATATTTGTATCTATATTAACTGTATGAGAATGGGCATCTTAACATTTTGATATTCATTACCTCTATTTTTCTACTATATTAGCTTTATGATAATGGGCATCTAAACATTCTCGTATTCATTACCTCTATTTTTCTTCTATATTAATTGTATGAGAATAGGAATATTACCATTCTCTATATTAAGTGTATGAGAATGGTCAGATACCCATTCTTAAACACAAATTATGAAGAAATAAGAGATGCATCTATATCAAGAAAATATATCTTAATGGTGAAAGTATTTGCATAGTAAAAATGTAAATATGCAAACCTTTAATATTCCTCTTTGTTTCCTATATGAAAGGATAAAACATAAAATATATTCCTTCTCTATATTTTCCTTTATGATAATTGATAGAATATGCATATGCTCATTCTCATGCAGTTAATATGGAGGAATAATACATATTGCATTTTTACTTTGTATAGAATGGGCATCTTTCTATTGTAATTAATCACAGATTGGGTAGAAGAGTAAATTTTAGTGGGTTCAAGCTACTTTCAGGGGTTGGTTCATCCAATGCTTACACCAAAAACTGAATTTTTAAATTCAAACAGCCATTAGTGTGAAATTAAAACTTGTAAAAGTAACCCTCACACACACACACACACACACACACACACACACACACTCACACACACACAACATTACAAAACTAGATTGCTAATATTTGAAAAGAAATGACCGCACAACAATTTAAAGATTGTTTTACAACGTCAATATATAAGGGTTCGAGCATCGTAACCGTCAATCTATATTTTTTTTTGCAATGACAATATCTTCAAGAGGGTATGTAGTACAACAATTTGTTCGGTTGAAAAATAGTTGACCAGCCAAGGTTTCTTAGCGATCTCTAAGCTCTAACAATCCCATTGAGGCATTATCTAGTCAACGTTAAGCTATAAAAATTGGCATCCTTGGAATTCATAAGAAAATATGATTGTATATAAAAAATTATATGTTTTTGAGGCAATAGCTAGTGACCACTAAGCTCTTAAAATTGGCATTCCTAGAATGCATAGGAAAATATTCGTTATGTCTTTTTCGCCTCTATATTAACTATATTAGAATGGAAATCTACACATTTTCATATCTTTTACCTCTATTCTAGCTCTATATTAAAAATGGGAGAAAGGGCATCTAGCAATTATCATATTTTTTACCTCTATTATGTCTCTATATTATCCATATGAGAATGGGCATTTTCCCATTCTCAAATTTGTTACTTCTATTCTACCTCTATATTTCAGTAGGGGTTACATGTTAATGTTGTATAGAATGGTTAAATGCCAATTCTATACAAATAAAAAATGTAACCTCTATTCATACTGTATATTAACCGTATAAGAATGGGACGATTCCCATTCAAATGATTTTAATAGCGGAAAATATATGGAAAGAATAGATGTTACATTTAATCATTTCCATAAATGGAATGTAGAAGAAGAATAGAGATTAATTTTTTATGTTGTATAAAATGGAAATCTACCCATTCTTATATGATTAAATGTAACATATAATATATATAAATAGTAGAAAATTTACATCCCTAGAGTTAATGGGAAAATATAATTAAAACAAAGTTATGCTATTGAGTTCTTAGTTAGCAACTGCTAAGATCTAAAAATTGGCATCCCTAGAATGCATAGGAAAATATGGTTTAAAAATATTCTATGTAGGCATTATCTAGTGACCGCGAAGCTCTAAAAATTGGCATCCCTATAATGCTTAAGAAAATTTTATTTAAATTAAAAAATTATCTTATTGAGGTATTATCAAGTGACCACTAAGGTTTAAAAATTGACATCCTTGTAATGCATAGAGAAATATGATTAAAAAAATTCTTGTTGAGGTATAAGCTAGGAACCGCTAAGCTCTAAACATTGGCATCCATCAAATGTATAGGAAAATATGATTTAATTTTTTTATCCTATTGAGGTAATAGTTAGCGACTAGTAAAATCTAAAAATTAACATCCCTGGAATACATACGAAAATATGATTTTAAAAATTCCTGTTGAGGTATTAGCTATCAATTACTAAGCACTAAAAAATGGCATCCGTGGAATGCATAGTAAAATATGATTTAATTAAATTTAATCCTATTGAGGTATTGGCTAATAAGATCTAAAAATTGGCATCCCTCGAATGCACATGAAAATATGAATAAGAAAATGTTGAGGTATACCTAGCGACCACTAAACTCTAAAAATTGGAATCCCTTGAAGGCATAGGAAAATATGATTTAAATCAATAATTCTTGTTGAGGTAATAGCTAGTGACTACTAAGCTCTTAATTAGCATCCTTGGAATGCATTAGAAAATATGATTAAAAAAAATCATACTGAGCTATTAGCTAGCTGCCGATAAACTCTAAAAGTTTTTCATCCTTGGAATGGATAGGAAAATATGATTCAAAAATATCCCTGTTAAGGTATTAGCTCACAACCATTAAGTTCTAAAAATTGGCATCCTTGGAATGCATACGAAAATATGATTTAATTTTTCTTATCATGTTGAGGAATTAGCTAGCGATGAATAATCTCTAAAAATTATAATCCCTCATATGCATAGGTAAATATGATCAAAAAATAATTTTTTGAGGTATTAGATAACGATCGCTAAGATCTAAAATTGGTATTCTTAGATTAGACGGGAAAAAATGCTTTAAAAAAAATTCTTGTTGAGGTATTAGTTAGTGACTACTAATCTCTAAAAATTGGCATCCATGAATGCATAGGGAAATATGATTTAAATAAAAAATTCTTAATGAGGTATTAGCTAGTGACCTCTAAGATCTAAAAATTAGAATCCCTGGAATGCATTAGAAAATATGATTCAAAAAATTCCTGTTGAGGTATTATCTACCGAATTCTAAGCTCTTAGAAAAACATTGCTTCCCTAAAATGTATAGGATAATACGATTAGAAAATATGTTTCAAAAAAATTCTTGTTGAGGTATTAGCTAGCAACCAATAAGCTATAAAAATTGGCATTCCTAGAATGCATAGGAAAATATGATTTAAATTTATTTATCCTATTGAGGTATTAACTAACGATCGTTAAGGTATATATATTGGCATCCCTGGAATGCATATGAAAATATGATTAGAAAAAAATTTATGGTTGAGGTATTAGCTAGCAACCGCTAAGCTCTAAAAATTGGCATCCCTAGAATGCATAGGAAAATATGATTTAAAAAAATTATGTTGTTGAGGTATTAGCTAGTGACCACTTTGCTCTAAAAATTGGCTTTCTTGGAATGCATAGGAAAATCTAATCATAAAAAAATGTTTTGTTGAGGCATTAGCTAGAGAGTACTAATTTCTAAAAATTTGAATCCTTAGAATGCATAGGAAAATTTGATTTAATTTTTTTTTCATGCTATTGAGGTAATAACTAGTAACCGCTAAGCTCCAAAATTTGGCATTCTTGGAATGCATAGGAAAATATGTTATAAAATTTTTTGTTGAGGCATTAGCTAGTAACCTTTAAGCTCCAAAAATTTACATCATTGGAATGCATAGGAAAATATGATTATAAATTTCTTTGTCGAGGCATTATCTAGCTATTGTTAAGCTCTAAAAATTACCATTCTTGGAATGCATTCGAAAATATAATATATTTTTTTTTATCTTGTTGAGGTATTAGCTAGAGACTAATAAGCTCTAAAAAAATGGCATCCCTTAACTGCATAGGAAAAAATGTTTATAAAAAAATATCTTATTGGGATATTAGCTAATAACTGCTAAGCTCTAAAAAATATTAGATAGTTAATATAGAGGCATAATAAAGGTAACGAATATGAGAATGTGATGATGCCCATTCTCACACAGTTAAAATAGAGGCAAAATAGCGGTGATGTTTACGAGAATGGGAAGATGCCCATTCTCACTCAATTGATATTGAACAAGAATAGAGGTAACAAATATGAGAATGAGTATTTTTCCATTATCAAACAGTTAATATATAGGAAGAATAGAGCTAATGACTAGTAGAATGGGAATATTCACATTGTCAGATAATTAATATAGAGGATAAATAGTGGTAACAAATATGAGAATGGGAAGATGCCCTTTCTAACACAATTAATATAGAGGCAAAATAGAGGTAATGAATATGATAATGAGCAAATGTCCATTCTCACACATTTAATATAGAGGAAGAATATAGACAACAAATATGAGAATGGGTAGATGATCATTCTTAGACAATTAATATAGAGGTAGAATATAAGCAACGAATATAAGAATGGGTATATACCCATTATCACATAGTTAGTATAGAGGTAGAATAAAGATAATGAATATGAGAATGGGTAGACTCCCATTCCCATACAGTTGATATAGAGGATAACTAGAGGTAAAAAATATGACAACAGGTAGATTCCCATTCTCACACAATTAATATAAAGGCATAATATAGTTAATGAATAATATGGGAATGGGTGGATGTCCATTCTCAGAAAATTAATATAGAAGAAGAATAAAGGTAACGAATACAATTATGGGCAGATGCCCATTCTCACACATTTAATATATAGGCATAATCGAGGTAATGAATAATGTGATAATGGTAAGTTGTCCATTCTCACATAGTTAATATAGAGGTAGAATAGGGGTAACGAATATGAGAATGGGTGGATGTCCATTCTCACACAATTAATATAGAGACAAAATAGAGGTAACGAATATGAGAATGGGAAGGGGTCCATTCTCATGCAATTAATATATAGGAATAATAGAGGAAACAAATATGAGAATGGTAAGATGTCCATTCTCAAATAGTTAATACAAAGGTATAATAAAGGTGATGAATATGAGAATGAGAAGACGTCCATTCATTTAGAAGTAGAATGTAGGTAAAAAATGTGAGAATGTGAAATATTCTCAGGAAATTAATATAGAGGAAGTATAAAGGTAGATAATATAGGAATGGGAAGATTCCCATTCTCACATAGTTAATATAGAGGGAAAATATCAGTAACAAAAATGAGAATGGGAAAATTCCCATGCTCACTAAGATTATATAGAGGAAGAATATAGTTTATATAGAGCTTATTCCTAATAATATCATGCAAACAATACTATGACCCGAGTTTACGAGTGGTTATATCTTTGTAAAAGATATAAAAATAAATATTAATATGTATTTTTTATTATTCTAATACCACTATAAGCATTTAAATGTGTCTAAATCAATGAGCTCATTATCACAAGTTGATAACATAAAAAATAAAATACACCTTAATGGTTAGCTTTATAATTTTTCATTTTAATACCTTTTATAGAATTATTTTAATTTTCAAACTTATTTAAATGTTCTATAACACCAATGTAAACAAAGACCTGATTCCATTCTATAGCAACAATCTCTAATGTAACCTAATTTTTCTTGGGATCACCAGATATGCTTAGGAATAATGAGTTGCTTAAAAAGATGCATGGGGTCTAGGTATTTGAATATATTTTTACCAGCACATAGGGGAATAAACATAGTCATTTTTTGATCTTTTTTATATGTATAATCATTACTTATGTATCGATCCCAAAAAGACCTCTTGATAGTTCTATTGAATTGAACTCTGTTCACGATGCAATCTCCTTACAGCCTATAGATAAACTACAATTATTTTGATGAATGTGAAAGGATTTGGATGGATTGGATATCATAGATTAGGAAGAATTGGAAGTTCAACATAAGAGATTGCTATTAAGTAATTTTTGTTTAAAATAGGCCTCTTTCTAGGAGAAAAATGGGAAATTCCTAAGATTCAATTGCTACTAAATTATTTCCACGATTGCCACTTGCAGAGACACAAAAAAACTTAACTTGATTTAGAATCTAGTTACAGAGTTCAGAGACATAACTTCATAATATCATGGACTTATCTTAGATCTAGTTTGATGATATCATATCACAAGTATTTATTTTAGTCATTATCTCATTAGAGACATTGCTAACTGAAGTACTTGAATTTTGTATCGTTTTCTTCCCATTAAGTTTAAGCTATAGGGAAGGATGACACACACATATATGTTACTGGAAGGATATGATATGAATTAGATGTTTAGAATAGGCTGACTGTGGAGGTAAATCTTAGACATGGTCTACAATGCAAAAATGTTGGACTTCTAGGGTATAGTAAAAGTCATTGTTTTCAAGTGGATTTTTGGGTACCTTGTAAGTAAACAGAGGATAACAAATGATATTTAGTTATTCAATTGTTTAACCTCCTGTTAAAAATGGTGTAGGAGGTTCATGAGATCATTGTGAGCCAACTATGGAATAATGACTTCATCTAAAATTCTATTATTATTTTGATAATTAGGTGGAGCTAATTCTTTTGTGTCAGGGTCATGGTTGTATCCTAGTAAATGGTCTAGGATGAGTATAAGGGTTACTTGGCTTATAAATATGATTAGATATATTTAATGTTTATATGTATGTTAAATTGTGTATTTGAAAACATTTAGGAATATTTCATATCTGATAAATAAAAATAAAATTACGCTATCTACACATGATCTATAAATGTTATCCGTGCAGTGGATCTATAACATAAACAGAAAATTACACCATACACATGCAATAAAATTTGACATCCTCCTGTGCAACTCCTGGCTCTTATCTGTTTGATAACTAACCTTTTCAAAATACACATATCAAATGAAAGGGGTTTGCAGTTATATATTCATCTTATCTACTGTAGAATCTGTATATCTTGATCTGTCTATGTTCTAAATCTCTAATTGAAAAATAATTCGCGTAAGAGAGTACAAACTGGGTGTTGAACTTATTCTTGTCAGATCAATATGTGCATGCAATGTACACAATTCTTTCACATGGTTTTTACCCCAAAAATAGAGTTGTCTTAAAGTTTTCAAGAGGTGAATAGCCAAACCTCGACATCAATATGGAGGGGTGTCTAGGATACTACATAGATGTGTATTATTTTTTTATGCACCATGTTCATGAAACACTCAAAACAAGTACTTTGCCGTAGTAAATACTTGATAGATAGATATGTAAAATTCTAAAGTTGTCAAAATGTTATGTTGCAAAAAAAGGTTTATCGATCAAGATAAATTACTCTAGCACTCAATTTATTTAACACATATAGTTCCAACTATAAAATATTATAGAATTAGAAACAAAAGTGCTTATCACTTATTTAATATACGTGACAATAATGATATTGAGTAATAATTAATAATGATTAAATCCACAAGTCGGAATATCTCGATCCAGTGTAGAGATTACTATCAGAGATTATGGGAATGAGATTTAGTTGAGTTGGTAGTTTCCTAACTCTTACTTTAGTAAGGTCCGAGTCAAGGATGGAAATGTAATCCTTAACAAATAATTTTGAATCTTCTTCATGGTTGTCATATAATGGTGGGTGAAGGTAGATTCTGAGTTGGATATGTTGATGCGACTGATGGAATATAGATTGGTGAATGAAGTAATGATAATCCTCCTCCAGATGCTCAAGACCAGATTTGTAAAATCGGTAATTAATAATTGGGATAATTAATTCTCGTACCGTCAATAATATCCTCATCATAATCATTCTAGATACGCGTCAGTAGCTTTGCGGATATGATTGTAATGGATAGAAATACTAATGGCTATCTAAGATGAATAAATGGAGTAGCGTGAATGACACACAGGTCTAAATCGTTGATATAAATCATACTGTTCTCAATAGAAAGGGTGGTAGGTGTGAGGGAATGAATAAGCTATAGGAAAATTAGGACATCCTAATAAGATCATCTCAAATCATGATTACTTGATAACATATTCAGAATAATAGTTATAATAACATGCACTCAATTTTGATTAGATTGATATCATAAAATAATAGTATAATATTACTTAATAATAATAAAAGTTAATGAATCACTAGCAATAATGGGGTAATCATCAGTGATTAATGTAAAATAAGAATTATTCCTAAACAGGGTATTTTTTATATTAATGGTAAATATTTTTGAAGGGACTATACCCTGTTTACATATATGGCCTAAAAGCTAGATATAACAATAATAGCATCCACAAACAAACGGATCAAAATCCAGAAAAAGGAATTTAAAACCAACCGTAACCAAAAAGTTACAAAAAGGAAAAACAGAGCAAGCGTTGCAACCATGCAGCCAAAAGACAGCAAAAGAACAACAAAAAGAATGATAAAGATCGGCATCTGCATCGAAAACCTTCCTTACTTCTTAGTTGCTCTGGTAATTATGGATTTAATGGTTTACAGTGAGGTAAAGAGAGCCACCGTTATCATATGGGTGGGGTCCTTAGCGTCCAGCTTAGCCATGATTTGGTTGCTCTCCTTGGCCATCCCCCACAAAGTATTTGGTATCCGACTAAGCATAAAGATGTTGCAAATATGTTGCTCTATAAAATCATTGATAGCATTAAAAATTTCCATACTGTGTTCATGGAAATCCTTATCTCTTCCTATATGATTTTCCAAGGAGTTCATCTTTTTATAGATTTCCTCCATTTTCTTATTATCCATCTCAGTAGCCTCATCCATCTTCCTTTTACCTTTTTTTCTTGGCCAAATGCTACACTTCCTCATTCAGTTTCATCATCTCCTTCTCTAAGCCATCCAACCTTTAGTGAGCGTTGTTACCTTATTTTTGAGAGGCCTCTTCATTACATGCACTTATGATGTGCAGTATGTTTTGAACAAATTCCATTTCCTTACTACTGCATGAAGGATTATTCCCAAAACAGGGGCTTCCAGTTTGAGCTTCTTCTGGTTTCTAGTTTTTTGGATTGGACGTGGTGGCAGGGGTGGGGGTGAGGGTCATGGTGGAAGGGATGGGGGAGGTGGTAGCGGTGGTGGGAAGGAGAGGATTTGTGCTAGGGGAGGATGGGATAGTAGGGTATGTGGTGACATAAAGCTTTTACAACAAGAAAATAAGTCCTTGATGAAGAGGGGTTGCCCAGGTATGCTTTTGGAACTCCCAGATGGAACAGTTCAAGGTAATTCAGAAGATAATGTGGGAAACAGATAGTAATTTGCCTATGGAAATGGTTAAGGAAAACTAAATATTTAGTAGGGAATGTGATATATCTCCCTTCCAAATATATGTACCATGACCATCATATAGGTGATTTCATCAAAGGGTGGTGGGATAGAGCTTACCCGTAATCCCGTAGTAACAAAAACCAACACCTCGTCATCAGCAACAAACTTGTTCTCCTCAACCTTTTTGTTGACCCTCTTGTTGAAGAAGTGGAGGCCTTCCATCTCCAAGCCAGTAGCTTCGGCAATTATTTCTTCATTAATGGGAATTTTACGCCCACCTTACTCCACTTTGCGATCCTTCCAATCCATAGCGAATTGGATTGAAATGCTCTGGTAGTGCCCTTGAATATGATCAATAAAATTTTTAATCCCACCCTGCTTGAGGAGGTTCCATAGCTCTTTGTTTCCCTTCCATTCCGGATCACTGCTAGGTTCAGTCTGACGTGGGGCTCCTCCCATTTTTGTAATATAATAATAGAAAACAAGTATTAAATAATTTGTAATATATGCAAGATTTAACATAAACGATAAATAGAATGGGAATATACCTATTCTAAACAATCTCCTCAGAAAAATAGAGATAAAATACATATATTAATCTCTAAAAAATAAATGAGAATTGACAACTGCCCATTCCACACAACAAAAGGATTTCACCTCAATATCAAGGAATAATGTTTGAATAGTGAAATCTAAAATCTTATGAGAATGGGTAGCTACCAATTCTATACAACATGAAATTGTAGCATTTATTATTCCTCTTGTATTTTCCCTATATTTTTCTTTAATATGATAAATGTTAGCATAGGTATATATCCATTCTTATGCAGTTCATATAGACAAGGAAAAATAGAGGTTCCCTTCAAATATAGAGACATTATAGAAGTAACAAATACGATAATGGGAAGATACCCATTCTAATACGAATAATATAGAGACAAAATAGAGGTAATTAGTAGTAGAATAGGAAGATGCCAATTATCAAATAGTTAATATAGAGGTGACAAAATTATATGAGAATGGGAAAATGCCCATTCTCAAACAGCTAATATAGAGGCCAAATAAACATAACGAATATGAGAATAGGCATATGCCCATTCTCTTATAATTAATATAGATGTGGAATAGAGGTAGAAAATAAAAGAACGGGAAGATTCCCATTCTCATATAGTTAATAGAGAGACAAAATAGAGGTAACAAATATGAGTATGGGAAGATTCCCATTCTCATATAATTAATATAGATACAAAATATAGGTAGTTCAACTATGAGAATGGATAGATGCCCATTCTTAGACAGTTAACATAGAGTTAAAGTTATTAGAGGTAATGAATATGAGAATAGGTAGATTTTCATTCTTACCCTGTTAATGTAGTCTAGACAGAATAAAGGTAACAAATCTAAGAATGAGAATATGCCCATTCTCTGAAAGTTTATATAGGGGCAGAATAAAGGTAACCAATATGAGATTGGGAAGAATACAGATAAAAAATATGAGAATGGGTATTCTTGCATGGTTTATATAGAGTAAAAATAAAGGTAACAAATATGAGAATGGGAAGATGCCCATTTTCCTGCCTTTATATTAACTGTATGAGAATGAGCATCTACACATTCTCATATTTATTGCCTCTATTTTGTCTCAACATTAACTGTATTAAAATGGGAACCTTCCCATTCTCATACTCATTACCTCTATTATTTGTCTATATTAACTGTATGAGAATGGGCATCTTCCCATTCTCTATATTACCTATGATAATGGGAAGATGCCCATTCTCATACAATATTTATGAATGAATAATAGATGCATCTATATCAAGGAAATATATATATGAATGGTGAAACTATTTGCAAAGTAAAAATTTAAAAAATGTGAACCTTTAATCTTCCTCTATGTTTCATATAAGAAAATAATGAAAGATAAGCTCTATTATTTCTCTATATTTTCCTTTATGGGAGTGGTTAGTATATGCATATTTACATTCTCATACAATTAATATGGACTGAAAATATACGATGTATTATTAATTTGTATAGAATGGGCATTTGCCCATTCCAAATATTATGATAATGAAATTTTAACATCTATTCTTCCTATATTATTTTCCCTATATTTTCCTTTACTATAATAGTGGTTCAAATATGCATATATCCAATCTTATGCAGTTCATATAGAAAAGAACAAATAGAAGTTACATTTTTATTTTGCATAGAGGTTCCCTTCATATATAGAGGCAAAATAGAAGTAACAAATATGAGAATAGGAAGATTCCCATTCTCATACAGATAATATAGAGACAAAATAGATGCAACGAATATGACACTTGGAAGATGCCCATTCTCATATAGTTAATATAAATGTAAAATAGAGGAAACAAAATTATATTAGAATGGTGTTATCCTGCAAAATTTACAAGGGCAATTTTGTAGGTAACCATACCTAATTTTTTTCTGGTTCCTTTTCAAGGTCCCTCGGCATTCGGAATGGCATAAAATCCCTTTCCGAAAAATCTGGCTTTTTGAACTTAGTCATTTTGGTCCTTTTGGGCTGGGCACAGATTTTGTTCACACAACACAAACATTACTTGCGCCCCCTTCTATTCCTTTGGTGCACCCTTTGGAGAGTTAACACAACAGTTGTTGCACCTCCCCATGATGCGCCTTGCTTACATGTGCCAACCTGTCAACAGCAAATATGTTACGCCCTTAAGTAGTGCACCAAAGTGCTCAAAATTCCATGTTAACAGTCCTAAATCTACGCTAAAGGGTGCAGATAGTTTCTTGCTGACAGACACATAACCGCGCCAAAGGGCACAAATATTTTCATGTCGACATACTTTTTGGTGCGCCCTTCATAAAAGTTGGTGGCGCATTTATTGCACCTTTTTCTATATATAGGCGCATCCGCCCTGTCATTTTCACGATTGAAAAACACGTGAAAAATTTATTTCTCTGCACCTGTCAGCACTCGCGTCATCCTCGTGTTGTGTTCGTGGACCCCACTTCGTTTCTTCCAGTCTATATATTTCCGATAAGTGGTTATTTCTTTTCTTGTGAGTTTTTCTTGTTGCTTTGCTGTGGTTTTGCTTGCTATTGAATAATTAAATAAACCTAAGAGGCTTTCCCCAAAACTAGTTTTACCCTCCTTTCAGATCTGTTGGCCTGGAGGACTTTGTCTCAGAAACGAACCAAACAGACCCCTTTTCTCTGTTCCCCTCACTTTCAAATCATGTCGATAAGGCCTACAAAATCACAAACTTGTCCAAGAAGAGAGAAAATGTAAAGTGGTTACATTTCCACCCATGGTTTTCCTTTGGCGCAAATGCCATTCCTGTTACATAAAACACAGGCGCGTCAAGAGGGCGCATTGTCCCTAATTGAAGCACGCCTCCTTCCTACGCCATACAAAACTAAGATAATCCTTACTCAGGTGCTGGCGCAATTCCACTTACAACCACAAAAGGTGTCATGCAAGCTCTTCCTGCGCCGCACCCAAGGCCCCTTGGCACACAAAAATTCCCTGCAACATGTTCCATATTTGCGCCATTGGAGCATCCTACTCCCATGCAACAACAAACTTATTTGCGCCCATTTTAAAACCTTATATATTACCTCAGGTGAAAATTTGTCTACAACAACATTTATGTTATGTGGAAATTTCCTACACCCTGTGCCCTTTGGCACTATTTTCTTCCTTGCAACACTCTGCATCAGTGTGCCTTGCTTTATTGACCCTGCAGCCTACAATATTCTTGTGCCCTGCGCCTAGAAGTTTTTAAATTGCTAACTCCTCATTCTGTAAAGCCTTGATGGATAATCTAACAGCTAACATGACTCTTTTGTGCTGGACTTCACTCCTTCTTCTTGCAGATCAGCAACTGAACTCAGATTCGCATATGTCTACATCAAGCAAAAGGCCAACCAAGTCAAAAGGTAAGGCCAAACTCACGGAGGAAGAGATGAAATACAAATATCAAAGGGTCAGAATGCATGAGTCCCAGGTAGAATGTGACTTAGAAATCAGAGATTCCAAACTTGGCCATATAGACATGAAATATTTTTGGGTTAGAACAAGAAGGGTCACAGGCAGTCCTTAAATGGACAAGCTGGTGGGCAGTGGTCTGCATTTCATTTGGGGAATCCCCGTTAGTGTAGTAAATAATGAGTTCATGATGGTGGTGGCCCGCTGCTATAACAAATACATAAGGTGTGTCGAGAATGAGAAGGGAGAGGTCATAATCAACCTCACTTCCCAACACTTCGAGATCATACTAGGCATTCCCCACCACCGGAATTTTGTGGCTATAAGCCAAGAAGACTGCATCAAGGCATGGGAGGAAAATGAAGACAAATGCATGCATTTAATGAATGAAGGTGTACTTGAAAAAAAAAAAGGTAATAACAAGGTGGCCGCACGTTATTCACCGTAGTGAACTTCTCTAAAGAAACTGAGTGATACCATCACCTTCCTAAGTAGGGTGTTTGGGATTTCTAATTGCCCATCACTTCCAAAAATGGAATGCTGAGGTATTTGGAAACAATGAATAAAAACATGCATGATCAGCATTTTTAAGTGGGCAAGATATCATCACCCGCACCATCTCTGAGCATCTCCAACAATCTCACCATAACTAGGGAGGTTCTACATGAAACTCCTACGTAGTCTACGCTGTAGCCTTAGAGAGAGACTATCCAACACTGAGCCGATGCAGGGTTGTGGCCCTAGGTAAAAATATATGAATACTACCCAGAATTGAAGTTAGCGAACAAGCATCCCACAATTTACCAAGATCAATGATGCCTTCTTCTATGACATCATCTGTATATTGAGGCCCAATATGACTCACGGTTGGATAACCAAGAGCATAGTCATGAAAATTGAGAAGTGGGGGGCATTATTTATGTAATTCACCAATTTCACCTATCTTAGAGTAGCTAACTTCTTGGGAGAGCCCACAAAGTTAACGAGCTATGCAAGCCCTAAGTTGATCCTGTTGGAGCTGTCTAGAAAACTCATAACATATCACGAGAAGTTCCTGAAAAGGAAGAAGGGGTGGAACTCCATTTCCCCCTTATAGTGGGCAGGTTACACCTACAATTCTAACACTAACGCCTGGAGAAATGTTCGCAAGAGATGGAAACTGCTTAATCTAAAGCACAATTTCCTAGAAAGGCCAACTTTTGATCCATGAAATTGCCTCCCAAGGGTAAAACTTGATTGGATACACGTTTCCATAGATCAAGGAAATCTACAATTGACCTGTATCACAAGGTCAAACTCAGAAGGAAGGACCAATCCCACCTAGTCCTAGTATAAAATTATTCAATATGGCATGGCCATTGTTTCCAAAAGCTTTCCAAACAAATGATCAAGAATTTGATCAAGTATATCTAGATACGGATGGGGACAACTGGCCGTTTGCTGAGGATTGATACAAGATAAAGTTGCCCTCAGACCATTGAGGAGAGGGGTTAAAGGCAACATTGCAGTGCACAAAGCATTGGTGCAGAATGAACGGACTCATCTACCTTGGAGTAGATTTCACCACGTCCCCTTTAGGGCAATGCACCTTTTAGGCCGAAGAATTTTCCAAAGGTAAAAGGTAAAGATAAAGAGGGAGAATAAAGATCCACTCAATAAAAAATCTCCTGAGAGCCCTCCTCCCACCCCATAGAGGAACAGGTTGCAACCCTGGTACCCTCCAGTGAAAGAAATGGTAGAGAATGTTCCAATAGGAACATCCACTAAGGATGTTACCACTACTAGAACTGTTGAGTTCCCTTCCATCCCTTTTCCCTCTCCTCCTTCCCCTCCTCATGTGACTCAAGTGACCATTCCTTTGGTTGTATCCTCCCCCCCCATCTTCTACTGTTCCCCCTTCGTCTTCCCTCCATCTTCTCTTTCCTTCATGGAACTGTCCCCCAACATTTCTTCTCTCTCATCTCTCAGCTTCCCTTCTACTCCCACAACTACCTCCCTTGCAGTTTCTCCTCCTCTCTTGAGCACTTTCTTGGCCTTTCTTTTGATTCCGCCACCAAGTTTCTCAACCCATTTTCTCCTTATCCAACTACAGCTTCTCCCTCTTCCACCTTTGGTCCCACTCCCTTAAGTCCAGTATGGATCTCCTAGCACCTGAGTCAACATAAGAGGAAAGTCCCCATTGCACCCATGGAATTCTTTTTCATCCTAGTAAAAGGGGGATAAGAAGCAAAAGCCTGATAACCAGTTTCTCTCATAGTGCATTGGGAGAAAGAGTAACGGAGATTACGTATCGTGATCCACACAAATGATAAAGAGAATATGTCCCGTACAGATTATATAGTGATGTACAGATCAAAATGGGAATGTTATCTGAATTGCCTTCAAGGAGAGGGCCCTATCCATGGTGGATGCCCTTTGCAAGAAAGCTTCAAGAAGAAAAGGAAGAGAAGATGACTATTGAAAGAGTAAAAATTAAACATCTTCTCCATGCCCTGACAGAAAATGGGTAGTGCACCTCCTACAACTACCACTGAAAATCTTAAGTTCCTTACCTAGGATAAGATAAATGAATATGCCAAGATTGTGCGAACAAGGCATGACTGTATCCACCTGGAGAGACTAGATCGTCAAAAGATAGCGAGGAAGTAATCATCAAGTTCACCGAGCTATATCAGAAACATTGATTGGGGTGAACAAAGGAACTCCAAGAGATCACAAGACCTATCTCCAAAGAGTTGCACCATGCTAGGTTACAACATGAGAAATTCTACAAGATGCTTGACTATTCAGCCAAAGATTTAGTTAAATTCGGCATCTTTGATCACCCTAGAGCACCCAAAAAAGATCCTTGCTACTTTAGACTACCGGGTCGATCAGATGGAATTTTTTCCTAGAGAAGATAGATAAGGTCAAGGAGGAAGCCCTAGATGCAATGCATAAAATGGAGAAAATTATCCTAAGGATGTCTCCATGGTCTTGCTCACTTTTTCATTTACCTTGAGGAAGGTAGATGAAACCATCTGGATCTTCAAAAAGATCGTCTTACAAGGGGTAGGGCCGGAAGCTACTTTTGACGTTGAATCCATCGATAATCTTCTAGCCTGCCATGATTTTGTAGGATACCTAATGGAGGATAGGTAATGAATACTTAAAGATCCCTAAAAGAAACTTAGAGATGAATGGGAGACTTGTGAGGTCATCGGTGATCATACCAAGCATCCTGCCAAGGATCAACTTTAGCTGAATGGTCAGCAAATTCATGGAGTACCGAGCTCAATTCCACATTGCCTCTCTTGAGCAGAAGCAAGGATACTCTCTTGCCAGCCATGAGATGACGACGAATAGCCTTCCTCATCATGGCTTTTCTTTATGTAAATATCTAAAAGTATGTTGGCACAAATTATGAGATCATCTATGTTGCACCATGGGATGTTGTCATCCACCAAGTTGTCCCAAAAGTCAATAATTGACTTTTAGATATTTTGTAAATTTTTTGTACTTATTTGTTGGTTTCTATTTTTGCCTTCTCTCTTCTCCTCCTTCTATAAATAATTGAATAGTTATTATATTCAGGTGCGTGGACATTTTTTTAGATAAAAAATAGAAGTGAGAAGAAAAGGATTTATACTTTTTGTAACAGAATAAACATTAATGACAAATATTAAGACTTTGTGTTGAATATGTATGTTATGGGCATCTGATCTTTCTTATGTCAGATCTATACATTTTTTTTGTTGGATCTATGTCTACTTTCATCTCATTTGTTCATCAGTATTGCTTTTGTTTGTTTATGCAAGTAGGTTTGGATCCATTTATTACCAATCCTAAAACATAAACCCTCTGACCTTTCTACTTTAGAATTCATTTCTTTTTCTCCCTTCGAACCCACTCTTTCCTCGTCTTTCTCTCTATTTCCTTTCTTTTCATAGTTGGAAGAACCTCTACTGGGATGAGATCCCAAACCTCAAAAGGTAGAATCTTGTGAGACCTGCATAGATTCCTTCTAGTAGAATAGTAATAAAACCATTTTCACTTTGCTGTCTCAAAGAGGGGCTATGCCCTGCACACTGTTGGCTCGTCTATCCATAGATCTACCCACCTGACATAGATTTTTGTAGACCAATAATTTTTAGTAACTCCACTGGGGATCGAACTCCAGAATACTCTGTGAACATTTTGTCGATTAAAGGACACTAACATCTTGTAAAGTTGATAAAGGTAACTAAGAAGATTGATAAAACTGCAAGAAATCACTACCTATTTTGTAAATTTTAACTTTTGTTCAGAATCCAAATTTTTTGCAAAAGTAATCCAAACTGAAAATATTCTTCAGGGATCCATAGATATGGGCTAGTAAGAGATCTTTAGTTCGCTGAGTTTTTAACAAAAACTCATTTTTTTCGTAGATCTGAGTTTCTGATAGTTTACAAAAAATTCAAAACCCTTGTAAAAATTCAACTCTAAGATCCAAAAATCAGCTTGCTAAGTTAATCGTCATTTTATCCTTGCTAATATTTGTCATTAAACCGAAACCGGTTTTCAAAAAAGGATAAAATTAAATATTTAGAAAAGGTACATGCTGCTGATTTTTGTCAGAAAAAATAAGAAAATGAGCTGGTATAAACCAAAAAGATTTTTTTTTTCTGCTCCAAAACATTGTAAATCTGAGAGATACACTGGCATGAGAAAACCATTTACTTATAGTAGGAGAGCTCGTGGAGAAGTTGATCCTACTTTCGATCTAATTCAAAAGTGCAATAACTTCAATATTACACTAGACATGATTCTCATCACTGAGTTCAGATGACCAGTTGGCCAGAACTGTCTCGCCTCCATGAAGGAATCATTCTTCAAAAGGAAAACATCCTCATCTCTTTGTGGTGATTTGCTGCTCAGTGGAACCGTGCTTCCAGCTCGTTGTCCCTTTTCTAGATTTTCAAATGGTAGTACCATGGGAAAATGCTATGGGCCCACTTGCTTTACCACATCCTGTTCACGCGCTCCCTCATGGGAACTGAAAGAATTTCCCCAAATTTGATGAAAGTGGAAACCAAAGTATAGATTCACATATATCCACTTTCATCATTTCATGTAGCATCCTGGATGTGACTCATGAAGATGTGTCAGTTCGCTTCTTTCTAGAAACCTTGCAAGGACACGCAGCAGAATGGTTTTAGCATTTTCTAGCCAGATCTATCACTAGTTGGGCCACATTACGGACTACATTTGAAAAAAGGTATAAGCCTTTAGAGGACACGTTCACATTACTGTCAAAGATCACTCACTTGAAGAAGGAGGTCAATGAAACCATGCACGATTTCATCACTCATTTCAACTCACTCATCAACCATGTGCCACCTGCCATGCTGCCAACACTAGAAAATCAAAAGTATTTCTTTGTGAATGCCATGATCTTGAACGTAAGTTTTTTACTCTTGCAAGAGCAATTCACTACTCTGGTCCTCACCCAAGCTGTTGCCATTTGGATTGAGGATAAATTTCTAATATCTGGTGAATTAAAATGAGAACCATCCAAGCCTAAAGCTTTAATTCCTTATCCCTCTACTTCTTCAGATCCGGCATTCCAAAAGATGGTGAATGACTTGCTCGCATTAAAGAAGTAGCTAGCTCAAGCTTCCCCCAGTTCTTCGTACTGGGATATCCCGTGAAGGAATTTCACTTCCAACAACATCCCACACAAGCTACGTTTACCTGCAACTACTCCATGGTTGGCGCTCGAGGCCTCTCCGGTCAATGCTCTAGCTGAAATTGAAGAAGAGGAGAAAAATTATGAAGAACCTTCATCTCAAGGTGAAGATGACCAAGATGTCATTGAACTGACTGATGACTCTACTATTGGGTATATGGAATTTGAAGAGGAGGAATCTGATGAAGAAGAGTTTACCCAAGAATATGCAAGCGGGCAGTCATATGATATTTTCACCCACTCACAAGAAAAAGAAGCAGAATTTTCTGCCAGGATACAAAACGAGAAGGCTATGTCAAACACACCTCTAACCATTGCAAAAAGAGGTAATCCCCTTCCTGCTCAACCTCTTATTAAGCCTTTTTTCAAAGAAATCTTTTTTCCTTCCTATCTTCTCCCTCTGAATCAACCCTCTTCTTAGTCCCATTAAAATTGGTAATCCTACCCCACCATCATGAAATGAGGGGCTCATTCCATCATTAACACAACCCTTGGCTGCATTCGACATAATCGATCATGCTAAAAAGACCAAGATCCAAATGTCTGAAGCTAAGTATCTTCAGTCAAACCCTGAACAACTTGTAAGGTTAACCGAATATATTTAAAGCCAAGCTGTCATAACTTCTTGGGCCTCCCTGAGAGGAATTATTTCTAATCCTCCTGCATCTCACATAAATGTTTCCTTGAATTCCACATCAAGCAAAATAGAACCTTTCTATCTCTCCCTCCTAATAAATGGGCACAAGATAAGCAACTGCATATTTGATTCCGGGGCTTCCGATAATGTCATGCCGGTAAAAGTCACCCATGCTCTAGGTCTCACCCTTACTAAGCCTTTTGGCAGATGTTACTCCTTGGAAACCAAACATGTGTCGTTGATTGGTCAAATCAAGGATGTGTAGTTCACATTTGTGGCATTCCCAGATAAAAGAGTAAAGATGACCATCCTCGTTGTTGATATTCTAGCAGCATATGGAGTTCTACTAGGAAGGATATTTTGCAATGAAGTTGGTGGAGAGATTCATATGGACTGGTCTAAGGCTAGAATCCCCGTTAAAGGTGTGATGTAAACATTGGAGCTGGAATCACAAAAGAAGTATTTGGTTGCTAATTTTGATGACCCCAAATCCCAAATTCTCTTTGAATCATCGGGGATGGGAAATTATTTCTTATCTACTAAGTCTGACAAAATGGACGTTCTCGTCTAGGAAGAGGATCTTAATATATATGCACATTGCAGATTGATGGCAGCTGTGTAACTAGCGGATGCAGTGCCAAAGCTGTGTTAATTTCCCTGGAGGAAGAGATTTTTTCTCTCTCTTTCAAGTTACAGTTTTTCAACATGAATAATACTGTTGAGTATGAATCTTTTCTACTTGGCATGCAAGCTACAAAAGAAAGGGGAATCAAGAACCTAAAATTACAAGGTGATGTAGAGCTGGTCGTAAATCAAGTGAAAAGGATATACCAAGTAAAAAATGAAAATCTCAGGCATTAACAAAACATGGTATAAGACAACATTGAGGAGTTTGACACTTTTTCAATAAAATCCATTCCAAGAGCTCAGAACGACATGGCCGATTCATTAGCCATCTTAACATCCATCATGCTCCCCCACCCAGGGTTAAAAATAGACACATATACCATTGAGGTATTTTTCCACCCAAGTGTGCCAGAAAACTCTCAGCACTGGCAGGTATTCAATGATGACAATCAACTTATTGCCTTCCTAGAAAAGGTAAAAAAATTTAGTGAGCTTCATTTTGAAGGATCCACTTCTACATGCCGTGAATCTGTTACTGATAAAGACAATGAATCAAAAGAAAGTGATGGCATATGTCAGCTCAAAGGAAATAAAATTCCAAAAGGTTTGGTTTCTCTGGAATGTTTTTTTGATATACATGATTGTTTTGTCAGGGAGGAAAGGAAAGATAATCCTAACTCCTCTCTAGATACCAAATTGGTCAATCTAGGTTTGGTAGAGTGTTCACAGTTTGTGAACATCAGAAAATGTTGCACACCCGAAGAAAAGCGGAAGTTTTTGAAATTGGTGAAGAAATATATGGATGTATTGGCATGGTCCTATGCCGATCTAAAGTATTTCAAGCTGAAGGACATCCAACATAACATCCCATTGTAGGAAGGTGTCAAACCCTTTTGCTAGAAATAGAGGCACTATAATCCTAAGATCTTAGGTACCATCCAGGCTGAAATACAGAAGATGCTGGATGTGAGAATCATCTTTCCTATCCACCACAGTACCTGGTTTGTGAATATCATGCTAGTATGAAAGAAGAATGGAGAGATACGCATATGCGTAGATTTTCATAACCTGAATCAGGCGTCCTTGAAGGATAACTACCTGCTTCCCATAATGGATCAGGTTCTACAGGTAGTAACTGGATCAGAAATGTTGTCCATGCTTGATGGTTTTTTAGGATATAATCAGATTGAAGTCTCACCTGAATACCAATTCAAAACAGCATTCACCACCCCCTGGGGCACATTTTCCTATAGCAGAATGCCTTTTGGTTTGACCAACGCTGGTACCACCTTTCAGCAAGTGATGGACTTCACATTCAAAGGTATGATGGGAAGGGTTATCATATTCTATTTAGATAACTTAACTGTGTTCTCTAAATAGCGAAGTGATCATTATGATCATTTAGAACAAGTATTGATTAGATGCTGAGAGCACGGGATCTCCCTGAATCTGAAAATTTTTGTTTTTGGGGTCACAGAAGGAAAGTTTCTGGGACACGTTGTTAGCAAAGAAGGGACAAAAATAGATGCTGAAAGGGTTAGGGATATTCAGAGTATTAATTTACCCACAAGCAAGATCGGCATTCACTCCTTTGGGAAAGTGAATTTTCTCAGGCGCTTTGTTCCCGAGTTTGCTGTAAAGACTCACCACATATCAAACATGATGAAAGGGTCACCAACTTTCCGGTGGAGTGAAAAAGGAAAGGCATCATTCAAGGATATAAAAGCCTCTGTCGCTCATGCACAGTCCTAATATGTCCCGATTTCTCCAAGGATTTTATCATGTATAGCTATGCATATGAGCATATTGTATTGGCCATCTTAATGCAAAAGAATTCAGAAAATGTTGAATCTCCAATTGCGGTCATGAGCTCTCCCCTTAAGCCTCACGAATTGAAGATGTATTAGTTGGAAAAACATTCCTTCACCTTTTTCAAAGTAGTCAAGAACTTTAGGTATTATATTCTAAACTCTCATACAGTAGTGTTGGTTCCTGACATGGCAGTCAAGTCCATCTTAACACAATAGGAGTTAGGGAGTTTGTGAGGGAATTAGATCACAAAGGTCCATGAGTATGATCTAGATATAAAACCAAACAAGATGGTAAGAGGCAAGGGCCTATGCCAACTTATGGCTAAAAAAAAGGATTTAGAAGACCTTGAAGAAAAGGATGATTGCATTAATGGGATGCTAGGCCAACTGGAGAAAGTTGATTCTCTTCCCATGGTTCTATTTATTGTGACCAGCGATGAGTGGTATTCTAACATCACCTTCTTTATCACTTACCGTGAGTGCCCAGATCATCTAACCTCAAAGGATAAGTGTACTATAAAGCTTAGATCAGCCAAATATGTCATCCGGGATGATGGTTTATACAAACGTGGAATTGATGGCATCTTGTTGCGATGTGTTGACAAGCCACATAAGGTAAAGTTACTCGAAAGTTTTCATGATTCAGCCTGCGGTGATCATTTTTCCTCTTTTGTGATAGCACACAAGATCATCTGAGCTAAGTACTATTGGCCAATGGTATTTTAGGATACAGCCACCTGGGTAGAAAAATGTGAGCTTTGCCAACAGTTTGTTGGTAAACCAAAATTGGTTGCTTTTCCCCTCAGGCTGGTCATTATTGATGAACCATTCAGGTAGTGGGGGATTATATTTATCGGTGCACTTCATCCCCAATCAAGTGCCAGACATAGTATGTCCTAATAGCAACAGATTACTTCACCAAATGGGTGGAGGCCATACCTGTTAAGAGTGCCACTTCTGAAGTTGTTTGCAACTTCATCAAGGAAAATATCATCGTGAGATTTGGCATTCTACAAAAAATCGTTGTTGATAATGCTTCAAATATTTCCTCTTGGGAAGTTATCAGTTTTTGCTATGAATACGGGATAATCTTGGCCCACACCTCGGATTATTACCCCCAGGGAAATGGTCAAGCTGAATCTAGTAATAAAAAATTAGTGACCATCATACGGAAGCTAGTTGATGAGAATCAGTGGTCGTGGCACAAGTCATTGTATGACACTTTATGGTCAAACCATGTTACTCCAAAGAGGTCTCTCGGTATGTCACCTTTTCAGGTATTATATGGAATCGATGCTGAGATTCCCCTTTCTGTAGAACTTCCTGCTCTGCGCTTGGTACGAGCAATCGAAGATGAAACTTTCTAAAATTCTCTTGAAAAGAGGATCATGTATCTAGCAGATCTTGAATAAAAGAGAGTAAGAGTGGTCAAAAGGATCATCGAACATTAAAATCAAGTCATGAGGTTGTTCGATAAAAAGGCCAAGTAGAGGGATTTCAAGGTGGGAGATCTCGTCCTTCTATGGGACAAGCGAAGAGAGCCAAAAGGCATGCACGGAAATTTTGATTCTCTATGGAGGGGACATTTCAAGATCAAGCAGCTCAACGGGGAGTATAGCTTCTATATCCCAAGCTCCGGCTTTCGTATAGCAGGTAACATCTCAAAATATTCAGGAAGTAGAGCTTGCTCTCTTCTTTGTATAGTTTACTTTGTTTGTGTGTTTGTTTTTGTCATGTGTTTGCTTTCTGTTTGTTGTGTGTTCCCTGTTTTCCCTTTTGGTCGCCCTTGTTTTGACTCTCTGTAACCCAATGGATAGGCACATGTTGATATGGGATTCTCTACCCTTAAGCTTCACTTAAAGATAGTCCCCAGAAAGAGCTAGATGTTATCCTGCAAAGTTGATAAGGGCAATTTTGTAGGTAACCATACCGGATTTTGTTTTGGTTCCTTGTCAAGGTCCCTCGGCATTCGGAATGGCATAAAAATCCCTTTCCAGAAAATCTGGTTTTTCAAACTTAGTCATTTTGGTCCTTTTTGGGCTAGGTGCAGATTTTGTTCATGTAACACAAACATTATTTACACCCCCTTCTATTCCTTTAGCGCACCCTTTAGAGTGTTAACATAACAGTTGTTGCACCTCCCCGTGATGCACCTTTCTTGCATGCGCCAAGGCGCATGTGCCAACCTGTCAACATTAAAAATGTTTTGACCTTAAGCAGTGCACCAAAGCACTCAAAAACCCATGTTGAAAGTCCTGAATTTGTGCCAAAGGTGCAGATAGTTTCTTACTGACAGATGCATAACCGCGCCAAAGGGCGCAAATATATTCATGTCAACATACTTTTTGGTGCGCCCTTTGAAAAAGTTGGTGGCGCATTTATTACACCTTTTGCTATATATAGGTGCATCCTCCCTGTCATTTTCACGATTGAAAAAAACGTGAAAACTTTATTTCTCTACACCTGTCAGATCTCCCGTCATCCTTGTGTCGCATTCGTGGACCCCACTTCATTTATTCCAGTCTATATATCTCCGGTAAGTGGTTCTTTCTTTTCTTGTGAGTTTTGCTTGTTGCTTTGCTATGGTTTTACTTGCTATTGAATAAATAAATAAACCTAGCAGGATTCCTCCCAACCAGTTTTACCCTCCTTTCAGATTTGCTAGCCTGGAGGGCTTTGTCTCAGAAATGAACCCAACCGACCTCTTTGCTCTATTCCCCTCACTATCAAATCATGTCAATAAGGCCTACAAGATCACAAACCTGTCCAAGAAGAGAGAAATTGTAAAGTGGTTACATTTCCAACCGTGGTTTTCCTTTGGCACAATCACCATTCCTGTTCCATAAAACAAAGTCATGCCAAGAGGGTGCACCATCCCTGATTGTAGAACACATCCTTCCTGCACCATGCAAAACTAAGAAAATCCTTACATGGCACAGGTGCAACCCTACTTACACCAACAAAGTTTGTTATGCAATCTCTTCCTGCGATGTGCCAAAGGCCCCTTTGGTGCACAAAAAGTCAGTGGTACACACGTTAATGTTGCACCCTTGGCACACCAAAATTCCATGTAACATGTATCATATTTGTGCCATTGGCGCATCCTACTCCCATGCAACACCAAACATATTTGTGCCAAGTTTAAAACCTTATATATTGGCGTAGGCGCAAATTTGTCTACAACAATATTGATGTTATATGTAAATTTCCTGTGCCATGTGCCCTTTGGTGTTTTTTTCTTCCTTGCAACACTCCACATCAGTTGCTCTTGCTTTATTCACCCTGTAGCCTGCAATATTCTTGCGCCCTACACCCTAAACTTTTTAAATTGCTAATTCCTCATTCTGTAAAGCCTTGATGGATAATCTAACAGCTAACATGGCTCTTTTGCGCTGGACTTCACTCCTTCTTACAGATCAGCAACTGAACTCAGATTCGCATATGTTTACATCAAGAAAAATGCCAACCAATTCAAAGGGTAAGGCCAAACTCATGGAGGAAGAGATGAAATACAAATATCAAAGGGTCAGAATGCCCGATTCCCAGGCAGAATGTGACTTAGACATCAGAGATTCCAAACTTGGCCATATAGACATGGAATATTTTTGGCAAGAACCAAAAGGGTCACAGGCAGTCCTTGGATGGACAAACTAGTGGGCAGTGGTCTGCATTATGGTGGGGGAATCCCTGTTAGTGTAGTAAATAATGAGTTCATGATGGTGCTGGCCCACATCTATAACAAAGACATAAAGTGTGTCGAGAACGAAAAGGGTGAGGTCATAATCAACCTCACTGCCCGACACTTTGAGATTATGCTAGGCATTCCCCACCACCAGCATTTTGTGTCTAGAAGCCAATAAGACTGCATCAAGGCATGGGAGGAAAACAAATACAAATGCACCCAGTTAATGAACGAAGTGTATTTGAAAATAAGAAGGTGATAAATAGATGGCTACATGTTATTCACCGTAGTGACTTCTCTAAGGAACTGAGTGATACCATTACATTCCTAAGTAGGGTATTTGGGCTTTCTGATGCCCATTACCTCCACAAATGGATGCTCAGGTATCTGGAAACAATGAATAAAAATTTTCCTGATCAGTGTTTTGAGTGGGCAGAGATCATCAGCAGCACCATCTCTAAGTAGCTCCAACAACTCACCATAACGTGGAGGTTCTACATGAACTCCTACATAGTCTACACTGCAGTCTTGGAGAGAGACTATCCAACACTGAGCCGATGTAGGATATGGCCCCAAGTAAAAATATACGAATACTACCTACAATTGAAGCTGGATAACAGCATCGCACAGTTCACCAAGATCAATGATGTCTTCTTCTACAACATCATCTACCTATTGAGGCCAAATATGACTCACGTTTGAATGACCAAGAGCATAGTCACGGAAACCGAGAAGTGGGGGGTGTTATTTACGCAATTCCCCACTTTCACCTATCTCAGAGTAGCTAACTTCTTGGGATAACCCACCAAGTTACCGAGGTATGCAAGCCCTAAGTTGATCCTATTGGAGCTTTCTAGAAAGCTCATAACATATCACAAGAAGTGCCTAAAAAGGAAGAAGGGTGGAACTCCTTTCCCCCTCACATTGGGCAGGTACACCTGCACTTGTCACACAAAGGCCCAGGAAATGTTTTCAGAGCTATAACTACTTAATCTAAAGCACAATTTCCCAGCAAGGCAAACCTTTGATCCACGGAATTGCCTCCCAAAGGCAAAACTCAATCCGATCCACGTTCCACAAATCAAGGACATCTACATCGACTTATATCACGAGGTCGAACTCAGAAGATAGGACCACTCCCGCCTGGCCCTAGCATAAATTATTCAATATGGCATGGCCATTGTTCCAAAAGATTTCCAAACAACTGATCAAGAAGTTTATTAGGTATATCTAGATATGGATGGGGACAACTGGCCGTTTTCTGAGATCGATAGAACAAAGGCACCTCAGATGATTGAGGAGAGGGTTAAGGGAACATTATAATGCACAGAGAATTGGTGCAGAATGAACGGCCTCATCAACCTTGGAGTATATTTCACCACGTCCCCTTTGGGCAATGCACCTACCAGGACGAAGCATTTGCTGAAGGGAAAAGGTAAAGATAAAGGAGAATCAAGCTCTACTTAAGAAGAAGCTCCTAAGATCCCTCCTCCCACCACACAGGAACAAGTTTTAACCCTGGTACCTCCAGAGAAAGAAGCGGGAGAGAGTGTTCTAATAGCCATATCCACTCAGGATGTTGCCACTACTACAACTGTTGAGTTTCCTTCCATCCCTTTTCCCTCTCCTCCTTCCCCTCCTCATGTGACTCAAGCGACCATTCCTTTGGTTGTATCCTCTCCCCCATCTTTTAATGTTCCCCATTCCTCTTCCTCCATTTTCTCTTCCCTCACGGAGCTGTCCCCCACCATTTCTTCTCTCATCTCTCAGCTCCCTTCCACTCCCACGACTACCTCCCCTATAGTGTCCCTTCCTCCCATGATCACTTTCTTGGCCTCTCTCTCGATGCCTCCATGAAGTTTCTCGACCCATTTCCCCTCATCCACTGTACATTCTCCCTCTTGCACCTCTGGTCCCACTCCCTTAAGTCCAGCATGGATCTCCCAGCACCTGAGTCAACATAAGAGGAAAGTCCCCATTGCACCTATGGAATTCTCTGTCATCCCAGTAAAAGGGGCTAAGAAGCAAAAACTGATAACCCTTTTCTCTCAGAGTGCATTGGGAGAAAGATTAATGGAGATTGCGTATCCCGATCCCACAAAGGATAAAAAGGATATGTCCCCTATAGATTATACAGTGACACAGGTCATAATGGGAATGTCATCTAAGAGCCTTCAAGGAGATACCCTATCCACAGTGGATGCCCTTTTCAAGAAGCTTCAAGAAGTAAAGGAAGAGAAGAGGCTACGGAAAGAGAAAAATAAACATCTTCTCCACGCCCTGCAGAAAATGGGCAGTGCACCTCCTACAACTACCACTGAAACTCCTGAGGTCCTTAGCCAGGATAAGATAAACAAATATGCCAAGATTGGCAAACAAGGCATGGCAGTATCCACCTGGAGAGACCAGATCCTCAAAGACAGTGAGGAAGTAATCATCAAGTTCACCAAGCTATATCAGAACATTAATCAGGCGAACAAGGAACTCCAGGTGATCGCAGGACCTATCTACGAAGATTTTGAGCATACCAAGTTGCAACATGAGACGTTCCAGAAGATGCTTGAATGTTTAGTCGAAGATTTAGTTAAATTCGGTGTCTTCGATCACCTCAGAGCACCCAACAAGATCCTTGCTACTTTGGACTACTGGGTTGATCAGATGGAATTTTTCCTAGAGAAGACAGACAAGGTCAAGGAGGAAGCCCTGGATGCAATGCATCAAATGGAGAAAATTATCCTAAGGATGTCTCCGGGCTTACTCACTCCATCTTTCGCCTTGAGGAAGGTAGATGAAACCATCCAGATCTTCAAAGAGATCGTCTCGCAAGGATTAGGGCCAGAAGTTACTTTTGACACTGAATCCATCAATAACCTTCTGGCCTATCACGATTTTGTAGGGTACCTGATGGAGGTAGGTAATGAGTAATTTAAGCTCCCCAAAAAACTCAGAGATGAACGGGTGACTTGTGAGGTCATCGGTGATCATACCAAGGATCCTGTCCAGGATCAACTTCAGCCGATGATCAACAAATTCATGGAGTATCGGGCCGAATTCCATATTGCCTCTCCTGAGTAGAAGCAAGGTACTCCTTTCCAGCCACGAGACGATGACGAATAGCCTTCCTCCTCTTGGATTTCTTTTTGTAAATATCTAAAAGTATGTTGGCACAAATGATGACATCATCCATGTTGCAACATGGGATGTTGTCATCCACCAAGTTGCCCAAAGTCAACAGTTGACTTTTAGATATTTTGTAGTTATTTTGTAATTAGTTGTTGGTTCCTTTTTGCCTTCTCTCTTCTCCTCTTTCTATAAATACTTGAATACTTGTTGTATTCAAGGGGGTGGACATTTTTTAGATAAAAAATAGAAGTGAGAAGGAAAGGCTTTGTACTTTTTGTAACAGAAGAAAACATTAATACAAATATTGAGACTTTGGGCTGAATACGTGTGTTATGTGCATCAGACCTTTCTTATGTCAGATTTGTGTACTTATTCTGTTAGATCTATCTCTACTTTTTTGTCATTTGCTCATCAGTATTGCTTTGTTCGTTTATGCAAATAGGTTCGGCTCTGTTTACTACCAATCCCAAAACATAAACCCTCTGACCTTTCTGCCTTGGAATTCATTTCTTTTGTCCCTTCAGAACTATATTATCTCCTCTCTTCCTCTCGTTCCTTTCTACTCACAGTCGAAAATACCACAACTGGGACAAGATCTCAAACCCCTGAAGGCAGAATACTATAGGACTTGTGCAAATTCCTGCTGGTAGAATAGCAATAAACCAGTTTCTCTTTGATGTCTCAAAGAAGGGATATGCCCTGCACACCGTTGGCCCGTCTATCCATAGATCTGCCCACCCAACAGATCTTCGGACCAACAGCTCCACATACTATTCTTGGACATTGTTCCAATATTGTGGTCTAATAGAGGTCAACAATATGCCTTTATATGGGATGGAAACTCCATGATCATACATAATAACAATGGAGTCATAAGATATTAGTCTAATGTCATTAGAAGATGATGTTATAGAGATAGCTCATTGGCTCATATAGCTTCCAATTTCATGATTTACCTAGAGGTAACCCTGGTTTGCAAGCAATAACGACAGTTGCATCGCATTCGCAGTCCAATATAATATTGAGGTAGTTTCAGAGTTCCCGGATCATGAGAATCGGAAGATGCCATAATTTCACATAGAATTATTAGAGGACCAATGAATATGAGAATGAGGTATAGGCCCATTCTACACATTGTTAATATATTCTAGGACAAAAAAGTGGCCACAAACATGTTTGATAGGCATTTTGAACATAACACATTCATAGTTCTAGTTTGGTCATAGTTGTAACAAATATCGAGCCATGGACCCGAGTGCCCATTTTTTTACTATGATAAAATATGATTTTTCATAAAGGTAACAAATAACATGAGCATGTTTTGTTTTCTTTGTCTTGGAAACCACCCACCTTTGGATTGGAAATTTTTTAAGCCTAAGGGTTAGACTGTCAATTCTATGACTAAATCTGTGTTTTACAAAAAACATAAGAATCTCGAGTGTACATTCATGGATTTTCTTACGTGTTTTAAGACATATGATTTAAAAAATGAGTATGATGTCAAACTCTATCAAAAATTAATGTTCTAGTGAATTCGCTTCAACCTAAAATTTAACCTAGATTAAGGTTTTGACCTTAATTTCTTTTAGTACTGGTCTTAAGAAAAAAACGAATTAAGATACAAGGTATTTTTGATCCGTACTCCAACCTTTAGTTTTAATTAATAGATTGACACGATCTAAACTCCAGTTTTACACATTGGAGAACCAGTTCTATTTTATTACATTTAGCACAATTATCTCAATAACATTTTTCAATATTCTTAAGGGTGATAACAAGGATTAATTCACTTAATTAGGATGTGTTTGCTTCTGAAAATTAATTAAAATAATTAATCCTAGCATTTAACCTTATGTAAAATTATAAGTTCATTACCTTAATAAAAAGATCCTTTAGCTAAATTCATTACACACAAGGTATTTGTAAGGATATTTTACGAAACCTCAGGAAATTACATGGGCCTACACATGTACACATACTCTTAAGTATTTTGACACAAAATTTACAAGACCACTTTCTGTGCTTACCAAAGGTAGGGGTCTATCCTCCACTCTAATGGATCAACCCATCTAAACTAGATATAGGGCTCCCAACTTAGCCCTAAATGATCCTTATGAAAGTCTATTAAAACCTTTTCTCATTCTATGTCAAATCTCATGTTGGTTCATTTTCTTTTGCTAAATTTACATGTTGGAGAGGAGGAAGCCACTTTTCAGCAATAGGTCACCTAAATCCATGCACATACCTAGGCATGAAGATTTAGTCTAGGTTTAGCTTAGTTTTAGTCTTTTGCCACCATTGATGTAATCTATTTCATTTAAAGATTGGGAGGGATTTCCTATCACCAATCTGGTTTTTATTCCAGATATTATAATGTACTGGGTTTAAAATTTGGGGGCAAACCCTACCCCTTTACGTCATGAATGAAATAATCCTTTTAGATTCAAATATTTGATGTTTTAAAATGTTCCATTCCATAGCATTTCTCTTTATTTTAATTGGTGGAAGTAATAGATTCATTTTATGTTAAAAGATTAGTGACAAATAAGGACAAATGGGACGCACATGTGACGGGTTACAAAAATTTCTGTCATAAGTGATAGTAACCGCCACCCACGAGCAAACCGGTGGTCCTGGGACAGTCTATGTGTGCCAGGGTGACCACACAGTGGACTGCCACTCTAAATCTAGAGCAGTGGTTGTGAAACCACTTGTTTTACCTAGGAAACAAACACAATGGACCACAACTTTTCCTACTCATAGATGGTGAATTTGAACTGCAACCATAGCTTGAGTAGTAGTAATCCGATCTAATGGGGCACAGGGTGGTGGTTCTTAGTACTTCCATCATGAGGAAACTATAGAACCATTAATGCCTTGAGATATTTCTACAAAAACTTAAAGTTACAATGAATTCTTATAAATGCATTTAAGTTTATCTATTTTTATTTAAAGTTCTATTATTTGAGATGTATTGCTCTATTACTCATTTCTTAGCTAAATTTATTCATTTTAGAGTGTTTCCATCTTCTATATTCTAAAGGTCATACTACTTAAGAGCATGAATGAATTTCCATCTTGTTTAACTAGATTCTTTCTTCCATTTCAAGAGCAAGATGGAGCATGTAAATGTATTTCATTCTTGGCATTTCCTGCATATAAAATCAACTTTCTAGATAATGCAGTATAATCTAATTTTCCACTCTTTCATGGTACTATTGATGCATATATTCTAAATAACCATAATAACTTGTAGTTTTCCATAGCAAATTTTTGTAAACAACGTTTACTTGATGTAATATTTCTATTTTCCCTTCTTTCACTATTTACAATAAACCAACTCTATATGAAAATAAACTTTCTTTTCCATTGTATGAACTTAAATCCTTTAACACAAACACTACTTTTCTCACAATACATCCAAGATATCTCAAGGAAAAATACTTTCTTTTTTATTTACACAACTAACTTTACTATGACATTCTTTCTTCTTTCTTTTCACATTTGTTTCTTTCCACATGTAATACGATAAAAATAACAACTATTGTGTTAAAACATTCCTTTACAAAGTCATTACAAGGTTCTCCACTTGAAGTGGGAAATCATACAAAATGTAAATACAAGAAAGAATACATTATTAAAATTTCTTCCACTCTAAGTGGGTAAAATAGAAGGAAATTTCACATGGCCACCAATAAGACTCCATTCTCCCACTCCAACAAGATAGCTTACTCCAAGAATTTTCTTGATTCACAACAAAATAGGGGGAGAGGAAACTCTCCACCTAGCCAAGACATCCAATGCCCCCCCTCTCCAGTGGCCCCCGAGCCCCATTACCACATTACAATGGGAGAATATTGTCAACTCATGGAAATTACTAGCTTCCACAATACTTAACAAATAATTTCACATTCATTCCATTTACATACAAACACAATAACAACTCAACAAGGATAAATCTATCTAAACAACAATATAATAAGGCTTATCAAGAAATCCAAAAGAGTAAAACCTATGGGGAGGCCACTTATGCCTCCCAATGGGAATGGGTGCCCGAATAAAATCCTATAATGCAAAACACAATATCCCCTACCAACTCTTATGCCTCCCTCAAGAACCCCTTATACCTCCATAACTCTTATGTCTCCCTACATAACTCTTATGCCTCCCTCATAATAATAACAAGAAGAAATGCAAGCATTTTTCAATACTAGGTGGGGCACCCAACCCAAACTCCCTCCACAAGAAAGTGATCTTACTTATGCCTCCCTACAAGAAAACTCCCCATAGTCTCCTCTCACTCTATAACTTAAGCAACCTACCCACACCCAACAAACATTCCAAGGAGATAACAACACTCAGCACAAAATATAAACACATACAATAAGGCAAAGAGCATAATTTAAACTAAGGTGAAGCTCATACCTATCCATGGTAGTGCTTGTTCCAAATAGTAAGTTCCAAGCTTCTCCAAAGATCAAGCAAACATCCATAAAGATCCAAAAATCAACAAACTCTCTCAAACTCCTCTCATTCTCCAAAAATTCAAGAGACTAAAAATGATCATCCAACCCTAAAAAAAGCAACAAATTCAATAAATAGAGAAAGGAGAGGGAGGGATTGTAGATTGAGCAACAGGGGCAGAAGCCTGATTATATTTATTAAACTCAATCAACCAACATTACAAAGAATGGGCTGTAATATTTATAGATATTGCACAGCCTAATACAAACAGGAAACTAAGTTGCACAGGTGCAACCATATTCCAAATTACAATAGCTTCCAATAACATCTGGGAAGCAAAAATTGAATAATTACAAATATATTGTTAAAAACAATATAACTACATCCCTGATGTTTACATAAAACAAATATGGTTAATAAAACCATATAACAACATTATTTAATTAATAAAATTAATTAAGTAATTAATTATATAATGCATAATTAATAATATTAGGTAAATAATTAACCTAACATTCCCCCCGTTATTTATGCATTGTCTCAAGGGATGTGGAGAGGGACTCTCTGAACAACTCGAACTTGTCATGTGCAAGTGAATTTGTGAAGATATCTACCCGTTGTTCAGTTGTTGGAAAAAATTGAAGCTAGATGTTGTGCTTCAACACATGCTCACATATGAAATGAACTTGTACCTCAATGTGCTTTTTTATTTCATGAAACACTAAATTACAAACAATTTTGAGAACACCTTCATTGTCAACATACATGTTGGTTGGTTTTTCCTGTGTTATTCTAAGTCCTTCGAGTATGCAACGTAGCCAAATCGCTTCACAGACAGCTTCTCCTGCAGAATGATACTCAGCTTCTGTGGAAGAGTGAGAAACGAAGTGTTGTTTCTTGCTTCCCCATGATATTGGTCTAGATCCCATAAAGAATACAAATCCAAAAGTGGATTTTCTATCATCAATGTTACCTGTATGATCTGAATCCGAATATCCAGTCAAGAAGAAGTTGTCGTTCTTCTTGTATTCTAGACCAAGATCCACTGATCCTCTGAGATATCTCAAGATGCACCTTGCTTCTTTCCAATGACACACTTTGGGTTCCTGCATGAACCTGGATAGATGATAGCTTACTGCAAAGCTGATATATGGTCTAGTGTAGGTCAGGTAAATGAGACTCCCAATCAACTGTCGATAGAGAGTGGCACTTACCTCAAGAGATGGATCTGAACGAGGTAACTATAATATATTCTCCATGGGTGTAGCAATCGATGTGAAATCCATCATCCTAAATTTATTGAGCATTTTCTTGGTATATTTAATCTGCGAAACAAAAATTTGATTCTCTTTCTGTCATACTTCCAATCAAAGACAATAGTGCATTAGCTCGAGATTTGTCATGCCAAATGATCGATTAAGATCTTTCTTCATTGCATTGATCATCTTCACTAAACTTCCAATAATGACTAGATCATTGGCATAGACAACGACAATCACAATATCCCCCCTTGCTTTTTGAGGTAAAGATTGGGATCGTATGGATTTCTAACAAATCCATGTTGTACGAGATGCTCATCAATCTTGATGTACCATGCCCAAGGTGCTTGTTTGAGACCATACAGAGATTTCCTGAGTCTACATACCTTTTCTTCTTGACCATGTAAAACATATCCCTTAGGTTGAGTCATGTAGACTTATTCTTGTAAATATCCATTTAGGAAGGCACTTTTTACGTCCATCTGATGGACTTTCCAACCAAACTGTGTAGCTAGAGCAAAGATCATCCTGATCGTTTTGATCTTAGCTATGGGATAAAATGTCTCCTCATAATCAATGCCTTTTATTTGTGCATACCCCTTTGCTACAAGTATTGCTTTTTACTTGTCCACTGTCCCATCTTCTTTGTACTTAGTTTTGAATATCCATCTGTATCCAATGGGTTTCTTCCCTGGTGGAAGATAAACAAGCTGCCAAGTGTTATTTTTTATCACTGATTGATATTTAGAGTCCATGGCATCTTTCCAAGCTTTTAACTGTAGGGCTTCGTGGACTGTAGAGGGCTCATCAGACTCAATAAATCTACTCATCAAAGAAAATTTAACTTCTTCTCTTGCTTTACTACGAGTCAGTGGTCCAGGGGTGGAAGTATCTGGCGAAGCATCCATTCTTACATCTCATAATGTTCTAGTAGACCACTTGGGCATATGCTGAACTATTCCCGTGGGTCGTGGTTGTTTCATATCAACACCATCATCCCCATCATCACTTTCATATTCTGAGGTAACATCAGCTTCAATTTTTAAAATAGCTAAAAAATCTACATCTTGTGAGTCTGGAGGAGGAGTCTCTGCTTCCTTCTTCTTGAAAAAATCAACATCTCTATTGGTGTAGAATTTTCTAGTCTTAGAATTCATCAATCTATACCCAAGAGTCTCTTCATTGTACCCAATGAAGACAAGTTTCTGTGACTTCATGTCCAGTTTATTTTTGTTCTATTTGGGTATGTTCATGTTTGCTTTGCACTTGAATACTCTTAGGTGTGCAATAGATGGTTTCCTTTTTTACCATGCTTCTTGTGGTGTTATTCCATCAAGAGAAGTTATGGGTGCTCTATTGAACAAATATAATATTGTATTTGTTGCTTTTGCCTAGAATGTCTTTGTAATTTTGAAATCATCGATCATGCATCGCACCATTTCCATGATCTAGTATGATTCTTCTCTCAACAACACTATTTTGTTGTAGTGTGTGTGGAGGAGGAATTTGTTGTCGAATCCCATGAGTTTGTAGGTAGTCTCTAAACTCATCACTAGTGAATTCCCCCCCTCGATTTAAGCGGAGAGTTCTAATGTGACAACCAGTTTCTTTCTCAACTGCTACTTTGAAATTTTTGAAGGTTTCAAATGCTTCAATTTTCTTGCAAAGACAGAAAATCCATATTTTTCTCGAATAGTCATCAACACAAAGCATGAAGTACTGAAACCCAGAATGACTTGGCTGCATTAGACCACAAAGATCGGTATGAACCAGGTCAAGTTTACCATGAGCTCAAAATGTAATCCTCTAGAATGAAGCTCTGTGTTGTTTTCCTTCTAGGCAGTGAGGACACTTGTATGTATCCTTCTGAAGATATGGTAGCCCAAGTACCATACTACACCCGTGAATTGTTTCGAGATATTTGAAACTTACATGACCAAATATCTGATGCCATAACTATGCTGAGGTGGAGTTCTTAGCCACAAGTGCTTGATTGTCTCTGTGAACAAAATCAATTTGGAACATGTGTCCCACATTGGAGGCTTTTGCAATTATTTTCATGCCTCTTGATTTGTCTCAAATCAAACATGTTTTCTTACCAGATTGAATATCAAATTCAATTTTTAGGTTGTGATCTAGGAGTTGACTAACTGAAAGAAGATTCTTTGTTAACCCAGGGACATATATGACATCTAATAGTCTGCATTTGTGTAAACCAAGGGGTAGAGAAATGTTCCCAATCTCCTGAATTGTATATGAAGAATCATCTCCCAATGAAATATGATTTTTCGATGGTGTGTCCCTCATTGAAATAAACCAGTCTCTATGGCCGGTCATGTGTCGAGTGGCTCCCAAATCAACATGCCAGACATCACTAAATGACGTGGATGGTTCACTTGATCAAGAAATGAACAAGAAGTCTTCATTGTCTGACTGTTCTTGTTGCTCAGCAATATTACCTTGCTAGTGGGGTCTTCTTTTCCAATTCCCCTTTTTCTACCCATGATTGTTGTTAGAATGTCCCTTGTAAGATTTTTATTGTTGAGGTCTAGAGTTGCTGGATGAACCTTTCTTGTAAGTATTTTACCAACAATCTTGTAGGTTATGTCCTCTTTTGCAGATAGGACATTTCTTCTTCAATTGTTTGTCCCCTTGATATTGATTTTGATTTTGGGACTTATGATAGGAATTAGGTTTTCCTTTACCTTTTCCTTTCCATTTTTGATGTGAAGATAGTGGTTGCTCCTCTTCATCATCATTATTGTGCATTGCTTCCTCTTGTTACAGTAGTTTTACCAATTTGTCAAAACTAACTATTGTATCTAACACATTTAGTGTTGTGACAAAAATGTGGTAAGAAGAGGGGAGTGCTCTTAGAACAATGGGAATGAGAGCATCATTTGTGACCGGTTCTCCCAGGGCTAGAAGTGAAGCCCTCAATTCTATAACTCTTCTTAAGAAAGCTTCAATTTTCTCATTTTTTTTGAACTTCAGTGTATGTAACTAACTCTACAAATTGAGTATAACATTTTTGTTCTTGGCTTCGTATACTGTGCTCAATTTATCCCATGCTTCTTTCACTATTTTGGCATCTCGAATGTGGGGTTGCACATCATCAGACACTCGAAACAAGATGATGAGTTTGTCCTTCTGATTTGCTTTATCAAACTACCATTGTTGTGTTGTATCAGTGGCTGATCTAGTCAGAGTACCATTAACAATAGGCCAGATTTCTTTAAACTCAAGTTGGGTCTTGATTTTAGTCTTCCATGCAGCATAGTTGTTTCCTCTGAGCAATTATGAATCCAAAAGAAAAAATTTGGGGGCATTGGTGCCCATTTTGAAGAGATCACTGACAAGGTTTGGCTCTTATCACTCCAGGTATGAGGTCTCCCAATCTATATACCGTTGGTCTGATATACCGAACCTTTCTATATACGTGCCCTTCTGATATACCCAGAGGTACGTGGAAGAAGCTCACCCTTTGTATATAAATAGTGGTACGTGAAAGAGGTGTTAACGTACATGACAGAATTCAATACATGGTACCAAGACAATACTGATGGAGTCTGTGTAATTATTGACACCGGCTTAAAGAAATATCCTCATACGCGCGTGTAACTTTGCTATATACTTGGATAATTTCTCAGTCCAGATTTATGTCGTGCAATCATTCACAGATGGATGGGATGGTTCATAGTGTGTGCACTATGACCTTATTACTCCCTGTCAATTTAAAGGGTCGATGCCCAAACGACCTTGTTGCATCTATATTAGGCATTAAGTGCAGTAGTAGTCACGATGACTTTACTCGTAAGTGCTTCCCAGAGGCACCATATATACCGAATGGTGCAAATGAGATCTAGGATCTCGTGAGTGTTACAGAAAAAATTTTATACTATTTTGTATTACAATTCTGCTAGTTTTAGAGTAATTACAAAGTTTGCAGTTGACTGTGGCAACTTGAAAATTAGTACAATATAATGTAGTATACAAATTACATTCAAAAATCTAGAAAATTTTGAATGGCAGGAATTTTTTTTTTGTTTTTTGGGCCTTGGCCTCCAGAGCCCAAAACAACCCTTAATGCCAAACCGTTAAAAAATGGTCCAAAATGAAGTTTTTTGATGGTCTTCCTTTGGCAAATGTGGCTCAAAATCACAAAACAAACTTAATGGAGAAAAAATAAATTTACCCTAAAGTAGGGATTATCTCACTAAAATATTTGGAGGTAGTTTTGGCTACATCTAAGTTGTTTAGCGGTGTTTTTTCCACTAAATGGACCTCCAAAATTGGTGTTTTTACTGTTTTTCCGCCAAATTTCAAAATGTTTTGAAAAAACAATGGTTTTGTGGGTTTTGAACCCCAAACTTCACAATTCCAAGTCTTTCACTTCAACCATATTGGCATTTCATGCGCTTAGATAAGTATTTGAAGGAAAGTGTATTTAAATACATAAACTTCAAACTGACCTTTAAAAGAAGTGAACCAGCTAAGGTGGAGTCCATGTGGTGGCGTGAAGGAGGTTAGTTTTTATTTTGTATGCATAGAAAATGGATCTGCCCTCCCTAAATACCATATCCTTTGTTTTCACTTTGATTAACCACCTTGTTGGATTGTATGCTGCCTATACACATCCATAGGTCTCCATTTTTGTATTACCCACTATTTTTTCTAACACGGGATTTGTATTTGTTGTGTTATATTGTTTGCAGGTACGTTTGGACACAGCTCGTGGGAGTGGAAACAGGTCGTTATTCCTAATCCTCCTTTTTTTGTTTGCTTGTGCAGGGACATGAGGAGGGAGGACTGCTCGTGGCATGGCCAGAATGGACAGCATTTGGAGGTCATGAATGCTCCACTATTTTTTAATTTTCTCACCATTTTGTTGTTTGTTGCAGGTCTGCGTTTGGGATTACAGGTTGGATGTGAAGGAGATTGAATCATGCCTTTATCTCCCTTCTTCTGCCATGTTTTTTTGGTGCAGGTAGCAGGTTGAAGAAGATCAAACAATGCTTGAGTTGGTCATCCAAGTAGTACACGCCAAAGTGTAGGCTGAATGTTGAAGCAGGGGTTTGTTTGGCCTCCAAAAAGAGCTCAATAGACCTCCAAAACAAGTAAAGCATCCTCCAAATGCAACAAAGACTAAATGGTTCACTAATTTAGAGACAAAACCCCTATTGGGGAATAGGTTTTTTTGTATTTTCAATACCTGCGGCAAATTTTGCTTGGTGCTAGGTGTGCACCAGTGCAAAAACAATTTGGGTTCCAAACACCTTGAATGAAAGGAAGGGTATGAGGAGGCAAGGATGGGACTTGAAGGATGTAGGAGGTTGCACAGGCTCTCTGATGCTGCAAACACTTCTCTAAAACTCCTCTATTTCAGTTTCTCTCTCTTTCCACACCTTCGCAGGATCACAGGTCCAGATTTTCACTCTGGGTACCAAATGTAGATTGAGCAACAGGGGCGAAAGCCTAATTATCTTTAGTAAACTCAATCAACCAACATTACAAATAATGGTCTGAAATATTTATAGATATTTCACGACCAAATACAAATAGGAAACTAAGTTGCACAGGTGCAACCATATTCCAAATTACATTAGCTTCCAATAACATCCGGGAAGCACAAATGAATAATTACAAATATACTGTTAAAAAAATATAACTACATCCCTAATGTTTACATAAAACAAATATGGTTAATAAAACCATATAACAACATTATTTAATTAATAACATTAATTAAATAATTAATTATATAATGCATAATTAATAATATTAGGTAAATAATTAACCTAATAGGGATGATGTGGCTCCAATTAGGATGCCACCTCATTTCCTCTCCACTCCACATAACTTGGTCAACCTCATATTCCAATGGACAATTAATAAGTGGTTAGAGGAATGATAAGAACCTTACACACTCCATCTAAGCCCACTCCAAAGGTCAAAATTAAATATTTGCAAGAAAGTGCAATTAACATTTCACCTTTTTAACTTCCCAAAACACCTAAAAGAGCCTAAATTTTACCCCCCCAACCCATAGGTAGGGTTTGGCATGGGCATTTACAAGGTGTGGGACAAGTTTGACTTGTCTCATAAGCTTCCAAATTTGGCCTCTAAGGCCAAATTCGAGTTTCCCATGAAGGGTAGAGCGTGCTACACTCAAAACTCAAATACACATCACTCAACACAAAATCCAAGGGTAAATCAAGTCTAATAAATGAAATCCTTTTTTATCACATCTTTAATTAGTTTAGGGTAAATTAAAATTAGCTTAATTAAGACACTACAACCCAAGAGTAATAAAGGGGGTAAACATATATCGAAAAATCTAAATAATAAAAGAAGTAAATATCATTACTAAAGGAAAACACATACTAACATACTAAAGGGGGAAATTAAAACAAAACAACACATGACCCCTAGGTCACAATTTTTCTATAATCAAATAATTCTAACACACACACAATTACATGTTTCCATGGTGACCCTAGTTGAATTCTTCTTGAATTCCGATGTGATTGGTCTCCAATCCACCGATATTTTTGTGAATATAATATACCTGCAAAATAGAGAATACCTCATTCGTCCTCATGACCACATTAAAACATTCATGCCAAATATGCGATATAAATCTAAAATAAACTATATTACGAAATTAGTATCATCTATGTAAATATGATATCACTTACAATTTTTAGCACATTTCTATCCCACATTTGATTCATGTCAAAACAATCACCACATTAATCCAATTATCAAGATCTACTCAATATGACTAAATATATCACATGTCAAAAAAATAGATAAATAACCATGTCAAAAGTATATCAATATCGACATCAAATGTCTCCAGTAGTCCATATGCATCATATAAGAATCAAATCAATAACAATTTAGTGTCTTTGATATCTACTAGCATGTTAAATCAAAGAAGCTATAATAGATCCATAAGTGTAGTTGACAGAATCAAAAAACAATAATAAAAAAGGTGTCGAAGGGAAGTGGGCACTACATCCCCCTCCCCTTAGGCTTGACTTCCTCATCGAGGTCACTAGAATAGGTGTGGAAACTAAACACGTAGCAAAGTAGGATCCTCCAAAGTAGTTGCAATATCATCATATCTGTCCCACTGGACCCGAACTAGGTCAATATCTCTACCACGAAGGCCCAAGGTCCTACGCTCTATAATGCATACGGTCTCCACCATCACCTTCCCTCGATCCTACACCTGCAATGTGGTCTAATCTAGCACATGAGAAGGATCAGAAATATATCTCCTAAGCACAGAAATGTGAAACACAACATGGATGCGAGAAAAAGCTAGGTGGTAATGCTAGATGATAGGCCAAGGGACCGAGGAGATCCAAGATCTCAAAGGCACCCAAAAAACCTAGGAGCAATATTAGAACCTTTTCCATAACGGATAGGGTTCTTATGCATTCTAACACAAAGAAACACCTTCATGCCCACCTCAAAACTACAATCTATCCTATAATGATCTGCATACTTCTTACGTCTGTCCTACACCTCCTGCAATCTCTCTCTGATTAAGGTAACCTACTGCTCCATATCCTTTAATAATGCTAGCCCAAGAGAAATCATATCCTCTAACTTGTCCCAACTAAGAGGTGTTCTGCACTCTCTGCCATATAATGCCTGAAAAGGAGCCATTCCTATCGAACTCTGGAAACTATTATTGTAGGCAAACTCCACCAAGTATAGATACTTCTCCCATCTAACCTGTTAATCCATAGCATACATCCTAAGCATGTCCTTCAGGATCTGATTCACCTGCTCAGTCTTTCCATCTGTCTCAGGGTGATATGTTGTGCTGAAATTGATCCTCGTCTCAAGAGCATGTTGTATGGTGGTCCAGAAATGGGAATTGTACAAAGGATCACGGTCGTAAATGATCTTCCACTGAATCCCATGTAATCTGAAAATATCATCAAGATATACTCATGCCACAACACTAGCTATATAGGTGGTCTTTACCAGAGAAATGTGAGCTACTTTCATCAATTTATCCACCATGACCATGATGTTGTCATGGTGGTATCTTGATGTCAGTAACCCAACGATGAAGTCCATGGAAATGGTGTCCCACTTCCACTCCGGTATGGCGTGAGGAAAGATAAGGTGAGATGGATGCTGATCATTAGCATTCTCCCTTTGGTAATCTAAGCAGTGTGACACAAATAAGGCCCCATCTCTCTAAAGTCCTTTCCAAAAATACAACTATCTCAAGGTGGTGTGTATCTTCTTCAAGCCAGGATGGGCTGAATAAGGTGCACAATGAGTGTCTATCAAAATGTCTTGTCTCAAACCTCCATCTCTAAGAACATATATTCGACCTTTGTGTCTGAGAAGGCCACCTACATCTAATTAAAATCCATCAAATATCCCCTCAGGGGGTCTTTGAGACTCAATCTCTACTCTGGTAGCAAGGTAGAAACTGTCCTGAGGAAGGTACTACAAAATCCTGCTCCATAAGTTTTTGTCCACTGAGGTGGCCATAGCCATATGTCTTTGTCTACTAAAGGCATTTACAACAACATTCTCCTTCCCCTTCACAAGCTCTATCTCCGTGTCATACTCACAAAGCAACTCCATCTAACATCGCTGACGAGTGTTAAAATTGGGTTGTGTGAAGAGGTGGCGAAGACTCAAGTGATCAGTCCTGAGTGTAAATCTCCAGAAAAGAAGAAAATTTATCCACCACACTAGGGCATGCACAAATGCTGCAATTTCAACATCATGATTCAAATAATTGAGCTACTAATCCTTGAGTTTGCGAGACTTAAAATCAACTACTCTGCCCTCCTACATCAACACACCACTAAGTACTTCCAAAGAAGAATTTGTGCAAATGTAGAACTCTCCTTGAGGATCAGGTACTGCAAGAATAGGTGCTGTCATGATGCATTGCTTCAGTGTACTGAAATCCTTCTCATATCTATCTAACCATACAAACTTCTTCCCTTTACGTTAAAGGGAAGTGATGGGGTGCATAATTTGAGAAAAGTCCTGAACAAATCTCCGGTAATATCTTGTTAAACCCATGAAGTTGCGTGCCTATGTCACACTAGTGGGTGTTGGCCAATCCATAATGGCTTGAGTATTGGAAGGATGGACTGCGATACCTTCCCCAGAAATGATGTGGCCCAAATACTACACCTTTGTCTGAAAGAACGCACACTTCTCCAAGTTCCTGTAAAGGTGTTTCTCGCAAAGACACGAACCTAGCGAAGGTGTTCCTCATGCATGCATGAGTAAATCAGAATCTCATCAAGGAAGATGATAATTAAGTTATCTAGGAAAGTCCTAAATAACCCATTCATCAAACTCATAAACAATGCGGGGGCATTCATCAAACCGAAAGGTACCACTGTGAACTAGTAGTGGCCATATCTCATGTGGAAATCGGCCTTATGAATATATACCTCCATAATCCTGAGCTAATAGTACCCTGACTTAAGATCTATCTTGGAAAAAAACTGTGGCCCCCTTCATCTGATCAAATAAATCGTCAATGTGTGGAAGGTTGTAACGATTTTTTATCGTTACCTTTTTCAGCTGATGGTAATCAATACATAACTGAAGATATCCATCCTTCTTCTTCACAAAGATCACCAGTGCACCCTAAGGGGATACACTAGGATAGATTAGGACCTTCTCCAGAAGGCCCTCAAGCTATAACTTGAGCTCACATAGCTCAAGAGTAGTCATCCGGTAAGGTGCTTGTGAGATAGCCTATGTGCCCGGAACAAGATCTATGTGGAAATATATCTCACGTGGGGGAGGTAACCTTGGTAGCTCCCCTGGAAAAACATCAATAAACTCTTTGAAGATGGGATGGTATTTAAGGGGTGGTCCTCTAGAATCGTCCTCTGATCTTTCACTAACCGTAACAGCATACAACTGACAACCCCATCGCACACACCACTTAAGCTGCATAGCAGAGATGGTGCAGATGGAAACGAGCATCCTAACTCCTGATATCACTGACTCTACTCAAAGATCATCTATGAAAGAAATAGTCTTATGGTAATAGTCCACTCTAGCTCTATGAGCAGACAACCATTACATTCCCAATATGACACCATAAGATCCTAATGGAAGGATTTGAAGATCCAATGTAATGGTAAAGTGCCCCAAATCCACTACACACTCCTTAACTAAGGATTCTATAGAAATCTTGGCTCTAGAATCCATCTCAATGTCCCAAATATGACCCTACCTAAATGTCACCATCTTGTAATGCTCTACTAAGGATGGTGTAATAAATGAATCAGATGAATCGGAATTAAATAATATAGGGGAGGAAATGCCACCAATACTACATGTCATCTCAATCACGGTACTATGGTGCTCAACCTAGTGGTTTTCGACCACTTTGTAGATCTGATGGCTCCATTCCATATCTCCAATAGTAGGCTCTGAGATCTACATCTTACCCTTGTTAGGGTTATGTTGGAAATCTCTCCAATGATGTCCAACAACACAACAACCATAACAGTTGCCTAGTCCTCTCTAGCGGGATGTAGCTCCAACTGGTACTCTAGATGTCTGAATTGTGGATCCTAATGATCTAGCTACGGACTGTTGAGGTCTCTGCTAACGATATCTTGATGACTGAGCTCTTAGTGCACCCTATGTCCTGATGGGACCCTTAAGAGGAGGTCCCATACTCTATCTTCTCTGCACATCAAATCACTAAGGAGGCCTATAAGGTGGGTAGGTCTGCTACTGCTGCTATGGTGGTCTGAATGAAGCCTATCTTAAACTCTATCCACCCCATGGAAGAGGAATTGACCCCTTCGATCTACGGCTCCTAAATCTGTCTCTAGCCTGCTACATCTTCCCCCGTGTCTCCTCTGCAATATAGGCCTTCTCCACGGCCTCTGCTAATGTCTGTGGGTAGTGAATGTGCATTGCACCACCCAAATCCAATTTCATGCCCCAAATGAACCTGTGAATCCATACCTTCTCATCCTACATATAGTTGGCATACTGGAGTATGTCTAGAAATTGATTCTCATACTCGGCTACAGTCATCAATACCTAATGGAGGTCGTGAAACTCATCTATCTATTTTTGTATAAATCTCTTGGGCAAATACCTGGTCCTAAAATGGTCCTCAAATGGCTCCTTGGTGATTGTCTCTAAACCAACATGGATCTTTTACTCCTCGGTCCTCCACTAGACTCCTGCTCCATCCCTGAGAAGATGGATCTCAAAATGATCTTTTGTGTTCCTAGTACAAGAAACGATCTTGAAGCATCCACTCAAGCTCACCAACCAGGCCTCTACCTGAAAACCTCCTATATCACTTAGAGCTTAATGTCATAGCTTTAGGATCTCCCTGATATGGTTAGTTGCTGATGTCTAATGACCCCTAGGTCTCTCTTTATACTCCTTCCTCTTTCTAGGGATTTAAGACATGTCCCTATGTCCTGAGATCCTATCCACATGTCCTCTCTTTGGTGACTTTTCCCTATCCAACTCTATGTAGAAGTTCACTTCCCTATACTCCTCTACTGACAGCTCCATGCCATGTCTAGCAAATCATCCTCCCAAGGGCTCTCTGCATATGGCAGCGTTGACGTCCTGAAGCATCTGTAAAATATGAGGTAGAATGGCCACTACAACCTACTCTAGTGGTGGTATATATAGGTCTATATGAAAATACCCCTCGTCTGATCCACACCTCCTGCATAGATCAAGGCAAGAGTTAGTTCATTGCTCTAGGTATTGTTTCAGTTTTCTAATTTTTCTATTTTATATAATTATTATACATTGTGGTTTTCTAGATTTAAAAGAATCAACTTTGCACTAGGTTAAATGTTCATGTCTCATGTTTTTCAGGTGTTCCCAAGGGTCCAAGATTTGAACCCATGGCTTTGATACCAAGTGTAACACCCGCAAAAACAACGTTCTAGGAACTCGCTTTACCCTAACACTTAACCTGATAATGCAACTATTTTTTTTTTTTGTTTAAGATAAAAATGAGGTTAAGATACAAGGATGTTGCAAGGGTACTCAACCTTTAGGGTTAATTAACCTACTTACACTACTCAGCTCAGTATTACGATTGGAGAACCAGGTCTAGTTAAAAGTTACATGTTAGCACAATTATCTCAAGGGTACATTTGTCAATAGTTCTAAAGGAAGATAACAAGGTTTAATTCACTTAATTAGATGTTTTCTTCTCTTTAATTAAGTTCAATCCTAACAAGGTTCACCTTATGCTAAATTATTAAATTCATTACCTTAATAGCTTAAAAGATCCTTTATTACATTTCCTACATACACTAAGGGTTCTAAGGACATTACACCCCTAGGCAATTACATGGCCCTACTCACCCCTCTACACATACCCTTAAGGATTTTACATTAAACATTTAAATTACATTTCTTATTAATAAAGGTAGGGTCAATCCTCCACCCTTGGATCAATCCCATCTTAGCCACTATATCCTAGGGTTCCCAACTTAGCCCTAAAATCCTTATGAAAGTCTATTAAAACCTTTTCTCATTCTAATCTTCTCATTTGGTTCATTTTCTTTTGCTAAATTTGCAGGTTGGAGAGGAGGAAGCCATGGAGGAATTCTACATGAAGATTTAGTCTAGGTTTAGTTTAGTGTTAGTTTTATTTATGTAATCTATTTCATTTAAATATTGGGAGGGATTTCCTCCTCCAATCTAGTTTTTATTCCAAGATTATAGTGTATTGGGTTTAAAATTTGGGGGAAAACCCTACCCCCTTTGTTATAAATGAAAGAATGATTTTAGATTCACTAATTGTATGTTTTGTTGTTACATTCCATAGTATTTCTTTTTATTTTACTTACTGGTAGTAATAGATTAAAAAAAAATCAACTTAAAATTTTTTGTAAATTGGATAAATTTCACGCACAGGCATGGGTCCGAGGAATTCTATCATAAGTGATAGGACTGCCACCCAGAGCAGACCAGTAGTTCTGGGACCACCACCCTACCAGGGTGAAAAATAGTGGACCGCTGCCCTCAAGAGTGGCGGTTGTGAAACCGCCACCTTACCTAGTCGAAAAACACAAGACCTCCACCCTACTAAGTGGCAGTTTTGAGACTACTGTCATAGCCTAAGCATAGGTTAAGGGACCGCCCCTCTGTACAGGGCGGCGGTTTTGTTCCTGAGAAACAGAACCATAATGCCGAGATTTTTACAAAAACGTAAAGTTACAAAAAGGTTTATAAATGCATTCTAAGTTTATTTTTGTTCATTTAAAGTTCCATATTTAAGATGTATTGTTCTTTACTCATTTCTTAGCTAAATCTATTCATTTTAAAGTGTTTTCAACTCTATTAAAATTCATCTACTTACAAGAAGAATTTCCATTTGTTTAACTAGATTCTTTCTTCCATTTCAAGAGCAAGAAGGACATATAAATATATTTCATTACTTTTCATTTCCTCATATAAAATCAACTTTCCTAGATACAATATAATCTAACTTGTTCTCTCTTTCATTCTACTATAATATGTATACATTCTAAATAACCATAATAACTTTATTTTTCCATACAAAGTTGCTTGTAAACAAGTTCACTTCTTACTATCTCTATTTTCCCTTCTTTCCTATTTACAATAAACACAACTCTATAATGAATATAAACTTTCTTTTCCATTGCTATAAGTTAAATCCTATAACACAAACACTACTTTTCTCACAATACATCCAAGATATCTCAAGGAGAAAATACTTTCTTTTCTATTTTCACAACTAACTTTACTATGACATTCTCTCTTCTTTGTTTTATCATTTATTTCTTTCCACATGTAATATGATAACAATAACAACTATTGGGTTACAAATTCATCACAAGGTTCTCCACTTTAAATGGGAAATCATACAAAATGTAAATACAAGAAAGAATACATTATTACAATTTCTTCCACTCTAAGTGGGTAAAATAGAAGGAAGTTTCACATGGCCACCAACAAGACTCCATTCTCCCACTCCAACAAGATAGCTCCTCCAAGAATTTTCTTGATTCACAATAAAATATGGGGAGAGGAAAATCTCTCCACCCAACCAAGACATCCAATGGACAAGAGAAGCCATCCTCTCCATTGGCCCTCGAGCCCCAACCACATTACAATGGGAGAAGATTTCAACTCATGGCAACTACTAGCTTCAACAATACTTAATACATAATTTAACATTCATTCCATTTACATACAAACACAACAACAACTCAAAAATGATAAATCAATCAAAACAATAATATAATAAGACTTATCAAGAAAGCCAAAAGAGTAAGACCTATGGGGAGGCCACTTATGCTTCCCAATGGGAATGGGTGCCCACCTAAAAGCCTCAAATGCAAAACACAATCTCCCCTACCAACTCTTATGCCTCCCTGAAGTACCCCTTATACCTCCATACACTCTTATGCCTCCCTAAAAAATCTTATGCCCCCCTCATAATAAGAACAAGAAGAAATGAAATCATTTCTCATACTAGGTGGGGCACCCAACCAAAACTCCCTACAAAAGAAAGTGATCTCTTATGCCTCCCTACAATAAAAACTCCCCATAGTCTCCTCCCACTCCCAACTTAAGAAACCTACCCACACCCAACAAACATTCCAAGGAGATAACAACACTCAACACAACATATAAACACATACAATAAGGCAAAGAGCATAATTTAAACTAAGGTGAAGCTCCTACCTCTCCATGGTAGAGCTTGTTTTAAGTATGAAGTTCCTATCCTATGCAAAGATCAAGCAAGCATCCACAAAGATCCAACAATCCACAAAATCTTCCAAACTCCTCTCACTCTACAAAAATTCAAGAGACTAAAAATGATCATCCAACCCCAAAACAAGCAACAATAATTCATTAAATAGAGAAACGAGAGGGAGGGTTGATGTGGCTCCATGTGGGATGCCACCTCATTTTCTCTACACTCCACATCACTTGGTCAACATCATATTCCAATGCACAATTAATATGTGGTTGGAGGAATGACAAGAACCTTACACACTCCATCTAAGCCCACTCCTCCAAAGGATAAAATTAAATATTGCAAGAAAGTGCAATTAACATTTCACCTTTTTAATTTCCCAAAACACCTAAAAGAGCCTAAATTTGACCCTCCAACCCATAGGTAGGGTTTGCATGGGCATTTAATAGGTGTGGGAAAAGTTTTACTTGTCCCACAAGCTTCCAAATTTGGCCTCTAAGGCCAAATTCGATTTTCCCGTGAAAGGTAGAGTATGCTACACTCAAAACTCAAATACACATCACTCAACACAAAATCCAAGGGTAAATCAAGTCTAATAAATGAACTCCTTTTTGGTCACATCTTTAATTAGTTTAGGAAAAATTCAAATTAGCTTAATTAAGACACTACAACCAAAGAATAATAAAGGGGGTAAACATATATCCAAAAATCTAAATGATAAAACATGTAAATTTTATTACTAAAGGAAAAACATACTAACATACTAAAAGGGGAAATTAAAACAAAACAACACATGACCCCTAGGTCACAATTTTCCCATAGTCAAATAATTTTAGCACACACACAATTACATGTTTCTATGGTGACCCTAGTTGAATTATTCTTAAATTCCGATGTGGTTGGTCTCCAATCCCTTGATGTTGCTGTGAATATAATATACCTGAAAAATAGAGAATACCTCCTTCGGCCTCGTGGTTGCATTAAAACATTCATGCCAAATATGCTATATAAATCTAAAATCAACTATATATGAATTAATATCATCTATGCAAATATGATATCACTTATAATTTCTAGCACATTTCATTCATGTCAAAATGGTCACCACATTAATCCAATTATCAAATTCTACTCAATATGACTAAATATATCACATGTCGGAAACACAGATAAATAACCATGTCAAAAGTATATCAATATCAACATCAAATGTATCCAATAGTCCATATGCATCATATAAGAATCAAATCAATAACATTTTAGTGTCTCTGATATCTACTATCATGCTAAATCAAAGAAGCTATAATATATCCATAAGTGTAGTCGATAGAATCAAAAAACGTGTAGTTGACAGAATCAAAAAACAATAATAAAAAAGGTGTCAAAGGGAAGTGGGCACTACATGTATCATGTTGAGGTATTTTCTAGTGATCGCTACGCTCTAAAAAATGGCATCCATTGAATGCATAGGAAAATATATTTTTTTTAAAAAAAATTTACTATTGAGGCATTAACTAGAAACTTCTAAGCTCTAAAAATTACATCCCTAGATTGCATAGGAAAATATGATTTAAAAATTTTATCCTATTGAGGTATTAGCTAGTGACTGCTAAGCTTTTTAAATTGGCATCCTTGGAATGAATAAGAAAATATGATTTAATTTTTTATCCTACTTAGGTATTAGCTAGTGAATGCTAAGCTCTAGAAATTGAGATCGATGGAATGCATAGGAAAATATAATTTAGTTTTTTTTATATTTGTTCAGCAATTAACTAGCAACCGCTAAACTCTAAAAATTGGCATCCTTTTTTTGTATAGGAAAATATGATTTAAAAAAAATCCTATTGAGTTATTAGATAGGGACGACTAAGCTCTAAAAATTGACATCCCCAAAATGCATAGGAAAATATGACTATTATTTTTATCCTGTCGAAACATTATCTAGTGACCACTAATCTCTAAAAATTTACATCCCTTGAATGTATAAGAAAATATGATTAGTAAAACCTATCCTATTGAGGTATTAACTAGCAACCTCTAAGATCTAAAAATTTACATCCTGTTGTCACCCTCAAAACCCCCCCCTCATTTTCTAAGTAAAATTCAAATATTTTGAGCTCACGCCCTCTAGAAGTGTTCAATAAAATTTGGAATCCTGAAAAGATAGAGAAATTCATGCTTTGAAGTTTTTTAAACTCTCCAGTCTACACGTTTTGATAAATTTTCCATTTTCCTGTCTAGACACATGAAAATTTTATTGTTGTCCTCATTCGAATGAAATTGTTAATATTTCTATGGCCATGGATCTTCAAGCCTTGTATTGTTTTCAATTCCTTGGTTCGTGAAAGAAATTTGAAAATCGGGCATAAGATGGTGGAGTTTTCTTCTTCTTTGCATTTTTTCAACAATCGTGAGTAACGGGCATTTTCTTCCCTGTCAAATTTTGGCTCCATTATCCATGGGTATGTGGACATATCTAATTATATGTGGGCTAGTAGATCAATTTGTGTTTTTGAGCCTCTTTGTAAAATAGGGTGAAAATTCATAAAGTGACCCTCAGCCCCGATCAGGCTTAAAGGAAAAAGTCAAATGTCAAGCCCACATCAAAAGAGTCAAAGTGGGGAGGTGGATCGTTAGGCATACTTGAGAATTTGAGCCTTTTTCATTAAAGGGGCTTAAAGTTAAAAAGTGACCCGCAGCCCCACCAAACACAAAGGAAAAATTCAAATGTTGAGCCTGCATCAAAAGTGTCAAAGTAGGGAGGTAGATCGTCAACAAGATTTGGGAATTTGAGCCTTATTTCCAAAAGGGCTAAAAGTCATAAAGTTACCCGCATCCCTGATCAAGCTTAAAGGAAATATTCAAATGTTGAGATTGCATCAAAAGAGTCAAAGCAGAGAGGTGGATTGTCGGGGAGATTTGAGAATTTGAGCCTTGTTTCAAAAAGAGCTAAAATTCATAATGTGACTTGCAGCCCCAATCAAGCTTAAAAGAAAAATTCAAATGTTGAGCCCACATCAAAATAGTCAAAAATGGGGAGGCGGATTGTTGGGGAGATTTGAGAATTTTATCCTTTTTCATTAAAGGGTCTTAAAGCTAAAAAGTGACCCACAGCCCCGCCAAACATAAAGGAAAAGGTCAAATCTTGAGCCTGCCGTTGGAAAGTCAAAGTAGGTGGGCAGGCCGGAAGAACAATTTGTGTTTTTGAGCCCGCATTAAAAAAAGGGTAAAATTATAAAAGTGACCCGTGACTCTGTCTCCACTCAAGTTAGGCCATGTGTCAAGACCATATCAAAAGCGGGTGAGTAGGCCAAAATGTTCCAAAATGCCAAATTTCTATAGAGTCACAAAATGCAAAAGGAATCCTCCATGCCTGCTCCAATAAATTTCTCCCACGTGGACAACTATAGTTTAAAATTTCAAAGGTCAGATGAACGGTTAAAATTCAAAGTTACAAAATAAGTGTAACGGTTGTATTATGAAAATTCTATATTTTTCCACCATTGGTGTTTTCTTCGCAAATCATCAATCTGAACGGACGCGAATGACTGAAAAGGATGAAAACCATTTCTCGCTAACAAAGAAGAAGTTGTAACTATTTCTTGATTTTATTTAATGGCTTCTTCACACCATTGTAGGGGGTTGGTGATGGATCTTGCAAACTCAAGAGTATATTGTACTTTGGGAGAACAAAGCAGATAGCCATTTTTCTTCCATTTCCCCCTCTTTCTCAATTTCCTCCATTTCCCCACTATGTACAACTTTTGTTCAAGCATCAATATAAGAAGAAGGGTTTTGTAGCCTCTTTGATGAGGAGTTTTTAGAAACTTTGAGTTCACAATCTCATCCCGTCTTATTGCTATTTGCAGGGTTTTTTCTTCTCATAAATGCATGTGTTGAAATTTCTAACTAGTGTATGTATAGGACTCTAATTTTCTACCTACAACATTAGTTCTCCTACCTCTATTCTCACTCCCTTTCCCACCTTCATAGCCAATCCTGCCCTTTAGATAACTACAAGGATTTTCCGCAGGGTCAGTGGAGTGTCTCTGTTCGATTCCTGGTCCAAAGGCCACCACAAAAATCCACGTTTTATTACGCATACATATATGGTAATTTCACCAGTTAAGTAAAGGGACCTAGATTCCTAGAGCATCGGTAAGGAATTCAAAAAAATTTCCACCTAAAAAATGTCATCGCCAATAGTTTTTGGTGCCCACCATGGAGCAGATTTAACAACATCTACACCTGAATGTGACCACAAGGTCAAAAAATTCAAAATTCAAAGAAGAGAAAAAATCTTGAATTCGAATGGCTATATGAGCCACATGGATTCAAGTCATGGCTATTTTGAGAAACCCTCCTATTGACAGACTTGAATTTCTCTTCCACATCCAAGAAGACATTGCTTCAAAAATTCAAAATTCAAAGAAGAGAAAAAATTCTGGAATTTGAATGGCTATATGAGCCACATGGATTCAAGTCATGGCTATTTTGGGAAACCCTCCTATTGAAAGACCTGAATTTATCTTCCACATCCAAGAAGACGTTGTTTCAAATTTGAGAGAATCTATCTAGCATAATAGACAAACTTCCAATCAATACTTCATTGCCATGAGAATTCTAAACCTTGAAGAAGAACGCACTTCTGAATTGGAGAGGCAAAGACAAATTCTAGCACCACAAAGAAGAGCATAGATTTTCAAGCTGGTAGATAGAAGATACACACGGTAATAGAGACAAGGAGGAAAAAATGATCCCACTTTTTAGGAACTTCAAAGGAGACAAGAGATACTAGGAATCCAGAGGCCTCCTTCTCAAGCAACTTGTCATGTTGGGAACCTGAGTGTTGTTAATCCTTTGGATGGTGAATTTCCATACATCAACAAGAACCTTGAAGATCTCACCGACGTAGAGACCGAAGAATAATATAGAGAAAGAGAGGTGAGATTTGACAAAGAAATAATAGCTCAACTCGAACAAATTGAGAGACTTCAAACCGAGGAAGACGAAAGAACAGCAACAGAATATGCATCCTTAGCAAGATTGGAAGATAAAAACATAAATAGAATTGGGGATTTTGATTGTGAGCATGAACATTATCATGAGGCTTGTAGGCCTAATGTACCATTGGGAGGAAACACCGCTCCACTCGCTCTTGCTCAATCACTCCATGAGCTACCGAGAGGCTCAAGGAAAAACTTCCCAAAATTTAGAGGGAATGGTTCTCAACTCCATGAAGAGCATGTAGCAGCATTTATCACTCCTTGTGGTGTCTTGGATGTTGAGGATGAAGATGTGTAAGTCCGACTCTTTGTGGATTCACTTCAATTGAAAGTTACCGAATGGTTCTACATGCTACCCCCAAGATCTGTCACCTGTTGGGATGATATAAGAAGTGCATTCGAACACATGTTCAAGAGCATAGAAGACTAAAAGGATATTTTGCACCAATTGGTACAAATGAATAAATAAACCTCCAATTCAATGAGGGAATTTGCAGCAAGATATTATAGAGTGATAAGAAGGATCCCTAAAGATGTGGCACCTCCCAAAAATAATTTGAAGAGGTTTTTTTATCAGTGCTCTGCCATGAGAAGTAGGTTTCTTCCTTATAAGATCCCAACCGAGAACATTGAGGTAAGCCCAGTACTTTGCAATAGAAACTGATGATGATCTAATCCTTTCTGAAAAGGTGAAAGGCCCCAATGGAAAGTAAAAGGGTCAAAATTCAAACTCTATCACCACAAATCTGATGTTCCAAAAAATGTAAAATGACTTAGTTGCCTTGACGAAGTAGCTATCTCAGATCACAATACGGAATGCTTCAAGGAGATCAAACCCTCCAGATAGGCCAAGGATCTCTCCACCTCCTCGTCTGCTTGCTCTTGAAGCACCCTCAGTCACTTTCATCTGTGACACCAAAGAGTCAAAGGAGGAAGCAATAATTGATGAAACTAAAGAAGAAAATATAGAAGACTATGAAAACTATCTTAAGGTCGAGGAAGTTGATATGCATAATTGCTTAATTGAGTACGTTGATGATGAAGATGAATATGATGAAGAAGCTCGAAGTTTCTCATGTGTTGTTTTCACTCGTGCATAATCTAGGAAAGGTGCTTCATCCTCAACGGTTGCAGTAAAGGATAAGAAGAATAAAGAAAATTCTCCTCCAGAGGTCACAGAAAACAAAATCATTAGCATAGGATCACCATTACCACTACTTATGGAGTCGGAAAAAGAAAACCCAGACTCACTGGTTGTCAGGGATCATGCTACTGTGCCAAGTAAGTCATATACTTCTTTTCCCAACTCAAAATTTGCTAGGAACAATTCTCTTTTAAATCTTGTTCCTACAAAAACATTTAAGGTTCAATCAAAAGCTAAACCCTCCCCCCCTTCCAAGCCAATTTCTACACTTGAAAAGGATAATTCGTCACCCAAAGTAGCAAAGTCTCTACCATGTAAATCTTCCTCCATTCTCAGATCCTCTTCCTCTCTCACCATAACCCCATTTGACTTTGTGGAACATACAAGAAAGACCAAAGTTTAGCTCTCAGAAATAGAATACCTACAAACATACCCTTCTCAGTTTAACAGCTTCATTAATTCAGTTCATGGTGATAACCTTATATCCTCAAGTCTTAATTCTAAAGGCTTACTTCCCACACCATCCACACCACCTTCCCAAAACATGTTATCCCTTAGTGTCTCTAAAACTAACAGGGCTAAACCTTTCTACCTATTACTCCTCATTAAAGGCTTCCAGCTAAATAATTGTATCATAGATTCCGGAGCCTTAGAAAATTTGATGGCAACAAAATTTGCAAATGCTCTAGGCCTCATCTTTACCTAGGTAAATGACACCTACTACCCAATTGAATCTAAAAAAGTTCCATTGGTAAGAATAATCAAAGATGAACAGGTAGCACTAGCTGATTTTCTAGACAAGAAGGTGCTCCTAACCATACTGGTAGCAGACATATCGACATCCTTTGGTATGCTATTAAGTAGGAGTTTCTGTAGAGACCTAGGTGGATAGATAAAAATGGATTGGTCATCTATAACTATCCCAGTAAAAGGGAAGATGAAGAATTTTCTACCAGTAAGAAATATGAAGTTCACAGTATGAAGGTCTGATGATCCGAAAGCGAACATTCTCTTTCAAGATTGTGGGCTAGGAAACTACTTCCTCACATCAAGAAAAGAGGATAACTTTACACTTCTCATGGAGGAAGAGGAAGATCAAATTTGGAAAATGGATTTTGATGGTAGTCATTCTAGTGCAGGCTCAGGAGCTAGTGTAGTATTTTACTCTCCTTCCAATGAGGTGTACCCATTTGTCTTGAAGGTGCAATTTGATAATACAAATAACACTACAGAGTATGAAGCACTACTCTTAGGCATGAGTGCAGCAGAGGACATGGGAATCAAGAAACTAAGATGTTGATGTGATGCAGAGGTTATAGTAAAGTAGGTCAACCAACAATATCAGGTGAAGAATCCAAGACTCCGGCATTATAGAAATAGAGTGTGGGATTGCATTGAATCTTTTAATGCATTTTCCATTTACGTTGTTCTAAAGGAACATAATGAAAAGGCCAATTCTCTTATAGTGTTAGCTTCCCTAGTGACACCTCATCCTTCTCTTGGTAAATAAAAAGTTACCATTGAAATGGTAGTCAGGCCTAGTGTACCAGACAATGCAAATCATTGGAAAGTCTTCAATGATGATAACAAAATTCTAGCCCTTTTAGAGCAAAGGGATAATTTCAATAGTCTCTTCTTCGAAGGAGGTGAAAATCAACACCGAGAAGCAATCCCTAAAGAAGAGAGAGAATTAATTGAAGTGATTTATGATGAGGGAGTAATCAAATTGAAAGGGGAAAAAATTCCTAAAGGCCTAGTCTCTTTAGAAGACCTCTTTGACAAACATGACAGATTCATTCAAGAGAAATAAAATCAATCTTCTTGGTGCCTAGCTGATTTTGATAAAGAAAGCATTGGTACCCCAGAGGAGCCAAGGATGGTAAATATTGGAAAATGTTACTCACCTGAAGAAAAAAAGAAGGTTTGTTACATTACTCAAGAAATACTCAAATGTCTTGGCCTACTCTTATGATGAACTCAAATCCTTCCAGCCAAAGGAAATGCATACTCAATTCCTTTGAAGCAGGGTGTTAAGCCCTTTAGAAAGAAACAAATGCCGTACAACTCAAAGATTGCTAATACCATCAAGGAGGAGGCAATGAATATGCTCAATGCAAGGATCATCTTTCCCATCCACCATTCAACATGGGTGGCCAACATTGTGCCAGTGTGAAAGAAGAATGGTGAAATAAGGATATGTGTAGATTTTTGCAACCTGAACCAGGCATCACTAAAGGACAATTATCCTCTTCCTATCATGGACCATATCTTGCAAGAAGTCACTGGATCTGAAATTATTTCATTACTTGATGGATTCTTAGGATATAACCAAATCAAAATGGCATAGGAGGACTGCACCAAGGCAGCCTTTACAACACCTTGGGGCACTTTTTCCTACAACGGAATGCCTTTTAGCCTAATCAATGTAGGAGATACATTCCAAAGGGTGATGGATTTTTCCTTCAAATATATGAAGAATTGTATTTTCATATATCTTGACGACCTCACAGCATTTTCAAAGAAGAGGGGAGATCATATCTATCACTTGGAACATGTACTTGCAAGGTGTAGGAAACTTGACATATCACTAAATCCAAAAAAGTACATTTTTGGAGTCATAGAAGGAAAGTTATTGGGGCACATTGTGAACAAACATGGATCACACATTGATCCTAAGAGGATTAGAGCCATTCAAGCATTATCCCTACCCACAAGCAAGAAAGGAGTTCATTCATTCTTCGGAAAGGTGAACTTTCTTTGTCGTTTTGTGCCTGAGTTTGTTGAGTTGACAAACAACATCACTTCCATGATGAAACCACAAGAAAACTTCAAATGGAACATTGCAGGTAAGACAACATTCGAAGAGATCAAGAAATCCATTGCCAAGGATCCGAATCTTGTATCTCCAAATTTTGACAAATAATTCATCATGTATTATTATGCATTAGAACAAACACTCTCTGCCATTCTTGTTCAGAAAAATGATGAAGGCGTGGAAGCACCTGTTTCTTTCATTATTTTTCCTTTGAAAAGTCATGAGCTAAAATATATTCAATTGGAGAAGCATGCCTATGAAATGGTCAAGGCTGTAAAAAACTTCAAGTTTTACATCCTCAATTCCCATATGGTGGTGATGGTCCCCGACAGTGCAATCAAGTCCATCTTGACACAGCAAGATACCAGACCTAAAAGAGGAAATTGGATTGCAAAGACTCAAGAATATGACTTGGAGATTTGAGCTTCCAATCTAGTAAGGGGAAATGGCTTGTGTAAGTTGATTGTTGAAGATGAAACACTCAAAGTTCAACATGGTGAAGAAAATTGTGCTTTCTCAACTGGTTCAGAAGACAACCCATAGGTTCTCTTTGTCACCACTACTAATGAGACGTATACTAATATTACCTATTACCTAACTTATGAATATTTGCGTCCCCATCTTGATTACAAGAAAAGGAGAACACTCAAGCTGAAGGAAGCTAAATTTGTAATCTGGAATCATGTGCTTTATAAAAGAGGCCTGAATGGTTGTTTCCTTAGGTGCATAGATAAAGAGCAAGAAGAAAATTTTCTTAAAGCATACCATGACCAAGCATGTGGTGGACATTTTTGAGCAATTATCATTGCACAAAATATCCTCCAAGGAAGGTATTACTAGCCAACCATCTTTGCATACACTCAAGATTGGGTTTCTAAATGTAAAGCATGCCAACAATTCATTGGAAGAACAAAACTCGCTGCATTACCACTCGAGCCTATGGTTATTGAAGAACCATTTCAAAAGTGGGGGCTGGACTTCATTGGTGTTCTAAACCCTCACTCAAGCATATGGCACACCTATGTACTCACAGCAACAGACTACTTCACCAAATGGGTGGAAGCCATTCTGGCCAAATAAGCCAACACTGAAACAATATGCAAATTCATCAAGGAGAATGTCATAGTCCATTTCAAAGTGCCACAAAAGATTGTAGCAGATAATTCTACCTATTTCTCTTAAAGAGAGTTGACCAAGTTTTTCTATAGCTACGGAATCTCCCTATCTCATTCTTTTGACTATTGTCCACAAGGAAACAAATAATCTGAATCAAGCAAGAAGAACATTATGACCATTCTCCACAATCTTATAAATGAGAATCAAAGGAATTGGCACAAAAGGTTGTACGACGCATTGCGAGCGGATAGGATCACTCCCTACAAAGCAATAGGTATGTCACCATTCCAACTATTGTATGGAATCAAAGTATAAATTCATCTCACAATCAAGATGCCAACTCTGAACCTGCTACAGGAAATAGAAGATGGTCAGTACAAGGATTCCATTGACAAAAGGATATTCTTTCTTAATAAGCTAGAAGAAAATAGACTCCAAGTGGTGGATCGAATTAAGGAGAACCAATTCAAAGTAAAGAAGATTTTTGATAAGAAGGCCAAGGCAAGAGAATTAAAATTTGGAGACTTCATCCTATTATGGGACAAGAGAAGAGAACCAAAAGGAAGCCACAGAAAGTTTGATTCATTATGTCTCGTCCCATTCCAAATTCGTGAAGCTTACGGAAAGAATACTTTTCTTCTGTCATATTTGGATGGAATGCCGATGGAATTGCCTTCGATTGGGTAATAACTGAAATTATATCATCAGTGAAAGTGGGTTGTCCCCTAACTTTTACCATAGGTGATTGCTAGGTGTGTTTCCCTTTCCTTTTTTGTGGTTTTGTTTCACCTTCTGTTGTGTGTCATGTGTTTCCTTCCCATTGTGTGTTTTTGTGTTTCCTTATTCTAATCCTTATTTCTTGAAGTTTTATATGACTCTGCAAGGACCAATGGATAAGGCACTGGTCAACAAATTACAGGGTCTAGACATTGAGATTTTGGATTCCCATGTCATGTCTTCACTATGCTCAATCCATGTCATGTCCCCAAGAAAGAGCCAGTTGTTTTCGCCGTCAAAATAACCCCCTCATTTTATAAGTCAAATTCTAATATTTTGAGCTCACGCCCTCTAGAACTGTTCAACTAAAGTTGAAATCCTGAAAAGATAGAGAAATTCATGCTTTGAAGTTGTTTAAACTCTCTAGTCTACATGTTTTAATAAATTTTCCGTTGTCCTGTCTAGACATGTGAAAATTTTATTTTTGTCCTCATTTGAATGAAAATGTCAATCTTTCTATGGCCATGGATCGTTGAACATTGTATTTTTTTCAGTTCCTTGATTCATGAAAGAAATTTTAAAATAGGGCACAAGATGGTGGAGTTTTCTTCTTCTCTGCATTTTTTCCACATTCATGAATGACGGGCATTTTCTTACCCGTCAAATTTTGGCTCCATTATCCACGCGTATGTGGACATATGTAATTGGAGGTGGGTCGACAGAGTAATTTTTGTTTTTGAGCCTCTTTGTAAAAAAGGGTGAAAAGTCATAAAGTGACCTGCAGCCCCGATCAAGCTTAAAGGAAAAAGTCAAACATTGAGCCCACATCAAAATAGTCAAAGCGGGGAGGCAAATCGTCGGGGAGATTTGAGAATTTCAGCCATTTTCATTAAAGGGGCTTAAAGTTAATAAGTGACCCATAGCCCCGCCAAACACAAAGGAAAAATTCAAATGTTGAGCCCGCATCAAAAGAGTCAAAACAGAGAAGTGGATCGTTGGGAAGATTTGAGAATTTGAGCCTTGTTTCCAGAAGGGCTAAAAGTCATAAAGTGACCTGCAGCCCCGATCAGGCTTAAAGGAAAAATTCAAATGTTGAACCCACATCAAAAGAGTCAAAGCAGGGAGGTAGATCGTTGGGGAGATTCGAGAATTTGAGCCTTATTTCCAAAAGGGATAAAATTCATAAAGTGGCCCGCAACGCCGATTAGGCTTAAAGGAAAAATTCAAATGTTGAGCCCGCATCAAAAGAGTCAAAGCGGGGAGGCAAACCATTCGGGAGATTTGAGAATTTGAGCCTTTTTCATTAAAGGGGCTTAAAGTTAAAAAGTGACCCGTAGCCCCGCCAAACACAAAGGAAAAAGTCAAATCTTGAGCCCTCCATTGGAAAGTCAAAGTAAGTGGGTGTTCCGGTGGAGAAATTTGTGTTTTTGAGCCCACATTAAAAAAAGTGTAAAATTATAAAATTTTCCCACGAATATGTCTCCACTCAAGTGAGGCCACATGTCAAGACCATATCAAAAGCGAGGGAGTGGGCCAAAATGTTCCAAAATGCCAAATCTCTATAGAGTCACAAAATAAAAAAGGAATCCTCCATGCCTGCTCTAGTAAATTTCTCCCACGTGGATGGTTCTAGTTTAAAATTTCAAAGGTCAGATGAACTTTTCAAATTCAAAGTTACAAAATGAGTGTAACAGTTGCATTATGAAAAGTCTAGTTTTTTCCACCATTGGTGTTTTCTTCACGAATCAAGAATCTTAATGGACGTGAATGACTGAAAAGGATGAAAACCGTTTCTTGCTAACAAAGTAGAAGTTGTAACTATTTCTTGATTTTATTTAATGGATTCTTCATGTCATTGTAGGGGGTTAGAGATTGATCTTGTAAACTCAAGAGTATATTGTACTTTGAGAGAACAAAGGAGATAGCCATTTTTCTTCCATTTCCCCTCTTTCTCAATTTCCTCCATTTCCCCACTAAGTAGAACTTTTGTTTAAGCATCCATACAAGAAGAAAGATTTTTTAGCCTCTTTGATGAGGAAAATTTAGGAAGTTTGAGTTCACAATCTCATCTCGTCTTGTTGCCATTTGCAAGGTTGTTTCTTCTCATAAATGCATGTGTTGAAATTTATAACTAGTGTATGTATAGGACTATGATTTTCTACCTCCAGCATTAGTTCTCCTTCCTCTATTCTCACTCCATTTCCCACCTTCATATCAAATCCCCCCTTGCAGATAACCGTAAGAATTTTCCACAGGGTGAGTGGAGTGTCCCTATTGGATCCGTGGTTGAAAGTACACCACATAAATCCACATTTTATCATGCATGCATACACAGCAGCTGCAATGTTTAAGTAGAGGTACTTAGATTCCTAGGGCGTTGGCAAGGAATTCACAAATTTGTCTACCTAAAAAATTTCCGCGCCAACACATCCCTCTAATTTTGAGGAAAATATGATTTTAATTTTTTGTGATGAATTAGCTAGTGACTACTATGCTCTAAAAATTGGCATCCCTAGAATGCATAAGAAAATATGATTAATTTGTGTATCCTATTAATGTATTAGATAGCAAATTCTAAGCTCTTAAAATTAATTGTATTATACCCATTTGGTATATATATTATTAATGTTATGCCATTGTATTTTTTTCATACATTAACTCTATGAGAATGGGCATCCAAATATGTCCAGTATAATAACAACAAAGTATAGAATTAAAATATGTCCGTTCTAAAAATATTTCTATCATTGTTGCTTTTACGAGAAGGAACATATTATGGCTTACGAAAAATAGTAGAAACACACATAAAGTAATTAACCTCTATGGCTATATGATAATGGGCATCTACCCATTCTAAATATTTTCTTACATGTATTTTACTCATTTTACCTAAATGTTTCGTTTATAAAAATGGTTAGAATGGGCATTTTTTGAGATACATATTTTCACTACCAAACATTATAACAATAAAAATGGCTCTTCTTATCACTACCCCTTTCAAATAAATTCCATTTATAGATGGTGCTAAATATTTGGAAAGAAGGGTTGAGGAATGGTTTGTTGAAGTTAAAAATCATCACAATTATTAAAATGATCTTTGGTTGTGTTATTATTTGTTAGAATAAGATCAACCAATTTTTATTGTTTTGACCATAAAGTGTATAACAGATACTATTGTATCTGTTAAAGTGTTACATATAAACAACATTAAAAGAACATGATCAATACTCCAAATGGAGTTACCGGTTTCTATATATAAACAAATTAGCATGGAATGATTTCAAAAACATTATAAAGATTTATACTATACTTATGGGTGGAAAATAAAGCCATATATTATGGGGATAAGACTGGTGTATGAAATAGTAAAAATATTTGTTTCAGAATTGTAATTACCTACAAATTTTATTATCAATATCCATTTACTTCATATGTTGCCCACTGCTTGAATATGGATAATGAACTGGGAAAAAAGTTACATTCCAAAATGTTTACAATGTTGGGAAGACAAATTTTTTCCAAGATTTAAAATTATACTACAATATCACAATTCTAAGAGCTTAGTGGATCTACAAAAGATAAATCTTTGTTAAAGCTAGCACAAACTGATTTTTTTTTTAAATATACAATATCTAAGGAGATTTAATTTTTTTATTTAATTAAAAATATTTCAAAATTGATATTGGTCGTTGCCATCAAGCTCCTCCAAATTACCAATACCGATCACTTGATTTAGCAAGTTTTAGTCTCCTTGTCAAATTTATGTTATGAAACCTTGTGCCTCTTTAAGAATATGTAATATTGTTTCCCTTTTAAAAAAATAGTGATATTTTTAAAAGATTGAGTATGAAATACATGATAATGAGACTCAATTTTGCATTATTGATAGGTAGCATACTATTGCAGCTAAAAACATTATCCTTTCAAATCCATATTTTTTATATGTTTATGGTAGAATGAAACAAATGTATGATTGTAATATATCTTCCAAAGCAACATCAGAACAAATAATCAACATTTGTAAACAACAAAATATGGCGAACAAAACATGGGTTCATACACTATTTATCGACCAATTGTACAAAGTTAGGGCAAGGTTAATTCTTGAAAATAGACCACAACATGTTGGTTCTAGCCATGAAACGAAATAAATATGGAAGGTATTTAAATTGTTTACATCATTTTATTGCATATAGAAATTAATGTAGCCAAATTAAGAACAACCAGATATACTACAATAAAATGAACTCCAAAATAAAATAGATCTCCTTCTTCGTTATCAAATAATGAATTACAATGTTTCCTAAATAGGAAAATAACTCCCAACTCGAGTTGCCAAGTAAACTCTAGCTAACTCTGACTAAATCTACTCTAGGTGGCGGAAATTACTATTTTTAGCAGTTTACTAGAACCTGCTATTCTTAGTGAGTTCGCATGCTTATTCCTACGGGCACAGAAATTGCCATGCATATTCTACATCCCTAAATTAGAGTAATTTCCAACTTTCTAACTCACAATGCAATTAATAGACTAAAATTAACTAATGCTCAAAAATAGGAAAAACCCAAACTATAACTTAAATCCTAATTTTTGGCCTCAAGATGGTGGATTTAGGGCCCGAGAACGTGTCGAAAACTTGCCCCAACTAGTAGGGCGGGTTGCCGATGCGTTCGTCTCATCAAAACACGTGGTTTCAAAAAAAAAGGACTCAAACGGACACCCAGAGCTCAAGTTATGACCTTGTCAAGTTCCTGCTAATTCGGGCGCATCAGAAATTCACTAAGTACAAAAGTTAAATTTTCTCATATAACATGTTAAACTAATTAAAATTATTTTGATGTTCACATAAATACATTCAAAAGGAAAATTTTAGATATTTTTGACAAGAAAAAATTAGAGAGTTTGAGCAATAAGATTCCATTTATTATTCTTCTAGATGAAATTTTGGACAAGCAGGTGTTATTATTTGATTTGTACACCAATTTTGGGTTGACTTTCTACCCAAATAATGCTACTGACCCTGATTTCAAGCCCAATTCATTATATTTTCTTATAACAATACTTTTCATAGGCACCAAAGGTGTGATAAATGAATAATTATATGTCCTTGCCGATAAATGTATATTTTGTGAATTTTGGTTGAAAACATAACCTGGTGTAAAGGCAATAGCTCTAGATGATTATTGTAAAAGAGTAAAGGAGAATAGATCCATAAGAGAAAAGGTTATATCTTACAAGAAGACAAGATTTCCAGAACAATTTTCTCTTATGGGATGCAATGCATCTAATATGGTTGAGAAATTTGACATGCATGAGGCTCATTGTTCTCAACTCTCTGAAGAGATTATAGATGAAAATAAAAATAAGAAAAGGAAACCTTCTCAATCACAGGAAGGGATTCAATAAAATGTGTCAAATTATTCAAATAATTTTATTGATCTCTTAGAATTATAAGTATCTTCCATTAATACAAATTCTAAAATAAGAGAGAAAGATACATACGAATTTACATGTCAATGTTCTTATCCTGTTTTTCTCAGTAGAGCGTTGAAAGGTTTGGAAAACCATCTTCCTCCACTTAGTATAGAAGTTGTAATTAATTTTTTTTGTAATGTTATGAGTACTATCTCACAAAAATATATTTTAGATCCTCTAATAATCATTTTGTCAAGTAAATGAATTGTGTCTACATATTTATACTATCAACAGTACACGCTTACTTGTTTCATACTTCTGTAGGCAAGTACATGAAGAAAAAAATGTAACAATTTCAGAAGGGTTCTATAGAATTATGAATGCAAAAGGTGGGTTTAAGAGGATGTTAGTAATTTTTAGCATTTACAATGTTTATGGTTCAACTAGTGTAGATGATGAAGATGTGCTTGTGGAACTAGATTGGCAACATGTGGAGCCCTTGGATGATATAAAACCAAATGATTTTGTATTTTTCATTTCTAAACATCTTCTTAAACATGAGATATCTGTGTATTTTTGGGAGCACATGATTATAGATGCAACATTGATTCATATCCTGCTTTAATATTATATGGTGTGATAAATTCAATAAAGGAAACACATAAAATAAAGAAGACCCCACCTATCTATATAGTGGATAATCCTAAGAAGGATATCATCCTTCCACTATATTATAAATATTTAACTATGTCTCTAGGTAATTATCCTCTATGATTTTTGTGTTCTTTATATATTAACATATTTTATATATTTGAAAATAGATAATAAACATATGCTAATTTTTACCTTTTTCATAAAGGAAAACATAGAGAAAAACATAAAAAAATAACCTTTATATATTCTTTAATTTTCTATTGACATTGTTTAGAATAGACATATTTTCGTTCTCATACAGTAAATATGGAAAAAAAAAAAAGAGAAATATGTTTAGAATGGACATATGTTCATTCTCATATAGAAAAATATGAAAAAAACGTATAGATTACATTTTCAATTTACATAGAATAAGTAGACTTCCTCATGGGTAAGTGCATGGAAATGTGGGGCTAAAATGTGGTATTAAGTGGACACTTTTTCTGAAAAATAAAAAACTTCAACTTGTACAAGTTATTTGAGATAGTTACACTCAAAATTTGAGGATGTTATAAGAACATCAATTATAGCATTTGGAGTCTAGTTTCTAAACCTTTTTTTTCAAAGTGTATAAGTCTAATTGGGTTAAAGATCTAAAATTTCAATAGGTTATCCTGTTTTTTTAAAAAACATAGTAGATATTCGATCGTGCCCCCCTGCCCCATTTTCTGAGAACTATTTAGTATGTTTGAAAACCCTTTTGCAAAAAGATAGATATGAGCATTTAATTTGGGATAGATTATTTAAAATATATTTGAGTGAGTATTTATTTATTTTTATCTTTTTGCAAGTACAAAGATTTTGAAAATTAAAAAATAATGGATAGGTGACCATACCCTACTCAACTACCTACAAAATTATCAAAAATTAGAATTTGTTTTTGAACATTTATAGAATTAGTCCTAGTTTGAGACTGTATAATTTTTTTTTGAATTTGGATAAGTGAAACAAAAAATAAATGATAAAATATAGAAGTGTATAAATTTAAGAAAATATCTATAGAAAGACATAGTTAGAAAATAATAGGAATGTAAACCTTAAATACTAGTCATAAAATTTGAAAAAACATATATTTAGAAAGAAGAAACTCGTAGTAATATTTTTAATAAATTTACTGATACTTTTTGTGGGATTTATTTTGGAGGAAGACATGTTTTATCATTTTCTATCAAAAACATGATGTTTGTTGTGTTTTAGCAAGTGCAAGCCTTAGGCTTGGGGTTCTAAATGACATCCAAGGTAAGAGATTTGCCTTGGAAAATGGAAAAGTGGAAACACATACAATTTTTCCTTTTTTCTATGTTTCCTGTTAGGAAATAAGAGATAAAATATGCGGAATAATCCCTTACAGAATCGTAACAGTAGAAACTAATATGCAGAAAATATTACAGATCACAAATAAAAGTGTAGAATAAATAACACAACACAGAGAGACAAGATTTAACGTGGTTCACCCAATTTGGGCTACGTCCACCAAGAATCACTTGCTCAGATTTTATTACAAGCCTCCACTCTCTCAATACAATACCCAGATCCGTTTGGAGCTATGCTCAACAAACTCTACAGAATTCACACCTGAATTCAAAACACATCTGTAATACATTTTCTTGTACATCTATCATATGCATAAGACCATATAAATAAACAACTGCTTAAGCAGTTTGATACAAAACCGTGGGTATCAAAACCAAGGGCAAAAAACCGTGGGTATCAAAACAATGGGCAAAAGACTGAAAAAACCATGGGCCCAAAAAAAGCCCATAATGGTTACCCATTACCCATGGGTTAATAAACCACCCATGAAAATTTGCTTTGGGGGCTTCGCCCCCAAACCCCTTACCCGCTCAGTGGCGAGCAAGACCGCTGTAAAAATACCCGAGTGTAACACATAGAAGGTGTACCACACTCTAACATGAAAATAGGCTCCACAAACATAACAATCTCCCACTTGGAGACTGATTTCCATTCTGAGAAAGTTTCTCAACCCTTCACTGTCATCCGCAAAGGCCAACCAAAGCTGAACATAGCTTTAGTTTATCCCTTGTGACCAGCTTGGTCATCACGTTTGCAGGATTCTAACTGGTATGGATCTTCTCCAACTTCAACTTATCTTCCTCCAAAGCTATCTTGATGAAGTGATATCTCAATTTTATATGCTTCGTCCTGGAGTGGAAAGCAGAGTTCTTAGCTAGGTGTATAGCACTCTGACTATCACTATGCAACTTACATTCCTCCTGCTTATGCCCCAACTCCTCAAGTAATTGTTGTAACCAAATCATCTCTTTCCTTGCCTCTGTGGCAGCAACATACTCAACCTCCATGGTTGAAAAAGCCACCAGCTTCTATAGTCGTGAAATCCAACTCACTGTTGTCCCACCTACAGTGTAAATATAACCTGTCGTGCTCCTCCTGCTGTCTACATCTCCAGCCATGTTTGAATCTACATAACCATGTAAAGTGGTGTCTGATCCATTATAGCACAAAATTTTCCCCATGGTCCCTCTCAAATACCGAAGGATCCACTTTACTACTTGCCAATACTCTTTACCTGGATCACTCATAAATCTACTCACAGCTCCCATTGCATGGGAAATATCAGGCCTAGTGCACACCATAGCATACATCAAACTACCAACTGCTGATGAGTAAGGTACCTTGGACATCAGGTTTCTTTCCTGCTCTGTCATGGGACACTGCTCCTTTGATAACTTGAAATGGCCTGCCAAAGGAGTCCCAACCGGTTTAGCATCCTACATGTTAAACCTGTCCAATACCTTCTTAATGTACTCTTCCTGAGATAAAGTCAACTTTCGTTCCTTCCTATCCCGAGTTATCCTCATACCAAGGATTTGTCTGGCTGCCCCCAAATCCTTCATATCAAAGGATTCACTTAGCTGTTTCTTGAGTACTTTTATTTCCTGCATGTTTTTACCTGCAACCAACATGTCATCAACATACAAACACAGGATAATATAACTTCCATCCTCAAATTTCTTTGTATACACACAATGGTCAGAATGACATCTAATATAACCTTACTCCATCATGAAGCTATCAAACTTCTTATACCATTGACTTGGAGCTTGTTTCAAGCCATACAAGCTCTTCTTCAGTTTACACACCATCTCCTCTTTACCTTTGACTGCATAGCCCTCTGGTTGCTGCATATATAGAACTTTCCTCCTCCAAATCACCATGGAGAAATGTAGTCTTTACATCTAACTAGTCTAAGTACAAGTCTTCTGCTGCCACTATTCCAAGAACAGTTCTAATAGAAGTCATTTTTACTACAGGAGAAAATATCTCATCAAAATCTATACCTTGTTTCTGTGAAAACCCCTTGACCACCAACCGGGCCTTATATCTTTTCTTTCCTCCTTATTCGTCTTTAACTTTTTACACCCACTTGTTCTGCAATACTTTTTTTCCTTCCGATAGGTTCACCAAATCCCAAGTTTAGTTCTCCATGAGAGACTTATGCTCCTAATCCATGGCTTGCTCCCACTTCTTACTAGCATCTACCTGCATTGCTTCATCAAAGCTCTTTGGCTCTCCACTATAAGTGAGTAATAAATAATAAAGAGAAGGAGAAAAACGTTCAGGTTCTTTTCTTACTCTAGAAGACCTCCTCACTGTAGGAGTTTGGGGTTCCTGTTGAGTAGGTTCCTAAATTGATTCATGGGTCACTTTCCCATCCGGAAGATCCTCTACCATTGCATATTCTTTCTTGGATTCTTCCCTGTTTTCCTGCAACTATTGCTTATACATGACTTTCTCATTAAAGACCACATCCCTAGACCGAATGATTTTCTTGTCCTTAATACTCCAACATTTAAATCTAAAGTCATCACCGCCATAACCAATGAAAGTACATTTTTCTAATTTAGCCTCTATCTTGGTCCTATCATCCTTGTCTATATGAACAAACACCTCACATCCAAAAACTCTAAGAAATGAATAATCAAATTTCTTACCATACCATGCCTCCTCAGGTATGCCTCCATCCAAGGCACTTGAGGGTCCTCTATTTATCAAGTACACAGCTGTGCTCACCACTTCTGCCCAAAAAGAAAGAGGCAGTCCTACATGTAATATCATGCTCCTAGCACGTTCCATTATTGTTCTGTTCATCCTTTCTGATACCCCATTCTGCTGCGGAGTTCCTGGAACCGTCTTTTTCCTGTGGATTCCATTCTAAGAACAGTAATCATTAAATTCATTGCTGCAATACTCCCCTCCATTATCTGACCTAAGAAATTTTAGCTTAAGACCTGTTTCATTCTCTACTAAGGCTTTCCATTTAACAAAAGTGTCAAATACATCAGATTTGTGTCTAATACAATAAACCCAAACTTTCCTTGTTGCATCATCAATAAAAGTAACATAATAACTTGAACCCCCAAGAGATGATACCTGAGCCGGCCCCCACACATGAGAATGTACCAGCTCTAACTTACTCTCTTTCTTCGTAGGTCCAACCTTGAGAAACCTTACTCGCTTCTGTTTCCCATATATGCAGTTTTCACATAAATCCAAACCTATTTCTGTATATCCAGGAAAATTCTTCTTTATGATGTTCATGCCCTTATGGCTCATATGACTGAGCCTATAGTGCCATAATGTTGTATCTGCATCTGAAGCCACAAGATTACAATCATTAGTATTATCAGTGGTTAAATACAAGGTTCAAACCTTCTTACCTCTTGCCACCACAAGAGCACCCTTGGTAACCTTCCAAGAGTCTTCTGTAAATATCACAGTACAACCATCACTTCCCAACTGCCCTGCCGATATCAAATTTCTCCTTAATGTAGGCACATGTCTGACATCCTTCATCTTAACCTGAACAAATCCTTTTCCAACTATGCTGCAAGGCTCATCATCACCAAGAAAAACATGCCCAAAATCCCCTTGAACATAATCAACAAAATAATTCCTGTGGAGTAGTATGAAAAGAAGCCCCTGAATCTAAAACCCAAGATTCAGTAATATTATGCAAAGAAAGAATCAAAGCATCCTGACATACATTACCCGATGCCACATTTGCCTCCTTGTTTTCTTCCTGTTGTTTCTTCTTAACCCAAAGCTCCCAACAGTCCTTCTTTGCATGCCCAGGCTTTCCACAATTCTAGCATACAATCTTGTTCTTGGATTTTGACCTTGCCCGATCTTTTGATTTTCCATGGTTTCCTCTATTCTTCTATCTCCCTCTAGTTTCCATTGTCAAAGCATTCCCTGAAGTAGAAGGTTCCCCAGAGCTTTTTCTTTACATTTCCTCACTTAGAATCACCCCTACAATATCCTCAAACTTCAACTTTGAGTTAGCTGGAACCGAGTTACTTACCGCCATTACCAGGCTATTCTAACTCTCAGGTAAAGAGCACAGAATTAATAAAGCCCTAACTTCTTCATCAAATTCTATTGTAACCGAAGCTAGCATATTCACAACTGTATTGAAATCATTTAAATGATCTGCTACTGAACTATTCTCAGACATCTTCATATTAAACAACTTTTTCATTAGAAATATCTTATTAGAGGCAGAGGGTTTTTCATACAACTTCCCTAATGCATCCATTAGATCTTTTGTAGTATTTTCGTTTGAAACATTAAATAATACCGAGGATGAAAGACACATCCGAATCGTTCCAAGTGCCTTCCGATCCAACAAATCCCATTTCGCATCTGTCATACTCGAGGGTTTGTTCACCTTCTCAGACAGCAGAGTATAAAGATCCTTTTGATAAAGGTAATCTTCCATCTGCATCTTCCAAAGACTAAAATTCTTCCCGTTGAATTTATCAACCTTAGATCTTCCATCATCTGTCATAGCTCCCACTCAAGATAAAACATTCCCTACAATTCAACACTTCAGCAAACCAAACCAGGATTTGATACCAATTGTTAGGAAATAAGATATAAAATATGCGGAATAATCTCTTACAGAATCACAACAGTAGAAACTAATATGCAGAAAATATTACAGATCACAAATAAAAGTGCAGAATAAATAACAGAACACAGAGAGACAATATTTAACGTGGTTCACCCAATTTGGGCTACGTCCACCAAGAATCACTTGCTCAAATTTTATTACAAGCCTCCACACTCTCAATACAATACCTAGATCCGTTTGGAGCTATGCTCAAAAAACTCTACAGAATTCACACCCGAATTCAAAACACATCTGTAATACATTTGCTTGTACATCTATCATATGCATAAGACCATATAAATAGACAACTGCTTAAGCAGTTTGATACAAAACCGTGGGTATCAAAACCAAGGGCAAAAAACCGTGGGTATCAAAACAATGGGCAAAAGACCGAAAAAACCATGGGCCCAAAAACAGCCCATAATGGTTACCCATCACCCATGGGTTAATAAACCACCCATGAAAATCTGCTTCGGGGGCTTTTCCCCCAAACCCCCCTAACCCGCTCAGTGGCGAGCGGGACCACCGTAAAAATACCCGAGTGTAACACATAGAAGGTGTACCACACTCTAACATGAAAATAGGCTCCACAAACATAACATTTCCTTCCCTCTAACTTCCTTTTTTTCCTCTTTCACAGGATTCGTGTCCCCACTATGTCTTCTTTGCACATTTTGGTACATTCTTACATGAAATTTTAGTAGTTGAGGTTCTTCCCTACCCGACTATTTATAATTTATTAATAATGGGGGATAAAAATGATATAAGTACATGAATAAGGTAAAGAACAAGACACTAGAGAAATTATAAGATATTAGAATGAATAAATTGAAGCGGATGCAAACTTCATGGAGGGAAAGGTACATATAGTATATTAACTACACTTAATGTTTTAGAAAATGATGATGAATTCCATATTGAAAATGAGGAGAATAATATTTTTCATTGAGTATTTATAATGAATTAAATGATAATGTTGTTATGGATAAATAATTTTATATGAATAATAATATTGAACCTTTACTTGAGAATCCAAAATTTAATCCTTTAATTTGCATGGAAACATTGAATGGAAAAAGTAAGCTTGCTAATGAATCTTTTCCTATCAGAACAACTCCTTTCATTTTTCATAGAAAACTGAATCTGTTAATTTAAATTGATGAAAACATTATAAAACCAATGCGAGAAGAAAATCTATGGGAATTTGGGATAATTACTTTGAGAAATTGAATGATACACAAAATTTTCAATTATTTGTTATGTTGATGAAATTAATTGAGATGAGACCTATAGTGAAGAAGCTAGGGCTAATAACATCTAATATTGATAACATAAAAGCGGTAATTGTTGAAAATATACATAAACATACTATAATGTACATGTTAAAAAACACACCAAATATAGTAATGCTACACGACGTGCACTTACTAATTATATAGTAAGTGATTAAAACCATGAACAAATTCTTGATTAGAAAAATAAGTAGATCTTTAAAGGTAAATAGAAAAACACTAATGAAAGAAATAGGGAGATGTAAAAATCTTGAGTCATCTAATAACTCTGACTACTGGGCATTATCTAGTAGATTCACATGGAAAGATAAGGATACAATTTATATTCTAAAATAAATACTTGTAAAGTAATGAATGAGAACACAAGGGTTTTACTGAATAAAAGAGATATAGTAAAAATAAGAATAGGTTCTCACTATCATAAAGTGCATGCAAAACATTTCTTGTATATGAATCAAACACAATTTTTCTCTAAGTTTAAGAATGAAAATCTAGAAAGTAGCATTAGCCAAATATTTTTTTAAATTAACAAAACCCTTTTATATTAAATTCATTCACTCATATACCACTTGTTATTGTAGGAATCATGTTGAATTTTCAATTCATTATGATTTTTTTGTCAAGTACATTGTGTTTTGTAGACTAATATCATGTTGTGGGAGTGTAGATTAAATGTCACACCAAAATATTCAAGGAAATTTATTCCTACAATATTTTGTAAAAGATCAATTGGGCAATTTTTTTATAACAAAGCATGTTTCGATGGAATGTGCAACATATGTGGTGGTTTGCAAAAATTGAAAAGTTATATCCATGAGGAGAGTACACATGCAATAGGAAAAAAATTATTTGGTCTCAACAAATATAAATATATGTAATATCAATTAAAATATGGAAAACTATCTAAGAGGTGTGAGTTTTTTTCAAAAAAATTACCTATATCATAATATTTTGTCAAATTGAGAGAGGAAATTGTTTATGAGTTTGGAAGGCACACACATAGAGCTCGATGGTTGGATGAACAATTCAAGTTAAATAAGGACACATTCCCACTTAGTACTATTGTTTCAGTAGTTTAATTCCAAAAGAATTACTCATTGTATCCACATATGGAGATTCAGTCACAATAATATAACTCGGTGCAAGTTGTGAATATAAAATTCATGCACTCTCTAAAATGCACTGAAGAAGATTGAATTTTTTTAAGAGATTATTATTTATACATAAGTGATGATCAAACACATTATACAAAATATGTGCAAGGGTGTTTCTAGTGGTTTTATGTAAATTTGGCTGAGAGGAACATTATTTTCAATCAACATTATGTTTGGTCTGATAACTCCACATCACAATATAAGAATGCATGGATGTTTTATTGGATAAGAAGGATGCACATGAAAAAATTGTACAACATATCTGAAGTTTTACTTAGGAAGGACATGGGAAATTTGAGTATGATGGTGAACGATCATCTATGAAAAGAGCCCTTGCAAGAGAATAATTAAATTTTAAATATGGTGTTAAATTTACAAGTGTAGAAAGCATTGTTGATTGATGTAATAAGAACATGGGACATGAATCTCAACAGATCTCAACAGTTCATCTATCTTTCTGGTTGATAGAGGAACAAAATTTGGTAATTTATGAAGATTTTATGATAGTTACAGGATCAGGTGATATGCAGTCATTTCGTAGTTCAAATGCAAGTTATTGCACTATTCATACTAGGTGAACTACATGCTTTTGTATATCATGAATTGATTTTGTGTGGAATGAATGTGATCCATAATAATGGGTGAATGAATGGACTTATAAACCTCTAATTCCACTCAACACATATCATGTTACATGAGCATTACAATTTACAATGTCATCAGATCATATGAAAAAATCGCTAAACTTTGACCAAGTCTCTGATTTAGTGCAACAAGGTACATACATGTCATGTTATAAATTAGTAAATGATAATATGTTAATGTATTTAAAATTTGACTTGATTTTTACTTTGTGATGCACTGGGCACGTTTTTGCAGTTATTGCAAATAAATTTAACGAAGAGGGAACACACTACTTCTTGAAGCCTTTTGTGTAGATGCAATATTACTGGAAATAGATCAAAAAAAGTCATTGATGGTTAATACCTTGAGTATTTTACATCGGTCAATGGTAGTCATACTTGAACTTAGACCTTAAGACGATATCCTATCATATATATCAACATATGTTGGGCCTTGTTTTAAGACTATGCTAATGTATTGGAACAAGATGCATTATTCACATTTGACCTTCGCAGAGGAAACCTGCATTTAGTTGATATAAGATTGAGGTACGAACATGTGCATGACAAGACAATATTTGAAAGGTTATTAAATGAGAATCATTAAAAAAGCGTGCTCAAGGATTACTGTCAAGCGTAGAGTCTGAGGACTTACTGTTCATTGGATTGAATTTCCAAAGGTATGTTCACTTAAGATTAGATACACATCTACAGGAATTTAATTTTAATATTTACTTTAAATATTTTTTAATGAAAAATATCTTGTATTATATTTAATAAAACATCATACAAGGTTTTTCCAAGAAAAAAATGGGAAATATGAGAGAAAACCCAAAAACTACAAACCATGGAAAATTTTAGTATGGAATATTTGTTACTTTATGAATATTTCATTTTTTAAATTTGAAATTGGTGAATTTTTAGGGTACAAGTTAAGAATAGTTCGCCAAATTTTGTTGGGTAAAAGTTAATTTTAGGAGTCAATTCGCCAGTCCTGTGAAATAGAAATTCACAAAAAGTTACCAGAATGTAGTAAGTCGGTAGGATATTTTTATGTTTTCGGTCGGTAGCATAAAAATGTTGTCATCTAGTTATATAACAATATGCTACTGACCAGTAGCATATAAAAAAGATACCATCTGGTAGAATTTAATAATGATGTTTCAATATCTTGATATTTTCCATTTGTGCAAAATCTAATTTTCCCAGATTTGCCAAATATTTTCTAAGGATTTTTTAAGGGACCCTTAAAATTTTCCATGCCACAAACATGCTAGGACACACTTAGGAAAGCATCATAACACACTAGTAAATTCCTAGGAATAAATAAAAATAAGAAAACTTTAGTCAAGCCACCATAACAAAAATATCAACAGATAGGGAGTGATGATCATCAAGCCAACCAGGTCCAGGAAGGTCCTTTTTCACGTTGTGTATATCCCAAATGGAGCAAAAAGGGTCCTCCTATTCATTAACAACTGCCACCCATGTGGGGAAGACTGAAAGAGGAATCAAGGGGATCCTATTCAAATATGGAAGAGGTGGAGGTGGCAAGGTCCAACTGTTGTGGATGCGTGGCTCGAGATATACTATAAATCCCCAATTGAGATGAGGAGCATGTAGGGAACCCCAACCCTTATGGTGAGTTGGTGGATATAGAATCCTCTAGGGTTGACTGCATGGAGACTGGAGAGAATGTTTGAAAGAGCACTACTGAGAGTGGATTTGATGACATCCATGGGGCGTAGAACGTTGAGAAGGTGAATATGGCTCCCGACCAACATTAGAAGGGGCATCACCCCAATGTCGCAAAAAAATATTTAAATACTCAACCTCTAGGGAAACATTGTTGGCCTTAACTTGAATATGTAGAATCACATTAGAGATAACCATCGATTTATTATACCTTAAAAATTGTTGATCAACTTCAATATTAACAAAGAAAAAATCATTCCATTATTTCCATAGTCTGAACAAAATTTTCCCTCTGAAAGCATGCCAAATATAGGAGAACATGTGAGGTAATCTAGGGATATCTCCTAAAATAATATGATGACAGGTTAAACATTATGGTAGGATGGGGAAAAAAAAATAATGAAATGAATTCAAAGTCTAGTGGGCTTTGGAGAAAAACCAGAACAAGTACATTAAGGTTTCTAAGTGGCCACAAAATGGACATTTGGGGGCCGAAACACCAATTTGAACTAGTCGGGATCCTATCGGTAGAACTTGATGTAAAATACACACCAAAAAGTGCACAATTTTAGGCTCCACACAGGAAGACCATATAGTTTCAAATCTCCCTCTCCATGAGGAAGGAAAAGAATGAAGCCCCCAGCTAGTGTTGAGTTTTTCAACCATTGGAAAATGTGAAGAGAGCCAACGATAACCCTTACTGAATGAGTAATTCTACAATGGGGTGTCTACAAACCACTTTTAGACCATCCACCAAGGACGAGAGGGACACATAGAAATATTTTTTAGCATATGATCAGGAAATGAAATAATGATTTCAATGATACTAGTATGATCCTAAGTGGTGAGTTTATATCGAGCTTCGAAATCATTTCAAGGATACTAATATTATGTGTGCTTATAATAGAATTATGGAATGGAATGAATTATGTGCTTGAAAAGCTTGAACGCATGAATTCCAGGGATTTCTAGAAGACATCGATCCTAGAATTGAATGAAAACCAACCACAATAAGGATTGTTGATTGATGGAGAGGCCATCGGGGAAGTCATTTCCTTTCCATTAAAGCCACAAATTGATGCCTTCACATGTGTTCCAAATAGATTCAAGCATGAAGGTTACAAAATTTTTGATAAGAACGGGAGTAATGAGAAGATTGGAAACCCTTAACCTTTCCATGTGGGGTAGCCATAAGGGGGTCCCTCTTTAATTCAATTACGTAAAAGCACCTTCCGCTCTTCTTGACCTTTAATGCATCAAATGATCCATTTCTCATAGAATTCCTACCCTTGTCGCAATATATTAATAAGACCTATCCTCATAGATTCCCAAAGAAGGCAACAGGTCTCCCATGCAATTGTGTTAAACCTTTGTTAGAGGAGGCATTGGCCCAAAGAAATTATTTTAGAAGCTAAATTTCTGAATAGAGTATTTGAAAGGCACCCAACAAGAAGAGTAGTAGACATGGGTGGTTTTGAGGGATTTAGAACAAATTTGGAATTTCCCAGCTAATGAAAAGGACCTAGTGATCTATTATTCAAAGATTTTACACTACATCATATCAAATATCCACATGTGATACATGGAAATCAAAAAAATACCAAGAAATTTAAACATGTCACCATGTAAAAGCATTTTAAAGTTAAATGAGTCCAGCCAAGTGGAAGCGTGGAAGAAGGATTGCCTGTAGCACTGTGTTTTTTTCCATTGAATTGAATAACCAAAGCTAAAATAAAAATATCCAAATAACACATTGCATTACAAACATCATCCTCTTACTCAATGAGGGTAAGAAAAGAATCATCAGTGAAGTGTCCATTGAGAATTTGAGATCTTTCCGTAGAAAGAATCGTAATTCCCTTTATGAGACTTTGAGATTTTCCTTGGCCTAGTAGATTCCAAAAACCTTCAGCTGTGATAACATAAAGAGTAGGCGCTAAAGGGAATCCTTAGAGAATAGAGAAAAATATGTGAAAAGGATCAAAGTTGTAGCCTTTGATGTTGATGATGTTGGTATGTGGGATCCTATGTGTCCTCCACTCTCATTTGGAGGGTCATCTCACATGGGTTAGGTTTAGGGTTTTCTTGTGTTTCATGCACTAGGTTTACTCAGCACCTTATATGTATCCCTTCATTTGAAATTTATGAGTATTCCAAGACACTCTGTTGTCTTTCTCTATGTGTAAGCTTTGTTTTGTTATGCAAGTACTTCCATTAATTGATCGATTCTTCCGTGTGATTACGTTGGAGCTATTACGTTTCCTTTAGAGTGAAACTTCATCATAGTGCATAGTTTTCGATACGATTATCATAAAATATTTCATGGTATCAAAGCTAAGATCGGGTAAAAGTGCATTCATCATTTGAGTTTGTGATTACCCTTGGTTTCATTTTTTTTATTCCTCGTGCAAGTTTTGTGATCATTAGATTACGGAAATTTATTGCTAATGTGCTTAACAAACTGTTCTTGGAAATTTTTTCGGTTTTGTTGTGTTCTTGGTGCATGTGTAGATCTCCTTGAAGTTTTCAGGGGTTTTGTAGCTACATTTAGCTAGCTACAACTAAAGCTAGTAGATAAGATAAAATAGAGGTTATTTAGTTTGTGTTTTTTAATCATTTATTAAACTAGAAATTTTTTTTCTTTAGAACTTTGTTTTCTAGTTTTCTCTGTGTTTTTGCTATTTTTTTTTGCATATTCATGTCAAAATATTTTAGTTTGAAATTTTGGTTTTGTGCTTTGTCCCAAGCTCACTCAACCAAACTGAGCTATAACCGAGCTCCTTCAACTCTTTCAAACCTGCAATCTCGTGTTTTGGTGTGTGGTTTTTTAACTCAGTCGAGTTCCTTGGCCTCTGGCGAGTCATTTTTCCCTACATGGTCTACTCTGCCCGTGGTCTAGTCTAGTTTTCTCTACCCACGTCTACCCTGATTGACCTCTCTCCCTGAGATCTCCCCTCAACCACACCGAAACCCACATCTAGCCCATCCTATTTTCCATAGGCCCTTGCTTTTTCCTCAATGTCGCATGTCTCCAACACTCAGTAATTACCCTATTTCCCTCCAAGACTGCACAACTCGAACTCATTTTTTTTGGTAAGTTTATTAAAATTCATTTCATGGGTGCTTTTTAAATAACGGTAACCTTTTTTTAAAAATCTATTTCTATTAATAGATATTAATAGAAATTAGTGTCATTTAAATTTAATAGATTTTAGTTAGTTTCCTTTAATAGATCTTAATCGAAAAAATTCTAAATTGTAAGTGGAAACAATTTAAATTTGATTTCTTTAAAAAGAAATTTATTTAAAAATTAATTAGTATTTAATTTGTATTAGATCTTAATTATTTTTTCATAATTAATTAGATTTAATTATATTAAATATATTTCTATTAATTACGACTCTAAATTGACCTTAATTTACGATTAGTATTATTTAAAATCATCCTTTAAATTAACAATTAATTATCGTATTTTAACTCCCATAGCTTTAAATTTAGCTAAATTAGGTATTTCCAAACAATAATTTTTTAAGTGTTATTGTCGATGTTTTTTACTAATCATGCGCTCAAGTGTGCAGTAACACTCTAACCTCTTATTTGTCTTTCGTGTGCTTTTTCCGTCATTCTATTAGATCTCTCAAATTCATCTTGATTTCATTTAAAACATTGTATTTTACCCTTATTATTGCTTGCGAATAGTGAGCGCATCTGCCACAGTTTGCAACAAGGGGGTATCCTTTATGATGTGAGATGTTTTTTCTCACAACCAGGATTTGATTTCGCCTCCTTCCTAGTTTTTTTGAAATTGTGCTTGTGTATAGTGTCACTTTATTGTGCTCCATGAAACATGATTGTGGTTGCCTCTCTTGGGCGTTATTACACTGATTGCAAGGTGAGTTACCAAGTGTTTCAAGATGCACACTTGGACCCGATTGTATTCAACACACTAAACTATAAAGTTCCAAAAGTAGGGAGTTATTATATTGTCATGGGCGGTTGTGATTCTTATGTTTCTTTTCTGCATTCTTTCTCTCTCTTCATTATGGATGTAATTTCAATTCCTTTTCTTATGCTATTCAAATTATTTGAATGGAGATCAAATATAATTGCTAGAAACTGAGGGGTAAAGGGTTATTTCGCATGACCATGGGAACTAAGACTGAACCAGATGACAACCTTGAAACATCTAAGTGGTTAAACCATAGTGATGAAGCCTTAGGTCTTCTTTGCATGTTTGTTTCTCCTGACTTTCTCTTCCACATTGAGTCATCTAAAACACCTAATTTTGTGTGGAAAACTTTAGATGGAATGTTTGGACAATAAGATGAGATGAGAGCGCATGAGATTGAAAATGAACTACTAGGGTTAAATCCTACTGATTTTGAAAACCTACAAGCATTCTTCTCTAAGTTTGTCCACACTAGATTGTTGTTGAAGGAATGCCAAGTAGAGAAGAAAGATTCTCAACTGATCTTGTCGATTCTCTCTAAGTTAGGTCCTGAATATTCTTTCTTTGTGTCAAATTTTTATGCTACAAAAGTTACCTCAGGCAAGGATTAGAATATGACCTCCTTTGACTTTTTTTCATCCCAACTCATTTGAGAACATGACAAACTCATTCAAATAAGGTCTCTCAAGTCCAAGTCACATGCCCTTGTAGCAAGTACTAGTAAGGAAAAGAATACTGAAAAGAAGAAAGAGATAAAGGACCAACCTAAGAAGGAAACCAGACCAAAACTAAATTTAACACTTCTACTTCTAATTTTGAGCCTAGAGCATAGAAAGACAGGTATTTGTGTTCCTATAGATAAAATCCTAGTCATAAAGAGCATATTGATCACCTTACTCATTTACTTGAGAAAAATCAAATAGGTATTCCTAAGTCTATAACAAAAAATTGTTCCGAAGGCCGAGTCTTCTAGTGCAAAAGGTTCTAAATATCATAAGAAGAAAGGAAAGGCCCTTTTAGCCAAAGTTTATCATTCATCGATGTGGATTATAGATTTTGGTGCCTCACACCACATTGCTTCTTTGCATGTTGAGTTTTCCAACATCGATCATTGTGGAATGTCCCAAATCACGATGGGTAATGACATGAAAGTGTCAGTTTCTGGTAGTGGATCGGTAGAGATGGATGGGGGAACATTCAACCAAGTGTTGAGTGTTCCTGATCTCTCTACCAATATCCTATTGATTTTACCAAATTAATCACCTTGGTGAAGGAATACTGAGTGGAATTTGGTCCTAATTCGATAATTATTTGTGAGCTTAACGATGACACTACAGTGGCTAAAGGAAAGGCAGATCACGATTCATGGTTGTACACCTTCTCCCACTTTACTTATGATTCTACACCCATTGCCTTGCTCACTCATGTAAATGAGGTTAGTAAGCTATGGCATGAGCATTTTAGACATCTAAACTATCATTACCTTGAACAATTGAGCCAAAATGAAATGGTCAACGGGTTGCCTTGCATCAAGTTTTCTAAGGGTCTTTGTGAGGGTTGTACCCTTGGAAAGCATCTTGAAAAGAACTTTGACAAAGGAAAAGCCTAGAGAGCTACTCGTCCTTTGGATCTTGTTCACAGCGATATTTATGGTCCATTTCTACATCCTTCATTTACTAGATCTTTTTATGTGCTAACCTCTCATTGATGACTATTCGCGATATACTTAGGTTTATTTCCTTAAGCTTAAGTCTGAAGTTTTTGAAAATTTTCAGGACTTTAAAGCCCTTGCTGAGAAACATGTGGAACGGTCTATCAAGGTTTTTTGAATTGACAATGGAGGTGAATATGTAAACAATAGGTTCATGTATTTTTGTGCTTATGAAGGGATCTCTTTGTAGCATACATTTGCTTATAGCCCTTCACAGAATGGAGTGGCAGAAAGCAAGAACCGTACTCTTAAGGAGATGGCCACTTGTATGATTCACTCGAAATCTCTTCCTCCGCAGTATTGGGCCGAAGCAGTGAATTATTGTAAATTACATTTAGAATCATGTTCCACACAAAGCATTAAGAGGGATGACACCTTTTGAAGCCTGGTGTGGAAGCAAGCCTGATGTTGAGTACTTTTGAGTCTTTGAATCCAAGGCTATGGCTCGGATTCCCAAGAAGAAACGTAAGGCATTGGAACCACAATCCAAACCTTGTATCTTTGTAGGGTATCCTGATGGCGTGAAGGGATATTAATTGATGAATCCTACTTATCATGAGCTGTATATTGAGAGAAGTGTTAAGTTTGATGAGTCTTCTTCAACTTCTACTTATCCATCTATAGAGGTTCTTCAGCTCGCTGATTCGGATTCTGACTCATTAGATGATGATACTGTTGAGCGTGATCCTCTTTCGGATCCTCCCAACCATTAGAACTTTGAGTCTTTTGATTTTGATAGTAGTGATGACAAGGATTATGTCCCCTCTCACTCGAGTGATGAATCTTCCGACTCAGAGCCTAATCCTCCTAGTCCTGTTTGGGCTAGGAAAAATTTACAAATTTATAGAGATTTAGTTGGATATACTTTGGATATGAGACGTAATCTCTCATATTTCATTGGACCCCACTCTTTCTTTGCATCTACTTCTGATCCACAATATTTCTAGGAGTCTTCTATTATTCTTGAGTGGGATTATGCCATCGATGAGGAGTATTCCTCTCTCATGAAGAATGATACTTTGGATCTCATCCCTCTTCTAAAAGGATGAAAAATCATTCGGTGTGAGTGGGTGTTCCGAACAAGGTATGAAGTAGATGGAGATGTCAAAAATTTTAAAGAGTGACTAGTAGCTAAGGGTTTCTTCGAGATAGCTGGGGTTGATTATACTGAAACCTTTACTTCAGTTGCGAAGATGACTTCTATTCGACTGACCCTTACCATTTCCGCAACAAATAGATGGAAAGTCCATTAAATGGATGTTAAGAGTGTCTTCCTTCATGGTGACCAAGAGGAAGAGATCTACATGGAACAACCTTCGGGTTATGTCCATGATCCCTCCCTCATTTTTAAATTAAATAAGTCTCTTTATGGCCTTAAACAAGCCCCTCGAGCTTGGTATGCCAAGATGGAATCCTTCTTACTTACATCAGGGTTTACTAGGTGTCACTTTGATCTAAATGTTTATATTCTATGGCAAGATGACTCCATACTCATTCTTTTTCTCTATGTTGATGACTTGTTGATCACAGGAAGATCTTCCTCTATCGTTGATTCTGTGAAGATTTCCTTGGCCAATAGGTTTTTCATGACTGAATTAGGTCTACGTCATTACTTTCTTGGGATTCTGATTTCACAATATAACTCGGGAATTTTGATTTCATAGCCTAAGTATGCTCTTGACTTGCTTTCTCATTTTCAGAAGTCTGATTACAAGTCCTCTCCTACTCCTTTTCTTTCTGGGGCTAAGTTGGTTTTTGATTTCTCCACTCCCTTGGTTGATGGTACCCTTTATTGACAGTTGGTGGGGAGCTTGATCTACTAGACTCACACTCGATCAGATCTATCTTATGTTGTTAGGATTGTGTCCAGATTCATGTAGGAGCCACATGAGCTACATTGGAAAGTAGCTAAGTGGATCCTTCATTATGTTCATGGCACCTATATTGATGGCATTCACTATTATGGATGGTTTGATATTGACTTGATTGGGTTCAGATATTCTGACTGGGTCGATGACTTAGATCATCAGAAATCTACCACTAGATACAATTTATCTCTTGGTTCGGGTTCTATAAGTTTGTCTAGCAAGAAGCAGAATGAAATTGCAATATCTTCTACAGAGATAGAATACAGAGGAGCAGTTAATGCTGATGAGTGCATTGTTTGGCTCATTGATATCATTTCTTCAAGCCGAAAATACCCTTTTTGATATGACTTATTAATACATGGGGATGTTTTTTGTAGTTATATCTTAGTAGGTTTGATGCATTTTCCTTGCTATAGTTTATGAAAACCAATTATCACATGAACCTCCTACTAACTATCTTTGTGAGATAAAATGTGATGATGTGTTCAAGAAATGATGGATGTTGCTAGTAAGTTATGGGGCCTGAGTTTGGAGCAAGCGGCAGGAGAATGTTTCCATGAAATTTGACCTATTAGTTTAGGGCTTATTCCTAACTACCCATAGAAATTTATGCATTTTAATTAGTATTTAGTGGATGGTGATTAATTTTTCCTGTTATGGTGATCCTTGTAACTAATAGTACCTATATGAAGACTTCATCTTCAGAACATATAGGGAGAACTACTTTTGATATACTGATATAGATTATCAGCATTCAGTTTTTTGGCATTATTAATTACTGTCTATGTTATGAAACTTATTCTGAGTTAATGAAAGTCATGACATTTTGAGAATCAAAGGTTGCTAATCCCTCTATCCCAAGGAAGAGAAAGGGCCCACTTGACTAAGGAGATAAGAGGTTATTTTGAGTTCATTTACGCATACAGTTCTTTGATTAGATTTACTGTAATTGTTTTTTGAGAATCTTACATGCATGCTTTGATTGACTATATTTGTTTTCTTTATTACACTTTCATTTAGAATATATGTTTCCATTATACAAATCTGGTTAACAAGTAATCTCACTTTCTACTAAGATTCATTTATACAGTTGTAATTTCATTTGTTAAAAGTAGTGTGTGTGCATTTCATTTTCTAGCAGAAGATTAATTGTTAGTTTCCTTTCATCGTGAATAGTTGAATTCTGTAGATCTATATTTCAATTTTGTAGATTTGTATTACCGTTCTATAGATTAGTCACTAAACTAAGAAACCCCCAACAGACCCAACAGATAACTGGTTCCATTAAAATCCGTTGCATACTACCTAGGACACAACCATGGTTTAGAATGACACTGACAGAAGATTATGTCAGTTAAATTATTGGAGCAATATAACGACCCATCATTTTTGGCACCATTGCCGGGGAATAACCATAAGCACCATTGTTTTTATTCCATATGTTATGGGTGTTAATGGACTTCATATAGGAAACCAGTAGTTGTCTTGGACCTCATTTTAAAACAACCAACCTTAATGCATAGGTCGCGAGACAACCCAAGGGAGATTTATAGCACATAATATTCTACACATCTCTCTAGAAAATTTACAAGGAAGAAACACTGAGAGTGATACAGATTCTAACTCAACGCCTAGATCCACTTCTAATCATTTTGTATCCTCTTCACAACATTCGGAAATGGGGGACCTTAGGAATCCTTGAGACCAACCTTTAGAGATAACCTTTACGTATCCCATTGTCCTTGATGCAGATGAGGATGCACCTATGAAAAACATCTCACCATCCATCCTCCCCATCTTTTGAGTTATGAAAAAAGAAGACCCTGATCAATTTCTGTTTGAATTTAAAATCATGTGCCAAACATATGATTACCGAATTGACAATCAAAAACTCAAATTTTTTCCTTCCACTCTCAAAGATTCTGCTATGAGATGGTTTATGGGGTTACCATCTAACTCCATTAATTCTTGGGAAGCCATGGAAACAACCTTCCTGGATAAATACCAAGACTATTGAAGGGGAAGGGATAGGAAGGAAGATTTCTTCCAAATATGACAAAAGGAAGATGAGAATCTAGAGGATTATATGGACAAATTCCTCTTTCTCCACAAACGCAGTGGGTATGAGCTACATGTAGACATCACTAAGATAGTCTTTCTTAAAGGACTGAGTCAGGAAACCAATGATTCCCTCCATCTCATGGGAGGAGGAGACGTGCATAAACTCACCATGGACCAAATCACTGAGCTATTTAGAAGATATTCTAGAACATGCGGAGGAATACGAAAAAAACAAACATCCAAGTCTTCCATGGGTACCTCTAAACTTTTGGAAGAAATGGCCAACATGAAAATGGACATTCTGCTGCAATTAACATCAACCATAGATGGACTTAAGGAAAAAACCAGCCCTGCCAAATAACCGTTGGACATATATTGCCTTAAGTGTCGGAAGAGACACCCCTTGAGAGAATGTCCTTTGGATGTCACAGACATGTGCTTAATTTGTGAAGTTACTGACCACGAAACTAAACATTGCACATTCTTACCATAATTAAAGGGAGGTTTGAATGGTATCTCTCAAACAAGTGCTAAATTGAACTTTGTCCAAAGACCAAACAATCAGGTTGAGTTCCCATCTAGGCCGTCTTAGAATCTCTAGAGGATGTCATGGCCGAATCAAGCCTTTCAGTCTTCTTAGGGACAACCTGACTAGGAAAACTCAAACTGGATGACTTATCTATATCCACCACCCTAAAAAAATCCCTACATTCAGCCAGGTTGGGCACCACCACCCACAGCCAATCCTTGGCACAACCAACAGTGGGATCCTTAACCAAATTTTAGCCAAAATCAGTCTTGGGCACCACCGCATAATAGTAATCACCAACATAGATTCCAGCAACCACAGCAAGCTTTAACGCCTCCACCACAATCCTACCAATAATAAGGAAAAGCAACAAAAACACAAATTCTAGCTCAACTAGCATCCAATCCTAAAAATCAACAGACAACTTCAATTGATGATGCAGACCTAGGTAACACCATGCAGGTTAACTATTGGTAATTTACGCCGGCAATTTGGAAAAATATTGAATCCTCCTGTTGTTATCGTAGAACTTCCTACTGATGCCGATAAATAAGAAACCCTTGAGGATAATACTAGTCCTTCACCTATACCAGATACATCGGATGATCAAATACTCAAACAGAATACAATCCCTTTTCCTGAGTGATTACAAGACATTCAAATTGCAGATGAAACAAATCTAGTTCAAGAATTAAAAAAAGTACATATTGAGGTCCCACTTCTGAGAGTAATAAGGGACATCCCTGAACTAAGCCAAACCATTAGAAATGAGTGTATTAAAACACTAGGAAGGAAAAATAAGTACCCAAATATTTTCATGGTTGAAGGGAATTTGGCTGATTTAGTCGCTGGTACCCGTATCTCACCAAAATATGGGGATCCTGGGAGTCCTGTCATTACTATTTGTATAAAAAAAACAAGTCAATATCTAATGTTTTGGTGGATCTTGGTGCTGCCATTAATGTCATCACAACATAAATGTTTAATCTGCTATCCTTAACAGGACTTCAACCTACCAACACTGTTATGCAGTTAGCAGATCAATCCATTGCTATACCTGATGGTGTGGTTGAAGATATAATGGTCACTGTTGAATCATGGGAGCACCCAGTTGATTTCATGGTTTTGCAGCATAAATCTTGGAAGTTGGGATATCTAGTCATCTTGGGAAGGCCTTGGTTGGCTATGGTTTACATCGACTATAGGTCAGGCAACATGACAATTTTAAATGGGTAGAAATTCAAACACATTTCATTATACCCTCCTACCTAGCCTTATGTGAACAATTGTGACCAGGTATGGGTGGATTATTTGTATACTAACTCTTTGAGTTCTTCTTTTCTTGCCACTATTATAGTACACAACCATATGGTGGAAGTTGTGGAGTCATATACACTGACTGATTCTAAGGAACCTATGACTAGGGAAATCAACATTATTACTATGGAATTTGGAACTCCGGCATTAGACATATTCTCTGCTATTTCTTTGGTAGGCACTACCTTTGCTGAGTCTGGTAGGAAACTCTATGCTTATAGTTCTGAATATTTAGTCCTTGATTTCTATTTTCCTTTAACTAAGATTCTATATTTTGACAACATACCCATCCTGCACATGCTTCAGCCCCATGCTTGCCCATTGAATTCTTTTATCACTATTACAGAGCTTGCTCTTGTGAATGATACCAAGCAGGTGCTTGTTGGTATGGGAAGAGATCTGACCATAGGTAATGATTTGGAAATAAATCAAGAAGCTAGGGTGCTTGAGGTTCTGAAGAAACACTCCCATGCTTTTTCTTGGGATTACACTGATATGAACGGAATTCATCCTAGCATCTGTACACATCATATCTACACTGATGATGTCAAACCTATAAGGCATCTACAATGAAGAATCAATCTAGCATTGAGAGACATAGTCAAAAGTGAGATGGAAAAAATCCTAAAGGTAGGTTTCATTTATCCTATATCTGATAGTTAGTGGGTTTCCCCATCAGTTACTGTTCCCAAGAAAAATGGTAAGTGGTGAATATGTGTTGATTATAGGGAACTTAACAAAGCCACCAAGAAGGATTATTTCCCCCTGCCTTTCATTGACCAAGGTCTGGACAATTTGGCTGGTAAGAAATATTTTTCTTTCTTGGATGGGTTTAGTAGGTATAATAAAATTAGTATTTCCCTTGCTGATCAAGATAAGACTACTTTTATGTGCCCTTGGGGTACATTTTCTTACCGAGTCTCACCTTTTGGGCTTTATAATGCCCCTACTACATTTTAGCGAGCAGTCTTGGCCATTTTTATAGATCTTGCTAATGAATGTGTTGAGGTTTACATGGATTATTTCACTATCCATGGATCCACTTCTGAAGAATCTTTGAGTAACCTAGAGAAAGTACTCAGTCTATGTGAACAACACCAACTATACCTGAGTCATGAAAAATGTCTAATGATGGTTGATCAAGTAATTGTCTTAGGTCACCATGTTTTAGCCCAAGGTATACAGGTGGACCCCAAAAAGATATCAATCATCACCCAATTACCTACACCAGCTAATCAGACTGACATCAAAATTTTACTTGGTCATGCAGGTTATTACCGCCGATTCATAAAATATTTTAGCAAAATTATCGCACCTATGTTCTCATTTCTAACCAAAGATTGTGTTTCTGAATGGTCTCCTCAGTGTCAACAGGCATTTAATTCTATCAAAGAAAAGCTGACCATGGCCCCTGTCTTACGTGGCCCTGAATGGGGACAACCTTTCCATATCCACACTGATGTTTCTAATACAGTAATGGGTGTTGTCCTTGGCCAAAAAGACTCAGAAGATCAGATGTATGCAATTTATTTTATCACTAAAAACTTGACTCTTACGGAAAGGAATTATACTACTACGGAAAAAGAATTCTTGGTTGTTGTCTATGCTTTGAATAAATTTCATCATTACATCACTGGATATAAAAATTTTGTTTACACTTACCACTCTACCATTCGATATTTGATGAATAAACTAGTTGTTGGTGGAAGGCTTATTTATTGATTACTCTTGTTGCAGGAATTCAATCTCACCATTATAGATAAGCCTGGGAAATTTAACATTGTTGCTGATTTTCTTTCTAGATTAAATGTTTCAGGTGATGATGAAGTATTCTAGGATCAATTTCCTGACAAACACTTGTTTTCTATCTCGACTAAGACACCTTGGTTCACTAATCTTACGAATTATTTAACAAAAAGGAAGTTTCCTACCTATTTTACTCATAAGGAAAGAAGGCGATTGGTTAAAAACAGTGCAACATATAAATGGTGTAAAAAATTCTTATTTAAATGTTTTCCTGACATGGTTCTTCGTAGGTGTGTTCGGGAGGATGAGGTACACGACATACTGCGAGCTTCTCATGATGAGCCAAGACGTGGACATTATTCAATAAAACAAACAATTCACAAGATCCTTGGAGCAGGGTACTATTGGCCTTCCCTCCATAGGGCTTTCAAAAAGTATGTGTGGCAGTGTAATGTATGCCAATGAATGGGAAAACCCACACTTTCAACAAAAATGCCTCTTAATCCTCAACTAGTTTTAAGACCATTTGAGAAATGGGGGATTGAATTTGTTGGACCATTTGATCCTCCATCTTTCGGGAAGGCGTATCTCTTGGTATGCATGGACTGCGTCCCTAAATGGGTTGAAGTTAAAGCATTGGCATCTGCCAACAAGGATGTTTTTTCTAATTTTTTGTATAATCGGATATTGTTGTGATTTGGAGCACCAAGGGCCATTATATCTGATTAAGGTTCTCAATTTTTTACAAATATGATTGAATCTTTCTTATAAATCTATAGAATTAGGCACCAAAAATTGTCACCCTATCACCCCCAATCCAATGGGCAAGTGGAGGTAACCAATCGAGAACTCAAGAATATTCTAACTAAGGTGGTCAATGCCGATAGAAAGAATTGGGTACCAAAGCTTCCTGAGGCCGTCTAGGCCTACAACATGACCTGGAAAACAACTACTAGTTTTTCTCCCTATGAGCTAGTATTTGGGAAGAAGCCATTATTGCCTGTTGAGTTCGAATTGCGCACCTGGCGAAAAACATTGGAAGTTGGGATTGATTTGGATGAAGCACAATGCGAATGAGTGCTACAGCTGATTGAATTAGATTAAATGCAGATGGAGGCATAGCAGCAGACATAAATTCTACAACATCAGTGAAAAACTTGGCATGATGCTCATATAAAAAAAGGGACATTTCATGAGGGACAGTGGGTTTTACTCTTTTATTCCCAGAATCAGCAGTTTAAAGGCAAGCTGTATACACATTGGTTGGGTGCTTATCAGGTAAATCAAGTGTTTGATAATGGCTCTATTCAGTTGTTACCTATTGATGGAGACAAACAGACTCTTCTGGTGAATGGACATAGGCTCTAGATTTATCACCAACCACTGGATAAGAATACTTTCACTGATGATATTTTGTTACACACAGACATGCATGCTGATGAGGCTCTTTGCCCCTCAAACATGGAGTAATCAATATCTTGTAAATTCAATAAAGGAATATGATCCTGCATTTGATCTTCTTCCCTTAGTTAGTAGTTTTTCTTGTTGTTGTTTTCAATAAATGTAGGAATTTTCATTATTTCTGTAGTCGATAATCATGCTTCATCTCGAACTGCAGGGCATAGTAATCTACAAATATTAGCTGAATAAACGTGGCATGGGTAAGTTCATCCTAACTTTCTAACGATATTTCCATGCAAAAAAATTTCTCCATGTGTGCATTTTTCCTCATTACACCATCATGAAATGATCACTATATTTATTTCAGATCTCTTTCCAAATCTAGTTTTTTGGATTATGGCATTAAAGGGGTAATGTATCTTAATCACATCATGCCTTGAATGTGTCGTATTCCTTCAAGTTAGGATGGGTGGCGCTCGCTCCTCAACAGTGGGATATGTGCCACCTTAAATATCTTAAATTCACATGAATGGCCGATCTCATTCACTATTTTTCCGCCACCACCTTCACTCGATTTACGTCATCTAAAGGATATGGTGTAATTTGAAATTAATGCTTCTACAACTACTTCTTACCATTTTTGCATGTGCATCAAGCGTGATTATTTATATCATTCACTAAACAGGGAGTGGGGGTCACACTTTGTTCTGGCTCTTTCTGCTACCTGGTATTACTCACCTTTGGCTTCAGCATGGGATAACAAAAGAAATCAGATCCTAACTCACTAGATGCCTTACTTTGGAACGTCGTGCTTTCACAAGTATTTCATGATTATGGGTGGCTAGATTTCATTTGCCAATTTGAGGGTTTCGATGAAAGCATTGTGGAGGAATTCCTAGACAATTTTGAGTCCACCTATTCACAAGTTGGAAGAAGACGGGTTGAGATTACCAATCAAGTCATTTATGACCTATCCAGCCTACCAGACTTTGGCTTGAAGGTCATGACAAATGCTCCTCTACAAATCATGATTTCTCTATTTCACGATGAAGGGGAAGCATTCCCTAAAGTCATCCTGACCCCCTTAGGTATCTAGAAGAGCATTAGGTGAGAGAGTCTACCTGGAATCTAGAGTGAAATAGCGAAGTGGATCAACTGGTATTTCATATGCGATGGTCAGGCCTCTGTTCTAGGTGGAAATGCACTTAAAATGGTAATTCACATTAAGAAGGGATGTGTCAACTAGGCCCTCTAGGTAAATATGCCTGAATACCTCATGGACTCCATTATTAAATTTTTCCAGAAGTATCGGTCTGGTGGAGGCAAGTCTGTCATTAAACACCCGAGGTTGATTCATTTTTTATGCTCACATCAGGTCTTCTTTAGACCAAAGCAGAGGCTTAAGGGACTTGTTGTGGGAGAAGGTTCCAAACCAAAGCAATTGAAATTCGGTCTCTTTTTTGCACCCCAGTCTACCCTTACATCGGGCCCTTTCCCTTCATGCAACCAAATAGAGGCAGTTGGTGTCCCCGAGCATGCAGACACATTTGGAACTTCTAAGGGTCTATCCCCTTCCATTTCTGGCTCAAAAAGCAAGTGCACCTTGGCTATTTCTTCTTCCATACACCTATGGCCTCGATGGATTAGTTCATTGTTAAAGTTTGGTGGTTCCCAATCAAAGACTTTTCTTGACGATACCGCCTCCATTCGGGAAGAATAACATGAGGAGGATCACCTAGCCGTTCTGACACATGTTATTCCTACATCTACGGAAATTCACCCTGTGGTTCCCAAAGTGCTTGGCACCAAGGTTACATCTTCTCGAACTATTTGGAGGAAATCACACTACTGAAAGATCAATTGCGAGGTAGGGAAGAAACAAACCTTTTACTGCAAACTGAATTTACACAACGAATAGTAGAGAAGGTTTGGGAAATCACTACCCTACAACTTGAATTAAGTAGTTTGAAGCATCAGTGTGATAAGAGTCTTAACATCTTGGATAGATTCCATCAGTTATCCCTTCAAGAAAGAGAATTGAGGAAGGAAAATTAGAAATTGAAAAGGGAAATGGAATCTATACAAGATGAAAAGCAAAAAGTGACTTCTATTTTAGAATTTTTCTGTCCTTTGGCCCTCAAGCTTCTATCCTATAGAAAACCTCTCTGGTCTATAACATGTTCATTCAAGAACAATTTTATTCCTGGCAGTTGTTCCAATTGTGTCATCAAGCTCCTCATGAAATTCCCAATGGCACCAGTTTCTTATCAGTTTATAAGTGCAGTACTCCTAAGATCCAAAATTTTCTTTTTGAATTCTACCTTTATAACATGATAGTTACAAATGTGCCTGATTTATTAATAAATTTATTTGTGGGTGACTTCCAAATCAAGGCCTTTCAGTTTGCACTACAAAATCCAGATCATCTGGGGTCGATAAAAAAATATTTTTAATCACACCACTCAATCCATTGGGTTCCACATCCATCCAAATCATCACAGTGATGTAGATCTGAGAAAAAACATTCACTCACTTTACTATCAGGAAGGATTCGGGGTAAACACTTCCCAGATTTTACTTCAATGTGTCATGGATTTTTAAAATTACAGTCAACAAAACTTTGGGACAGCTTGTCAGGCATGTGATAGGAGGTGGGATACTCTAAGTCTTCCCTTGAAATGTAGGGAGGTCTCTCTCCCAAAAATTTGAGCTGGAGCATGCGCAAGGGTGATGCCCTCATCACCATTATAAGACAGACCACAGAGCAAACTAGAAAATTAGTACAATGGTGAATGGGTAGGCCTCGAAGTACATTCACCACTCCTTTTGAGCCCTCTCACTACCTGGCAGAACAATGTGGCCCAGTCAAATGAAAGTTTCACAGCATGGGTATAGGTTACCTCCAACACTTAGGGTTGTAATAACACCAAAAAACAATATGCTGATCAATTTGAGGAATATGACATGGCTGAGTAGCTTGGTAGGCAGGTAGTGACAAAGATAAGTTACATAGGGGGAGGAAATGTAACAAGTAAATTCAGGGGGAAAATGATGAGTGCATTGTTTGGCTCATTGATATCATTTCTTCAAGCCGAAAATACCCTTTTTGATATGACTTATTAATACATGGGGATGTTTTGTGTAGTTATATCTTTGTAGGTTTGATGCATTTTCCTTGCTTTATTTTATGAAAACCGATTATCACATGAACCTCCTACTAACTGTCTTTGTGAGATAAAACGTGATGATGTGCGCAGGAAATTATGGATGTTGCTGGTAGTTATGGAGCCCAAGTTCGGAGCAAGTGGCAGGAGATTATTTCCACCAAAGTTGACCTATTAGTTTGGGGCTTGTTCCTAACTGCCCATAGAAATTTATGCGTTTTAATTAGTATTTGGTGGACGGTGATTAATGTCACCTATTATGGTGATCCTTGTAACTAACAGTACCTATTGAAGACTTCATCTTTAGAACATATAAGGAGAACTACTTTTGATATACTGATATAGATTATCAGCATTTAGTTTTTTGGCATTATTATTTATTGTCTATGTTATGAAACTTATTCTGAGTTTATGAAAGTCATGATGTTTTGAGAATAAAAGGTTGTTAATCCCTCTATTCCAAGGAAGAGCAAGGGCCCACTTGACCAAGGAGATAAGAGGTTATTGTGAGTTCATTTACGAATACAGTTCTTTGATTAGATTTATTGCAATTGTTGTTTGAGAATCATACATGCATGCTTTGATTGACTATATTTTTTTTCTTCATTAACACTTTCATTTAGAATAGATGTTTTCCACTATGAAAATCTGGTTAACAAGTAATCTCACTTTTTACTAAGCTTCATTTATACATTTGTAATTTTATTTGTTAAAAGTAGTGTGTGCACATTTCATTTTCCAACAGAAGATTAGTTGTTATTTTCCTTCCATCACGAATAGTTGAATTCTGTAGAATTGTATTTCAATTATGTAGATTTGTATTGCATTTCTGTAGATTAGTCACTAAACAAAGCAACCCCCAATAGACCCAATAGATAACTGGTTCCATTAAACTCCATTGCATACTACCTAGGACACAAAACTTGGTTTATAATGAGACTGACAAAATATTATGTCACTTAAATGATTGGAGAAATACAACAACCCATCAAACGCTGTCACAGAGGCTATTTGGATACAGGGTATTCTAATAGAGTTTGGCATCTAGCTTTGGCAGCCTACCATTATCTATTGTGATAACATGAGCAGTATCTCAATTTGTATAAATCTAGCTCAGCATCAGTGGAGACAAAACACATTAAGATCCATATGCACTTAATACGAGAGCTTATTCATGATGGTATCATTGACATTCAATACATTCAGATAGCCAATCAGATTGCAGACATATTCACCAAGCCTTTCACTGAAGTGAAGTTTCTTCACTTGCGGTCTCTTCTTGGGGCGAGGTTTTATGTAGTTGCTCATCTTCTTCGAGCTATATATTCCTTCTCTTCTTCTTCTTATTCTTCTAGGAAGATGTTGTTTGTATATGGGCACCTTATCAAGCCTTTAGTTTATGGGCCCCATTGACACATATTTCTTAGTTGTTTAGGAGTGTCTTCTTATTCTATCTAACTCATCATAGCCACTACCCCATCTTTGATGAAGGTGGGTGTTGGTGTGTGGGATCTTATGTGTCCTCCACTCTCATATGGAGGGTATTCTCACATGGGTTAGGTTTAGGGTTTTCTTGTGTGTCATGCATTAGGGTTACTCATCACCCTATATGTATCCCTTCATTTTACATTTATGAGTATGCCAAGACACTCTCCTATATTTCTCTATGTGCAAGCTTTGTTCTGTTATGTAAGTTCTTCCATTGATTGATCGATTCCTCCTTGTGATTACACTGGAGCTATTACATTTCCTTTAGAGTGCAACTTCATCGTGGTGCACAATTTTTGATATGATTCTCACAAATTCCTTCAGATCAGGGTAGGGGCATTGGAAAAAGCATTCATACAGATTGAAGAAAGATGGGACAAAGCCTAGTGCTTGAAGCATGGAAATAATAAACATTCATTCAATCTTGTCATAAGATTTTTCATAGTCAATTTTAATGAACATGACAATTTGGTTAGATTTGTGATCTCATTTAATGTCTTCCCAAAAAGCAATGATGTTGTCAATAATGTAGCACCCCTAAATGAAACCATTTTTCTCTGGTTGGATGATAACAGGAATAATATGATGTTACTGAATTACCAGGGCCTTAGAAATAATATTTAATGAGACACTAATCAAGGTGATAGGTCTCCATCTAGTAATTTTCTTGGGTTATCCTAGTTTAGGTATGAATTTGATATTCCCCTTGTTGATGCATGTGCCTAATGCCTAGTTTTAAAATCCTTAAATATAAACGTGATGGAGATCCATCCCAAGAATATCGAAAAGTGAATTATAAAATTCGCAAGGGAAACCATTGAAACCGAGAGATTTTTCATCATCCATTTGCATGGACTCTTCATGAGGGTCATCAATGGTGAGAATACAGTCACAAGCCAGCTTCTTAGATAGAGAGAGTTTACAAGACATAGTAGCCAAACATTGGTCAAGCATTGTTTTTCACTCATTAGAGGGAGCTTGATCTTGAAACACTAGCTTATAGTGCTTGACAAAAGATGGAAACATGAGCTGGGGATCTGTAACCCATGTTCCAACATTAAAAATGGCACAAATTTTATGAGGATTCTTGTATTTAAGAAAAATCAATAATTCTTTTAACACTCGATCCCCTACTTTATGCTAGTGCATGCAAGAATGAATTTGATCTCCTCAAGCATTGTAATTATCTGTGATTTGTTTTTTCTAGCAAAGATCTACCATTTAAAGTAGTATATCCTCTAAGAAAGGATTTACTTGAAGTTCCACAACCACTCAGCTAAGAGCAGAGGTGGTAGCAGAATATGAGTGACACTAAGTTTTAATAAACTGCCAACCCTAAATTCTAAGGAATCTAGTCATCCTAGTCATAGCATCCTCCCACCATTGGGTTAAGATGGTATGCATAGGTGGATGAAAGTGTAGATAATTATTTGGATGAGGGGATAGGTTCCTAATATGCTTCATGTGGTTGAGAGTGGGGCCATATTCCATCAAGGTGGTATTGAGAAAAAATTGTTCTTTATGACAAAAAGGGTGCCTATCTTGCCAAGTGATAAGCAATCGAATGGGGGAATGGTACGAAAGGACAAAACTAGGCATAAACTCCATAGGTAAAGAATCCATTTTTCAAAATCAAAAAAATATTTAATTGACAACATATATTTTTCGAGCCAGTTTATAACCCGATCTGATCCTCCTTTAATATTGGATGAAGTGAACCATGCTTCATAAGTGGGAGTGCGAGAGGCATTAGGTTCAGAAAAACTAAACTTTATTGCACATAAAGACCACGCCTCCCTTTCACCATCTCTCCATCACTTAGGATGGTGCCTGAACTTATCGATGGGTAGCTCAACCATATTAAAATCACCATGTCCAACCCAATACACATAGGGAATTGCATCAGCTATCCACTGCCAAAGATCAACCCTTTTGGCTGCATCATTAGAGGCATAAATGTTAATGTGGCCAAATGGGCAACCACAGTATTATCTAAGACCCATATCGCATGATCGGTGGGGTTGACACCATTATCCATTAAAAAAGGCCATCATTTAGGAGAAAAAGGGAAATTAAACGACCAAACCCCATCATGATTATTGTAGAATGTCATGTTGTCAGGCCATATCGATTTAGAAACCATCTCTAACTGAAAACTTGTAATTGTCACTTCCTACAAAAACAAAACATGTAAATTGGTAAAAAATTTAGGAGCATCATGTAAAATAAGCTTGCGGTTGGAGTCTATAAGACCCCCACATTCCATGATATGCAATTTATGGATAACGGGGGTCAAGGGCCATATCATCTGCATCTAAACCATTAAGGCATCAAATTAGTTCTCCAGGAATTAACCATTATTATGCTTCAAAAAATTCTATGATTCAATTTTATTTCACCTAAAAATTTCATTGTTGTATTCCTCCTCAAAATAATCCACACTATCTTCCAGGATATGATCCCAGGAGTGGTGAGGAGGACATCCGACCTTTTTGGATGGGCCTTGTAAACCAATTGTTAAGAGCAACGACAATTATGGAAGAGTGGAAGCATTACGAATGGATTTTTTTTGGCTCATTACAACCAAGGTCGCCTTGGGCTTGATGGAGAATTTAGGGCGTGAGACAAGAAATTAAATTGTTTTGGATTTATGATTATTTTCTTAAAACTTTTGAATTTTAACTTATTTGTACTTAATCATTGTAATTTACTATTTAAAGTTATTTAATGTCATTGAATATGAATCTAGCCACTCTTTCCTTATAAAGTGATTATGGTTCCACATGTCGATTTGATTGATAATGATGCACCCCTTGATCGATTTTTAGATAACATGGATCACGGGAAATTTCTTGTAAAATTTTGTTAGTTTTTTCGCTTAGCTACTAAGATGCATTATAGCGCCCACTCCTCTTCGACAATTATTATATTTTTATTTTGATTACTGTAAACTATAGACATGGATTTTATTATATCATTTGTGTTTAGCATGATGTTAGATGATAAATATATTATGATTTTGATAGATTGTGATTCATAGTACGATTATGTGGATTTTTAGATACATAGAGATACATGTTATATTTGGTGATGATGATGTACTGTTGATATATGTATTACTGACATTCATAATTCTATTCGTGTTGGGTAGGATTTAACTTTTGAACTAATCTTGTAATCTTGTGGATATCGATAAAATATAGAATTGAGATGTTATGGAAATTTTAGACAAATGATAGCATTGTTTAGTAGAGATAATAATTTATCTATATGAAGATGTTTATTGATTGATATGCGTATATTTTTTCCTTGATATTTTTGATGCGGTTGCAAGGCCAAAGGAGGTATTTTGTAAGTTTGCATGTGATTAAATCACAACAATCAAAATGGGGGTTGGAGACTAACCACAATGGAATACTAGATGAATACATTGAAGGTCACCATGGCAACTTGTGTTGTGTTTTGTGTGTTTTACTTTGTTAGGGGGTCCCCATGGGGGGTGACCTCCAATTGTGACCATGGTCATGTGTGCAATACCTTCCTTTTATTTTATTTATTGTAGAGTATGTGCTTTATTTTTGATGTAATTTATTTTATCATTGTTCATTTATGTGCTTCTATTAATTAATTAAATAATGTTATTAAGATATATGTATATGTGAAAAATGGATTCATTTATTAGAGTAGTTGGTATTTTGGACTATGTTATTTTGATTGAGTGTAAGTGACTTTGAGTGTTGTATATTATACCTTACCTTGGAATTTTGGATTTGGGCTTAAGGGAAATTTGTGCAGAGTTATGGGACAAGTCAAAATTGTCCCACACCTCTTAATTTCTTATACCAACCCTACCTATGGATTAGGGGGTAAAAAATAGAACCTATTATGTGTTTTGTAATAAAAAATTTGCATTTATTGCACTTTTCTTACATGGGTTTTTAAGTTTGTCCTTAGGGGGTGTGAGTATTGATTGTGTGTGTAAGTGGATTTTCATTCCTCTCAACCACCAATTTATAGTGCATTGGGGTTGAGGATTGACTTGTGATGTGGAGTTGAGGATAAATGATTAAGCATCCTACATGGAGCCACCTCACCCTCCTCTCTCCTTTTTTCTATTTATTCAAGTTCAATTCTTTGTTTGGGGGTTACTTGATTTCATTTTGTGCTCTTGTATTTCTGGGAGTTTCAAGATTTTTGAGGGCTTGTTGAATATTTGGAGCTTGTTGGAGTTTAATTGGGCTTGAAGGAGATTGGTGTGTGACTCTTTTATCAATATCTACCATGGAAAGGTAGGATCTACACCCTTGTTAAAATTATTTTCTCTTATATGTGTATATTTGTATGTTAGTGAATGTTTTTGTATGCTTGTTGGGTTCTTGGGTAGATTTCCTGAGTGTGGTGTGGGATAAGGCTATGCTCATATTATTTGTAGGGAGGCATGAGAGTTCATTTCATGTTTTGGGAGGTATTTAAGTTTGGTGCCCCACCTTGGAAAATAAAATGATTGCATTTCTTACTTGGTTCTTTTGAGGGAGACATAAGAGATTGTAGGGATACATAAGAGAATGTGGAAGACATAAGAGGATCTTGAGCGAGGAATAAGATTTGTGTAGGGGTTTTGAGATGTATATTAGAGGGTTTTAAGGTGGGAACCTAATCCTATTTGGAGGCATAAGTGATCTCCCCATAGATCCTAGCTCCATTGGCTTTGCATTTTCAAGCCTTGTATATTTTGTTAGTTTAATTCTTATGATTGTATTTTGTGTTGATTGTGTTTTGGAAATGGTTGTGAAATATTTATATTGTGATATTGAATCTTTGTAATAGTTTCCATGAGTTGGATCCATCTTTTATTTCATTGTGGTTGGGGCTTGGGGCTAATGAGGAGGATAGATTATTCTCCTCATTGGATAATTGGTTGGGTGTAGAGTGTTTCCTCTCCCCCATTTTTGTTTTTGTGATCTAGTGAAGACATGGTGGAGCTCTTGTTGGAGATTTAGAATTTGGAGCACTTGTTGTAGTCCCAAAATAAATCCTTCTTTGTGAGAAAACCTTTCTTGTGATTCCCGCTTAAAGTGGAAGACTTTTAGTATTGTATTTGAAAGAAAAGTTGCATTGTGTATTTTGTTTATTAAGTTGTAATGCATTGTAGAAAAAAATATCTTTACATTGTAAGAGAATGAGTCATGCTCAAAATAAAAAGTAAAGTTCATTTCCAATGTAAGTGTTTGTATTTTTGTAAAAATGGAAAGAAGAGAATAGAAGTTGTAAAACCTTAATAGTGTATTTATTGTAAATTTGAATGTGAAATAATGTTGCTCATGGTCATTTGAATAAATGGTTGTAGTAGAGATGGAAATATGTAATAAAATTTAAGTAAGTTATTGTGTTAAAAAAAATTGCATCTTGTTGAAGAAAGGAAAATAATAATATTAGGACTAGATTAAGCTTCTTTCTTACTCTTGAACTTGAAAGAAAATTTGTTGAAAGAAAATGAAAATGATCTTGTATTGTTTTCTTGTTACTATGGAGATAGAGAATATTTTAATTTAGTAATTTTAGGAATGGAATGAATAAATGGAATAACATTTCAACTGGAGACTTTAGGATTATAAATTCAACTAAGGATAAAATGTAAAACACTCCAGTAAAACTTGTTTGTGGAAAAATATCAGAATTGAAGGTTCTATTTTTAAAGAATACAATTGTCACCCTATTAAAAGTGGTGGTCTCTAAACCACCGCTCAGGTAAGGCAGTGGTTTTTGAATCATCACCTTGGTAGGGTGGTGGTCCCAGGAATGCCAGCTTGCTTTGGGCGGTAGTTTCATCAGTGATGATGGAAAAATACAATCCATATCTGTGTTATTTTAAATTTGGTTTATTGAAAAATGTAAGCCTTCAAAACTAAAGAGGAAACCCCCAGCAAGCAATAAAGGAATAAATTCAATGTTTCAAACTTGTAAATCTTTAAATGGGTATTTAAAAGCATTCAATCTCATCGATTTAAAATGAAGTAGGTTTTTTCCCTAATAAAAGACAAAAAAAGTAATTAACTAAATCAAAACTCCAGATTTGGAGTGAAAGCTCATTCGATCCTCAAATGAAATACATTACAATAATAAATCCATAACCTAAAAAAACTAAGCTTGAGTTTGTAAATTCCTCCATGGTTCTTCCTTTCCTTTCTCACATGGCTTCCATTTCTCCAACTTGCAAATTAAAAAAAAGAAAAGTGACCAAATGAGGAGGCTAGGGAAAAGAAAAAGGTTTTATAAGTTTTCATAAGGATAGTGTTGGTCCAAAAATCTATCGGGTGGGCAAATCTATGAATAGACAGGCCAACCTGGCATGGTCAAACTCTTTGAAGATGGGTCCTGCTATTACCTGGAGTTCATTGTTTTCCTTATCTATACTTTGGTAGAGGCCTATGAACTTCGTGATTACTTCCTCACTGTCTCTGAGGATCTTCTCTCTCCAGGAGGACACTGCTGCACCTTGCTCACTAATATTGGTGTATTCATTTATCTTCTCCTGACTAATGAATTTAGGAGTTTCAACGGAAGATATAGGAGGTGCATTGCCCATTCTTTGTAGAGCTTGGAGAAGATGTTCATTTTGTTCCTTTAGCATTCTCTTCTTCTCCTTTGCTTCTTACAGTTTCTTGCAAAGGACATCCATGGCTGACAAGGGCTCTCCTTGCAGGCTCTCTAATGATGTTCCCATTGTGACCTGGGTCACTGTAAAATCTATGGGAGACAGATCTTCTTTCTTCTTTATGGGATCCGGGTAGGCTATCTCCATAACCCTTTCACCTGAAGAAATTTTTTAGAAGCGAGTTATAGCATTTTGCTTCTTTGGTCCTTTAATCGGGATGACGGAGAAGTCCATGGGTGCAATGGGGACTTTCCTCTTGTGTTGGCTTAGGTGGTCTAAGATTCAGCTTGGACTTATGGGAGTGGGACCAGAGGATGAAGAAGAAATAGGGGTGGAAGGAAGAAAAACTGTAGTGGACACAAGGAAGTGTGTCGAGACACTTAGTGGTAGCATGGAGAAAGGGGCCGACACACCAACGCTCACAGGATTAGGAGTCACTACAAGAGAGGAGGCCATGGGGGTGGAAGGGATCTGTGAGATGAGGGAAGAAATGCTGGGGGACATATCCGTAAGGGAAGAGAAGATGGAGGAAGAGGGAGGTGGAAATGAAGAAGACGAAGGAGAAGACATAACTAAAGGAGCTGTTGTTTGAGTGACATGAGGAGGGGAAGGAGGAGTGAGAGAGGGAATGGATGGTACCTCACCATTTTTAGTTGTGACAAAATCCTAAGTGGATGTGTCTGTTGGAGCACTTACCGCTTCTTCTTTTCTTGGGGACACTAAGTCCACAACTTTCTCCTCTGCGGTAGTAGGAGTGCTTTCAGGAGATTTATCTTGAGCACTGCTTTCCTTTCCCACTTTATCTTTCCCTTTACCTTTAGGTAAGTGTTTTGGCCTGGTGGGTGCATTTCCTAGGGGAGATGTGATAAAATCTACCCCAAGATAGATGATACCATTTTTCTTACACCTATGCTCAGTGTGTTGCAGAGTAGGTTGAACCCTTTCTTGGATGGTCTAGGGCACTTTGTTCCTATCAATATCTATAAATGGACAATCATCCCATTTTGTGTCTAGGTAAACCTGATCAATTTCCCAATTAGTTTCTAAGAAATCCTTTGGGATGATGGCCACACCATATTGAATGATCTCTGTCAGGGCCAGCCGGCAGTGATCCTTTCGTCTGAGTTCAACTTCATGATTTAAGTCAATGTAGATATCCTCGATCTGAGGAACATGGATAGGATAGATCTTTTCCCATGGAAGGTAACTACAAGGATCGAAGGTTGGCCTTTATAGGAAATTATGCTTTAAATTGAGCAATTCAAGCTCTGCATACATCTCCCAAGATTTACTTTGTGAGGGACATGTATACCTACCTACTGTGAGGTGGAATGGAGTTCCTCCCTTCTTCCTCTTCATATGCTTCTCATGATAGGTGATAAGCTGCCTTGATAGCTATAGAAGGATTAGTTTAGGCCCCACATATCTCGGTAATCTTGTGGGTTCTCCCAAGAATTTGGCAGCTCTGAGATAGGTAAAGGTTGGGAATTGCATAAACAACACTCCCCAATTCCTTGTGGTGGTGATCACACTTTTGCTTGTCCAACCATGAGTCATGTTGGACCTCAAGAGGAATATGATGCCATAGAGGAAGACATCATTGATCTTATTGAATTGAGCTATGCTATTCTCTAGCCTCAACTCTAGATAATTTTTGTATGTATTGACCTGAGGCCATACCCCATACTGGTTCAACCCTGGGTAGTCTATCTCTGAGGAAGCTGCATATACTACGTAGGAGTTCATATAGAACCTCCCAGTTGTTGAAAGTTGTAGAATTTGTTCTGAGATCGTATCACTGATAATATTGCCCCAGCCAAAATGTTGATCGGGCACATTCTTATTCATTGTTTCCAAATACCTTAGCATCCACTTGTGAAAGTAATGGGCATCAGGGAGCCCATGTACTCTGTTTAGGAAGGTGATCGTGTCACTCATCTCTTCTAAAAAATCACTGCGATGAATGACTTGGGGCCACCTGATCACCACCTTTTTATTCTTGAGGTATACCTCATTCATCATCTGCATGCACTTGTCCTCATTATTGGTCCATGTCTTCATGCAGTCTTCTTTACTTACTAACACAAAATTTCTGTGGTGGGGGATGCCCAAGATAATCTCAAAGTGTTGGGCTGAGAGGTTGATTATCACTTTGCTGTCTTCATTTTCGACACATCTTGTGTCCTTGAAATAATGGCCCACCAACATGATGAATTCATTATTAATTACGCTCACTGGGAGCCCTGCAACAAAGTGTAGACCACTACCAACCAATTTATCCATCCACGGGATGCTTGTGACCTTCTTGGTTCTGTTCCAAAAGTCATCCATGTCTCTACGCCCAAATTCTAAATCTCTGATATCGAGATCACACCCTGCAAGTGAGTTAGGCATCCTGACCTTTTTGTATTTATACTTCATTTCTTGCTCCGTCAATTTGGCTTTTCCTTTAGACTTGGTTGGCTTATTACTCACTGAAGACATAAGTGCACTTGAGGATTGTTGTTTCTTTGTAAGAAGAATCATAAAGTTTCAACATAGAAGGGCCATGTTAGCCATCAAGTTGTCCATAAAAGCTTTGCAAAATGAAAAATTATCAACTTATGAGCCTCTGGGTGCAAGGCGTAGCTTTACTGCAGACTGCAGGGGATTTGAAAAGTAAGGAACACTTATAGGGAGTGTTTCGTGGGAGAAAGCAGTGCTAAAAGGGGCGCGGGGCGTGGAAAGGCTACACACTACTTTCAGATGTTAATGTCAAGGAATATGCACTTGTACCATAGGAAGTGCTTTGGAGGGGTGCAGAAAATTCTTATGTTACACACCTCCAAGGTGTGCCCAGGCACATATTTTCAAGGTGTTGCAAGTTGGTTAAGTGCACAAAATACTTGGCTTGTGCGGCACAGGTAGAGTTTACACAACACACAATGTTGTTGTAGTTGCTTTGGCACCAGCGCTTGCACCTTAGGAATTTTGAAGTTTATAGGGCGCAAGAAGGGCTTATGCTACAGGGTCCTTTAATGTGCCAATGGTGTGACTATTTTAAATGTAACATAGTGAAATAGTGCGCCAAAGGAGCATGATTGTGTTTAGTGTAACAGGAGTTTACAATGCGCCATAGTGAAAACAGTTTCACTATGCGGGATGATTTCCCTTTTTCTTGATTTTTACTCTTTTGGCTCAGATTTTGATGTCCAGGAGGAAAAACCTAGCAAGGCAAGGAGTGAAGGAAAAAAAGGCATGAGTTATTTTTGAGGCCGAGCCTTCCAGATTTACAGATCTGGAAGAAAAGGAAAAGGAGGGTTTGTAAATGGGGTTATCGTTTCCTTCTAGATTCATTTTTTATTATTCATCAATCCTAATCACCTAGCCCAACATCCAAAAAAAAAAAAAGGATGGTAGAAACCACTTACTCGGTATAAATAACAATGAATGGATGAGGTGGGATCCACAAACACGATGAATGGCACGTGTGCTGACAAGAGCAACTGACAGGTGTAGAGGAATAACTTTTCACATTTTTTAACTTGTGAAAATGATAGGTTCAATGTGCATATATATAGAAAAGTATGCATTTAATGCACCAACCACTTTTTCCTTTGGCACACTGGGAGAGAAATCGACATGGAGGAAATTACACCTAGGCGTGAGTTTGGATGTGTCAACATGACCTCTCTAGTGCACATGGCACAATTTAGGAAGTGTAATCAGGATGATGGGTGTGCTTTGGCACACCTTTGGGAGGTGCAACATTTGGAGTGTTGACACTCCAGGAAGTGTGCTAAAGGCAAAGATGGGCACAGTTTTGCAAAATGTTGCAACAATGGTTCTTGTGCCCAACCCAAAAAGGATGAAAATGACCAAGTTATTAAAAGTTGATTTTCTGGAAGGGAGTTTTAGGCCATTCAGAACACTAATAGACCTTATCAGGGGACCGAAATGGAATTTTGGTATGGTTACCTGTAAAATTGCCCTTGTCAATTTTACAGGATAACAACTGGCTCTTTCTGGGGACTATCTTTGAGTGAAGCTTAAGGGTAGAGAATCCCATATTTTCATGTGCCTATCCATTGAGTTATAGAGCCAAAAAAAAAGGCAACAAAAAAGAGAGTAAAATACACAACCAACAGAAAGCAAACACATGAGAAAAAAGAAAACACACAACTAAAGAAAACTGTATAAAGAAGAGAGAAAGCTCTACTTCTTGAATAATTTGAGATGTTTCCCACTATAAGGAAGCGGGAGTTTAGTTCCATCTAGATATGAGAGATAGAAGTTACTCTCTCCGTTCAACTGTCTAATCTTGAATGGCCCTCTCCAAAGAGAATCAAATTTCCCGTGCATGCCCTTTGGTTCTCTTCACTTGTTCCATAGGAGGACAAGATCTCCCACCTAGAAATCTCTCTGCTTGGCCTTTTTATCGAATAGTCTTTTGAATTTATCTTGATGTTCAGTGATCCTGTCAACCACTCTTACCCTTTTTTCTTCAAGTTTTGTTAGATACATGATCCTCTTTTCAAGAGAATTATGGAAAGTTTCATCTTCGATCGCTCGTGCTAAGAGTAGAGTAGGGAGTTATGTGGAGATAGGGATCTCAGCATCAATTCCATATAATACTTAAAAAGGTGACATTCTGAGAGACCTCTTCGGGGTAATACGGTCTACCCACAAAGCATCATACAATGACTTGTGCCATGACCGCTGATTCTCATCGACTAGCTTCCGTATGATAGTCACTATGTTTTTATTGCTAGATTCAACCTAACCATTCCCTTGAGGGTAATAATTTGAGGCATGGGATAAGGTTATTCTATATCCATAGCAAAAACCAATAACTTCTTGTGAGGAAAATTTGGAAGCATTATCAACAACAATGTTGTGTGGGATGCCAAATCTCACTATGATATTTTCTTTGATGAAGTTGCAAACAACTTCAGAGGTGGCATTCGTAATAGGTATGGCCTCCACCCATTTGGTGAAGTAATCTATTGTTGTTAGGACATAACTATGTCCAGCACTTGACTAGGGATGGAGTGATCTGATAAAGTCAATTCCCCATTTCCTGAATGGTTCATCAATAATGACGAGCCTGAGGGGAAAAGCAAACAATTTTGGTTTACCAACGAATTGTTGGCAGAGCTCGCATTTTTCTACCTAGGTGGTCGTATCCTGAAATAGCATTGCCCAGTAGTAATTGGCCTGAATGATCTTATGTGCTGTCACAGAAGAGGAAAATTGACCACCATAGGCTGAATCATGAAATATTTCTAGTAACTTCACCTGATGTGGCTTTTCAACGCATCGCAAGAAGATTCCATCAATTCCATACTTGTATAAACTATCATCCCATATGACATATCTGGCTGCCCTGACCTTTACTATGTACTTATCCTTTGAAGTTAGGTGGGATGGACACTCATTGTAAGTGAGAAATAAAGTGATGTTGAAATACCACTCGTCGTTGGTCGCAACAAATAGAACCATAGGCAGAGAATCATATTTCTTCAGTTCACCCTGCGCTCCATCGATGCAATCAACTTTCTCTTCAGGAACTCCTGAATCTTTATTTTCAGCCATGAGATGACATAGGATTCTACCCCTTACCAACTTGGTTGGTTTGATGTCCAGATAATACTCTTGGACCTTTGCGATCTAATTCCCTTGTAAGCTTCCTAACTCCTATTGAGTTAGGATAGACTTAACTGTCATGTTAGGAACCAACACTACCGTATAAGAGTTTAGGATGTAGTACCGGAAATTCTTGACTACTTTGACTACTATGAATGCATGTTTTTCTAACTGAGACATCTTCAATTCATGAATATTGAGAGGGGAGCTCATGAACGCGATTGGGGATTCAACATCCTCAAAGTTCTTCTGCATTAAGATGGCAGATACAGTATGCGCGGATGCATAACTGTACATGATGAAATCTTTGAAGAAGTCAAGGCGTACCAGAACTGGTGCATGAGCAACATAGGCTTTTATATCCTTGAATGACATCTTTCCTTCTTCACTCCATTGAAAATTTTGTGACCCCTTCATCATATTTGATATGTGACGAGTCTTTTTCAGCAAAGTCTGGAACAAAACGTCTAAGAAAATTTACCTTTCTGAAGAAGGAGTGAACACCGGTCTTGCTTGTGGGAAAGGTAAGACTCTAAATAGCCTTGAATATTTTGATGTCTATCTTTGTTCCTTTCTTGTTGACAATGTCTCCCAGCAACTTTCCTTCAGTGACCCCGAAAACAAACTTTTTTGGATTTAGGGAAATCTTGTGTTCTCGGCATCTAATCAGTACTCGCTCCAAATGATCACAGTGATCACTTCACTTTTTAGAGAACACAGTTAAGTCATCCAGATAAAATATGATGACCTTCCCCATCATACCTTTGAATGCAAATTCCATAGCTTGCTGAAAGGTGGCACTGGCATTGGTCAAGCCAAAAGGCATCCTATTGTAAGCTAATGTGCCCCAAGGAGTGGTGAATGTTGTTTTGAATTGGTCTTCAGGTGAGACCTTAATTTGATTATAGCCTAAAAAACCATCGAGCATGGACAACATCTTTGAACTAGTTACTGCTTGCAGAACCTGATCCATTATGGGTAGTGGATAATTGTCCTTCAAGGATGCCTGGTTCAGGTTGCGAAAATCTACGCATATGCATATTTCACAATTCTTCTTTTACATGGGCACAATTTTTGTGACCCAGGCACTATGATAGATAGGAAAGATAATTCTCACATCCAAAATATTCTATATTTCCACCTGGATGGTACCCAAGATCTTAGGATTGTAATGTCTCTATTTCTGGTGAAAGGGTTTAACATCATCCTTTAACAGGATGTCCTGCTGAACATCCTTAGGATTGAATGACTTTAGATTGGCATAAGACCATGCCAATACGTCCATATATTTCTTTAACAACTTGACAAATTTCCACTTTTCCTCGAGTGTACAACACTTCCCGATGTTCACAAACTACAGATGCTTTGTAGAGCTTAGATTAACAAATTCAGTCTCTGGAGAAGAGCTATGGTCATTCTGTCACTTTTTCTTGATGAAGAGGTCATGCTTGTCAAAAAATCATTCCAGGGAGACTAAACCTTTCGGAATTTTGTTCCCCTTGAGCTGATAGATGTCTCCACCTTCTATTGATTCATTTTTTTGACCAATGAGAGACTCACAACATACCGAAGTAGATCCTTCGAAATGAAGCTCATTGAAATTATATACTTTCTCTAGGAAAGTAATAAGCTAATTATCATCATTGAATGCCTGCCAGTGGTGAGAACTATCTAGCATGCTTGGGAAAAAGACTACCTCAATGGTATATGTGTCTATTTTCAACCCTAGGTGAGGGAGCATAAGCGAGGCAGAGACGGCCAATGAATCGGCCATGTCATTTTGGACTTGTGGAACCGCTTTGATTGAGAAGGTGTCAAACTCCTCAATGTTGTCCCATATTGCATTGTGGTAGTGCCTAAGTCTATCATTTTTTACCTGGTATACTCCCTTTACCTAATTGACAATCATTTCGGTGTCACCCTATACTTTTAGGTTCTTGATTCCTCTTTCCTTTGTAGCTTGCATGTTGAGTAGCAAAGATTCATACTCAACAATATTTTTTGTATTAAAAAACTACAATTTGAAAGAAAGAGGGAAAATATCCTCTTCAGGAGATATCAAGACGGCTCCAGTGCCACATCCATTTATTGCGCAACTGCCATCAAAACTGAAACATCCATATCTTGTTAAGTTCCTCCTCCTAGACAAGAATTTCCATTCTATCAAACTCATTAGATAAGAAGTAGTTCCCTATCCCTGATGATTTCTAGAGAATCTGGGCCTTGGGGTCATCAGAGTTGGTGACCATGTACTTATTTTGTGATTCAGGCTCCAATGTCTGCATTACTCCTTTGATGGGGATTTTGGCTTTGGACCAGTCCATATGAATCTCTCTACCGACTTCCCTAAAAAAACTTCTCCCTAGTAAAATTCCATATGTTGTCAGAATATTAGCAATGAGGATGGTCATCTTTACTCTTTTCTCTGGGAATGTTGCAAATGCAAATTGTGCGTCTTTGATATAACCAATTAATGGAACATGTTTGATTTCCATGGAGTAACATCTACCGAAAGGCTTTTTAAGAGTGAGGCCCAAAGCATGGGTGACCTTTGCCGGCATGACATTATCAGAAGCCCCGGAATCAATTATGCATTTTCTTAGTTTGTGACCATTGATTAGGAGGGAGAGATAAAAAGGTTCAATTTTTCCTGATGTGGAAATCAAGGCAACATTTATGTGAGATGCAGGAGGATTGGAAAGGATTCCTTTCAGGGAGACGGGAGAGGGGATGACAGCTTAGATTTGGATATATTCGGTAAATATCAAAATCTACTCAGGGTTAGACTGAAGATATTCAACCTCAGACATTTGAATCTTGGTCTTTTTAGCATGATCAAATATGTCAAATGTGACCCAAGGGTTACGTTGACGAAGGAATGAGTCCTTCATTTCATGATGGTAGGGGAGGGTTACTGGTCTTTATGGAACTAGAGGGAGATTGATTTGGAGGAGAAACAGGAGGAAAATATTTCTTCACAAAAGGCTTGATATGAGGTTGAGTAGGAAGGGGATTACCTCCTTTAGCAATGGTTGGAGGCGTATTTAATACGGCCTTTTCCTTTTGTATCTTAGCAGCAACTTCTACTTCTTTTCCTTTTGAGCGAGTGAAAAAAAAAATGATTTTCCACTTGCATACCCTTGGGTACCTTCCTCTTCATCAGATTCCTCATCTTCAAATTCCATATACCTAATCGTAGAGTCACCAGTTGGTTCACCGACATCTTGATCATCTTCGCCTTGTGATGAAGGTTCTTCATAAATTTTCTCATCTTCTTCGATCTCAACCAAGACATTAACCGAAGGGGCCTTAAGTGCTAACCTTGGAGCAGTAGTAGGCAAATGTGACCTTTGTGGGGTGTTGTTGGGAGTGAAGTTCCTCCATGGGATATCCTGGTACTGAGTGTTAGACGAAGCTTGAGTTAATTACTTCTTTAATGTGATCAAGTCGTTTGCCATCTTCTAGAATACTGGATTTGATGAAGTGGCTTGAGAAGGATTCGAAGCCTTTGATTTAGATGGCTCTCATTTTAACTTACCATATATAAGTAGGTTATCTTCTATCTGAATGGCTGCAGCTTGAGCGAGGACCAAGTTTGTGATTTTTTCTTGTAAAATTAAGAAACTTTCTCTTGAACTCATGGCATTCACAAAGAAACACTTTTGATTTTCTGATGTTGGCAACATGGCAAGTGGCACATGGTTAATCAACGAATTGAAATGGGTGATAAAATCGGGCATGGTTTCATTGGCCTCCTTCTTCAAGTGACTGATATTTGATAGTAATGTAAACACATCTTATAAAGGCTTATACCTATCTTCAAATGCATTTCGTAATATGGCCCAAATAGTGATAGATCCGGCTGGCAAGTGTTGGAACAACTCTGTTGCAGGCCCTTGCAAGCTCTCAATAAAGAGGTGTACCAACACGTCTTCATGGGTCAAATATAGGATGTTGCATGACATAATGAATGCAGATATATGTGCATCTGTGCTTTGATTTCTGCTCCCATCAAATCTTGGAAAATTCTTGCAGTTTCCATGAGGGAGTGTGTAAACTGGATGCGGCAATGCAAGAGGACCCATAATGTTTCCCCATGGTACTGCCATTTGAATAGTTGGAAAGAGGACATGATCTGGGAGTGTAGTTCTGCTTAGTAAAAGGGCATTGCAAATTGACATGGAAGCTCCTTATGAAAACCGGTTCTTTCATGGAGGTGAGGCACTTCTTGTTGACTGATCAGTTGAACTCAATGATGAGAAATGTGCTAGTGTAATAATGAAATTGTGCCTCTGAAGTAGATCAAAAATAGGATCAAATTCTCCATGAGCTCTTCTGCTACGGGGTAAATGGCTCACTTACTAGTGTATCTGCTCAGATCAGCAATAATTTGGAGTAGATTTATAAGAATCTTTTTGTTTGTACTTGCTGATTTTTTTATTTTTCTAGGAAAAATCAGCGGCATGCACTTTTCTAAATACCTAAATTTATCCCTTTTATAAACAACCGATTGTATTTTAATGAAAAGGATTAGTAGGGATAAAAAGTAGGATAATTTCAGTAAGTCAATTTTTGGATCTTAGATTTGATTTTTTGCAAGGGTTTGAAAATATTTGTAAAAATATCAAGATGTCAGATCTACGGAAATATATGGGTTTTTATAAAAACTCAACAAACTAAAGGTTTCTAACTGGTCCAGATCTATAGATCTACTAAGAAAATTTTCAGTTTGGGTCACTTTTGTAAAAATTTCAGATTTTAACAAAGGGTTAAAATTTTCAAACTAATAGTGACTTTGACAGTTTTTTATTTATTTTCTTAGTTCGATCACCAACGGAGTCGCCAAAAATTGTTGGTTTGAAAATATGTCAGGTGGGCAGATCTATAAATAGATAGGCCAACAGTGTGCAGGGCATAGCCCCTCTTTGAGACAACAAAGTGAAATTGGTTTATTGCTATTCTACTAGCAGGAACCTGTGTGAGTCCTATAGTATTTTGCCTTCAGGGGGGTTTCGGATCTCATCCCAGTAGAGTTAGTTCCAATGAAGAACAGAAAGGAATGAAGGAAGGAATAGAAGAAATATGGATCTAAAGGGAGAAAATAAATGAATTCCAAAGTAGAAAGGTCAGAGGGTTTATTTTTTTAGGCTGGTAGTAAACAGAGCAAAACTTACTCACATAAACAAATAAAGCAATACTGATAAACAAAATAATAAAAGTAGATATGAATCTAATAGAATAAACACACAAATCTAACATAAGAAAGATCTAATGCATATAACACGTGTATTCAGCACAAAGTCTCAATATTTGTATTAATGTTTTCTTTTGTTACAAGAAAGTTCAAAGTCTTTCTCTCCTCACTTCCATTTTTCATACAATATTTTCCACTTTTGAATATTATAAGTATCCAAGTATTTATAGAAGGAGAAGGAGAAAGAAGACAAAAAGGAGCCAATAACTTATTTACAATATATCTACAAAATATCTAAAAGTCAAATGTTGACTTTGGGGTAATTTTGTGGATGACAACATCCCATGGTGTAACATGGATGATGTCATCGCGTGTGCCAACATACTTTTCAATATTTTTACAAAAATGAGATTTATCCCAAGAGGAGGAAGCTTATTCATCATCATCCCTTTGCTTGAATGGAGTGTCTTGTTTCTACTCTGGATAGGAAATATGATACTAAGCTCGATACTCCATAAACTTGCTGATCATCTTCTGAAGTTGATCATGATCTGGACCCTTTGTGTGATCTCTGATGACTTTGCAAGTCTCTTGTTCATCTCTAAGCCTATCAGGGAGCTTGAAGTATTTGTTTCCTGCCTCTATCAAGTACCCGACAAAATCACATCAAGCTATAAGGTTATTAATAGATTCTCGGTCACTAGTGACTATGGCGTCAAACCTTGTGATGCAATTCCCTTGAAAATATGAATAGTATTGTTTACTTCTCTCAAGGTGAACAGTGTGCTAAGCAACCTTGGAGATATTCTCAAGACAATCTGCTCCATTTGATGTTTCACGTATAGGGCCTCCTCCTTGATTTTGTCTATCTTTTCTAGGACAAACTCCATTTGATCAACCCGATAGTCTAAAGCAACAAGCACTCTATTGTGTGCTCACGAGTGATCAATGATGCCGAATTTGAACAAGTCATCAGTTGGGCAGTCGGCCATTTTCTAGAATGTCTCATGTTGCAACCTGACATGGTCCAACTCTTCGAAGACAGGTCCTGTTATTACCTGGAGTTCATTGTCTTCCTTATCTATACTTTGGTAGAGGCCTATGAACTTCATGATTACTTCCACACTGTCTCTGAGGATCTGCTCTCTCTAGGAGGACACTACTGCACCTTGTTCGCCAATCTTGGCATATTAATTTATCTTCTCCTTACTAATGACTTTAGGAGTTTTTGCGGTAGCTATCGGAGGTGCATTGCCCATTCTTTTTAGAGCTTGGAAAAGATTTTCATTTTGTTCATTTAACATTCTCTTCTTCTCCTTTGCTTCTTGCAATTTCTTGTAATGGGCATCCACAGCTGACAAGACCTCTCCTTGCAGGTTCTCTGATGATGTTCCCATTGTGACCTCGGTCACTATAAAATCTATAGGAGATAGATCTTCTTTCTTCTTTATGGGATCCGGGTAGGCTATCTCCATAACACTTTTTCCTGAAGCACTTTTTGAGAAGCGAGTTATAGCTTTTTGCTTCTTGGGTCCTTTTACCGGGATGATGGAGAAGTCCATGGGTGCAATGGGGACTTTCCTCGTATGTTGGCATAGGTGGTCTGAGATCCATCTTGGACTTATGGGAGTGGGACTAGAGGACGAAGAAGAAACAAGGGTGTAAGAAAGAACAACTATAGTGGACACAGGGAAGTGTGTCGAGACACTTGGTGGCGGCATGGAGAAAGGGACCGATAGATTAACGCTCATGGGATTAGGAGTCACTACAAGAGAGGAGGCCATGGGGCAGAAGGGATCTGCGAGATGAGGGAATAAATGCTAGGGGGCATATCCGCAAGTGAAGAGAAGATGGAGGAAGAGGGAGGGGGAAAGGAAGAAGATGGAGGAGAAGACACAACCAAAGGAGTAGTTGTTTGAGTGACATGAGGAGGGGAAGGAGGAGCGAGAGAGGGAATGATTAGTACCTCGCTAGTTGCAGTTGTGAAAACATCTTGAGTGGATGTTTTTCGTTGGAGCACTTACCGCTTCTTCTTTTCCTAGGGTCACTAAGTCCACAACTTGCTCTTCTACGGTAGTAGGAGGGATTTCAGGAGCTTTCTCTTGAGCAGTGCTCTCCTCTCCCACTTTATCTTTCCCTTTTCCTTTAGGCAAGTTTTTTGGCCTGGTGGGTGCATTACTCATGGGAGATGTGGTAAAATCTACGCCAAGATAGATGATACCATTTTTCTTACACCAATTCTCGGTGCGTTGCAGAGTAGGTTGAACCCTTTCTTGGATGGTCTGGGGTGCTTTGTTCCTATCAATATTTATGAATGACCAATCATCCCCTTCATTGCCTAGGTAAACTGGATCGATTTCCTGATCAATTTCTAGGAAATCCTTTGGGATGATGGCCACACCATATTGAATGATCTCTGCCAGGGCTAGCCGAGAGTGATCCTTTCGTCTAAGTTCAACTTCATGATTCAAGTCAATGTAGATATCCTCAATATGAGGAACATGGATAGGATCGATATTTGCCCCTGGAAGGCAACCATGAGGATCGAAGGTTGGCCTTGCTAGGAAATTATGCTTCAAATTGAGCAATTCAAGCTTTGCATACATCTCCCAAGCTTTACTTTGTGAGGGGTAGGTATACCTGCCTACTATGAGGGGGAATGGAGTTACTCTATTCTTCCTCTTCATACACTTCTTGTGATAGGTGATAAGCTGCCTTGACAGCTCCAGAAGGATTAGTTTAGGCCCTGCATATCTCGGCAATCTTGTGGGTTCTCCCAAGAAGTTGGTAGCTCTGAGATAGGTAAAGGTGGGGAATTGCGTAAACAATGCTCCCCACTTCCTTGTGGCAGTGATCATGCTTTTGCTTGTCTGACCATGAGTCATGTTGGGCCTCAAGAGGCAGATGATGCCATAGAAGAAGACATCATTGATCTTGCTGAACTGAGCTATGTTATTCTCGAGCCTCAACTCTTGATAGTATTTGTATATTTTGACCTGGGGCCACATCCCATATTGATTCAACCTTGGGTAGTATCTCTCTGAGGCAGCTGCATATACTACGTAGGAGTTCATATAGAACCTCCCAGTTTTTGAAAGTTGTCGAAGTTGTTCTGAGATCGTATCACTGATAATCTTGCCCCAGCCAAAATGCTGATCGGGCACATTCTTATTCATTGTTTCCAAATACCTGAGCATCCACTTGTGAAAGTAATGGGCATCAGGGAGACCATGTACTCTACTTAGGAAGGTGATTGTGTCACTCATCTCTTCTAAAAAATCACTGCAATGAATGACTTGGGGCCACCTGCTCACTACCTTTTTATTCTTGAGGTATACCTCATTCATCATCTGCATGCACTTGTCATCATTATCGGTCCAAGTATTCATGCAATCTTCTTGACTTACTGCCACAAAATTTCTATGGTGGGGGATGTCCAAGATAATCTCAAAGTGTTGGGATGTGAGGTTGATTATCACTTTGTTGTCTTCATTTTTGACACATCTTGTGTGCTTGTTGTAACAACGACCCACAAACATGATGAATTCATTATTAATTGTGCTCACTGGGAACCCTGCAGCAAAGTGTAGACCACTGCCAACCAATTTATCCATCCATGGGCTTCCTGTGACCTTCTTGGTTCTGGCCCTAAAGTTATCCATGTCTATATTCCCAAGTTCTGAATCTTTGATATCAAGATCGTACTCTGCAAGTGAGTCAGGCATCGTGACCTTTTGGTATTTATACTTCATTTCTTGCTCTTTCAATTTGGCTTTGCCTTTGGACTTGGTTGGCTTCTTACTCGATGAAGAGATAAGTGCACTCAAGGATTATTGTTGCTCTGCAAGAAGAATTAGAGAGTTCCAACATAGAAGGGCCATGTTAGGCATCAAGTTGTCCATAAAAGCTTTACAGAATGAAAAATATCAACTTATGAGCCTCTGGGTGCAAGGCACAACTTTACTGTAGACTACAGGGGATTTGAAAAGCAAGGCACACTTTTAGGGAGTGTTGCATTGGGGAGTACAGTGCCAAAAGGGGCGCGGGGCGTGGAAAGGCTACACATAACATTCAGTTGTTATTGTCAAGGAATATGCACTTGCATCATAGGAGGTGCTTTGGAGGGGCGAAGGAAATTCTTATGTTACACACCTCCGAGGTGCACCCAGGTGCATATTTTCAAGGTGTTGCAAGTTGGTTAAGTGCACCAAAGACTTGGCTTGCACGGAGCAGGTAGAGTTAGCACAACACGCAGTGTTGTTGTAGTTGCTTTGGCGCCAGCACTTGTGCCTTAGGAATTTTGTATTTTATAGGGCACGAGAAGGGCTTATGCTGCGCGGTCCTTTAATGCACCAATTGTGTGACTACTTTTGATGTAACATAGTGAAATAGTGTGCTAAAGGGGCATGACTATGTTTATTGTAATATGAATTTGCAATGTACCATAGTGAAAATAGTTTCACTATGTGGGCCGATTTCCTTTTTTCTCGATTTTTACTCTTTTGGCTCAGATTTTTATGTCTAGGAGGGAAAACCTAGCAAGGAAAGGAGTGAAGGACAAAAGGGCATGAGTTATTTTTGAGGTCGAGCCTTCCATATTTTCATATCTAGAAGAAAAGGAAAAGGAGGGTTTGTAAATGGGGTTATCCTTTCCTTCTAGATTCATTTTTTATTATTCATCAATCCTAATCACCTAGCCCAACATCCATAAAAACAACAATAAGGATGGTAGAAACCACTTACTTGATATAAATAACGACAAAGGGATGAGGTGGGGTCCACAAACACGACGAATGGCATGGATGGGCTGACGAGAGAAACTGACAGGCGTAAAGGAATAAATTTTCACATTTTTTAACTTGTGAAAATGACAGGTTCAATGCGCATATATATAGAAAAGTTTGCATTTAATGTGTCAACCACTTTTTCCTTTGGCGCATTGGGAGAGATGTCGACATGGAGGAGATTGCACCTAGGTGCGGGTTTGGATGTGTCAACATCACCTTTCTAGTGCGCACGACATAATTTAGGAAGTGTAATCAAGATGATGGGTGCACTTTGGTGCACCTTTGGGAGGCGCAACATTTGGGGTGTTAACACTCCAGGAAGTGCGCTAAAGGTAAAGATGGGTGTAGTTTTACAAGATGTTACAAAAATGGTTCTTACACCCAACCCAAAAAGGTTGAAAATGACCAAGTTCTTAAAATTTGATTTTCTGGAAGGGAGTTCTAGGCCATTCAGAACACTAATAGACCTTATCAGGGGACTGAAACGGAATTTTGGTATGGTTACCTGCAAAATTGCCCTTGTCAATTTTACAGGATAACAGATATTAAAGGTTACTATGGAACCCTAAGACCTAGTGGCCATAATTGATTTGATTCAAGGGTTGAGAAACAACCCTAAAATTGTTAGGTAAGAATGAATATTAAGGGTGTTATAAATTATTTTTAAGCGTATATGTAAATGGATGAATGGGGCCATTTAATACCCTTGTATGCTAAGTTATTTATTTAGTTCCTAGTTGATTTAGAAATTAATGAATTGGAAATTAAATCTATTAAGATAGAGGAACTATAGTAATTAAGGATAAGGGATTATTACATACGGGTTCAAGGTTAATTTAAGAGGGGGAAAAACATTTAACCAAGTAAATTAATTTATGGCACCTTCCTAGTAGTTTGTAATTAATTTGACCTGAAAATGAATTAATAATATTTAATTATTTAACCTAGACCTGGGCCATCCTTGTTGTGTAGTAAATGTTGGTAGAAAGTAATTTAACATATATTAGGGTTGACACCCTTGTAACCTGTTTAAACTAAAATTGTTGTAACTTTCTGGATATTTTTTTATGGATTAATGTGGATATAGAACTTTGAAAATGTGGGCATTACACTTGCTATCAGAGCCATGGGTTCAACGCTTGGACCCTAGGCACACTTAGAAACATAAGCGCATAACAAGAAAACATAGTGCAACTCTAAACCTAGATCACACAACTTACATGATATTTTAAATGAATAAAACCTAAAAAATTGAAACAAAATCTAGAGTAATAAAATAACTCTCGCCTTGGTCTATGTAGGAGGCGTGGACCAAATGAGGGGTTCTTGCATGTTGAATTAGAATTACCACCTCCAGATTAGGTAGTAGCGGCCATATTTTCTCAGATACTTCAGACATTACAAGATGTTAATGATGTTATGCACAAAAGATCCTTAGAGGGACAAAAAAAAAACATGACAAAAAGCCATCAATATAGGCTCGTGAACCTTACCAAAATAGTGATTATTATAGAGTAGAAAAATCCCACTTGGCATTAGTTAGATGAGATTCACCACAGATAGGTCGTGGAGACAAGGGTACATGATGTAGGTACAGATCTAGGAGCCCTAGACAACATGAGGATCATGTCAAGAGACCTAGAGGAACACAGTCTACAGCAGAAGATCACATCAAAGAGTACCTGAAACTCCACCCATCTCATTTTTATAGGGACACTAGAGGATTTCAGACAGAGGCGTGGTTAGTAAGCTTGAGCAGATACTTCAATCTATATCTATGTCCTAGTAACATTAAGGTCCATGTTGCCGTCAACCTTCTATGAGATGGAACCGTTTTGGTGGAGGACCAAGGAACAGAAGCTCCATGTGGATTCTGAGATAGACACTTGGGAGCTCTTTGAGGAGTGGTTCATGAGAACATACTTGTGTAGGAGGTTCATTTAGTAGAGGATAGATGAGTTCCATGACCATCATCAGGCATTCATGATAGTGGCGGAGTATGAGAGTCATTTCCTAGACCTACTCTAGTATGTAGACTATATGCAAACTGAGAAAGTGAGGATCCATAGGTTCATAAGGGGCCTGAACCTAGACATTGGAGGGGAAGTGCGCATTCATTTCACATAGAATCTAGAAAAGAAAATTGATAAGGTATACATTATAGATGAGACCAGGGGGAAGATGCAGCATGCTAGAGATAGAGTGCAGACCCACATCCAGTAGATGCAGGATAGTTGGTCGAGGGGTTCATCTCCTCCTCCCTGTGGTGGATATGGTTTTGCACAATCTTCATTCACGTGACCACACCAACAATCTCAGCAACAAAAAAATTAGACACTCCCTCCATTTAGGCCTCCACAGAGATTCAATGCTCACGGGGGACGCAGTATGGTGCCTCCTCTTAGGGGACTAGTCAGGACACATGCACCACCTAGAGCTCATTCATCGGCAGCTCATTAGTAGTGACCACAATATTCCATAGCATGATCATCAAGATCCATGACACAAACCACTAAATTACTTACATGAGCCACATCTCATTATAGGGGACTTGGTAGTTGCTACGGGTGCAGTGTACTTGGGAATCATTAGAGAAAGTTCCCTTAGAACCCTAGTAACAAGGGTAAGGCACCAGTTTTAGAGCCTATAGTAGGCAACATTGATAGGATCCATAGGATTTATGCAGTGGTCAGGAACTACCAAGCAGAGCCCTAGAGAACGGTGATTGAGACAACATATATCATTGATGGAATTTCTATTCCTATTTTATTTTATTCAATTTCTTCAGATTATTTTATTTCCCTATTCGTAGTAGAGTGATATAGGATGGTGGTAATTAGGAAGAGCCATAGTTGGGATGTAGAGATGGCTTCTAGAGCAAATCTCTCAGTCGACTCATTTGACCCCTTAGTCAAGGAGTGCATAGTTAACCTAGGACCCTTTTCCATTACCTTTGATCTTCGCATCCTTCCGTTGGGTTCCTATGGGATTATTCTGGGAATGGATTGCTAGTCTTCACACATGGCCAAAGTTTATTATTACAGTAAGGTAATATCATGTGTAGATGATTTGGGACTTGTTATAGTAATAGTTAGATTCAGAACACCCACCTTTATTCATGCCATATCCGTTATGCATCTTAAGCAATGTACATGATGAGGTTTCCAGTTTTATGTTGTCATGGTTAGCGATAGATAAGAGGATGAGTTGAGTGGAATGTCACTTGATGATCATTATATCTTGAGGGACTTTTCAGATGTCTTTTCATGGGAGCTATCAGGGTTACCTTCCCCACATGACATAGATTTTCACATTGATTTGGTTCCAAGAGAAAAGTATATCTCACAAGATCCTTATAAGATGACTACCCCTGAGCTCTTTGAGATCAAGTTGCAGCTAAAGGGCCTTCTAGAAAAAGGCCTAATCCATCCTAGTGTATCCTCTTCGGGTGCACTAGTGATTTTTGTGAAGAAGATGGATAGATCTCTACAATTTTGTATTGATTATTGTTAGCTAAACAAAATAACGATCAAGAATCATTACCCCCTTGTACGTATTGATGATTTGTTTGATCAAATTAAAGGGGCCATGATATTTTTCAAGATAGATATTAAGTCTAGATATTGTCAGCTGAGGATCATGGAGGCGGATATTCATAAGACAACCTTCCATACGAGATATGGCCAGTATGAGTTCACAGTTGTGTCTTTTGTTCTGACGAATGCCCCCGCAATATTTATGAATTTCATGAATGGGGTATTCCGAAAATTTTTGGATTGCTTCGTGCTCATTTTGATTTACTCACATACGTGTGAGGATCACAAGGAGCACCTTCACCAGGTTCTGCAATGTCTTCATGAACAAGAGCTTCACGGGAACCTGGATAAGTGTGCATTCTTTCAATCACATGTGTAGTACTTGGGTCACATCATTTCTGGGGAAGGTATCACCGTTTATCCTTCAAATATTCAAGCTATTATGAATTATCATGCACTATTTAGTTTAACTGAGGTGCACAGTTTCATGGGGTTGGTAGGGTACTACATGAGATTTTTTCAAGAATTTTCTTAGATTGTACACCCTATCACTTTCCTTCAGCAGAAAGGTAAAAATTTTGTTTGGTCTGATAGATGTGAGCAGGACTTAACTACACCGATGGTATTGTTGATGTGTAATCACAACACCCCTGAATGTCTACAAATCGATGGTTTGAAACTCTTAGTGTGATTGCATAACATGGAGATTTTCCCAAAGTGTGGGACTTTGCGATAAGGAAATCTCTCCGGATGAAGTTTGGTTCCTATTCCTTTGTTTAGGTGCACACATACAATTTTCAAAGGATCTAATCTAAAATCTACTCTAATTTACAAAGGAGACAGGGTTAAGAATATGCAAGAAAATAAACCTAAACTAACAGAGGTGATGCACCAAAGGAATGTTGAATACCTTATTTTCCATTAAACATAAACCATTAAAATGTAATACAACCACCATGCACAAATAAATAGGATTGCAATGAGAGACCAAGTAGATACAATGAACATAAGAGAGGGTTGAGATCATCCATAGACTTATTTTTATTGCTCCAAGAATTTGATACAGTCCATTACAATGGCCAAGAGGCACAAACTTGCATTACAGTTTGAATGGGAGGTTTGAACTCCACAAATCCACTTGCAGAGAAGAGAAGAAGGGAAGGTGCAAAACAAAATGTCCAACCTTTTGAAAAATCACCCCTCTTTATAATATATATGAAGAAAGAGAGAAGGAGATGAAAAGAAACACAAAATCCTCGCTCAACCACCTCCAAAATGAATTGAATTCTCCTACAACAGTGATGGAAGGCATGAAAAATACCATACCTCCATATACCATGCCTTGTTGGGAAAGAAAGGAAGCCCATAATTCATTAATGGTGGTAGGTGAGAAACCTGTGACACATCAAAAATGGTGAACTATATTTTTCATTTTTAAGAACTTAGTCCTACTAATTTAATGTTCGTAGTTGAGTAGCTGACATTGAGATATTTCCAAAAATCCCTCTTTTTCTCAAATATGAGATTACAGTCAAAATTTATGGCCATTTGAAGGTAGAGGTATAATTCTGCAGCTGTTGATCTTCCTGCTTCGGTGTCCAAAAAGCATGTAACCTCTGAAACCCTAAAATTCAAACTTTCAGACATTTTCCTTTCAGAAGTCAAAACATTGTTCATCCACCAAATTCACTTTAGATTTTTGAAAGTCTAAAATTTTGGACTTTCAGAATTCATAATTTTAGATATTTCGTGTGATTTTCATGTTTTGGGGCTCAAGACTTCTGAAAGTCTGAAGTCAGAAGGCCAGGAAATGTCTAAAATTTTGAATTCTGAAAGTCTGAAATTTTGGACTTTCAGAATTCAAAATTTTAGACATTTCCTGGCCATTTTTCTTTTTTGTTTGGAGAGTTTCAAAACTCTGAAACCTGAAAGTACAAAATTTTAGACTTTCGGAATTTCAAATTTAGAGCTTTTTGTTCTCACTGAGATCCCTGAAACTCCGAAACCCGAAATTCTGAAATTTCAAACTTTCAGAGTTTTAGGTTTCGGAACTTTTCCTCCATTTTTCCAAATTTGCTCCTTGAGATCTTTGAAACCCTAAAACTTGAAATTCCTAAATTTCAAACTTTCAGAGTTTCAGAAATTTTTTGTTTCAGAGAAATCTTTGAAGAGCTCTACCTACGAAGTCCAAAATTTTGGACTTTCATAATTCTTGATTCTCTAAAACAACTCAAGCTCCTCAGCTTCCCTACAATTTTCTCATCTTGTTTTAACCATATTCTCCCTAATCCAAAAATTAATTCTCCATGAATGAAACAACTCCTCTGTTTCCACTGTGTGCAAGCTCTTTTTTTTCTAATTTTTCCCGAGGGGAAAATTGGATAACATGTATGCCTTATGTCAGCACCAATTCTTGTAGTGCCAGATCCACATGAAGAATTCTTCATTTGTACAGATGCTTCCTTGGCAGGACTAGGAAGTGTGTTGATGCAAGATGGCCATGTGGTTGCCTTTGAGTCTTGTAAACTCAAGGATCATGAGATCAATTATTCGAACCATGACATGGAGCTTGCAGTAGTTGTGCATGCTTTGGTTTGAACGGAGACATTTCCTTTTTGGTAGGATATTTATTCTCAAGACAGACCATTTGAGCTTACATCACCTCTTCACGAAACCCAATCTCAACACTCATAAGTGGCATTGGATGGAGTTGTTTTCTGAGTATGACATGGAGATAGAGAATGTGAAGGGAAAAGATAATTTTGATACTGATGGTCTAATTAGACAGAGACATTTGGATTTGGCTACATCAGTGGGTACAAATTTGTGGAGCAAGATTTCGTAGCAGCTTCCTCGTGACAATTTTTCCCTAATAGCTAGATCAAAGATTATGTCTCAAAAACCCCTTGAAGGGAAGTTTGATGGATTTACATTAGAGTTAGATGGACTTCTTCGACACAGAGGATGGATCTATGTACCTAGGGATGGAGTTTTGAGACAGGATATCTTGGTAGAGGATCATTTTGCACCTTATTAAGCCCATCTAGGGGTGTAGAAGATGCATGCCACCTTGAGAAAACTATACCATTAGAGAGGTCTTTGGAGAGATGTAGCTTAGCTTTTTTTATGCTGTTTAGAGTGTCAGAGGGTGAAGGTCGAGCATCATCATTCAGTTATCCTTATTTACCCACATGTTATCCCAGAGTGGAAATGGAACACCATTTCCATGTATTTCATTGTAGGGCTACCGACATGAAGATACCACCATGATTCCATCATGGTCACGATAGATATATTTACAAAGGTTACTCATTTTTCTCCAATGAATACCACCTATACAGTTAGTGCAATAGTGAGAGTGTACCTGGATGATATTTTTGGATTGCACAGGATTCTGCAGAAGATCATTTATGACTGCAATCCATTGTACTTACACTTCTTGACTACCTTGCAGCAAGCCCTTGGCATGAGTATCAACTTCAGCGTAACCTATCATCCAAAGATAGATGGAAAAATAGAGTGTGTGAATAATATTTTAGAGGACGTACTTCAGATGCAGGTCATGGATCATCGGTCAAAGAGGGAGGATTACTTGTATTTGGTGGAGTTTTCCTACAACAATAGTTATTAGAGTTTGATTGAAAGGGAACCTTTTCAAGCACTTTATGGCAAGGAGTGCAGGACACCTTTGAGTTGGGATAGACTTTACGAAAGAGTATATATTGGCCCAAACTTGTTACATGACATGGAGCAATAGGGTATTTTGGTTCGTTAAAGGTTGTAGGAGGCACATGAAAGGTAGAAGAAGTATGTAGATCGAATGAGAGTTGGCCGTAGTTATGAGGTGGGCATGAAGATGTTTCTTCATGTCATACCTCATAAGATTCCTATCCATTATAGAAAAGGCTCTAAGTTGTCTCCTAGATTTGTGGGTCCATTTGAGATCCTGGAGTGGATCGTTCCCTTAGTTTATCGTCTAACCTTGCCACCCAACTTGTCTCATGTGCATGACATGTTTCACATATTTGTTCTTAGGAGATATATCCCAGATCCATTTCATGTATTGGATTGAAGTGCATTGCAGGTGTAGGAGATGAGGAAGATAATGGTGGAGCCCATGCATATTTTAAAGCACATGACCCTGGGTCTTTGAGGCCAATAGATTGATCAGGTGTGAGTCTAGTGGGATAGGTATGATGAGATTGCTTCTACATGGGAGGATGCTATATTTCTACGAGTGTAGTTTCCATAACTATTTCAGTGACTTCCAGGAGGAATTCGAGTCTAACGGGAGGGGGATGTAGTGCCCACTCCTCTTTGACACTTATTATATTTTGATTTCTATTATTTTCAACTATAGACATGGATGTTATTGTATCATTTTTGTTTAGCATGATATTAGATGATAAATATATCCTGATTTTGATGGATTGTGATTCCTAGTACGATTGTGTGGATTCTTAGATACATAGAGAGAAATTTAGTATTTGATGATGATGATGTGGTGTTTGATATATGTATTATTGACATTCATAATTCTCTTTGTGTTGGGTAAGATTTAACTTTTGAACTAATCTTGTAATCTTGTGGATATTGATAAAATATAGAATTGAGATGTTATGGAAAGTTTTGATAAATGATAGCATTGTTTAGTTTAGATTATGATTTAGCTATATGTGTATGTTTATTGATTGATATGCCTATATTTTACCCTTGATGTTTTTGATGTGGTTGTGATACCAAAGGAGGTATTGTGTGAATTTGTAGGTGATTAAATCACAAAAATAAAAAGGGGGATTAGAGACCAACCACAGTGGAATACTAGATTGATACAACGAAGGTCACCATGGAAAATTGTGTTGTATTTTGTGTGTTTTACTTTGTTAGGGGTTCCCCGTGGAGGGATGACCTCCAATTGTTACCATGGTCATGTGTGCAATCCTTTCCTTTTATTTTTTTTATTGTAGAGTATGTGGTTTATTTGTGATGTAATATATTTTATCATTGTTGATTAATGTGCTTCTATTAATTACTGAAATCATGTTTTTAAGCTATATCTGGATGTGACAAATGGATTCATTTATTAGAGTTGTTGGTCTTTTGGACTATGTGATTTTGATTGAGTGTAAGTGACTTTGACTATTGTACACTATACCCTACCTTGAAATTTCGGATTTGGGCTTAAGGACCATTTTTGGAGAGTTGTGGGACAATGTAAGCTTGTCCCACACCTCTTAATTTCTTCTACCAATCATACCTATGGATTGGGGGGTCAAAAATAGACCCCATTATGTGTTTTGTAATACAAAAGTGGCATTTTTTGCATTTTTCTTACATGGGTTTTAAATATTTTCCTTAAGGGGTGCGGGTTTGGATTGTGTGTGTAAGAGGCTTGTCATTCCTCTCTACCACCAATTTATTGTGCATTGACGTTGATGTTTGAATTGTAATGTGGAGTTGAGGATATGTGATGACGCATCCTTCTTGGAGCCACCTCACCCTCCTCTCTCCTTTTTCAATTTTTACAAGTTCAATTGTTTGTTTGAAGGTGACTTCATTTCATTTTGTGCTCTTCTATTTTTGGGAGTTGGAGGATTTTGGAGGGCTTGTTGAATTTTTGGAGCTTGTTGGAGTTCGATTGGGCTTGAAAGTGCTTGGTGTGTGATTCTTTGATCAAGTTATACCATGGAAAGGTAGGAGCTACACCCTTGTTTAAATTAATTTCTCTTATTTGTGTATATTTGTATGTTATTAAATGTTTTGGTATGCTTGTTGGGTTCTTGGATAGTTCCCTAAGTGTGGTGTTGGAGAAGGCTATGTGGATCTTATATGTAGGGAGGAATTAGAGTTAATTTCATGTTTTGTGAGGGATTTGGGTTGGGTGCCCCACCTTGGATAAGAAAATGCTTGCATTTCTTACTTGGTTCATTTGAGGGAGACATAAGAAATTGTAGGGAGGCATAAGAGAATGTGGAATACGTAAGAGGACCTTGAGGGAGGTATAAGAGTTGTGTAGGGTTTTCGAGATGTATATTGGAGGGTTTTAAGGTGAGCACCTAATCCCATTGGGAGGAATAAGTGATCTCCCCATAGATCCTAGCTCCATTGGCTTTGCTTTTTCAAGCCTTGTATATTTTTCTAGTTTCCACCTTGTGATTGCATTTTGTGTTGATTTTGTTTTGGAAATGGTTGTGAAATCTTTTTATTGTGATGTGGAAGATTTTTTCATGAATTCCATGAGTTGGATCCATATTTTATTGCATTGTGGTTGGGGATCGGGGGCCAATGAGGAGGATAACTTCTTCTCCTCATTGGATGATTGGTTGGGTGGAGAGTGTTTCCTCTCCCCCATTTTCGTTGTTGTGATCTAGTGAACACATGGTGGAGCTCTTTTTGGGGATTTTGAATTCAGAGCACTTGTTGTAGTCCCAAAATAAATACTTCTTTGTGAGAAAACCTTTCTTGTAATTCTCAATTAAGGTGGAAGACTTGTATTATTGTATTTGAAAGAAAAGTTGAATTGTGTATTTTTTTATCAAGTTGTAATGCACTGTAGAAATAAATCTCTTTACATTGTAAGAGAATGAGTCATTCTCAAAATACAAAGGAAAGTTCATTTCCATTATAAATGTTTGTATTTTTGTAAGAATAAAAAGAAGAGCATAGAAATTCTACAACATTAATAGTGTATTTACTAAAAATGTCAATGTGAAATAAAATTGCTTGTGGTCATTTGAACAAATGGTTTCAGTAGATATGAAAAGAATCAGTAAAATTTAAGTTATTGTGTTAAAAAATTGCATTTTGTTGAAGAAAGGAAAATAATAATATTAGGAATAGATTAATCTTATTTCTTACTCTTTAACTTGAAAGAAAATTTGTTTAAAGAAAATTAAAATGATGTTATAGTTGTTTTCTTGTTATTATGGAAATAGAGAATATTTAAATTTAGTAATTTTAGGCATGGAATGAATAAATGGAATAACCTTTCAAATGGAGACTTTAGGAATATAGATTCAACTAAGGATAAACTGTAAAACACTTTAGTAAAAATTGTTTGTGGAAAAATAATGGAATTGAAGGTTCTATTTTTAAAGAAGACGACTGTCGCCCTGTGCAAAGTGGTGGTATCTGAATTTCCACTCAGGAAAGGTGGTGGTTTTTGAATATTCACCAAGGTAAGGCGGATGTCCCAGGACCGCTGGCCTGCTTTGGGTGGCAGTTTCTTCACTGATGACGGAAAAATACAATCCGCATCTGTGTTATTTTAAACTTGGTTTAACTAAAAAGGTAAGCCTACAAAACTAAAGAGGAAATGCCCAACAAGCAATAAAGGAATAAATTTAGTGTTTCAAACTTGTAAATTTTTACATGGGTATTTAAAAAAATTCAATCTAATGGATTTAAAATTAAGTAGGGTTTTTTCCCTAATAAAAGCTAAAAATTTGAATTAACTAAATCACAACTCCATATTTTGAGTGGAATCCCCCTCAATATTAAAATGAAAGATATTACAATAATAAATCCATAACCTAAATTAAAGTATGCTTGATTTTGTAAATTCCTCCATGGTTCTTCCTCTCCTTTTTCCCATGGCTTCCATTTCTCCAACCTACAAATTAAACAAAAGAAAAGTGACCAAATGAGGAGGCTAGGGAAAAGAAAAAGCTTTAATAAGTTTCATAAGGATAGTTAAGGTTAGTATGAAACCCTAAGATCTAGTGGCCACAATTGATTTGATCCAAGGATTGAGAATAAACCCTACAGTTGTTAGATAAGAATGAATATTGTGGGTGTTTTAAATAATATTTAAGGGTATGTGTAAATGGATGAACGGGGCCATTTAATACCCTTGTATGTTAAGTTATTTATTTAGTTCCTAGTATGTTTTAGAAATTAATGAAATGGACATTAAAGCTATTAAGATAGTGGAGCTAGAGTAACTAAGGATAAGGGCTTATTAAATATGGGTTGAAGGTTAATCTAAGAGGAGGAAAAACATTTCACCAAGTAAATTAATTTATGGCACCTTCCTAGTAGTTTGTAATTAATTTGACCTTTAAATGAATTAAGAATATTTAATTTTTTAACCTAGACCTGGTTCATCCTTGCAGTGTACTAAATGTTGGCAAAATTAATTTAACGTATATTAGGGTTGACACCCTTGCAACCTATTTAAAACAAATAAAAAATGATGTAACTTTCCGGATAATGGTTTAAGGATTAATGTGGTTTTAGAACATCGAAAAATGTGGTTGTTACATGTATTATAAGACCAATATAGACTAGTATGATCGGGATGCTTTGGTAGCGATTGATACCTCTTAATGTAGCCCAAATATGAACACACTCAATATACAGTAAATAATTTGAACTTCAAAAGAAAATAGATTTCCTTCTTTGTTATTGAATCATGAATTACAATGTTTCCTAAATAGGAAAACAATTCCCAAATCGAGTTGCTAAAAACACTCTAACTAACTTTGACTAAATCTATTCTAGGTGGTAAAAATTACTATTTTTACCAATTTACTAGAACTTGCTATTCTTAGTAAGTTCACATGCTTATTTGTACAAGCACAAAAGTTTCCACGCATCTTCTACATGCCTAAATTAGAGGAATTTCCAACTTTCCAACTCATAATGCATCTAAGAGACTATCATTAACTAATGCCCTAAAATAGGAAAAAACTCAAATTACAAATTAAATCCTAATTTTTTATCCTCAGATGGTGGAATTTGGGCCCAAAAATGTGTCGAAACATGCTCCAACCAGCAAGGCAGGTTGACTGGTCCTTTCTTCTCATGGAGACAAGTGGTTTAAAAAAAGGACCCAATCGGACACCCGGAACACAAGTTATGACCTTTCCAAGTTCCTGTTAATTTTAGCGCATCACCTCTAGTAGCATTTAAAAATCCATGAAGACATGTGTGATTTTTATTGGGTGCCACAAGGTGCAGATTGAAAATATTATCGTAAACACCCTAACTTAGAAGCAACTTAATATTTTTTGCAACATCACATTCACTTCCTCCGCGAGAAACATTTTGGGATATGGGTGAAGATGTGACAAGATGTTTTAGATTGAACCATTTCACTACTATAGGTTTATATGATAAGTTTGTAGGTTCCATTGATTATAATAACTTGGCTGTCAATTTTTGGTAGGCTTTAATCTAACGGCTCTAAGGATAATTCTTCAAATTGATGTAGCCAAGAATGATTAGTATTCTTGGGAAAAATAATACCTACAAAAAAATCTACCAACCCACTTAGATAAGTATGCAGAGTTGGTTTAGTGCTAGAAAATGTGGATTACAAAATATCACTCTAGACACGCTAATACTTAAGTAAATTTACAATTTTTGCATCATCGTGTTTAATTCTAGAGTGAGAAGACCATCTGGATCTAGGATAAACCATTAAAAGAACTATAAGAATGTTATGAAGAGTATTACAAAAAAATTGTTTCTTCTTCATCACTTCAATATTATAGTTTTATTGAAACATAATAATATTATTTTTATCCTAATAGTAATCAACCAACTTATTCAAACTCCCACTATATTATATATTTTTTGATAAATAGTTCTAGGAAAAACAAAGTACATGAATATGTTTTTCTAGAATGCCAAGTTAGCATGACCTAAAATCACTTAGGGGACCTCCTTAAATCCAATTATATTTCATATTATATTCTAATTGAAGTTTTTGATCTTTTATGCTTCATTTTATTTGTGAATTTAGGCATTTTCTATTTCCATGTGAATTTAATGTGTTAATGAAAACTTAAGTCTAGGTGGGGTTTACGTACAAATATGGGGAAGAAAAATAATCCATTTTAGAAAAACATATTCAGTGATTTGAAAGTATAAATACCATTTTTAGAAACAATGCACATAAATCAAATGACATGCACCAAGTTTGAGTAGAAATAAGTTTGAAAAATAACAATTAAAGGGTGTGCATCTTTTATAATATAAAGGGCGTATACCCCATTTGATTATAAAGTGTGTCCCTTTCTAAAAAATTAGTAAAAGGGTGTACACCGTTTGAAAATATAGTTTTTCTAAGGCATGTGTCCATGCTTTGATTTTTAATTCCAAAATTTTCTCATTTGCATTTAAAAAGACTTTCTTTTAGGATTGGATAATTTTAGCGTAAAACAATAATTATTTATAAATTATAGGACATGAATTTTGTTAAATTATAAGTTTTATCTTCCTTTGTGGAAATATTTAATTTTTTATATTTAATTACAAAATTATATAAATTTGTAGAGGGAAAACAAAATCTCCAAAAACATGTTATTTAACAATAAATTATTATTTAATGTCTAGTTAACATATTTCATTATGGCTCATACATATACTCTATGAATAGTTAATTATTTATATGATGTTTAATCAAATTTCTATAAAAAATTAGAGCCGAAAAATATACACATCATTATCTATTGTTTCAAAAAAATGGAATTTATGAAGTTAATGTCAAAATGTTGTGTTTTTATGATTGTGGTTTCATTTTTCTAACTTTCATGACTTGTAACATTAATTTAAAAACTAGGAAAATAAAAAGTGTAATAATATTCATTATTTTCTCTATGCTTGTATGTTATTTTGTAAAAACATAAGTTATTTTTTCCAAAAAAACGGTGTTCTTGCATGACATTTTAAAATATTTTTCACAACTGGTTAGTATGTCATTGTTTTAAATGTCTCAATTTTACATATATTTCTCATTTAAATATTTCATTTAAAAAAATAAAATTTACACACAAAATGCCATAATTTGTCATTCCTACAATACCATAAAAGTCTTTATTCAAGTGTCTCTAAATTATCTCTTAGTTTAGGTATTATTGTTTTCTAAAAATAAAAGTGGAATATTACTTAAGACACTCCCTTTTGTACCCCCATTACTTTTCATCTAATTGTTACACAAGTGTTTTTTGGGTTTTTTTTGTTATTACTTATAATTATGTACGATTAAAATTTTTACTTCCTTAAAATAATATATTTTTGATAGTTTGATGAAATTCCCTCTTTCTTAAAAATCTAGTTTAAAATTTTACTTTCCATTATTGTCTCGTAATGCCTTTTTTAGTGGAGTTTTTGGTAATTTGTAGGATAGTTAAAAATTGAAATTGCCTTTTTAAAATTTTACTTTCCATTATTGTCTCGTAATGCCTTTTTTAGTGGAGTTTTTGGTAATTTGTAGGATAGTTAAAAATTGAAATTGCCTTGATAAATTGTGCTTAATCATGTTAACTAATATGAAATTAGTTTTCATTTTCACCTTAAAAACCTAAGCTAAATGATGATTGTTTTTGCTACAATCATAATGCAAAAGTGCAAGACACTTTATATGTTTACTTTAGAAAGAATAAGATTGATGAACACGTTCCATATCATTCAAAATAAATATCTTCATGTCCCTTAGATAAGGTTTCTAAATGTTGAAATACATTCTCACTCCATTCATGACTCAACTGACAAGATAATTCTTTCTTATATACACCCCGTACGTGTGTTTGTAAACACCTACCAAGTTCACGTCATATATCTAATTAAACACCTCTTCTTTACAAATATAAGATTTACTCTTTCTCATAATACATTTTTTTTATATACATTGATATTTGTCCATTTTCTCCGCATCACCATCAACATTCCAATTAAACGTTTGCTTGATAATTACATCTGACATTTGACACTTGAATCATTTAGTTTTATATTTATTTTTTTTAATGTTGTTTCATTTTTTACACTCCAATTTATTAATATATACCATATTTTGTATTATATTTGTGTGAAATAAAATCTATGTTGGTATGTGTATGGTGTTGGTAAAAATATTTGTGGTATTCGTGTTGTTACTTGGTATAGTTTTATCTAGTTGAGATTTACTATAGATAATAGAGCATGAATGCAATGAAAATAAAATGTTTAATTAGGATTCATAGTTTATAAATAACTCATAAACTATCATTAAAATGAATATTTTTTATAGAGTGACAAATACCAAAGAGAACTCTATGTAAACCAATATTAAAGCTAGAGACCCTGATAACTAGTTCATGTTCATATAAAACCACCTCTAAACTCCAACCAAAATTCATGACAAATGGATAAAAAATTAAAATAACAATAATCACGCTTTTAATAAGTATAAATAATCATAGATCAAATTAATCATTTCTTCTTTACTAATTTAATATTTACACTTTCTCATAATAAAAAATTTTCTTACACATTTATATTTATCTATTTTCTCCCCATCCTTATCAACATTCCAATTACACCTTTGATTGATAATTACATATCACATTTGACACTTGACTCATTTAGTTCTATATTTTATGTTTAATGTTGTTTCATTTTTAACACTCCAATATTAATATATACCAAATTTTGTATTATATTTTTGTGAAATAAAATACATTTAGGTATGTGTATGGTGATGGCAATAATGTTTGTGGGATTCTTCTTGTTACTTAGTATAGTTTTATCTAGTTATGATTTACTAAAAATAGTAGAGCATGAATGCAATGAAAATAAAATGTTTAATTGGGATTCATAACTTATAAATAGGTCATACTCTATTATTAAAATAAATAGTTTTGATAGTGTGAAAAATACCACAGAAAAATCTATGTAATCCAATATTAAAGCTATAGAACATGATAACTAGTTCATGTTCATATAAAAGAACCTCTAAACTCTAACAAAAATTCATGACAAATGGATAACAAATTATAATAACAATAATCATTCTTTTAATAAGTAAAAATAATGTTCACATAAACTATTATTTTAAAGAATAAATAGTTGAAGAAAATAATTCCTATAGTAAAAGAAAATTAGAACATCAATAAACATGTTGACTGAATCAAACATATATTTTTGAAAATTTGCAATATGATTTAATGAAAGACATTAAAATCTATTTCAAACAATGTCAATGGTGATGCTACAATCTGAATAGACACAATACATTAATGAAATTGTTGCATTGAACATTCGAAAACATATATCATATAATTTTCCATATTAGACTCTCTAAAAAGTCCAATATTAAGGGAAAATGAAAAGTGGAGAGATGCGTTAGGATTCTAATACTCTTCCATATGAAACAAGTAAAATAGTAAGGAAAGGTAGTAAAATATATCGTTTTGGATATGACATTAGAAAAGGTTTTATATGGGATTCAACATATACCATCACCAAAATATTCAAATGAAATTACGAAGCCTTTCTCTTGAGAATGAACAGAGGACGACTAATTGGGACAAATCATAAAACAATGGACAAATCATAGTGACGTGCCAAGAAAAAGCAGTCGTAAGTAGGAGAGGGTGAAACTGGTGTCAATGATTCAGGGTTTGCTAGGTTTGAACGCTTGCTTGAGGGTGTCGATAGTGTGGGCATCCGTCTTAAAAGACTTGACAAGAACATCGTCGCTTATACCACTCGCAAAGAGAGCGGTGGGAACAGACACAGTGCCCGCATTGGCGCTCCCGAATCCAGATATAGCAATGGCCTCATCGTTATCGAACTTATTGAGTTGAAAATGGAGGAGACCTTTGGGAAAGACGAACACATCCCCTCCCTCGAGTGTCTGAGTGAAAAGCTTGCCTGTGGTGTCAACGAACCCAACTTCAAGTGTTCCGTACAAAACTAACAACAGTTCAGAGGCGCGAGGGTGAGTGTGAGGAGGGTTCACTCCGCCTGCGGGGAACTGCAGCACCGCCATCGACACGCCCAGCCCCGTCACACCCGGAAACTCTGCCATTGCTGCCTTTGTCACTTTCGCTGTCGCCTGCCCCGTCAAATTGTTGTTTCCAATCTCTCGGAATCCTCTGAAGGTGAAGAAATTCTCATCCACAATTACACTCCCGGAGCCAGTCACAAAATCAGTGAGGATATCAGGATCTGCTGCCTTTGTCACCGTCAATACCATACCCAGAGCCGATACCATAATCATCCACGCTCCATTAATCTCCATCTTTTTACAAGAATAAGAACTTAGAGCTGTTAATGAATTGGTGTGAGTTTCAGTGTTCGTGATCGCGTATTTATATTCATTCTTTGCTCATTTCAGCCAGCTTTTCTCCCTGGGTTCATCGCCCCAGCTTCGATCCCACCGCTCCACGATATATACCGATTCATTTTCAATATATTAATAGCTTCTTGGACATATCGACTGTGTTAATCATTTCCGACGGCTTTTCCTACTCATTCAGTGCTGGATTTTGCAAGGCATTTAGTCATTTTTTAGCCATATTAGATGTCAGCATACAGCCACTTACAAAATATGACTGTCATAATTGACAAATGAAAATATAATTATAGAAAACAATGGAATATAGTAGACAAGTGTATATAGAAAACAAATACATAGAATAATTAATGTCATCGAAAAAATATGTTCATAGGAAAAAAAGTACATATAGAAATAATCGCATAGAGAATACTCGAAGCATGTCACATTAGCACCGAGAGGTAAGCATTTTGATAGTGAGATGAAGCACTATACAACAGTCATTAAGATGTAAGGCTTAACAAGTTGCAAAGTATGTGTATCTATAATCCATATATTTTCATTAGGGTGTTGGCTGTGTAGAGTGTTAAACCAAAATAAACGTAATGGATAAGTCCATGTAATGAATAATATAGTCACATGTAATTCTTGGTTTTATGTCTTTGTCCTATTGTACTATTTTTTACTTTTATGTATAAAAAATCTTTAAAATATAAAAGCAATGTGAAATTTATTTATGGCTCTCAATCCTAAAATGTAACGATAGATTAAAGGATATGAGATCATGGGTTATTATTATTCCCTAAAAATAACATAAAATAAATTAAATGAGTTGCATTGTTAGGTATGCCCTAGTCACATAATAAAGTTTACGTGCAAGAGGAATTCATAGTTTGCTTTTAGAAAATGTGATTAATGGCCGAAAAGAGGAAGCTTATTAAGTGAATTGAAGAAGATATATGCTTAAGTAATGTGTATGCAAATCATATCAATATATCATCAAGTAAAAGGTCACATGGGCGAGTTGTAGCTATGGATGTAACAAGATGCCATAGAGGTGTACGCGACTTACTGTAGTCCTAGTCTAAACAATCATCTAGTTCAAGATCAAATCTAATCTTTGGTACTACATTATTTCTATCAAGATGTAATCTAGTTGTGGTTTCCTAAGAGTCGTGTGTGAAACATTATGTGGGATATTCTACATTTATCCCATTTTTAATCAACCAAGTATATTAAATGATAGATAGGTCTTATAAGGTTATTTCATTAAAAAACGAGTGTACCATGATTCCTATTACAAAATTGGTCATAATTATTATATAACATATAAAATTGTCTATTCATATTGATGTAGTCCATAAAAACAATGGGTATCCCATCAATCTATAAAATTAAATACTGCACTTATTAAAATTGTTGTTATATTGATCTATGATACAATGTATTTTGATGTTGATAGTTATTAGAGTGAACATATGATCTTTTAGAAGGAGAGGTGGTGGTGTTGGAGGATGTTTCTTAGAAGTGATAAATTATGTATTTGTAATACTACATTTAGTGGTGAGTTGAAGGATTTTGACTTATAACATTATGCATGAATTTTTGTCATTTCTTTTAATGTTAATAAAATTATAAGAGGTTTTCCTTTAATATCGATCAAATAAGCCTTAGAGAGGTGCTAGATAGGAGGGATTTATAATCTTATTTTCAAACTAATATAGGTGATAAATCATGTGGTTGCTTTTGTATATTTACTTTTTTTGTTGACATGCATGGAGAGGAATCACTATCACCATTTATACGATGTGAAATATGATAGGTGGGGTCACCACGTAGGTTATCATCTATATGTGTTATAAGAGTATGTGTAGGAGTATCTGTTATGGGAAAATCACAGCATCCCTGATTTCTCGCAAGGGATTGGTTGAGGCAGTCACTGCAATTTCTCATTAATGGAGTTATCCCAAAGTGTGGGACTTTGAAATTAGGATAACCCTCAAGAAAAGGTTATCTTCCTATCCTATCCTAGTGCGAACTACTCCAAATTGTAGAGGGTTGTTGATATAACCCTAATCTAGTATTTCCAAGTAAACAAAGCTAGAGAAAATGCATGAAAATAAAACATACTCTAAGGGAAGGTGATGCACCAAGAAGGATGTTGAACAACCTGTGCAGTAAACATAGCATTGCAAGAACCCTGCAATGAAAACAACAAAAATACACAATAACCTTGCATGCAGTGAAAGATCAGAAAGATGTAATAGAACACATAAGATGGTTTCAAACATCCACATATATGATTTAATTACTCTCAAAGTTGATACAATACATCACATTTGGGGCCAAAGGCACAAATTTTGCATTACACTGTCTAGTAGGGAGGTTTGAAATATCCACAATTCTCTTACAGATAAGAGATAAGGGAGGGGCATATACAAGGCATCCAAAATTTTGAAAAGATTCCTTCCTTTTAATTTATAGGAATAATGAGAGAAGGGAGAGAGAAGGAATTTAAAATCTTGCTTTAACTACCCAAAAATGTAGAAAAATCACCTGCTACAATGATGGGTGCCACTGCAAAACCCATGCCTCCATGTACATTTCCTTGTTGGGGAAGAAAGGAAGCCCATACCTTCATCATTTTGGTAGGTTAGAAACTTGGAAACATTCCTCTAAAATGGTGGACTATATTTCCCAATTTTAGAATATTTTGGAATACTAGACCCCATCCCTAGACAATGAATTTATGGCCTCCGAGGGAGAAGAGCCAGAAGAGATGTTAATGCACATCCTAGCTGCAATGAATCAAGAGCTAGATACTGTAGTCAGGTCAAGTGATATCAAATCCCCAAATTCCTTAGCTATACCATCCAACATATCCACTTCTCAGAACTCCAAGGGTAGGGCTAGAAGCCTTATCTAAACAAGACATGTAGATAAAATGTGAGACTTTGAACCCAACTTCCATATAACAATGGAGAGAGTGGTTTTCCCCTAGAACCATAGACCACCCTATAGAACATTAATAAGGTATTCTTCAAGGGATAAAACAAAAAAAAAATAAAAAATTCAAATAGGGCAAATGTATTAACCTTCCTGAAAATCTTCCATTTCTTCCTAATCCAGCTTCTTACTTGGTAAATATTTTGCCAGATCCTAGCAAAAAAACCCATCAATGAAAACCTAAACCTACCATAGGCTCTCTCCACCATCGTATCCGACACCTCCAGCCATGGAGTATCCTTATTCCATTCAATTTCAATATTCTACAATAGCTCCTTTAGCTGTTTTTTGAGCATTTTAGAAGTGCATGAATTGGCTGATGCAAGGCATCCACTCTTCCAATGACATATAACATCCTGACCCAACATGTGTGAATTATTAGTTCAGTGCCATGAACTGTAAATTGTGAAATATCACCCTAAACACCCTAACACTATAGAGAATTGAGCTGTTTTGCAATTTCCAATTCACTATTAATGCAAGAAAACCATTGAGATTCAAAATAAATTGAAAGAGGATTTTGTAATTGACCCATTTCCCATTATAGGTTTAGAGTAGATGTATGTAGATTTCATATATTGTATGAACCTTTTGGTCAATTTTTGGTAGCTTTTTTTCTCTTTGGTATGTTAAGAGAGATCAACAAACCAATGTATCTGAAAATGATCAAGATTCTTATGTAGTGAAATGATGTCTCCAATAGTGTCTACCAACCTACTAGGACATGTTTTTGCTATCATTTTGATGCCACATGGTAAAAATTGAAAAATATCACCCTTGATATCCTGAAATTGAAGTCAATTGGTTCTTCCTGCAACATTACGTTCGCCACTACCAAAAGAAAACCAAAAATATATGGAAGAAATCACGAAAGGATTTTGTAGACAAAACCATATCCAAACTATAGGTTTAGATAAGAGAATTTTTAGAGAAATTTTTTAGTGCCATAAATTACATGAACATGGCTATCAAAGTTTGGCAATTTTTTTCCTCTTAAGGATCTTAAGATACATTGTTAGAATGATGTAGCTGAAAATGATTAAGACCCTTGGGAATAAAATTGATTCCTCAAATAGTGTCTAACAACCTTTTTTAACAAGTTTACACTTTTGGTTTGGTACCATGAGGTTTACATTACAAAATATTGTCATAGATAACCTAACACTTAACTAAATTGACACTTTTGCAACATGGTTATTGATTCCAACATGAGAAAACCATAAAGATATGTGAGAAAATGATATTAGATTTTGTATGTTTAACCATTTCCAAACTTAAGGTTCAGACAAGACATCTTTAGGTGTCATATAATGTGAGAATATACCTATCAAAGTTTGGAAAAAATTTATTCTAAGAGATTTTAAGAAAAAAATTCAAACCGATGTATCCAAAAACAAATGAAATTATTGTGATTTAAAAATATTCGTCCAATATGATCTAACAAAAAAATGCCAAATTTTATACAATATTTGTTTGTTTCCACAATGTGTAGATTGGTAAATAACACCTTCTATACCCTAAAAATAAAGTAAAATCACACTATTAATAATGTCATGTTCACTTTTGCTACGAAAAAGTTATTAGAAGTTGGGATAAACTATAAGACAATTTTTTGTATTTAAATATTTTCTATCTTTAGGTTTAGATGATAACTACATATGTGTGATATATTGCGACAAATTTCCTATCAACAATTGAAAATATATTTCTCTTTTCTATTAATAGACATCACTAGACCAATTTTATAGGGAATTGTCAAGATGATTGGTAATAAAAATGATTCCTTTAAGACAATAAATTATCCCAATCGAACATGTGTGAACTATATGTTTGGTTCCATATGGTGTGTATTATAAAATATCACCCCTAACACCTAAGATTTAAGTAAATTGATACATTTTATAACATCATCAAACATATTTATTCAGGAATAATTAGGATCCTTATGAAGAAAATAAATTCCTCCAATAATATTTACTGTCCCAATAATACATGTGTGCAATGTCAATATGGTGCTACAAGATGTATATTTCAAATTATCAACATTAACATTGTAACACTGAAATGAATTCATAGTTTTTACAATATCACGATTCACATTCGCTACTATCGGAAGAAAATCTTCAAGATATGCGAGAAACATCCATCACCCAATTGTAGGTTTATAAGATACATCCATAAGTGTCACGGATTGTAAGAACATGACCATAAACTTTTGGATTTTTTTAGATTAACACATTTTTTAGATTCATGTTTGGATGATACATCTATTTGTCAATTTAGTGTCTCGATCAAAAGTTGTCATATCTAATAAGAATTTTTTTGTTCCTAAAGTTCATTTTGGTTGAAAGAGAAAGCTTCCCACTCAGTTTCCATTGTTGCGAGATGTAGATAATAGATTCCTTGGGAACACTTAGATGACCTACATGTACAACCCTAGGATGTGATAATTCATATCCATGAATTCTAATTCATATAAATCACGAGTCAAAGTTTTCGCTAATTTTTTCTTTGGATTGAAAGGTTTCGCTCAAGAACTAGTTTTGGATGCCTATTGGTTTACATTATTTTGGGAGATTATGGGTTTTTAGGAAGGTGGTTCTTCGGTTTTAAGGTGCAACTGAATGTGTAAGATATATTAGTTCATTGATTTGATGTCCTGACATGTGTGAGAACTTTAAGTTCGGTGTTAGAAGGTGCAGATTGCAAAAAATCACCCTTGAAACCTTAACACTAAAAAAATAGATCCTTTTTTACAACATCATGTTTTCTTCCACCGTAAGAAAATTGTCAACATTTGGAAGAAATTGAGAGATGATTTTATATTTCACCAATTTTTTAGTTGTAGGTTTAGATGATATGTCCTTATATGCTAGGATTTTCTGATGTTTCCCATCAATTTTTGGTAGTGTTTTACTCTTAAGGATGTTAAAAGACATTGTCAAACTAAAGTATGCAAAAATGATCGTAATGCTTAGGAAATTAAATGAGTCCTCCACTAGTGTCTACTAGCTAACTATGATATCTATGATCTTTCAATTTATTACCATGAACTGCGGATTAAAAAATATTACACTTAACACCGAAACATTGATCTAATTTGACACTTTGTACAATCTCATGTTCCCTACCACTTCGAGAAAACTATTGGAGGATATGATAAATAGTGAGAGGATTTTATATATTGAACCATTTCACTATTGTAGTTTTAGATGAGACATTTGTATGTGTCATGGATTATGAGAACATGGTCATAAATGTTTGGTAGTTTATTACTCTAAGGGTTATTAAAATGCATAATGAGAATGGTGTAGATTAAAATTATTAGGTTATATTTGTGAAGAAAAATGATTCCTTAAATACCATATCCTATCCCAAAAAGACATGTTTGCACTGTTACTTCAGTTCCATGAGGTGCAAATTGTAAACAAGTACCCTGAACACCCTAAAACTTATGTAAATTGATAATTTTACAACATTTCATTCAATCCTATTAGAAATAAAATAATAATAATTTAAGATAAACTACAAGAGGATTTTTTACATTGACCAATTTCCTATATTTAGTTTTAGAAAATATGACTCTAGGTTCCATAGATTATGAGAAATTACTTGTGAAAGTTTGATAGTTTTCATTCTTAATATTTCTAATAGAAATAATTGGACCGATGTAGCCTAGAATGATTGGGATGGTTAAAAAAAACCTAAAACATCCTAAGACTAAATTAAATTGATTATTTTTGTAGCATCATGTTCACTACCACCATGAGAAAATTGTCAAGATTTCAGAGAAAATGAGAGATAATTTAATCAATTAACCCATTTCTCAGGTATTTCTTTTGATGAGATATCTGAAGGTCACGTGGATTGCGAGTACTTTCTCGTAAAATTTTGGATTTTTTTATTGATGTGATTTGATGCAGGAGCATCAACTCTAGGATGTGTGTAAGGATGGAAACATCCACTTTTTTGGATTAAAGGTATGTTAGTAAGTGTTATACATTATTTCCCCCTAGGAAAAATGGACAATAGGGTAGGAACGAACCTATGGAACTAATCAAAGCCTTCACTGGTGTAACATCCCCATTTTAAGATACTAGAACAAGGGAATATTTTTTTATTTTTATTTTTTATAAAATGTTCTCTGTTATGAATTATATAATTCAAACACACGTTCAAGTTTTAATAATTGTTCTCTGCGCAAACAATACAGTTTGGAACACACAATTTCCTTTTAAAACTAATGTTCTCTGTTCACATATTTACAATATGGAACACACATTCAGTGCCATTCAATCATATAACAGATTCCATATGCTGCTGTAAATGACTCGAAGAACTACCGATCTCCCATTTTCATGGCTCGGAGTTTCAACGATCTCTCATTTCATGACTCGGTAACTACCGATCCTTCATGTTCATTCATGCATAGTATAATATATATACAAGGTTCTCCTAACCGTTTCTGGTTATCGAAGTGATCCATTTAAGAAGCCTATCTGAATATCTGTTACTGATATTCATCTGACATCCTGCATCTTAAATTAAGTGATTAGGACTACGCAACCAGCACTTGCGATACTTTGGCCAAAGATTTTCACATGCTTTGCATGATCATATTCCTGGATGTGATACACACCAATGGAATACGTCCTTCACCTCACTTCACCTGTTATCTAGAATGGTATTTTCTGGTTCCTACCAGTCCTTCCAATTTAAGGTCAAATTCTAACTTCCAATTTCTAACTAGCAATATGAACGAGTATAGGAAGGCACTCATAGTAACTAAAGATACGCAGACATACGGTGTCGTTCCCAACGACTCCGTGTGTCTAGTTATCTTTAGTCCTCCGGAGTCACTCCGTATACGTGATCATACTCCTATCCCCAGCCAAGAAATTAATATTTAGCCTATGTATTCTTGATGATTTAATTGGGGAGGGCATTGTAATATGTCAGCTATAACATTGTGTCGTCATGAAGACCCTGCCTTCATGAAGACACCGTGTTGTAGCTGGCGTATGTCAATGTCCTACGGAATCCTCCCATCGAGAGGACACATCCTGCTCAAGTGATTTGGACATGATCTTAATATTTAAGATCAACTTTCAGCAACCATGCTGATCCTTTATCCTCGTTCCTGTTACAGTTGTATGGAGCTAAGAGAGACTAAATCCGTCTTCTAGCTTGCTATGCATCTTCTCCTTCATACCAAAGGGTTGCATTTTCTCTACTTGGTTCTCTTCTTAATCATTGGATTAAGCATCCCATTACCGACAGACGTAATAAGTTTAACCTATTAAACTTAACCAAGTTTTTCCACAACTGTAACCAAATTCAAAATTCCAGCTTATTAGACGTCATTTAAACGAGGTCTAATTCTCAATAAATGTATTCATTTATTCTCCTTAACCTTACATAGTTAAGGTCTATTAGCCCTGGATATATTTATCCATATCCTTACTTTCTGAATTTAACATTCGAGGCTATTAACGGAGTCTGAATACGAAGTTCAGTTACTCCTACATTATTTGATATTCCTTAGCTTCCAAGCTAATCCTGAATACCTATCAGTTATGGAATCATGTTCTTCCTAATCCTTTTAATGTCAATTAAAAATTCATCTTTACCCAAGTATGAACTAATTGCACATTTCAAATTAAAATTTGCATTTAGGTAAGAATAGATGTCAATTCCTTTTAAATCCATCCAAGGACAATTGAATAATTCCAAAGCAAGAAATAACATTATATTTCCAATTTAATCAACAATATCAAACTGATATAGTTATTAAAATATCACACTTGTATTTGTATTCATCAATCCATACATTTTCCAATCCAAATGACTGGACTTTGTTTATATAAAACGACATTACAACTCATAGATAGAAGAATGTACTTTCTTCTTTTCACAATTCCTCGTAGAGGAATAATAACTAACAAATACAATTCATCTTCAGACAATCAAAAGAAGTATCAGAAAACAGCCATGTCTTCGTTTTAATCAAGTTCCATCTGCAAAATTTCTTGCACGGGTCAGTTCAATGAACTGAGAATATTAAGCACTTGTCATTAAAATGAGGTGCTTCTAATTAACTGTCTCAATAAAAGAACCCTGCTTTTATGAAACGACAGTATGAACATCGATCAAGAATTAAGTATAAAAAAGAATGAATAGCATAACAACTGAACCATCTAAATACCATCCTAATCAGTCAAAGGATTGCTGTCATATTTCCCACATAACCATTACAAGACACAATTTCCTTCCACATTTCCAAATTACGACATTTGTAAGAGCTAGGAATATAAGTAAGCATACTGCTGTTATAACATAACTGCTATCCTTTCCATTCCTTTCATTAGTAATAAATGCAAAGGATAAAATCTAATTGAAATGTAAACCAATTACTTTCCTTTCAGTTCATGCATCCCCTTTGATTCCAAGCAATCAAGTACAAATGAGAAAGCAAACAGTAATAAATATAGATGCTTAAACCCAAGCAATACAAAATTTGTTCCTAAACGATTACAGATTTCCAACTGTATGAGAGAAGAAATTATCATTTTTCCAAGTTATCCATTCACATTCCTATTTCTTTCCTCATGACTGTACTAAAAATTGAATCCAAACGAGACACCAATCAAGATAACAGTTCAGAGTGAAACTTACAAAATCCATTCGGAATTCACTTTCCAACAGCAAGAAATAGTTCCATTCATATTCAGCTTTAAATGAAAACAAGGATGAATTTATCGTCCTTATCAATACTTCATTTAAATCAGGCTCATACGAATACCATAAACAAGTTAGTAAAACATCGTATTATCATAGAACAAGCAGTCTAAAGATGCATACTATGTACTTACTGTACTAGAAGATTCCATACTTCTTTCACTGTATTTTAACCAAATAAACAGTTATATAACCATGTAATCACTTATTCACATGACCTTCTATATCCATGAACGCATAAAGTTCATAATAACAATTTGCACATTGTTGTTACCTACAGCAAGACCAATTCATATTGCACAGTAAAGCTCTATTATTGCTATTTCCAGAACTCAATCAGCAAAAGAGAAAAATTCATTCCCTTAACTATTTCAATAAGAAAACATCCATTTCCTTCAAATACAACAAGAATCAGTCAAGTCGAATTCACTTTTTTGAATGACAATGCAAAATCAGAGATCTCCTGAAACATTCCAAATTTCCGTTTGTACAGAAAGATAATAGCACTCAGAAAATTAATCGAAATATCACTGTCACTTCTTTCAAGCCGAATCCAAATGATCAAAGAAACCCAATTATCATTTCTTCAGAATTAAAAAAAGCAGAATGAAGAACTCATTTCTTTTTTTAAATCCAGAAAAGAAACGATATCAAAACCAAATCGCACAGTATGCACAATTTTATTCAATATACCAAATGAAAAGAATGCCCAGTTCGAGTTCTATCTCGATCAACCATTTAATCCAACAACAGCATTCTCCTATTTCCTAATGAGGTACAGAACTCAAAATACAATATTCATATATCAATACCTCTATCAAGGCAAACCCGTATAGGGTATTAGATACGTAAGCCTGGTACAGTCAAGACAGACTCAAACAACAAACTAATTCCCATGCATTTCTTCCTTTGCACAACAATCCAAAGTCAAGTGCATTTTCACGATGACAGTTTGAGTTAGAAGATCAAACCGCATTCACAAAACACTATAAAATCAACTTTCCATCACAGCAAGAAGACAACATAATTCATTCATTGCACAGAAATACAAAGCCAAGCTCGTTTTCACGACAACAGTCCGAACTGGAAGATCAAATCACTTCCATAAAACACAACAAAATCAACTTTCCATCACAGCAAGGAGCAAATATAACCTTCTATAATTTCAGAAGAAAAACAGTTACCTTCTCCAACTTTCACGAATACCCAAATTGTATTCGTCCATTTCTTTTACAAAGAAAAAGCATAGCATGCAGAATATGATTATCACTTCCATCAACCGAGCTCATAATGCTCAATAAAACCCATTTATCATTTCCTTAAAATCTAAAACAGCAGAAGGAGGAGGAACCCATTTCCTTTAAAAAAAATTTAGTAAAGAAATAGTGTCGAACAACTCGCACAGTTAATACGTTTCATCATTCAAATTTGTATTAGCAAAAGAACGATTGCTCAACAATGAAAAACAAACTCCTACTACCTATACAGTTTCATATAATCATTTACAGAGAAATACCCAGTTCGAATTCCCCAATACTGTCAAACAAACCAACACAACATGTTTGTACTTCCAACTCAAATTTATGCAAAGACAGTTCAAATCAGAATAGCAAGAAAATGATTCTACCCAAATCATTTCCAAAATGACAGTAAAATTGAATAAGTCCAAAACCCATTAAGAAGAAGAAGAGCAGGGTTGTTTTAATGAGACGCTTAAACAAAGCAAGTGTTTTAAAGAGAAGGGCTTAACATGCCTGTAATTTTTTCTCAAAACTCAAAGAAAACCGCATCTACAGGTGTTATTTCCTTCCACAGTGACAGCAACAAGCTTTCCAAACAATCCCTTCCTCTACAAGCTAAGAAAACAGCCTCCAATTTCCAAAGAAACAGTGATAATCAACCAAACACAACTGGTTCGACTGAACCAAGAAAAACCAAATGCAGAGCAACTTTTGAAAAATTCGAACAAACACAAATGACCAACAAAATTCCTCCATAATCTTTCCAAGGCAGGCTGGTCGCGAAGACCAAGAAATTAAATGAATTAAAGGCTTTGCCTTTTTCCTATTTCCTCACGCCACCGCCGACTTGGGTTGGCGAACCACCAAATTCAAATTTTGCATGCAAACCAAGTTTAGTCCCATAACCAACTAGATACCTCCACCTTTTTCTTGTTCCGGCCAAACTTGGCGCTATCCACGCAAGGAATCACCTTTATTGCCATTAAATTTCCTTCCATCCTTATCCTTTGCATCCCCCATGGGTCTGTGCGTCCCCTTCTAGGTTAGGATTAGTTTAGGATTAACAATAGTGTTCATACCTAGGTCATAGGTTAATAGAACTTAGGTCTATTTTCACCATTTTAGAATTTAAAAATCCACTTAGGATAGTAGTTTAGGATGTAAGGTAGGACTTAGGATTAGATTAGGATCTAATTTCCCCTTAACACTAATTAATCAACTTCCAATCAAGTCTTCCCGACTCACATCCAACTCAATGTTGTGCAGGACGTTTCGTCCTTCGTTTCACATGCCTGAGCCACCCGCATCCAGGCATTTATCGCCTTATGAGGTCTCATGTTTCAACAGTGCATGGTTTGAGAATCGAACCTTTCCCGTTGGCATCTACGTGCCAGCTATTCATACCTGAAATCAAGTGCTGCACATTTATATCAACCTTCAGTCTGTTTTAAGAGTAAATCGACAAAGCGATCACAAGAAGGCCTCAACATACTTTGGATCAATGGAATTGATTCAAGGTGTGCTGTCAATCAGCGAATAGAGTTCAGCAAGCATACGACAAATTTGTCGTCACATCAGCAAACATACAATGCTCAATAATAACTATTGTCCCATGTAAACAAATTACAGTATGCGAGAATCCAGATTAGCAACACATTCCCTTAAGATCAAAATATATATCTTAACATGTTTGCCTTCATTTCAGCAGTTACAACATTATGAAAAATAATTACCAAGATAACTTACAAAAATCAGGGCGTTACAACTGGTGAATCTAAGAATTAAAGGGAAAAAATCATGCTTCGGGATTAGTTGCATATGGGATTAATTCGGTAGTTGGAATCATATTGAAAAATGTATTCCTCTTCTAGGATGAAGAACGGGCTCCTGGGGCCCACATTTGGTCAAATAATGAGAAAGAGTGAGGAAAACAAAATAATCCATCTCAAATCAGCCCATTTTCCCTTTTATTGCCTTCTGGTTCTTAGAAAACCCTAGAGGAATAAAAAAAATTTAAAAAAAAATTAAATAATGATCAAAAAATGGCTAGAGGCCAAACCAGCTTGGTTGAGCTGGTGGGCAAGCTTAAAATAGCTCATCGAGTTAGTTGGGTGGCTCGGGTGACTTAATTTCTTACACTAAGTGAGCTGGGGGTATCATGCATGGTGAACTCGGCTTGTAGAATAGGGAAGTGACTTGGGAATTGGTGAGCTTGCAGTGCGTGGATCTCGGTGTTGGGAGTGGCGGTCCATGAAATATCTCATCATGGTGTGCTATTGGCAAAGAGGGAATGAGTTGGGCCATATGGAGAAGGAAGTTCGGCGATGGGGCTGACATAATGTGAGGAAGGGCTTGGCTGGTGAGCCGAGCCAAAACAAGTCAGTTGAGATTTAGGTCCAAGCCAAGCTACTCAGCAACGTAGCAGGACCAAGCAAAACAAGGGCTTAGAGCAAGTTGAACGCAGAGCTTAGGGTGTCCCACCGTTCACAACATCCATGCATGGAGAGGAGATGGCTCACCGACTCAGTGAATTGAGTCACAGTGACATGGTAGGCGATGGAGCTCATTAGTGTACTAACACACATGGGAAACACGAATGTCGGCAATCGTAAGACCAAGCTCCGAAGAAGGGTTAGCATGAATGCCAATTAGCTAGGTGAATGCAACAAGTCAAGTGCCCAAGATCGACCTCATTGAGCTTGCAAGAATATTGGAGTGCTTGGCGGCTGTCATAGATCAAGGATTGTCGAGGAGCTTAGACGCGAGAGTTTCGCAGAGTCACCATTTCACAGGGTAACGAAAGTCTGAAAATATTGAACTTCGGAGGTAGGAGAGTTCAGAACTCGATGCGAGGAAAGTGAGTTGGGGAGAGAAAAAATTCTGAAACCCCACGACAAAAAACTTCGATGGGATTGAGAAACAAATCACCTTTTAGAGGTCAACGACACATATATTTTAGAATTCGGGTGATGTAAAAACTGAAAGGTCAAGCTCGTGATGTCTGATGTAGGTGGGCCTATGAAGTCTGAATTTTGGACTTTGGAGGTGCGGAAGTTTATGGTTTTTGGCCGAATCGAGGGGTAAACAATTTTGGTGGCTTTGAAAATGAAAATTATAATATTCCACCCAAGAAAATGTGAGAAAATCAATCATATTGGTGAATGCGTCGAGTTACGTGCATTGGGGATCGCGCGAGTAGGTAAAAATTTGAAGGACTTGGCTGAGTTGGCAAGATAGTAGGTGGCAGTTCGATGTGTGGGGAAGTATTGAGGTACTCGGTGATAGGAAATAGTTCACGTAGATATGTTTTTGGGAGTGAATGTGAACAATGTGAGCGGGGTTCGGAGTAATGCAAGCCAAGTCGATGGGAAAGTCTATAGGCGGGAGTGATCTTCGGAGCCCTTGAAGGAGAAATAAAGGGGTGGATAGGATGAAGAACGATCCATTTAAGGCTCTAGAGTTAAAGCCAAGGGAAGATAAAACAATGACTACCATGAAAATGTAGGGATCCCGCCAAACAAAACATTGCACAGGGCATTCCCTAATGCAAAAAAACCCACCTTTCACCAAAAATGCTATAACTTGAGCACCCTAAGTTCGTTTTCAACAAAATTATAGTCATTAGAAATGTGAGAAGGAGAGCTACAACATGCAGGAATAAAAAGTGCAATTTTGAAGGTTTTGAGACCCTAAAATTATAGATATACCTCCAATAGTGAATAGTGACTCGGTTGGTGGGTCATCATTAATGAAGCATGGGAAAGCATTTCTTCAGCATGAGGCCAAGTACTGGAGATATGGGGAAAATGAAAGTACCCTATAACATGATAAAATTAGGGATGGAGCTTCATACACCTAGGAATCCAAATTTCTTCCCTCTCTCTCTAAATTCTTCTTATAAATTGTAAAGGTGTTGCAAGTTTTAAAGGGTTGAACATTTTTTCCTCCCCATTTCTACCCTCTACTCTATAGTTGGGTTGTTGTGGATTTTGGGGCTTTAAGCCTTCACATTCCGGATCTTGTAATGGCACTCTTGCATCTCCCTACTATGATGTAATATAAGTTTAGTAGGTGTTTTCTTGGTCTCCATGTTACCTTTAAAGGTCTCATCTAAACCTACACCTCTAAATCCATACACTCTATGAATTCATGCCTCAGTTTTTCCTAGTCCAAATTGGTTTTCTCTTAATACCATTATTTCTAATAGTTTTGAATACTCTAGTTTGATTTAGTATAAGACCTTTCAATGTACTCTTTTGTAAACAAAACATCATGGCACAAAACGGACTTCCCCAACACATTGGATGGCTTGGTAAATACTTGGGAAGGCTTCGTTTTGGTGCCCAACAATGCTGGTGCTTCCCCAAAAATAAAACTTATGTGTAACTAGGGCTAGTAGAGGAAAAATATAGACCTATAAAAGAAGAACTAAGCTTGACCAAAATCCTTCAACGCAAAACATACTAAATGGTGAAATTACATGGTAATACATTGTTAGAAAGGAATTTTGGTGTTGATAACACTATAAATTCCAAGACATTATTTTGAGTATCTAGAACAAGTATTGTTGATGCGTAATCATAGCACCCATGAATGTCTGCAACTCAATGGGTTGAGACTCTCAGTTTGGTTGCATAACATGGATATATTCCCCAAGTGTGGCACTTTGCAATTGGAAAAGCTCTCCAGATGAAGGTCAATTCCAATTCCTCTGTTTCGGTGCACACATACAATTTACAAAGGATCTACTCTAAAATCTACTCTAACTTTCCAAGGAGACAAGGTTAAGAAGATGCAAGAAATTAAACCTATTCTAATAAAGGTGATGCACTAAAGAAATGTTGAATACCTACTTTGACATCAAACACAAACCATAAAACATGTACTGTAACCACCTTGCACAGCTAACCATAATTGCAATGAGAGATCAAGAGAATGCAATGAACACGAGAGAGGGTTGAAATCATCCGTAGACTTATTTTTATTGCTTTGAGAACTTGATACAGTCTATTACAATGGAAAAGATGCAAGATTGCATTTAGAGTTTAGATGGGAGGTTTGAACTCCACAATTCCACTTACAGACCAGAGAAGAAGGGACGGTGCAAAGCAAAATTATCCAACCCCTTGAAAAATGCCCCTCCTTATAATATATAGGAAGAATGAGAGAAGGAGATAGAAGAATTTCTAAACCTTCCTTTAACCACCCAAAAATGCATTGAATTCTCCTGCAAAAAAATGATGGGTTCCAAAACAAAACCCATGCCTCCATGTATTGTTCCTTGTTGGGCAAGAAAGGAATCCCATGCTTCATTATGGTGGTAGGTGAAAAGCCTAACACCCCCAAAAATGGCAGACTACATTTTTCATTTTGACTAAATTAGTTCACTAATTTAAATATATCCATTTGTATTTGTGTAGCACACGTCAATATCTTTCCAAAAATTCCTTTCTTGCACAAATATGAGATCCCAGTCAAAAGTTATGGCCATCTGAAGGCCGAGGTGTCATTCTGTAAAATTGGCATGTTGTTGATCTGTCATTTTTTGGAGTTCGAAATGCATGGAACCTCGGAAACCCTGAAATTCAGACTTTTAGACATTTCCATTTTCCTCTTCAAGAGTTTTGAAACCCCAAAACCTGAAAGTCTAAAATTTCAGAATTTCAGTGTTTCAGGTTTCAGACATTACTGATCTATTATTTCCCTACTTTTCCCAAATTGCCAAAAATGTGAAGTCTGAAAACTTTGAGCCTATCTCAATTCTCTTCCTCTTGATCTATGATCTTCTTTGGCATTTGCTCACCCATTGATTTTCCAACCCTGCATTTCATTTATAATCTCATCTTTAACCTGATTTTCAAAACCGAATGTGAACTCACATAATCAAACCAACCTCCCCATTTCTCCTATGCAAGGTCGTGTTTGATCAATTTTGTCTAACAGGTAAAATTGGATAACAAGTACTAGGATACATGTTAAGAAGAGATTTTTCATACAATATAGGTGGTGAAATGAGAATTGTAGGAAGAGTTTTTTCATACAATATAAGTGGTGAAATGAGAATTGTAACAACACATTTTTCATACAATATAGGTGGTGAAATGATAATTTTTCCTTGTTATTCATTTCCAGGATTTAATTTACCTTAGCTTCTCTTAGCTTCAAGAATAATGAATTACCTACTAATAGTGCCAACCATGTGAAGGTGGATGTTTTTTCGGCACCACTAATCTACGTAAGAATGTGTTAGTAAGAAATTAAATAGAATTGTAAAACCTACAAACTTTCTAAGGACCCTGGTTCAAATGGTTGGAGTGAGCTAACTGTTAAGGAACAACCCCGTGGTCCATGACCTAAGGAAGAGGTAGTCTCTGATGTTAAAAATTAAAATAAAATCGTAATAAAATAAAATATCACAATATGAATTATAAAAAGGTATAAATCCAAGTCATAATTAACCGGAAAAATATTGTCATCATCAGTATCAACAATATCCCACCCAACACTAATACAATATTCAAGACCATTAGCACTCCAAGAATCTGTTTCCAAACCCGTGCTAACATTAACCCCAAAATAAGTATCCCCAAAATCAACATTTCTACACCCAACCTAGAAATCTCCATCCTTAAACATAAAATTTAATACACCAACCCATTGTGATTTGGGCACAATCTCATGTAAATACCAACATAGAAGATGATAAAAGCATTCTTAAAAAACCTAATAGAATTAAATTGTACATGTGTGTGTATTTATGTATGTATGTATAATAGATAAATATATATATAATATATTATTACACACACAAATATATAATGGTAAATTTACAAAATAATTCACCCATTTTGGTTGGTGTCCTCACATTCCCATTTCCATCATAGAGAGATATATTAAAAATTCCAGTTGTGCTCCTTATACCTATGTTGGATAAATTTTTCATAATCTTCTTCCTATTACAAGATATAAGTACAAGAATTAATAAAATGTTACCTAACAAACAAAGTAAAACACTTATTAGTGGAAATTAATAAAAAATGTTATACTGGCAAATTAAGTTTGTTCCGCTTTAAAGAAAATGGGCACCACAAGATTGGTGACCTGCTTAGTTTTTTGGCTTTAAGATTGTGCAACTTGTTATCCAATTTCACCCCCTCAGGGTTGAATTGATAACATACATCAGAATTCTCAAGTCCCAGGAAAATTGATTAATCCAGGGCAAAAATCATGTTTCTAAGGTCCCTTCAGAAATTTTTCTAACTCCCCTGTCTAGGTCGAAAAGAACAAGCTCTGAGAAAATGTGAGAAAGTTGCAGAAAATAAGCTTGGGCTAGAAAAATTGTGAAAATCGGCTAAGTCCTAGTCCCCGGGACAGTCGGGACATTTGGGACATCAAGGCGCGGATCGGCCGAAAATCCTATAGGCGGCCCAAACAGCAAAGGGACATCTGAGACAAATGGACACGAAATGCTCGAATCAGCTGAAAGAAAGAAAATTTGTCCAAGTCCTTCACCGAGAGCAAGCGGGACAAGAGTACGCGGAAGACCCGAACCGGCCGGTTTGGCTGAAACAGGAAACTTTCAGCACTGGGACATCTGGGCCGTGAATGCGCGGAGGACGTGAACCGGCCGGTTCACCTGAAATGGAAAATTTTAGCACAAGGACAAGTGGAACAAAGGGACACGTGGGACGCGGATAGCCGAAGGAGCCGAAAGCCAATCAGATAACGCCACGTGTCACTGGCAGAAAGGGGACGTGGAAGCCCATTTCGGGCGAACCGGAAGAATTTGTCCCAGACAGTTTGGGATATCCGGGACAAAAGGACGTGGTGGATGTGAAAATCTGGTAGGTCGTGGACGAATCACAGCATGACACGTGTTGCCAAGGAAAAAGGTCCAAAAAGTCAAAGGGGCAAGTTTTCGAGCACTGATCCAAACCAATGAAATAGTGCCACGTGTCCAAGTTTAAGGGGCCCACAAGAAAAGCCCATGAAAATGTGGAGAGAGGGAATTTCTCAGCAAACCAGAGCCTGCCACGTGTCGTCCAGATGGCAGAACGCGGGAAAAGAAATTTAAAAATCCGTTCTTGCCTGTTTTGTGCCCTAAATCTTTAGACCTTCATATCTTTCGATCCAGAGCTCGGATTTGCATGTTCTTGATATCATCGGAAAGCTGTTGAAATTCTCTACATGATTCTGGGATCAATCTTGCATTTTGGTGCTGTTTGAAGTGAGAAAATTAAGAAAATGTCTCTGACGCGTGGTGATAGACAGAACTAATGCTTCAACAACCAACTTTAATGCAGCAGACAGCTCGCCGCTCCTGTTAGACAGCTCACCATTTTTCTAGAAGCCACCGCTTCTACCATAATGAGATGATTTTAAATGTATCTAGAATTGGTTGTGGTAGATTTGACTTTCCTCTCTCTTTCTTCTCTCATTCTTAGTATATATTGTAAAGAGGAGCTCCTTTAACAGGTTGGACATTCTTGTTTTACATCCTCCCTTCTTCCCTTCTTGCAAGAGAATTTGTGGAGCTTTTATAAACCTCCCATATGGATTGTAATGCCAATTTTTGCCTCTTGGCCACTGCAATGTACTGTTTCGACTCTTGAGCAATATATATATGTTTGTGATTGATTCTCAACCCTCTCATGTATTCATTGTTGTTATTTTGATCTCTTATTGCAGTTTGGTTACCTGTGCATAGTGTTTGTATTGCATCTATGTGGTTTGTGTTAGATTTGCAAAACAAGTGTCTAACATTCCTTGGTGCATCACCTCTGTAGTTTAGGTTTTATTCTATGCATTTTCTCACCCTGTCTCCTTGACAAGTTAGATTAGGTTTTAGTAAACCCTCTGCATTTTTGTGTGCATCTGAACAGAGGAATAGGAACCAGCCTTCTCTAGAGAATCCTTTCTCATCTTTACAAGTCCCACACTTGGAGAAAGGATTCCATGTTGTGCAATCACACTGGATGCCCTAAACATCAACCTAGAATCCTGATCTACATCCAGGGGGTGTTGTGAGTTTGCAACAACAGTTTTGGCACGCCCGGTGGGACACTAGAGGTCTCATTTTTATTTCATCAAAGTTGATATGCATCTGCTGCAGTTTTCTTGCTTATAAGAGTTATTATTTGCATATCTGACGAATCCAATGGGAAGAATCAACTGGTTTCAGCAGTGTAGGCTTGAAAACTCATGAGAAGAATCACCACAAGGTCAAGAGTCAGAGAAGAAGAAGTGTTGTTTGAATACCTGCAGTTATCTCCGAGAAGAAGGTAAAGAGGAAGAAGGATTCAAAGGTCTCCATCTCCACCAAACAGAACTCTCTCAACTCCTCCACCTGACAGGCCTTTCTTTCAATATACAAGGGTTTTAAGACCAATCAGAATGGCTCAGAACAACCCCTACGTCAACTTCACAGGAAGCAGCCCACTTGCTCTCAATGCACAACATCCAGTTCCTATTACAGCCTTGAAGAACATTCCCTACTTCACTGGAGAAAATCAGACTACTCCAGGTGATTCATGTTAAAGATATTGCTAACCTTTGTGCAATCCATGAAATCGATGAAATGCAAGTGGCTGTTAAATTACTGGCATCTTCATTCAAGGGTAAAGCATTGCAATGGTTTAGGAGCCTTGAAGCTGGTTCTATTACAAACTGGAATCAACTGTGCATTGCACTTCATGAGCAATTTGGAGAGAAAGGAGACAACTTGTCTCTTTTGGAGCAGTTGACAACTATCAAGAGAGCCCCCAACAAGTAGCTGACTGACTTCAACTTCAGATTTCAAGGGTCTTGGGATAGGATTCCAGTGGCAGTCAAGCCAACAGCAGGAGGTGCTTTTCTATATTACCTTAAAGCTTTGAATCCTGACATTTCTATGTTAATTCAGTCCATGGGAGGCACAACAATCCCTATGGCTTATAGCATTGCCATTAGAGCCAAAAACTATCTTATTCAAGCTGGTAAACTGGATCCTAGGCCTCCTATGCCCTTGTATCCAAACTTAGAAAATACAAGCACTAGTCAAGCACCCACTTTGGCTCCTGTTCCCACTCCTAGAAATCAGATTTCGAATGAAGCTTCCACTTCTGAACTCCAAGAGGTCATGAAACAGTTGCAAAATTTGGGAAATGAGCTGGTTACTATTAAGAGGCAACAAGCCCAAGGTTTCAGACCTTCCTATCAACCTCAAGCTCAGCCTAATAGGCAGCCATACCAACCACATAGGTCACCAACTCAGGCTGCAAATATGAATGAAAATCAAAGCCAAGTAAGGCTTCCTGCCAATAAACCATTCCAGCCCTATAATCCAAATGCCATATCTGTCTCTAAGGCATTAGTGCCAACACAAAATAACATGGCCCAAGAATATGATTGGTGCTTTCCATGCAACGAGCCTCACAACCAATCCATGTCCTTCAATGGTGCTCTCAATCAAGCACTAATGGTGGCAACTACTGGTGTGGAGGGTGAGGGTAGTCAAGAAAACAACCAACAACCAGAAACATTCCAACAGCAATCAGCCCCAAATGACACCACGTTGGTGAACTGGTAAGCGGAAGATTTCTGTGGCATGAATCAAGCAGTTTCTCAAGGTGTCGCAGCCAACACAAGGTCAAAGAGGAGGAATCTTGGTGAAAGAACAGCCATTAGCCCCAGCCAATCCACAACCTTCCACAGCTCCACAAATGATTGGCAAGCAGAGTCTAGTTTCAAATACACAAGGGCAACCAAGAACAGCCCCTAGGCCAACTCAAAATGCCAGCTGTTGCTGCCCACGTGCAGGGAGTAAACGTGCAAACCAAAGGACAGCAGAGAGATTGTTCATCACCATTCAGTATCATTGATCAGATGAAGAAGAAAAATGTTAACATATCAATGTGGGAATCCCTATCTATCCCAGGCCAAAGAGATCTACTGTAAGCTTCCATGAAGGATTGGACAACTTCGAATCGGCGGGTTCAGATGCAAGACAAAGTGCTTACAAATGCTACCCATCCTGAAGGAATTCATGTGAGGACAACAAGGTAAAATGTTGAAGCCCCCTCCTTTCTATGTTTCATTAATCATTGGGGATAAACTAGTACAAAATTGCATGATTGATTCAGGGGCAAGTAGCTCCGTGATGCCCAAGCAAATAGCTGATCAGCTGGGTCTTGAATATGAAGTAATATCTAAAGGAGTAGTGAAATTGGATGGGGACAGCAATAGCAACAGTTGGAGTGATTAAAAACTCGAGTCTTACCTTGCATGCATGTCCAAATGTTGTTATCTTATAAGATGTATCAATTATAGACCTTGCACCACTCTTTGCCCTTTGCTTGTCAAGGGACTTCACAGCTAAGATTGGAGGGTATTTGTCTACCTGATTGGTCTCACATGTTGTTTAGAACAAGGTATGGAACTAAGGCCACAATCAGATCCGAACCTATTGCAAACTTCCATATTGAGCCTTACACCCCAAGTCAGATTAATGCCAATTGCTCAGCATTTGATCAAGAAGATCACCCTAGTACTAATGAGGCTGACACCAAGGTTGGAAGTATCCTGGACCTAACTCTTGATGAATGGGCAAACAAGATACATGCTTTTGATCCCTATCAAGAAGTAGAAGAATCTGAGCTGGGAGTCTATTGTATACACGAAGAAAATCAACCTGTTCCTAGCATCACCAAGCCAAGCCATAATGATGACAATGAGGTAATGGCAGCTGTTTTTTTGACGGATCAAGGAGTAGGCAAGGTGCAGGAGGTGGAGCCATGCTTGTTTCACCCCAAGGAATAGAGTACTATTCATCTTTTAGATTTCAATTTGCATGCTCCAATAACACTGCTGAATATGAAGCCTTGGTGCAAGGGATGCATTGGGCAATCAAGAGAAAAATCAAGAATCTACAAGTCTTTGGGGACAGTGAATTGATTGTAAATCAGGTCAAGGGACGGCATGCTGCCAAGAATGATCTACTTAGGTGCTACAAAGAACAGGGTGTGGGACCCTCATGGAAGTATTTTGAAGGTTTTGGCATCGAATCCATTCCCAGGAAAGAGAATCAAGCTGCTGACAGGCTTGCAGCAGTAGGGGCAGCCTTTGACATTATGAAAAGCATTCAACAAGACAAGGTAGAGCCAAACATCCACGTGATTGTGAGGCCTTCAGTGCCATACAACAATGTCAGTTGGCAGGTGTTTGAGAATGACCAGCAAATCTTCAATTTCCTACAAGAAGAAGCTAAGTTCTCTGCCAGGAATCTTGACAAGTTGCATTAGCAGTATGGTGACCAAGTGGTGCAGTTGAGAACTAACAAATTACCAAAAGGCCTCATAACCTTGGAGTCAATCTTCAACCCGAATGATCAGTTCTGGAAGGAGAAGGAAAACATTCAAGTAAAGGGTGAGGATTCAGAGCCTATTTTAGTGGAAGAAGGCAAAACATTGCAGATTGGCAAAGTAAGTACCTCACAAGAGAAATCTGATTTTGTTCAGCTTTGCCAAGAATTTCCAGATGTCTTTGCTTGGAGCTATGAAGACTTGAGAGGATTCAACCCAAATTTGGCACAACATACCATAGAATTGGATCTAGATGCTAATCCCATCAAGCAGAAGTAGAGACCAGTCAACCCTCACATTGAGCCTCTGATGAAGAAAGAGCTAAATAAGCTAATAGAGGCAAGCATTATATTCCCGATCAAGCACTCAAGCTGGGTTTCTAACTTGGTTCCGGTCAGGAAGAAGAGCGGAGAAATCAAGTTGTGTGTGGAATTCCAAGACCTCAATAGGGCATCTCTCAAAGATCATTACCCACTCCCTTCCATGGAGCAAATATTGCAGGTTGTAGCTGGTTCAGAGAGATTCTCTCTCCTAGATGGCTACTCAGGGTATAATCAGGTGATGGTAGAAAGAAGATGACCAGTTCAATACGGCTTTCACCACCAAATGGGGGGACCTATGCCTACAAGAAGATGTCATTTGGGCTGTCCAACGCTGGGTGCTACCTTTCAAAGGGCAATGGACATGGCATTCAAAGGCTTGATCAACAAGATAGTGCTGATATATCTAGATGATATCACTGTCTTCTCAAAGAATGCAGCAGACCATCTCTTTCACCTCAGGCAAGTGTTTCAGAGGTGTAGAAAGTTCGGAGTGTCTTTGAACCCCAAGAAGTGCATCTTTCTTACACATGAAGGAAATCTCCTTGGCCATATTGTCTCGAAAGAGGGACTGGAAATTGACCCAGAGAGAGTTGAAGCCATAAGAGCACTGCCATTGCCAAGTCACAAGAAGGCTCTTCAAAGCTTCTTGGGAAGGATCAATTTTGTCCACAGGTTTATCCCAGATTTTGCAGCCCTTGTCAAGCCCATCACCAAAATGTTAAAGAAGAGCATGGATTTTAAGTGGATAGCAGAAGGCAAGGAGATTTTTGAGGCAATCAAAGAAGCTATCTCTCAAGCACCAACTCTCATTAACCCAGACTTCTCCAAGGATTTCATCCTCTATGCATTTGGAGGTGATGACACTATCTTTGCCATTCTGGTACAGCAGAACAAAGATAATGATGAGCAGCCAATTGCCTTTTTCAGCCAGAGGCTAGACAATTGCGAGGTTAGGTACTCTTTTATTTAAAAGCATGTACTTGCGGTAATCAGAAGCTTGAAGAAATTCAAGCATTTAGTCTCAAACAATAAGGTCCAATTGCTGGTCTCACATGCTGGAGTTAAAGACTTCCTCCTCAACAAGGATTTGAATGAGAAAAGGGCAAGTTGGATCACCCGTGTCATGGAGTATGACATTGATATCAAGATCACCAAGCTGGTAAGAGGGAAAGGACTATGTGAGTAGCTGGTTTTGGGGAGGCAAAAGGAAGTATGCAACGAATAAGAGGTTGTTTTGACAGTCCACGACAGTCATGAGCCAAGTGGCAATCAAGAAGAAGACGATGCTTCCCCCACACCTTGCTGGACCCAAGATATTATGCACTTTCTAGGTACAGGCCAGTGCCCCCTAGAGATGAACAAGACCCAAAGGAGACACTTCAGGTTGCAGGTTGTTCCGTATGCCATTGTTGATGGAGTTTTTGTTCAAGAAAGACGTGAATGGAGTGCTGCTGAGATGCATTAGCACAGATCAGATTCAAAGGGTGTTGGAAGAGTTTCATGGTGGACCAGCTGGTGGCCATTTTGCACCAAGAGTGATAGCTCTAAAAATCATGAAGGCTGGTTATTATTGGCCTAAAATCTTCAGTGCTTGCTATGCATGGATCAAGAGGTGTAAGAATTGTGCATTCTTCATAGGAAAAGAGAAGTTTGCTGCCCTTCCATTGCATCCAATCTCATTTGACCAGCCATTCATGCAATGGGGTTTGGAATTCATTGGAGTCATTAACCCCGATTCAAGCCAAGGGCATAAATGGATTTTGACAGCCACCGAATACTTCACCAAATGGACAGAAGCAATAGCACTCAAAGAGGCAAATGAGTCTAGCATCCTAGACTTTTATGAGGGAATAATAACCAGATTTGGTGTACCTGCCACAATAATCTCTAATAATGCATTGGCATTCATTGGATCTAAGGTGACTGAGTGGGCAATCAAGAATGGTATTTACCTGAGCACTTCATCGAACTATTACCCTCAGGGTAACGGCCAGGCCGAGTCTACAAACAAAAACTTGTTGAGGATCATTAGGAGAACTCTTGATGAGAATCAGAGGTCTTGGTATACCAAGTTGAAATCATCCTTATGGGCTGATAGGATCACTCCCAAAATATCCACAGGTAACTCTCCATTCAGGCTTGTCTATGGAAGAGAGGCAATCTTGCCCATGTCACTTGAGTTGCCAACATTGGAACTCATGAAGCAGCTGGAGTTACTTGAATTTGAGCCCATGGAGGTGAGATATGCAGAATTGATGGAGCTGCAAGAGATCAGAAATCAAGCATCCCAAGCAATGGAAAAGGATCAAGCTTTGATCAAGAAAACCTTCGATAGAAAGGCCAAGGATAGATCTTTTCAAGTTGGAGATCTAGTGTTGAAATGGGATGCGGACAGAGAAAAAATGGGAAGGCATTCAAAATTTGATGTTATTTGGAGTGGCCCATACATGGTCACAAAGTGCAAGAGCAGCAATGCTTTCCAATTGGCCTCATTGGACGGTGAAGAACTGCAGATTCCAGTAAATGGAATCTATCTCAAACATTGCTACTAAAAATAAAAGGTTCACCCTTGTAAATATTATTCTAGATTTCAATTCCTCTAAGTGCGTATGCACATTGTCTTGTTGTAGTTAGGTTTTAGTTTCCCTAAATGCTTTGGCGCAGGTTTTGTCACTCCTAGTTTGAGTTTTTACAGTTCAACGTGCTCTCATGGAGGGAGTTGCAGTATCAAGATCATTTCAGGTCATTATTTATGACTCCATGCCCAATGGATCGCAAAAAGGCAACTGGTCTTTTCATCTAGCAGGCAGATGACCCAGTTGAGTCACCAAATTGTTATCCAATTTCACCCCCTCAGGGTTGAATTGATAACAGACATCAGAATTCTCAAGTCCCAGTCCCCGGGACAGTCGGGACATTTGGGACGTTAAGGCGCGGATCGGCCGAAAAGCCTACAGGTGGCCCAAACAGCAAAGGGACATCTGGGACAAATGGATGTGAAATGCCCGAATCGGCCGAAAGAAAGAAAATTTGTCCAAGTCCTTCACCGAGAGCAAGCAGGACAAGAGTACGTGGAAGACCCGAACCGGCCGGTTCGGCCGAAACAGGAAACTTTCGCACTGGGACATCTGGGCCGTGAATGCGTGGAGGACGCGAACCGGCTGGTTCACCCAAAATGGAAAATTTTAGCACAAGGACAAGTGGGACAAAGGGACGCGCGGGATGCAGATAGCCAAAGGAGCCAAAAGCCAATCAGATAACGCCACGTGTCACTGGTAGAAAGGGGACATGGAAGGCCATTTCAGGCGAACCGGAAGAATTTGTTCCAGACAGTTTGGGACATCCGTGACAAAAGGACCCGGTGGATGTGAAAATCCCGCAGGTCGTGGACAAATCACAGCATGACACGTTTCGCCAAGGAAAAAGGTCCAAAAAGTCAAAGGGGCGAGTTTTCGAGCACTGATCCAAACCAATGAAATAGTGCCACGTGTCCAAGTTTAAGGGACCCACAAGAAAAGCCCATGAAAAGGTGGAGAGAGGGAATTGCTCAGCAAACCAGAGCCTGCCACGTGTCGTCCAGATGGCAGAACGTGGGAAAAGAAATTTAAAAATCTGTTCTTGCCTATTTTGTGCCCTAAATATTCAGACCTTCATATCTTTCGATCCAGAGCTTGGATTTACACGTTCTTGATATCAACGGAAATCTATTGAAATTATCTACATGATTCTGGGATCAATATTGCATTTTGGTGCTGTTTAGAGGGAGAAAATTAAGAAAATGTCTCTGACACATGGTGATAGACAGATGTAATGCTTCAACAACCAACTTTAATGCAGCAGACAGCTCGCCGCTCCTGTTAGATAGCTCGCCGTTTTTCTAGAAGTCGCCGCTTCTACTATAATGAGATGATTTTAAATGTATCTAGAAGTGGTTGTGGTAGATTTGACTTTCCTCTCTCTTTCTTCTCTCATTCTTAGTATATATTGTAAAGAGGATCTCCTTTAACAGGTCGAACATTCTTGTTTTGCATCCTCCCTTCTTCCCTGCTTGCAAGAGAATTTATGGAGCTTTTTCAAACCTCCCATATGGATTGTAATGCCATTTTTTGCCTCTTGGCCACTGCAATGTACTGTATTGACTCTTGAGCAATATATATATATGTTTGTGATTGATTCTCAACCCTCTCATGTATTCATTGCTGTTATTTTGATCTCTTATTGCAGTTTGGTTACCTGTGCATAGTGTTTGTATTACATCTATGTGGTTTGTGTTAGATTTGCAAAACAAATGTCTAACATTCCTTGGTGCATCACCTCTTTAGTTTAGGTTTTATTCTATGCATTTTCTCACCCTGTCTCCTTGACAAGTTAGATTAGGTTTTAGTAAACCCTCTGCATTTTTGTGTGCATCTAAACAGAGGAATAGGAACCAACCTTCTCTGGAGAATCCTTTCTCATCTTTACAAGTCCCACATTTGGAGAAAGGATTCCATGTTGTGTAATCACACTGGATGCCTAAACATCAACCTAGAAGCCAGATTTGCATCCAGGGGTGTTGTGAGTCTGCAACAACACAACTTTTTTTTTATTTTTATGTTTTACCATCACGATTAGTTTTGTCCCAATAGTCAATTAACCTATTGCACACATCATTGGTATAATGAGAAGGCCTACAAATAGAACAATTATTTCAGTGAATCTAAACATATTCCAATGAATCTACACTCTAATATCACAAATTTTGGTAGAAATTTATCCCTTTTTTGTGTATAATTGATTCCATTTTTGCTACTACTGGATTCCATTATTACTATTACAATATTCCATTAGTAGTACTATTGGATTCCAAAATTGTTGTTTTTGGACGTAATGGAGTTCCAATATCACTATTTTTGGATTCCAATATTGTTGTTATTAGACGCAATGGAGTTCCGATTTTACTATTTTTTATTCCAAATTCCCTATTTTCATATTTCAATTTCACAAAGTTTCATAAGGCTAGCAGAGACCAAGCTCTAAGCTGGTAGTTGCTAAGCTACATAAGACTAACGGCCGCTAAGTTACATAAGGCTATCGACCGTTGAGGAATTTTATAACTAAAAAGGTGGGAATTTTAAATGATTTCACCCAAATTTGAGAATAATGAGTTCCAATATTTTAATTTTTTAATTCCAATATTCTAATTTTACTATAATTAGATTTTAATTTCAATTGGATTTTAAGTTCACTATTTTTGGATTCTAATTTCGATTAGTTACATAAGGATAGTGGCCACTAAGTTACATAAGGCTAGTGTCCACTAAGTTACATAAGATATTATTAGATTCCAATATTTCAATTTTCAGATTCTAATATTTCAATACTTGGATTCAAATAATTCAATTTTCATATTCCAATATTTCAATATTCAAAGTCAAATATTTTATCTTTTTGGATTCTAATATAACACTTTTCATATTCCAACATCTGTAATTTTGGAGTATAGCAAATAATAATATTTAAGGTTTTGGACTTCAAAATTAGTAATATTGGATTCCAATGAAAGCTTAATTTTTTAGTTGCTTAGACTAGAATATGTCCATATTTACTTAAATAAGCATTATAGCTAAAAATTAAAAAACTTGACAAGTATATTAAATTTTTAAAAAATAGTTAAATATAAAATAGGTGATGAGTTCATTAAAATTTAAAAACAACATTTTGAAAAAATTATTTGGCTAAAATAATTTGATGTTAATAAAAAAGATCAAATTAGACAATATTACTTACATACCACTAGTTTTCCAATTTATTCATGGAAATTATGTTTTAATGATCTTTCTCTTTATTAAGTCCCGCTCTCATCATAGGGTGTCATTAATTCCCCATTTTTCCAATAGACATGTATTATAAAATATATTCTAAACTACAAAATGACATAAAAATAAAAAATAGTAGACAATATATTGTTATATTTAAAAATTAAATAATATATCCTGAAAATCCTGAGCATATTCTAGATAATTTTATTATTCAAAAATAATAATTTTACAATAAATAATCACTATCATATAGTAGGGGACCCATATAAGTATTCATTTCTTTGGCATCCCACATTTTTATGCTTCAACAAGAAATTATATTAAGAAATATCAATATATTATTATCTCCTTCATGGGTATTTTGCTAAACAATGCCTTTTAGTATTTGTATAAAAAAATTCATTAATATTTCTAATATGAAACATATTAATGGGTTATTTTATAATATAATTTTATCTGTTTTAAAATTGGCTGACATGCCATTTTTTATTTCAATACATTCTCATAACAATCTAAATTGAATTATCTCTCCAAAAGACAAGAATATCACCTTGTATATAATTCTTTAATCCACATCGCATGTCTTTAGGAATGTTATCTATAAGTGTTTGTTTTTGTGTAGTTCCGACATAGAACATAACTAGAATAAATAATAGAAAAAATACAAACAAAATAAAAGGAAAGCATTTACATGAGTAGGAAGGAAGGGGGGACATGATTGTAGGAGAGAGGGCCTTGTTAGATGTGGAAATCACATGGGCTAGCTTTAATGTCCATTCAACCTATCATTTCACACCACATAGTAATAAGTTCAACTGCCTAATTCGCATGTGCTCTTTGACACAACACATGTGCATCCATAAATGGCCTCAAACCTTTCACTTCCCGTGTTTATTGATACAATCAATTTTTTTGGGATCCAAGGCTTTTACCACTGTGAAACCCAGTTAACATTGCAAATTTAATAGTTTTTGGATAGCTACAGTAATGGTAGCGCATAGGAGACAGGTGTTCCTCATGATACATTCACACTGTTCAATCTAAGTAGTGAGTAGGTCTCCAAACATATCAATTACATTTTCCAGCATCCTCCCATATTGTTTCAAAAACCCAAGGTCTGTAAAAGGGTATGGACATCTAACAAAGCATAATATAGAGGAATTTTTACAGGGTATTGTGGTTGCAGGTGCTTCGATAGATATGTACAAAAATGTGGAAGCTTAGTCAATGTGTGAACTATTAGATAGAATGTCCAAAAATTGTGTCCTTGGGGACAGCAATGATTGCAGGATATGCACAAAATGGATCCGTTGAAATGGCGCTGGGGTTGCTTTTGCTGGGATGTTACAGGAAATATGGTCATTGTTTACTTGAAAATTGGATCATCCGTTGAGAAAACCATCCCTGGGATAGAGAGGACTCATGGGGATGCATTTTCTTCCCGACACAACACAGTCCTAGCCTCATTCTAGTCAAACAATGTTTTGTGAAATCACCTCACCAAATATCACCAAAAAATGCCCATTAGAACTATTATTTGTGCTCCTTGTAATGTTCATCTCTATGCATACCATCTGTATATTGATCGAAATACCTCTTATAATAATTATTGGGGTATACCGTATGTATGAAACTACCTGTGTTCTCCTTTTGTCACTCATTATTTATTATTGTGGGTAACGAGCTCTATTTTGATTCGAACTCAGCATGTATTTCTTGGGCAAGGTTTCCATCCAAATCTCGGCCATGTTAAACACCAAATCACTATACATTCAAAAATCAATTATTTTACTATTTAAAGTTGAGCTATGTATTTGTTTGACTTGAGCTCATGGAGGTATTCATTTGCGTTCAAAACGATTTTGTTTGCATTTGTAGTGCCCACTTCCCTTCGACACCTTTTTTATTATTTTTTTTCGATACTATCATTTGCACTTATGGATATATTATAGTTTTTTATATAGCATGTTAATAGATATTAGAGATACTAAACTATTATTGATTTGATTCTTATATGATGCATATGGACTACTGGGGACATTTGATGTTGATATTGATATACTTTTGACATGGTTATTTACCTATATTTGTGACATGTGACATATTTAGTCATATTGAGTAGATCTTGATAATTGGATTAATGTGATGATTGTTTTGACATGAATGAGATGTGGAATATAAATGTGCTAGAAATTGTAAGTGATATCATGTTTACATAGATGATATTAATTCATATATAGTTGATTTTATATTTATATTGCATATTTGGCATGAATCTTTTAATGCGGCCATGAGGCTGAAGTAGGTATCCTCTATTTTGCAGGTATATTATATTCACAACAACATCGGAGGAGTGGAGACCAATCACATTGGAATTCAAGAAAAAATCAACTAGGGTCACCATGGCAGCATGTAATTGTGTGTGCGTTAGAATTATTTGGTTAGAAGAAAATTGTGACCTAGGGGTCATGTGTTGTTTTGTTTTAATTTCCAATTTAGTATGTTAGTATGTGTTTTCCTTTAGTAATGAAATTTACTTGTTTTATTATTTAAATTTTTGGATATATGTTTTCCCCTTTATTATTCATGGGTTGTAGTGTCTTAATAAAGCTAATTTAAAATTGTCCTAAACTAATTACAGATGTGACTAAAAGGAGATCATTTATTATACTTGATTTACTCTTGGATTTTGTGTTGAGTGATGTGTGTTTGAGTTTTGAGTGTAGCACACTCTACCCTTCATGGGAAACTCCATGTTGGCCTTAGAGGCCAAATTTGGAAGCTTGTTAGACAATTCAAACTTGTCCCACACCTCTTAAATTCCCATGCTAACCCTACCTATGGGTTGGGGGGTCAAATTTAGGCTTTTTTAGGTGTTTTGGGGTGATAAAAAGGTGAAATGTTAATTGCACTTTCTTTCAAATATTTAATTTTGTCATTTGGGGGAGTGGGCTTAGATAGAGTGTGTAAGGTTGTTGTCATTCTTCCAAGCACTTATTAATTGTGCATTGGAATATGAGGTTGACCAAGTGATGTGGAGTGGAGAGGAAATGGGGTGGAATCCTACTTGGAGCCACATCATCCCTCCCTCTCCTTTCTCTATTTATTGAATTCTTGTTGCTTGTTTTGGTGTTGGATGATCATCTTTAGTCTCTTGAATTTTTGGAGAGTGAGAGGATTTTGAGAGAGTTTGTGGATATTTGGAGCTTTGTGGATGCTTGCTTTGTCTTTGGAGGAGCTTGGAACTTCATACCTAGAACAAGATCTACCATGGAGAGGTAGGAGCTTCACCTTAGTTTAAATTGTGTTATTTGTTTTATTGTATGTGTGTATGTTGTGTTCAATGTTTTTTGTCTCTTGGAAATGTTTGTTGGGTGTGGGTAGAATGCCTAAGTTGTGAGTGGGAGGAGACTATGGGGAGTTTTTCTTGTAGGGATGCATAAGAGATCACTTTCTTGTGGAGGGATTTTGGGTTGGGTGCCCCATCTAGTATGAGGAATTCTTGCATTTATTCTTGTTCTTATTTTTGATGGAGCCATAAGAGTTTTGAGGGAGGCATAAGAGTGTATGGAGGTATAATGCTAGGTACTTGAGAGAGGCATAAGAGTTGTCAGGGGAAATTTTGTTTTGCATTGGAGGCTTTTAGGTGGGCACCCATTCCCATTGGGAGGCATAAGTGGCCTCCCCATAGGTCTTACTCTTTTGGCTTTCTTGATAAGCCTTGTGATCTTGTTGCTTTGTTGTTTTCTTCTTGTTGAGTTGTTGTTGTGTTTTATATGTAAATGGAACGAATGTGAAATTATTTGTTAAGTATTGTGGACGCTAGTAGTTTCCATGAGTTGAGATCTTCTCCTATTGTAATGTGGTTGGGGCTTAGGGGCCAATGGAGAAGATGGCTTCTCTTCTCCATTGGGTATCTTGGTTAGGTGGAGAGCGTTGCCTCTCCCTCTATTTTGTTGTGAATCAAGAAAATTCTTAGAGGAGCTACCTTGTTGGCATTTGGAGTTTGGAGTTTTGTTGGTGATCATGTGAAAATTCCTTGTATTTTACCCAGTTAGAGTGGAAGAAATTGTAATAATGTAGTTCATTATTTACTTACATTTTGTATGGTTTCCCACTCCAAGTGGAAGACATTGTAAAGGAAAGTTATATTCAAATAGTTGTTATTGTTATTGTATTGCATGTGGAAGGAAACAAATGAGAAAAGAAAGAAGAAAGAATGTCATAGTAAAGTTAGTTGTGCAAATAGAAAGGAAAGCATTTTCTCTTAGTTGAAATTTTGAATGTATTATGAGAAAAGTAATGCTTGTGTTAAAATATTTAAGTTTTAAAAATGGAAAAGAAAGTTCATTTCATTATAAAGTTTTTTTTATTGCAAATACATAATAAGGAAACAAAAAATAGAAATAGTAATAAGTTGACCTTGTTTACAAAATAACTTTGTATGGAAAAATAAAGTTATTTTAGCCATTTGAATGAATGAACATTGTATTGAAATAAAGAGGAAAATAAATTAGATTATATTGCATTTAGTGATGTCGATTTTTATAACAATAAAGTGACAATGTAAAGTAATAAATTTAAATACATTACTCTTGAAATGGAAAGAACTTAAGTGTTAGTGATCTCTTACTTACAAATAAATCATCTCCTAAAACTCAATTTGCAATTATCTTTTTTTTTTTTGGTTAATGAAGAAGGTTAATTTCTAAGATTGGCTTGTAACTCTCAGGAAATAAATAAATAATTTTTTTAATAAAATTTAAGTACATGATAATACATTAATTATTAATATGTTATTAACAATACTACATTTAATATTTACATTTATATATAGCACATATATAAACAAGGCCATGACATGGCAAATCCTGCTGAAGGTTTTGTTTTTTTGTTGTGCTTCATGTATTTGTTCTATGTTTTTTGCGTGAAAATTTTGCTACATTCTGGAATTGTAGCGACTATTTGAGCAGGTGTAATCAAATATTGCAATCCAAAAATGGTAGTGTATTTGTGAATGTTTATTTTGGATAGGATTTTTTTTTCACATTGGTGTCATGTTGTTTAAGCAATTAGACGAACATATTAGCCAAAATTTGATGCACGACTTCAATTGATTGTTGTGATATATGAATGCGATATGCAGCTTGAGGAAGTTATTAACATCTAGTTTGAGTTTTTATGATTAAAGGGTATTATCGTTTCGAGGAATATAAATTTTTTTAATGAAACATATTGTAAATTTGATGACAAGATTGTCAAGAAGCATAAAGTTTACTTAGTATAGAAGGAGTATTAAATTCTGAAAAAGAAAAGAGGTAACATGAACATTTATGAAAAATGCCAAAAAAAAATTGATTGTACAGGGGTCAATATTAATTTGAGGAAAATGAAAGTGTAATGGTAATGCATGGCAATGTGTTATTAATAGTGGAAAGTGTCCCCTATATAAAATAAAATCTGGAAGACTGTGTTATTCATTGTAAGAACATTTTTGTGGAAGAAAATGGCGAGTTCGTAATCCACACAGAAATGCAAAATGGAAAGAAGGGCATAGTAGCGTTTTGCAATGTGTTTGCTGCAATGGAGTCTAGAACTTTGAAAAAGAGGTTAAATTAAGTATTGAATGTGGATGAGAATGCAAAGAATACATTCTTGATAGAAGCTGAGGAATATAAGAGATGAGATTGGGCTACTGGCATATAAGTGGAACAGGTGGGAATCCTAAATTTTATTTGGGCTTTGGCAAATAAGAGTATATTTTACACGTTCCATACAACTGTGTAATTCAATTTTTAGAAAAGCAAAGATTAATTAACACCGAATTGTTTAAAGGATTACAATTTTTTGTAAAAGGGAAGCAGTCACAAAGGAATAACATCATTACAAAAAACTATTTCGAGAGGAAGCCAGAATGTATGTAACTAGTAGAAATTACATATTTTCATTGTAGTTGTGTTAAAAAGAAATGTGGGTGTTGGCATTATGTATATGTGTATACAATAAATGGATGAACTGGTTTTAAACTGTTGCCTAAACAGAAGACTTTGGGTTTTTTGGCTTAGACAATCCAACACGACTTTTATTGTTTACCATGTTTGCAGCAAGAAACCTAATTTCCTGTGTATGTACACTGCCATTTGTGAGCTACTTTGCATTTTACAACGTCACTTCTGTTTATTCAAACAAAAATAATGGTTGCACCAGCCAAAACCACCAGCCATTGCTCACACCAAAGCAAGCATTGCTTTCGTGTACCAACCAAGATCAATGTTTTTATTTATTTTTAATGTTAAATATTTGGATTTTGTCATATTTCCCCTAGTATGCAGATTTTTGCAGTTGCCAAACAAAGAAAACATTCAATGCTCACGTCTTTTATCTATATTTTATTGAAATCGAAAAATCTATTTTCTGTGTTGTTCCCGACGAAGACGGAACTGGTTGATTCTGCATCATCCACAATACTCTCAATGACTTGACATTACCCTCCTCCACTGATGGTTGTGTCAATTTCTGGATATCAGCATATAATTTAGACTTGGACAGATCCCTAATAGTTTTCCACATGGAGAAGTGTTTATGGGCTTCCTCATTCAGAACAGTCTCAGTACCTAATCAATAAATTTGGATAAGAAGCGAAAGTAACTTATCGTAGGTATTTTATATAACAAGGATGTAATTGCAAATAGCTACAAAATTTATTGTCTGGAAAAAAATTTTATGGAATAATTAATGTTGACTGCCAGAATTTTTAAATGCTTACATTTAATGCTAAGTGTCAGATAATTTCTAATGTTAAAACTATAGGAAATCAAAAATTTCAAAATTCCTGATTTATTTAATCAAAAAATTCTACCATGCCTATAAAATTGTTTCATCCAATCACAAAATTAAATCAATTTTTTTGAAAAATTCAAATAAATATATATTTTTAAAAAACCATATATGAAACATAAGAAATGACACATGGATCCATGTGATTGGTTTGTAAAAATTATGAAAATAGTTTTTTGATGCCTATATATAATGCCAACGGTAGGATAATAACAAAAATTAAAGACGTATTTAACCCATATTTCTACATGAAAAAGACATAAGTAGGAATCTTCTAAATTAAATACTTCATTTTATTTAAAAAATAAAATACCAATTCAAAGTCCACCACATCAAATTAAAAAAAAAAGCCAAAACATTTTCTTCTCCCCTCATCTCCAATGTCCAAAAGAGTCATTGAATATTGGGAAAATAAAATCTATGACTTTCAGAGAAAAGGATTGTAAGTTAACAATATTAGAAATCTATTTAAAAATATATCAATTAGCATTCCAAAATAGAGGAAAGAAGCCCAACTTCCGAGAAGGACGTGATGCATTAATTTGATATGGGTGGGTTTGTAATTAATAAATGTGACAGCACCACTAGCAGGAGTATCAGACCATTATTCAATGCTATTCCTTATCTCTCTTTCCTGTTTACACCATCACACACAGGGTTTACTTACGGTGTTTTCTTTGCTGCTACTGTGATTGTGCCATGACGTTTCTTTTTCTGATTTTCCGCCATTAAAATGACATGGTTATGCTGTGTATTGTGCCATGGATTTGGCTCCGGAGAAATCCCATGAACGGGACAGTTCCCCAGGGTCGTATGAATTCAGATGGGGAGGAGAAGGAGTGGCCTGGCTTGTAGCCGGCATGGAACCAAGGGCCAAGCACATAATCGCCACCTTCATCCCGGCCCTCATAGCCATGGTCACAGTTTTAAGCAGTGCCTTGTTGATCGTAAGTTACTATAAATTCATCTACAAGCACTGCAAGAACTGTCTAAGGCATCACAACAAGGATGTAATTGTAAATAATTACAAAATTTATTGTCTGGCAAAAAACATTATGGAATAATTAATGTTGACTGCTAAAATTTTTAAATGCTTATATTTAATGTTGAGTGTCAGATAATTTCTAATGTTAAAACTATAGGAAATCAAAAATTTCAAAATTCCTAATTTATTTAATCAAAAAATTCTGCCATGCCTATAAAATTGTTTCATCCAATCACAAAATTAAATCAATGTTTTTGAAAAATTCAAATAAATAAATATTTTTAAAAAACCATATATGAAACATAAGAAATGACACATGGATCCATGTGATCGGTTTGTAAAAATTATGAAAATAGTTTTTTGATGCCTATATACACTGCCGATGGCAGAATAATAAATGAAAAGTTATTAAATTTATGAATTTATAAGAAAATGAGTGTAATTTCTTAGTTGACCAAGTTTTAACTTAAAAACAAAAAGAAAGAGAGAAGTATAATATAAAGCAAGATATATACTCCACATATGGTTAGTGCTTTTCTTTAATAAAGTTTATATAAAACTATATAAATTAAATGGAAGAAAGTTTATTGAAAGTTTAAATTTTCAAAAAAAAATGCGTGTAGGTTTGTATAGGCCGTGTCCCCCATCTGAGCAGAAGTTTGGAAATATAAAGGGGGGTGGGTGCGGTAGGCGATCCCACTCCCAAAAGTTTTTAAATTTTTTTTTAAACCCCAAGGAAAAGTAGGGGGGTACCCAATCGGCCAACATGCCACTTGCAATAATAAAACCTCGAGCAAAAACCTATGCATTTTTTAGCATAATGCGGCCTGTACACAACTTATATATATATATATATATATATATATATATATATATATATATATATATGCCTTTTTCGGGTTCAAATTCATGGACAAAAAAGGAAAATAAAAATAAGGTTAAATTTATATATGCATGGACATTTTCATTAAATAATTACAAAATGGATTTAAATGTATATATACACATAGGTTGTGTATATACCTTAAACAAAATGAAAATGCATACTAAGTATAGTTTTACAATGAAATAGGCAAAACCCACAAGCCCATTTGGGCAAATTCAAGGGGATTAAGCAAATAAAATGCATAAATACATTTAAAAACCCTAAGGAGGATATGAATGAAATGAAAATAATGGGACATGTTAATCCCTCCAAAAACTTGTAATGGCCTCCAATGGCTTAGCATTAGAGGCCTTAGCGTTAGATTGCTTTAGCATTAGATTGGCCTCCAAATCCTTCTCCTCTAACCTGCAAAACAAAATAGAAACAATGAGACAAATGAAATGAGAAAGAAGCTTTCATAAGGATGCTTTAGCGTTAGATTTCCTTTTTCCCAATCAAGGGTTGAAATTTAATCCATCCAAGGGATTAGATTCATCCCTACAAAAAGTAGGTGGAGAATGGGTGAGTGGAAGTTACCTTTTAATTTAAATGTTTTAATTTCAAAATATGAGTTGACTTTTTTAAGGGGACACTTTATAGGGTAATGAAGGGTTTATTATTCCAAACCCAACTTTTAATATAGGACCTTGCTAATTGTTTGAACATGGTAGAAATTAAATAACCTTAGTTTTTAATTTCATTGGCCACCTTTACCCTTGACACCCAATGGGGGAGTGTTCAACTTTAGTAGGAATTAGTTTATTATTTAAATAATCCTTAGGGAGATTTAACCTACCTAATCAAATCGTGTATTATAGTTTAATGTAGATTTTAAATACTATGTTATCATGGAACATATTTTTCATTTGGGTCATCACCTTAGAGACCTGATTGTGGTAATTTTCACTTTCGAAAACATTTTGGGCATGCTTTTTAAAAAAATAAAAAATTATTCCATAATTTTTCTAACTAAACCTAGGTTGTTCTTGAGTGTCGTGTGGGCATTTTAACGGGCGTTACAACATTGACTAGCCATATCGAGATCTAGATTGTTGTGCTACTAGTTTAGAGCTCATTTTTTTGACCTTGGTTGCCATATTTATTATGCACTCTCACTACCTTGTTACCTGAGCTCATTTTGACGATTCAAGATATTTGTTACAAAGGTATGCGGAACAGCTATGAGTGAAGATGGATAAGATTTTTGAATACGTGCAACCATTTTACGAAATGCCTAAATATGACACAAAATTGAGTCCCAAAATTGTGACCGGATACATTCCTCCAGGAATGTTTCATCTACCTTCATCTTTTATAATTCTTATTCTTTAGTTTATCATTTAAAATGAAATAAAATTTCAAACCGTACAATTATCACGCATTCGATTGTTTTCAATAAACTTGTTTTCAAGACAATAAGACGTCATATCATAACTTACACAATCCAAATATTCCTTGGTAGAAAACCATGAACTCAAATAGTCATTTTGAGATGATTTATCAAAATTCTTGACAAAACTAGGTTGCTACAATACCCCTTTTTATTGATAGGTTGAAGTTGAGGTTCATGTAAATATTTTGACCATTCCCTTGTTAAAACCAATAAATCACAATTTTTGGAGACTCGCAAAAAAACCTTCATAACTCTGGAAAGGAGATATTAATTTTCTACGTGTACTTTGTTATGTGAGGAGTCACTTCAATCCTTGGGATCGAGATCGATTGATCATCTATAGGAAGATGCTAAAAGTGAAAAGTTGGGTTTCTTTTCGGCTCGCCGTTTGAACCTTGAACAACAAAACACTTATTTACCTTCTTAAATCTCTAGTACTTTTACTAGAAAATTTCCTATAACCATCACTTTGTGGGAAAAAAAAACTTTTAGATAATTTAGCAAGGGTTTTTTGTAGGGCTTTGGTCATAGTTTGAGTAGGTCAAACATGACCAATTACGACCAGTGGCTCGGAAAACTCATCATCATTTGCAACCCGTTTACCGATTCTTAGTTCTGTCAACTCTAACGTATTGTTTGTATATATGAGGGAATGTAGGAATAGTCTCAGGGAGATTCCAACCATCAAAGGTAGTTTTCGGATAAGCTTTTTTTAGCCCTCATGATAAAATTGGTTGTTGTAACTACCCAAATTATGACCGTGGCCTCAGAAAACTAGCCGCCAATTGTAAATTATTCTTCAGTTTCAAATTTCGTCAGTTACTGGGAAATCTTGGTATATAGGTGGACACATACAAAATTTCCCGCCATAAATTTTCGTATCGGAAGATAGTTTTTGAATGCACTCTCTTAGCCTCCAAGCCTAAAATGATTTTTTTTTGCAACTAGCAAGAAAAATTGAAAAGAAAATTGTAGGACCCCCGTTGGGTTACCAAACCTCCATGAAAACTTTTTTACACTTGTAAATTAATGTTTGAAACTCTACCATGTGACTTGTGTGAAATTAAACTTTTGACAGAATAGTGTTTCTCTCTCTTCCTATCTCTTTCTCTTTCCTTAGTTAAGAAATGAGGTGAAATCAAATGAAATCAATACATGTCTCTAACCATCTCATTTTGAATGAAAATTATTCATATTATGTAAATAAAAATTAAAAACCGTTAATTATTATAGATCTAGGTGGATTCCATGCCAGCGATTTATTGTTGATTTCATGCTCACATGGTTTTACAAGATGCAAGAAAGTTGGCGAAAAGACGTGGTGTAAATCATTGGTTATTATTGTAATTCATATAGGTTATTATATATATATATATATATATATATATATATATATATATATATATACATATATACATATATATACATATACATATACATATACATATACATATACATATATATATATATATATGTATATATGTATGTATGTATGTATGTATGTATGTATAACATATTTCCATGTTATAGAAAACTTTATATTTGGTAATATGTATGAGATGCTAGTTTCAAGGATGCCTTGGGAAATGTGCATTTAACTATAGATGTTTTTATCCCAAGTCTTAGATTGAAAAATTTGGATAATTTGTTAAGTGAAATTGAACTTAAAAACTTATTGTGCAATTCGATTGTGTAATTGATGATAAAATAATTGGCATGTTGTGTTTATTACCTTGAAATTTTAGTCAATAGAACTAAACAAAATAGTCAACCCTAGTATAAAACTCGTGTATAACTACCCTTCATGTGTTAGTTCTGTAGTATAGAAAATTGATACCTTAAAATGAACTTTTCACTCAATGGCACCTCCTAGTTTAGGTAAATAAGAGCCCAAGTTTTAGTTGTCATTATATCCTATATGTTTAGCGGCATCATCGTGAATCCGACGAATAGGAACGATGTGGTCAAGCATTATCTAGAGTATGTGGTTCTCTTCTAGGATTTGTAATTGTGTTTGTAGCAAAGAGAATGTGTTCTCATAACATAGTATTCCTTGGGAACCAAAATTAATCTTAGTGTAAAATACTTTTTGAATGACATGCATGTTGAGTGGCGAAGACCACCAACTAACCTTGATTGCCATCATGAAGGGTTGGGATTATAATTGAACTTGGTACTCAATCTCTTTTATCATTGGGCTTAACGGTGTTATTCTAAGGGTTAATTGTGAAACTTAACAAAAATTTTAAAAGGGTAATTAAATCAAGTTAAGCAAAACCATTTTTAAGATGAATAAAAATTATTCGAGTAGGTCCTATGTTTTAGATACCTTCCTATGTTATAGATAACTATATGTGAAAATACTAGTGTTAATCCCTTTAACCCCCTTTCAAACAATAGTATCAGCTTGACTAGAAGTTTAGAATGTACCTAGAGTTACAAGATGATTTGTGATATAAGTGTGTATAATAACTCTAGTTGTGACCTTAGTAAGGTGTGTAAAATTCATAATTGAATGTTTCTTAGAACACACATCCAATACTTAATTGTCCAGGAATCCAACCTTGGTTGATTTTGAATCATAATCCTTAGGACCTTGATGACTGAGCATCTAAATAAAGAATATAGGATACATGGTTAGTTGTAATTACTTAAAACTTTAATCGCGTAACCTTAGTAATTGAATGCTAATATGAAATGAATGTGTAATATATTCAGTATTGAACAATAAACCTCATTGATTTGATGTGAACCTTCCTTATGGAAACTAATATAAATTATAGAACCAAACAAATGTGAAACTTAAAATACAACCCCTTCAAATAAACACCAAAGGCTAATGTGGAAGTATATGTTTTTATTAACAATCAAGCCATATCTTTCTATTGTGATAGAGGAAACAAGCAAAATTAGAGTGAGTAACTACAAGTGAACTGTTAATTAAAGTAAGGATAAAATAGTATAGTTTAAGAAGAATGAAGGACCACACGATAAGTGGTTTTCAATAATTAAGGATAATAATGAAATATAGAGGTAATGAAATTATAAACTAGAAACATGTGGCATCTTCGATGGTATCCTTGTGTGTAAATGAATATCCTATTAGCGAATGAATTATTTAAAAAAGAAATTGAAAAAAGGTAGTTGATCCTCATTTAATGGGATACATTCTAAGTTAGATGTTAAACTATGTTAAGGGAATCTAGGAAAATAATTTATTTATTTTTTTAAATGTAGGACTCTCACATTTTGAGCCTTCCTAGAACTTATGTTAAAGATTAAAACATAATCTCAATAAATTTGTAATCCTAAAAATATCGTGTTGTGGGAAGACCCAATCTATAAGTTTATATTGTTATTGAATTGTTATGTTGTGTCTTGTCATTAGTTTAAAAAAAAGGGTGGCCTTGATTTGCGTCACGTGTTTTCATTTTGCATTTGTGGGTTAGTGTTTGTGCAAGTAGATCATGTGTTTGTTATGTTTGTGGAGCCTGTTTTCATGTTAGAGTTTGGTACACCTTCCATGTGTTACACTCAGATACTTTTATGGTGGTCCTACTCGCCGGTGAACGGGTCAAGGGGGTTCGGGGGCGAAGCCCCTAAAGTAAATTTTCATGGGTGGTTTATTAACCTATGGGTAATGGGTAACCGTTATGGGCTGTTTTTTGGGCCCTTGGCTTTTCGGTTTCCATTGTTTTGTAAAACCACCTCTTTGGCTACCTATTGATGTACTTATAAATAGATGGACATATAATAGGATAGATATCAATGTGTATTGTGAAGGTGATTAGTGTGTGTGAATTCAAGTGTGAATTTGGGAAGGTTTGTTGAGCGCAGACTCCAAAAAAGATCTTATTATTGTAATTGTGAAGACTATTGGCTTGTAATAAAATATGAGCAAGTGTTCTTGATGGATGTAGCCCACATTGGGTGAACCATGTTAAATATTGTCTTCGTGTTGTGCATATTTCAGTTCTATAATTCTATTCATACTTCTTATTATTGCGATTCTGAGGAGTTAATCTGCATTAGATTCTATTAATTCCTAACAATTGGTATCAAAGCTTTGGTTGTGTTTGCTGAAGTGTTGAATCATAGGAAGGGTTATTAGCTTGAGTGGGAGCTATGGCAGATGAGGCAAGCTCAAGGGTTGAGAAGTTCAATGGGAAGAAATTTGGTTTGTGGAAGATGCAAATGGAGGATTACTTATATCAGAAGGACCTTCATGTTCCTTTGGCTGGAAAAGTAAAGAAACTGACAGCCATGTCAGATGAGGATTGGGAGTTTCTAGATAGAAAGGTGCTCGGGGAAATTCAGTTATGCCTTGCATCTTCGGTTGCTTTCAAAATATCATAGGAGAAGACCACGATAAGGTCTCATGAGTGCGTTGGGGAAGTTTTATCAAAAACCCTCTACCTCTAATAAAATATTTTTGATGAAAAAGTTATTTAATATGAAGATGTCTGAAAACGGTTTTTTTGCTAATCATTTGAATGAATTTAATATGGTTGTGAGTATGTTAAACTCGGTAAAAATTGACTTTGATGATGAGGTCAAGGCTTTGTTGATTTTTTGCTCCTTACCAGACAACTGGGACAACTTGGTTATGGATGTAAGTAATTCAGTCTCTAATAACTCAAAGCTGAAGTTTGAGGATGTAATAGGTGTGATCCTATGGGAGGAAATACGAAGGAAGAGCACCAAAGATTCGTCTACTTTTGGAAATGCTTTGACGGTGGATATCAAAGGGAGACAAAAGAATAGAGGAAAAGGTAATCGTGGGAAGTCGAATGATAGCGGAAGGTCAAAGTCCAAGCGTAAGTTAGAATTTTGGCACTGTGGGAAGGTTGGTCATGCTAAGAAAGATTGCTGGGCTCTTCGGGATAAGAAGAACAAGAAGGAGGAAACTAAAGAGGTAAATTTGGCAGCAGGTGATGTTTGTCAAGATGACTTATATTATTTCTTTAGATAATATTGTTGAATCTTGGGTGTTAGATTTAGGGGCTTCTTTCCATACCACCCCCACATAGACATTACTTTACTGATTTTGTTTAAGGTGATTTTGGACATGTATATCTTGGTGATGATGAACCATGCAGCATAGTAGGGAAAGGTTGTGTTCATGTGAAAATGTCAGGCATGTGCCTAAGTTGAGGTGGAACTTGATATGCCTAAGCTTAAGGATGTCAGGCATGTGCCTAAGTTGAGGTGGAACTTGATATGCCTAAGTTGAGGATGTCAGGCCTGTGCCTAAGTTGAGGTGGAACTTGATATCAGTAGGACAGCTAGGAAGTGATGGCTGTACGGTCAGTTTTATAGTGGATTATTGGAAGGTTACCAAGGGAGCTTTTGTGGTTGTACAGGAGGTAAGAAAACTAGTACTTTTTATTTAACCAATGGTGCTGATTATTGTAATTTAGTTGCTACAGATGGAGATGCAACTTTATGGCACTAGAGACTCAGTCATATGAGTCAGGGAATGCAAATTATAAAGGACAGGTTGCCCAAATTAAATGAGTTAGATTTGGACTTCTGTGAGGACTGTGTTTATGAGAAACATAAGTGGGTGGGATTCCTCAAGGTTGGACCTACCAGTCCAAGGAGGATAAGTTAGAGTTAGTGCATACAGATGTATGGGGGCCAGCTAAGGTAAACTCTATTGGTGGTTCATGTTATTACATCACTTTCATTGATGATGCAACTAGAAAATTTTGGATATATTGCATTAGAAAGAAATCTGATATATTTGAAACTTTCAAAAGATGGAAAGCCTTGGTTGAGAATGAAACAGGTCTCAAGTTGAAATGTCTTAGGTCGGATAATGGAGGGGAATATTGTAGTAATGAATTTCTTGATTATTGTTCGGTAAATGGGATCCGTAGGTAGAGAATGGTTCCAAATACTCCACAGGAAAATGGAGTGTCAGAGAGAATGAATATGACAATCATGGAGCATGCTAGGTACATGAGGTTACATGCGGGGTTACCACTCATGTTTTGGGAAGAAGCGGTAAGAACACCTGTTTATCTTATTAACAGAGGACCCTCTATGGCTTTGGATGGAGGCATACCTGAGGAGGCTTGGTCTGGTAAGAAAATTGATTACTCTTTTCTTAGAGTATTTGGAAGTGAGATATTTTTTCACATTGATAAAGATGATAGGACCAAGTTAGAGGCTAAGTATGAGAAATGCACCTTTGTTGGATATGGTGAAGATGAATTTGGTTTCCGTGTTTAAAGTCTTAAAGACAAGAAAATATTTTGGTCTATAGATATTGTATTTAATGAAAAAGTCATGTATAAAGATCAGTTGTAGGAACAAAAAGAGGAATCAAAGAAAGAATACACCAAGGGGCCAGTTTAGGTACCTCATGTTTTGGCACAACCAGTTTAGGTACGTACTCATCAGGAACCCCAAACTCCTGAGGTAATAAGGTCTTCTAGGGTAAGAAGGGAACTTTAACGATTTACTCCATCTTTGGATTATTTATTGCTCACTGATAGTGGAGAGCCAAAGTGATTTGAGGAAGCATTGCATGTGGATGACAGGAAGAAGTGGGAGTAGGACATGGATGAAGAGCATAGATCTCTTATGGAAAACTAGACTTGGGATCTAGTGGAGCTACCCGAGGGCAAGAGAGCATTGCAGAACAAGTGGGCGTATAGAATCAAAGAGGAATATGGAGGCATGAAATGATACAATTCCCGGTTGGTGGTCAAAGGATTTACACAGAACAAAGGTATAGAATTTGATGAAAATTTTTCTCTGGTTGTTAAAATGACTTCTATTAGGACTGTTCTTGGTTTAGTTATAGTAGAAGACCCGCACTTAGAGCAGTTGGATGTGAAGAATGCATTCCTTCATGGTGAGTTGGAGGAGGAATTTTATATGCAGCAACCATAGGGTTATGAGGTTAAAGGGAAGGAGAGGTTTGTGTGCAAATTAAAGAAGAGATTGTATGGCCTGAAACAAGCTCCATGACAGTGGTACATAAAGTTTGACAGTTTTATGCAGGAGCAGGGTTACTCCAGGTGTCACTCAGACCATTACGTGTACATCAAGAATTTTCTTGATTGTAGTTACATTATTTTGTGCCTATATGTGGATGATATTCTTGTTGTGGGGAAGAACATGTAGGAAATAGAGGTACTCAAGAAGCAACTAGGTGACTCCTTTGCTATGAAGGATTTGGGGGCAGAAAAACAAATCCTTGGTATGAGAATAACTCGGAATAGGAAGGAGTGGAAACTAACTTTATCTCAAGAAGAGTACATAAAGAAGGTCTTGGAGAGGTTTAGTATGCAAGATGCTAAACCAGTTGGGACTCCTTTGGCAGGTCACTTCAAGTTATCAAAGGAGCAGTGTCCCAAGACTGAGGAGTAGAGATTCAATATGTTCAAGGTACCTTACTCATCAAAAATTGGCATTTTGATGTATGCTATGGTATGCACTAGGCCAAATATTGCCCATGCAGTGGGAGTAGTGAGTAGGTTTATGAGTGATCCAGGAAATGAGCACTGGTAGACAGTAAAGTGGATACTTCAATATTTGAGAGGGACCATGGGTACTGTTTTGTGTTATAGTGGATCAGACACTACTTTGTGTGGATATGTTGACTCAGATATGGCTGGAGATTTGTACAACAGGAGGATCACAACAGATTATGTATTTACTGTAGGTGATACAACAGTGAGCTGGATTTCATGGTTACAGAAGGTTGTGGCTTTGTCAACCACTGAGGCTGAGTATGTTACTGCTACAGAAGCTAGCAAGGAGATGATTTGGCTACAACAATTACTTGATGAGTTGGGGCATAAGAAGGAAGTTGGAAAGCTATATAGTGATAGTCAGAGTGTTATTCACTTAGCTAAGAACTCTTCTTTCCATTCTAGGACAAAGCATATACAGTTGAGATATCACTTCATCAGGATAGCTTTGGAGGAAGATAAGTTGAAGTTGGAGAAGATTCATACTAGTTAGAATCCTACAGACATGATGACCAAGGTGGTCACAAGGGATAAAATAAATCTATCTTTAGCTTTGGTTGGATTTCACAGATGACAATCAAGGGTTGAGAAGCTTGCTTAGTGGAAATCAGTCTCCAAGTGGGAGATTGTTATGTTTGTGGAGCCTGTTTTAATGTTAGAGTTTGGTACACCTTCCATGTGTTACACTCAGATACTTTTATGGCGGTCCTGCTCACCGGTGAGTGGGTCAAGAGGGTTCGGGGGTGAATACCCCAAAGAAGATTTTCATGGGTGGTTTATTAACCCATGGGTAATGGGTAACCATTATGGGCTATTTTTGGGCCCTTGGCTTTTCGATTTCCATTGTTTTGTAAAATTGCCTCTTTGGCTACCTATTGATGTACTTATAAATATATGGACATACAATAGGATATATATCATTGTGTTTTGTGAAGGTGAATAGTGTGTGTGAATTCAAGTGCAAATTCGGGAGGGTTTGTTGAGCGCAGCTCCAAACAAGATCTGATTATTGTAATTGTGAAGACTATTGGCTTGTAATAAAATCTGAGCAAGTGTTCTTGGTGGATGTAGCCCACATTGGGTGAACCACGTTAAATATTATCTTCATGTTGTGCATATTTCATTTTTGTAATTCTATTCATACTTCTTATTATTACGATTCTGAGGAATTATTCTGCATTAGATTCTATTAATTCCTAACAGTGTTGTGTGTTGTTATAAGTGATCCCATGTAGTGTCGTGTGAACTATAATTCTAGTCATATTGTATATATATATATATGTATATATATATATGTGTGTGTGTGTGTGTGTGTGTGTGTGTATATATATATATGTATGTATGTATATATATATATATATATATTCTGGTAGTTTTACTATTCTAATTGTGTGTGAAAAGTGTGGGCATTACATTTGGTATCAGATAAGAGTTTCATGCTCTCAAACCTCTTGGATAGATTGGAGTTGTGACTATTTTGCATGGTGGTGGTGCAGATCGGAAGAGTAATGTGATATAAGTGTGATATTAACAATGTCGTAATTATGGTATTATGAACGCACATTTTGTGTATGTCACTTAGTGTGTAACTGTTGTCATGTGCTGGAGATGGTAGTATCCTATCTCCTTTTCATGGATTCAATGAGAAATTTGTGTGTGATGTACCACATTTTTTTTTGATAGTAATGTTATTGTGTATTATAGAGTTTTGGAGCATTTTGGCATTTTGTGATATGTAGGTGTATTGATGTGTTGTATGATAAGATTCGTGTATAGTGAATTGGATTATATTGTGATGTCATCACTGTATTGTGATGAATCGTGTGCATCACCATCTTGTATTGCAATTGACTATATGTTGTAATGTTAGACATTGTGTTCATCGTAAGTATAATTCGTATAATATGTGATGGTTCAAAATGTGATTTAGGGGCATATGGTGATCGTATGATCCCTATTGTGTGGTTCTTACACTTTGGGTACAATATGTGGTAATGTGATGTATTGTAACCCATGAATGTAATGATTGTGATATACCCTGTATATGTACCATGTGTAAGATGCAATGGTTCATGTGCATGAACCACCATTTTGTTAGTGATCTAGTTACGTGTTATTTTGTGAACCTTACACTAACTGAACCTAAGGTAAATTGGTAAAAGTGTATGTTTAGAGTGAGGAAATGTGTACCATTCTCTAGTCACTAGAGCTAACCCTAGGCTCAGTATATGGTGACATTTACTCCTTTATCTCTCCTTATATGGTTATCATATGGATTCAACCTAAGTATAGGTATGAATATGTTGAGCCTTGTCAAAGTGGTGACAGGATGATTTAGACATAGATGATGATAGTTGTATTATTTGATATGTTATTTTACAAGCTGAGACTCGATGTACAAGTTCTTGCAACTCGTTGAGTACCCAACTTGGTGGCCGTATCAGGCCACATAGTTATTGTAATGTGTTATTCCTATATATGTATTTTATTCATAAATTTAACCTTTTTTTATTTTCTTGCAAGTAAGAGTAGTTTTCTTGATTGACGTGTTCTTATATTTTGGGAATTTTCTTGGTTGTTGTACTAACGTGCAAAATATTTCACTAACTATGGCTATTCAACCATTTTCTTTTCTTAGATTTAAATTTTCTTTTAATTTTGATAAGATTTATAACCTAGCCCAAGGCTTGAGATTTTTGCCACTTTGCATTTGAAGTAGATTTTCATGTTAGTTCTAATGTTGGAATGTGTGAAATAGGGTCATGGGATTCACCATGGAGTGGTGGAATGTATGGACCCACTTCTTTGTATGGAGGTACACCCCAAGGAGTTTACAGATAACTAGCAGGTTGCCGAACCATGAGTTATTATGTCACTTGGGTTAGGGTTGCCAACCTCTTTTGTTGAGGTAAAAGGAAAAATTTGTCTTTATGTTATTGCTTGAGGGAGGCATAAGAGACTTTAGGGATGGATAAGATATTTGTGTGTGTGTGTGTGTGTGTGTGTGTGTGTGATTGATGCTTGAGAGGTATATGGAGTTGTTTTTTGATGCTTTGGGAGGTATATGGAGTTGTTTTGTGATGATTTTGGAGGTATCTGGAGTTGTTTTGTGATGCTTCAAGAGCTATATGAAGTTGTTTTGTGATGCTTTGGGAGGTATAGGTAGTTTCTTTTTTATGCTTTGGGAAGTATATGGAGTTGTATTGTGATGCTTTGTGAGGTATATGGAGTTGTTTGTGATGTTTTTGGAGCTGTATGTAGTTTTTGTTATGATTTAGGTGTACTCTTATAAGTATGGTTTACATTTTGTGATGTTGTTGCCATCTTGAACCTATATAGAAAAAGTTGTGGTTTTGAGTTATGCGAAACCTTTGTATGTGCATTGTTTGGAATTCCATGTTGTTGTAGCCTGCTTATGTTATGAGTTCTATTGTGTTGGTTGCATTTTTTATAAGTATTGTGTTGTGAGGGATATATATGTTCTTCCATGGTTTGGTTGAGTTCTTGTGATGTGATATAGTTGTGAAAGTACATATCATTGTCTTATGAACCATTAGTGTTGGTTTTGGCCATGTGTGGTATTGTGATGTCAGTTGTTGTTGGGCACCCACAAAAATAAATAAACTATAATATTAAACCAATGAAACATTAATAGCTTGAGATTAATAAATACCATTAAGGGAAAAGAGTAATTAGGTAATAATGTAAGCTGAAAACTACCAATCTTATCAGAACATTAAGAAACTATCAAACCTTTCCCTCTTCCATGTGGTTGCAGTTTTACAATTAATATATTTTTTTGCTAGTGTCATGAGTCACTAATTGTTCCTCCTTGCTTTGATTACCCTCTTCTAACCTTGGCTTTGTGTCCCGTTAAGGATAATGATCTTATTATGAGAGGGGAATATAGTGCAGACATAAAACATAAGTGGAATAAATAAGAAAACTAATTTTTTTTTAAAAAGCAAGAATTTGTTTGAGTAGGTGGGAAGGGGCGGCGTGATTGGAGGAGAGAGGGCCTAGTTTGATGTGGATAGGGCATTGGATGCCTTTAATGTCCATTCAACCTTTCATTTCCCACTAGATAGTAATAAGTTCAACTACCCAAGTCATATGGGCTCTTTGACACAACACATGGGCATCCATAAATGGCCTTAGACCTACCACTTCCTGTGTTTATTGATATAAGAACTTTGTTTTCAATCCAATATTTTTACCACTATGAAACCCAGTTAACATTGCAAATTTAGCAGTTTTTTGGATAGCTACAACAATGGTAGTGCATAAGAGATAAGGGTCCTTCATGATAAAATCACATTGTTCCACCTAAGAAGCAAACAAGGTCTCCAACCAGATCAGTTACATTTAATAGCATCCTTCCCAGCCTGTTCAAAAAAAACCCGAGCTCTGTAACAGGGTATGGACATCCAACAAAGCATAAGATAGAGGAATTTTTACAAGGTGTTGTGATTGTAGGTGCTCCAGTAGATATGTACACAAATGTGGAAGCTTATTCAATGTATGAACTTTTTAAAATAATGTCCAAAAAATGTGGCCTCATGGACATCATTAACTGTAGGATATGCACAAAATGGACCCATTGTAATGGCCTTGGGACCACTTTTGCTGGGTTGTTATAGGAAATATGGTCATTGTTTACTTGAAAATCAGCTCATCCATTGAGAAAAGTATACTTTGGATAGAGAGGACTCGTGAAGATGCATTTTCTTCCCGACATGACACAGTCCCAACCTCATTCAAGTTAAATCATTGTTTTGTGAAATCTCCTCACCAAATTTCACGAAACAATGCCCATTACAACTAATGTTTGTGCTCCCTATAACATCTTTATGTATACCATCTAACATATTCATCTCGAATACCTCCTATGATAATTTTCTGGGGGATGTCTGTATGTATGGATCTCACTTGTCTTCTCCTTTTTTTGCTTGAGGATTTATTATTTTTGGTAGTGAGCTCAATTTTGATTCGAGATCAACATGTATTTCTTGGGCATGGTTTCCATGCAAAGCTTGGCCATGTTAAACACCAACTTGCTATACATTCAAAACTTGAATATTTAAATATTTAAATTTGAGCTTTACATTTTATCTTAATCAAGGTCATGGAGGTATTCACTTGGGCTCAAAACTGTTTTTTTTGCTTTGACTAGCCATATCAAAATCTAAATCGGTCATTGGGCTACTCAGTTTGGAGATCGTTTGTTTGAGCTTAGTTACTATATTTATTATGCACTTTCACTGAAATTTCTACCCGAGCTCATTTTGATGATTAAATATCTTTGTTAAAAAGGTATTCTAAGTAGATGTTAATGAACATGGATAAGGGTTTTGAATGCGATCAAACCAATTCTATGAAATACCTAGCTATGTCACGTAGAGATTGAGTTCCACAATTTTAACTAGATTCATTCCTCTAGGAATGGTTCATCTCTCCTCATATTTCATAATTCTTATTCTTTATTTTTTCATTTGTAACGAAATAAAATTTCAAATCGTAGGATTATCATGCATTTTATTGTTTTAGGTAAATTTTTTAACAAGACAATAAGACAACATATCATAACTTACACAATCCAAGTATTCCTTGGTAGACAACCATGAAATCAAACCCTCATTGTGAGATTATCTAAAAAAAATTCTAACAAAACTAGGTTGTTACAATATGCATGTTTATTGACATAGGTTGAAGTTAAGGTCCCTATAAATATGTTGATTGTTCCCTTGTTAAATACCAATAAATCACGATTTTTTGGAGACTCGCAAAATAACCTTTGTAACTCTGGAAAGGAGATGTTAAGTTTCCTATGTGTACCATGTTATGTGAGGATTCACTAAAATCCCTACGATCAACCTTGTTTGATCATATATGATCCTTTTTAACTCACTTTCTAGGAGCCCTATTACACTAGTTTGGTACAGCTGTAGGAAGTTGCTAAAAGTGAAAAGTTTGGATTCTGTGTTGGCATCTCTCCATTTGAACCTTGAACAACGAAAAGCATTAATCAACCTTTGTAAACCATCTAGTAAATTTTACTTGACAATTTCCTAGAACCATCAGTTTGGGGGAAAAGGTTATTCTAGATAGTTTCACAAGGGCATTTTGTAGGGTTCCGGTCATAGTTTCACTAGGTCAAACTAGATCAATTATGACCGGTGGCTCTTGAAAACTCATTGTCGTTTGTAATATGTTTTTCATCTCTCAATTCTGTTAAATCCAAGGTATTCTCTGTATATAAGAGGGAATGTGTAAATCATCTCATGGATATTCAAACCATCAATGTCAGTTTTCATATGAGGTTTCTTAACCCTAAAGCATAAAATTGGTGGTTGTTGCAACTAGCCCAATTATGACCGGTGGGTCCCAAAAAACTAGTCGCCAATCATAAACCATTAATCAGTTCTGAATTCTATCATTTCTTGTGAATTATTGGTATATAATTGTGCACATAGAAATTCACCATTCATGAATTTACTTATTAGAAGACATTTTTTGAAGGCACTGTCTTAGCCTCTGAGCGTAAATTGAACGTATTTTGCAACTAGCAGGAAAACATTAAAAGAAAGTTGTAAGACCCCTGTCAGATTACTAAACCATTGTGGAAACTTTTTGACACTTGTAAATAAATTTTTGAAACTCTATCATGTGAATTTTGTGAAATTTTAACTTTTGGCAAAATAGTGTTTCTCTCTCTCTTTGTATCTCTTTCTCTCTCTTTGGTTAAGAAATGAGGTGTACTAAAATAAAATCAATACATGTCTGTAACCCTCTCCTTTCGAATTAAAATTAAAATTATTATGAAAATAGAAACTTAAAACATTAATTATACTAGTTCTAGGTGGATGCCATGCCTATGATTTATCGTTGATTTCATGCTCACATGGTTTTGTGGGATGGAAGAAAGATGCCAAAAAGACATGGTGTAATTCATTTTTTATTATTGTAACTCATATAGTTTATTATAGAATGTATATATCTATAACATATGTCCATGTTATAGAAAAATTTATATTTGAAATTTTGTAATAGGATTGAGATGCTAGTTTCAGAGATGCCTTCGGAAATGTGCATTTAACTATAGATGTTATTTTCATCCCAAGTCTTGTATTGTAAAATTTGGATATTGTGTTAAGTGAAATTACACTTAATAGTGTATAGTGCAATTTCATTGTGTAATTAATGATCAAATAATTACCGTGTTGTGTTTATTACCTTGAAAATTTAGTAAAGAGAAGTAAACGAAATAGTTAACCCTGGTATAAAACTCGTGTATAACTACGCTTCATGTGTTAATCCTTTAGTATAGAAAAATGAGACCTTTGAATGAAATTTTCACTTGATGGAACCTCCTAGTTTAGGTAAATAAAATCCCAAGTTTGATTTTTCATTATAGCCTAGATATGCTTAGAGGCATCGTCATGAACTCGATGAATAGGAATGATGTGGTCAAACATTATCTATAGTATGTGGTTTCCTTCTAGGATTTGTAATCATGTTTGTAGTAAGGAGAATGTGCTCTCCTAAGGTAGCACTCCTTGGGAACCAATATTAATCTTAGTGTAAAATCCTCTTTGACTAACATGCATGTTGAGTGGCAAAGACCACCAACTAACCTTGACAGCCATCCTGAAGGGTTGGGATTACAATTGAACTCAATACTCAATCTCTTATATCATTTGGCTTAATGGTGTTATACTAAGGGTAAATTGTGAAACTTAACAACAATGTTAAAAGTGTAATTAAATCAAGTTTAGTGAAACCATTTTTAATATGAATACAAATGATTCAAATAGGTACTATATTTTAGATACTTACATGTGAGAATACTAGTATGAATCCCTTTAACCCCCTCTCAAACAATAGTGTCAACTTTACTAGAAGTATCGAATATACCTAGAGTTACGAGACGATTTTGGAGATAAGGGTGTATAATAACTCTACTTGTGACCTTAGTAAGGTGTGTAAAATTCATAATTGAATGTTCCCTGGAACACTCACCTAATACTTAATTGTATAGGAATTCAACCTTGGTTGAATGTGAATCATACTCCTTAGGAACTTGATGACTGATAATTTAAATGAATAAGATATGATACATGGTTATTTGTAATTAATTAAAACTTGAATCAAGTAACCTTAGTAATTGAATGCTAATATGAAAAGAACGTGTAATCTATTCACTCTTGAACTAATAAACCTCATTGGTTTCATTTGAACCTTCATTTTTTAAACAAAGATAAATTGTAGAGCCAAAAAAACGTGCAACTTAAAAGACAAACCCTTAGAACAAACAACAAAGGCTAGTGTTGAAGTATAAGTTTCTATCAACAATCAGGCCATATCTTTCTATTGCGATAGGGTAAACAAGCAAAATTATAGTGAGTAACTACAAGTGAAATGTTAAGTAAAGTAAGGATAACATATTATAGTTTAAGAAGAATGAAGGACTGCATTATACTTGTGAATTTCAACAATTAAGGACAATAAATAAAGATATAGGTAATGAAATTGTAAACTAGAAATGTGTGGTGTCGTGGATGTTAGCCTTGTGTGTAAATGAATATCCTTTTAACTAAATAGTGATTTTAAAAATTAATTGAAATAAGGTAGATGATCCTCATTTAATGGGATACATTATAAGTTAGATTTTAAACTATGTTAAGGGAATCTAGAAAAAAAATTAAAAATATAGGATTCTCACATTTTTAGCCTTCCTAGAACTTATGTTAAAGATTAAAACATGGTTTCAATAAATTTGTAATCCTGAAAATATCGTGTTGTGGGAAGGCCTTATCTATAAACTGATACTGTCGATGAATCGTTATGTTGTGTCTTTTCATTAGTTAAAAAAAAGGGTGGCCTTGATGTGTGTCATGTGTTTTCATGTTGCCTATGTGGGTTAGTGTTTGTGCAAGCAAATAATGTGTTGCGCATTATTATAAGTGATCCCTTATAGTCTCGTGTGAAGTACAATGTAAGTCAAATATATATATATATATATATATAGTATTCCATTATTTTTACTATTGTAATTGTTTGTGTAAAGTGTGGGCATTACATTTTGGCACAAGAGATATAGGTAGGGGTTGGAAAATCATCTATAGACACATCTATTTCCATAGGAATATCAATGAAAGTGTTTTTGGTAGGAACATATAAGGATTTTTCATCACTTGGAACAAATATTCCAAATGATTTTTTTATAGGGGGAGATGTGTCTCATGATGTCATTGAAGTGAAATTATATACGATGGAAGGGTAGAAAACTTTAATAGAAGAAATCCCTAATGCATGTTAATATTTCATATCCAGTTCAAGGTTACACTAAATATTTCTAAGTGATCTCATAAAAAATTTTATACACAATAAAAATTTAAAAAATAGAGGAATTGAAATAGTGTACATATAATTAAAGAAATAAATCATTAAATGAAATAGAGATAAAGAAGAGAGAAATAAATAGAACTCATTTGTTATCAATAAAGCTATTTGGAAGTAATATATTTAGAAATTCAATTCCTAGTAACATACATAATATCAAGTAGGATCTAATTATGCCCAAGTATTATTATACTAGCTCGGCATGACTACATGTAAATATAACACAAACAAAGATTCAAAAGTAAATATTGAATCCAAATTACCACATTAGATCAAAGATTTTTAAGGCATAGTCACCATATAAATGTGATGCATACCCCTTGTATGCATGAATTTGTTTAGCTACATCAAGAAAGATTAGAACTAACACCTCGTAGTCCTACAACAAAGCTAAATCAATATCAATACATCATCATGATAAGAGCCAAACAAGTAATAAACATCAATACTATGCATTATAATCTTGAAAATAAACCTCAAGCTAACACACTAACATTTATTGTTCTACTATTTGGAAAGCTAAATCAATAAAATAGACCTGTGTAGATATTTTAGCTATCAAAAGGAGATAGTGGTTGCTTGATCCAAGATGATCAAAGATGGGTTCATCAAGCCATGGCTTATTAGGAATTTCTTGATTAACTCCATTTTTATTCACAACACTAATTTGATTGTTTGAATGCAAAAGGATGATGATTAGCTCCTCTCTAATGGAGAAATGCTCAAAGATGGTAAAAATGGCTATAGTATATTTAATATATGCTCACTTTTACTGATCAAGAAGTAGGTGTAAGTGAAAAGGTAGGACGAGGACTATTTATATAGCCCAATGGATAGAAGAATCTCTAAATCCTTCTTCACGTGGGATAAATGGAGAGGTTGGGTTAGTTGTGGATAAGAGGTTTAGAAAAGGTTGAGTCAACATTAGGAGAGTTTAGTTTTTCCTTTAGTGACCCGTGGGGTTTGAGGGGATTTATTGATAAATCCAAGTGATTAATTAATGGGTGTGAAAGCTTAGAGAAGATTGTTAGAGGAATAGTTAGCATGATTTAAACTATGAGAGGGATTTAATCAAATAAATGATGATCTATTGATTTAATGGAAGACAAAGATAATTTACTAATAATAATAATTAGTCTAGATAGAAAGGGGAATTAATTAATTAGAAATAATTAATTAATATAAATAGAAAGGGGATCTTAATTAATTAGAAATAATTAATTAATCTAGATAGAAAGGGGAGTTGATTAATGGAAGGTAGTTAATTGGTGCATTGGTTGGACAGAAGAGCTAATTAACTAACTTAATGTCACTAATTAATGGTGATATAAGAGGAAGTGTGCTATATTGATGATATGTCATCAATTTGTGGAAAAGAGGATAATAAGTGCAATTTAAGTATTTAAATTATAGGTGTCTACATTTTCCCCTCTTTGGGGTGACATAAGTAACGACACTTAAAAGATAGTAGATAGATAAATTTTGAAGATGTGGAAGAAAAATTAGTAGAAATGAGAGATGCCCCCTAGAGTGTCGATGGGGTGATGAGAGAAGGAGATCGACAATCGAAACAATTAAGAGAACTGAAATAGAAGAATGGGCAGGAGCAGGATGCCCTAGGGGAATAAGAAAAATAGTGTCTATATGATAATGATGTAGAGGAGGAATGAAGACGGGAAGAAAAAGAGAAAGATTTCATCCAATGTATTTAAACAACTTTATTGTCATCATATTGCCAAAGATCTACATCATCGGTCCTTATTAAAAACATAAGCATACTAAAAAATTAGAATGACATGAAAATCCATACTACAAATAATTGTTCATTACTGAAAACACCAACTCCATGCAACGTACAAAATGTAATGCAATACAAGAAAGTAAAAGATGCCTAACTCCTTGCAGCATACATAATGCAATTCAATACGAGAAAGTAAACAAGATAACCTAATAGAGAAACATAATGTAATGTTTTTGTTATCAAGCTTTGATTCTGACATGTGAAAATTAACGACAAGGGTTAAAAGATGGTGCCCCAAGAAAGGATACATGCAAGGGGTATACTGGAGGACACTTGGTTCCTATGAAAAGCAATCGTGGACTATGAGACATAGTAAGAAAACCAAATTTGTTTATGGAGGTAGATCAAGATGATCCGTGAGTCGCACACAAGATCAGGTGAGAAATAAAGAGTGATGTTTTGTAGGATGATTTATATTTTATTTTATTTCTATCAAAACATATTTGAATTTTTTTTTTTGATTTTCTATAATTTTTCCAGAAGCTATGTATAGGAAGACAAAGAAGCGTGGATGCCCCCAGCAATAGATGGGATGTAGAAGAATGCCACACATACGAGAAAGTGAAGATGTGATATGCCCCAACGATTAGGTGAGAGTATTCAAAGACAAACTCTTCATAGATAGAAAGGGGATCAAGGGCAATATAAAATAGGTTCAATCATGAGGGAGCAAGTATGCCCCTAGCATAAGTTGGCCAAGAAACACATGAGAGAAAGGAAGTAGGTGATTGATTTATAAAAGGGGGAAAAAGTGCATGCAAACATGACAAAGAGGACATCTGATAAACATGGATGTTCTAAATGATTTTCGAAGAACAGAGGATGTTATGAAAATATTTATATGGAATTTGATGAAAATGTGATTATTCTAAGGCACAAATCATGAGACAAGACATGCACTAAAGCAAGAGTTTGAACAAGTTACAAATGGTAACACTTGATAACATACTAATTCTGTTTACTCATCGAGATCTCATGTGTGCACGTGGAAATGAATTACCTCTTGAAGGAAAGAGTTGATAGACAATAAGTGAAGACACTAGTCAATGTGTAGGAATGATTTAGTTTGAAAGGTGATTTTTGAATGGATTGTGGAAAGAGAGTCATATATTTCTCCACTGCCAGCCAGACATCCATAGCCCCAATGGAGATGCATTTGATTCTAATCATAACATTTCTCTACTACCAGTCTGGTGTTCATAGCCCCGATAGAGATTATTAGAAATACCCCAAGAGAGAGATATATATCAATTTTCTTTTTCTTTTAGATTTTACTTTTTGATTGATTTATTTTGATTCTTTTATTTTGTGAAAACTTATTTCAGATCTCTTGTTTTACAAGGGGTTAATAACCACTGATGGCTTAATGGAAGGATGTGGAATTGATTTTGATGACGACATTAGCTAGTGTCAATAAATATGCCAAAAAAATCTTCCAAACAAGTTTATTATATGTAGATAGTGATAGGATCTCTAAGAGGCCAGCCGTTCTCTAATTTACCAAGGTTATGAGAGACCAAGCTGAAACGAATACTATAGAGATAAATGTCACAAAATCATGCAAATAGGAAAACGATAATAACATCAACGGGATTAAAATGGTGGATGATTTGTAGAGGAATATGAAAGAAAAGAAGGAAAGAACATCCATGTGTACGCACTATCTGATTGTAATGTTTGATCTTTGTACCAATGATTTTGTTTTTGTAATGTATTAATATTTTCTCATTTTTTGTATTTTTGAACTATTTTATGATTTTTTTATGGTGATCGGAATGAAACATGTCACTCTGCATGATAAGATGCAACAATGATGTTCACAATTTCCTTGAGATATTAAGCATGTTTTCTTATCAAGTGTAATGTTATCCTTGATCTCGATGATCGTGGTGAGTTCACACTCAACAAATGACTGTAATTTATTTTGAAACATGGGTTTCTTATGTGGGAGCTTGAGTTCCCTATCCATAGGTTTATGCACTTTATGCCATACTTGATGGGTACGTTGGTGTGCATTCTAGAATCATGTTTGATTTTGGATTTTATGGTCATTAGAGTTGTTGGTAGCTTTGGATATCTTCATATTTTTGATCTTGGCTTGATAAATAGCCTGTCTGGGTTTATTATAAGCTAATGCTTGACTTGTCTGATCCAAAGAAGTGAGAGAAGAAAATGGATATTTAGAATTGATGAGAGGAATGATAGCGGGCTTGCCAAAATATTTGGTAGAAGAATAATGTGATGGATGAAAAGGATACAGTCCAAATATTGAAGAAGATGGGCTACTAGGAGGTGAGCCATAGATATAAGATAAAGGGATACTAGGATGCGGCCCGGGAATAGAAGAATAAGGGTTACTAGGACATGAACCATAGATAGAAGATGAAGGGATACTAGGATGTGACCCAAGAATAGAAGAATAAGGGCTACTAGGACGTGACCCATAGATGTAAGATGATGGGATACTAGGATGTGGCCCAAGAATAGAAGATGATGGACTACCTAAGGGGCGATCCATACATAAAAGACAAGGGGCTAGTTGGGTGTGCCCCAAGAATAGAAGATAGTGGACTACTAAAAAATGTCCCACAAATAGCAGAGGGAGGGATACTAGAAGGTGACCCACACCTAGACAAAGATGAAGGGATACTTGGCGTTGACCCCATAAGAGATTGTGATTGAGGAATTATGATATACAAAGAGTGTTTTGGTGATGAGAAGATATGCCATGGTTTAATGAAAGACCAAGTAATTTCATCACATAATGAAGAATGTGAAGATGGAAGAATAAGAGGAGGATCAAGTTGCATGATTTGAGGATCTTCCTCCATTTCTTGATAAAAGGAATCAACCTTTTTCTCACAATATGTGGACGTATTGAAGTCTAAAGAGAATCCTTGCTGGTAATCTACTAAAGGAATATCTTCATGTGCCCCTATGAATGCCTTGATTATTTCTTCATTCTGAAAGAGATAAATCAATATGAGTTGTTGGTCCACCACTAGGGGTTGATTGGATGAAAAAGGTTCACTTGGTGTGGAAGACTTAGAATATGTTTGATGATGATTGATAGAAGATGATGATGTGATTGACGAAGAAGATGTGTAGCTAGATGTCTCAGGAGTAGAAGAATTTCATGTAGCCAGATGGTATATCATCTGTAAACTAGTAGGATTAACTAAAAAGTATTCACATTGCAACGCATGGGTCAATTCATATGTTTCACTAGAAGGAATTTGAGTCATACAAATTTTCAAAGAAGGAATACTTTGTGGTGGTGATTGATGAAGAAGGTCCTGTGAAGAAGGGGAGAACCATGCTTAAAGAATTGAATTGGATGAATAATAACAAGAGTCCTACAAAGAAAGAGAGGACCATGATTCAAGAATTGTATTAGATGTTTGATTGGAGGGATTTGTAGTCACACATATCTTCAAAGGAAAAAGATGGAATTGAGCCAACTGGTAAAAGGGGTCTTGCGATGAAAGGGAGGACCGTGACGTAGGCATCATATTAAATGTATGATGAAGAGGGTCATGAGAAGATAAGGAGGACCACGACGTAGGATTCGCATTAGATGAATGCTAAAAATAATTTGTGGAAACACAAATCTTTAGAGGAGGAGAATGTTGTTTAGGTGACTGATAATAGAGGTCTTGCGAAGAAGGGAGGACTGTGACTTAGGAGTCAAATTAGATTAATCTTAATAGTAGTTTGGATCCAAATAGTAGTTAGGATCTAAATCATTAGAAGAGTCAGAGGAAATATTTTGATTGGAATCGTTAGAAGAAGAGGAAGTTTTTGGATTAGAATCATAAGAAGGGTGGGGGGATCTCAAATAATAATTTGGATCAGATGTGTCCAAACCATACCACCGACTATGAGATGAAGGTGAGAAACGAGTTACCCGAACAGGTTCTCTGGCATGAAGAACCTATTGAGGTTTGGTCATGATGGGAATATTTTGGTGTGAACACTGAAAAATTGATTCCTTATTGTCGTATGTATAAGGGACCTTGAGATAATCAGTCATTTTTGGCACGTGTTGTGTTCAAAGGTCTAAACCTAGATTGTATGATCAAACTTCTTCAAAGTGAAGAAGGTTTCATGTTGATTTTTGAAACATAACAACAACCAACTAGAAATTTCGTAAAGATGGGGATGTATGTGTGATTTTTCAAAAGGGAATCTAAGGAAAACATACACAGTGAGGACTCAAGATTGATAATCCAACAAGGGATAGAGGCATAAATTTCAAAGGATTGATCAAAATGTTAGCAACATAAAGGTTACAAAGGAAATATTTCCAATGTTTGATTGATGCAAAAGTTGCTTGAATGTTTTTGCCAAGGTTTGAAAGATGTGTTAAAAAATGATCATGAACTTAGGAAACAACAAGAAGATCAAAGTCCCCAAGGATTTTCCTTGAAATGAATAAGTCTATGTGACAAATGAGACACAATCACACAAAATTTGTTTTAAACCAATCAATCAAATGGAGTAAATCCTAAGTTTGTTTCAAAAAGTTAGTCAGTGTTGTAAGATATTTAACAAGATGTCCCTACTTATGTCAAGCTCAAAGACATGAAAAATATGTAAGTAATAACAAGAAGTTGATGGGACCTCCTAACAAGGTATACTAGAAGTAAGTCACAATTTAATCAAGACCTATACTTCGAAAAGTGTCAGTTAAGATTGTGAGTGACACATAATGTCACCAAGATATGTTGACCAAAAATTTCAAGAAAGTAACGTATTGATATCGATATGATATTGATGTAACACACATAAGTGGTAACACTAAACACTTTTCAAAGTTGAGGTAATAATTGGAATCAGACTTGAAGCGTCAAGTATACCTAGGAATTGTTAAAATGTGTATAGCGTAACCTTAAAATGTAGATGTTTAGGTCTAATTTACAAGAAAGAAGACATAAATATCAAGATTGTAGTGACACAATACAAACAAGATAACTGTTCCAAGGAGATTCAAGATGATGAACCAAGCCTAACTATAATGATGATCCTGACTTGGGTATCAAGATCAGATATCACAACTAATGATATGAGTAACATAATGTCCCTACTTATGTTGAGTTCAAAGAAATGAACTAGGCGTAAGTAATAACAAGAAGTTAACGTGACCTCCAAAAAAGTTATATGAGAAGCAAGCCCAAATTCAATTAATACCTATATCTCAAAAAGTGTGAGTTATAATTGTGGGTGACACAACAATGTTATCAAAATCACAAAGGCTACCAATGATATGAAAATGTCTCCACACACTTTAGATGTTTAACTAACCCAACCATAAACATGGATGGGCGTAAACAGAAAAAAAAAAGTGGCAGAAAAAAATAATTGATAACGCAAAGGTAGTCACTCTTCTTTTGATCAACAAAGTGTCAAAAGAAAGTGAAGGAAGTAGATCAATTGGGGGTGAAAAATGTTGGCCTTACTTCAGAAAAGTTTCACCTTACCTTAGGGTAAGTGAAAAAATAATCAAAAGTAACACTTCCCACGTTTCATGATGAATAATGGCTCTCAACTCAAATTTTTTTTGAAATAGTCAAAGTTGGATCCTGGTCAAAGATATCTTCCTAGGTGGTTCTCTCAACTAGGTGTTACAAAGTTGTCTTAAGCGAGCTTGATTTACCCAAAAATTGACAATGAATAATATGGGAGTATCTCAGATTTACTTTACCCCCTTCAAGCATAGTGGGAAACAAGTGCATCCATCATGTACTTTGACTGGGGTTTCCATACAAACAATTGGTAATGCTAACTCACAAGGAAAAAATAATCAAGTACATTGTGCGGAGCACTTCCCATTTTGTCCACAAGGTTCCCTCTTGCATGGACTACTTTGGGGTTCCTAGGAGCACCCCCATTGTTGTATATTAAGGCTTATGACAAAGGGGTTATGTCCTAGTTTTAAGTGGACGGGACGTACCCTTATCTGAACCTACAAATACAGTCTGTTGATTGTGGTGTGTTTTTAATCTTATCTAATTCGGATGTGATTTTCTTGAACACCTTTTAGAAACCTACATGAAAATTGTATTAGTATTTTGGTTTTGTTTCAACTCCACCTTTCTTTGAAAAGTGTGTGTTTGGCTCTACCTAATGGGTTAGTAATTTTCAAAAAACACAAAAAATATAAAACATCATTTATGATTCTCAAGATCATCCTAAGACGTAAGAGAAGAGAATAAACGATGTAGAATCCAACTATGAAATCAAAAATGGAAAAAAAAAATAGCTCAAATGAAATATTTGTTCATTTTAACCAAACTTTGACATTCATTCTTTTAATAACAAACTTTTTTCAAAGTAAAAAGAGATATATAAATTGTTTTTGATTCTCAAGATCGTCGTAAAAGGTGCGAGGGAAGAGCATACACTGACTTTAATCTCATGATTAAACATGTAATGTTCATTACCATTTTAAACAATTCAAATCACCATAAAACATGTAAAAACACCCTACAAAACATAGAATTTAGATTAAAAATAAAGCTTGCAAGGTGTTAGAACATCAAAGATCAAATTTTCCAAAGTATTTAGACATGTTAGAAATGAGTAGTTTACTAAAAAATAAAAACCTTAAATTTTTGGTAATTCAAAACCCCAAATTTATGTTTCCATTGTGTATTTTGCTTCAATACCTTTCCAACACAACAAAAACAAAGTCGTTTCAAGTTTGGGAGCAAATGTTATGGCCTCTGGAAGATTGTTAATGATGTCTGCGCTAGGATTTGTGTGCCTGTGCTAGGATTTGTGTGCTTGCGCTAGGATTTGTGTACCTGCACTAGGATTTGTGTACATGCACGCCTCTGCTAAAATAATGACAGTTTTGAAGGTGTGTGCGCCATGGTTTGGGCGTGTTTTCCCCGGTTTAAGGTGTCTGTGCATGGTTTTAGGTGCCTGCGCGTGGAATTTGTGTACCTGCAGCCACCCTGTGTATAAAAAACACACTGAGAGTTATGCCTGTGCACATAGAATGATGTGTGTGCTCCATTTGATGGGTGACGTCAAAAATATGTCATTTTAACATAAGCAACTTCAAAAAGGTCAAATTTTTGATATGTTAGCTCAAATTTTAAAACAACCCATCAAAATTAAACCCCTAAACAAGACTCAACACATGCAAATTTTGCAAAATCATAATAAATTTAACATTATTTCACACATGTAATATTAGTAAAAGACACCAAAAATCTCAAAACACTCCAAATTTTAGTATGTTAACTCGAAATTGACAACAACCCATTAGAATTAAAGCTCTAAATGAGATCCTACACATGTAATATTAGCAAAATCCTAAGAAATTGAACATTATTTTCCATATGTGTATATCAAGGGTTAGCCAAAAACTTGAAATAACAATAAAATTTGAGCTAGAATGTTAAGGGAATAAGGACCCTTCCCACCGGGTGTGCCATATGTATGCATGAATTTTTTTAGATAAGTCAAGAAAGATTAAAACTAACACCTAGTAGTCCTACAACAAAGATAAATCAATATCAATACATCGTCATGCTAAGAGTTAAACAAGTAATAAACATCAATACTATGAATTAGAATCTTGAAAATAAACCTCAAGCTAACATACTAACATTTATTGCTCTACTCTTTAGAAAGTTAAATCAATAAACTAGACCTATGTAGATATTTTAGCTATGAAAAGGAGATAGTGGTTGTTTGATCCAAGATGATCAAAGATGGAGGTTCATCAAGCCATGGCTTATTAGTCCTTTCTTGATTAACTCCATTTTTCTTCACAACACTAACTTGATTGTTTGAATGCAAATGGATGATGATTAGCTCCACTCTAATTGAGAAATTCCCAAAGATGATTAAAATGGCTATAGTGTATTTACTATATGCTCACTTTTACTTATCAAGAAGTAGGTGTAAGTGTAAAGTTAGGAGGAGGGATCTTTATATAGCCCAATGGATAGAAGAATCTCTATAACCTCCTTCATGTGGGATAAATGGAGAGGTTGGGTTAGTTGTGGATAAGAGAGGTTTAGAAAGGGTTGAGTCAACCTTAGGAGAGTTTAGTTTGTCCTTTAGTGACCCATGGGGTTTGAAGGGATTTATTAATTAATCAAAGTGATTAATTAATAGGTGTGCAAGCTTATAGAAGGTTTTTAGAGGAATAATTAGCATGATTTAGACTATGAGAGGGATTTAATCAGATAAATGATGGTCTATTGATTTAATGGAAGAGGAAGCTAATTAATTAGTTTAGATAGAAATGGGGATTAATTAATTACAAATAATTAATTAATATATATAGAAAGGGGAGCTTAATTAATTAATCTAGATAAAAAGGGGAGCTGATTAACGGAAGGTCATTAATTGGTGCATTGGTTGGACATAAGAGTTAATTAAGTAACGTAATGTTGCTAATTAATGGTGATATAAGAGGAAGTGTGCTATATTGATGACGTGTTGTCAATTTGTGGGAAAGAGGATAATTATCATAATTTAAATATTTAAATTACTCGGGTTAAATTATAGGTGTCTACACCCCTCAATCGTTCATCTCCAGGATTCCACATCAGAATTATCTCCTTGGTCAAATAAATTAAAAGTCTTTAATATAATATATTGGGAATGGAATGTGTAATCAAAGGGTTGTATATTCCATATTAGGATGGCATGACTATGGAATTATATTGACAACTTACTTGGCCCATGATCAAATTCCACTTGGAAAGGGCATGCTTATGTAAAGTAAGGTTACACCTTATGCTTGAGATAAACTACAATATGTCAAAAATTAATGTTTTCCTTGAAAAGTAACACCGTTAGTGTATTTTCATGGACTTTCATGACCAATATTAAACCCTACTCATGAAGGGAATGAAAATTACATGCAAGATTAATCCTATGCTAAATACCTGCTACAATATCTACAAAATCAATATGTGTCTTCATAAGAGTGCTAGCTGATTTAAGGAATGGAGTTACAATAAGAAGTTAGTTGAACCCAAATCTCTGTAGGGCATGATGACATAAAATCATTGTAAAATCTTATCTTATGGAAAATAAATGCTTTATGGAGTAATTTTTTCTCCGTAGAGGTGGAAACTTTTGATTGGGTCACCGAATCAATGAACATATTTCACATGCACATTTAGATGGGCTTAAAAACCCAAGAAAAGCCTTCCTACATTCTTAAAATGCTCCCAAATGACACGGACTGTAGGCATTAATAAAAATTTATTTAGTGAAACCTTTTATTCCTAATAAAAAAATTAGGAGAAACTTTGACTCGTATTTGTTTTTAAATTATAAGGCTTGGATTAAAATTATCAGATATGTTTACACATGTATGTATTTATTATAAATGTCCCCCAAATAATTTCTACATCTCATAATGACAAAATATTGGTAGAATGTTTTATCTAGAAAATAGAAATAACTTTAGGGAGATTACTTTTCTAATTAGATAAGGAAACTTTTGATCGAGACACCAAATTGAAAAATAGAAGTAGCATCTGAACATATAACTAGGAAATGAGTCAATATACAAAATCTAAACTTTATAGAAAAAAACCTGCAATACATGGCACCTATGGATGTCTCATCTAAACCTATAGTTGGGTAAAGAATAAAATCTATAAAATATTATCATGGTTTCTCCCATCTCCAGATGGGTTTTCTTGGCAGTAGTGAACATGATGTTGGAAAAATTATGAATTCATTTATGTGTTAAGGTGTCAAGAGTTATATTTTGAAATGAACACCTCATGGAAAAATACTAACATTGCACATGTGTCTTATTGGGTTTGTATAGGTTATTGGAATCATCGTCTTTTACCTAAGTGTCCCCCTTTTTTTTGGCTACATTTGTTTGACGATGTCTCTTAAAAATCAAAGAAATAAAAAAATTCCAAAATTTGACAAGAAAGTACTCGCAATACATGACACCTTCAAATATATCATCTTAACAAATAGTTGAGAAATGTGTTAATTTATAAAACTATCTCTTAGTTTCTTTGAAATGTTGACAATTTTATCATGGCAGTAGCAAAATTGATGATGTAAAAATAATCAGTTTACTTTAGTCTTAGGGTGTTTTCAAATTTTTTTAACCATCCTAATCATTCTCGGATACATTTGTCCAATTATTTCAATCAACAATCCTCAAAATAAAAACTACCAAACTTTCACAAGTAATTTCTCGTAATCTATGGAACATAGAGACATATTTTCTAAACCTAAATCTAGGAAATTAGTCAATCTAAAATATCTTCTTGTGGTTTATCCTGAATTGAAATTTTTTACTTGTAATAGGATTGAATTCAATACTGTAAAATTCTCAATTTACATAAGTGTTTTGGTGTTTAGGGTAATGTTTTACAATTTACACCTCATGACACCAAAGTAATAGTGCACGCATGTCTTTCTGGGCTAGTATATGTTATTGGAGGCATCATTTTTCTTCGCAAATAAATCCTAATAATTCCAAGCTACATCGGTCCTATGCTGAATTTTAATAACCCTTAGAGTAAAAAAATACCAAACATTTACGGCCATGTTGTCATACTCCATAACACCTACAGATGTTTCATCTAAAGCTACAAAATTGTGAAATGGTTCAATATATAAAATCCTCACACAGTTTACACATCCTCTAATAGTTTTCTCATAGTGGTAGTGAACATGAAATTGAAAAAAGTTTCAATTTACACCAATGTTTGGGTGTTAAGTGTAATATGTTTTAATCCACACTTCGTGGTAGTAAATTGAAAGATCAAATATGTCCTAGTCAATTGGTAGAAACTAGTGGATGCCTAACTTTTGTAGTGTCTATCATAAAAAAAAAAAAAAGAATTAAAAATAAAAAAATAAAATACGATAGAATTGCATGGCCGTGTGGGAGAAGTGTGTTTGGTGAGAATTGTCAGGATGGTGGTCTGTGTCAACGGAGGGCCAATTTTGTTAGCATGTAGTATGTATGGAGAGTGGCTCATCCTAACCAACCTGTAGACTTTCCATTGTCCTTGCATAATAATACAAACACTTTATTTTAGATCGCAAGGTGTTAACCGCAGTTAAACCCAAGTTACATTGTGAAGTTAGTAGGAATTGGTTAGTCACAATGAGTACAGAAGTTAAAGATCATTTTTACTATTAGTTGTAAAGAAATGTTTTGGATTCTCATAATTAAATAACAGAGCATGATGCAGAATCATGCTAAAGGGATATCTTTAAATATCCATCCTAAAATTAATCCCATTTGGCTTAAATCAGCCTACACAAGGAGATAAATTGGTATCCCTAAGGTCTCCTCATTTTGCTATCTACAAATTGATTTATATGGATATGTTTCTGTTCATGAAGCAATTTCATTTTTCTCTCAGATGAAAGGAAACTACTTCTTGCCATTGGTTACGTGTTTTATGCATAGGAAAAATAAGATTAAGGATGAGGGGGGCACTTCATTGGGTGTGAAGCCCAATCATATTGATTTAGCTTCTTCTACTTCTAGGCTCCTGTGATATGTGCACTATAACCTGTGCAACACCTTTTGGTTTTCCCTGATCTTTATCTTTTAATTCAAGAATTTACTGTAGCGATTCAAACATTGGAAGTGTCATTTCTTGTTATTCCATGTGTGTCTCTACAAATTTATCTCTTGCACTCTTCCTCTACGCAGAACCCTTTGTTTATCCTTACTCATTCCAAATGGTTCACCAATGTCTCACTGAGCCAATTTCTAGTGCTTGAGTTTTGAGTGGGGAAACACATGACATGGCCACAATATGTTTTTGTTCAGAAAAAGGAACACTAGGACATGATTGGTGAAAATTTTGGCATCACCTCATGGTAATGTGGCTTCTTGGACTATGATGATTTGCAGGATATGAATATTACAGTTTTACAGATGTGTTTGCTTATTACGTAGAGAGCACGAAATAATTTTGAGCCACTATTACTATTATAGAAACTCTTCTTTGGTGAGTTTATCATTTTTATTATAGATTTGAATACCCACAAAGATGAGTACAAAATTTGGAAGAAGATGCTTTTTTTTCTGGTGCACTGTAAGACACGTATGCATGGTGTGGAAACATAAGCAAAGCATGTTCTTGTCATAATGTGAAAAAAAATCATTTTATGGAATGCCATGCTGGCTGGATACAGACAAAAGGATTCATAGAAAGAGTATTGGGAACTGGAAAATGAATGAAAGTCACCGGCCTAAAGCCAGGATAAAAAGTCCCATGTTGTTTCCTCCAGCAAAAGTTGAATTTGGGTATGGCTTTCCACTTTTCACTTGCACTAAATTTCACTTGATCATTTCCATATTTTTTCAAAAATAAATGTTGAATGATAGCGAACATAATTTCAACAAATTACCAAATCTTTCCTTTACACAAACTATCAAAACCTCAAAAAAAATATGATCTCGAAAGTTATGTGCTGCAAGGAACGATAAGAAGATTGTTCCAAGGCATGATCTCAAATGATAATAACACACCACATTAGATTTACAAAATAGAAGAGCTAAAATGCCATATATGGAAAACTGTCATTAACCATAATTCTCAATACATTACAATAAAATGAATTGAATTACTCAATAAGATAGACATACATATAGGAGGAGGAAATTGCAACTACTACCTAAATCAATGGTGAAGAACTCCCACTAACTGATACTAGTAGTTAACTCCACAAGACTAGTAAGATAACTCCACACAACTAGTCCACCTAAGCAAACTAACCTAACAAGTGTAGGGCTAAGCTAACTCCACACAACTAGTCCACCTAGCAAGCTAATAATTATCCTAATAAATAAATAAAAGGATAAATAATAACCTACACTAGTACCCTCCCATAAGCATAGCTTAGGTGGGTAAAAAAGAAGGTGGGTCTTGACAACAAGGTCTGATGAGGTACCCATGTACAATAACTGGGAAAATTAGACACCACAAGGTACCCAAAACTAGTAATAACAAAGTAGAGAGAGAAAAATCCCGCTGCAAGATATCCTCAGAAGCTCGGATCCAGAAACTCATATAATGCTAAAGAAGTTTGGTGTGCACTGTGGTTTGAATCCACTACTCGATCACATAAATAAAAAACAACTGACAATAGGGGCTTCACCCGAATAGTTCCATACAAGGAGACTTTTAATTGAGTGATGTCAAAAATGCAAAAAAAACACCAAACATAATTTGACCAACTGCTACACATAGGTGTGCCACGATCCAAGAACAACCAAGGAAACAAGGCAAGGACGCGAGATCTAAATAAATAGAAGTGCCACGATCCAAGAAAATCCAAGGTAACAAGGCAAGGACACAAAACAAAAAGAATCAATATCAACACCAATCCCTCCCATACTGATGAATAATTATAGTGATACCAAAAATCTATATGAGTTTCCAAAATCAACTGCTCGAACACTGAAAAACTAACACTAGGTTTTACTAGAATAGCTCTCCCACAATAGAGACTGTCAACATGCCAAAAAAAGTGTCAAAAATAGAAATCCACAATATCTCAACAAACAAGAGTGATATAAATGTATACACCCATAGATACAATAATACGACACCTAAAAGTTTAGGATGTCAGGCTCAACTGAAACTACATCCACAAGTTATTACAACACCCTCCCAAATTTATAACTTTATAATTGAGTACATGTAAATATTACAATGAGTAAAAACACCTTTTAAATTTGAAATATGTGTATAAAAATGTCACCAATGCATAGATCTTGAAAAAATACACAATTTCAAAAAAAAAAATCACCTCAAGCCGAGCTATGGATCAAAAGTTATGAGCTCTAGAAGGTTTTGATATTAAAATAATATTTTAATGCTGATTTTTTTTAAAGGTACACGTGGCACTCAAATGTCCAAAGGGTAAAAGAGTGCATCCACACGATACAGGCATGGAACGAAAGGATAAAATATTGCACCCAAAACCTAAATGTCCAGAGGGTAAATCATTGCATTCATAGGGTACACATCAATATCCAATGGATAAAAGAATGCACCCACATGGTACAACTTTGCGTTCAGTGGATAAAAGACTGCATCCAAAACAGAAATATCCAGAGGGTAAAAGAATGCATCTGGAAGGTACACACTTATATATAATGCATAAAAGAATGCACCTAGAGGGTACAAATCTGTGTCTAGAGGATAAAAGACTGCATCCGACATAGAAATATCCATAGGGTAAAAGAATGCATCTGGAAGGTACACACTTATATCCAATGGATAAAAGAATGCACCTAGAGGGTACATATCTGCATCCAGTGGATAAAAGAATGCATCCAAAACATAAATATCTAGAGGGTAAAAGAATGCATCTTGAAGGTACACGCTTATATCCAATGGATAAAAGAATGCACCCAAAAAGTACAAGTGTGAATACAAACTTTGACTGCAAATATCTTTTTTTTGGCACCTATATCAAAAAACTTAGAGAAACCCAGAAATTTTATCGAAAAACCTAGAAATTTGATATAATTTTTGAGTCAAAAAATATGTCTGTATATAATTGTACTGATTTTTTGAAAAATGTGCCAAAAAAATATTTAAAAATGTCCAGATTTGACTATCTCAAAACACGGTCGAGTTTATAGTCAATTCTAGGGTTTTAGAACATTCCAAATCCAATTATGCTCTCTGTTTTGCATAAAAATGCATGTTGTAAAACTCCCACTAACTCGTACTTGTAGTTAAGTTAATTCCATAAGACTATTAAGATAACTCCACATAACTAAGAAGCTAACTCAACACAACTAGTAAGCTAACTCCACAAAACTAATACACCTAAGCAAGATAACCCAACAAGTGTAGGGCTAACACAAGTGCAAGAATTATCCTAATAAATAAATTAAAGGATAAATAATAACCTACACTAACATATGGATGGAGCGCCTCACCGAAATGTACCACAAATCTGAAACTCCATTCATGACCCCTTGTAATATGGGACACCATGGGAAACCTTAACCAATTCGTTTGAATTTATTTAACACCCTTGGAATTCAAATTTATAAGCCTACTTAGCTTATTAGTCACTTGTAGTGATATGGTGATTTTAATAAAACCTGATCAGTTTCAGATTACAGTTGTTAGTTAGTTTGAGTGAAAATCAAAACCAATACCACCTACCTCTAGACTACCAACAAGAGAATTGTAACCCACCTTTCATTTCAATGAAATTTCCTTTGGAAATTAATTTTGTAAGTGGGTTTCGTGGCCCACTAGTCATTGTGCGACAAGAGTTGCTGACATAATTACGATAACTAGGCCCTGACTTGCCCTTGTAACTTGACCTCTTCTCATCATAATCAACTTCTTTCAGACGTGATGAATTCTCTATATATGCGGAAGCAAGTAGGAATCATAAAACTTTGTGATCGAACTTAAAACAAGTGTGTCTAAGACCCATTTTTAAGCACTTTTATTATTTTAGTCAGTTTTCTCAACTTGCTACATTAGCTATAATATCCTTCTTAAAGTCTCATTTTACTTTCAGACACGTGTGTGACCTCGTAATACCATCATAGCTACATGTAGAATATTATTTGATATTTTATATAGTATGAACTAATTTAGAAATGTATGCTATTTTTTTCTGTCTCCACCCTCTTCTCTCTCAAAGAATCCTTCTTTTACTTTCAAAATAAATATATGAGCATGAAACTTGAACCTTTTCATTTAGAATGTTTAGTGTCACCAAAATTTTGGACATGATTATGCCAGTAAAATTGTTTGAAAATAATTTAAAATGGCATGTTTTAACCTATTTGCTAGTGTTTCATTAACCTGGGAAATCCCTTTATCTTCAAAGAAAAATATCAACTTACATCTGTGTGTTTTTCATTTTGAGCGGAAAGCAACAAAAAAAACATATAGTTGAAATATTTACCTTTGTTGAATGGAATGATCCTCTCTGGTAAACTCTAAGATAGGTTGGCTCCAAGCATCTTTCATAGTCCTAGAGACTTAGGGGTACTGTATGCGTTTGTGTATTCCTCCTTAGGAACATAGTTGAGAGCATTCACATGGCTATGAATGTATGTAAGATATCTCAGTGTGAGGCATACCGTCACTTTAGTGGCATACACGATGACATGATGAGCTTGAAATATCATGGTTGTTTTAGAGACTAAACATCATTAGAAGTGGAATATAATGAACAGTGTTGGGACCGCAGGGATAATTAGGTTATGCATTAATGTAGTACCAAATTTCTAATTGTAAAGGAAAATTTGCAACATTCCCTAGTTTGAAAACATACCCTTGTGATGTCGGCCTAGTAATTTTAAGTGCCATGGAGATTTCTCACAACATAATAAAACTTTCTTATGATGTGAAATTGGATGTGAATTGATCCACGTGAGAACAAGTGATTGAGAAAACATAGTTTCTCATTAAAGAATGAAAACTTAAAATGTTCACATGTTAAGATAATTGAAATTAACAATAGACTGATATATTTTATTAGCATTCAAATAAATGAACCAAATCTAATAGAACCCTTTATAAGATAAATTTTAAACGAAAGTGAGAAATGGTATTCTTGGAATACCTCAAGTAGTAAGAAGGCCTTGCAAGACATGGATATTTTAGTTCTCTAATTTAATATTGAGGTAGGGTGTAGAAACCCTTGAGCACTATTGAATGTAATAAATCGAGTTACCTCTCATGATATTAAGGGAAAAAGAAGCTTTGATGTATTGTCAACAATGATTGTAAATATGGATTTAGAAGGCTTTTGAACGTGTAAAATTTTATAACCTTTTCATTTGAACTCCTTTTGTCCCTCTTAGATAAATGTGTCCCTTAGTATGTAGAATTGGATTACCATGTGCCTCTTGTATGGTGTAGTTTCTCCCCATCCTTGAATTCCTTTGAAGTTGATAGATCATGAATCATCTCTTAATTTTATTGGTGAAGGAAATGCTAATGCATATTTACCCAATGATTTAAATTGTTCCTTGGAAGGCATATGAAAAACATATATTTGTTGGGTTGTCTTGCTTCTAATATGCATTCAATACTTGAGCGTTTAAGACCGATGAAATGAGTCGTTTTGTGCAAGGTCACTACTCCTTGTAGTCATGAATCCCTAAGTGTAAACTATGTGTCTTCCTAATCACAATTGTCTTGAAAATTTTTCAATAGTGAGACCAAAGTAAGACATGAGTGTAAAGAGTATAAGAGGAAACAAGACTTTTTGGTTAGGAATAATGTCATACTTGAAGTCCTTATAACTTAACTATACTTTTTTATGTTAAAAATAAATATGAATTGACCTTGGTGATATAAAAATTTTGAGAAAACATAAGCTATTAAATATATAAATATAATTTCACGATGTGAAAATATTGAATGGATTCAAACAAGGTATTGAACTATAACAGCTATAATAGGAAAATAAAGGCACTGTGATGGAAGGCTGTTTATGGGAAGAGGTATCTTGAATATAAATCTCCTTTACATCATAATATTTCTTCCTTGACTTAACGTTAGTTCCCCTTCTATAACAAGGGTAAAAGTTTAAACATTGAATAAAGGTATTGAAATGAAAAACCTTAACATAAAAATTAGAGCATTAGGAATTTTGTATGCATTTGAAATATGACAAATAATAATTTTAGTTATGGAGATTATTGTAAGGGATAAAGAGCCAAATTAAATGATTGTATTGTAAGTTAAACGTTAAATTAAATTAATAATATGTAGGTGGAAAAGGAGAATTTATCCTTTCACTATACATGCTCTTGGAATTTTAATCGTAACTAAGATGTGACCATTGTAATGATGTATTGTGGATTTCCCAATCCTTGGGTCCCTTTTGTGGTTAGGTCATTGATAGTATTTGTCCTTTATGGAGAATGTGGTATCGATGTGTATATGATGTTATCATGTTTTATATTTGTATATGGTGTTATCATGTTGAATATGACAAAATATTTAGAAGATAATGACATGAAAAAATGATAGGAAAATGACTATGTCAAAATGAGATTAAAAGAGAAAGACATGCTAAACATAGGGAAACAATTTGCGATGAATAACTAAAAGTATAAATGAGAAAACATGTTGATGAATTGGTATCATATCACACATACACATCTCAATATAATAAAAATAAATTAAGAATAACACTTCGAATAGATATGGATCTAGATTAATTCACTTCAATGCAAAAAGACAAAAACTACGATAACATAATCATGAAGTAGTTCAAAAGCCTTGTACATGGAATTGTAGAGTTAATGTTAATTTTTAAGGAATGAATTAAATAACCATAGGTCATGTGTTATAGATTTCATAATATAGGGAAATGAATTTTGATGTAGAAATAATATATGCAACAACAATTTTCGACAATAAGGCATGGCATCAAAACTAGGAATAGGAAGAGAATGATATATTGTTGAGGTATATTTCAAGACTACAATTATTATTTTGACTTGATTTTAGAAAAATTCATCGCCATATATCAGTTACACCTATCATAAATCTATGTTGGAATGAATATTCATCGATTTCCTGAAGGCCTTTTTCAAATAGTAGATGCAAACAAGAAAAATATGTACAACATGTTTTGAAGATAATAATAAGGATCTTGGTCCACAGCCACCTGAACTAAAAAAATTGACTCAAGTGCAATAGATGTTAATTGTGTGTATTAAAAAAAATTCAAATAACCCATGCAATAGTAGGGTAATACAAATAAAAAGGGAATATCATTTGTTTTCCACAAGTAAATAAAATTTTAAAAGTGTTACAACATCATATTTTCGATTATCATAGTACAAAAAAAAGAAAAATGTGGAACTACATGCAACTTTACCAAGAATTAAGATCATGTATATAATACACTTTAATATAATATCGAGCATGATAATTTCTATGGATACATGAATATTTTAAACATAACTTCAAATTTCTTCATAAATTCAAACTTTATCCATATGAAGTTAAATAAAAATTTAAACGAACGTGTTTTCTTAGGTTTGGGCTATGATACAAATAAAGGAAATGTCATAGATCACACATCATCTATTACCACTAAACATCATAAATCAATAAGAGAGATGGAATTCGTTCATTCTTTGGTAAAAAAATCAAACAAAAATCTTGCTGAAATTGTAATGCCCACTTTCCTTTGACACTTATTCATGTTACACTCTTGATGAGTAGTTTCCTAGAGACATGGTTATGGATGTATTATTTTGGATAGCTCATGTTTTGACTATGCACACATTTTATTATGATGATGATCTGACTCTATCATAGATTTTTTTGATGCCTTGTGGACACTGTTAAACATTGTAGCACATGTTGACTAGTATTTATTACTTATACATATACTGACATCTTGGATATATTATTGTTGTGACTATGATTTGATGCACTGTCTAACCATGATTACCTTGATATTATGGGTTATTGCTTTGAGATGATTTTAGATTATCCATATGCAGATTGGGTGATTGTCATAAAATGTAAATTATGATTATGATGTTGGTAAATGTTGAACTTTAATAGAACTTTATACTGTGATATCTAATGATTATCATGTGATTATTATTTATATGAGTTGTATTTCCATGACTTATTGATGGAGACATGATTTTGAATTTTGTACTACTTGTGATTGTAGGCAACAAAGACCACACCAATGATAGAGACTAGGAAATCCAACCAAAAGAAATGTTGCGAGTTCACAATGCGGTTACCTTGGAAATTTTCATGTGTTGTGATGCGTGTGTTCTTGATTGTCGTATTTTATGAGGTATCCATGGTGGAGCACCTAACCATGTTACCATGGGTATCTGTAGTTATGTTATTTTATTTGTATGTGGGTATGTTGTTATCTAATGGGAATGTTGTGACTTTAATTCATGTTCTTATGTACCCTCATGTTTTATGTGGAAAGTATACCCTAGTTTAGGTATGTAAATTGTTAAGTGTGAACTTATGCCCCCTTTGAATTATTATGAATCTTATGTGTACCCTTAACTTTATTTTGATTTAATTATAAAGGTATGTGCAAAGTGGTGATGTGGCATTAGGAGGAGTAGATATTCTCTAATATATTCTTTATCCCTTTTCTCTTTGTTTGAAATTTGAATCTTGCTTTGGTTTGTGTGCCATCCTAAAACCAAAATTCGGAATTGGGATGTGGGTCCAATTTTAGGGGCTTGTGGGACAAGTTTAACTTGTCCCACACTCCTTAATTTATCCTCCCAACCATGCCTATGACTTTGGGTGTGATTTTTATACCCTAACCATGATATTTTGGTGGAAAAGAGGTAATCATTCCTCTAGTTTCCTTGGCCTTCTAAATATGTTTTGGAATGTGTAACTTGAGCTTGAGTGCAAGATTGGGAAATGTCATATCCTCAACCTTCTCCTTTATTGTGCCTTGGATTTTGTGTGAGCTTGGTGATGTGGATTTTGAGGGAGATGATTTGGCATACTACATGGAGCCACATCACCTCTCCCTCTTTATTTTCTATTTAATTTCATCTTTTGGATGAAGTAGGGGTTACTAATTTTTTCACTTGTCTTCTTGGCTTTTGGAATTGGAGAGGATTTGCTTTAAAATTGATGGTTTTTATTGAATGAGATGGAGTCTTAGATTGCTTGGAAGAATTGGAAGATTGTGCTTGTGGATTGAGGATCTTTTGCAATGGCAAGGTAGGAATTTAGACCCTTTTTATTTGTATGTTTTTATGGTTTTATGAATTGTAAAATGGTGTAATGTGTGTTGCATATTGTGTGGGTTGGGTAGATTTCAAAAGGAAGGTGTTGGGAGAATGAAAATGGGAGCCATGAGGGAGGCATAAGAGTTATGTGATTTAGGAGGGATTCATGGGAAGAGTGTTCAATCTTGTGGAGGGATAAGGGGAAACTTCTTAATTATTTTTATGTAAAATGTACTTGAGGGAGACATAAGAGTGAGGGAGGCATAAGATATTTTGGCTTGATGTAGATTTGGAGGCTTCAAGATAATAAATCAACCCACTTGGGAGGTAAAAGGGGGTTTCTCATGTTTCATTTCTCTTTTGGATCTATAATAAGTAATTTGTGTATTATATGAATTTGTAGGTTTTTTTCTGTTGTGTGTTGCATATTTTGTGATATGACTATGCCTCTTGTGAATCCCTTTTTGTTGACATGGTTGTAAAAATTTCCCATTGTTGTTTGGTTAGAGCTTGGGAATCAATGGAGAAGAATGGATTCACTTCTCAATTGAGATTTTGTTGAGAGGAGAGAATTTCCTAGCTCTCTCTCCTTGTTGGTGTGAAGATGAAGAGAAGAATGAGTGGCTTTTAAAGAGTTGTAGGTTTTCTTGGGAGCATTTGACATGTTGTCTCTACCACCTGTTAGTAATCTAATAGATATATGATAGTATTTGTAATGTCATAGATGTAAATAGTTTAAAAACATGTATTGCATGAAAGGAATGTATTCATGTCTTCATTTCCTTATGGGTTTTCATTATAATGTTCCTTGTATCCTTGTACTCTTCTATGAAAAATAAATAGAATGTGTTCTTCAAATGTTTTATTCTTGGAATTGAATCTGTAAATATGTATGACTCTATAACTGGGAAGATGTATCTGTATTTTCTTTCTGTAAAGTGAAGTTTCATGCATCTTGATATAAAATCCATAATAGATGCATTTTAAATTATAAACTTTTTCTTCAGTCTGTATCAAACCTATAGATTATCCTTGTGTATATACAAATAAGTATATGTATGCTAAGGTTAGATATACTTAAGTGTATATACAATTTTCTCTAAAAGGGTCGGTTTTACAGTAAACGATGTTGGTGAGCATAGTCGTAGTTAGTAGGAGCCTAACCGGCACTGGTTAGCCAACCGATGCTAGTTACCTTGTAATCTGTACAATTTCATATACTGGCTAGATTTGACCCAAAAAATGCCATTTACTAACCTTAAAATCATAAAATATAATAATGGACTTACAGAGACCCGCTAACAAGTATATGTATGGATACATACACACATTTGTGTATATATCCATCTATATACCTCTGTAGGTAAGTTAATATAATATAAATGGAAATGAAAATGTGAAAGCTAGAATCTGAATTTCTCACAGATCCTTGTGAGCTAATAAATAGATAAATGAAACTTATTATCACCTCCTTACTATAACAAAAAACAAAGGGATGGTTAAATCCATAGAACTAGAAGACCTAGCCCAGACATCTGAGAAATAACTTAGAAGAAAGAGTAAAACAAACCCTAGAGCATAAAATAAATATTAAATAATGGAGGATCAGAATGAGAAATCCTTCTATTGCAGGCTCTATGATGTCGTCTCCCATGTAGTTGAAACCCATAACCTCTTGTTTTTCATTTCTTGCTCCTCCCAGAAATCTTTCTTATGTAAATCGAGGCACTAAGGGTAGAATATTGAATTTCATAGTTGCTAAATAAATGTTAGGTTTTTGGTGAGACCTAAAGTCCAAGGGACATGATTGAATCAAGCCTATGGATGTGATTTAATCATCCTCCCCTAATAATTGTACATGTGAAATTTGTAAAATGTTAATTTATATTAATGAATGGGAACTTAGGGATGCTCACTGATGTGGGCACTTTGTAATTTAAGGAATTTTATTTTATCAAAGGTTTAAATTAATGGATGTGCATGTGTGTAGTGTCAAATGGGGCCTTTGATTTAATTAAAATATTTTAATTAATAATGGTGTGTGGGTATTGTCTAATGGGGTTTTAATTAAGTTGATGAGTATGGGATTATTAAAGGTTTTAGCAGCTTTATTAAAAGATGTTTCGGAATTTTATTAAATGTTGTAGGTGGAGATTAATTTTACTATGGGAAAAATATTAATGTGCTGGAAAATTATGAATTTTACCTCAGGGATTATATTTTAGACTTGACGTATCTTATAACATTACTAACCTTAGTGGATAATTTAAATCTAATTAATTTAAGGATAAATTAATTAATCAAATGGAAAGAGTAAGGATAGAATACTCATGTTAGATAAATATAAATTACTAAATAAATATGTGTTAGTCAATTAATTGGACTTTTAATTATTTGATATTAAATTAATCAAGTTGTAATTAGTGCACTTAATATGTCTCTTCTACAAAAAAATTGTTGTTGTACTTTTCCCTTGTGTTGTTGGTGGTTGGACGTGGTGTTTTGCAGGCGTCATAGAAATAATAGCTTGGTAACAAATTGGTACTTCTCCACTCAATGAATATGTGATAGAATATTTACTAAACAAAGCATTCCCATATTTATTCCTTAATGGATGGTGCAACTTGCGAGAACAAATAATAAATCACACACATATACATGAGTAAGTGAAACATCTAGTACAATATCAAGATATCCATTTTGAAAAAAAAAATCATGTTATGGTATCTTCCCATGAAAAAAATCATTAATGCAAAATCAAGATCAAAATTCATCAACAATTTTTGTAAATAAGATCCTCCCATAATTACCCATTAAAATTGAATAACTACACAAACACATGGCTAATATGAAGGAATCCAATCTTATTTATCATTTGAGGTGGTATGGAACTACATTATGAGGACCATGTTCCTATTGGACAAAGTGTTGTGTAGAATTAATTGACCTATTGCATCAAATTAAAATAGTAACCATCTTATTTACTTTAACTATAGTAGACATGTATTGGTAAAACCTCCAAACATTGATGACACGAAATTCACTTATAGATCTAAGTGAAGAAAAAATGATGGTGATTAAAAACATAATCGACCATCCTTATACGGTTTCTCATTACATGCACATTATAAATTCATTGTTTTGAAAAGTGATACTACAAAACTTTATGAAGATAAAATATTTTTAGTGTAGATATGAATGGTAACATATAGTTTCTTCACATGTGTGTAATTTTTTATGTTTTGAAGGATCACCAAATATGGAAACTTTAGATTGAAAAAATAATGATCAAGTAGAAGGTTCCAAAAATTATTTTAATGAAAATTACACAGGTTTCAAATCATCATGTGGAGATGCACATTAAAGGAACATATAGGTGATAAATTTTTAAAATTTTATTTTTCTCCCTTAAAAATTAACTATTGGAAAAATATAAACAAAGATAATTTCATGTGTTACTTATGGAATATACATTTTGAGTTGAAAGCCATGTTTTAGGAAAACAATAAATATTAATCAAATAGATCTAGAAAATAATACGAATAGTTGATTAATTACGTGTAGTTTCATAACATGTATACATATGGGAATTTCCTATGGAAAAAAAGAGTAAATAAGGTGTGTAGGTAAGATTAAATATTGTAAAATTATGTATATTCAATGTTTTCATAATTTGGTATAATTTAACGACAACAAAATATTTTTATCAATTCATAAGAAAGAGATTACATTTAATGGGATTTCATTCTCAAGAATATTAGGATAGATTCCTTTTCATTCTCCAATTAAATTTGTCTCCATGAATCTTTCAACCCCTATCACCTCTTACAACTAGTTTTATTCTTTGTGAATGGTTTAAACAATTATTATTATTTTCTTGACACTATAAATAATTATTATAACTCACATAATTATTTTTTTGAATGTATATTATATTAATAAATATACACACATCAAACACCAATTTCTTGATATTCCTCTTTTAGTGTGAACATGTGAGAAGGGAAACACATCCTAAATATGTTGCTCTCTGAAAAAATTTATTAGATTAGGTACATCTCCATAAAGTTGTCTTTTTTCCCTCATAAAGGTGTAGCTCCAATCTGAATCTCATGGGGAATTTCTTAGATCCCTTTCCCCAAAATTCATAATTTTCAATCCTCGAGACTCCTAGATATCTACGACTATCTGGATAAAATCAATTTTGATTCTATCTTAAAATATTCTCCTACCCCAAAAAACTTAGATTTTTTTGAGAATTCATCTTTCTCAAATGTCCACAAAGGATTATTTAGAACACCATAGGAAAACATAAAACACCCAAAAGGATGGAAAAAAATCAAAAATAGAAATAATGAGGACATGTTAGTGAAAAATCAGAGCACCCCCCGAATGGCCTCAGATCTGAGTGGGGCATCTGGTGTGACTGAATAATATGGTACCATCTCTCAAGTTATGGGACTTGTGAACTTGAGATGGCCCTCCAGAGAAAGTCAGCTTCTTCTTCCTAATCTTAATGCTAAACTACTTCTAAAGAAGGAAATGTGATTATCTACTCCTATGCTAACAATTCCAAGGAGACAGGGAGAGAGAGAGCATGAAAGTAAAGAAATCCTACACTACAGAGGTGTAATGCCCCATTCGATGTTTCCCTAGTTCTTGAAATGACGACCTTGTTGCTAAGCATGGGAGGGTTGTGTGTGTGCTCTCATTGACCGTTGTTGACTTTTTCCTTGTCACAGTGAAGATTTTGCACCCTCCTCCTCCTTCTTTCCTTTTCGGGTCGTTTTCGACACCCCAAACTGTGGACCGTGGAGCATCATGTACGATTATCCTATTAAAGGAAAATCTTGTTCTCACTTCTTCAAGCTTGCCTAGTTGTCGTTATTAATATGATTAATTATTATTATTATTATTATTAGCCGTAAAAATCATAAAAATAATGTTAATAATAATATTATAATTTAAATTGTCGATTTACGATCATTTGTTTTAGTGTCAATTTTTATCAATATTATTATGGATTACTTTTAAGCTATTTATTTATTTATTTATTTCGTCCTTGTTTTCTCTCATGCCCAAGCCTCAATTCGTGCAAGAGAAGCTTATTTTTGGTGGTGCCTTTGTTTACAGTGTGGTGTTCGTGTTAATGTTTAACATTCCTCTTTAGCCATCGATGCGTCGTTGCGAGCCTTGTAAATATAACTTTTGCTGATAAAACATTTATTTATTTATTTGTGGAGGTATCCACCCACCCCACCATTTATTCTTTCCCATGCTAGATGTAATATCCTTGTTTTATTTTATTTATTTATCATTATTGAAAAGACCTGGTCTTTGGGTGCATGCGTTGGGAGGTGGAACACTTGCCATCCCATCATGTCTCCTCAATGGCATTGTGTGTTGGAATATAGCTGGTAGGGGAGCTAGCCACTGTTTTCCCTTTTCCCAAGACATGTATTAATGAAACTGAAAATCTGTCTGCTCTACAATTTTTCTTTTGGTGGTTGGGTACGCACTTTTCCCTAGTTGCATGAGTTCTTTGGGTGGACTGCTCTAGGAGGATGTGTGCATATGGATTGGTGCCTTATTTTGTGTAGTCTGAAACACATTTGCTAATGCACTATCCATTTTATTTTTGGATCATTGTTTCCTTCTCCCTCCCTGGCTCATGGTTCTCTTAATGCTGGCCATCTGTTAAAAATTATTTGCTCTTTATTTTCTTTTCCTGTTTGGTTGCTTCTCTCTTGTTTTACTCTTCGTCCTCCTTGGGCACGTGTTTTTGTAGCATTAACAAGTCCTCTCTCCAGATGCTCAAGATTTCATGGTGGTAGAGGGTGCATATGCCTTGGCTTTGACTGTAACCTGCCCTCATCATATTGTCTGGCTACGTGGAGATTTCTGGTGGAGCCTCAAGTGGGACGACATGTGTTGAACGGTGCAGTGGTATGTAAAATTCATAATAATAGACATGATGTGAGTTTGATTCACCATAGAGGAGAAGAAATGAGAGATCTTGTGGATGGTTGTGTGGACCTTGGGGAAGGGATGTTGGTTTCTCATGGTTTAACAGAGTCACTTTTTTTACTAGTCTCGTTGTGCATATCCTGCTGTTGTGTCTTTTCCAGACCACATCTCTTTGAGGCACTTTTTCAAGCAGTTCACCTTCCTCCTGTATTACTCTCCCACATTTTTCATGCAATCCAAGGCGCTGCAGCTGAAAGGTGGGCTTAGAAGGTTGGACACCAATCTGCTAGTCATATGGAATATACCCAAACACAATGTATGTGAGTATGTATGGACATCTTAATCTTGCTGGCGATATTAAAGGAGCTCCAAACCTTATTTTCCAACACCTTTTAAACATGCGATTTTGTTGTTGGTTCAAGGTAAAATGGGTTCGTTGGGAAAGCTTGAGAATTTTGAGCAAAGGTGAAATGGTAAAATTGCGGATGCTCATTATCTTTTCGACAAAATGGTTAAGGGAGATGCTGAAACGATTTCTGTGGTTTCGACTGGCTTCGTTCCCAGGCATGGTTCACCTTCCTTTATCTTTCATAACTCTCGTGCTTTAGTTTTTATTTGCAACTTAATAAAATTTAAAAATATTAAGGTTATAATACATTTAATTGTTTTATTTTAACTCATTGCAAAACAATGAAATGTCATGTCATAACACACAAAATCAAATAACTCTTTTGCATTAAACCGTGAACTTCCACCCTCATTCTAAGGTGATTTAGAAAAAATCCTACCTAACTAGATCACTACAATATTATTTTATCGACAAGACAAAATTGACTTCCTGGTAATAATGTTTACCATCTCCCTGTTTAAATAGATAATTTCTACATTTTTCAGAGAATCATTAAGTACCCTTCGTAACTCTTAAAATGAGATGTTAAGCTTCATTCGTGTACCTTGTTATGTGAGGAGTCACCTTAACCTTTGGATTGACCTTGAATGAACATATGTGATCTTTTTGACACTCTTATAGGAGCCCCATTACACTGTTTTGCAGTGGTAGGAAGTTGTTAAATCTAGAAAGTTGGCTTTCGTTTTGAACCACCATTTGAAACCTGGATAGAGAAATTATTATCCATCTTCGTAAATCTCTAGTGTTTTTACTAGACAATTGCATGGAACTTTTAGTTTAGGGAAAAACACTTTACTGGATAGTTTGAAAATGGCATTTTGTAGGCCTCTAGTCGCAGTTTAACAAGGTCAAATTGAACCAATTAGGACCAGTGGCTTCAAAAAACTTGTCGCCATTTGAACATTGTTTTCTAGTTCTGAGTTCCGCCGACTCTGTTGAATTCTTCTTATATAGGGAAATTTGTAGGAAGTTTCTCGTTGCGCGTTCATCCATCAAACGCCAATTTTGGACGTGGTTTCCTGAGCCCTCGAGCTAACATTTGTTCATTTGCACTAAGCCAACTACGACCAGTGGCCTCAGAAAACTAGCCGCCAAACGTGAACCACTCACCAGTTCCAAATTCTGTCAGATGCTATGAACTCTTGGTATATCAATGGACACGTATAAATTTAATCGTGGTGTGTCTTCTCATCGAAAGACTACATTTGAAAGTGGTTTCTTAGCCTCCGAGCCCGTTTTGAAAGTTTTTGTTGTTAGCAAGAAAATATAAAAATAGAAAGTTGTGGGATCCTTGTCGGGCTGCCAAACCACCCTGAAAACTTTTGACACATGTAAATAACTATTTAAAAACTCTATAGTGTAACTTGTGTGAAATAGAACTTTTGACAAAATGGTGTTTTCTGTCTCTTCCCTTCTCTTTCTCTCTCTTAGGTTACAAAATGAAGTGAAATGAAATGTAATGAATACATGTCTCTAAACCTTTTCTTTTGATTGCAAATTATAATTATTATTATATGTAAATGGGAAAACTGAAAAATGTTAACTATGTTATATTAGGGTGGATGCCATGCCAGCGATTTATCACTGATATCATGCTCACGTGGTTTTGCAGGATGAAAGAATGATGACGAAAAGGTGATGTGTAATTTATTAATTATCATTGTAATTTATATATTTCATTGTAAAATAAATATATGTATAATGTAGTCTCATGTTACCAGAAAGTTATAATTGACAATTTGCTAATATGTATGAGATGCTAGTTTTAAGGATATCTAGGAAATGTGTATTTAATCATAGGTTCAATTTGATTCATAGTACACATGGTAAAACATGTGTGATATATAAATATATATATATATATATATATATATATATATATATAAGGTAAATGAATTTGAAGTAATATCTTGTAGTGCATACTCAATGTTCAATAAATGATTAATGAGTCATCTTGTGCAATCATACTTTGTAAATGTAATAAAGAGATTTAATCGAAACACTCTACCCTTGTATAATATCGGAGCATAACTTGTTTTCATGTGTGATACTTTTTACCATAGAAGACATTGAAAACCATAGAATGAAATTAAACTCTACACTTGATAGAACCTCCTAGTTTGGGTAAACAAGAGCCCAAGAATGGTTTTATCATCTTTTTTGGTATGTTTAGTGACATTTTCATAAACCTGGTAGATAGGAGCGACATAGTCAAAAAAAAATTGGAGTATGTAGAGCTAACTCCTCCTTCGTATCCTAGAAAACTATCTTGTCCTCCTAAGATAGATATAAAATTAAATTTCTTCATCGAATGAAATCCTTTTTGGATTCAAATGACATTAATGGAGATCGAGATATAGTTTTTGTATGTCTTACATTCTTGTTAGTGAACTCTTTAGTCCCTCGTAGCTAAATGTCTTATCTTTGGCTTGTGGAAATATAGTTCCTTGATCTCCCATGAAGGGTTTATAGAGTAAATACATTTTAACCTTAATCAAATCTATAATAGGGATTAAAGCCCTAGGTGAAAATTGAAATTAAGCTTAACCTTAGTTTATTTTGGTGGCTAACATGTGGAATCATGAAAGGTAGAAAGATGGGACCCTACCTTGAACACAAATCACTTATGGTTCATGTGTAGTTTATAATGCTTCTAACCATGTACTTCTTTAAGATTGCAGACAAGTACTTTCGCAACTCTTCTGTTTTAAATCGATGGTAATAATGAGACCTTAATGCGATGTAAAAGTAAAGCATAGAAGAGAAAAAAAAGAGTTTTGAGGTTAGGGATAATGCCACTCTGGGAGTCTTTATAACTCAATTAAATATATTCATGTGTTTCAAAGAATAAGTATTGCCTTGTTGTGATCAAAATTTGAGAAAACAAAACATATATATAAATATAAAAAGGAAGTCATGAAGTTATTGAACTTTATTAACTATGGTAGCGAAATAACTATTCTGTGATCGAAGAATTTTCTTGGGGAAAAAGATATCTCAAATCTAAGTTCTTCCTTAATCCCAAAATTTCATCTTGACATCACGTTATATTCCCTTATGTAGCAAGGGTAAATTTTAAACATTGAATAAACATTAGAGAAGCATGTTCTTAACATAAGAACAAGTTAACTAAGTACTTTATATGCATTTTTTTAAATTATGTCAAATAAGTATGTAAGTTATGGAAAATTCTGTGAAGCATAAAAAAGCCAACTTAAAATTGTCAAACTATAAATTAAATGTGGAATGAACTTAAGATTTTGTAGATGGAAAAAGGAGGAATTTTTCCTTGCACAATAATGTTCTTTGTATGTTGATCGTAACTAAAATACAATCAAAGAAATGATGTGTTGTGGATTCACCATTCCCGAAGTCTTTTTTTCTTGTGGTTGGGTCATTACTAGTATCCATTCATTAGGAAAAGTGTGGCATCGACATGCCTATGTTTTTTCATGTGTCTATGTGAGTCGATGACTTAGGTAATTGTTGTATGCAAATCAATTTTCTATACTTGGAACCCTTGATGTGTTGTGTAGTGAGCAATGTAAGTAAAAAAAAAATTATCCAGGTATTTTTTACTGTTGTAATTGTGTGTGTAAAATGTGGGCATTATATTTGGTATCATAGCGGAGGTTCATACTCTCGAACCTCTGGGATAGATTGGAATTTTGATGATTCTTCATGGTGGTGGTGGATATTGGAAGAGTAATGTGATACATGTTGTTATGTGAAATATGTTGTAATTTTGACCTTATGGAATCACACGTGTTGCATGTCACTTATTGCGTAATTATTATCAGGTTGATGTGATTTTGATGAGAGTATTGACTCGCTTTTTCGTGGATTCAATGAGGAATCTGTGTGCGATGTACTGCCTTGTTGTGTGTGAAAGGAATGATACTGTGAATTGCAGAGTGTTGAAACATTTTGGCATTATGTGATATGAAGGTGTATTGATCTATTGCATGACAAATTTGATGTAAATTGGATCACATTTTATTGTGATGTCATCACCATATTGTGATTAGTTGTGTGCATCATTGTGTTGTATTGCAATTGACTATATGTTGTAAGGTTAGACATTGTGTTCCTCATACGTATAATTCATGTAATATGTGATGGTTCATGTCATGATATAGGGGCATATGGTGAGTATGATCCCTAGTGTACAGTGATTGCACTTTGGGTGCAGGATGTGGTAATGTGATGCATCGTAACCCGTGAAAGTAATGCTTGTGTTATATCCTATATATATATACCATACATAAGACACTATGGTTAATGTGTATGAATCAACATCATGTTAGTGATGTAGTTATGTGTATGTTGTGAACCTTACACTAGATGACCCTAAGGGGATAAACTGTCAAGAGTGTATGTGTAGAGAGAGGAGGCTTGGACCATGTTTTTCATAATCTTGAGTCAAGTATGAGTGAGGAAGTGGAGTATTATATAGACTGAAAAACCACTTTTATCTGTTTAGTATACTTTGAGATTGCTTAGTATATTGTGGGTGTGCACCACCTTAGGCTCAAACTTATGCAACTTGTGTCCCCTGCTCTTTCCTATTGGATTTTTCATTGAACAATCCTATGTGATTTTAACTATGTTGATCCTTGTAGGAGTATGGAGGGGATGAGTCAGGCAGAGATGATGACAGTTAAATTATTTGATATACTCATTTATGATTACATTTATATTTTTACGAGCTGAGGCTCGATGGCTGAGTGCTAGCAACTCGATGAGTACGTCTTTGGTGGCGGTATGAGGCCACATAGTGATTGTAATCTACTAATTTTTTAATACGTATTTTATTAGTAAATTAATCCTTATCTCTTTTATTGATAAGAACCATTTTTTCCTAATTGACATGTTCTTATATTTTGGGCATTTATTCAGTTGTTGCATTCACATTAAAAACTTTAACTAACCATGGCTAATCAGCCTTTTGTTTTTCTTAGAGTTAAACTTTCTTTTCACGTTTAAAATTTTATAGCCTTGCCGAAGGCTTTTGATTTTTCCACTTGGCATTTGAATGGATTGTAATGCTAGTTCTAATGTTGTAATGTGTTGGAATAGGGTCATGGGATTAACCATGGAGTGGTTGAATCTATGGGCCCACTTTGTTATATGGGGGTACACCACAAATTGTTATAGATAACTAACGAGTTGTTGAACCACGAGTTATTATGTCACTTGGGTTGGGGGTGACGGGGCTCTATGTGCCCAGGGCCATAGGGTGACCCAACTTAATTAAAATGAGAAAGGAGGCATGCCTCTGTGGTTGAGTGACCCGACTTGGTTGTGGCACTATGATTATTTCTCCTTGGGAGGTATATGGAGTTATTTGGTGCTAGTTTGGGAGGTATATGGAGTTTTTTTATGATAGTTTAGGAGATATATGGAGTAATTTCTTGATATTTTGTGATGTGTGGAGTTGGTATAGTGAGTTATGTGTACCCTTGTGAGTCTTTTTGACACCTTGTTATGTTAGAGGCTTGACTCCTCCCTTGGTTGGTATGGACTATTTGATATTGTCTTGGCACTAGGTTGGTATAAGTCACGGATTTTTGGGTCATGTGATACCTATTGTATTTGTATCAACGTGATGATTCTATTTGTTAGGCTCATGTGTGTGTTGGATTTATGTCTAAGACATAATTTTTGGAAATCCTTTGCTATGTGGACTACTTGTTGTCATTCCATGGAGGAATTAAAAGACCTTGTGATGTGATACAGTCATGAAAGTAGGTAGCAAGATGTCTCATGGGTTGTTTGTGTTGTGTTAAGTTTTGTGTGACATCTTGATGTTAGTTACTGTTGGGCACCTACAAACTTAAAACAACTGAAAAATTCTAAACAATGAATATTATAATCTTGAGATAAGAAATACTGTAAAAGAAAATGCTAAGTAATAATGTAAAATGGAACTACCAATCTTTACGGAACCTTGAAAGTTAAAATTTCTACCAGATATTCCTAGGGCCACCCCGTGGCCATGATTTTGTGTCTGAAATCTTAACCTTAGAACGTACCTTTTCCCATAGTTGTTCCTTGTTGCTTAATATTTCTATTTCTTCATTTTATGTCACATCGAGGACAATGCTTTCTTAAGGGGAAGAGAATGAAATGCCCCATTCGATGTTTCCCCAGTTCTTGACGTGATGACCCTATTACTAAGCATGGGAGGGTTGTGTGTGTGTGATCTCATTGACCATTGTCGACTTTGTCCTTGTTGAAGTGAAGATTTTGCACCCTCCCTCTCCTTCTTGCCTTTTCGGGTCATTATCGACACCCCCAAATTGTGGACCTTGTAGCATTATGTACGATTATCTTGTTAAAGGAAAATATTGTTCTCACTTCTTCAAGATTTCCTGGTTGTTGCCATTAATATGATTAATAATTATTATTATTATTTTTGGCCATAAAAATCATAAAAATAATGTTAATAATAATATTATAACTTAAATTGTTGATTTACGATCATTTGTTTCAATCTAAATTTTTTTCAATATTGTTATTGCTGAAGTGTTCAAGAAGCTTCAATATTTGGATGACAGAATGGGAAATGCAAAAATCCGTAATGACTGCATCCTATCTGCACTTAAAATTATTTACAATTTCATCGAACAGCATGTTCAAAGTGTATGCAACCTCAACGGGATTACTGAAGAAATTTGGGGTCCTAAAGAGAAAAGAGACATGTCAATTGCTTAGGGGGATCTAAAAGACCCTTCTCAGGCCACAACCATTGCATTCTTTGTCTCACTGAAAATGATCAAAACCAAGATTGACAAGGCTATCAAGTAAAGTGGAGTTGTGTTGCTATTTACTAGCTGCGAAGTTGCTGATGACTGGCGGATCTGGTGTTGTTTTTTGTCAGAGATATTCTAGGATAGATATCTCTTGGTTGTTTTTTGATCTCTTAAGTTGTTTTTTGAATCATTGTATGTCTGGATCCTTTCTATTAATTTTTTGTTGTATCTGGCTATTGAGCCCTCTGAGGTTGGTTGTTTTGCTCTTCTCTAGGCTATTTCTCCTGCTTTGGGTATCTGGCTTTTGAGCCCTTTTGTATACAGGGTATAGTCCCTTCAAAAATATTTGCCCTTAATAAAAAAATTTTTATCAATATTGTTATGGATTACCTTTAAGCTATTTTTTTTAAATTTATTTCATCTTTTTTTACTCTCATGACCAAGCCTCAATTCACGCAAGAGAATCTTATTATTGGTGGCACCTTTGTTTAGGGTGTGGTGTTTGTGTTAATGTTTAACGTTCCTCTTTAGCCATCAAGGCGTCCCTGCAAGCCTTGTAAATACAAATTTTGTTGATAAAACGTTTATTTATTAATTTGTGGAGGTCTCCACCCACCCCACCATTTATTCTTTCCCATGTTGGCCGTAATAACTTTGTTTTATTTTTTTTATTTTTTTATTGAAAAGACCTAGTCTTTGGGTGCATGCATTGGGAGGTGGAACACCTACCATCCCATCATGTCTCCTCCATGGCATTGCATGTTGGGCTCTAGCTGGTAGGGGAGCTAGCCACTGTTTTCCCTTTTCCCAAGGCGTGTATTAATGAAACTTAAAAAATTTCTGCTCTGCAATTTTTCTTTTGGTGGCTGGGTACACACTTTTCCCTAGTTGTGTGAGTGCTTTGGGTGAAGGACTGCTCTGGGAGGATGTGTGCGTTTGGATTGGAGCCTTATTTTATGCATTCTGAAATGTATTTGCTAATGCAATGTCCACTGTATTTTTCGATCATTGTTTCCTTCTCCCTCCCTGGCTCGTGGTTCTCTTAATGTTGGCTATCTGCTGGACATTATTTGTTGTTTATTTCCTTCTCCTGCTTGGTCGATTCTCTCTTGTTTTACTCTTCCTCCTCCTTGGGCACGTGTTGTTGCAGCATTGACAAGTCCTATATCCCGATGCTCAGGATTTCATGGTGGTAGAGGGCACATATGCCTTGGTTTTGACTGTAACCTGCCCTCATCATATTGTCTAGCTGTGTGGAGATTTCTGGTGGAGCCTCGAGTGGGACGGCGTGTGTTGAACAGTGCAGTGGTATGTAAAATTCATAATAATTGCCATGATGTGAGTTCAACTCGCCACAAGGGAGAAGAGATGAGAGATCTTGTGGATGGTTGCATGGACCTTAGGGAACGGATTTTGGAGAAGAGATGAGAGTCATTTTTTTTACTAGTCTCGTTGTGCAGATCCTGCTGTTGTGTCTTTTCCAGACCACATCTCTTTGAGGTAATTCGTCAAGTAGTTCACCTTCCTCCTGTATTACTCTCCCACATTTTGCATGCAATCCAAGGTGCTACAGTTGAAAGGTGGGTTGAGCAGGTTGAACACCGATCTGCTGGTATTTTGGAATATACCCAAACATATTGTTTGCGAGTGTGTATGGATTTCTTAGTCTTGCTGGAGATCTTGAGGGAGCTTTAAACCTTATTGTCCAACACCTTTTAAACATGCAATTTTATTTTTGGTTCAAGGAAAAATGGGTTCGTTGGGAAAGCTTGAGGATTTTGAGAAAAGGTGTAATGGTAAAATCGCGGATGCTCATGATCTGTTCGACAAAATACTTAAGGGAGATGCTAAAACAATTTCTACGGTTTTGACTGGCTTTATTCCTAGGCATGGTTCACCTTCCCTTATCTTTCATAACTCTCATGCTTTATTTTTAATTTGCAAATTAATAGAATTTTAAAATATTAGGGTTATAATACATTTAATTGTTTTATTTTAACTCATTGCAAAACAATGAAATGTTGTGTCGTAACTCACGAAATCAAATAACTCTTTTACATTAAACCATGAACTTCCACCCTCATTTTGAGGTGATTTAGAAAGACTCCACCTTAACTAGATCACTACAATATTATTTTATCGACAAGACAAAATTGACTTCCCAATAATAATGTTGACAATCTCCCTATTTAAATAGATAATTTTTGCATTTTGCAGAGACACATTAAGTACCCTTCGTAACTCTAAAAATGAGATGTTAAGCTTCATTCGTTTACCTTGTTATGTGAGGAGTCACCTTAACCTTTGGATTGACCTTGAATGAACATATGTGATCTCATTGACACTATTATAGGAGCCCCGTTACATTGTTTTGCAGTGGTAGGAAGTTGTTAAATATAGAAAGTTGGCTTTCATTTTGAACCACCATTTGAAACCTGGATAGAGAAATTAGTATTCGTCTTCGTAAACCTCTAGTGTTTTTACTAGACAATTGCATGGAACTTTTAGTTTAGGGAAAAACACTTTTCTGGATAGTTTGACAATGGAATTTTTTAGGCCTCTGGTTGCAATTTAACAAGGTCAAACTGGACCAATTAGGACCGGTGGCTTCAGAAAACTTGTCACCGTTTGAATATTTTTTTCTAGTTCTGAGTTATGTCGACTCTCTTGAATTCTCCTTATATAGGGAAATTTGTAGGAAGTTTCTCATTGTGCATTCACCATCAAACGTAAATTTTGGACGTGGTTTTCTGAGCCCTCGAGCTAACATTTGTTCATTTGCACTAAGCCAACTACGACCAGTGGCCACAGAAAACTAGCCGCCAAACGTAAACCATTCAACAATTCCAAATTCTGTCAGATGCTATGAACTATTGGTATATCAGTGGACATGTGTAAATTTAATCATGGTGTGTCTACTCATCAGAAGACTACGTTTGAAAGTGGTTTATTAGCCTCTGAGCCCGTTTTGAACATTTTTGTAGTTAGCAAGAAAATATAAAAATAAAAAGTTATGGGACCCTCGTTGGGCTGCCAAACCACCGTGAAAACTTTTGACACATGTAAATAACTATTTAAAAACTCTATAGTGTAACTTGTGTGAAATATAACTTTTGACAAAATGGTGTTTTCTCTCTCTTCCCTTTTCTTTCTCTCTCCTGGGTTACAAAATGAAGTGAAATGAAATGTAATGAATACATGTCTCTAAACCTTTTCTTTCGATTGAAAATTGTAATTATTATTTTATGTAAATGGGAAAACTGAAAAATGTTAATTATGTTAGATTAGGGTGGATGCCATGCCAACGATTTATCGTTGATATCATGCTCACGTGGTTTTGTAGAATGAAAGAATGATGATAAAAAAGGTGATGTGTAATTTATTGATTATCATTTGTAATTTCTATATTTCATTGTAAAATGAATATATGTATAATGTAGTCTCATGTTACCAGAAATTTATAATTGATAATTTGCTAATATGTATGAGATGCTAGTTTTAGGGATATCTAGGAAATGTGCATTTAATCATAGGTTCAATTTGATTCATAGTACACATGGTAAAACATGTGTGATATATATAAGGTAAAAAAATTTGAAGTAATATCTTGTAGTGCATACTCAGTGTTCAATAAATGATTAAAGAGTCGTCTTGTGCAATCATACTTTGCAAATGTAATAAAGAGATTTAATCGAAACACTCTACCTTTGTATAATATCAGAGCATAACTTGTTTTCATGTGTGATACTTTTTACCGTAGAAGACATTGAAAACCATAGAATGAACTTAGACTCTGCACTCAATGGAACCTCCTAGTTTATGTAAACAAGAGCCCAAGAATGGTTTTATCATCTTTGTCAGTATGTTTAGTGGCATTGTCATAAACCTGGTAGATAGGAGCGACACAGTCATCTTTTTTTTGGAGTATGTAGAGATAAATCCTCCTTTGTATCCTAGAGGACTATCTTGTCTTCCTAAGATAGATATAAAATTAAATTTCTTCATCGAATGAAATCCTTGTTGGATTCAAACGACATTAATGGAGATCGGGATATAGTTTTTCTATGTCTTGCATTCTTGTTAGTGAACTCTTTAGTCCCTCACAACTAAATGTCTTATCTTTGGCTTGTCGCAATATAGTTCCTTGATCTCTCATGAAGGGTTTATAGAGTAAAAACATTTTAACCTTAATCAAATCTATAATAGGGATTAAAGCCCTGGGTGAAAATTGGAATTAAGCTTAACCTTAGTTTATTTTGGTGGCTAACATGTGGAATCATGACAGGTAGAAAGATGGGACCCTACCTTGAACACAAATCAGTTGTGGCTCATGTGTTGTTTATAATGCTTCTAACCATGTACTTCTTTAAGATGTCAGACACGTACTTTCGTAACTCTTCTATTTTAAATCGATGGTAATAATGAGACCTTAATGCTATGGAAAAATAAAGCATAGAAGATAAAAAAATGAGTTTTGAAGTTAGGGATAATGCCACTCTTAGAGTCTTTATAACTCAATTAAATATATTCATATGTTTCAAAGAATATGTATTGCCTTGTTATGATCAAAATTTAAGAAAACAAAACATATATATAAATATAAAAAGGAAGTCATGAAGTTATTAAAATTTATTAACTATGGTAGCGAAATAACTATTCCGTGATCAAAGAATGTTCTTGGGGAAAAATCTATCTCGAATATAAGTTCTTCCTTAATCCCAAGCTTTCATCTTGACATCACGTTATATTGCCTTGTGTAGCAAGGGTAAATTTTAAACATTGAATAAACATTAGAGAAGCATGTTCTTAACACAAGAACAAGTTAACTAAGTACTTTATATGCATTTTTTTATCATGTCAAATAAGTATGCAAGTTATGGAAAATTTCGTGAAGCATAAAAAAGCCAACTTAAAATGGTCAAATTGTAAATTAAATGTGAAATGAACTTAAGATTTTATAGATGGAAAAAGGAGAAATTTTTCCTTGCACAATAATGCTCTTGGAATTTTGATCATAACTAAAATACAATCAAAGAAATGATGTGTTGTGGGTTTGCCATTCCCGAAGTCTTTTTTTCTTTTGGTTGGGTCATTACTAGTATCCATTCATTCAGAAAAGTGTGGCATCGACATGCCTATGTTGTTTTCATGTGTCTATGTGAGTTGATGACTTAGGTAATTGTTGTATGCGAGTTGAGTTTCTGTACTTGGAGCCCTTGATGTGTTGTGTAGTGAGCAATGTAAGTCAAAAAAATTTATCCAGGTATTTTTTACTATTGTAATTGTGTGTGTAAAATGTGGGCAGCTGTTATCCTGTAGAATTGACAAGGGAAATTTATAGGTAACCATACCAAAAATTGCCTATTTTAAAAAGGCCCATTCTCAATGTAGTTTGCATTGACGTTCCATAAGGGCCTAATATACTCCCTATTGCTAAAATCATTTTTTTCTGAACTTAGCCATTTTTAAAGCTTTTTCTTCGGCACATTTTTTCATGTGTCATTGCAATCCCAAAATGGTGCCTTTTTTTGAACTAGGCATGCAGGAAATGTCGTGTCGACATACTGAAATTTGTGCCACCTGATAGGAAATGGTTGTCAACGTCATGAAATTTATGCCCCTTTTATTCCTAAAATTATCATGGTATCACAAAATGAGCAAGGTTAAGGCACTGGAAACTTTGTGTCGAGGTATTTACACTAAGGCATACTTTTCATCATTTTGACGCTCTAAAAGGTGTTCCACCTAAGTTGGTGAAGTTATAAATGTCACCTTTTATTGTGATTTATCCTCGACCCACTCATGCGAATGTAAAAATTGTGTTTTCTCTGCTCTTGTCAGCCATCTTTGTCACCCCTGCGTGCCATTTTTTGATCGTATGGATCCCACTTCGTTCTTTGTCTTTTATAAATCTAGGCAAGAGGATCCTCTCCAGGGTTCACTTTTAAGAGATCCTGGATCGGAGGTGGAGATATTAATATCCCCGGAACTAGTTTCACGGGAAGGCAAATTTTTTGTTGTATATCAAAAATTTCGCCTTTATCAAGCACTGCGACAGAAGGCTGCAGACGTGCGACGGGAGATTTTGCTATCGCGCGTCAAAAAATGCAGTTCAATAGACCTTAGTGACGCGCGTCATAGACCTATTGACGTGCGTCATTGAGGGTGCTAGCCTCCGACCTCTGCTTTCTCATCAAAAAATCTCCGTGTCGCGCATCAACATACTCTTTTTCGTGCGTCTGCTATGCGTCGATTGTGTCGTAACTCCTTGTCTCACTAAATCTGAAGTGCGTCACTAAGTCTTGACGCGCATCACAGGCCTTAGTGACGCTTCAATAGGCCTTAGTGAACGTCAATAGGCCTTAGTTATCGCGTCACTAAGGCCTGTTGACACTTCACTAAGGCTTGTTGACGCGCGTCATAAGGCCTTACGCGCGAATAGGCCTTAGTGACGCGCGTCAATAGGTTCTTAGATGACGTGCGTCACTAAGGCCTATTGACATTCACTAAGGCCTATTGACGCGCGTTAAGGCCTGTGAAATAGGCCTTAAGCGTATCCATTTAGTGACTCAATGTGCCTATTGACGCGCGACAGCAAATATTTTGTCACGCGTCTGTATCTGCCCTCTTCTTGCTCAGTCGAAAAAACTCCATGTCGCTCGTCAATAAAATCTTTGTCGATGCGTCTACTTGTCAATATCTACAGTATCTCCTTGTCTGCAAACCCTCCTTGTCATCAATAACTTACCCCCTTGTTCTGCATAATACGGGATATATCATTTGTTGATGTAAAGTAGAAGTATTCTGGTGAATAATCTAGGCTTTATATAGGGGATCAAGGGTAGGCGAAGCCGACCCCTAAAAAAAATTAAAGTGTAATTTTTAGGCGAACAGGTCACTTGCCAAAAAAATCGCCTGTTGGAATATTTTGAATATTCGCCACTAAAATTATCCCTGCATTCTCCTTGTGTTTTTGTTTTTGTTGTGTTAGGTATTAGGGCTAAGTGTACAAGATAAGATCTAAAGAAACACACCTAACAATCTGAAAACCAGCTAAAAACCTTTTTACCTCTCCTTCCAGATATGCAAATCTGGAAGACCCCTGCCTCTGAAGAAACCAAAAAATCATCTTTATCTGAATGTTGCTTTGCCAAAACAAACCCTCTCTTTACCATTGCTAAGGAATCCAAAAGAGAGAGGAAGAACAAGAAATAAAATAAGCCAAGTTGTTAAAACTAATTAAAAGCATGGCGCACTGTCCTTTCTTGCAACATCTACCAAAATTGCACCATGGAGCACTTTACCTTCTTGTAGTGAGCATAAGTCTTTAACTCGCACGCCTAGTATTGAAAGAGCACTTAGTAACTTTTGTATAAGGCGCAGGCACTACACTAGTGACAACATCAACATACACAGTTGTGTGCTTGCAAAACTCTTTATTCACCACATGGATTTTCCCTTGGCACGATGTTTCTTCTTGTAACATCTCAAAGTTGTGCCTTGGCGCACTCTAAACGCATGCAACACAAACTTCTTCAGTGCCCAGTCAAAGCAATTTTTACCTAAGGTGTACAGGCACAATTCCCTTAAGTTTGATTAACATGACATGTTGCATGTTGTAAACCCGTACGCCCTCATGCTTTACCCTTTGGAAAAGCTGCATTCAGTCATAGCGCAACACCTCTTCAAAAGTATGCCCTTTCTAACCAATAATGCAATTTTTTTCATGTCCTAACACTGGTGCACTTTTTTTCATGTCGACATCTTCAAAAGTGCGTCTTGAAATTTTAATCCTCCACAACAAACTATGAACCTACGCCTTGCACCCTAAGCCTTATAATTGCTCATTCTTCATTCTAGAAGCTTTCATTATGAATAACATGACGGTTGACATGGCTCTTTTATGTTGGACCTCCTTGATTCCACCATCTTGCAGAACAACAACATCCATCCTTGAGTTCACACATGTCTTCATAAGCTTTAAAAACCAACAAAGTCTAAAGCTAAATCTAAGCAGTCGATGAACAAGAGATGAAGTACAAAACTATCATAAAGTCATGGATGCCTGACTCATATGTAGATTGCAGCCTCGACATCAGAGATTATTAAGCTAGACTTCATCTTAACATGGATGACTTTTCTGCGAGGACCAACACAAGCAAGCAGTGGCCCATGAATGAAAAACTATGTACCCACAGGGATGTGGATTGCACTTTGTAGCTAGGGCTTCCAGTAAGTGTCGGTAAATAATGAATTCATCATGTTGGTTTCCCACTACTATAACAAAGACACTAGATGTGTCAAAGACAAAGAACAAAATACGATCATCGATCTAATAGCTCGTCACTTTGAACTGACCCCGGGCATTCCTCATCATAGGTATTATGTAGAAATAAATCTAGAAGACTTGCAAGAAGGCCTAGGATGATGTAACGAGGATAAATGCATGTAAATGATGAATGAGCTTTATCTAAAGAACAAGAATACTTCATGATGAGCAGATGGCCACAGACCATCCATCGTAGTGACTTTAATGAGGAGTTGAGTGATACAATCACTCTTCCTAAATAGAGTATCTCATGAGCTCCCCATGATTCCCATTATTTCACACAAATGGATGTTGAGGTATCTGGAGACCATGAGCAAGGATGTTCCTTGATCAGCATTCCTTGGCTGGGGAGAAATTCATCAGATGACACCATCTCCCAATAGCTTCAACAAGTTCTAACAACTGGGAAGTTCTACATGAATTCCTATGTTATATACGTTAGTCGCATTAGCAAGAGATTTCACAGGGGTTAGTTCAAAATGGGATATGGCCTGTTAAGTCAAGATATATGTTGTTCTACCCAAGAACTAAAGTAGTCAAGGCTAGCATCTCCCAATTAGCTCTAAGATTAATGATGCCTTCTTCTATTTGAGGTAATTGACTTGCTAGAGGCCAAACATGAGACATGGTCGAATATCAGCCTGAGTGTGATTGCTAGCCATGAAAAAATGGGGAGCACTGTTCATACAATTCCCCACATTCACATACCTCAAGAGCTGTGAATTTTCGAGGGTGAACGATGAACAAATCTCACCAAGGTATGCAGGGCCAAAGCTGATTCTCTTTGAGTTATCAAGGTCACTAATCACATACCATGAGAAGTGCATGAAGAGAAAGAAATGAGAAACTCCATTCCCCCTTACAGTTGTCCGATACACCTGCACCACACTTGCCATTTCACGGGAGATGTATGCTAAGCTTGAGTTGCTGAATCTAAAGCACAACTTCCCTGTAAGGTTTTCCAAACCTTTGACTGCCAGAGTTACCTACCTAAAGGAAAAAATTGATCCCATCCACATTCTTGAGATTGAGGACATTTAGATTGACCTGACACATGAGATAGACATCAGGCGGAAGGATCACTCATGAATGGCTCTGGAGGAGATCATCCACTATGGGGTTGTCATTGTACCAAAGGAATTCCAAGAGACTGATCAAGAAATTGATTAGGTTTACTTTGAAATAGATGGGGACGATTGGTAATTCGTAGAGATCGACAGGTTGTCTCCAAGGTGCACCAAAACCATTCAGGAAAGGGTTAATCCCACAGTTGTCAACACCTTGAACATTGGTGTGAAATAAATGGTCTTAGCTACCTTGGAGTGGATTTCACTACTTATCCTTCAGGTAGAGCACCTCCAAGACCTGGCCCAAGTGCTGAAAGGAAAAGGAAAAGACAAGGAGGGAAAATCAAGCAAACAAGAAGAAGCTCTTGAAGATTCCTTAGCCTTCTACTTCTGAGAAGCAGGTAGTCGACCTAGTGTCTCTAGGTAAAGACAGAAGAGATAATTTAAGTTTCAATCAATACATCCTACTCAAGATGTTGTCACAACTACAACTATCAAAGTACCCAGCATCCCTTCTTCCATTTCTTCTCCTCCTCCTGATCATTCAAGCATATATTCCTATGGATGTGTCTTCTCCCCTTCCTTCCTCCCTTCTGTCTCCCACCTATAAAGAAACATCTTCTCCTTATCTCGTTATAGCATTCACCTAGTATTCCCTCCATCCAATTGCGGATCCCTTCCATTTCCATGTCACTTTTCTTCTCATGTAGTAACTTTAGGCCCCACAAGAAGTGGTGCGTTGGATTCCTTGTCAATGGTCACCACCGAAGTGTTTCAACATACTTCCCATGAGGCCTCTACAGTTTCTTCCCAAATTTCACCCCTGTTTCTTCTTCTATTCTGAGCCTCTACTCCCACTCCCATAAGTCTTAGTTGGATTTTTGACCACCTGAGTCAGCATAAGAGAAAGTTTCCCATCGCACCCATCGAATTCTCTGTCATTTTGAAGAAGGGACCCAAGAGGCAGAAAGCAATAGCTCACTTTTCAAAAAGTGTTTCAGGGGAGAGAGTCATGGAGATTGCATACCCAGACCCCACCAAGGAAAAGAAGGATCTATCTCCCATAGAATTTATTGTGACTCAAGTCACAATGGAAACTTCATCTAAAATCCTATAAGGAGAGGCCTTGTCTATTGTGGATGCTCTCTGCATGAAGCTACAAGAATCAAAAGAGGAGAATAGAATACTTCAAGGAATAAAACAAAGATCTCCTCCAAGCATTGTAGAAAATGGGCAACGCTCCTCCTGTGACTGCCGTCGAATGCATGGAAGTTCTCAATCAGGATAAAATAAATGAATACGCTAAGATTGGTGAGCAATGCACAAAAGTATCCTTCTGGATTGAGTGAATCCTTAGAGATAATGAGGAAATGATTAGGAAATTCATAGTGCTCTACTAGGATTTAGCTCAAGCAAATAAGGAGCTACAAGTAGTAGCCAGGTTCCCTCTCCAAGGAGTTGGAAAATGCCAATGGTTGTAACATAAAACATTCCAAGAAATGGCTAATTGCTCAGCTAACGACCTATTGAAGGTCGACCATCATCGATCACCCATGGACACATAATAAAGCTCTCATTGCATTAGATTACTGGGTTGATCAAATGGAATATATCCTGGAGAGGATAGATAAAATCAAGGATGAAGCCCTAGATGCATGATACAACATGGAGTAGACAGTTACAAATATGTCTCCAGGGATGCTCAGTCAATCGTTCACCTTAAGGGAAGCAGACGATACATTTCAGTGCTTCAAGGCTATAGTCACTCAAGGTTTGGCACCAGATGTCACTTTCAACTGAGAGTCAATAAATAACCTCTTGGCCTACCATGATTTCATTAGCTTCTTGATTGATGCATGCGAGGAATTCATCGGGCTAGCTGAAAATCTCAAGAACGAGAAAGAAACTTACGAAGTCATTGGGGACCATTTCAAAGGTCCAAATCATGATCAACTTCAAGAAATGATCAATAAGTTTATGGAATATCGGGCGCAGTGTCACATCGCCTCTCCTGATCAAAATCAAGACACCAAGTTTGAGCAAAGGGATGATGAGTAGTTTCTCTTCTTATGTATGCTTTGATCATTTTTGTAAAATATTTAAAAAGCTTGTTGGCATTTACGATGAAATCATCCATGTTGCATCATGGGATGTTGCCATCCAAAAACTTTCCCAAAGTCAACTCTTGACTTTTTAAATATTTTATAAATATCTTGTAATATATTTTGTAAGTAGTTGGTTTGCTTTTGTCTTCTTTCCTCTTCTCCTTCTATAAATACTTGAATTCTTGTTGTATTCGAGGTGGACATTTTTTGTATGGAAAAAGAAGTGAGGAGAGCAAGACTTTGTACTTTCTTGTAACAAAAGAAATATTAATACACATATTTTAACTTTGTGCTTAATGTGTGTGTTATTTGAATTAGATCTTTCTTGAGCTAGATCTATTTTTTTATTCTGTTGGATTCATTCCTATTATTGTCATATGTTCATCAATATTGCTTTATTGGTTTATACAAGTAAGTTTGGCTCTGTTTACTACTAGCCCAAGGCATAAACCTTCTGACCATTCCGTCTTGGAATCCATTTCTTTTCTCCCTTCAGATCTATCCTCCTACGTTCCTTCTCTCCTACCTTTCTGTTCATTGTTGGAACTACCTCTATTGGGATGAGATCCCAAACCCCCCCTAAAGTTAGAATAACTTGTAGATTTACACAAATTTCTGCTTGATAGATTAGCAATAAACCAGTTTCGCTTTGATGTCTCAAAGAGGGGCTATGCCCTACACACTATTGGCATGTTTCCCCATGACTTGCCTAACTGACAATTTTTCGGACCAAGAGTTTCTTGCGACTCTGTTAGGGATCGAACTAAGGAAATAACTAAAAAAATGTAAAAATCACTACCAGATTGAAAATTTTAACTCTTTGTTAAAAGTTAAAATTTTTGCAGAAGTGATCAAAACTAAAAATTTCCTTAGGAATATCGATAGATTTTGACTACATAAGAGCTTTTAGTTCACTGAGTTTTTACAAAAACTTGTATATTGCAGTAGATATGAGATTCTGACATTTTATGTTATTTTCAAAACCTTGCAAAATTCAGTTCAAATATCTGAAAATCATCTTTCTAAATTGACCAATTTTTTATGCTTATTAATCTTTGTCAAAAAACCGCAATCGGTTGTTATTAAAGAGGATAAAATTTTAAAAATGAAAAAGTAAATGCTGCTGATTTTTGCCAGAAAAATCAGAAAATCAGCAAGTACAAACAAAAAGATTATTGGGAATCTACTCTTAATTGTTGTAGATCTGAATAGATACACTGGCGGACGAACCATTTACTCGCACCAGAAGAGCTCATGGAGAATTTGATCCAATTTTTTATCTACTTCAAAGGCACAATTTCAGTATCACTCCAGCATGATTCACATCACTAAGCTCAACGGATCGATAAGAAAGAAGTGCTTCACCTCCATGAAAGAGTTGTATTTCACAGGGTGCCTTGACATCAATTTGCAGTGCTCTTTTACTAAGTGGAAACACACTCACTGCTCGTGTTATTTTTCCTACTTTTCAAATGGCAGTTAATCTACCTATACCATGGGGAAACGCCATGGGTCCTCTAGCACTTCTTCATCCAGTTCACTCCCTCCCCAGCGGAAATCACAAAAATTTCCCATAATTTGAGGGGAGCAGAAATCAAAGAACAGACCTGCATATAGCTACATTTATTATGTCATGCAATATTCTGGATGTAACTCATGAAGACGTATCGGTACATCTCTTTCTTGAGACCTTGCAAGGGCCTACGTCAGAATGGTTCCAGCATTTACCAAATGGATCCATCACCAGTTGGACCACATTATGGACTACTTTTGAAGACAAATACAAGCCTTCAGAGGATGCATTCACATTATTGTTGCAAATACTTCACATGAAGAAGGAAGCCAATGAAACCATGTGTGATTTTATCACCGGATTTAATTCACTGATCAATCGTGTGTCGTTTGCCATGATTCCAACATTAGAGAATCAAAAGTGTTTCTTCTTAAACACCATGAGTTAGAAAGTAGGTTTCTTAATTTTATAGGAACAGATAGCCACCTTGGTCCTTTCCCAAGATATGGCCATTTGGATAGAAGATAACCTCCTTATCTCTGGTGAGTTGAGACGAGAGCCGTCAAAATCAAAGGCTTCAACTTCTTCTCAGGCCACCTCATCAGACCCAACATTCCAGAAGATGGTGAATGACTTGCTCTCATTAAAGAATAAATTGGCTCAAACATCGTCTACTACTCCATATCGGGATATCCCACAGAGAAAATTCACTCCCAACAATGCCCCCCAAAGGCCGCATTTGCCTACTACTTCCCTAAGGTTAGCAATTGAAGCCCCTCTGGTTAATGCTTTGGTTTAAATTGAAGAAGATGATCCAGATTACGAAGAACCTTCGTTGTAAGGCAAAGATGATCAAGATGTCAGTGAACCGACTGACAACTCTATTATTGGGTATATGGAATTTGAAGATGAGGAATCTGATGAAGAAGAGGGTACCCAAGGGTATGTGAGTGGAAAATCATACGTATTTTTCACTTGCTCAAAAGGAAAAGAAGCAAATATTTCTATTAAAAAATAAAAGGAAAAGGCTTTGGTAACTCCTCCTCTAACGATCGCTAAAAGAGGTAATCCCCTTCCTACTCAACCGCCTATTAAACCTTTTGTAAAGAAATATTTTCCTCTCATTTCTCCTCCAATTCCATAAAGACCAGTAATCCTCCTCCACAAACATGAAACAAAGGACTCATTCCTTTGTTAGCACAACCCTTGGTCACATTTGATATAATCGATCATGCCAAAAAGACCAAGATCTAGATTTCTGAAGTTGAGTACCTTCAGTCCAACCCAGAGCAGCTTATAAGATTAACTAAGTATATCCAAAGCTAGGCTACCGTACTTCCTCCCATTTCCCCAAAATGAATTCTTCCCACTTCTCCTACATCTCATGCAAATGTTGCCTTGACTTCTATGTCGGGGAAAATTGAACCTTTTTACCTATCTCTCATGATCAATGGTCATAAACTGAGTAACTGTATAATTGATTCTGGAGCTTCTAAAAATGTTATGCCAGCAAAGGTTGCCCATGCTTTGGGCCTCACATTTACCAAAGCTTTTGGAAGATGCTACTCTATGGAAACCAAGCAGGTACCATTGATTGGTTAGATCAAGGATGCGCAGTTCGCATTCGCAGCATTTCCTGAGAAAAGGGTAAAAATGACTATTGTCGTAGCTGATATTCTAGTAACATATGGGATATTGCTAGGGAGGAGCTTTTGTAAATAAGTTGGTGGCGAAATTCATATGGTCTGGTCCAAATTCAGGATTCTTGTCAAAGGGGTGATGTAGACATTGGAACTAGAATCACAAAAAAAATATCTAGTCACCAATTCTAATGACCCCAAGGCTCAGATTCTCTTCAAATTTTCGGTGATGGAAAATTATTTCTTTTCCACTGAATTAGATAAAATGGACGTTCTCATCCAAAAAGAAGATCTCAATAAAGTTTGGACGTTGCAGTTTGATGGAAGTTGTGCAACAAGTGGATGCGGTGCTGGGGCTGTTCTAATATCTCCTAAAGAGGATATTTTTCCTTTTTATTTCAAGTTGTAGTTCTTCAATATGAATAATACTGCCGAGTATGAATCCTTTTTGCTTGGCATGCAAGCTGCAAAAGAGAAAGGAATCAAGAATATAAAAGTACAAGGTGATGTTGAGTTGATCATCAATCAGTTAAAAGGGATATATCAAGTAAAAAATGATTGACTCAGACACTACTGAAATGCCGTATGGGATAGCATCAAGGATTTTGATGCTTTCTCAATCAAATTCAAGTCACACCTAAAGATCAGTTCAATACAGCATTCACCACCCCTTGGGTTACTTTCATCTACAACAGAATGTCGTTTGGTTTGATCAACGCCGGTGCTACCTTCCAACAAGCAATGGAATTTGCATTCAAAGGTATGATGGAAAAGGTCATTGTAGTTTACCTAGATGACCTGACTATATTCTCCAAGAAACGAAGTGATCACTGCAATCATTTAGAGCAAGTCTTGATCAGATGCTGAGAGTACGTGATTTCACTAAATCCCAAGAAGTTAGTTTTTGGGGTCACAGAAGGAAAGCTGCTAGGACATGTCATCAGCAGAGAAGGAACTAAGATATATGTCGAGAGATTCAAGGCTATTCATAGCCTTACTTTACCTACAAGTAAGACTAGTGTTCACTCTTTCTTCGGAAAGGTAAATTTTTTGAGACGCTTTGTTCCTGATTTTGCTTAGAAGACTTGCCATATATCTAATATGATGAAAGGGTCCCAAACATTTCAATGGAGTGAAAAAGGTAGGACATCATTCAAAGACATAAAAAACTCCGTCGTTCATGCCCCTATTCTGATGTGCCCTGACTTCAGCAAATACTTCATCATGTACAGTTATGCATCTGCGCATACTATATCAGCTATCTTAATGCAAAAGAACTCCGACGATATTGAATCTCTAATTACTTTCATGAGCTCTCCTCTCAAGCCTCATGAACTAAAGATGTTGTAATTATAAAAACATGTCGTTGCCATGGTAAAAGCAGTCAAAATTTTTTTCTACTACATTCTAAATTCTCATATAGTAGTGCTTGTTCCAGACACGGATGTTAAGTCTATCCTAACTCAACAAGAGTTAGGGAGCTTACGAGGGCATTGGATCACAAAGGTATAAAAATATCATCTAGACATCAGACCAACCAAGTTGGTAATAGGTAAAGGCCTGTGTTAGATAATGGCCGAAAATAAAGAGTCAGAAGTACCTGAAGAGAAAGCTGATCACATTGATGAAGAACAAAATTAACTAGAGAAAGTGGATTCTTTTCCCATGGTTTTGTTTGTTGCAACCAACGATGAATGGTATTCTGAAATTACATTATTTCTTACCTATGGAGGGTTCCCAACTCACCTAACCATAAAGGAAAAGTGAACGGTGAAGCTCAAATCCACAAGATATGTCATATGGGATGATGGATTGTACAAACATGGAATTGACGGTGTTTTTCTATGATGTGTTGACAAGTCACAATAGGTAAAATTGTTAGAGAGTTTTCATGACTCAGTCTACGGTGGTCACTTCTCCTTATCTGTGATAGCACACAAAATCATTCTGGCCAGGTACTACTAGCTAATGTTGTTTCAGGATACAGCCACCTAGGCAGTGAAATGTGAACTTTTCCAATAGTTTTTTAGCAAACCTAAGCTAGCTACATTTCCCCTTAGGCCCGTCATTATTGACGAACCATTCAGACAATGGGGAATTGATTTCATTGGAGCACTCAATCTTCAATCAAGTGCTGGGCATAGTTACGTCCTAACAGCAATGAATTACTTCATGAAATGGGTGGAGGCCATACCTGTCAAGCATGCCACTTCTGAAGTTTTTTGCAACTTCGTCAAAGAGAATATTATTGTGAGATTTGGCATTCCACCAAAAATAGTAGCTCACAACGCTTCCAACTTCTCTTCATGAGAAGTTATTGGTTTTTTTTATGGATATAGAATAACCTTGGCTCATGCTTCTAATTACTATCCTCAAGGAAATGGTCAGGCAGAATCCAGCAAAAAGAACCTGGTGACTATCATACGGAAGCTAGTTGATGAAAACTAGCAGTCCTGGCACAAATCATTGTACGATGCTTTGTTGGTGGATCATATCACTCCAAAGAGTTCTCTCGGCATGTCACCTTTCTAGGTGTTGTATGGGATCGATGTTGAAATCCTTATCTCCGCAAAGCTTCCTGCTCTGCGCTTGGCTTGAGCAATTGAAGATGAAAATTTTTAGAATTCTCTTGAAAAGAGGATTATGTATCTGATGGAACTTGAAGAAAAGTGAGTAAAAGTGGTCGACAAGATCACTACACATCAAAACCAAGTTAAGAGGTTGTTCAACAAGAAATCCAAGTAGAGAGATTTCCAAGTGGGAGATCTTGTTCTCCTATGGGACAAACGAAGAGAACCGAAAGGTATGCATGGGAAATTTGACTCTCTTTGGAGAGGGCCATAAAAGATCAAGCTGCTCAATGGAGAGAACAATTTCTATCTCTCATATCTGGATGGAACCAAGCTCCCACTTCCCTATAGTGGGTAGCACATGAAGGTCTTCAGGAAGTAGAGCTTGCTCTCTTCTTTGTACAATTTTGCTTTCATTATGTGTGTTTTCTTTCATTGTGTGTTTTCTTTCTGTTTGTTGTGTGTTCCCTTCCTTCCCTTTTTGGTCACCCTTGTTTTTGACTCTTTGTAACCCAATAGATAGGCACATGAAAATTTGGGATTCTCTATCCTCAAGTTTCACTCAAAGATAGTCCCCAAAAAGAGCTAGCTGTTATCCTGCAGAATTGACAAGGGAAATTTATAGGTAACCATACCAAAAATTCCATTTTGGTCCCTGAAAGAAGACTGATAACGTTCAAAAATGGCCTAAAACTCCCTTTCAAAAATCTTTTTTTTCTAAACTTAGACATTTTTCTAGCTCCTTCCCTCGACATAGTTTTTTGTGTGTCGACAATCCCAAATGTGTGCCTTTTTGAACTAGGCATAGGAAATGTCATGTCAACATACTGAAATTTGTGCCACCTAAAAAAATCCTTTGGTGCAAGAAATGTCGTTTCGACATCATGAAAGTTGTGCCCCTTTTAATCTTTGGCACTGAAATTATCATGTAACATCATAAAATGTGCGCTTAAGGCATTGGAAACTTTGTGTTGACGTCCATTAGGTTGCGCTAAGGCACACTTTTCATCATGTCAACACTCTAAAAGGCATGCCAAAGAGGTTGGTGAAGTAATAAATGAAATTTTTTCTATAAATAGGCACCCGACACCTGTCATTTTCATGAATTGAAAATTGAAAAAAGTGTTTTCTCTACGCCTATTAGCCATTCATGTCACCCCCGTGTACCATTTTTCGATCTTGTGGATCCCACGTCATTCTTCGTCTTTTATAAATTTGGGTAAGAGGCTCCTCTCCTTGTTGTTTTTGTTTTTGTTGTGTTAGGTATTAGGGTTGAGTGTAAAAGATAAGATCTAAAGAAACACACCTAATAATATGAAAACCACCTAAAACCATTTTTACCTCTCCTTCCAGATCTGTAAATCTAGAAGACCCCTACCTATGAATAAACCAAAAAATCATCTTTGTCTGCATGTTTCTTTTCCAAAACAAACCCTCTCTTTACCATATGAGGAATTGAAAAGAGAGAGGAAGAATAAGAAATAAAATAAGCCAAGCTGTTAAAACTAATTAAAAGCATGGCACATTGTCCTTCCTTACAACATCTACCATGGCGCACTTTACCTTCTTGCACATAACATAAACCCACACCCAATTGAAATAACACTTAGCAGCTTTTCTAATGTGCAGGCACAACTAACATAACATTAACATAAAAAGTTGTGTGCTTCAAAACCACGCCACGCTTTTTCACTTGGCGTGATGTTTCTTCTTGCAACAACTCTCAAAGTTACGCCTTGGCGCATTCTAAACCCATGCACCAAAAACTTCTTCAGTTCCCAGACAGTAGTTTTTCCCTAAGGCACAGATGTAATTCCATTAACATCAACATTTTGTCATACAACACCTCTCAAAAGTGTGCCCTTTCTAACCCTGGAGTAATTTTTTTTTTCATGTCAACACTGGTGCACCTTTTTCATGTCGACATCTTCAAAAGTGCGCCCAATAATTTTAAGCCTCTATAGCGTCCTATGAGCCTGTGCCTTGCGCCCTAAGCCTTATAATTGGTCATTCTTCATTCTGTAATCTTTCATTATGAATAACACGATGGTTGACATGGATCTACTATGTTGGACCTCCTTGATTCTTCTTACAGAACAACAACATCCATCCTGAAGCAAGAAACCAACAAAGTCTAAAGCTAAATCTAAGCAGTCGGAACAAGAGATGACCTGTACAAATATCAAAAAGTCAGGATCCCTGACTCATATGTAGAATGTAGCCTCGACATCAGAGATTCTGAGCTGGGCCATATTGACATGGATGAATTTTGAGCCAGGAACAACCAGGCAAGCAGTGGCCCATGGATGACCAAGTTAGTGGGCAGTGGATTGCACTTTGCAGTAGGGTTGCCAGTAAGTGCCATAAATAATGAATTCATGATGTTGGTTTCCCACTACTATAACAAAGACACTAGGTGTGTCGAAGACAAAGAAAAAAATATGATCATCGACCTCATAGCTTGTCACTTTGAACTAACCCTGGGCATTCCTCATCACAGGAATTATGTAGAAATAATTCTAGATGACTGCAAGAAGGCCTGGGATGATAATGAGGATAAATACATGCAAATGATGAACAAGCTTTATCTAAAGAATAAGAAGCCAATGAGTAGATGACCATAGACCATCCATCGTAGTGGCTTCAATGAGGAGTTGAGTGATACAATCACCTTCCTAAATAGAGTATTTGGGCTCCCTGATGCCCATTATTTCCACAAATGGATGCTGAGGTATCTGGAGACCATGAGCAAGAATGCACCTAATCAGTGTTTTGGCTGGGGTGAAATCATCAGTGACACTATCTCCCAGCAGCTTCAACAAGTTCTAACAACTGGGAAGTTCTACATGAATTCATACATTGTATACATTGGTGCATCAACAAGAGATTTTGCAGGCTTAGCTCAAAATGGGGTATGGCTCCAAGTCAAGATAAATGAGTTCTACCTAGAACTAAAGCTCGAGGCCAGTATCTCCCAGTTATCTAATATTAATGATGCCTTCTTCTATGAGGTAATCTTCTTGCTAAGGCCAAACATGAGACATGGTCAGACCAACCCTAGTGTGATTGCTGCCACAAAGAAATGGGGAGCATTGTTCACACAATTCCCTGCATTAACATACCTCAGAGATGTGAATTTTGAAGCTAAACCAACAAAGTTTCCAAGGTATGTAGGGTCAAAGTTGATCCTCTTGGAGTTATCAAGGTAGCTAATCACGTACCATGAGAAGTGTATGAAGAGAAAGAAAGTTGGAACTCCATTCCCCCTTACATTTGGCCGATACACCTACACCACACTTTCCAAAGCACAGGGGATGTATGTTGAGCTTGAGTTGTTGAATCTAAAGCATAATTTCCCTGTAAGGCTAACCGTCGACGGTCAGAGTTTCCTCCCAAAGGAAAAAATTTATCCCATCCATGTTCCTGAGATTGAGGACATTTGGATCGACTTGACACATGAGATAGACATCAGGTGAAAGGATCACTCCTGACTAGCTCTAGATTAGATCATCCACTATGGGGTTGTCATTGTCCCAAAGGAATTCCATAATACTGATCAAGAAATTGATTAGATTTACCTTGACACAGATGGGGATGATTGGCCATTCACGAAGATCGACAGGGCCAAGGCACCGAAAACCATTCAGTAAAGGGTTTAGTCCACATTGCAATGCACCAAACATTGGTGCAAATAGAAAGGTATCACCTACCTTAGAGTATATTTCACTACTTCTCCTTTATGTAGAGCACCTCCAAGACCGGCCCAAGTGCCGAAAGGAAAAGGAAAAGACAAGGAGGGTGAATCAAACAAATAGGAATAAGCTCCTGAAGGCCTTCCTTCTACTTCTGAGAAGCAAGTAGTCGACCTGGTGTCTCTAGGTATAGAAGAAGAGACAATAAGAGATTCAAAAAATACATCCACCCAAGATATTGTCACAACTATAACTACCAAGGTACCCAACGTCCCTTCTTCCATTTCTTCTCCTCCTCTTGTCATTCAAGAATCTATTCATATGGATGTGTCTTCTCCCCTTCCTTCCTCCCTTCCATCTTCTCCTCTCTTGCAGATATTTCACCCAGTATTCCCTCCATTTAATTACAAATCCCTTCTATTTCCATGTCCTTTTCTTCTCCTGTAGTAATTCCAGGCCTCACAAGCAGTGGTGCGTTGGATTCCTTGTCAATGCCACCACCGATTGTTTCAACATACTTCCTTGAGGCCTCTACAGTTGCTTCCCCTTTCACCCCCGTTTCTTCTTCTATTCCCTCTACTCCCACTCCCATAAGTCCTAGTTAGATATCTGATTACCTAAGTCAGCATAAGAGAAAGGTTCCCATCGTACCCATGGACTTCTCTGTCATTCCAAATAAGGGACCCAAGAAGAAAAAAATAATAACTCGATTTTCAAAAATAACTTCGGGGGAGAGAGTCATAGAGATTGCATACCCAGACCCCACCAAGGAAAAGAAGGATTTGTCTCCCACAGACTTCACAGTGACTCAAGTCACAATGCTAACTTCATCTAAAAGCCTACAAGGAGAGGCCTTGTCTACGTGGGATGCTCTTTGCAAGAAGCTACAAGAATTAAAAGAGGAGAAGAGAATACTTAAGGAACAAAACAAATATCTCCTCCAAGCATTGCAGAAAATGGGCAACCTTCCTCCGGTGACTTTCGCTGAACCCGTGGAAGTTCTCAGTCAAGATAAAATAAATGAATAAGCTAAGATTGGTGAACAAGGCACAACAATATCCTCCTATATTGTGTGAATCCTTAGAGATAATGAGGAAATTATTAGGAAATTCACAGTGCTCTACCAGGATATAGATCAAACAAATAAGGAGCTACAAGAAGTAGTAGGTTCCCTCTCCGAGGAGTTGGATAACACCAGGTTGCAACATGAAACATTCCAAGCAATGGCTAACTGCTCAACTGATGACCTATTGAAGGTCAGCGTCAATCATCACCCTCGGGCACATAATAAAGCTCTCGTTGCATTAGATTACCTGGTTGATCAAATGTAATATATCTTGCAGAGGATAGATAAAATCAAGGATGAATCCCTAGATGCACGATACAACATGGAACAAACAGTTACAAAGATGTCTCCAGGGATGCTTAGTCAATCATTCACTTTGAGGTAAGCAGACGATACATTTCAGCACTTCAAGGCTATAGTCACTCAATGTTTGGTACTAGAGGTCACTTTTAACCTAGAGTGAATCAATAACCTCTTGGCCTGTCACGATTTCATTGGCTTCTTGATCGATACATGTGAGGAGATCGCTAGGCTACCTGACAAGCTCAAAAATGAGAAAGAAACTTGCAAAGTCATTAGCGACCATTTCAAAGGTCCATATCATGATTAACTTCAGGAAATGATATATGGAATATCGAACGCAATGTCACATTGCCTCTCCTGATCAAAAGAAAGACACCAAGTTTGAGCAAAGGGATGATGAGGAGTAGTTTCTCCTCTTATGTATGCTTTGATCATTTTCGTAAAATATTTAAAAAGCTTGTTGGAATTTATGATGATATCATCCATGTTGTACCATCAGATGTTGCCATCCAAAAACTTGCCCAAAGTCAACTATTGAGTTTTTAGATATTTTATAAATATCTTGTAAGATATTCTGTAAGTAGTTGGTTTGCTTTTGTCTTCTTTCATCTTCTCCTTCTATAAATACTTAAATACCTATTGTATTCAGGGTGGACACATTTTGTATGAAAAAAGAAGTGAGGAGAGAAAGAATTTGTACTTTCTTGTAACAAAAGAAATATTAATACACATATTCTGACTTTGTGCTTAATGTGTGTGTTATTTGCATCATATCTTTCTTGAGCTAGATCTATGTTTTTATTCTGTTAGATTCATTCCTATTATTTTCATATGTTCATCAGTAGTTCTTTATTGGTTTATACAAGTAAGTTTGGCTCTGTTTACTACTAGCCCAAAGCATAAACCTTCTGACCTTTCTATCTTGGAATCCATTTCTTTTCTCCCTTCAGATCTATCCTCCTACGTTCCTTCCCTCCTACCTTTTTGTTCATTTTTGTAACTACCTCTACTGGGATGAGACCCCAAACCCCCCTTGAAGTTAGAATAGTGTAGATTTACACAGATTCCTTCTTGATAGATTAGCAATAAACCAGTTTCACTTTGTTGTCTCAAAGAGGGGCTATGACATGCACACTGTTGGCCTGTTTCCCCACGACCTGCCTAACTGACAACTTTTCAGACCAACAGCATTACAAGAGGTGATAGCATGAAGAAAAGGGGATTTTCTTTTCACAGTCTCAACTTCTTGAAATGGAGAGAGGTGAGCAAAGGATAGGGTGGATAATACAAACCACAGACTAGAGATAAAGTTCACATGGAACACCACTTCAACCTATTAAACACGACTCCCAAAACCTATAATAGACATCAGAAGTATACACAGTATACCCTACAACAATGAGAGGCAAGAAGAGACAATAAAATAAGAAAGGATGTACAAAATTCATCATGAAACAAATTTTATTGCTCGAAGAGTTCACACGATACACCATCCATGGGTAAGGGGTAAGAAAATTCCATTATAGAGCTAAAAGAGGATGCTTAGACTCTACATTCTACCCTAAGGAAGAAAAGAGAGGGGGGAAGGAGAGGAAAGATGACCAACCTTTTAAAAAATGCCCCTCCATTACAATATATAGAAAGAATGAGAGAATGAGGTAGAAGAAATTCAGACTCTTGTTCAACCACCCCTGGAAGAACACTAAATCCTCCTACTCTAAACACCCCATAAAGCATTGAAATCTTCCTGTAACAATGATGGGATTTATTGCAAGACCCATGCCTCCATGTTTTGTTCCTTGCTAGGCAAGAAAGGAGTCCATTATTAATCATGGCGATAGGTCAGAGAATTGACAGCCTCAAAAATGGCATACTAGATCATTAATGGTGGCTGGTGAGTAGCAGGCACCGAGTGCTTTCCAAAACGTCACCTCCCAGTCAAAATATATGGCCACCTAAATTTTCTTTGGGCTTAGAGTCTATTCACGGAAGGTCCATGTGGAAGCCTAGCGCATCTTAAGATTTTGCCCCTTATTTTTACTCTTGAAGTTGTGTCGAAGAGACATGTGTCGTCCTCCGTGGTCCTGCTCTATTTCCTTTGTATTCTACCTAAACACTTCGTAATGGCAAAGACATTATGTTTGACCCTATACACATGGAGGGTTAGTGCACATTCGAGAATTGCCTCCAAATTTTTCCTTTGAAGATGCGTAGACAAGGCACGTGGAGGCCTCCACAGGATTTTGGACTTGTCAACGGATGGCTCTGCCCCTTTTTTACTTCTGGCCACGTGGTGAGCCTATACTTGTTTGGAGACCACCTCTAGATTTTAACATTGAAGATGTTCCAAGCTTACACATGGAGGGTTGAGGCTAGTTAAGGATCTCTCTTTGGGCTGCACCTTTGAAATTACGCTGATGAGGCGCGTGGTGGTTTCCGCTTTCCTTGTTGCACTTAGATGATTCAAGCCTTCTCTGCCCCCTTTTTTTACTCTGACCATGTGGTGAGTTTGTGCTTGTTTAAGGAGCACCTCTAGATTTTAACCTTGAGGATGCGCTGAGCTGACACATGGAGGCTTCTGCTCACTCCTTTATACTTAGATGATTTGGGCTTATTGTCAATTTAGGAACAACTATTGGACCTTAGACATGTGGAGATTCCATGCATATTTGGAGACCCTATTTGGACTTGACCTTTGGAGGTGTGCCATTAAGACACGTGGAGGATTCTGTCACCCCTACTATACTTAGACTCTTTAATGGCTAGTGCTTCCTTTCAGACTCTTACCACGTGGAGGGCCGACGTTTATTTGAGGACCCTTCTTTGGATTTTTCCCTTAGAATTGTGCTGATGAGGCACGTCAATCCTTCTACCGGTCCTAGATGCTTGGCCCTAGGTAGACTCTTATGTGAAGTCTGAGGACTTTGAGCCCTTTCTCTAATTCTTTTTTGTTGAGCCTCTGGTCTCTTTTAACATTATCGACCTTCTTTGCCAACACTTTCCCTTCATTGTTGGATTTGAAATGTGGGCTCGCATGACTGAACCAACCCTTCTAATTTTATTTTGTGTGGGGTCACATTTGATCAAATTTTCCGGGGGGAAAAATTGGGATAAGAGTTTGGCAACTCACGGGGACATCTGCCTACTAGATGAAGAGACCAGTAGTCTTGAAAGTATCCATTGGGCATGGAGTCAAGAATGGTAGCCTGATACTGATATTTTTCTTGAAACCTCTCCTCGATTACTTGCATTTGGTGACCCTGAGCCTACCCTGCTATCTGCACTCTCAATTTTCATAAGAAAATCTTTAAAATGAGGTTTTGAGAGTAGAAAATTGTCTTGACTTGGGGCTTTCTCCTATTGTTGGAAATGCACTGTTACAATATTCACACAAAGGTACACTAAATTTTCATAGTGATACAACCCTAGAGCAATAAATCACCACAACACCACTATGTACAAAACTACAAAATCATACATGCCTTTAATAATACATGCAGAGTGTGCAAAGGCACTTGTTCTGCTGAAGGAAAATCTACTCCTACTCCTATACTAACCCTATCAAAGAAAAGCTAAACAAATCCTACCATAGGAAAGGAGAAATAGCTTCCCTTCTTTAAAAAATACGGCCATGTATATGATTTGGCACTGAACATGGCTCTTATTATTAGTGATAAACCGACAAGAGGCTACTCTTCCACCCAAATCATCAAGGTATCAACATCAATCAAAAATACCTCCTCAAGTTAATTGGCATTGGAATCTTGGAGGTGTTGATGGTGGCCCTTGGTGCTTTGATACACATCCTCATGCCCTGAAGTGGGCACAAATGGTTTTGGATTCTCCCTTGGCTCTATCATCACTAATCCGGCACTATGATAATTCTTCACCGGGAACTCCTCATGCTATGATTATTTACTAATGCACAGCCTTTAGTTTGGTGGATGTAATCTGGAAACACAACAACAAAAATAACACAAGAATACCATACACTATGATAAGAAGGAATGATGATAAATCCTAAATATCAGAGTAAATTATAATATTAACATGAAATTGTTACAATTTCACCCATGAGGTACTTCAAGTGTTATTGACTTCACTTGCCTTTCACCAAGACTATGGGAGAAACTTTACAATTACACCTCTTAATGGCTTCTTCAACACACCTTTAAATTGATGGCTTCCTTTGCACACTTCCTACAATATTTCTCACTACTTCCTTCTATGCTAAATGAGGGGGTTGGCCTCTTTATTTATAGACTTCTAGTCTTATCCATCTTATCTTTAAGATAGGATAAGAAATCCACTCTGACGAATCATATTCCATACCTTAACTCTTATCTGTACATGTAAGCTTATCTTTTAAGATAAGATAAACCTTATCATTTCACATGGGTTCCACATTTTTAGACTTTTTACAAATAAAATATATTAAATATTTATGACCTCACTCCTTGTCCTTATTACCAATATAATATTTCTAATTCCTAATCATGTAGACCCTACTTCTCTTCTTACCCCAACTTTGACATTTTAACATTACTGGACCACTTACGACAGCTATTTACTTTTTACCATAACATTCCTATTGTACTTTTGACTATTGTTGTACTATACATTATTGGCGGCGTCATACTGGCAGTGCCGTTATCTTCTATCGGACGCTACTACTAATTATACTTAACAACATCCTATTCCTAATACATACATTAATGAAATATAAATTATAGAGGAAAATTTTAGTGTCGACATTTTCCCCCTTCCTAGCTTCTACTCCGTCCTCGGAGTAGACTCTTCTGGTGCTTGGAAAATCTTCAACTTGTCGTGGTTGACAAATTTCGTAATGGGAGTGCCATCCAATTCCTCCAGTCGGTACGTACCATTTTCATGCACAGCTGCTATTTTGTAGGGCCCCATCCATTTTGGAATAAATTTTCTCTATCTTCTTTTTTGTATCTGGAATCATATACTAGAACCAAGTCATTCACATGAAATGGAGACCACCGGATCTTTTGATCAAAGTATTCCTTCTACTTCATTTTCTTCTTATAGCTTGTATCCTTAACTATTTCCCTCATTTCCTCTAACAAATGAAGATGTACCAACCTTTATTTTACTGAATCACTTTCATCCATTCTTTCATTTTTCATTACTCTAACCGTGGGAATATCAAACTCAATAGGAAGAACTGGATCAATGCCATAAGCCAACCGAAATGGGGAGTATCATGTTGCTGACTTTGATGTAGCTTTATATGTCCACAATGCTACATGAATCCTTTTATCCCATTTATGTACCTGCAAGGTTGCATCTTTTGCTAGAATTTGACACAACACAAAATTTGTTCATTCCACCTGTCCATTTGTGCTTGGCTTATATGTTGTTGCCTTCCTATGCTTAATAGAAAACTTATTGACTAGGGCTTCTACCACCTCATTAATGAAGTGAATTCCTTGATCTGTTACAATTTCTAATGGACAACCAAATCTGGTGACAATGCATTCATATATGAACCTTGCCACTTTATCCATGGAAGTTGTTTTCAATGGCCTAGCTTCAACCCACTTGGTTAAATAATCTGTGGCAACTACAATATACTTATTTTGGTGTGAGGTAGTTGGAAGTGGACCTACAATGTCTATTCCCCACTTTTCAAAGGGACCAAGTGGAAGAATAGGACATAATGGAGCTGATGAAGTCTTATGGTTACCATGTGTTTGAAAAATATCACATGTCTTACAATAATTAAAACAATCTTTAAAAAGAGTGGGCTAGTGATAACCTGCATCCAAGATTCTTCTTGCTGTAAGTTGTCCAGAGAAGTGCCCTCCACATGTACCATTGTGGAATTCTTCTAGCAGTTCCTTCCCTTGATCACGTCCAACTGCCCTCTTGTACTATCCATCAGGTCCTATTCGAAATAATACTCCATGCAGAATAGAATATGGACGACTGGCTTGAGTAATCTTTCTCTTAGTCTTTGCATTAGCACCATCAGGAAACTTGAATTCATTCAGATAATTCCAAATATCTATGTATTCACTAGGGATTGTGTCAAGGGATAACAATGCTGCATCGGGGAAATCATCATCATCACAAGATGATCCTAAACCATCATAGGCTCGAGATAGTGCATCTGCATTGACATGCTTCTTTCCTGGCCTATCTATAATATCAAATTCAAATTCTTGTAGCAAAATTATCCATCTTTCTATCCTCCCTGATGGGTTAGGCTTATTTACAATATATTTTAGAGCCTGATGATCTGTTACAACTAGAAATTTTTTCCCTAGCAAGTAATTCCTAAACTTCTTTACAGCAAAAATGATAGCTAGAGCCTCTTTTTCAGTTACAGTATAATTTACCTCAGCACTGCTGATTTGTCTGCTCCCAAAGTAAATTGGATGTTCATTCCCATTTTCATCCTTTTGGCTTAAAGTACTTCCTAGTGCTACATCTGAGGCATCATTGTACAAAATGAATGGCTTGCTCCAATCTGGATTCTTTAAAATAGGTGAAGACACCAGGGCTTCCTTCAGTTGTCCAAAAGCTTTATGCGCCTTATTTCCTTGTTCATAAGTAACATCCTTCTTTAAGAACTGGGTTAGTGGCTATGCAATCTTTGAGAAATTCTTGATGAACCTTCTATAGTACCCCACATGGCCAAAAAATGATCTCAGCTTACTTCTATTCATAGGAAATGGTAACTCTTTGATTTTTGAAACTTTATCAGGATCAGTACCAATACCATCTCTGGATACAACATGCCCTAACAAAATGCCTTTAGAACATCCAAAGACACACTTTGTAGGGTTTATTGAGGCTTGTGCTTCATCTAACCTTTGAAATGCTATCTCCATTTGGTGCAGGTGGTCCAACTTGCTCCCATAGATGCAAAAATCATCTATAAATACTTTGATGAAGGTCCCAATGTAGGATTCGAACACCCTATTCATCAAATGTTGGAATGTTGCCGGAGCATTACACAACCCAAAAGGCATAACTCTATAAGCAAACGTTCCCCAAGGAGTGGTGAACGTGGTCTTCAGCTGATCTTTCTCTGTTATATAAACTTGGTTTTAGCCGCTATATCCATCAGCAAAACTATAGCACTCCTGGCTACTTCGTCCAAGATCTGATCTAAAAATGGAAGAGGGTAATGATCCTTCTTTGTTGCCTTATTGAGATTCCTGTAATCAACACAAATGCGTAGCTTCCCATTCTTTTTTATTGAGATCACAATGGGAGAAACCCATTCTAAATTCTCCACAGCAAATATGAATCCTACATCAAGCAACTTATCTATTTCTTCTTTTACATTCTTGGAAAAATTAGGATTCATTCTATATGGCATTTGCTTTATAGGCCTAGCACCATCTACCAGCTCAATAGAATGTTCTACCCAACTTACTTGACGGAGTTCCTTGTAATCAAAAGTGAATATGTGTATGTACCTTCGAAAGAGCTGGAGGTAGGATTCCTTCTCACTCTCCATCACAGCATCACCAATCTTTATTTGTTAGAAACGATCATCAACTTATTCTTCAGATAATTTTATGGGGTCATGAGTTGGTGTGACTGGAAGGATATCCATGACTGAAACATCAACATCACTTTCTTTATCTTCAGTGTCCACTTCACTGGTACTAGAGTAATCAGAGGATGTCCAATCATCAGTTTCATCACTTGAATCCACAGGTTCTGCCTTATGATGTCGAGGGATCGCGTTTATCTTCACCCTCTCTCTACCACGTCCAAGTGTTATGAAACCTTCATTCCAATAGTTTCTTGCATGAAATATCCTTAGCCATGGTCTTCCCAACATCATTGGGTATGCAACAGTACCATTTTTCATCACCTAAAAGTCTACCACACATACAACACCCATAACAGATATTGCCACATTTGAAACTACACCTTCTGCTTTAGTTTTTCCTTTATTTAATGACCTTAACATAAGTGTTGAAGGGTGATAAATTTTTAAACCCAACATATTCATTACAGACTCAGTCATTACATTAACTACAGCACCTCCATCAACTAAGACATCATGAATTAAAATACCATTACATAATACCTCAGCTTGTGGAGCATATGGATCCACCTCTGCCTCTAAAACAGGGACCTCAACCTCCTTCCTTCATCGAGCATTGAGTCGACTTCGCAACTCCCGCCTCTTCTTAGAAGACATAGCCAAGAGTTGACCATATGTAATATTTGCAGGCCTTTTGGATAGATCTTCCAAGATGGAGTATGGTCCTTGCCCCTGTGAAATAAGAAAATCCTGCACACCCAACTTTCTTCTCCTATGTTTCTTACTAGTTTCTCCTTTCATCTTCTTAGGATAATTTCCATCTTGATTATCTTTTTCTTTCTTTCTTTTTGTTACAAACACATCTACTTCATTATTTATGCTCTTATCTACTACATCAAAAGAATTCACAGGTGCTTTTCCTTTATCGTTATCTCCTTTATCAGATGTAGAAGCTCTATCTGGACAATTATACTTATAATGACCCTTTCTATAACAACCATAACATACAACTTCATAAATATTTCTTTTTGGACCTCTATCTCCTCCCTGAGAACTAAATTCTTTTCCTTGAAGAAGATTAATAGTTAACTGAACCATCTTTTTTAGCAGATCTTCATACTCAGTAGATGTACTAGGAGAAATATTTGTGCTCACCGGGAGTGGTTGTGGATTCTGGACCAAAGGTGCTAGTGTAGGCTCTACTTTTGCAACAATTTCTTTGCGCTCCTCTTCCATGCTTTCTTCTTGCCTTCTTGCAACCTCCTTTGCTTGTTCAATGGTAGCTAGGAAGTCATACTTCACTCGTTGTCTGATCTCTGGCTTCATCCCAAGAATGAAGTGCTTACATAGGAGATTATCCACGCCGTTCATCAACCCATCCGCTAATCTTTCCTTCCGGATCTGGGCATCGAGCTTTCTCCTTAGCTCTAGAACACGATCATGATAATCCCTTATCTTCTCCTTCTCTCCTTGGGATAGCTTTGTGATCTCTATCATGAGATCTGCATATTTCTGTTGTTCACAAAATTCTTCAAGAAAACTTTCCGTTAATAAATCCCATGAATTTTTCACATTTTCACCTAGTGTTTCAAACCACCTAAGTGTTGAACCATCCAAAAAGGTAGGAAAAAATTCAGTCCATGGTTCCCTTTTTATAAGGCCATTACAAATACAAGATCATTTAAACTCTTGAATGAAAGAGGAAGCATATTCATTAGATTGAGCTGAAAAAACAGGAATCTTCCCCATTTTCAAAAGTAACCAATGTAAAATACCAACCCACAAGTACAATCAACAAGACTTATGTGTAAAAATAATTGGAATCACTGTAATAGAAAGTGACTTTACACCTTTCTACAGTAAAATAGAAATGACCATGGTAACTATGGTAAAACTTGACTTACTGCGGTAAAAACTGACTTTACTGTGGTAAACACTATTCACAGTAAAAAGTAAAGTTACTGCGCTAAATACTATTCACGGTAAAAAGTGACTTTACTGTGATAAATACTATTCACAGCAAAAATGACTTTACCATGGTAACTACTATGCACACTAAAAATAAGGTTACCCTCCAATTGATTTTTGACTAAGTGGGAATATCTCTCCAGAAAATCCACCAACGAGAAATGGTCCCAGCAACGGAACCAAAATGTCATCACCAATCCAGCACTATGATAATTCTTCACCGGGAACTCCTCGTACTATGATTATTTACTAATGCACAACCTTTAGTTTGGTGGATGTAATCTAGAAACACAACAACAAAAATAACACAAGAATACCATAGACTATGATAAGAAGGAATGATGATAAATCTAAAATATCAGAGTAAATTATAATATTAACATGAAATTGTTACAATCTCACCCATGAGGTACTTCAAGTGTTATTGACTTCACTTGCCTTTCACCAAGACTATGGGAGAAACTTTACAATTACACCTCTTAATGGCTTCTTCAACACACCTTTAAACTGATGGCTTCCTTTGCACACTTCCTACAATATTTCTCACTACTTCCTTCTATGCTAAATGAGGGGGTTGGCCTCTTTATTTATAGACTTCTAGGCTTATCCATCTTATCTCTAAGATAGGATAAGAAATCCACTCTAACGAATCATATTCCATACCTTAACTCTTATCTGTACATGTAAGCTTATCTTTTAAGATAAGATAAACCTTATCATTTCACATGGGTTCCACATTTTTAGACTTTTTACAAATAAAATATACAAAATATTTATGACCTCACTCCTTGTCCTTATTACTAATATAATATTTCTAATTCCTAATCATGTAGACCCTACTTCTCTTCTTACCCCAACTTTGACATTTTAACATTACGGGACCACTTACGACAACTATTTACTATTTACCACAACATTCCTATTGTACTTTTGACTATTACCGTACTATACATTATTGGCGGCGTCGTACTGGCAGTGCCGTTATCTTCTATCGGATGCTACTACTAATTATACTTAACAACATCCTATTCTTAATACATACATTAATGAAATATAAATTATGGAGGAAAATTTTAGTGTCGACAGCTCCAATGAAGCCAAGTACCTGATTGGACATGGCTTGGTCCTTTGAATGTGCCCATTATTCTAAATTTCAACTCCAAGGATGGAGTCTTCCTACAGACCACCTTGGGTGGATGGTGTGGAAGAGATGGTATCTTTGTACTCTTTTCATTCCTCCATTTTTTCCTGAAGAATGACTTGCTCTCGGATAGACTCTTCCTCTAGCATGAAATTTGTTAAATTGAAATCTTGAATTTTTTTCTCTAGATGACTATTTGGGGGGGGGGGGGGGGGGGAGGTCTTCTTGATAACTCTCCTCCATCATGTATTCATCAATCGAATCAGGCCCTTCAAATGAAAGCAAAAAATATTCAATAATGCTTTCTTCATCAAGTGGCTCCAACTCTGATTTGATCTCTTCTAGTTGTTCCTCTTCAATGGGACTTTGAGCTAGTTGTTCTTCCTCTCGCTTGACTGATTGTGAAGCTTGGATTAGATCAGCACCCTCTTCAAACAAAGTGCCATTATGGACACTGCATTCAGAGCATATAGACTGTTGATCTTCTTCCTCTTGTTCTTGTTATTCTTCTACAGCAAACTCAGCTACCACCACTTGTGGTTTGACGCTGGCTTCCTCTAAAGGTTTAACCATCAAGGGGATTTTTTTTACTCCCAAATATAAGAGCCAAACTTACCAAGCTTCTGATTATTTCTTCATTTCTTTTCTCTTTTTCTTGCTACTCTCCTTTATTGGTTTTAGGATTGTCTCCCTTACATGGACTTAGGAGAGTAGGAGGAGTGGTGGGTGGGGTCTCCACTAGTTGTTTGTTTATCTATGGTGGGGGGAAGGTATTGCCTTTGGCTCCTGTAGAGGGTACTTGAATTTGGAAGGTAAAAGGGTAGAATAATTGAGGTGAGATGGAAGACTAGGATATGGAGAAGGGGAATTAACACTTGGGGCAGAAGATGGGAAGCTTGAAAATTGAAGCTCTGGTTGATATGGTGTTGCTTGGGGAATGAAAATAAAAATACCAAATGATGGTGTATGACTTACCCATTGACAAGGCTCCTTGACACCAAGTACGTAGGCCTCTATCTCCTCAATCCATTGTGCAAGTTGGGGCAACATCTCAACCATGAAGTCAAACTTCTCCTATGGGTTGTAATGTCTTGGAAAAGGGCCTACCCATCGATAAGGTGCCCTGCAACCAATCTTGAATGCCTTCATTTGTGATGTAGCCCTGGAATGCACCATGTTAGCCTCCATTCTTTGAATATTCTCTAGCAGATCAACATTCTCCACATAAATTTTACCATTATATGAATCCTCTTGTTCTTGATAAGCTCCATAGGAAAACTAGCTTTGACACTACTCATATGGGTAAGCATAATGGTTCTGAATCTGATCATAATGCTGATCTGGAGGAGTCATGAAATACATTCAAGGTGGACTACACTGTTGTTGCTGCAAGTGTGAGTTCTAAGTTGGGAATGAAGTCATGATTGCTCAACATAATGGGATGGATGAAGAAGGAAGATGTGGAAAGAAAAATGCATGAAAATGGATGGAAGAGGGTATGTAACCTTAGAGATGTTGGTTTTTGACCAAATGGAGTCACCAGATATGTTGAAACATGCCTCCAATGGCTAGATCTCAGCAATAACACATCAAACATGTTGAGATGAAGATGTAAAGCTCTTCATTCTCTGTCCCACTGGGTGTGCCAAAACTATTGGTACAAAATCACAACACCCCTTGAATGGCCTCAGTTTTGAGTGGGACATCTGGTGTGACTTCATAATATGAGACCATCTCTAAAGCTGTGGGACTTGCAAACTGGAGATGGCCCTCTGGAGAAATCCGGCTTCTTCTTCCTAATCCTAATGCTAAAATAATTCTAATGAAGGAAATGTGATTATCTACTCCTAATCTAACAATGCCAAGGAGACAGGGAGAGAGAGAGAGCATGAAAGTAAAGAAATCCTACACTATAGAGGTGATGGCACCAAGAAAAGGGGTGTTGCTGGTCACAGTCTCAGCTGCCTCAAATGGAGAGAGGTGAGAAAATGAGAGGGTGGACAATATGCACCATAGACCAAAGATAAAGTTCACATGGAATACTGATAAAAAACTCCAGATTTGATGATAAAATATAGTAGCAACAATTTGACATTATCACATGAAAATAGGAAAAATCTAGAGACAAATAAAATATCGAAAATAATTGATAGATTAAAACTTGAGCAATTACATGATGAGATATCTTACAATATATAGGAGGATGAACTCCTTAAAACAAGGATTCAATTCCAATCTTTAATCCCATAATATCCTCACATATCTCTCCTATAATCACTCCCAAACCCAAAAATCTCTCACACAACTCCCAAATAGCTATGTGAGTTGTTTATTCAACAAACTCACAACTAATACATATTATCGTATATTATTAATAATGATTTTATTAAGAACTCATATTAATAATATTACAAACTTTTATTTTTCTCACACAAATACGATATTAATATAACAATATTAATATCATACTAACACACTAACTTACTAATGCAATATATGAATATTACATTTAACTATTACAAACAATAATGTGAGCACTAATTTCCTAACATTACCACTTCAACCCATTAAACATGACTCCCAAAATCTGTAATAGACATCAGAATTATTCACAATATACCCTGCAACGATGAGAGGTGAGAAGAGACAATAAAATAAGAAAGGATGGACAAAATGCATCATGAAACAAATTTTATTACTCCAAGAGTTCACACGGTACACCATCAGTGGGAAAGGGGCAAGAAATTCCATTATAGAGTTGAGAGAGGAGGCTTAGACTCTACATTCTACCCTAAGGAAGAAAAAAGAGGGGGGGGCAGGAGAGAAAAGATGACCAACCTTTTGAAAAATTCCCCTCCTTTACAATATATAGAAAGAATGAGAAAAGGAGGTACAAGAAATCTGAACTCTTGTTCAACCACCCCTGGAAGAGCATTGAATCCATCTACTCTAACCACCCCAAAAAACATTGAAATCCACCTGTAAAAATGATGGGCTTTATTGCAAGACACATGTGTTTATGTTTTGTTCCTTGTTGCATAAGAAAGGAGTCCATTCTTCATCATGGCAATAGGTGAGAGACTTGATAGCCTTGAAAAAGGTGGACTGGATCATTAATTATGGGAGGTGAGTAGTAGGCACTGAGAGCTTTCTAGAGTTCCCCCTCCCACTCAAATCCAAGCTCCTGGTCAAAAATATGGCCACCTAAATGTGCTTTGGGCTTGCATTCTATTCACGCAAGGTACACGTGGCAGCCCCACACGTCTAAATATTTTTCCCCCTCCTTTTACTCTTGAAGTTACACTGAAGAGACATGTGGTGTCATCTGCATGCCTACTCTATTTCCTTTATATTCAACCTAAGCCCTTCCTGTTCACGGAAACACTATGTCTGACCCTGGAAAAATGGAGGCTCAGCTCACATTTGGGAACTACCTTTGGATTTTACCTTTGACGATGCACGAAAGAGGCACGTGGAGGCCTCCGTAGGCTTTTGGACTTTTCAATGACCGACTCTACCCCTTTTTGACTTCTGTCCACGTGGCTAGCCTACGCTTGTTTTGGGAATGCCTTCGGATTTTGACCTTCAAGATGCGTTGAGCTGACACATGGAGGCTTCCTTTAGCTTGTCCCGAGCTTGGATTTTTCAATGGCAGATGTCCCCTTTTTGGACTTGGCACACATGGAGGGCTGGCATTAGTTCAAGCTCTCTTTTTGGGCCATGTCTTTGAAGTTGCACCGATGAGGCATGTGGAGGTTTCTGTCGACCTTGTCACACTTAGCCGATTTGGGCCTGCTCTGACCCCTTTTTTGACTCTGACCACATGGTGAGCCTATGCTTGTTTGAGGACCACCTCCAGATTTTAACCTTGAGGATGTGTTGAGCTGACGTGTGGAGGCTTCCACTCATTCCTTTATACTTCACCAATGTGGGCTTTCTGCCCATTTAGGAACAACTATTGGACTCTAGACATGTTGAGATTCCGCACATACTTAGAGACCCTGTTTGGACCTCACCTCTAGAGGTGCACTATTGAGACACATGGAGGCTTCCAATGCCCCTACTTTACTTATACTCTTCAACGTCCAGTGCTTCCTTTCAGACCTTGACCACGTGGAGGGTTGGCGCTCATTTGGGGACCCTTCTTTGGATTCTTCCCCTGGAATTACATCGATGAGGCATGTGGTTCCTTCTGCCAGTCCTAGATGCTTATCCCCAGGTAGAATCATATGTGAAGTCTGAGGACTTCAAGCCCTTTCTCTAATTATGTTTTGTTGAGCCTTTGGTCTCTTTTAACTTTATCGGCCTCCTTCGCCAACCCTGCCCCTTCATTGTTGGATTTGAAATATGGGCTCGCATGACTGAACCGACCCTTCTGATTTTCTTCTGTGTGAGGTCATGTTTGATCAATTTTGTCATGGGGGAAAAATTTGGATAACATTACATTTTCCTCATTATCTTCATATGTAGCTACCATTGTATATCACTACCACTCTAATCATGAATTGTTTGAAATAATCTTTTCTACCACCTAGGAATCATACTTCACTTTAGTCATTTAAATGTTGTGTAGCTTCTCAAGTCCTATAATATTGCAGCCATGTCACTAATGACTAATGAGAGGTCATTGATAAAACTACAACCTTTGCTACCTCCTTCCTCCAAATTAATGTTGCGAACTCATGTGAGTATGGTTATGAGACTCTTTTGCATATTTCTAGGATAAAATACCACATGATAAAGTGGATTTTGGGTAGAACATATTATGTGTTTACTTAAAATGCAAAAAAAAAAAAAAAAATTAAAATACTTTTGATGACTTAGCAATATTATAATTTATAATACTAATAAAAAATATTAAACTAATAATTAGTAACATAAGATGCTAAATAATAAAGCTTTTAAATCTTAACACAATAAAAAACATACAACAACAGTTTTGCAAGAGTATATGAATTCAATTATTCATTTGTATATTTCATAGATGATTTATACGTATTGAAAAAACCATAACCTCATCTAATCACCCTTTGAATTCTATAGGTTGTGTTCTCTGATACATGTGGCATGTTTGGAAAATGTGACATCCAATTTTTAAATCGATGGAGGAAAACCACATAATGCGTTGAATTAGCATACTTCCCCCATAAAATGGATGTCAAGTTAAACTGATAATGCATCCAGTTATAATGCAAGCGATTTTTTTCTTTAATTTTTTTTTTTTTAAATTATATTTTTGACGACTTAACCATTTCTAAGACTAATGCCTAGCATAAAATTTACTAAATTTAAAACTAAGGTATTATAAAATGAAACTTCTAAAATTAACAAAATAAAAAAATAATACAATGGAAAATCTGCATGAGTATGAGTTCAATTATCCATTCATATATATTATGGAAACTTCATATGGTTACATAAAACCATAGCCTCATCCAATCACCCTTAGTATTGTATAGGTTGTGTTCTCTATGAGAGGTGGTGAATTTAGCAGAAGTGACATCCAATGCTAAGGACAAAGGAGTTAAACTGCATGTGTATAAATGTAATCAATCTTGATGCAATGTTGAGGCAAGATTCAAGTGCGATGTTAGTTGTTGAGTTCAATGCAGAATATAAATCCATACAAAACATTTTGTTGATCTAAATAATTTTTTAGCAATGTAAAAGCAAACCAAACTAATGCATTATAATCAATCATTGGAGTAATCTTAGTTGATCAAATATATAATGTTGGAGCCAATCCTTAGGAAAATAAAATTTGTTTGTGTTGAATCCAATTTGATGTTGATGTAAAATCCTTTGAAACAGAAAAAATTATTTATGTGAATACCTGATTATTAATTCATACTAAAATTAATATGTAGGTCTGAACAATACATAACTAGGACTGTAATTCTATGAACTTATCTAAAATTGTTCTCTCATCTACATGTGCATCACAATACATAACTAGGATTGTAATTCTATGAGCTTATCTAAAATTGTTCTCTCATCTACATGTGCATCACAATAGTATAACTCCTTTAAAATTCATTAGGCTTCCATCACAGGGAAGATTATAGATTGCTCAGATAAAAAATGATAATTTGGTTTGTCAAGTCATTAGTAAGAGATTACTTTTATAGGCTTTTATTTTACTCAGTATTATGATAAATGTCTTATAATTCTCCAACGAAAAATATCTCTATGGATCTTTCAATCCCTCTTTAACTCCCACAATTATTTATATTCTATATGAGTGTTTTCAACCACTATTATTTTCCTTATGCTATATTTAATTATTACAACTCACATAATATTATAGTAATATTATTTTCTTATACATATAATATTAACAAATATATTCACTTTAAAAATACTAATTTCCAAACATGCGTATATGATTAATGATATAAATTTTCCTTTCATGATGGTACATGTGCTGGATTTTGACGTTCAAGGTGTAATGCCTCATATATCTTACCTTGATTGGATGCATAGAAGAAGGAGACGTTAAGAGGAGGCATAATTTTTGAGGGGATTTTTTTTATCTCTCACCTGAATTAAATCATTGCCAAATGTTGGTTAAGCTTTCTTTGCGTGTAGGGAGGAGGATTTTGGGAGGCGCCAATTCAGAGGGGACTAAATTTTTTGTTATGTGTTTGACTAAGTATTAATGAGGAACAATCTGAATTTTACCTACTCCCCCGTCCTCCCTAGCGGCAGCCTATCCTAGCACATGGTCCCACCCACCAAAATTTATTTGACATGCTTAGCGTGGGCTATGCAAGGCATTTTTTAATATTTTTTTGGGGCCTTTATCTGACTGGAACATCCTTTCTAATGTTGGCCACCTGTTGTTTCCCAAGTATTTTTCTTGTATGTCATGCTTGGACCATGACTTCAGCAGTTAGAAATTTTTTTTGGTGGATGGGTTTGGCTGCTTCCATTATGGAGGGAAGCGAACTATGCAGTTTGGAGACCTGTTAGTTACATACAGTGAACATAGAGCCATTTAACATATCCTTCCTGTGCGTATCCTACAATCGTGGAGATCCCTTACAGCCACACCTCTTTGAGGCATTTTTTCAAATAGTGCTCATGGCTCATGGATGCTTCCACTCTGTACATACGTGGCTTCTAAAGCTCATACTTTTGCATCTGACAAAAATCTGATCTCCATTGTGCTTCGATGGATGCCCATATTCTACCTTAGCGTTCCATTTTAATGTAGGCTAGGAGGGCATTGGAGAGGTTGTGGGGTTTGGATTTTCCCTTGATAATCATGTTTATTTGAGGAATTTGCAGCTCGCTGTTTTGGAGCTCCTTCCCTGGCCACGTATCCCTGTCGGTGCCAAAACGTAGCCATGAACAGGTATAAGCGACCAACATGCTGAGGACAGTGAATTTTAGAATGTGTTGCAGCTGCTTGAGCCTGGATTCGACATGGCTTCATTGAGGAAGCTCCAATCAGGCATGTTAAGTATAACCCCTACAATATTTTGCTACTTTTTCATAATTTCTTGAAATGAATTATTTCTTTTCCTGCAATGGTGTCTTGAATGGGTTATGTGGGTACCTATGTTGCCTGTTATGGGAACAAGGAATAATAAATAGATAAAACAATATAGTTCTTTTCAATCCTCCTTGCCCTGCGAGCTAGTTTCAGTGTTTTGTCTTTGTGATCTATGGAGAAATGGCCTGGCCAAAGGGCATGAATCACATCTCCCTTACTTTGGGATTCATATCATAAGACATTTGAGTATTTATCTAATGTATATTCTTAGGCTTTCCTTATTCTTACAAAATAGATATGTAACAGTTATAGGCATTGTGTTTATTTGTATATATACTTTATTTCTTATAAATCCATTTCGAGAAGTAGTGTATGTGGTTATGACTTTTCTTGTTGTATATGCATTTAGGCTATTGTAGAATGACCTGGGTTTCAGCAAAGTCCACTCTTTCATTATAATGCTCTTCTAAGATGAATATCTTTAAGTATATGGTTTCATGTGGGATTGTATGTACCGTATAAAAATAAATTTAATATTTACATTATTTGTTGAAGGTTATTGGGAAGGATTAATGACTAGGGTACATACCTTCAGTTGTGCATACCTAGTTATTTTTTTCCCCTTGCATGGATTAGAGAAAACTCATGTATCGGTGTAGTATATATCTATTGTATAAATCTTTTGTGGCTCGAATAGGTATTTCGAATACCCAGATAAGCAAAGTTAAATACATATATTTATGTAGTATCTATTTATATAGATATTTTGTGTTGCTTCTTAGAGCCATTAGCAACTTTTGAATACCCAGAACATGGTTAAGCGTATAAGTGGCTCGACGTTCATGAATATTGTTTCCTAAGCTTGCCATGGATGTTGAATGTCTATATTCATGTCAAATGGATAAAACAGTTGCATACTCGTACAAACTCATCTGGTATTTATCTTAAAAATAGATCACCATATTAATTGATCGCATGAGTTTTCTCTTCCCTTTTATTGTTATGTTATAAGATGAGTAAATCAATAAATTCTATTTTTCCTTGTGTATCATTCATTTTATGAATTATAAGGAATTTGATAAGAAAATGTGAAAACTCATTTCCTTTCCTTGGAAGGTAAATTGGGTTACTTGTGAGTTATTTTCTAAGTTAGGTTAACCTATTCGAATTGGTTTATAATATTGTGTAATAGTGTTATTCTTTAGTTATTCTTTTCTTTAGAGTTTCACCTCCATATCACCCGTGACTGAAGTTGTTCCAAGTCATTGATTTGCACTCCAAGTTCAGAAGGCCTAGTAAATGGAAGCCATGCGCCATAATCTTGAACCCTCCTGCTATTTATTTTGTTGTTTTCATTGAAGGGTCCTACTAGCATTTGTGTGGGTAGTTGTTATTAAATGTTTTAAAATATATATCTTGGGTTTCTGGGACCTCTTGGAGTACCTGGATGAAGAGGAGTCCTCTTAAGTCAAACCCCGTAAGGGTATTACCTTGTAATCAAAAATAAATGTGTGGTTTATGGCCTTCATGAAAGAAATGATGGTGTTGAGTTGAAACCGTGACTTGAGAGTTTCTATGTATATTCAGAGGTTGGTTCGGTTAAATTCAATCACTTTTTTCGGTCACATAGAATATGAGTATAATTAATGTGTGAGGATATGGATAGATTGTTTGGATGTGTACTATGGTTTGATTTTCCTGAGACCAATGAACACTAGTAGGTTATAGTCCATTAATTATTTCTTAGTATTAAGTTATGTTTTTATCATCTTCGAGATGCAAGCTTAGTGGTCATAGAATCCTTTATTGATGAAGGAATGGGTTCAAAGGTATTGTTTTGTATTTCATTCAAATGAAAATCTGTTGATTGAGTGGTTTGGATCCTTATTAAATCTTGGGTTCTTCATTTAAAAGGAGGGTTTGGGTATTAGATTTCAAACATGTAATCCATAGGATTACATGATTAAAATCTCAATATTCTGATCCCTTTTTGTTTTAATCTATAAGGTCTTTCCTTGATTATTCGGGATATCATTCTTACTAGAATATTTGGCTTCCTTCTTATTGACTGGTGTAAATTTTTATCTTGTGTGAAGAATTTTAATTAGTGGTTTGTGTTTGATCCATTATTGAAATAGAACATTCCTTTCATGATATTGTTAAATGTTAGATTACTGTTGCATTGGGTAGTCTTAACATGCTTAGTTCTCGCGAACTGACTTGAGTTAATACTTGTACAGATGGATTATGTGAGTAGATAAAAGGAAATAGTTGTAAAGGTTTCATTAGTTTGATTTATGAAGTTCCTTGTATGAATGTCAAATGTGTTTTAAATCTTGCAATGGTGCTTGTAAAGGAGTTTGGAATGCCTCTTGCCTTGGATTTTTTGGTATTTGTGAAATAAAGTTGTCTTGTCCTTTTATAGCGAAACTTGTAATTATTTTTGTGAGGAATAAAACTTGATCATCACCTTGTTATGTGTTCTTTATTTATGATATTATTTCAGTCATAAGAATGTTGTAGAATGGTTGACCAATTTCATTACCTTCTTGTTCTGATCCAAATTCAATTGAATCTTTTGACATCTTTGGTTTGTGTGCCATGTTGAATATAAATTTTAGAACCGTATTTAGTTCTCTCGATTCGTAATGGTAGTTTCTTCTTTCGAGTATTAAAACTTTTAGATATATAACCCCTCAATGGTCTTCGCATCAGTGCAATTCTATGTATATTTTAGTGGGTGGTAATATTTTTTCTAAATTTAATCAAAAACACAATAAAATGAATACATAGATGAATAAGATAATAATGAAGTTGTGTTTTTATAGGTAAATTTAAGAGTCCTTAATTGGAAAGAAAGAATTTTTCTACCAACGTAAAAGAATCACCTTTGTTGAACCAAATCAAGAAAATGCTAAATGAGGTTGTTACCCAAATCCTCTTGAACTCTTAAGTCTCTTTAAAAGACCGGTTAATAACTAAGGAGATCATGATGATGAAATAACTTGACCTTTTCTCTCAAACCTTTGCAATGGTTCTTTGTAATCTTCTCTTAAGCATGGTTAATTGTTGATCCTTGCACCAGGGGGTTGTATTTCCAAACCTTAATGGTATTCCACTCTATTTGGTACTTGTGCTTGTCGCCTTGTGCAATGAAGGTCTGGATCAAGATTTTGTAGCTTGGGTATGATTAAGCAATCTTGTGAGAGATGGAAGGTGTCCCTTTTGATCAAAAAATTTTTAGCCATTTTTTCCACTCTTTAGATGAACCTCATTTTGAAAACTTGTTCTCAAGCTAATTATTCAATAGTATAAAAGTAATAAGTTCACCTTTGTTAGAAGAAATGCTTGATTCAAACCTGAATCTTCTAGTTCGTAAAGTCAAGTCTTGAAAGACATTTTTTTAGCAAAATGCATAACCTTAAAGGATTTTACACCATGGGGTGCACTTAACTGAGACTGTGTATTGTGGTTAGTCTTGTTTCATGGTGCCTTATTAAAGAGAAAATTGATCTCTCCTTGATGGGTGTTGGATGTTTCATGTTTCCTATGTGGTCATAGTTGTGTCAAGTTTGAAGAGTTAGTTGTAACCTTTGTGTCCTCCTGTAATGTCATTCTATACTTCGAAAAAGTCAAAAAAAATATCCTGTATTTTTCTATGTTGTCTTGTGTGTTTTGAAAGGGGATTTTACACTTGGTATCAGAGCGGAGTTTCATGCTCTCAAACCTCTAGGACAGATTGGAGTGGTGATGGTGTTGCATGATGGTGGTGGATATTGGAAGAGTAATGTGGTTTAAGCGTGACATGATCCATGTCATAATTGTGATATTGTGAATGCACATGATGTGTATGTCACCTAGTGCATAATTTCCTGCATGTTGATGTGTTAGAGATGAGAGTATTCTTTCTCCTTCTAGAATTCTCTGAGAATTTGAGTGTGAAACACTATCTTGCTGTGTGTGTGGAAGAAATGTGATTGTTGATTTCGGAGTGTTGAATCCTTTTAATATTTGTGACGTGTGGGTGTGTTTATATGTTGTGTGACCAAGGTTGGTTGTAGTGAATTGGATTTCTTAATGATGTCATTATCATTTGTGTAGAAATGTGTGTATTTACATGTATATGGTAGTTGACTGTATGTTGTAATTGTGCTCATCATAAATATAATTCATATAAGATGTAATGATTCATGTCACAATTTAGGGAAATATGGTTGGTATATGATCCCTATCATACAGTGATTACACTTTGGGTTCAACATGGGGTGATGTGGTATGTTGTAAACCATGAATTTTATGTATGTGATTTACCTTGTTTATGTACCATGTGAAGGCACTATGTTATTATGTGTGAAGTACCATTCTGTAGTATTGTGCATATGTGTTATGTTGTGAAGCTTACGCTAACCAACCCTGAGGGAAATCTATAAAAGAGTATGTTTGGAGTGAGGGAATGTGTATCATGGGCTAGTAAATAGAGCTGACCTTTGGCTCAGTAGATGAAAACATGTGCTCTTCTTTCTCTCTCTCCTTTTGGTTGTTGTATGGATGGAACCTAAGTGTAGCTATGACTATGTTTAGCCTTGTCGAAGTGGTGGTGGGATGATTCGGATAGAGATGGTGACATTTCTACTATTGATATGTTAGTTTGTGAGCTGAGGCTCGATGTTTCAAGTGCTAGCAACTCATTGAGTACCCCATTGGTTGCCAGATAAGGCCACATAGTCATCGTAATGTGTTATTCTTATATATGTATTTTATTTGTAAATTGAATTTTTTATGTTATTTCTGCAAGGACCAACAGTTTTCTTGATTGCCATGTTTTAGATTTAGGGCACTTCCTTGGTTTACAGTACTAACATGCAGATTTTTTCACTAACTATGGATATTTGGTCATTTATTTTGCTTGGTTTTGGATCTTTTTTTTAATTTTAAGATTTTACCGTCTTTCCCAAGGCTTTTACTTTTCCACTTGGCATTTGGATCAGATTTCAATGCTAGTTTTATTGTCATGATGTGTGGAATAGGGTCATGGGATGCACCATGGAATGGTTGGACCTATAGACCCACTTCATTGTATGGGGGTACGCTCTAAGGAGTCAAAATAACTAGCGCGTTGTTCGACCACAAGTTATTATGTCACTTGGGTTAGGGGTGTGGGGAAACTATGTGCCTAGGGCCATAGGGAAACTGGCCTCCTTAAGGGAGGCATAAGAGACTTGAGGGAGTCATTAGTGACTTGAGGGAGGCATTAGTGACTTGAGGGAGGCATAAGAGATTTGTGTGTGTGTGTTATTGATGCTTTGGGAGGTATACAAAGTTGTTATGATGTTTTGGTTGTGGTCTTAGGATGTATGAGTTACTCATGGTAGTTGGATATGTTTTATGATGTTTTGGATATGGCATTGATGCCCTTGTTGACCCTATGTACATGTAAAATCTTCATATGTGAAATTATGGAAAATTTATGGTTTTCATAGTACACTTTGTTCGAATATTCTATACATTAGTCATAAATGTGTGACAAGTACTATGTTATGTGGACCGTGCATGTTCCCTTCCGTAAATTAACTAATCTCTTGTGGTGTGGTACCATCATGAAGTATCTACTTGTATGCTTGTGAATCTATAGTGTTTTGTGTGACCCTGGTAGGGTGTTGTGATAGCAGTTCATGTCGGGCACCCACAAGAAGGAATAAACTAAAACTATAAGATAATGAAATTTTAAAGAACATGAATTAAAAAAAATGTAAATGGAAAGAGTCTAATTAACTGAACTTCACAAAACTGCCAATCTTCATAGAACTTGAAAGTTAACATTCTACCAAATGTTTCCAAGGCTTCCTTGAGGTCATGCATTAACAACTAGGGTGTACTTTCATCTTTATCGGTGCCTTGATGCTTACCCCTCCTCCCTCCTTCAGTGTTATGTTGCATCGAGGAAAAATATTTCTTAAGGGGAGGAGAATGTAATGCCTCATATATCTAGCCTTTCCTAGATGCATAGAACAAGGAGACGTTAGGAAGAGGCATAAGTTTTGAGGGGATTTTTTTTTATCTCTCACTTGAATTAAATCATTTCCAAATCTTAGTTAAGCTTTGTTTCAGTGTAAGGAGGAGGATTTTGGGAGGCGCCAGTTCATAGGGGACTAAATTTTTTTTATGTGTTTGACTATGTATTAATGAGGAACAGTTTGAATTCTTCCATGTCCCCCATCCTCCCTTGTAGTGACTTGTCCTAGAACATGGCCCCACCCACCAAAATTTATTTGACATGCTTGGCATGGGCTGTGGAAGGAATATTTTTATATTTTTTTGGGGCCTTGTTCTGACTGGAATATAACATGAATTCCAACTTCCTATTATAAGATTGAAAGAAATATCCCAAAATTTTAAAGAAACGACTTGCTATTATAAGCTTACAATGACTATGTGTGTGTGGAGGGGGATAAAAGTTGGACCAATGAACCCAGTGAGAAAATCCGGTTGAAAGAGAACATAGAATTAATATAAAAATGTGATCCTGAACACTCAAATTCACACCAATTCATTAAAAAATGTAATTTCTTCTTTTTGTTAAAATAAAAAGATGGAGATTAATGGAGGGTCAATGATTATGGTATTGGCATTAACATTGGCTTTGAGTATGGTATTGACGGTGACAAAGGTAGAATATTCTGATATCCTCTCTAATTTTGTGAGTGGCTCCCAAAGTGTAATTTTGGAAGAGAATTTCTTCTCCTTTAGAGGATTCCGAGATATTGGCACCAATAATTTGACGGGGAAGGCGACAATGAAAGTTATAAAAGGCAACAATGGTAGAGTTTCCATGTGTGAGGGGCTTAGGCATGTCAATGGCGGTGTTGTAGTTCCCCATAGGCAAAGTAAACCCTCCTCACACTCATCCTCACGCCTATAAACTATTGTTATTTTTCAGTAGAACAATAATTTTAAAGTTAACAAAAAATAGTAACTTAGAGAAAAATACTTAATTTCCACTAGTTTTCCACTCTAATCATGGAATTGTTTTAATTATATTTCACTTTATTAAGTCCCTCTCTCATCATAGAGAATCATTTCCATAATCTTCCAACAAACCTATATTATAAAATAAAAAATGACATAAAAATGACAAATTATAGAAAATGTAGTCACAAAATCACACACTATAGATATTATTTAAGCCTGGTCTCGTACTACTGTTTATAAAGTTCTTGAGTGACGAAAGTACTAATTAATCCCCATCTTTTGGCCATCTTGTTTTATTTTACTTTGTCATTCCCGACCTATTGCACCCACATGCCTAGTCATCTTTCGTCACTTCCCATTATATTAGCCTCGAGTGGGGCACCCAGGCTAGTGCTGGGGTGCCCATGGGTGCCCTTGTCCCACTAGGGGTGCCCTAATGGCTTTCGCATTTCCCTCCACTTTTTGGGCTCCTTCTAGCTATTTGATATCTTTATATTTTTGGTGGTCAGCCATTTCGGGGTTAACTATGAAATTAGATCAAGAGAACCCTATAAATATAAAGTTATGAGACCATAATCAGCGACCAAGTACTAGTCATTACTATCATCCATCTAGAGTTGCATCCTTGCATTACATTGGAGATAACTTTCATCGACATAGCTTCATCACAAGACACAAGGCTAAGTCATCTACATCACACACAATATAGGGGGAAGGTTCTATTTTATTCCATGCACACATTTTATTACATTTTCTACATCTAGTTATTGCTCTCTACTTCATAAAGTGCGATTGACACAAGAGCACCTAGGGAACATTATGCACACACTCACCAGAACTACATTTGGGTCTAAAATGTAATGCAACACTTAGTTAGTAAGCACATTATTGTGGCAGCTAATGTCAGTCCAATGCATTCTTATTTTTTTAGGGTTTTGATACTCCTTGGGAGTTTTCACATATTTTCATTATCTTGGAATATCATTGACATCTGAAGTAGTACAAAAAACTTGATCCGACAGACAACAAGGGTTCCAGACCACCTCCCAACATTCTGAAATTTAGTTTTGGATCTTTTTCAAAGACCAGGGCACCTAATCTATAGAATAGAGCACCTGCAGGCACCCCACTCCCTCTCGAGGCACTCCAATCCATCCAGATACTCTAGATCCATCCTTTTCAAAGATTCTTCACATTCATTCCTGATTTGGGTTTCTCTAGTCACCTCTGTGACATAGTCCAACGAACTCCTCTCATTAGCTGATTTTTTTCCGCTTCTCTCTTGCATATTAGAGTTAGCATTTGCTTTTGCATAGTTTCTTGGATCAGATTTATATTTATGTACAGCATCTATTTAATTTATTACAGTTGTTTATATCTTAGATTAACTACTACATATTATTTACATTTTAGTTAATCATTTTGGTGAACCCAACTTGATACTTCATGCTACTAGATTCTTCATTCATTGTTTGTCCTCCTAGGGTTGGATAATTATGAGTATCTCAATCAACGACTATTTTCTTGCAAATCTTGATTTACTGCATAGAGTCAAATATTTTCTTGCCACTACTTGCATTCGTGATGACATGCATGGAGACTTGATTTATCAATCCTTTGTCAATGCTTTTTCTTCACATATAGTATTCAATTCTAACCGTCCTGCTGATGTTCAAACTTTTGATAGTGAACCACCTCTACATATCATCTCTCGTATTCATAATGTTGTTGTTAAGCGTACTTTGATTAATAATGGATATGAACTTAACTTGTTTGCTATGTCATTCCTTGAAGGTTTAGGTATTTCTGCTCATGATGTTAGTCCCTCTAGTTTTTCAGTGCATGCTTATGATAGTTCTTTCCATCCACGTTTCAGTCACATTACATTTCCTATCATTGTTGGTCCTAAGACATTCCACACTATATTTTCGGTTGTTGATTTCCTATTTTCCTACAACTGTCTACTTGGTAGGCCATGGCTTCCTTCCATGTAATATGTCATCTCTATTGTCCATAATTGTGTTAAATTATTACATGAGAGAATTGAGTACACCATTTTTCGTGACCGCAATCCATTTCAGTATTGCAACCAGGATCCTAATATTAGTCTTCCTATTCCACGCACAAATATTACATATGATCCCCAACCTATCGAAAAACCACCACACTTACCACCACTTGATGGTACCATTTGTGTGATAGATGCAGTTTATTTTGTGCCACTTTCTACTACTACTGCTATGATTCCTTATTAGGGGCCTATCTATTCTATGGATGTCACTCTATCACATACACCTTCACATGTACCATCTACCTTAGCATGGCCACCATTCACTTGCACAATCTTCATGAATGAATCCTATTGGGAACATATTCCATTTGACCCTGCATGAAAAATCACTATGTGTTCCCATGATGGTCTAGCTCAGCTTGGTTTCATTTTTTAGGACGTTCATCCTTCTACTCATGATCCTCATCTCTACTATGGCTTTATCAATATTACTACCTCTTATGGTTTGCATGTATTTAATCTTATGGTCTGCTTATCACGTACCCCTCATTCTTCTCCACTCAAAGTAGGGGAATCTTGGCTTACTTATATTGGGGACACATTAGATCCTATTCATACAGACATTTCATTTCCTATGCCCTTGGGTCATGTTTTTATGTGCAATAGTTATTTTCTTGTTTTTATCCATATTTTCCCCCCAAAAAAATTGATCAACCATGACTCCACACAAGAAGAAGCTAAACAAATCACGTTCATATCCTACAATCAGGAAACATAGGAACTCTACAATGGAGTGGAAACGCCTATGAAAGATCAAACAACCTCATGCAAGAAGAAATTCAAGAAACGACTTTGTCAAGCAAACTTGTGCTTCAAATCCAACAAATAGATTACAAGTGGGCTCAGAAATGGAATATCAGGGTTGGGGTAGGAAGCCAAGTAGTGTCAAAGAACCAAAGACTCAAAGGAAAAGAAACGGTGAAGGTTCAAAGTCTTTAGGCTCTGAAATAATTTAGAATGATCCCAAAAAAAGACTAAGTATGGAGGATACAATGGAAGCTTCAGAGTGTCCAAACGATGCACCTCCAAAGATTAAATCCAAAGGGGCAGACCCAAATGAGTGCCAAGCTTCCACGCGTCCAAAGTCCCAAGAAGTTGCAACAGCCGTTGAAAAGTCTTCGAATCAGCGGAGGGTGCCAAGTGTCTTAACGGAACAAATTCAAAAGTGGGATCCAGGCCAGAGACTCAAACTTGTGCTAACCCTCCACATAGCAAATGGTCAAAAGAGGTCGAAAAGGAGAGCGGACCAAAAATGACTAAGTATAGAGTTCAGGAGGAAGGCGCCACGTGTCTTAATGACGCTCCTTCAAAGGTAAAATAGTGAGAGGGTTTTCAAATGAGCGTGGGCCTTCCATGTGTGCTAGATTCCAAAAAGGGACAGAGTCGAGGGTTGAATATTCAAAGTAGATGCAGGCCAACGGAGGGTGCCAAGTGTCAGCACGATGCTATTTCAAAGATAAAATTTGGGGTGGGTTTCCAAACAAGCACCAGACGCCGCCATGTTTCTAGGGTCAGACTCTTTGCCCCGCCAAGGAAAGATACTTAGGAAAATACAAAGAATCCTGAGGAGCACGCAAAGGCCGCCATGTGGACCCTGTATGGACAAACTCTTTAAATATTGTGCGCCTGCGACCCTAATATTCAAATGGCCATATATTTTGACTAGAGACTCATATTTTGGCGGGAGAAGACTTTTTAGAAAAGTCTCGACACCCTCTATGCCATGGAAACATTAAATATCATTCTTAAGAGGATTTAGTGAGTGAAAATGGGAAAACGTCTTCCAGGCCATTAAAACAGAGCTCGATTTCTCCAACTACCAAATCTGATTTAATTTTATCCATTGGGGAACCAAACATGATAGATTTGGGGTGGATTTGAGAAAGGCATTGATTGATAATGGTTGAGATTTTAGAGCATGATTCAATGCATATCTCTAGGTGGTTGAAGCAAGATTCAAATTTTTCCATCCTCTCTCTCTTATTCTTCCTATATATTGTAACAAAGGGGCATATTCATAAGGTTGGTCATTGTTTCTCCTCTACCCCCCTCTCTCTTTCTTCCTTAGGGTAGAACGCGGAGTCTAAGTCCCCTTTCATGGATCTGTAATGGAATTATCTTGCCTCTTGCCCACTAACGATGTACTATGTGAACTTTTGGAGTAATTAAATTTGTTTCGTGATGCATCAGTCCATCCTTTCCTTATTTTATTGTCTCTCCTCGCCTCTCGTCATTATAGGGTATATTGTGCATATTCTGATGTTTTTTGCAGGTCCTGGGAGCCATTTTTAATGGGTTTTGAAGTGTTCTATGTGAAATATATCTCTGGACTGTGGTGCATTCTGTCCACCCTGTCCTCTGCTCACCTCTCTCTACTTTAGGTGGTCAGGTCTTTGATTCAACCACTTCCTTTTCTGGTGTATCACCACTTAGTGTAGGTTCTTTCACCCTCTCTCTCTCTCTTTCTCCCTATCCCCTTGGAATGGTTAGATTAGGATGGAATAGGTTATGCCTACACTGGAGTAGTTTGTGGAAGGTATATTAGGAAGAAAGAACCAGCTTTCTTTAGAGGTCCATCTCAAGTTTTGCAAGTCCCACAGCTTGAGAGATGGTCCCATGTTGTACAATCACACCGAATGCCCCACTTCACACCCGAGCCATTCGAGGGTGCTATGATTCTGCACTAACAATTTTCTATTCACAAAATCTCACTCATTAGTATGCACATGGTTTCCCAGTTCCTCAATTCACCAATGAGCGGTTGTTATGGGTATGTACAACTTATGCCTCAATGGTTCATTGCATGATCAACCAGATACTATTGTTTATCAGGTCACCAATGTTTATACATATGAATGTGATGCAGAGGATGATGATCTTCTCGATGACTTTACTTGATCTTCTTGCACACGTACTTGGGGGCATAGCATTGTACACACCTCTCTCATTCTAGCATAGTTCTACATTACACTCGTAGAATTCATGCATACCTCATCTTAGCGTTATTTCGTATGGAATAATCATACATCTGTTATAACGTCATCATTACCTGATGACACACTCTTGTGCTTCGTTTCACACTTCACTATTGAGGGCTTACTACACATAAACCCCACACACTACGCAGTAGGTCTTACACATCGCATTTATTCACATATCACTTTTTTTACATCATACATAATATTATTTGTCATTATGCATATATCAAACTTCTATTGTCTAGCATTACATACTATTGATCAAATTGTCCATTATACATCCCACACACTTTATACTATTACATTATTTACACATATTTCATTGCATTCACCACATCATGTCTCTACACTACATCTCACATCATTTTTCTTACATTATACATACTATATTTAGTCTACATCTATACATTATACACATTTTTCATATCATCTATGCATCTAACATTTATATATCATTCACATGACATTGTGCATCTTACACTCATGAGTCTATATCGTCCATTACATCTTATACATCATACATTACATATTCTACTCATCACATGGTCATATATTATCCTCACACATATTGCATTGTCTTCGATGCGCTGCACTCACTACCCTATGATGCGCTTTAGTTCATTGGTCCACGCTTGACTTTTCAAGGACTTTCAAATCAAATGGACCTTACATTCATCACACGTTTATCATTCCACCTTTCATCATGTGACATTTTTAGGATAATGACATACAATATAGGCTTAATGGTCACCTACTCTCTCATCTTGTAGTGGTATACACTTTATGCTACATCACCACTCCCTTTTATTCATCTAGTATTGATATACGCTTTAGGCTACATTATCACTCCTACATTCATTTTCCATGATATATGCTCCATCTATAAGGTTCATGCACACATCATCTCTTTAATATGTCACATAACATAATCACTACGCATACATATTCATCACAGTGTGCTAGACACAATACACACTATTCGACCATTTCCCGATGACGCACTCTCGTTTATAGTTCATTATTGACTTCTGAGGGGGAACAAAAATGATCCTCACTACATACATTTCCATCCACTTGGGGGGGGGGGGGGGGGACAACGCAACTCCTATCACACCATTTTGCATTCCATTCCATCCATCAACAACATACAGCACATATTATGGTAGCTTTTACTCTTGCTTAATTTTGTATGTTCATGGTCACTTTATTAGACATGCTAGTTAGCTTACTTGTATTTCATTTATCTATATCATCCCCACATGTGCGTTTATGTCTTTTTCTAGTTATGATAAGAGATACAGGTCTCTTACATGTAACATGAATGTTTGCCTTCTACCCTTCCTACACTAGTCATTGGGGGCATTCACCTGCATCTCTCATAGGTCCTATTGTTTCATTTTTTATTTAGCACTTTACATTACTCAGTTAAACAAAAAATTTACATACTCGTTATCTTTCTAACATGCTAATGGGTGCTTCATGTGCAACATTTGTTATACAGGGATAGTTTCTTCCATACTTGTTTGTTTTATTGTCTCCTATTGTTTTCTCTGATTTGTAGGTCTTGCCCTATGTTTGGAGTGCACACTTTTTTGTTTTTTGTGGCCATGATGGCCTTTGCATGTTTTATGACATCGTGAGCGATGTCCCATGTTTGCAACCCAATTTTTGTGTCTTACTTGTCTTCTTACGTGTTTACATTATTGTTTTTCATGGTAGATTTTATACTATTTTCCTGGCTTATACACTATTTTATATATGCATGTTTGTTCGTACTAACACTTGTCTTTGGCTAACCTTCTTGTTTGTGTGTGCCTTGGTTTCTACCAAGCACTTTTCAGGGTACAATTCATGCTGTTGGTCTTCTTTTGAGGCCGCATTCCTCTATTAGTGACATCAAATGCACCCCCAAATAGGGGGGCATCATTTGGGGTTTTACATAATAACACAACACATTTACACCGGTTCAATTTAGTTCACTTATTTTCCCTTGACATTGTGGGTTCCATACAAGGAGTGTGTTCAAACCAGTCTTCGAAACCCGTACATAGCATATTTTATAGGACATGGTGTTCTTAGCATTCTGGGAAGCAATTACAAGCTCGGAGGTTACATTGGGTTTGCCTCCCTACACTACTTCAGCCAGTGGCATCGGATCACTCAAAAAACAAGGACGTGCAGAGATCTCTTCACACACATTTAGGGAAGTAGTTAGAGCTTGGAGGATACAGAAAAATTTCTCCCTACGCTTCTTCATCCTATGGTGTTAGATCACCAAAAAAACCTGGAAGTACAAGATATCCTTTTTACACTGTCTTCCACGACATGGATCAGATGCACATCTTCCATTTACACTTTTTCATTTTCATATTTACATTTACATGTATCTTTTACATTGTGTTTTTACACATACATATATACATATTTGACTACTTGATCATTTTCTCCTTACACGTCCGTACATATGACAACAAATAGACAAATGGGGGAAACGACAACAACAATGTAAACAACAACACTTTGCAATAACACACACCTTACTAACCATGTAGGTACATCACATACATCAGTAGCTACACGTGTTTTTTCCCTAGGTTTGTTCTCCTCACTTTTTTTTGCGCATTTTCATCTTTAGTTTCTGTGCTCCATCTTTTTTTCACTCCACGCTTTATTTAGTCCATCAGCGCATTTCTATTACAATCGTCATGGACATTAGGTACGCATCTCTATCTAATTTATATGTTACCGAGTTTTCTCTCACCGAAATAAAGTGGCGGAAAATGTAGTGACAGAATCATGCACTTTAGATATTATTTAATCTTAGTCTCGTACTACTATTTAGAAGGTTCTTAAGTGAAGAAAGTACTAATTAACCCCCATCTTTTGGCCATCTTTTTTTATTTTACTTCGTCATTCCCGATCTCTTACACCCACATGCCCAGTCAGCTTTTTTCACTTCCCATTATTTTATCCTCGACTAGGGCGCCCTAGTCCCACAAGGGGCACCTCGATCCCTTTTGCACTTTCCTGCCACTTTTGGGCTCCTTCTAGCTGTTTGAAATCTTTCTCTTATTTGTGGTTGGCCATTTCAGGGTTAATTACAAAATTAGATCAAGATAACCTTATAAATATAAAGTTATGAGACCATAATCAGGGACTAAGAACTAGTCATTACTATCATCCATCTAGAGCTGCATTCATCTATTGCATTGGAGATCACTTGCGTCCACATAGCTCCATCACAAGGCACAAGGTTGGGTCATCTACATCACACACAGCATAGGGGGAGGATTTTATTCTATTCTGTGTACACATTATATTAATTTTCTACATCTATCTATTGTTCACTACTTCACAAAGTGTGACTGGCACAAGAGCACCTAGGGCACATTATGCACACACTCACCAGAACTACATTTTGGTTCGAAATGTAGTGCAACGCTCAGTTAGGAAGCCCACTATTGTGGCAGCTAAGATTAGTCCAACCCATTCATTTGCATTCTTCTTTTTTTAGTGTTTTGATACTCGTTTTTTTGCAAGTTTTTTCATCATCTTGGAATATCAGCAACATCTAAAGTAGTATGGTGAATTTGATGTGACAGACAGCGAGGGTTCCAGACCACCTCCTAGCCCTGTGAAATTCAAATCCGAACCTTTTGCACAGACCACAACGCCCATTCTGCAAACTAGAGCACCCGCATGCGCTCCAATCCCTCTCCAAGCACTCGTGTCCAGCCATATAGTCCAAATCCATCCTTTTTGGGACTTCTGCACAGTCGTTACTACTTTTGGTTTCTCCAGTCACCTCCGTGACACAGTTTAGCGAGCTCTAATAATCAATTGAGTTTTTTCTTCTTCTCTCTTTCATATTAGGGTTATCATTTCCTTTTGTATAGTTGTTTGGGTCATGTTTATATTTATTTACAACATCTATTTACTTTATTTACAATTGTTCATATCTTAAATTAACTAGTACATATTTTCTACATTTTAGTTAATCAAAGAATATAATGTTATTTTTAAAAATAATAGAATATAACTTGAAAAACAAGGGCATATTCTGTTAGATTTAGTCCTCATTAGACTTAGTTTATTGTCAGTCATTACATTACCCTCCGTACATCTGTCTCCCACTTGTCAGTTGCACACACGGAGTAAGTCAATATCATATTTTATAAATAAAGATCATCTGGTCTATAAATAATAATAATAAGAAAAAGAAGCATATACTTCTAGATTTATCATGGTCTCGGAGCGAATACATTATTATTCCAACAGGTGCTAGAAGGAGGGAGTGTTGGGGTCTGACGGAGGAAAAGTTCAAAGTGACCTACATTTTGTATTATCTAATAGTTCACCTAAGCTCCAGCAACAAAGCGTCCAACACAGTAAAACGTCGTCCCTGCCTTCAGCAGACGTCAATACGAACAAAACGTGATCAGATTTTTGCAGCAGACACGTCCACAATCTGCACATAGAAGGGTAAAAACAGTCTAAATTTTTCTTTTTGCGTTGAAACAACCTAATTCGACCTGCAAATTTTTCATGTTTTTTTTCTTTTCCTGGAAATCAAAAAGTAAATCAACTAAGCTTTGCAATCAAAACTTGTGGTGCAGCAAAAAATCAAAATTCTACACATGGTCAATTAATTTACTGCAAGTGGTGAAGTGATGCGTGTGTTAGAGTAGAAAAGAATCAATTAGTTTTTTTCTTTTCCACTTCCAGGGAGGCTTTAGCTAGACACAATTGCTGGGTCAAGGTGGCATTCCCACCGACGGTGCCATTTCTGGAAAGGTGTTTGACTTCGTTGTTGGAAAAGACCAAGACAGATCTGCAGTTCAAACACCAAGTAAAGAAGAAGAATGCAAAACTTGAAGCTGGATATGATGTTAATGATGAATACGAGGAAAGGAGACAACACACGTGCTTGTGTTTAACTGCACGAGCATATTTCACCCTTTGAAGGCACAATATCGTTCTTAATAGGACTTGCATTGTAATATTTTTAAAGGTACATTTTTTGGGTATACGGTGACCTCAAAGGAATATCGTCTCATGGATCCAGAGACAAAAAAGATTTATGAAAGCCGTGATGTGGTATTTGATGAGTCAGCATACGACTCAATAAGGAAAAAGGAATCTCCTTCGGCTACTTATCATAAGTTACTTCCACAACCAAATGATGAAAATGATTCTTCTAAAAGAGAAGATGAGCTACAAGGAGAACTTTTCATTGATCTAGGTAATTTGCAGGACAACACTACACAACATAAGAACTCCCATCCAAAATGGGTAGAAATTACCCTCAAGAACTCTCATTTGGACTCACTTCCAGGTTCTTCAATAGGTATTAGGACAAGAAGACAAGTAAGAGAGATTCAATCTCACCTTGATGAGCTCACTAATTGAAAACATTGAACCCAATTTATTTAAATAAGCGTTGAGCTAGCCACAATGGAAGAAGGTTATCGAATATGAATACAATTCATTAGTTAAAAATGGTATGTGGAAACTTGTCAATCTACCTACAAGAAAGAATATCATTGGCTGCAAATGAATATTCTAGACAAAGTATAAGGTAAAAGGATCCATCAATAAATTTAAAGCATGATTAGTTGCAAAATGGTATGCTCAAAAAGGAAGGTAAATACTATAAAGAATCTTTTGCACCCACTACAAAAATAAATACCATTAGGGTTTTTGTACAGTAGTAGCACAAAAGGGATGGAATCTTCAGCAGATGGATGTAAAAATTGATTTCTTGAATGGTGATCTGAAGGAAGAAGTATACATGATCGAGCCAAAAGGATTTGAGGATGAGTAACATCCTCATAAGGTGTGTCGATTGATCAAGTCTCTATACGAACTGAATCAGACACCATGAGCATGGTACATCAAGATTGATGATCATCTCTTATACTATAGATTCAAGTGTAACCCCTCAGATTCTAACTTATACATCAAGAAAATAGGTAATGAGATTTGCATTCTTGTTCTCTATGTTGATGATCTTGTAATCACAGGGATCATGGATAATCTCATTGATGAAATAAAAAACGATCTCCATAAATCCTTCGAAAATGACGGATGTGGGGCTACTGCACTATTATCTTGGCTTAAAGATATGGAAGAAGGAGAATCACATTTGTGTCAGTCAGATGAAGCATTTCAAGGCACTACTTGAAAAATATGGTATGACATATTGCAAGACAGTGACGACTCTAATGCAAGAAGGGCATAAACTTTCCTATTTTCAGGATTCACCTCAAGTAAATGGAACTCACTATAGGAAACTTGTTGGAAGTATCATATACTTTACCTATACTAGGCTAGCCATTTTCTTTGATGTTTGTTATCTTTCAAGGTTCATGAAGGAGCCGAATCAGTATCATTTGTTAGCAGCAAAGAGAGTTCTACGATATATCCAAGGTACACTAAGTTATGGCTTAGAACACAGGATGAACTCACAATTCTTACTGCAAGGATATACAAATTTAGACTCTGTTAGATCCATTGATGACAAGAAATCAACATCAGGATACTTTTTTCATTTTGGATCAGGACTAGTTTCGTGGATCAGTAAGAAGTAGACAGTTGTTGCATTATCATCCACTGAAGTTGAATATTGTGCCACACGAGGGGGCTTTGTGTGAAGAAATTTGGTATGTCATATTCTGGCATATATGGGCATACATTAAGACAAACTACCAATAATTTACAACGAAAATGAAGGTCTGTTGAAGCTTGTCAAAAAAATAGTGCATCACGAGAAATCAAAGCATATTGAAGTCCAATGCCAATTTATTATAGAACAAGTCATTAATAAAAATATCCAGATACAGTACTAACTTATTGAAGAACAAGTTGCAGATTTTTTTACTAAGCCTTTAGGCAAGGCGAAATTTGATGGGGCACGAAATAGCAAAATAAAGTGAGGCAGCAACGGCAGAGTTTTCGGGTGTGATATGGTTGGGCGTGTTGACAGTGGTGTTGCAGTTCCCTGCGGGTGGAGTGAACCCTCCTCACACTCACCCTCGCGCCTCTAAACTATTCTTAGTTTTGTATGGAACACTTGAAGTTGGGTTCGTTGACACCACGGGAAAGCTCTTCACTCAGACAGCTGAGGGAGGGGATCTGTTCGTCTTTCCCAAAGGTCTCCTCCATTTTCAACTCAATAATTTTGATAACAATGAGGCCATTGTTATATATGCATTCAGGAGCGCTAATGCGGAGACTTTTTCTGTTCCCGACAAACACTTTGCAAGTGGTATACCTAAGCGACGATGTTCTTTTCAAGTCTTTCAAGACCGGCCACCACAGTGTTGACGCCCTCAAGAAAGCGTTGAAACCTAGCAAATCCCGATCGACACCACTTTCACCCTCTCCCAATTATGACTAGTTTTTCTTGGCACATCACTATTATTTGTACATTTTTTTATGCAAAATAAAGATTGATGGGATTCTTTTGTTCACGGAGTTGGAGTGCTACTATGAAGCATGTCATATTCTATTCTATTCTTTTGTATAACTAGTTTCTACATGGTTTTGTAATTCCCGTTTGAAATTCTATTAATATAAAGTTTGTGGTAATCAAATATTTTATTTTATTTTGATAAATCTAGAGTGATAAATAAATACCTATTGATCCATAGGTGCAAGATGAGTGTTACCGATCAACTTGATTTGGAGTGTCATATACTAAGCCTTCAACACATGCTACCAGTAAATTGTAGAATTTGAAGCATGTTAGATTATTGTGTGAAATTTTCTAATTTTCATTCTAACCATGAGTTTTACATATACAAAATCTAAAGTGATTCTCTCAACTCTTAAACAAGTATTACACAAATATGTTCAAGGGTGACCGATTAGCTTGCACATTGTAAGAGAGGTGAAAGTTGGTGGTTATAAATTACAGTCTAATGATATTAAGTAGTAAGGTAGTTACTTGAGATAAATGCATCCCATCCAAGGTTCTTTTCTTTTACTCAAAATATTATCTAGTGTCATGAGTTTTTTAAGGTTGTATAATACTGAATAACCAAGTTTTTGAATTTATAAAGTCTACAAAAGCAACACAAGTTCCTAAAACTTCATTATTGAAGTATAAGTTAACTTGTACATCTATCGATTTTGACATGAATCAATAGATGTGGATCGTGAGATGATAGCTTTATTTTATTTGGTATCATTCAATCAAGATTTGATCAGTATTTAGTTCGATTTAGATATTGAGTTATTTACATTGTTTTATAAGACTTTGTATAAATATATGTGAAGGAAAGAAACATAATAGACATTTGGAAAAATAACTTGCACATATTAAATAATAAAATAGTATAATATTATTGATTATCCAAGAGTTAATGTAAATTAAGACTAATAAATGCTTTATATATAATTTAGTTTTTAAACCAAATAATATTGTTAAACCAGCTCACATAAACTAGAATTAATTGTGATTGGGAATATAAGATTAGGATATATTTTAGGGAGGATTATGGTTAAGCCTATGAATTTATTTTTAGCTAACTTAATGCCTATTTATATGTACACATTTGTAATGATTGATTATCTTGTATGAATTGAAGAGGGAGATTATTATTGTTGTTCCAAGTTTACTTTCAGATGATTATTATTGTGAGCAATTGAATAAACTATGAGCCAATTTTTTTTGGGTACCATAGCTAGGAGAACCTACAAAGAATATTTTTCTTCATATTAAAAAATGAAGTTTATTAAAAGTCAAAAGGGACATCTTCATTATTTTGTTGTGTTAGTTTGTTAGTATTGACAGTTGTTTGTCCATATGCTAAGATTAGATAATAGTTATCTTATTGTTGAGTATGAATTAATTATTTTCAAATTATTGATTTCCTTTAGTGACACCTTGCAACCAAATTTGTTATGGTTGTTAAGTTATTATGTATCTTAGCTGTCGATTGAGAATCGATCTGGTCGTTGGTTTTCCAACGAGAGTAGTATAAAAGGAGGTCATTGGGCATTTGGAGAACACAAGTTTGGAGAAGCATTTGCAGTGCTAGAAAATGAGTTTGTAAGTTTGCAGTGATAGCAAACAGTCTTGCAGTGTTAGCAAGGGTGCAGTGATAGCGTTGAGGATAGCAGTGGGGGAATATCAGCGGGAGAAGTTGGGAGATTGTCGGAGTTCTACCAGTAAGAGGCAACGAATATTTGTATCTCTTAATTTGCTAAAGTTAATATAATTCCTCATCTGTAGAACTGGTTTTCCCTTAGGGGATTTTCCAGGGGCAATTTTTCTGAAAATATTGTGTTCCTTGTGTTACGCATTTCTTTCCGTATTTTTATTAGTGAAGTTACAATTGTGTTATTTTTTCGATATTAATTGTGAATTAGTTTTCGACAGTTAAATAATATTTTAAGATAGGAGATTAATAATCAGTGACTGTAATAGAATTTTCACATGGTATCAGAGAAGTGTTAAGGGTAGAAAAGGTTTTCCCTGGGAAAGAAATTGAGGGTTTCTATAACCTAGTTTGATCTCTTTTTACTTTTATCCTTTGAGATGGCTTCAGCTGGTTTGAGAGATCAGGACAAATTAGATGGTGCCTCAAATTTTGGTGTCTGGAAGGCCAAAATTTCTTTATTGTTGGAAGAGAATGGTATAAAGGATTATGTTACCACTGTTGTAACTGTACCTACAGACGTAACACAACTTGTAGCATACAAGAAAGAGGATGCTAAGGCGAGGAGGATTGTCCTTGATGGTGTTAAGGATCATATTGTTCCACACATATCTTAGTTAGATACGGTAAAGAAGATGTGGGATGTCATTCTGAATCTATACCAGAATGCTACCACTAACCGGAAGTTGATTCTCTAAGAAAAGTTGAAGAATACCCAGATGAACAAGGGAGAAGATGTTACAAGTTACCTCACCAGGCTTAGACTCGTCAAGGATGAGTTAGCAATTGTTGGAGATAAGAAAGATGATGATGAACTAGTAAGAATAGCCCTAAATGGGTTTACTAAATAGTGGGATGTCTTTGTTCAAGTTGTTAATGGATGAGACACCTTACCGAGTTGGGATCGACTATGGACTTATTTCACTCAGGAGGAGTTTAGACTAAGTTTTGTCAATGGGGCCAAAAAGAGTTAGAAAAGTGAGGGAGAACGAGAAAACTTTTCCCTAGCAGGAAAAGGGAAAGCAAAGAAGGGATTTAGTAAAGGATCAAATTCTCAAAGTGAGAATAAGAAGGACATGTCTAAGGTAAAGTGCTATGGCTGTCACGAGTTTCGCCACTATGTTAGTAACTACCCGTAAAGGAAGAAGAATGATAAGAAGGGCAAGAACCAGGTGGCGGCTTGAGCAAGTGCAAAGGAGCTCTCTAGGAGATTAGAGGATGAGTTTGCACTCATAGATTGTATGGTCAACTCAACCTCACAGTGTGTTTGGTATATAGATAGTGGGGCGTCATTTCATATGACAGGAGTTAGAGAGTAATTCTCTAGTTACCAGGAGGAGGACACCAATATCCAAATTTCTATGGGGAACTTGTCCAAACTCAACCCAGTTGGGAAAGGGACTGTTCAGTTTCAAAGGGAGAATGGAAATATAGTTCCACTTCATGATGTCTTGCATGTGCCAGGCTTAGGTATGAATCTAATTTTTGTATCTGTTCTTCACGATAAAGGGTATAATGTACTTTTTAGAGGGACACGTGTGTTGATTAAGCACAAGGATTGGAAATCACCCATAACTATTAGAGTTAGGAGTGGTCACCTTTATAGGTTACAGTTTGATACTCCTAAGGCACTTATGAGCAGCAGTAATCCTAGAGATCTTGGAGAGCTATGGCATAGGAGGATGGGCCATATTCATCATGGGGCACTTACACTACAACAAACAAGTTTTATTTACCACAATTATTCCACAAAATTTCTACAATTTGAGATAATTGTAGAATATTTGTGGCATGGCTATGGAAAATTATTTTATTTATTTTCAATTATTGTAGATGTTCCACTATTTGAAAAAAATGTTAATAATTTGTAGATAACTCACATATCCAACCCTTTGTAATAGACAATCCACAGTTTTTTTTTAATTTATCATAAAATTACCAACAATATTTACACTTATAGAATGTTTTAATAAGACAAATATAAAATAAATTAACATTAAAATTCCACATTTAAAAATGTGGAAATGCCACATTATTCAAAAACTATTATTTTTTACATATTTTTTATAAAGTTTATATAAAATTAGTATTACAATTCTATTGAAATCCAACTCTCAACTTATATGTTCCAATTCTATTGAAGATTAATTTAAGTCATGGTTAAAGTGCATAAATTTAATATTACATAAAGTTGAATTATTTTATATTGTGTAGTGTATAAATACTATCACAACAAGAAACAAATTTCGTTTATCACAATCAATGTACAATATTTCCTCCATTTAAATCAATTTTAAATATTTATGACATATCTACAATAATTACATTATTTTATTTTTAGGTTGTGTAGATGTTATACAAATATTTATAGTTATTCTTATTTGTAAAAAATCAACATTGTTAAATCTTTTTTATATAAAATACAAATTAAAAAAATTAATCAATTAAAAATTTTTCATTGTAATATATTATTATTTAAATAACATATTATATATCGATAATTCATAATTAAAAATTAATAATATAAATTACATATATGGATCTACATTCAATTATATAAAATAATTATGAATCACTTCATATTTTCACTTCATACAAATATATATTGTAAAACTAGATGAAAATATTCAAAAAAAAAAAAAGAAAAAAATCAAATTACGTAGTATAATCGTTTAATTATATTAAAATTCATATATTATTGATATTAATATCTGTAAGTTTTTTAATATTTTATTGATATTAATATCTATAATTATATTTTATTGTTATTAGTTATTATCTTTAAAATCTACGCTTGTCAATTCTAGTGTACACTTGTCAACTCAAATGCAATTTATAATGCGAAAACCTCACAAAGTAATTGCCTTACCATGATTTATGGTATGTAAATTCCACATAAGCTGACGTGATTTATGTCATTCACTCTCAAAAATATAAAATGCCGTCATTTTTTACGCGCCCAATATCAAATAGGATTGAAGGATGAAGATTAAGATTGGTTTTTGTTTTAAGGATGCAAATTCTTCCACATGTCAATTAAAATGAGAGAAATATGCTATGTGGCGGGATTTTTTTAAAATTTCATTATTTACTATTCGTTCTTCAAGGAGAGGTTATTTGTATAGGGGAGGGGACCTAGTCATGGTGCACCCAAATTTTGGGACACTATACAACACATGAAATTTAACCGGGTAATCCCCAAAATCTGTCAACAGAAGCGCACGTGAATTCTCTACATCCTCATCTCCTTTGCCAACAAACTTGACACGTAACCCACCGTACAGTCCAGCTGGAGTGGGAGGTATCACAATTGGCACGTTTTCGGAGTGCGGACCAATACATGTTAACGCCGAGCCCCACCTATCACTATTTTTGCTGCCACCCGTTGGTTTAAATGCCACTATTTACGAGGACGTCCAAGTCAGCGCGAACTGATATGGTATCGATACAAATCCAGAGGACCATGTCGTGGCAGCAGATTGCTAGATATTTGTGTGGCATTCATGGCCGTTTAATGCTGTTCAATGCGCCAACGACTCCGCAGTTGATGTGCCCATACGGTTCTACAATCCGTCACCACCGTCCACCGCTAGTTCCAATTTCCCGCTCAACCCTCCGCCGAACGCTGCGACTGCGACTTCGTGACCTGGATACTGAGATCGCCTGGTATATTTGTAGGATGTTTATTGCCTAGCCATTCGTGTTAACAACAAATGCATCTTGTGGAAGGTATGATCACCTGGTATGATTTCTTTCTTCAGCAATAATATTGATTTCTTCCTACGTTCTATACACTGTTTTGTTCTAAGTCGTTTAGTTCTTTAAAAACCGATTTGTATTATTTGGTGCTTGTATATATTATGAACTGATAGTATTATGTGAACATGTGTTGCAGTGGTGGGGAGGAGCTTGTTCAATCGACCCAGTATGGAAGTGCAGATGTGGAGCGTGATTTCAACTGTGTTTATCAACACATTAAACACGTTTGGAAATTGTTTGATTCTCTTTGAATATCTACAGTCCTTAGGGTTCTAATAGGTGAGGTTTTTACTCTCACTGAGGCAGTGATAGAAACTATTGCATATTTCTCTTTTCTACTAGTAGATTGTGTTATGTCTTCCAAGTTATGTGATTCCTTTTTTCATATTTTTTTACTCCTACTATTTCTGAAAATTACATTACTTTGAACATTAAAAAAAACTAGGTATTCCCAAAAATTTGTCAAAAGAAGCTCGTGACATTTGTATCATTTTACTTGTTGAATTAATATAAGATCTCAGTCAGAAAGGGAAAAATACCAACAATTTGTAAACACTATCCTTTACAATATTTGATCTATTTTGCATTATACCGCGCATGTATTGTGAATAAGATTTGGTATTTTGTATGATTGTTGCTTCTCTAAGAATTGGTTTATTTGGTTTGCTACTTGGCCAGATTTAAATAGTCCTCTACTCCATTAATCTTTGGCGAGCTATGTAAATTGTGTACCCTTTTGGAGGAACCAAGATATTTGTATATTGAACCTCTTTATAGTTATAGCAGGGTCTCGACTTTCACTTGAAGGTACCTATCATTCCACTGCAAATACCATTTCTATTCTATCAAAGGAAATTCTTTTACCCAAACGCCTTCATTCTTCGTGTGCTGATATTTGAGCTAATTTGATGATTATGTGTACAACCCTTTGTGTCATAATCCATATTTGATGATTATGAGTGACTGCATGCAGAAAAAACAGAAATGAAGGTAATATGGTCAGGCGTTGGGCCTCCCCTTTGCATCTGGGAAAAGAGGTGCGAGAGCATTCTCCCCGTACCCATTCAATGCATAGGCTGCAATCATTGCATTCCATGCTGCCACATCTCTATTGCACATTCTTTCAAACATTCGAAATGGAAAATCCACACTCCCACATTTGGCATACATGTCAATGAGAGCAGTTCCTATAGGAACATCATCCAATCCAAGTCCACTTGTAATCATGTAGGCATGGATCCACTTGCCATGTTGTAGAGCTCCTAAGTGAGCACATGCCGAGAGCAGAGGTGCCACAGTGGCAGAGTCAGCTTTCACACCTGCCACTTGAAGTTGATAAAAGAGTGTCAGAGCCTCACCACTGTGTCCATTTTGAACATAACCAGAAATCATTGCGTTCCATGACACCACATCTCTTCTGGACATTTTGTCAAATAATTGGCGTGCAGTCTCTATATCCCCACATTGTGCATACATAGATAAAAGGGCAGTCATGACAAATACGTCTAAATTAAATCCATTTTTTATAATGAAAACATGAAGAGCCTTACCCTCTTGTAGAAATTTTAGGTTGAACTCGGTTCTGTAAATCTCTTTTGATATTTCCTTGTACATGGACGTTTCCATTCTTGTATCTATGTAACGTTAAGGACGTACTGAGATCCAAAGTAACGTTAGCCCAACCATATGAGTATTTATATATATTTCTGTTTAAACATCACAGAGAATAAGGCTAGTGTCCATTGCATGGGAGGGGAGACAGTCATGGTGCACCCAAACTTTGGGACACTATACTGAACATTAAAAAAAACCAAGTAATCACAAAAAATCTGTCAAAAGAAGCGCGTGAGAACTCTCTACAGCCCCATCTCCTTTGCCAACAAAATTAACCTAGTCCTTGAATCTCAGTACATCCTTAACCTTACTGTTTTGGCCTCATAATTCTGTTCTCGGTCGTTTATACAGACCACCTCTACATTGGGAGCTAGTGATACTTAGTAGTGTATTACCTAGCTACTCGTTATAACAGCACATGCAGAGAGTAGAAGGTACTTTTGATTTCTTTCTTCAGCAATAATATTGATTGCTTCCTTCCTTTTGTACACTGTTATGTTCTTATTCGTTTTGTTCTTTTATGGTAACGAAAACTTAGTTGTTTAAATGTGAAGTTTGGAAAATTGTTCATATTTGAAGCTAATCAAGGGTTTAGGCTCCTTGAGCAATAAATGATAGTTGATGAAAGCCTTAGTATGTTACAAGAAAGTCCAAGAGGCTGATTTGTCAATACCAATGGTAACCCCTATTGTTAGTAACTGATTTGTATAATTTGGTGATTTTACAAATTAAAAACTGATAGTATAATTTGTACATGTCTCGCAGTGTTGTTGTAATGCTTGTTGAAGTGACTGAGAATGGAAGTGTAGATGCTTGTTGTTATCAACACATTTTTTAGTTTGGAAATTGTTTGATTCTCTTTGAATATCTACAGTCCATACAGTTCTAATAGGTGAGGTTTTTACCCTCATTGAGGCTAGTGATAAAAACTATTGCATATTTCTCTTTTCTACTGGTAGATTGTGATATTGGCTTCTGGCTGTTACAGTAATGTCATTTACTATTTTCTGTTACTCAGTGTAATTTTTAGAAACAATAGGAGTTTAAATCTTTGAAAAAGGGTATCACATAACTTGGAAGACATATATTCATTCAGTAAACATTTTGATTGTCCATTACAAAAACATGGCCATACAATATACTTGGGCCATATAACTACTATTACTATATTGTAGTTTTTAAATCGAAAGGCCAATTGATTACATCAAAAATTCAGCCCCTCAAAATTAAATATTTACTTTCGATAATATCATTTCCAAAATCCGAGGAAAGGCGGTGTTGAATCTGCAGTCGAGGTTGAAGCTGGGGTGTTACTTTGCAATTGCCTCCCTATGTTGACATCCCTCATAGGCATAGTTGGGAATGGATCAAAACTTGGAGAAGCATTCACTCCAACTGCAATATTATGTGTTGAAACTGATAAAGGGCAATGTATGCCCATTAATTCTCTTAACATTGGGTGTTGATCAGGAAAAGGATTAATTGGACTACTCAATCTCCTTTTCCTTTCTAACTCTCTTCTTGCTTTTTCAAACTCCTTCTCCTTTATCTCTTGATCCCTTTGAATCCTTTCCTGTTCCTTTCTCTGTTCCCTTTCTTGCCTTTCAATCAACTTTCGGTGCTCCTTTGTTTTCCTTCTATATTCTTTTTCAATATTTTCCTGCTCCTTCCTTTCCCTTTCAACAATTCATTCAGCTTTCTTCTCCTGGATTTGTTCCTTTTTTCTTTGCTTCAATTCATCTTTTTCTTTTTTTCTTTTCTCTTTTCTCAACCAGAAGCTCCATGTACTGATCTGCGGTGATTAGTAGAGATTCCCTACTCAATCTTATACCTGAAGCACTATTTGACCTTGATGATTCTCTAACCTTTTCCACAGGGAGTTTCAAGAATCTACGAAGAGTTTTTTGTCCTTGGTTTGCCTCACAAGTTTGGTTTGAATTTTCTCGTAATACCCCTGCTGCCTCTAACTATGAATCTGCATCATTGTCTTCAGCTTGACTGCCAACATAGTAGTGCACCAAATCTGAGTCATGAAGTAGTGTTGGATGAGAGGGTAAAGAGAGGCTGACCTCTTCATTATTGAAGTTCAAGTTTACACCAAGATTAAGAGCTACTTCTTTCATCGAATCAGGAGGGCTATCTTCTGTGGGCAGAGATAGTGATTCATCGATTTGATTAATTCTGTTTGGAGTTTCCAATTGTTGAGCAACACATTCATTTATATTTATCTCCTTCTGCTGAGGTTCTGATTCTTTCTCCAATTGTGTGTTAGGCACCATCTGAACATCTTCACTTTGCTGTAAATCAACCCTAGATAGATGAAGCATATTTTCTGCTGCACCAGCATCATCTTGAGAAGATGTGTCAAATGTTCTGCTTGGTGCCATGTCTTCATCCAAGGCATTGGGATTAAGAGGCCATATACCTGTTCTTTTGAATCCTGCTTTAATGTTGCTAGGTGTAAGAGCGCTTTTGAATGCTTTGCTCCCTAACTCGGCTAATTCAACCCTTTTCGACATCTATCCCATGGTTTGCAACTATCCATTTGCGCCTCTCCTCCTTGAAGTATGTTTTGAATGGAGCAAAGACACTCACATCCAATGGCTGTAATTTATGAGAGGTGTGTGCAGGCAATGTTAACAAATCAATCCCCAAACTCCTGGCTTCTTGAATTGTCCCCAAAGCAACATGTGAACCATGGCCATCAAAAATTAGTAAATGCCTATTGGTAGGAGAAACTCCGCCAGGTACAGATGATGCAAAGTGATGTAACCAGTTCATGAATAAATCCTTTGTCATCCATGCATGTGATTGTGTTACCATGCAAGCTCCAGGCTCACAACCTGCAATATAATTTTCTAAATGGCTCTTCCCCTTAAAAAGATAGAATCCTGGAATGCTTTGTCCAGCAGCATTTACACAACACAATATAGTAATCCATTCTCTACTTTTTGGGATGATATATGGCACACTCCTACTACCCCTTTTAGCAAGAACTCTCATACTGCAGTTCCTTCCAGCTTGTAATCTAGTTTCATCACAATTCCATATTCGGTTTGGTCCATATGGGTTGGCCTCATAAGCTTTAGACAAATTAATGTAGAAGGAACTAACAATTGATGGCCTCAAACACACTGCTCGATCCTTATCAAGCCCTTCAGCTGTCCTTAATGTTAGATCCGGGTGTCTTTTTTTAAAACCTGCCCACCATGACTTACCCGGAAGACCATCCGTGAATGGGTTAGACCTTGTTTCACAGATTTGTGCCAAACATGTTTTAAGTTGTATAATTTCTAACCCGTGTCCCATGTCAGCCATTTCATGACACCAACTCACTATCTCCATCTCTTCTTCATCTATTAGAATTGTTGGTGGACCCTTTCTTTTAGTGGTGGTAATGCCCATCAGCCAAGAAGTAAGGGTGGTCGCTGGTATACCCCATTTTTTTGCAGCAGCACGTGTAGAGTATCCATAATCTTCAACATCTTTCATGGCATTATTCATATCAGACTTGTTCCAATCAGATCTTGGCTTTGACACTTTTAGTGTTGAAGGGCTCACGCTTATTGCTTGGACATTTACGTCTTCATGTGGTGTGTCATTGGCATCTTGAGGCGGGGTATTGATAGCCTCTTCTTCATGCTCTTCACTTGGCGGAAATCTTGCTCCCCAAATTTTGGCACATGTTGGTCTTACTCTTTTGGGAAGTTGCCTTCTCGTCATGATGTCAATAATAACCTGCTAAGATAGATAAATTTACCAAACTGATGTAACTTACTACAATGAGATTTTTAGAATATTGAATCAACTAATGTAAAAGAAGTGCAACCATTTGATATGAGTGCCTATGTTCTAAGCAATGGAAACTTCAAAGATCAAAGGTGAAAATGTGTCTAGTACAGAGGATGGCAATGTTATAGAAAGAAATACAAATTTGAAATTATGACCAAATGTACATCTACATGAAAAGGCAGCATGCAATATAGTTGAAAGCTTCCTTTTAGTGTAGATGAATATTCACAAGTAATTCCGAACTAAATTAATGAAAGTTGTAGATGTATGTGTACATGTAGATTTATATTTACAAGTAATTCCAGGATAAATTGAAGAAAGATGTATATGTATACTTACAAGTAATTACATGTTAGATGTATGGTTCATACTGCCTTTTCATGTAGTTGTATATTTTATGCTTCATTCTCATGTAACTGTATATTTAATGCTGCTTTTTCCTATCCTTGTATATTCTATAGCTGTACTTTTACAAGTAGATGTATATTTCGTATATATCTATTTGTAAATATAGATCCATTCCTTAATTTATCCTAGAATTTCTTGTAAATATACGTGTACAGAGCATACAGTTAGTTGTAAATATAAAATACAGATTTCATTAATATAGTCTGGAATTGCTTGTTAATATACATCTACATGAAAAGACAACATAAAATATGAACCAACAAGGGGAACATACATCTACTTGGAAATGTGAAATACAAATTTCATTAATATAGTATGGAATTACTTGTTAATATACATCTTACATGAAAAGGCTGCATAAAGTATGCACGGTGGGTTACATGTCACATTTGTTTGCAAAGTAGATTGGGCTGTAGAAAATTCTCAAGCGCTTCTTTTGACAGATTTTTGGGATTACCAGGATTTTTACAGGCTCCCCTCCCATATATAGATTGACAAAAAAAAAAAAAAAATAATTGAATGTGCATCAATATAACAACAGAGGTAAGAACTTACTATGTAGCACTATGATGTGGACTACCAGTTGATTACTGTAGCTTGGCATTGTAATTGGCATGCACTAGCAAAATAACTCTAACTGAATAAAATTTTAGAGCAGTTGAGGAACTGGATTTATAGGAGATATGAAAAGTGTTGTAGTTGAGTGATCCTTGTGCTTTTTTTTTATTGGGTAAAATTGGTTGATCCTTGTGATTGTTTTTGATTGGGTGAAACTGATAGGGGTGGATCAAGATTTATGATATTTTATTTCAATACTCATATTTGAAGTTCAATTTGATTTGATTTCTCATTTCAATTCAGTCTTTGTTTCTTAAGCCTCACATTTGTTAAAAAAATGCAAGTATGTCATTTATGGGAGTAGCTGGTACAGAAAAGGGTGAGAAAGTTAATGCTTAAAAGACAACTTGTATTTGAAAATGGTGCACTTTGGACTTCTTCTTGTGAGAACCTGGCCCAAAGTGTGTGTATGACAAGACTTTTTATACTGTAAAATGGGAACTTAAATTATATGAATATTGACATCAAGTTGATATGATGATGTGCTATCAATTTTGTATAGGGATGAAATACAATTATATATCCTTGTATTAAATACATATTGACTTTAAATTTGGCAAACATGGGAGTACAGTATATGTTATTTTATGTTTAAAAATTATATTGACTAGTCTATTGTTGATAGATTCATAGTTGTACATGAAAAGTGACAGACAAATCAGTTTTGAAGAGTGTTTGTACAATTATAGGATAGTATTCATTCAATTATTAATATTTTACTGTGCAAAAACTGGAGTCAAATATGTCAACTACCCTCACCACTACTGGGTAATGCACCATGACTGGCTCCCCTCCCCTATATCAATTAGTTATATACAGATTTGCAGCATTGAATTTTTCATTACAGTCCGTCTATGTAGTTAGTTATCATTTAGAAATGATTTTTTTTAGATTCCCACAGCTAATCAATATGAAGTTTTATTGGTTTTTGCTTCAAATATATTCTAAAAATATTTTGTTCAGGGTTGAATTTTTTTTCAGTAGTGTCAATATATTTATTTTTTCAATGAATTATAAAATTGATGTTACAGTGAAAATTAGTTCACATAAGTCCATATATGTTGTATTTTACATTATATGGACATATAAACAACTTATTGGGAATAATTAGTTCATAACACAAGAAAACATCCCCTAGTTCTTGAAGGCCATTTCAACAGATCTGCAATTTAATCCGTAGAATGCTCATTAATTTAGGTTTCATTTCATGTTGCATTAATAAATGAATAATTCAAGAATATGATTTAGGGATTATTGTTGTGGATAGAATCAATTTCAGAAATGTAAGTTTAATTTTTCATCGATTTTTCTGATTTTGATGAAGATATTATTATAGGCAGAGATTGTCCATTGTAGGCCTATAGCTAACAATTAATTATGAGTAATATGATATATTAATTCTTCTTGATAACACATATTTGCATATAAACAAAATGGGCCTTACTTTGGTTACGTTGGTGCCAATTATGTCCACATTATTATTCCCTACACTCGTTTATGGAGAATATGGTGGGTGAAAATAAGCCCATGCAACCTTCTATGGTGGCAGCGATGCAAATAACTTTTCCCTATTTGTATTTGACACTGAGTGAAATAAGTAGGGTCATCTACCTATGTGGATCTAAGATGCCAAACTCAATGCCTAAAAAAATATATATAATTCGTAGGTTTCTTAATTCATCATGATAGGATCTGGCTTGCCTTCATTTCATCCTATGAAAGTAACGGCGATTTGTAAAATTTACGAAGCTTTATGCAATGGAAGGGGATTAAGAATGAATCAATGGAGATGATTCTATCCACTTGTTATTTCACCTTGAGATTATTCTTACTATTCTACGGCCATTACAATTATTTACAGCTTGGCCAGTATGCCCATGGGCTTATGGTTTGATCTATGTAATGTTTAATCTGTGTTCTGTTTCTAATGATTCCCGAGTGTGGAGGGATCCATTATTCTTTTACAGCCGAGAAATTTATTGTCATGCATGTGGATTCAAATGGAGTGAGATCATTTATCTTCCACTTAGAGAAAGAAGGAAAATATGTGTAGGAATGGACATGATGATTATTATTTGGTGCTCATGTTTATGAAATATCCTCTCTAGGCTCGCATTGAGTATTTGAAAAAAATTTACTTCAATGTAAAATATGCAGAAGTTACTCTCTTGCATATTATATATGATTTTTTCTAGTTTCATCTTATGGATTGCTAATATAAATATTTGGAGTTTATTCTAACTTCTTGATCTTGTATTATCTTATTGGTGGTATTTCTTCCAAATATAGAATTTATTATTCTTAGTGTAACTCTGGATAAGCCAATATATATCATGTCTTTGCAAGTTTGGTACCATTACTTCATATGATTAGAAAATAAGCTTCAAAAGATGGGACATAGTGAGCTAAGATTTAACTTGTGATAAATAGAATAATGGAAATGTGTACACTTTCTATATAACTAGCAATCGCATGATGGAGCATGCAATGTGGACGCCGTAAGGGATCAAAGGTTTTTTTTTCCCATAATGTGGGCTATATTTGCATCGGGAGTGGAACATAACATAAGTAGGAAATGTAGTAGTAACTATATGTAAATGGATGAGCATGATGAATATATGAGTATATGAATGAACGGAAATGAATATCTATTAAGTGATGGTTCCACATATCTAAATGAAAAGCACCACATTTAAAAGCATGTAGTTATGAAATCGACAAGTAAAAGATACATTGCCTTTTTTTCAATTTACACCAGGTCTATTTTCTTTGTTAATCAAAGTAACATGGTTTTTACATAGTTGATCCTATATTCATTCAAACTTGCTCCTACTTGCATATGAAAGTTAGTTTACAAAAATGAAAATTCAAAAATAGTAGACAAATGTCTTTGTTCTTAGGTTTTGCAATCGACTTCTCTATAGCCTTTAGTGTCTCCACAACTCGAGTGAATTTCTTCAAAAGAAGAGTGCAAATACGTAAAACTAACACCAATATCCCAGTCCATAAGCTCTAGGTGAAAACATCAAATGTAATTTACCTTGAGCCCCTTCTATATCAAATTGAAAAATCTGGGTTCCAAGCCTATGCAGAAATTCTGAACTGTCTTCAGGATAAGGCTGGGCACAAAGGTATCTGTAGAAAGAAAGTTGAAAACAAAATTTCAGTTCCAACATTTGTAGACATCAACAATTTCTCTCCATATTTTGGACACTATAAGTTTTTTTGTTTCTTTTCTCTTTAAGCATTTCCCTCCCAAGAGTCTTTATGGAAAAACATGAGCCATTGAACACCCAGACAAGTTTCTCCTACCAGAATGACACTGCACAGCCTCAAAGAAAATCTATGGACTCTGGGTCATACCCACTGAAAAGAAAATCTTTTATACTACATGAATCATGAAACCGATTGTTACTGGGGAAGGACAACCTTTCCAACAAAGATGTAATAGAATGAGAAATTGATACAACAGTGCGAATATATTCCAGTCACAACATACTTCTTCATTGAATGCTTATGCCATTTTATTAAAAATTCTATCAGTTATCATTGTGTTTCTGTGTCTATATCAGATATTGGTTGCTTCGAGAAAAAGAAATTGTACATGAAATGCATTCAACGTAGGACCATTAGAAAAGATGAGTCCACATTCTGTAAAAATATGGCTGTGTTTGTGAATTCTATTCCGGGGTTTTCTAATCTTGTGATGCATTCCATAAAAATATGTTTTTGCAGATAAAACATAAACTCATGACCTGCAGTTTTCTAGAAATGCATTCAATCTTATAATTGGAAGCAAAGTTTGATAACTGTGCATTCTAAGCACCAATTTGGAAAATGATGAGTCATATCTAGTTGTTGTAAGCTACAAATGCTTCTAATAAGGGACATCAAGGTTCATGATCAACTTTGCACTTTGAAGGACCAATTTGGGTGCGTGATGATCATGTCTAGTTTTAGCTAAAAGTAGTACGCGTGGGGAAGTTGAAATTTTAATTAGCCTTTGGTTTATGATTGTGCTCAAAACACAGATGAAATCTAAGATCAGCTATCGGTTGCTTCTTGAAATAGAAATTGTACATGATTAATGCTTTCAACATAGGACCATTAGAAAAAATGAGTCCACATTCGTGTAAAGCATATGGCTGATGTTTGAGAATTCTATTCTGAAGGTTTTAGGATAACCACCATGTGATACAAATTCCATAAGAATATAGTTTTGCAGAAACGACATAAATCCTTGAAGCCTGCAGTTTTCTAGAAATGCTTTTAATCTTCTAATAGGACATACACGGTTTGATAACTTTTGACATTCCGGAGCACCAATTACATGGGTCTAAATATCATATCTAGTTTTAACTTATGCATTCTAATCAGGGGAACATGATTCAGATAACTTAGCTCTGTAAGGCACCACATTTGGGTGTGTGATGATCATGTCTAAGGATTTAGCTAAAAGTAGTATGTGTGGTGACAGTTGAATTCCTCTATCTTAGCCTTTGGTTTGATGGATTGTCCAGCAGGTATTGTAAAGGTGGTATGCTGTTGGCAGATGAAGTGCATAACAGATGCAAAAAATTATGGCAGAGCCCTCCGGTGGTTGTCAGCGACCACACCTTAAAATGCCATCTCAGATTGTGGACGAGAAAGAAAGAATTATCCAGAGATTATGTAAGTAATAATGCTCTAATTGTACGATCCTGTTGCCTTTGAGCAGGAAGGGAAAATTCTAAACATGTTATAAAAAGAAATGTGAAAGAAAATGAATATACTTAAATTATAGACCTGGTCTATTCCGGAATTCAACAGGTGATTCTTTAGCCCCAAAATTCTATTAAAAGTAAAAAGTAAAATCCAAGTGCATTGAAATTATCATAAACCCTAACCGTAGCAATATCATGTAATAGGATTTTTGGCACACATTTAAAAGAACCTTGGACCTGGTGCCTTACGAATTTCCAGTAAGGAATACCTGAAGAAACAAAAACATGTGTCAACACAACCCTTAAAAGCAAAAAATATTTCACAAAACAAATTCAATGACCCCTTCACAGTTCAAGCATTAATGGATCCAAAACCGTATGAGAAAAATGGTTTCAATCACTACCAGGGTCTTTTTCTCTTTATCGGAAACCACCGTGAACAGATAACCACGTGAATCCAAAACACCATGAACAGATAACCACGTGAATCCAAAACACCATGAACAGATAGCAACAGGAATCCAAACCACCATCAACGCACCATGCAATCTTCCAACAACCCTTGCAATCTTAAATCCACTCCTCAGAAAGCAAACACATCTTTTTAAAGCAGGTATGAACACTATTTCTCGATTTTCTCTTGATCAGCCATGCAAATGAAGCCTAGGGCAAATACAACAACCAGATCTAACAAATCAAGGGCCACTGTCATTCCTCACACATCGACTGCCAGATTTTCTTCCAAGAAAGCACAATCCCTGTGCTGCGCATCAATTGGTTGGTTCCTCCGAGATCCGTGATTTTCTCCACAGTATCCTCCGCCGTTCAATTTCAACGACAATGCAGCAGCCAAAGATAGCCATCGGATCAGCAAAAACTGTCAGAGAAAGGAGGTCTCATCCCACTACAGGAATGCCTTACGGCGTAATAAATATAAAATATGTTCTCTCCATATATAATATTTTTCCAATTGTTATTTGACGAATTTTTTTATATTTTTAATTATTGTTTTATTTTGTAGTGAAATATTTCTTTGAAATTAGAATTGGGTGTATACATAGAGGAAATAAATTATTTAGATTTTTAAATATTTTTATTTATATCATACAAGATAAATCGTAAACATTTCTTTATAATATATTATTCAATATACAAATATGATTTTTTTTCTAGAAATATATTCCCATTTAACAATAAAATTATATATTTGTGTGTGTTTTAAATGTAAGACAATAACATAAAGAATTATTTCGATGAATGTGAATTGTTAATAGTAAGTTTTCTACATTTTTTTAAAAGACAATTTCACAATTAATTATTGTAGCAATCAAATTGTAGCTTCCACCTACAAGTTTGATGTGGTAAGGACAAATGTAGAAAAAAAATGTTGAAATTTCCACAAATATAACATTTATGAGAGATATGAAATTTTCAATTGTCGAATTTCTACATAGATTAAATCTATAGAAAAACTACATTACTGTGAAAATTGTGGAATACTAACAAAAACAAATTTTTTAGAAATGTTACAAACATCATGAAATGTGGACAATGCACAGTTAAAAAAATGGAGCTTAGCTATAAATTTTATGAATTGTGGACCATCTACGATATAATGAATTGTAGAAAAACTACAACAATATATCAAAAAGTGGATTAGCTACATTTCCAATGCTACAATTTTAAGTTTCGGAAAACTATATAACCACAAAAATATTGTTGAAAAATTGTGGTAAAAGATCTAGTATGTTGTAGTGTTAAATGCTTCGTGAGACAGTGACAGATGTTATAGAGGTGAGCATAGAGCATGATGATGTATGTAAAGGATGTGTGTTGGGGAAGTTTGTGAAAGCATATTTTCCAAGGAGTGACAATATATCTAAGGGTGTTCTTGATCTAGTACATTCAGATGTATGTGGACCAATGATGACAAAGTATCTCAGAGGATATGTGTATTATGTTACCTTTATTGATGATTTCTCTAGGAAGACCTGGATATACTTATTGAATACCAAGGATGAGGTTTTTAGTTGCTTCCAAGAGTTCAAGGCTCTTGTGGAGAACTCGACAGGAAGGAAGACAAAGGTTCTTCGGTCAGACAATGGAGGTGAGTACATAGGGAATAAATTCTAGGATTTCTGTACCAGAGAAGGAATCAAAAGAGAGTGGATTGTTCCTTACAATCCACAACAGAATGGAGTTGCTGAGAGGAAGAACCATTGTATATCGGAGGCAGAAATGGCTATACTACATGACCAGGACATGCCCCGCTACCTATGGGAAGAGGGGTGTAGTACAACAGTTTACATTCAAAATAGGGTTCCACACAATGTACTATGAAAGATGACACCATAGGAAGATTTCATAGGGAAGAAGCCAGATGTAGGTCACTTCAGGATATTTGGGAGTTTGGCATATTGCCATATTCTAGAAGATACACATACCAAGTTAGATCAGACTGCAAAGAAGGGGTACCTTATTGGCTACAGTGAAACTTCAAAGGCATATAGTGATTTTTATTCTAGGGACTAGAAGAGTTATTGTCAGACGTGATGTCAAGTTCATGGAGGAAAAATCATTTAGAAGGTCTAGAGATTTTCCAGCAGATGATCAAAGTGAGCAGTCAACAAAAGCTCCAAGTCCAAGTCAAGGGCAAGCAAATCTCAAGTACAGTTACTAGTACAAGCATAGACTCAAGTAGTGAAGATTCACAGAGTATGGAGCAATTGGTGCAACAGGATATGCATGTAGAAGATTTAGAGGTTTATATTTCATCCTCTACCAGTTAGCAGCAGTAACTGTGAGGTTCAAAACACACAAAGGGATACTCAGGAGTTTGTGGGAGCTCATTAGGAAGAGTATGAGACAGAGGAAAGAACCAACCAATTTCAATGAATATGTGGCATTAGTCAGCCAGTTGGTAGATAGTGAACCTTCCAGCTATAAAGAGGCTACACAACATCAGGTATGGCAAGATGTTATGGTTGAGGAATATACTTCAATAATGCATAATGATGTGTGGGAGGTAGTGCCTAGACCAACAAATAGGGCAATAGTTGGATCATACTGGATCTTCAAGATAACGCACGGTGCAGATGGTAGCATCGAGAAATACAAGGCAAGTTTTGTGGAAAAGGGGTTCTCTCAGAAGGAGGTAATAGACTATGAGGAGACATTTCCTCTAGTGGCTAGGTATACTTCTATATGAGATATAATCTCATTTGCAACACAGATGGGATGGTACCGATCCATCAAATGGATGTCAAGACAACATTCCTTAATGGTGAATTGAAGGAGGAGGTATACATAGAACAAACCAAAAGGCTTTGTAGTACACAACAAAGAGACCCACGTGTGCAGATTGATGAAAGCCTTGTACAGACTCAAGTAGGCTCCTAGAGCGTGGTATGAGCACATTGATACATACTTGCAGAAAATGGGCTTTGTGAAGAGTGAGGCAGATGCTAACCTCTACTACTTGGTGGTTGGGGGCGAGGCTCTCATTCTTGTTCTATATGTAGATGACTTGTTTCTTATAGGTGTACACTAGGGCTCATAGAGGATTACAAGAGGGACCTTGCAGAAGAGTTTGAGATGAAGGACTTAGGACTCATGCACTATTTTATAGACATGAAGGTGTGGAAAATAGATGGAGAGACTTTCCTTGGTCAAGGGAAATATTACATTGAAATCTTGAAGAGATTTGAGATGGAGGACTGCAAAGCCATGTCTACACCTATGATCACTAATTGGAGGAAGGTAGATACATCTAAGGCCAAAGATGTAGGTCCCACCTTATACAGGAAGTTAATTGGTTCGCTTATGTATTTGGTTAACACCAGGATGGATATAGCATTTGCAGTAAACTCTCTTAGTCAGTTCATGGTTGAGCCAAAGAGAGTGCATTTGACAGTGGCCAAGCATGTGCTCCATTATTTGCATGGTTCAGTTGAGTATGGGATCAAATATGTTTGAGGTGAAGGAATCAAGCTGATAGGCTGTACTGATGTAGATTGGGTAGGCAGTACAACAGACAAAAGGAGCACTTCAGGGCATTGTTTCAGTTTTGGATCAGGAGTTATTTCTTGGTTCAACAGGAAGCAAAAGTTATGTGGCTTTGAGTTCATCAGAAACAAAATACATTGCAGCTAGCATGGCGACATGTGAAGCTATATGGATTTGGAAGTTTCTAGTGGCCTTGTTTGGTCAGAAGGTTGAGACTACTGTGATACACTGCGAAAATCAAAGTTGCATCAAGTTTTCTGAGAATCCAGTGTTTCATGATAGGTCTAAACATATAGATATCAGGTATCACTTCATCAGGAACTATGTAGGTCTAATACATACCTACAGAGGAGCAGGTAGCAGACATTATGACTAAGGAAATGGGGAAGGAAAAATTTATCTTCTTCAGAGATAGGATGGGTGTCATGCAGAACAACTTCCTCGCTAAGAGGGAGTGTTAGTTTGTTAGCTTGGACAATTGTTCGTCCTTTTGCTAAGATTAGACAATAACTATCTTATTGTTGAGTATGCATTAATTATTTCCTAATTATTAATTTCCTTTAGTGACACCTTGCAACCAAATTTTTTATGGTTGTTAAGTTTTTATGTATCTCATTCGTCGATTTAGAATCAATCCGGCCATTGGTTTTCGAATGAGAGTAGTATAAAATGAGTTCATTGGGCATTTGGAGAACAAAAGCTTGGAGAAGCATTTGCAGTGCTAGCAAATGAGTTTGTAAGTTTGCAGTGATAGCAAACAGTCTTGCAGTGTTAGCAACGGAGCAGTGATAGCGTTGGGGATAACAGTGGGAGAATATCAGTGGGAGAAGTTGGGAGATTGTCAGAGTTCTGCCAGTAAGAGGTAAGGAATTTTTGTATCTCTTAATTTGCTAAAGTTAATATAATTCCTCATTTGTAGAACTGGTTTTCCCTTAGGGGATTTTCCAGGGACAATTTCTCTGAAAATATTGTGTTCATTGTGTTACACATTTCTTTCCATATTTTTATTAGTGAAGTTGCAGTTGTGTTATTTTTCGATATTAGCTGTGAATTAGTTTTCGACAGTTAAATAATATTTTAAGATAGGAGATTAATAATTAGTGACTGAAATAGAATTTTCATATGTTGCTCCTCAATTGATGAGATATTTCTTTTAATGAAACTATGTTAGTTGTGATTAATTTTGTGATTCACCTATCAGATTTAAATACGTTAAGTACTTTTAATGTATGTATTTGAGAATTTTTTGGGAATTGTTTTGTAGAGGAGACGTTATATTTGCAACAGCTAAGCTTGAGGAAGTTGCGAATAAAGTTTTATTTGGTAGAGAGATGCAAGTGAAATAAGTTTTCTCCTAGAAAGCATTCAAATCTAAATCCCAAATCATGGTGTTCAATAATTAAGATTGATGTCATATCTAAAAGTGTTTGTGCATCTAGTTTTATGTGGGTCTTGATCATCCTCATAATTGTCTATGAAACACTTTATATATTCACATGCATTGAAATATGTTTGTTTAAGTGTTCCACCAATCATCACTTATCATTACTTAGTTTGACTCTTCATATGATATAATTTATTTTTTGACATATTCTATGCTCCATCGTGTGCTCATTGATTTCACTTTTCAATTAATTTCATGAATCTAATATGTAGCAATAGGTCTAATATATCAAAGCTGCTATTGGTGTACATCTTCATGCATGAAAAATACACTAAGGACCCTCTATTATGTTCCTTATACATATTTTATATGTAATGTATATTGTGTATCCCTCCACATATACCTATACATGCATACTAGTAGTGGAATTTCTTCTTTGGTCTACCTTACATTCAAAAACCATAGAGACATTCCTTAGCTTATAAAATCTCCTTTAGTGGCTCACTTGGCATGTCTGTATGGAGGATGATCCAAATGGAGTTGTAAAATAATCATAGAAGAAGAAAACATTACGAACAATATAACAAAGAATAATAATTCATATTAAATTTCATTCAATCAATACTCAGTATTATACACATCATATATATAGATAATAGCTCCCCTATAAATAAGGCGATAACTATAACCTCTCAAACCATATCAAAGCTATCTACGGGCGTATTCCAAATGCACATAACAATATATTTGTTATTATTATTTTTAATATAGAAACTAAATAACAATCACTAACATACTAAATAATAATTACCCTTGTAATTAGTATTTATATTTTTAATAACTCACATTCACCAAGATAATAATTACACGTGAAATTATTATTCACCCATACTTATCAATGGAGCACTAACCAAAATAATTTCCTAGCATTCCCCCCTTAGTGCTTACATGGAAAAAATGTATCTTTATACATGTACTTTCTTTCATAAATAGGTGATTTTCATAGGATGATCACAAACCCGGTGGATGGTTTTACATACGGCTGACAAAAAAATGAGAATGGTGGTTTTACAAAGTGAAGTACCACAAACCAAAAGGTGATGGTTTTGCATATGGTTTACCAACAACCAAAAATGGTGGTTTTACAAAGTGGTTTACCACAAACCAAAAAAATGAACTTTTTCAGGTGGTTTACCTACTACCGTGCATCATTATGTGCTAAGTACTATTATCATCCCTCATCAATATCTCACTGGAGGGAACAACATAGGAAAGTTTTTTGAATTCGATAGCTCATACACATATAGAAAAATATGACATAGAGGAAATAGAAAATTGGATCATGTTCCCACCATTAATGTGAAATTCTAACTTATTCAAACCACACGAGAACAACAGGATCAATGAAACTAGAACTCTGAAAACACAGTGGAAAGAACATTGAAAAAAATGAAAGCAAACTACACAAACATATATCACCAGACCTTTGGTGTGGCCTCATCATTGGTGAATGAAGAGAGGTCATTGATTGACCTCCTACCTCCAATGCCTCCAACCTTCATTATCATGATGCTAAATCAGCTTGATTTATCTTTGAGGCTTGTGATGTAAATATTTATGATGATGAGACTTTGAATTTGAAAAAAACCAACCTCTTATTTTTTTACAATAACTTGAGAACCGGAGCACCGTTTTTCAAACCATAAAGTGCATTAGAGATATGGTTCCAAGATATCTCCAATGGTGAAGAGAATCGCTAGTGAGTTATTTGGAATCATTGGTGATTAATCAAAATTGTTTGCGATTTTCCTAATCACTAGGAATTTCATTTCAGGTCTAGAATCATCAGCGATTATCAAAATTGTTGGCGATCACTATAAAAATTCAATAGATATTTATAGAGCCATGTTTTTACACATTTTTGAATTCGTTCAAATTTTGTTTTCTTTTTGAGATAGACGTCAACAAAAAAAAACTTTTTTAGATGAATCATTAGCTTATGAATTGCAATCAAAACTTTTGGATGAAATCTGAGCACCAAATATGAAGAAGGATGATGCTAGATTCAAATGAAGAAATAATCACTCCTCTTCCTCCTTTATTTAATTTGTGCAAACTTCTTACTAGTCCAATCTCACACAAATAATCTCTTACAAATTAGTTCCTGCGTTTCTCTAAAGATTGCTAAAAAATTCTACATATTAAGATCTCAAACTCATAACTAATAAATACTCACATAAGTGAGGAAACCATAACTTGAAGAAGATATTTCCCTTCATTGATCTCTTCACAAAGCCATACCTACTCTGATACCAGATGTGGAGGATGATCCAAATGGAATTGCAGAATAATCACAAAAGAAGGAAAAATTACGAAAGATATAACACAAAATAGTAATTCATATTCAATCTCATTCAATCAATACTTAATATTACATGCATCCATATATATATAGGTAATAGCTCCCCTATAAATAAGGAGGTAGCTATAACCTCTCAAACCATCTCAAATCTATCTACGTGAGTATTCCAAACTCACATAACAATATATTTTTTATTAGTTGTTTTAATATAACAATTAAATAACAAATAACTAACTTACTAAATAATAATTACCCTTGTAATTAGTATTTATTTTTTTACTAACTCACATTCACCAAGATAATAATTACATGTGTAATTATTATTCACCCATATGTATCAATGGAGCACTAACCAAAGTAATTTCCTAACAGTCTTCAGCGCCAGCTCCATCTCCAACTCTCCACATCTTTCCACCTTAGATTACCCCTTACCACATCTTGGCCTCCATGAACATGTTATTATTTCTCCATCCAAGTTGCATTATAAGTGCATATGCAACGATTTTTTAGTTAGTTTATTTATTAACTTAGTGTGTTGTAATTATTCATTGTAATAACACATAGTTATCACCTACGAAATTCATTGTTATTTTGATTAAATTTCATTAGTTCTATAGGTAGAGTCTTGTTATTGTTTTTGATCTAGTAATCACTTTTTGTGTGTCATTTATAATAGTAAATAGTCATTTTATTAGTGTCAAAATCACTTATTTTTAAGATGTCGCATGACATTTAAAAGTATATGGTCAATATGGTCAATGTTATCGTAAAATCATTGTGAATCCCAAAGTTTAATACTCATCATTATACATTTTAATGTTGTTAGTCAATAAATTAAATTGTTATGTAACTCATATTTATCAAAAAAATTTATTGTATGTCAAGTGTCAATAGTTCTATTCATATTTTCATATCATATTCATGATTGTAAAATAGTGTTATTCAAAATCGTCAAACAAAATATATTGTTGTCAATTCTATGTCATTGTAAAAGTGTAAAAAAATTACCTCATGGCCACACTTTCAAGGTGTAACTTGATGTCTAATTAAATAAAGTGTTTCAGATTATTAAGGGGAGATAAGAATAAACACAATGTAGAAACCATTGACGATTAAGTCTTTATCAGCTGAGTAAGTAGCATATCAATCGGAGGATAGAGGAAATGGAGAAAGGATTTCATTCAATGTCCTCTCATAAGCCACGAACAAATGGGGCCACATACAACATTGGTGACATGTTTATATTGTTTTTTTAATTTGTTTGTGGTGTAATAAGTGAGCATAATTATTATGTAATCCCTTTATGGAAAAACATCGTAGAAACATAGAAATCACAGTGTATTGTAGTAACATGATTCTTGTATAGTATGAATAGATGTGTGTGTCACTGTTCATATCTAGGTTAGTGGTCATCTTTTGAAAACCATTCCTGAATTTCGAACAAATGTAGATATCATATTCATGGTTCCCACACTAGTCTGGTCATATTAGTTCCTAGTAGTGTATGGTTGATGGGTTCCTTCTCTAACTTTCATTTGATTTTTAGACCAAGATCATGAGCAAGTGGAGGTGGCAAGCTGCAGTTGGAGAATGATTCTTTTTCTATCATGTTTGCACTAAGGGGGGAATGATAGGAATTAATTTTTGACAGTGCTCCATTTTTCTGTGTTAGTATAATTGTGTGACTAATATAATAGTTGTTTTGGGTGTTTTTTGGTTGTTAAACCAACTCACGTAGAATACAATTATTTGTGTGAGGAAATAGTAGATTATGAGATATTTTAGGGAAGATTATGGTTAAGCCTATGAATTTGTTTTCACGTGACTTAATGTATATTTATATATACATATTTGTAATGAATGATTATCTTCTATGATTTAAAAAGGGAGATTATTACTGTTGTTATAATTTTACTTTCATATGATAATTATTGTGAGCAGATAAGTAAAATATAAACAAAAAATTCAGAATTTAGAAAGCATGCATTGTATCCACATTAGTTCATGTCTTGTAACAAAAACTCCACTATAATTTTCCTCCATAGTAGAAATGGTGGTATCATTTTTAAAAAACCAAGTCATGTTAATGTTAATGCAGAATCATAGCACCCCTGAGTGTCTGCAACTAGATGATTTGAGACTCTAAATGTGATTGCACAACATGGAACATCTCTCAAAGTTTGGGACCTTGTGATTTGAGATAGCTCTCTGGATTAAGGCCGGTTCCTATTCCTCGGTTCAAGTGCATACAAATAAATTTTTGCAAAGGATCTACTCTAAGCCTACTCTATTTTACCAAGGAGACAAGGTTTAGAAGATACTAGAAAATAAACCTAAGCTAACGAGGTGATGCCAAAAGAATGATAGACACTCGTTTTGCAAATTAACACAGACCAATGGATATGCAATACAAACACCATGCACAGGTAATGAAAGTACAATTAGAGATCAGAAGACAAAAATGAACACATGAGAGGGTTAAGAATCATCCACAAACATATATATTATTGCTCAAGAGTTGATACAGTACATTGCAGTGGCTAAGAGGTGAAAAAATTGCATTACAACCTATATGGGAGGTTTGGAAAGCTCCACAAATTATCTTGTAAACAAGGGAAGAAGGGAGGGTGCAAAACAAAAATGTCCAAACCTTTACAATGAGCCCAGCTCCTTATTTATAGATGCAATGAAGAGAGAAGGAGAAAATAGGTGGGAAACCTAATTTTAAGCTCAACTACTGGCCATCAATGCCAATGCAAATCCACCCATAATCTATCGAGTTTTTCGCTCTATGTATTCTCGGCGTGTCAAAGAAGGAAGAATGGCAGATAAAATACAATTTGATCTATTTATTGGAGCAATTAGATTGCGTATTAATGGCACAAAGACATTTTCCCATTTTTCACCCACCTAACCTCGCCAAAATTAAGGTTTCGGGTTTCCATGGCGTAGACAAGGTCGAGAACTTTCCAATGGTGCTAAACTTGTTGAATTTCAGGCATTGGGTTGAACGATATGTCTGTTTGAAGGTTTGAGTCAGGTCCATAAAAAAATGGTGAAAAATAGTTAGCAGAATGGGTCCGCGGACCTGAAATTTACTTTTTGCCTTTTGGATACAAAAATGCAAAAATTTCCCCGCATCACCATAATTCAATTTTGTCAAAAAACCATCATCGGGCCCGCCAGTCTGCATTTTCTACTTGGGAAAAAAATCACTCCAAGGCCCATCATCCCACATGCAATTAAGGCCTAACATGTGGATTCTTGGGCATTAGCAGAGGTGCGGCTCATTTTTATACTTTATGGCTTTTGGGAACGGAGCCAAAAAGTAAAAATTACTCTCAAAGACCCACCTCCTACTTTGACTTTTCAACATTACCACGTGGCAAGCCGACGCATGTTTGGGGACCAATTTTGGATTTTTCTTTTGAAGTTATGCCAGACTAACACATGGCACCTTCCGTGGCTTTTCTTTGTTCCTTTATGTTTTTTGACTAAGTCTCTTTGTTTGATGGGGCCATGCATCTGACCAGGCACACGTGGAGGCTCGGCGCTTGTCTAAGGACCCACTTTTAGATATACCTTTGAAGATGCATCGGGTTGACACGTGGAAGCCTTATACTCATTTGAGTCTCTACTTTAGGCCACACTTTTGAATGTTCACCGTTAAGACACTTGGTGCCTTCCGCTGACACTTTCATACTTAACCAATTTGGGCTCGCTTTGAATTTGACTTCTATTGACCCTTGGCCATGTGGAGGGCTAGCGCAAGTTTGAGTCTCCACCTTGGGCTCCCATCTTGAAATTGTGTCGAGCTAACACGTGACTCTTTCTGCTTGTTTGGAATTTTCAACGGCCGAATTTTTCCCTTTTCGAGCCTGGGACATGTGGAAGCTTTGTGCTCATTTGAGTCAAATTTTTGAGTTTAATCTTTGGAAATGTGCCGATGAGGCACGTGGAGGCTTCCGCTAATTCTTCCATACTTAGCCAATTTTGGGGCTCACTCTGAATCATTTCTAGAGCCCGAAGACCGAGTCTTTTTCCATTTCTCTCCTTTGAACCTCTGGTTTTCTGTGACATTCTTTGGTTCTTCCCCAACCCTGCTCCTCCATTTTAGAGCCCATCTGCAACCTGTGTGTTGGATTTGAAGCCTGGGATCATACAAAGGAACCATCCCTTGGATTTCTTCCTACACAAGGTCAGGTTTGATCAATTTTCTTGGGGAAAATTTTGAGATAACAATTTGGTGACTGACAGGGGAATCTGCCTACTAGATAAAAAGATCAATAGCCTTGTCGTATCTATTGGGCATGGAGTCATGGGTGGTCTCCTGGTGTTGATCTCATTCTTCTGCAAATGGACCCTTTGAGACCCGATTTTAGTTGGTTTGTATTTGTTCTATTTTAAAGTGAGCAATTGTTATGGAAATTATGGGTCTCCCTCTTACAAATGCTGCAGGACCTGGTGTATCGGCTGGAGGAATATTGAAATGTATAACAACGCCAACTTGGAGAAACTAAAAAATGTGCCACAACACTTAGGGAAACAAAACCTACGCTACAACGAAACAATGTGCATATGCACTTAGAGAACTTTAAATCCTATGTTAATATTTGCAAGGATGGAACCTCCCTTTTCATTAGAAGTGCTTGAGATGGATCTGGTTCACTGGGATATGCAATTGTTTTCCATCCAATTTAGCCAGTTGGAAGGCATTGCTACTTTTGCACCCTGTGATCATGTAAGGGCCACTCTAAATGACATCAAATTTGGAATGCTTTCCTGGCTTTTACCAATCTGCATCCCACTTTAGAACTAAGTCACCTTCTTGAAATGTCCTCGTTCTTGCTTGCTTATCAAATATCTTCTTGATCAGTGCTCAATCCTTTTCCATGACTTGCATTTCATGCTCTCTTGCCTCTCCTACTTCCATTAGCTATGCATACCTAATTTCCATAGGTTCAAACTCATCCAGTTCCAACTATTTCATGAGCTCCAACGTGAGCAAATCCAATGATATGGGAAGTACTGCCTCTTTTGCATACACAAGCTTGTATGGGGACTTTCTTGTGGATCTTTTGGATGTGATCCTAGTAGCCCAAAGATCTGATTTGAGATTTATATCCCAAGTTCTTTGATTTTCATCTAGAGTCCTTCTAATAATCCTTAATAGGTTCTTGTTTGTGGACTCTCCATGGCCATTACCTTAAGGGTAATAGTTTGTTGAAGTGGTGAGGTATACACAATTCCTGACCACCCATTCAGTGATTCTTATACCAAGGAATGCCAATGCATTATCTAATATAATAGTGGCAGGGACTTCAAACCTGGTGGCTATTCCTTCATAGAAATCTAAGATATTAGATTCATTTGCTTCCTTAAGAGCCACTACCTCAGTCCACTTGGTGAAATAGTCTGTTGCAATAAGTATCCACTTGTGGCCCTGACTTGAGTTTTGCTTGATCACTCCAATGAATTCTAATCCCCATTTCATGAATGGATGATCCACTGAAATTAGGTGAAGGGGTAGGGCTGCTAAATTCTCCTTTCCTATGAAGAATGCACACTTCTTCTTGATCCATGAGTAGCAGTCCCTGAACACTGTAGGCCAATAATAACCAGCTTTCATGATCTTGAGAAATGTTACTCGAGGAGCAAAGTGGCATCCTACTTCTCCATCATGGATTTCATGCAACACTCTCTCAATTTGGCATGTCCCAATACACCTCAATAGAACACTATTGATATCATTCTTAAACAAGACACCACCTACAAGCACATATGGGATGGATTGTAGTCTGAAGTATCTCCTTTTTGATTTGTTCCATTCTGGAGGGCACAAACATGTTTGGAGATAATGCAACAAGGCTTGGGTCTAACATGGAATAGGTGCATCATTAGATGGTTGTTATTTTTCATTATGTAGTAATAATACAACCCCTTCTTCATCCTATGACTCAACTTGTTGCTTGGAAGTGAGCTGCTCACACTGACCCTTACCACAAACTAGTTTTCTCACCTTGATCTCAATGTCGTATTCCATTACCCTAGTGATCCAACATGCTCTCTTCTCATTCAAGTCCTTGTTTAGGAAAAAATCCTTGACACCAAAATGGGATACTAGCATTTGAATCTTATTGTTTGAGACCAATTGTCTGAACTTCTTTAAGCTCCTAATAACAACAAGGACATGTTTTTCAATGAAAGAGTATTTTACCTCATAGTCCTCCAATCTATGACTGAAGAAGGCTATTGTTTTTTTTTGAACCTTCCTCGTTGGGATGGACCAAGATGGCTGAGATGGTGTCTGACCCTCCAAAATCATATAGAATGAAGTATTTTGAGAAGTCTAGGTTAATAAGAGTTGGAGCCTGTGATATTGCGAGATTGATGGCCTCAAAACTCTATTTTCCCTATTTTGTCCATTTAAATGAAAGACTCTTATTTAACATCATTGTTAAAGGATACACAAGAGTGGCAAAATCAAGTACAAACCTACAAAAAAAGTTTATCCTCCCTAAGAAGCTTTGGAGAGATTTTTTGTGTTGTGGAAATGGAAGTGTCTGGATGGATTCAACCTTTTCGGGATCAATTATCAACCCTTCCCTTGAGACAATGTGGCCCAAAAATTTCCCCTCATGAGCCAGGAACACACACTTCTTTGGGTTCGATGATACTCTGAACCTTCTACACATCTGATGTTAGCAATATTTTAATATTGTGAACATTATTATTATTGTGCAAATAATGAGTTGGTGACAACTCGTAGAGATCTCTTAGAGAGATTCTAGGTTTGTTGAGTGATTAGTGGATCACGAGATATTCTAGGGAGTAGTTTGAGATTGAAGTTGACTCCTTAAATTAAGGAGATCAATCTTCTATATATTGTAATCTCCCTTGTCTAATAAGACATCCCGAATGAATTGAAAATCATTGTGTTCATGTTTACTGTTCTGTCTGTTTCACGGTTATAATCTAAGAAAAATAATATCACTGGTATCAGAGCATGATCGATCACTATTGTGGAGTCTTCAGTAACGATGGTTTGATTTATCAAATGCCTTTGATCATCAAAGCCCTGCACTTGATCCTGTAGACGGAGACACCGTGCAACAATGATTCGTGGAATTACATGTGGATTCGGCTCATGCATTTCTGCCGACATTTGTAGATATTCCTGACACATGCACACATCTGCATTTACATTGAAGATTGGTTCGGTTTGCTTTTAGATGATTGGGAAGACACGACTTGGCAGAGATTTACATCAACAACTCCAGGGAATACGGTTTCCACCTATGCTTGCATGTCTGTGCTATTCGTTTTTTACAATCATCACCATTTAGATCCATTCAAATATGAGAGTCATTCAGATCTGCACTCAGTAGAAGTTGAAGCCTTCCATTTCAGGATTTCCCGCATGGATCAGTCGATACGCATGGATAAAGGAAGGAGAATTGGTTTTGTGTGGGAGGCTTCATAGATCGGGTATTATTCCAGCAATGATCAAATCTATTTAATAGTTATGTAGTCTTGCATGTCTGCCATATGTCCAATTCTGCCGTATGTTCATTCACATGCCATTAGTTTAATTAAATCTTAGAATAGGAAATCCCTTCATTTTGTGTCTTGGTTTAATATTGGTATTGTAAGTTTGTGGTGGTCTGTAGTTATGAAATAGTCTTTCTTTTTCGTGAGAGTCTAAAATAAGTCTAATGCCATTACCTTTGGCTATTTGTTATTTAAAAAAAGTAATTTTTGAGTTATTATTTTATTTTCGTTCCCCATTTGTCTCTTGTTATAAATAGTGTGTATGTGTGTCATAGTAAAAAGTAATATCTAATTACTTTTTAATGTTATTGTCATTTTGTCTAGTGTAGTAAGTCAAAGCGTCAATCTAGTCAGTATTGTCAAGACGTTAAAAGAATTTTAATAGTGTCAAAATTTTAAATTGTTTGTAAAAAGGGTGTATTTTCGGTTGAAACCGACACCTATTTGTGTCAAATTGTGGAGAGTCATAATGGATAAATTGGGTTATGTTGAAAAATTTGATGGAAAGGATTTTCACACTTGGCAAGTATGAACTCAGTTGACACTCATTAACAAAGATTTGTGGGAAGTTGTGGATGGAACATTCAAGAAACCAACTAATGCTGATGAAGCAATCAAATGGGAGAGTAGAGATCATAAAGCAACAACAATCATTGGACTTGGATTGTCTGATGCATATTTGCATCATATAGACCTTTCAAAAAGTTCAAATTTCATTTGGACAACATTGAACAAGTTGTTTGGATCCCAAACCGGAAGCGCAGCAGTGACCTTGAAGCAGAAGCTGTTTGGACTCAAGATGGATGAAGGAGAAAACATGGTACAACATATAAGTAAGTTTCGGTCTATTTTGAATCAATTATCAGGGATAAAACTTAAAGTAGAGGATGATGATGCAAAAGTTGTTTTGTTGAATAGTATGCCATCTCGCTATTCAAACATTGTTTTTACTTTGAGCAAGATCAATCCCAGCCTAGAAGATCTAATTTCTTCACTGATAGATGAAGAAAATAAGAATGTTACACCAGAAGAAACTGTAATGTATGGTAAAAACAAGTCATATGATAAAGGGAGATTTAAATCTTCTTTTAAACAAAGATCAAATTTCAGAGATACAAAGAAACATATCACTTGTTACTATTGTAAACAAGATGGACATGTATCTATAAACTGTAAGAAAAGAGCATGAGATTTACTTGATGGAAAAATAGAAGAAAATGCCATGGTTGCTAATGAAGAAGAAGACAGTGATAAAGAAGAACCTTTGGGTGATGGCTATGAATCTGAAAACTTCCTTCTTTAGATAACTTTCAGATGGAGGCTGGAGGTAACGGAGGAAGGAGGTTGATCAACGACCTCTCGTCAGGCACCATCGACGAGGCCGCGGTATTGATTTGGTGGCCAAGTATTTCAGTTGTGTGTTTGATTTCATAGTTGTGTGTTTCATTGTTTGTAATAAGAACAGATGTTACATTCCTGTTCAGAATTGTATTTCCTTTTATAACCTCCTGATGTAAATATGTGATAGTAGAAAAATAAAAGCACAAGAAAAAAGTAGCATCATGTTTTTCTTGAAGAGGATGAACAGAGGTTCATGAGCAGGGGCTCGTACCTAGGACAAAGGTCCGTTATTGTCGAACAGGGGTTCGTATTTGTTGAACAGAGGTTCAACGTACCAAGATCATGAGCATGCAGAGGCAGGCAAGCTGTAGAAGACGTGTGAATGTTTTTCTCTACATTGTTCACATTAGGGGAGTGTATGTGTGGAAATAATAATGTTAACATTATTATTTCCACACATCTGAAACACCTGCCTGAGGTGGAAGAGATGGTCTGCATCATCATTTAAGAACACGGTGATATTATTTAGATACACCAAGACAATATTATTGATTAAGCCTTTGAATGCCATGTCCATAGCTCGCTAAAATGTTTCTCCAGCATTTGATAGTCTAGGTGGCATCTTCTTATAAGCATATGTACCCCATTTAGTGGTGAAAGTTGTCTTGAATTGATATTCTTCTTTCACCATTATCTGATTATAGCATGAGTACCCATCTAGCAGTGAAAACCTCTTCGAGCCAACTATAACCTGTAAGATTTTTTCCATTGATGGAATGGGGTAGTGATATTTGAGTGATGCTTTTTTTAGATCACGAAATCATACACACAACCTGATTTCTCCACTTATTTTCCTCACGGGCACCAAGTTTGCAACCCAACTTGAATGCTTGATAGGGAAGATGATGTTGGCCTCAATTAGCTTGTTCAATTCTTTTCTCATGATAGGCTCAATGTGAGGATTCACCATCCTTTGCTTCTGTCTAAAAGGCTAAGATCCTGGATCTAGCTCGGTAGTGTGTTGTGCCAACTTTAGGTTGAAACCTCATAAATATTTTTAAGTCCAGGTAAAGACATCTGAGAATTCTTGACAAATTTGAATAAACTCAAACTTTTGTTGCTGAGTGTTTACCTTGCCAATCTGCAACATTTTTCCTTCCTCTATGAAAATGGGCTTTGAATCTTCAACCTTTACTTTAATATTTGCTTTTTCCTTTCGGAACTAATCATTTGGGTTGAAGATTGATTCCAAAGTGACAAGACCCTTTGGTTGTTTGTTGGTCCTTAGCTACACCACTTGATCGCCATATTGTTGTTCCAGTTTTCCTTGGTTCCTGGAGGAGAACTTAGCTTCTTATTGTAGAAAGTTGACAATTTTCTGATCATTTTCGAAGACTTTCCAACTTGTGTTTTTGTCATGGACAACTGGTCTTACAACCTCTTTGATATGGTGCTGAGATTTATCACTCTTGATACTCTCTACAATGTCAAAGGCTACCCCAATTACTACCAATCTATATGCTGATTCATTCTTCTTCATTGGGATGGAACTGATTTTGAATGCTTTAAAATCCTCAATGAGGTCCGATACCCAATTCTTGTATCTCTTTAGCAGATCGTTCTTGGCAGCATTTTGTCCTTGGACCTGATTAGCAACTAGCTCACTATCACCAAACACTTGCAAGTTCTTAATCCCTCTTTTTCTTTCCCAATGCAGTCCATGGACCAAAGCCTCATACTCTGCTGTGTTTTTTGAACACACAAATTGGAAACAAAAATATGAGTAGTATTTCATACCTTGGGGAGAAACAAGCAAAGCTCCTCCTCTGGCTTCTTGTCTACTTCTTGAGCTATCAAATAATAACTACCATACCTCATTATCATCTTTGTGGTCTAGCTTGATGATGTCAAGAAGAGGATGATTCTCCTCATGTAGAAAGTAGAATCCTATCTCATATTCCTCCATCTCCTTATAGGTGTCAAAATCATGCCTCTTGTTTTCCCACTTGTCGAGAGTCAAGTCTGGAATACAACCAACCTTGGTGTTTGTCTCATAAGTGCTTGGGAAGTCCTCCTGATCAAAAGCTTGAATAGTTCGCATTGATTGGGATGGGCACATAAGGTTCACTATGGTAATCCACAATGGGCTCGGATCTGATTGTGGCCTTGGCTCCATACCTTGTTCTAAAAAGCATGTGTGACCAATCAATAGATAGATAGCCTCCAATTTTAGTAGTGAAGTCCCTCAAAAAACAAAATGTAAAATGTGGTGGCAAGTCTATGACTGACACATTCTATAATACGGTCACATTGGGGCAGGCATGCACTGTGAGGCTCAAATCCTTGATGACTCCAACCGTTGTTACCACTGTCCTATCCAATTGCACTATGCATTTGGAGATGACTTCATATTGAAGACCCAGTTGATCAGCTATTTTCTTTGTCATTATAGAGCTACTTCTCCCAAATCAATCATGTAATTATGTACCAATTTTTCCCCAATGATCAATGAAACATATAACGGAGGGGGCTTCAGATTCTTACCTTATTGTCCTCCATGGTTACCTTCAGGCTGAGTTGCATTGGTAAGCACTTTCTCTTGTTGATTGGGGGGCTGATTTGAGGTTGACCAATTAGCTATAGCAGCCTATAATAGGTCTCTTTGTCCTGGGATAGCCAGTGACTCCCACAATGAAATATTCACATTTGTTTTCTTCATTTGTTCAATGATGCTAAATGGGGATGAGCTATCTTTTTGTTGCCACTTCCCTGGTACATTTTTATCTTGCACATGGGTCATTACAACCAGTGTCTGAGTGGGTTTGGAAGGTAGCTTGGACTGACTCTGCATATTGGGAGTTTCATTCTAAGTTCCAATACATTGTGGAGTAATGGAAGGTTGAGGATTACTTGAGTTTGATGACAGTCCCTATCCAATATTCCTTTTCTTGGACCATGTATTGGCGGCTACACTTTGAGAAGGTGTTTTATTCATTCCACATAAGTCTTCAGCCTACCAATTCACAAGCATAGTCTCACTTGGAGGTGCCTCTTGTTGAGCTCCATACTGCTGATTTTCCTCTTGATTAGGCTCTTGGGACACACCAATGGTATGTACCATCAGGGACTGGTTTAGGGCACCATTAAAACACATTGATTGGTTATGGGGCTCATTACATGGGAAACACCAATCATATTCTTGTGCCATGTTGTTTTGTGTTGGGACTAAGGCCCTTGATGTTGAAGCTGTGTTTGGATCATACGACCGAAAGAGCCTAGTAGCTTCAGGTTGTCCTTGGTTTTGGTTCTGATTTACAGCCTGAGCCGGTGGTCTATTCTGCTGATATGAGGGTCTAGCTTGATACTGAGCTTGAGGTCGATATGGCCTAGAACTCTAAGCCTGTTGCCTCTTGATAGTCACTAGTTCATTCCCTAGGTTTTGCAACTATTTCATAACCTCTTGTAACTCTTTTGAAGTGTTAGAGGATGAGGTGGAGGATTCAGCTAAACTCTAATTCCTTGGAGTGGGTATGGGAGCTAATGTGGGTGTTTGACTAGTGCTTGGATCTCCTAGGTCTGGGTAAAGAGGCATGGGTGTCCTAGGAGTAAGCTTGCCATCCTGAATTAGACAATTTTTAGCTCTAATGGAAATGTTATAGGCTGCAGGTAAGGTTGTGCCTCCCATTGATTGAATCATTAAAGCAATATCATAATTTAGAGCTTTAAGAGAGTATAAGAAAGCACCTTCATCTATGGGCCTTACAGCCAGTGGAATTCTATCCCAGGTCCTTTGACATTTGAGCTTTAAATCTATCAATTGCTCGCTATTGGCCGTCTTGATTATTTTCAGTTGTTCCAACAAGGATAGATTATCTCCCTTCTCTCTAAATTTATTATGAAGAGCTCTGCATAGATGGTCCCAAGTTTGAATAGAGTATGTTGTTAGAATCCTGAACCATTGTGAAGCTTTACCCTTGAGCGAAGAGGCTAGTAACTTGACTACAATGTCCATCTTAGTGATCTCATGAATTTCACATACATTTGCAATGTCTTGAATGTGATCACTAGGAGAATTCAGGTTCTCTCCAATGAAATAGGGGATGCTCTTTAATGCTGCAATTAGGACTGGATTTTGTGCATTGAGAGTGAGTGGGATGCTTCTAATGAAATTTACATAGGGGTTTGGTTATTGTTCCATTATGATTGGCCTAAAAACCATTGTTGATTGAATGAATGGCACACTAGGAGGCGGTGTTGACAAGGTTCTATTTGTTGGAGATGGAGGCCTTTGTGCTCTTTTCCCCCTTCTCCCTCCGTCTGGGGACAAGTGCAAGTAGATAAAATAATCCCTCCTCTCTAGTTCTTTACCTTGTTTCTATCCTTCTCATGAACTTGAAAAACTTGGACTGGTGAAACCAGTGGATATTGTCTCTTTTGAGTCACCATATGTGCAAATTCAGAGCTTCTTAAAAGTTGAAAACTCATAGCAAGTGCACATCAATCTTGCTGTGGTAAAGATGGAGACCTCTTAGTCCCACCGGGCGTGCCAAAACTATTAGTGCAGAATCAAAACACCCCTGAATGTCTATAACCAAATGGGTTGATACTATCAGTGTGATTTCACAACATGGAGCATCTCTCAAAGTGTGGGACCTTGCGAGTTGAGAGAGCTCTCAGAATTAAGGCTAGTTCCTATTGCTTTGTTTAGGTGCACATAAATAAATTGTAGAGGATATATTCTAAACCTAATTTATCTTACCAAGGAGACAGGGTTGAGAATATGTGAGAAAAATAAATCCAAGCTAATGAGGTGATGCACCAAAGGAATGTTAGACACTCATTTTTTCAAATTAACACAGACCACGGAAATACAATATAAACACCATGCACAGGTAAACAAACTGCAATAATAGATCAAAAAGAAAAAAATGAACACATGAGAGGGTTGAGAATCATCCACAGACATATATATTATTTCTTAGGAGTTGATATAGTACATTGCAATGGCCAAGAGGTGAAAAACTTGCATTACAACCCGTATGGGAGGTTTGGAAAGCTCCACAAATTCTCTTGCAAATAGGGGAAGAAGGGAGGATACAACACATAAATTTCCAACCCTTTACAATGAGCCCATCTCCTTCCTTTATAGATGACGTGAAGAGAGAAGGAAGAGAAGAGGTGGGAAAATTGATTTGAAGCTTAGCTACCGGCCATCAATGTCGCTACAAAATCCACCCAAAATCTATCAAATTTCGTCCTCAATTACTTGTCTTCTCGGCAGATGTCGAAGAAGGAAGAATGGCAGATCAAATCTAATTTAATCTAATTGTTGGAGCAATCGGATCAGTTATTAATGGCACAAAGACATTTTCCAATTTTTCACCCGACTAACCTTGCCAACATTAAATTTTCATGTTTCCATGGTGTAAACGAGGTCAATACCTTTCCAATGGTGCCAAATTTGTTGAGTTTTGGGCACTGGGTTGAAAGATATGTCCATTTGAATGTTTTGAGTCGAGTCCATACAAAAATGGTGAAAAACAGTTAGTAGAATGGGTCTGTGGACCGGAAATTTACTTCGTGCCTTATGGACACAAAAATACAAAAATGCAAAAATTACCCCGCAGCCCCGCAATTCAATTTTTTCAAAAAACCATCTTCAGGCCCACCGGTCTGCATTTTCCATTTGGGAAAAAAATCACACCCCAGGCCCACCTGGCCCACATGCAATTGAGGCCTGACAAAGTGGCTCCTTGGGCATCAGCGGAGGTGTGGCTCATTTTTATACTTTACGCCTTCTGAGAATGGAGCCAATAATTTCAAACTATTTGCGAAGACCCACTTTCCCACTTTCACTTTTCAACGTGGCCACATGGCAAGCCAGCACGTAGTTTGGGGACTACTTTTGAATTTGATCTTTGGAGGTGTGCGTCAGGCTACACACGGTGACACCTTCACGCGGCTTTACTTTTTTCCTTCTATGTTTTTTGACTAAGTCCTTTTGCTTGGTGGGGCCATACAGTCTGACCCTAGGGACATGTGGAGGCTTCGACGACTTGTCTGGAAGCTGACTCCACTTTTAGATCTACTTTTGAAGATGCACTGGGTTGACACATGGAAGCCTTGTGCTCATTTGAGTGTCCGCTTTGGGACATGCTTTTGAATGTGTGCCGTTGAGACACTTGGCACCTTCCGCTGACACTTTCATACTTAACCAATTTTGGCTCACTTTGAATTCGACTTCTATTGACCCCTCACCACGTGGAGGGCTGGCGTAAGTTTGATTCTCTGCCTTGGGCTCCCATCTTGAAATTGTGTTAAGTTTACACGTGGTTCTTTCCACTCATTTGGACTTTTCAGCGGCCGACTCTATTCCTTTTTCGGGCCTGGGACACTTGGAAGCTCTGCGCTCATTTGAGTCTAATTTTTGAGTTTAATCTTTGGAGATGCGTCATTAAGGCACGTGGAGTCTTCCATTGATCTCCTCCATACTTAGCCAATTTAAGCCCTTGCTCTGAATCATTTGTAGATCCCAAAGAATTCAAGTCTTTCTCTGTTTCTCTCTTTTGAACCTCTAGTTTTCTGTGACACCGTTTGGTTCTTCCTCGACCTTGTCCTCCATTTTAGAGCATGTCTACAACCTGTTTGTTGGATTTTAAGCATGGGCTCATACGACGGAACCGTCTCTTGGATTTCTTCCTGCACAGGGTCAAGTTTGATCAATTTTTTTGGGGGTAAAATTGAGATAACAGTGATCCTACCAGATTTATCTACCATTTATTGATATTGTTTCTTTGTCATTAAATATCATTGAGAATTCACCTTAGCTAAAAGTTCTACCATCTAGAGAATTCAAGAGCAACTGAATCCCATTTTCTTTAGTAACCCATGTCTGCAAAAGTAAACATACACGACACCTTTTGTGACAGCTTGTGAGAGTAAGTGGTGTGTCCATTGGCCATGTTTATCCTAGATTGACCCACCATTTCATAAATAAATTGAGGGAACAAATATCCCATCTCCCCCTCTCCCATTCAAGTTACACCGTAGGTCCTCTCACCCTAGTTCAAGGTACAACCAAAAGTAACAAGAAAAGGCCATCTCCTTTGTACTCATGCCCCTCAATCATCCCAAATCCTAATCCCTGAGGAAAGTTATAGACCCTTCCCCAGCTAAATAATGACATACTACCTGGTCTACCACCATTCTAAGAAATTCCCCACTGTGTTTCATTGAAGAGAATTGTTTTCAGGACATCATGGGGTGTAGATTTGAGGACAAACAAGTTGTATTAGATCTATGTCATTTGGAGCTTGGTCTTGTTTTTGGAATGCCTGGTATATTCTCACAATCTATGACATCTAAAGATGTCTTGTCTGAACCTTAAGCTTGGAAATGCTTCAACATACAAAATCTATTATAGTTTTCCCATATCAAGAATCAAGAACCATGTTGCAAACATGTCAATTTAGTTTTCTCATATCTTTATAGTTTTCTCATGTCAGAATCAAGAACCATGTTGCAAACATGTTAATTTAGTTAAGTGCTAGGCTATCTAGGGTAATATTTTGCAATCTAAACCTCATGGTACCAAACCAAAAGTGAAAACTTGTCAAAAAAGGCTGGTAGACATTATTTTAGGAATATTTTTTATCCCCAAGATTCTTAATCATTTTCAGCTACATCATTCTAACAATGTATCTTAAGATCCTTAAGAGAAAAAAAATTGTCAAACTTTGATGTACATGTTCTTGTAATCTATGGCACTAAAAATTGTCTTATTTAAACCTATAGTTTGAAAATGGTTTAGTCTACAAAATTCTCTCGTGGTTTCTTCCATATATTTTTTATTTTCTTTTAGTAGTGGTGAACATAATGTTGTAAGAAGCATCAATTTACTTCACTATTATGGTATCAAGGGTGATATTTTTCAATTTGTACCATGTGGCGTCAAAACAATAGAAAAAAATGTCCTAGTCGGTTGGTAGACACTAGTGGAGAAATTATTTCACTACCTAAGAATCTTGATCATTCCCAGATACATTGGTTTTATTATCTCTCTTAAAAAACCTAAGAGAAAAAAAAAACTACCAAAAATTGACCAAAAGGTTCTTACAATATACGACATCTATATACATATCATCTAAGCCTACCTGGAAATGGGTCAACTACAAAATCCACTTTGATTTCTTTTGAATCTCGATGGTTTTTTCACAGTAATAGTGAATTTGAAATTGCATAAAAACATAAATTTTCTTTAGTGTTAGGGTTTTTAGGGTGAATTTTCCTATTTACACTTTGTGGCACTAAACTAATAATTCACACATGTTGGGTCGGGATAGTATATGTTATTGGAGGAATAATTTTTTATTCCCAACCATACCAATTTTAATATTGTATTTTAGATATAAATGTAATGAAAAAGTAAATGTTTCTTGAAGATGATAATAGAACTTGGTGATTTTGATGTGATGGATACATATAAAACAAATATACATGCACAATCAGAATCACTTGCTAAGGTAAACACGAGCTAGTTTTTTTTCAATGAAATTAAATAAATTAAAATAGTATATTACAAGGATAATGTAAAAGTAAATTAAAATTCAACAAGTATTAATTGATGATTATAAAGCTAAAATAATATATTGAGAACTAAAATAAAATATCTATACAATAAAATATCACATTGTACGTTACAAAAAATATATAAATCTTAGACATAGTTGACCCCAAAAAATAGGTTCATCATTAATGTCAATAGAATCCCACCCAACATCAATATAATCTTGCAGACCACCAACAATCCTAGAATCAGTTTCCAAACCCTCAATAACACTACCCCCATCATCAAAATTTAAATGCCCACACTAGAATTCTCCATCCTTCAACATAAAATTACATCATCAAACCATTTTTGTTCAAGATCAATCTCACATATTTCCCACATAAAAGACAACAAAATCATTCTTAAAAACCTACAAAATATAATTAATACTCTTTACACTTATTAGTGTAAAATAATAAAAATATCAAACAAAAACATTTATTAGTGTAAAATAATAAAAATTATTGATCCCTATCAAACCCAATTGACCAGTGGCATTTATGACATTCTTGTTTTTCTAGATCGATCTCTTGTCACTTTTTTATATTTCAATATTATGATTAGTTTTGTCTCAATAGTGAATAAAAAATTTGATGAGTACATTGCATTTTAAAATGTATAACATTTGAAAAAATTAATTAGCTACTAAAAGAATTTAAAATTTAACAAAAAAATAGCATCTTATACAAAAATACTTACTTGCCACTAGTTTTCCACTCTAATCGTGGAAGTGTTTTAATGAGGTTTCACTTTATTAAGTACCTCTCATAATCAACAAACCTATATTAGAAAATAAAAAATGACATAAAAATAATAAATTATAGGGAATATAATGTTGTTTTTAAAAGTAGGAAAATATAGCTTTAAAAAAATGGGCATATTCTATTCGATTAAGTCCTTATTCTACTGTTATTTATCACATTGCCCTCGGTAAATCTGTCTCTCATCTGCCATTTTTACACACATCTGTCACGAATAATTCAATATCTTTATTGTATAAATAAAGATCATTTGGTCTATGAATAAGAACTAGAAGAAGCATACGCTTCCAGATTTATCATGGTATCAGAGTGAATACATTGTTGTTCAAACACGAGCTAGAAAGAGGGAGTGTCGGGGTGTGACGGAGTTAAAGTCCAAAGTGACCTGCGTCTCGTATTTTTTGACAGTTCGCCTAAGCTCCTGCAACAAAATGTCGTCCCTACCTTCAGTAGACGTCAATAGAGTAAATTGTGATCATATTTGCGCAGTAGGCATGTCCACAATTTTCACGTGTAAGGGTAAAATCCTCTAAATTTGTATTTTTGCGCTGAAATAACCTGATTTGACCTATAAATCTGGCACATTTTTGCTTTGTCTGACGAGCAACAAATAGATCAACTAAGCTCTACAATCAGACCTGCGCATCAGGAAAGCCAGGTTCTGCATGTGTTCAATTAATTTGCTGCACGAGGCGGAGCATCAAAGACCCAATTAATTTGTTCTTTTCCACTTCCGAGAAGTATTTAGGTAGACGCAATTGCTGGAAAGGAGTTCGTGGAATTCCCATAGATGGTGCCATTACTGGAAAGGTGTTTGAATTCGCTGCTGGAAAATACCAAGACAGATATGCAGCTCGAAACCTGTCGGGACAGATTTACATGGAATCTTTGACATAAATAATCACGTAAAGAAGTGTGCACAACTTGAAGTTGGATACGACGCTGACGATGAATATGAGGAAACGAGACAAATAAGGGTTCGTGTTTAAATGCACGAGTATATTTCGCCCATTCGAAGGCACACTATCGTCTTTAATAGGACTTGAATTGTAATATTTTTAAAGCTACCTTTTTTTTGGGTATAGCGAGACCTCAAAAGCATATCATCTCATGGCTCTAGAGACAAAAAAGACTTACAAAATCCGTGAAGTAGTATTTGATGAGTCATTATACGACTCACTAAGGACTCCACTGGGTACTTCTCATAAGTTGCTTCCATAAGCAGATGATGAAAATTATTCTTATAGAAGAGAAGATGAGATACAAGGAGAATTTTTTGTTGATCTAGGGAATTTGAAGGACAACACTACAAAACATCAGAATCACATTCAAAATGGGTATAAATTTCCCTCAAGGACTCTCATTTGGACTCACTTTCAGATTCTTCATTAGGTATTAGGAAGAGAATAAAAACAAGATATAAAGTCCATCTCACCTTAATGAGCTCACTAATTGACATAACTAAACCATATTCAAGTCAAGAAGCATTGAGCCATCCAAAATGGAAGAAGTATATAGAAGATAATATGAGTCACTAATTAAAAATGGTACATGGAAGCTTGTCCATCTACCTACAGGAAAGAATCCCATTTTCTTCAAATGGATATTCAAGACAAATTATAAGGTAGAAGGATCCATTGATAAATTTAAAGAACGATATGTTTAAAAGGAGGTATAGACTATGAGGAAACTTTTGCACCCACTGCAAAGATAAATACCATCAAGGTTGTTTGTGTACTAGCAACACAAAAGGGATGGAAGCTTCAGCAGATGGATGTAAAAAGTGATTTCTTGAATGGTGATCTAAAGGAAGAAATATACACGTTCTAGCCATAAGGATTTAAGGATGAGCAACATCCTCAGAAGGTGTGTCGGTTGATCAATTCTTTATACAAATTGAAACACGCACTGTTGGCATGGTATATCAAGATTAATGATCATCTCTTACAAAATGGATTCAAGTGTAGCCCCTCAGATTCCAACTTGTACATCAAGAAAATAGGTTATGATATTTCCATTCTTGTTCTTTATGTTGATGCTCTTGTAATCCTAGGGAGCATGGATAATCTCATTGATAAGTAAAAAAATGATCTCAAGAAATTCTTCAACATGAAGGATTTGGGGTTACTGTCATATTGTCTTGGCTTAGAGATATAATATGCAAGAAGGAGAATCAAATTTATGTCAGTCAGATGAAGTACGCCAAGACACTACTTAAAAATATGGGATGATAGATTGCAAGCCAATGGTGACTCCAATGGAACAAGGGCTACAACTTTCCCGTTTTCAGGATTCACCTCAAGTAAATAGAACTCACTACAAGAAACATGTTGGAATTCTCATTTAATTAACCTATACTAGGCCAGACATTTTATTTTATTTTAGTTATCTTCCATGGTTCACGTAGGATCTGAATCAGTAACATTGGTTAACAACAAAGAGAGTTCTACGATATGTCCAAGACACACTAAGTTATGGCTTGGAATATTCTTATAAACCCTCCTAAAGATCCCTCCAGGATTAGTCTTCTCTATGCATCATGCATATCCTAACAATCAGGCCCTCATATGTGTTATACATATTTTCCCCATTGTTTGAAATTATGAAACAAGGTGACTCATTCCATTTAGTGCAGTGCTTCTAAAGGCATATTCTTCACTAGGCATAAAAAGGTTATTCTTGGTCTTTCCAGGATAAATGTGCATCCTCCAGGACATATTTGAAGGCTCAAATTCATTACGAAGTGGTTTTAGTGAGCTAAAAACATATTCTAACTAATTTTGGAAAGTTTAGGGAATATTTGAAGGTTTTGTAACAAGAATAGTGAAAGCAAGTTGATGCAGCCTAGAATTTACTATGAATAACCTAGGTGCACTGGCACATCACTTAGCCTGAGCTGAGTGCTCACCCAAAGCATGCAAAGGTATCAAGTCCCTCTTTAGAGTTTCTTATACAGGATGTTAGTGTGATGATGTTTAAACATTTTCATATTCATAAGTAGACATAAACATTCCACGGTGTAAAATCCAGATCTAGATTTAAGAGAATCGTGATAAATGAACTAAACAATAACTATGATAAGATTAACCATATAAGAACCATATTCATCCATGTCTAACATCATTATCTAACCAATATATTCCATTTCATAATTATTGTAAAACACATAAGCTTCTTACAATGTAAAGTTTCTCCATGAGTCATGTGCGCGTCAAAACCAGCAACACAACTCTACAATAATTCACCACACACTAAACTACACGAGTTAATTCATATTTATAGGGGTGGAGATTTTCCCTTCATCACCTATGCACTTCTCAAAATAGGTTACATATTGATAATAGCCATGCACCTTTACAATAGTATGCACAACATGCAAGTGTTCTAACAATAGATGTCCTATAGCTAACTCCAAGTATAAATCCTATTACTAGCTTAAACTATGCATGACGCATATCTGTCACTTGTTCCCAAAATACCATAGCGTGTAACTCAATTCTTCATCTCTATGTGTGCTCCACAAGCTATCTCCAAAAATAGCCCTTATCCACAAAACAACTAAGTCCTGAGCTGGGGCTCTTTAATACTATTATAACGTCATGTGCTTCTAGCTCCCTATATTCACACAACCAATACTTAAAATATTTTTGGTTGTTCAACACAGGTTTTGGAGGCTTAAAGAGATTGAAGTTGAAAACAATACCTGAACTTTAACAGAAGATTCCAAGAACTCTGGGATGAGTTAATAGGTAGACAATATATATTCAAAAATCTAAATTGATCTTATATATGATAGATGTTTCACATTCTTCCCAACACCCAAGTGTTTCTCAAGGCAAACCAATCTTGGTAGACTCACCTCGAGGTCCTAAATGAAAAGTTAGTATATTTGGAGGAGGATTAATAATAAAGTTCTAAAAACCCTTCCATTGATCTCAAAATGGTCTTAGGAGTCAAATTGATATAAATTTTTCCCAAAATGACTTCCTAGAACTCTAGGAAAGTTGGTTTCATCATTTGAGGAGTTAGTCAAATCCATAGTTGGAAGGCTGACACATTTGGTGTCCCAAATTTCTTGATTGTCCCAAATGTCCCAACTGTATAGGAAATTGGGGACATTGGGGATAGTAGGGACGATAAAATGTGTCCATCCCCCTCCTTAGCTTATTTTTTGAAGTCTTGGAGGTTTGGGGCAGTTGGAATGAAGAGCTAGATCCAGGACCTCACCTTATTTGGATGATTCTGGGAGCTCTATAAGGAGTTAGGGGGAAACAAAGTAGTCAATGGAAATATAATTCAACCCTATACATGATAGTATTCTCACATTTTTCACAAGATGCAGAAACTTCTCGTGATAATCTTGGTTTTTGTAAAATCATCTTACTGTCCTGAGATAAAAGGAGCCATTTCATGGTGTTTCAAGAATAATTTAAGGATGAGACACCTTCCATTGTTCTTAGAACTCTGTTTGGATTCAAAATCATATAAATATTCACAAAAAATACCATCTTGAGCTCTGGGAAATGCGTTCTCAAGTTTCCCATACTTAGTCGAATTTCCAGTTGGATGGATGACGCATTTTACTACCCAAATTGTCCCGAATTTCCATCATACTTTCAACCTATGGAAAAATAATTTATTTTCAATAGTTATGGACATATGTTCAAGCTCAATAGGTATGGATGTATGGACATATGATCAGGTCTTCTATATTGTTGCTTATAGAAGACCTGATCATCCTCAATAAGCATTGAGAGTGTTTTACTAATGTAATGAACATATGCACAACCCAATAAAATTACTTTTTCCATCATACTTTGAACCTATGGAAAAATAATATCTTTGGAATAGGCATATACATCTATCAAAGCATAATATAAATTTTTTTTCACAATTGTGTAGTTGCATGTGCCATAGTTAATATGTATGAAAAATGTGGAAACTTATACAATGCATGTGAACTATTTGAAAAAATTCCTCAAATATATGGCATCTCATTAAATGCAATGATTTCAATATATCCACAAATCCAAACTCTACAACCTTTTCTATCATCCTCTTAACTTGTGCCAAAATAGGATCTTCAAAACTAGGAGTGAACATTCATCAAATAATTATAAAAAACGAGGTTTTGATAGATTTTTCAATAGGAAATGTCCTAGTAGTTATGTACATGTAAAATGTAAAATAATACTTTTAGCCCATGGAAAATATAATCTTTAGATCAGGGTATAGACATCCATGAAACCATAATAGAATTTTTTGTTTTCAGATGTTTTAGTTGCAAGTGCCCTATTTGATATAAATGAAGAATGTCAAAGTATATATAAGTCATGTGAACTATTTGGAAATTTTCCTAAGAGAGATGTCATCTCATGGAATTCAATGATTTCAATAAATGGGGTATAAGAACTATTTTATTAAATTCCTTAAAAATTTATGTTCTCATGGGTTGGTGTGATGGTAAGGTATGCAAAAAATTGGCTTGTTGAAAAGGCCTTTGAAACTTTGAACCAAATGTGATTAGAAGATATCCAGCCAAACTACACAACCTTTGATAGCATACTCCTAGCCTATGCCGAAATGGGATCACTATAACAAGGAGAATCATAGTAAAATACTAGGAGTGGAAGAAGTCAACTCACATTTTCCATGCTACTCCTAGCATATAGGAAAATAAGATCTTTAGAGAAAGGTATGGATATCCTTCAAAGCATAATAGAAATTTTTTGGGGGTTACTCTCTCCTATTAAATCAATTAATTCCCCACACGAAAGAGAAAGGAAAAATCTATAAAATTAAAACCTTAAAAATAGTAACATAAAAGATTTCCAAGAAAAACAAGAAAAATAGGTGTCGCACTCCCTTTAGTATAAATGATTTGTGTTTGTCTACATTACAATCTTAGAGACAAGGGGTAAATAAAAATTTATGGAGGAGGTGCTTTAGATGTTATTTGAATGGTTGGTTTTGTTAGTTATTTAACCCTAAAATTAATAAATAAGTGTATATTACTAATATAGGATTAATTGTTACAAGAATAATTGAATAATCAAATCATACACATTCAATATATAGATTTAGAAATTAAGGTTTAGAAGCACATACATCAACTAACAAGTAGGAGTGTAATTAGTGTTAGATTAACCACTTAACTTATTCAAAATGTAATCTATATGTGACCCTAATTAATATAGAGTCTATGAATGTCTTACATTTTACTTAGAATGTTAATGCGGCTCTATGCACTTCAAAACCAAACCATTTGGCAGTTCTGTACAAAATTCAAATTTTGTCCTTGTTATTGGTGTACTTTTGAATTTTATTGTATTGGTTTTCCTATGTCTATAGAACCCATGTGTATATTTATATGTCCCGTGATTAACACATTAACACCTGCATTGATGAAACCCTAGCTTCTTGTAACCATATTCAAGCAGACATTAGATATAAAAAAAGGTTAGGTTTTTTAGTTGGAAAGATGTTGGTGTTCAAACCCAGTTGATTCTAAACAATCAATACACTACATTTCAAACTCCTTGTAGTTATCTTAGTGTATTTTCATTAGTTATGAAAATATAGCTCCATTTTGCTATGTTTTTCTCTCGTGCCTTAACATAGATAGCAGGCTAACTAGTAGAATGTTTCCTATTATAACCCTTTTTTGCAAAAATAAGATACTTGAAAATTAATAACTACCCATTTGTGATATGTTTTTTTAAATGTTCTAAGATATTCCTTGATCCTTGCTAGATAGTGGCTAGGTAGTTGATAAATGATAAATAATCTTAGTAAATTTGTATATATGTGAGTCTTTCGATTTGAAAGCCAAACCTAGTGGCACAGAATGTTGACCAAACCCATAAGAGGTGAAATAAAATATGTATAATAAAAAGGAACAATGGTAAAAAAGGACCCAAAAGCAATAAAGGATGAAATTGTTAATCTCAGATGAAACTATTTGGTAATTTCACCCAAAATTGGTTGTTCCATAAATGGAGGAAAAATAGTGAAACAATAAATACCAAAATTTAGAGATAAACGTGACATGACATAAGAAAATTAATAATACTAAAATAAGACAAAAAACACTAGTTAAACAAGCCACACAACAATAGACCAAACAAGCACTTGTGCAACTAAATCTGTGTTTCATTTTTTAAAACCTATATGTGTATAATTTGTTAAAAGTGTTATGTAATAATATTGTGTTCCAAATTAGATGTCTACATTTCCCTCCATTTAATCTAGTGAATGAAATTTACTATTTTAAAATAGAAAGGAGAGTGTACCTGATAATCTTACTTATTTTGTAAGTAGTGGAATTATGGGGCATGTTGTGAGAGTAACCGGAGCATCAATAACAATGTGAATCACTGGCAGAATCACATGGAGATAAGGAGAATATATCATATGTGTTTAAGTGTTTGGATACAATGAGATTGAAATAGTGGTTATGCCTTATTAGGGGTGATTCACCCCCAATTTGAAAAAGTATCCATAATTAAGAGGGAATTAAGTGTCCTAACACCTAAGAACATGTCATAGGGATTTATAGTCACCCCAAAAACATTCCATTGATGGTACCATGTTGGTTGCAGACAAATTTAGGTCATAGATGTATAACCCCATGCAAATTTAAAAGGAAATGATCTCTTATTCCCCAACCATGAATTATATTGGTGTTAATAGTAAATTAAGCTTGTATTTGGTAATTTACTATTTATACCCTTACATTTTTAATAAATAGAGTGTTAGTTTGATTTTAATTTAGTAATTTGGGTTTTGTGTATTATTGTGTTCGTGTTTGGCCATTGTGTCATGAAAATAACTCATTGTGTTGATTTCTATAAGTGGGTGGCTTGAATAAAAATCCCACATGTTTTCCCCTCTTTCACTGAAAGGGATGAAATAGAGTTGAATCTTTTGAATCTGAAGTAATTGATAGAAGTGTTTGAAGAAAATTGATTTGGTGATTCCAATTAATTTATTTGGCTCTTGGAATAATATAAATATTGATTTTGGTGGTAAATAGAATCGATAAATACTAGGGAAAACAATATTAGAAAAATCACTCGTGTTATATGGGTAAGTGCACGAAGTTGGGGGACCAAAAAGCGGAAAAAAAACCAAAAAAAATCGAAACATGTACGCGTTCTATTATAACGTGATCGTGTTTTAAATTATTAGGTTTGGGATTTACTAAGGCATAACACGTACGTGTTATAACGCGTACGCATTACATAACTCATACACATTATAACGCGTATGCGTTATGCCTACTATAAAGAAAAAGAATGAGGCTCGAGCCTCTATCATTTTATCTCCCTCAAACGTGGGTTTTAGAGCTTAAACATGCCCTCGCGATTTTTCATTCAGCTGAATCTCAAGCTCAAAGGATTGTTTCTAGATCGCCAGGAAGATCTGAATCGACGATGGCACCATGGAGAAGAGTTAAGCAGAATTCTTTTCTCAAAAGTGCATTGAAATATGATAATTATAGATTAAAATTTGAATTGAATACATATTTTTTATTGTTATAGTTAGAGGTCGAGGGAATCAACCACAACCAAACCCTTCTATTTTTGTCATCCCTCCCGACACTCCAAAAATTTCTCAACATCCTCCAGGTAGTCAAGAAGATTTAGAAACCCACATAGTTGAAAACAAAATTGAAATTGAGGATTTAATCAAAACAATGAGGGATTCACAATCTAAAAACCCCCACCGCGCCTCTCTTACAAACACATTGGAGGCATTACTTCTTCAAGTTAACGCAGCAACGGGGAAAATTGATCATTGGACAACTTACAGAGAGGGTTGTAGGGTTTATTATTCCAACAAATTGTCATATATGGATGTAAAGAAAAAATAAATTTCAAAAGACCTCATATGCGCCTTATTCACGAACCCCCGCACTAATTTTCCTGTTCCATCATCATGTAAATGGTTTTCCATCCATTGGTACAATAATAATTTGATGAAAAATAATTTTTGGGACCGATGGTGGATGGTGTTTGATTTTCCACCTTGTAATAACAACGAGGTGCAACTATACTTTATGAGGAAACTCTATTGCGAGTTTATCCTTAACGAGATCCCAAATTATTTTGATTTCTGAGATTTCTAAGGCCGAGGAAAAGGATCTGCATAGGATCAACCAGGTGCACAATGTGCACCTATTCAGTAGGGAAGATTCCCCACACAGAAGCCCCCTCACCCTGAGATTTTCCCTCAAGCAGTGAAGGAGACAGTAGAGATTAATACACTACACGTGTTTTAGGGGCTATCTGTGACCCTTGTTCGATATACAAGAGAGATTTCTGAGCCAAATGCTCCGAGAGGTACACAGAGTATTCCCTCAGGGAGTAATAGCATGAGGCCACATCTTTGCTTGTCATGTGTTAGCATATGTTTGGGGCCCGAGGAAGATGATACTTTCATGCGTACTGATTTTGGTGCACGTGGTGCTAGGGGTGCACACGGTAATGTCACTATGTCAGATGTCCTTTTGAGTGAGAAATTTTGGATTACATTCATCAGTGTCACCTTCACAGGTAAATTTTTTATGTTTTGTTATGTGTGTTACAAAAATTGTAGAGTACTTGATTTACTTATATATGTTAAATTTTTGAAATAATTATATTTGTATATGTATATGCATTGATATTACAGCGCGCGAGAGGCCCACCTTCATCTCGACCATAGGAAGTGAGCACCATACATACACATACATTCACTGAGGTAATTTAGAATATTAATTATGTAAATTTTTCTCCATCTACATTCGGTTCTCTCGCTGTCCTATTGTTTGCAAATGCTCGAAATAGTGTAGTCTGAGTCAGTGTAAGGTTGCTAGATGTTGTATCTTGCAAATGGTAGCGTTTGGGACCAAACCATCTGTGACAACACATCTAGATGGCTTCATGAATGTTAGTGGAGGATTTGTTTTTATTACCTATGTTACTCGTGCTTTCAGACTACGTCGTTTGAGCGTAGTCCCTTAAGAGCTTTGAGGCCAAAAAACGCTATATCTTCAACGGGTGATTTCTCAGACTCTATGGCACCTAGAGATGTCTCCTCAGATCTGAGACCTCCACTTCGAGGCCCTCTACAAAATCCTATCATGGTTTTATCCATCTCGATTCGGTTCTCCTTATTTCTTATTGTTTGTAAACACGCAAAATAGTGTAGTCTGAGTCAATGTAAGGCTGCTAGATGTTGTATTTTGCAAATGGTAGATTGAGCGACCAAACCAACTACGGAAACACATTTTGGTGGCTAGGTGAATACTATTGGAAGATTTTTTTTGGTTCCCTACGCTCCTCGTGCTTTCAGGCTACCTCATTCAGGCGTAGTCTCTTAAGAGCTGTGAAGCCAAAACACGTTATATACTCGATGAGTGATTTCTCGGACTCTGTGGCACCTAGAAACATCTCATTAGATCCAAGACCTCCACATCAAGGCCCTCTAAAAAATTCTCTTGTGGTTTTCTCCATATCCATTTAGTTCTCTCAATGTCCTATTATTTGCAAATGCGTGAAATACTATAGTTTGAGTCAGTGTAGGGCTACCAGATGCTATAGTTTGCAAACGGAAGCTCGTGGGACCGAACCAACTACGCCAACGCGTTGGGGTGTCCAGGTGAACACCAGTGGAATATTTGTTTTGGTTCCCTACGCTCCTCATGCTTTCAGGCTACCTCGTACGAGCATAGTTCCTTAAGAGCCCTGAGGCCAAAACACACTATATCTTTGATGAGTGATTTCTCAGACTCTATGGCACCTAGAGACGTCTCATTAGATCCAAGACCTCCATGTCGGGGCCATCTAAGAAATCCTTTCACAATTTTATCCATATGTATTCAGTTCTCTTGTTGTCCTGTTGTTTGCAAATGCATGAAATACCACAGTCTAAGTCAGTGTACGGCTGTCAGATACTATAGTTTGCAAACGGAATCTCGTGGGACAAAAAAAACTACACCAACATGTTTGGGTGGCTAGGTAAATGCTATTGGAGGATTTTTTTTTGTTCCCTACACTACCCATGCTTTCAGGCTACCTCATCTGGGCATAGTACCTTAAGAGCCTTGAGGCCAAAACACATTATATCTTCGACGGGTGATTTCTCAGACTCTGTGACACCTAGAGACATTTTGTTAGATCTGAGACCTCCATGTTGGGGACCTATATGAAATTATCTCGTGGTTTTCTCCATTTCCATTCAGTTCTCTCGTTGTCCTATTATTTGCAAACGCGCAAAATATTGCAGCCTAATTCAGTGTACGGCTGTCAGACCCTATAGTTTACAAACGGAAGCTTGTGGGATCAAACCAACTAGGACAACACGTTGGGGTGGCCAGGTGAACGCTAGTGGAAGCTTTTTTTTCGTTCCCTATACTACCCATGCTTTCGGGGTACCTCATCTGGGCGTAGTCCCTTAAGAGCCCTGAGGCCAAAACATGTTATGTCTTTGACGGGTGATTTCTCAAACTCCGTGACATCTAGAGACATATCGTCAGATCCAATACCTCCATATTGGGGCCCTATACAAAATCCTCTCATGGTTTTCTCCATCTCCATTTGGTTCTCTCGTTGTCCTACTGTTTGCAAATGTGTGAAATACTGCAGTTTGAGTTAGTGTAAGGTTGTCCATTGCCAATCACCTGAATAATATAGGTGATTCATACAATATAGGTGGTGAAATGGGAATTTTAATAAGATATTTTTACAATATAGGTGGTGAAATGAGAATTTTTGTTTATTGTTCCTTTCTAATATTTAATTTCTCTTAGCTTCACTTGGCTTCGAGAATAATAAATTCTCTATTGATAGTGACAACCACGTGAAGGTGGAAGCTTTTTTGGCACCACTAACCTACATAAACATGTTAGTAAGCAATTAAATAGAATTTTAAATCATACAAAAAAAAATTAAAATCATTTAAGTAAATATTCAAATTAAATTCATAAAGAACATACCTTTGCAAATTCAATCCAATGAACTGCAAGGATCAACTCTATTCTTGACAACTCTATTCTTGACAGTAGCAAGAATTGCTTCATGATCTGATTCACGAACCTTCCACAGATTCTTATTTGATGGCCAACCTTGATATTTGATCAAACTAATATTTGTTGCAAGGACCAAATGTGAATAGTGAAGTATCTTCCGATGTACTTCATAGTCTTCAAACAACCAAATGTTTGATTTTTTGATAGGATATCGTCGAAGCCAAGTTCCAGTGACTACCATTGACCCAGTGGGATACTCAAGGTCTTCACTATCAATGACTATGGAATTCAATTTTTTTACCCTCTACACAACGAGACAAGAAGTAGTTTGTTCCCTCTTTGTTAAATTCTGTCACAATAACTGCAAAAATGTGCCCTATGTATCGCAAAGTAAAATTGTTTAGTCAATTTAAAAATACATTAAGAGTTTACCATTTAATAATTTATAAATCTACAACATGGCATGTACACATATTTATGTACCTTGTTGCACTAAATCAGAGACTTAGTCAAAGTCAGGTGATGTTGTCATTTGATTTGAAGACCCTACAAGTTGTAATGCTCGTGGAACTTGATGTGTGTCGAGTGGAATTAGAGGTCTACACGTCCATTCATCCACCCACTACTGTAACTCACATTCATTCCATGAAAAATAAATGCATGATATACAAAAACATGTCATGCACCTAGTATAAATAGTCCAAGAATTTGCATCTGAACTACGGAATGAGTGCATATCACTTGATCCTATAACTGTCAAACAATCTTCAAAGTTTTCCAAATGGTGTTCCTCTATCAACCAAAAATATCTACGAACTGTTGATCTCTCTTGAAATTCATGGCCCATATTATTGACACACCAATTAAATATGTTTTTTGCATTTGTAAATTTAGCACCATCCTTGAACTTTAACTCTTCTCTTGTAAGTGCTCTTTTCACACATGCTCCTACACCATCATGCTCTCCTTTTCCATGCCCTGCCTCAGTAAAAATCCATATATTTTGTACATTTGTTTCTTTATGCATCTTTCTTATCCAATAAAACATCCGTGCATTCTTGAATTGTGATGTGTAGTTGTTTGAACAAATGTAATGTTGATCGAAACTAATGTTCCTCTCATTCAAGTTTGCATAAAACACCTAGAAACACCCTTGTACATATTCTGTAGAATGTTTTTGATCATCACTGATGTAGAAATGATACTCTTTTAATATTTTTCGATCTTTCTCAGTGCTTTCAGGAGAGTGCATGAATGTTATATGCACAAAAATAGACACTTGCACTAAGTTATAATATTAAGACTTAACCTCCATTTGTGGCTGCAATGTGTAATTCTATAAGATGTCAACTACTGAAACAATAGTACTAAGTGGGAATGTTTCCTTTCTTAACTTGAATTGTTCATCCAACCATCGAGCTCTATGTGTGTGACTTGCATACTCATAAAAAATTTCCTCTCTGAATTTGACCATATATTCTGATACAGTTAATTGTTTTCTAACAAGCTCACAGCTCTTAGATTCTTTTCCATATTTTAATTGATATGCCACCGATTTATATTTGGTGAAATCAACCAATTCTTTTCCTATTGAATATGTACTCTCCTCATGGATACAACTTTTCAAATTTAGCAAGCCACTGCATGCATTGCACATTCCATCTAAACATGTTTTTTTATAAAAAAAATTATCTTGTTGATTTTTCACAATATATTGTCAGAATAAATTCCCTTGAATATTTTTGTGGGACATTTAATCCACACTCCCTCAACATGATGTCAGTATGCAAAACATGACGTATTTGACCAAAAACATCATAATGCATTAAAAATTCAACATGATGCCTGCAACAACAAGTGGTACATGAGTGATTGATTCTCACATAAAAGGGTTTGCTCATTTCAAAAAATCTTTGGCTAATGTTAATTTGTGGATTTTCATTCTTAAACTTAGAGAACAATTCTATTGGAGTCATATCTAAAAAATGTTTTGCACACGATTCACGATTACGAGAACGTATTCTTCTTTTTACTGTATATCTTCTATTTGGTGACACCCTTGTGTTCTCATTCCAAAACTTTACAATTAATTTTTTTAGAATATCAAATGTATTCTTGTCTTTTCATGGAAGTCTGCTAGAGAAATCCCAATAGTCAATGTTATTGACTGACTCAAGACGTTTATGTCTCTCTATTGCTTTCATTAGTGTTTTTATGTTTAGCTTCAAAGAACTGCTTGTTTTTCTAATCAAGTGTTTATTAACTATTTTATCACTTACTATACAATTAGTAAGTTCACGCCATGTAGCATTACTATCTTTGGTGTGTCTTTTTCCACCTACAATTTGGTATGCTTTATGTATGTTTTCAACAATTGACGCATTTTGATCAACAACATTAGATGTTCTTAACCCCAGGGTCTTCATTATAGATCTCATCTTAATTAATTTCATCAATGTAACAAATAATTGACATCTTTGTGTGTCATTTAAATTCTCAAAGTAATTATCCCAAATTCCACTAGCTTTTTTTCTCGCATTTCTTTCAGAAATTTTGTTAGGCATTGGTTTTATAATTTTTTCATCAAATTCAATTAAGTGAATTAGTTTTTTTTACAAAATGGAAGGAGGTTTTCTTAGAGGTGAAGATTCATTTATAAGGTTACTTTCTTCATTTAGTGTTTTCATATAAATTTCAGGGTTAACATTTGGATTCTCAGGTAAGGGTTCAACAATTGGATTCATATCAATTTATTCATTCATACCAACATTATCATTCAATTCAATATCATTATTTATTGCGAAATTATTATTTTCTACATTTTAATTATGTATTTCATCCCCATTTTCTAATACATTAGCTAGATTTGATATAGTGGATGTACCTTGCCCTGCTCAAAGTTTTTGCATTCTCTTCAATTTATTTATTCTCCTCTTCCAATTGATCTGGTGTCTTGTTCATTAATTTCTTCTCTTTTCCTTAGCTCGGTGTTTATTGCCCATGATTATAAAAAATCAACTAGTGGGGTAGGGGACAAAATGAACTACTAAACAATCGTGCAAGAATGTAGAGACAATTACACACAAAATAAAATGTTTTCAGAATTCCGGTGAAAGAGATGAAAGGGACGTTGGGGGGCCACAATATATAAAAAAATAAAAATGCGTACGCATTATAACTGTTAGGAAATAAGAGATAAAATATGCGGAATAATCCCTTATAGAATTGCAACACTAGAAACTAATGTGCAGAAAATATTACAAATCTCAAATAAAAGTGTAGAATAAATAACACAACACAGAGACACAAGATTTAACGTGGTTCACCCAATTTGGGCTACGTCCACCAAGAATCACTTGCTCATATTTTATTACAAGCCTCCACTCTCTCAATACGATACCCAGATCCGTTTGGAGCTATGCTAAACAAACTCTACAGAATTCACACCCAAATTCAAAACACATCTGCAATACATTTGTTTGTCTATCTATCATATGCATAAGACCATATAAGTAGACAACTGATTAAGTAGTTTGATACAAAATCGTGAGTATCAAAACCATGGGCAAAAACCGTGGGTATCAAACAATGGGTACTGAAAAACCATGGGCCCACAAATAGCCCATAATGGTTACCCATTACCCATGGGTTAATAAACCACCCATGAAAATTTTCTTCGGGGACTTCGCTCTCGAGCTCCCATCTATCGGGGGACTTCACCCCCCCGAACCCCCTTGACCCGCTCATCGGCGAGTGGGACCACCGTAAAAATACCTGAATGTAACACATAGAAGGTGTACCACACTCTAACATGAAAACAGGCTCCACAAACATAACAATAACACATACGCATTTTGTATTTTCTCATTTTCCAAGCCATGCCTAAAGGCTTGGGATCCGGTTTGGATCCCCAAGCTTAAGGCATGGACCTGGACAAACACAACAAACAACGTGTTTTTGCAAGAAAATGTAAAAATGCAACTTCCTCTATGATAAATCAAAATAAAACAATCGATCCATTTTTAAAAAATTATACCACGACGTAGAGCAGTGTTTCTTCTTTCTAAAAATATAATTTCTCAAATTTTCTGACTAATATAAAGTTTCCATATTATTTATTTTCTAAGTATGCCTTTTTATAGCTATTTTTTGAAGTGTAAATATGTATATCTTTCATGGTGTATATTTTTTTTAGGTGATCCAAATTTTAAAAAAACATTAATCTATCCCAAACTAGGCATAATTCTATACATATTCAAAAAAAATCTAATTTTTTGATATTTTTGAGATAGTTAGGGGGGCACGGTCGAAGCTCCGTTATTTTTTAAAACATAAAATTTATGTACTAGAAAAATCATAAATAAAAACATATTCGCTATAAAAATCTAAAAAAAATGGAGCCCAAATTAGATTCTCCTAGCTATCTTTCTACCAAAGGGTTTTGAAAAATACTAAATGGTGCTCAAAAAATGGTGGGGGCACGAACGTCACTCTATTATGTTTTTTAACAAAAATAGGATCATCTATTGGTATTTTAGTTGTTTGACCCACTTATATTTATCTATTTTCAATAAAATTTAGTATCTTAGAAACTAGACTCAAAATGCTACGATTCATATTTCTACAACATCTTCTTATTTTGAGTGTAACTATTTTGAAAAAATCATGCAAGTTGAAGTTTTTTTTTCAGAAAAATGCGTCCACTTAAGACCCCCTTTTGGCCCCCCAACTTGGTGCACTTACCCATATAGTAGGTGGAAATGATGTCATTGTGAAGAAGTATGTGTAGTAACAATCCCAATGCCACTAAGAACCTAAATATATAATAAACAAGGCTCAATATATCACATGAACAAGCTCAAGGCATTAATTGATAAATTGAAGAATATTTGAGCTGAAATATGTATAGTAAGCATTGAAAATTCTAGTTACTCTAAATACTAAGGTTGAAAATTCAATAGTAATTTCCTTTCTACTTCACACAATTGTGATTTGAGATTTAAAATATACATTATGCTATACATTTGAGGATCTTTTAGATTTTGTTTCAACAAAGTGACTGAGGCCATACAATCACAAACACATGAGGAGATGGTGAGTAACTTGGAACTTTGCTTTTGGCTGAAAATATTGATAGAAAATAGATTTTTGTAAAATTTTAATTTTTAGCATTTCTTGTAGTAACCTACTAATCCCATGAAGTTGCACACCTTAGTCACAGTAGTGGGTGTTGGCCAATCCATAATAACTCTAATCTTGGAAGGATCGATGGTAATACCTTCCCCAAAAATGATATGACCCAAATACTGCACCTCCATCTGAAAGAATGCACACTTCTCCAAGTTCCTATAATTTTTTTGCTCACAAAGATAACTTGAAGATTACCTGGCGAAGGTGCCCCTCGATGCTCCTCATAAGTTGTATCATGAGTAAATCAATTGATTTCATCAAGGAATTTATGAGTTGCAATGTGATCTAAGAAGGTCCTAACATACCCCAGTTCATCCAAGGTCATAAACACTGCAGGGGCATTATTGGCTCAAACCAAATCTAGGTACCACTGTGAACTCATAGATGGCCATATCTCATATGAGAAGGATATGTCATTATAGAATGTCCTCCAAAATCTTCTCCAATCAGATGGTAGCTTGACTTCGAGGCTATCTTAGAGAAATTATAGGGTGGCTAAACTCTTACATCTTTGGGCTCAAACAAACTCATCAGATGAGACTAGAAGGGGATAACGATTTTTTATCGTTAAATGTTCAGCTGGTAGTAATGTAGATACACAACACAGCAAGGATCCATCCTTCTTGCTTTACAAATATCACCGGTGCACCCCAAGTGGGATACACTAGAATGAATTAGGCCCTTCATATTCAGTAAGGCCCTCAATTTGCTACAACTTGAGCTCGCTAAGCTCAGGGGTAGTCATCCGATAAAGTGCTTGTGAAATAGGATCTACTCATAGAACCAGATCTATATAAATTAGGTCTCTCCCGTAGGGGTGGTAATCCTGGTAGTTCCCCTGGAAATTTTGAACATCTATTTTTTAAAACTAAATACCTCAAAATTGCAAAAGGAGTGTGGTCATCTAGCGATTAACCACTAGACCCATCTTCTTGATCAGTCACTAACCATGATAGCATTAGGATCTTTTAAACCCCGTCGCACACACCACTTATATGCTAGCAAACTAGCATTGAGTATGATGTTCAATAGAAATAGGTCTCCTGACCCCCCCTTAATTATTTGAAGAACTATCACTGCCTCAATTATCTAGATCATCTACACAGGATATGATCTATGTGGTAACTAGGTCCTACTATGGCTTTGTGTGCAGACTAACTCAGTCCATAGCCCAAGATGACTCCATAATAGCCCAACGGAAGGATACGATAGATCCGAGGTAGTGGAAAAAGGATTTTTTTATATATATTAGGGTACACACATTTAAAAAGGAAGCATTTGATATTGGAAACATAAATGAAAAGCTATATAACATTCGTTCTAATCTCCAAGGTTTGATCCTATAAAGGGAGGGGGTATTCATCGATTCCCTCCCTTAGAGGTTAAAATTGTCATTAATGGTTATGCTAGAATGTAAGAGAAACCTATAGATAATCATCATCTCTCCATCCTTCTATTAGATTTCAGTTTACACACTCTATCCTCATCCCTTTAATCATTTTCCCAAAAATTATAAATAGGAAATGATTAAAATCTCATCCAAATTTGATTGTAAATTGCTAGTCTATAATTGAATCACCATACAAATTTCAAAATGATTAATTGCATGCTTCCATTTTTACACAATCAAAAGGATAAAAATACAATTTTTTGAAAGAGAATAAAAGTGTTATAATTGCACCCAATGGCTTAAAAAATGATTTAAATATATGAAAAATAAAAAATAACATATGCAAAACTAAATGCAAAACTCCCAAATTGATAATGGAGTTTACCCAAGGATCGAGCTACATCTCTAGGATAACTTAGAACACCATATGATCCATTATTAAATCAATTTGCAAGTACAATAGTTAAAAAATACGAAGAATAATAGATTTTAAAACTACAAAAATATGCTTATCAAACCTTTAGAGAACTCTAAACTTGATTAGCAATGTTCTCCACCTTCTTGTAGTATTTGCACATTCATTTTCCCATGTTCTACATCAAAATTGCTAAAAAAAACTTCATAATGATATCAAACGAATGCCTATAAGAAAAACTCTAAGTCCAGAAAGAGCATATAAGAATTCTAAACAAATCTCCAGTTCTACTAAAATCCTAGAAATGCTTCTAAATGGGCAAAAATTAGCAATATACAAAAACGTCCCAAAAATGGCTATACAGAGCCCTCCAGAATGTACCCTTAAAATACCACATACCTTCTTTTATATTGTTCCCAAAGGTGTGGCACATTGGTGAGGGCATTATCATTTTGTTATGCAGGTCAAAGGTTCAACCCCCCTTGGAGCACTCCACCTCTAGGTGCATTTTCTATTTTTGAATTCTTTATCCCACATTAGGCGTATGGGGATAGACATGGTAGTTTAAAAGAAAATGTGTGGCATATTAGTGTTGTCTTAAGATCATCTTTTGGTGGATTATGTGTGGTGCATGAGGTAGAGTATATTGAGTGTGTGGATTGTTGTGTAATAATTGTGGCTAAGGTGTTAGGGCATGAGTTGGCATGTGCTTTGTGGTAAGTTAGTAGGATTCCCAGGCATTGGTATGTGGTAAAATGCAAATAAATATTATATAGTCTTGAAAAAGATAGATATTTAATCCCACATACATGGTGGGCTAGGAAATATGGTATATAAATAAGAAACTTTGTCCAAGCTAGTATGAACAAAAAATGTGTTGAACCTAGTTGAGGGCCCCTAGCTAGAAAATAGTAAGGTCCATTTGTCTGAACACGAGTGTTGAAGATCGGAGGAGAAAATATAAGCCCCCTAAAACTTTTTTACACTATTTTTTTCACGATTCACAAGATGATTGGTCCACTTGGTGAGTTTGCATGATTTCACATCATCTCAGACCTACGTGTTTATTTTTCACCAGTTGATTCATAAATTTAGTGTGTGATCAATTTTGTATGCAATATTTGTTTTCCAAAATTCACATACCATTGGAAATATCTCTACAGTATCTTTTCTACTATACTGGTTTACGGATAATTAGAGAACTTATGATCACCCAAAGTTTCCACAAGATCACACATCCCCAATAATAACCTTTTGGTCCCCAAAAACCAAGTCATCTACTGAATCTGTAAAATCATTATTTGAATTCCGCCAACATATAGAAACCAGAATATAGCATAGTGGTTTAAACAATTTCATAATATTGAAATGTTTATCACAAAAATGGATTAGTATGTAATAGATAAGAAAACACTTTCTCAGCAAGTGTCCAACTAAATCCCTATGTTTCTTCCAATACTAATAATGCCAAAATTAGATGAAATGAAAACCATATGCCAATAATATGTGGGTGTCCATTGATCCCTTCAAAAAAATTCAACTCTATAAAATAGCATGGAAATGATTCACAAATTAAATTACAGAATTCCTATAAAGAGGTGAGAGTTAGACTGAATCCCTAAAACTTCTAGTGAAGATCAAAATACCTATCCAATGTGAAATTGAGGATAGAACCAAACTTCTTGCATAAATGTCCCATTCTGAATCAATGAAACTGTCAACCATTGTAATAGATCACCAAGTGTAACTACAAACCAAGTTGTTAGTGTAAATAATGTACACCCTAATTGTAACCACATGTGACAGTTACAAATAAATGCCCAAAAATAAGGACCTACAATATGTGCAAATATCATGTTTGGATGTAATAATTATGTATATTAGTTACCAATACAAATGGTGCCCAAATGGGTCTTCTAAGCATCCATATTTTGCACATTAAAAATGAAAACAAATATAAATCCAAAATTGACATACTGAACATGCGTGTTAATCAACAATTTCAGTCATGCAAAAATCTATCCATCAAATAAATTGTCCTCTAATTAAAAATTGAACAAAATCATCTATGGAACATCAATCAATAGATATCGAATTGATTCAATATTTTTTGGTGAATTAATAACCTAATTAATTTTAACCTTATCAAGAAGCATTTGAACCATCAGTTTATTACCACGTTATGGATGAAATTTCTAACGTGTTTCAACCTTGTGTCAATTATATTGCAATGAGTGCAAAAATTCCTCTATTTTGGTGAGGTTACTTGTTTACCAATTCTCATTTCAACATGACGAGATTGGTCTTTAGCACGTTCCTTATTATTCATGAAAAGTGAAAACTTCTTTATCAAAAATTTTCTCTTCCAAAAATAAGTAACAGAGCCATTACTTAACCAAAAAAATGTGCAAGGGAAAGCATGGAACATCTTATGTATATCAAAGACAAATTGTTCAAATGAAAAGAGTGCATTAGAAGTTTTAGGATCCAAATTCCCATCAATGTTATTTTTAGTGTAAGTAAGAGGATGTGGAATATCAATACCTCTTCTTCATATTTTCTTACACTAATATTTATTCCTTTGTATGGAGGAATCCTGCAATGTTAGTGGCGTAGAAACTTAGTTTTTAGAAACTTGTCTTCCTTCAGGAATTTTGGAACTTTCTCCAATATCCTCATTGTCACTAGTGTAACCCAATCTTGCATTGTGAGGCCGATCCTCTATCTGTATTGGGTTAGTAATGCTTGGCCATCCTTACCAAGGTATCTTCCATAGAATCCCATTTTAAATAGCACTTTAGATCCAATGCCCTTAGTGTATTGTTCAAAATTACAATAATAAATATTCGAAACTGAAGGGAAGGAAGTATTATATGGTGACTTACTTACAATGCATTAATCTATCATTTTTCTTGTATATGAAGTGGAAGGTAAATCCTTCATTTGTACATGTACAGATGAAAGTCAACACGTGACCTTCACTTGTAATCCATTCCCCAAGTTCGTACTGAGGTAGCCGGTGTGGGAATATAGGTGGCTAAATGGTAGCGAAATGCGGAAGTGGGTGAAAGTGTGTGTAAATGGTATGGATAGGTTGTCAGGGAAATACGATAACTTCAACTCACAATAATGAAATCTTCTCGTCGAGTGAAACAAAATCATGTCTAACCTAGATGGGTTGAATGGATGGATCAGAAAGGATGGCAACACAAAGACTCCAATCAATATCAAGCTCTATAGATATCCTCTATATAATTTGTGGAATTTGAGGGAAACCAATGGGAACCTCGTAGATATGCCCAGACAAGGTCATGTAACAAGTGATTAAGGCTTGGTTTCATGGAATCTAGATCTAATTAGTGGGATAATTCCAAAATTTGAGCATTGCTTTGGCTTACTCAATTAGAATGTTCAATTGTGATATGATATCGGGTGGTAGTGGTGATGTACGGAAGACCAAGGTGCACAGACTTGTGTCAATGTCAGTAAATAATTCTGGTGTGTTTGGTTATGGGACTGTATGATCACTTCTGAATGTTCTTGGTTGTTGGGGTCCTTGTATGGTCATGTAAATGATCAAAAAAAAATTCCAACTATCTAATACTTATATTCCTTTTCAACTTTTATACTTAAAAAAAGTAGTTATGTGATCTTCTCGAAATTCCTTACTGGAGTTCTAGCAACTTATATGCATAATCCTATATCTAAATTAGTAATAAGGTCTCTTGTGTCTTTTTATGAAACTAATGAATCATAGCCAAATTTTTTTTCTCTTTCAGGTCAGTTTATGGTCATGCAAATGTTTAAGGAAATCTATAATTGGGTTGTTTTGAACAAAATTCATATGCTTTGTCATCTTCAATGTTTAACACGCCTATTTGTTTAGTGATTTATAATGGTGTTCAATAATTACTTGTTTAATGCATACTCCTTAGGTTCTATAAGCCCCATAATTGTCATGCAAGAAATGATTGAATTAATCTAGTGAAGTAAATTAACTAAACAAGATATATTTACACTATGTTTTTAGTATTTTTCAATATATGAACTGAATAAAGCACTAAAAGAAACTAATCTAATGAAATTAAATGTTTTTGGTTATTTTCTAATATTTTGAAAATAAACCTTCTAATCGAAATAAATAAATCTAATACAGAAAATCAACCGGATGTAGCTAATTGACTGTGTAATTGTGTTAATCTAAACCTAAAGCAATTAACTAACTGAAACCTTTCTAATCAAAACCCTCAATCATGCGTCAGATCCATGAGAAGAAATCACAGCTTCAATGAATTTATTCTTCCCCTACAACTAAAATGAATGATAACCAGATCATACCAAGCTAAGAACACAGATGCTAATCAAACACCACGATCTATAAGATAAAAGAAATTTGCCAAAATAAATTTACATAAAAATTTTGTAAACAAATGAGCAGAAATATCATATATTATTATGGAAATCAATGAAATACAATTCGAATGGGCCTTGCTTATATAGGCAAGGAATAGCAATCTAAGAACTAGTCAAGGTCATAGATCAAGCAATAAATCAAGGAAATAACTAGTCATGAAAGAACTAGTCAATACCATAGATTTAGGAGAGAAATAGGAAGAAATAGACATCAAGGATATAGTCAATACCATAGATAAAGGAGAGAACTATACCTAACAGCTTGATAATATCTCATAATATCTAAATAAGATAAAATAAATATCCACACACATAAGTAGGTGAGGATAAATACAATAAAGGTAAATAAAGTACCTAGGTGAACATGAGCTAAGGTAAATACCTAATCTAACACCCCCATTAATTGAAGTTAGGGGCAAAAATAGAAGTGGCATGTACATAATATGAGTATCAAAAACTAGGCCTAATGAGGTATTCATGTACAATAATTGGGAAAAAAAGGACACCGCAAGGTACCCAAAACCAGTAACAACAAAGTAAAGAGAGTAAAAACCCACTGTAAGACATCCCAAGAATCTCGGATCAAAAAAATTGTACAATGTTGAAGAAGTTTAGTATGCACTATGGTCTGAATCCACTGCTTGATCAAAAAACTAAAAAATAACTAACACTGGGTTTCATTATAATAGCTCCATACAAGGAGATTGTCAATGGAGTGATGTTGAAAGTGTAAAAAAAACACCAAACATAATTCGATCAACTACTAAAAATAGGTGTGACATGATCCAAGAATAATAACCAAAGAAACAAGGCAAGGACACAAAATCTAGAGTGTCATGATCCAAGAAAAGCCAAGATTACAAGGAAAGGAAACAAAACCTGAAGAAGCAGGATCAACACCACACCCTCACATACTGCTGAATGGGTGGAGTGACACTACAAATATATATGAGTTGTCAAAATAAGTATTCAAACATTGAAAAACTAACACTAGAATTTACCAAAATAGATCCCCCACAAGATATAATGTCAACATGTCAAAAGTGTTGAAAATATAGATACAAAATCTCTCAATAAACAAGAGAGTTACACTACACCTGCTAAATAAAAATGCTCAAAACATGAAGCATTACAATGCAGAAGGTATAAAATGTGGAGCAAGAGGTTGAATGGTGGAGGAGACATGCCCATAGAGTCTTCTCAATGAATGTCTATGTTGCTGCCATGGGTGATTAAATATCCACCCCAAATCAACACATATGGATGAAGAAGATACCTGCATATGACTTGGTGTAAAATACACAATGGGTGCATGCAAAGGAACATCAAAATGTGTGTCAGTTTTATCATATTTAACAGTTGAAATCTCAGGTTTCTTAATCCTAAGCGATGATGAAGAACTCGTGTGTTGCACATGACCCTCAGAAAGAGGCAAGCAAACAAAAATAAGAGCTCTGTCAATGTGTGATCCCAATGAAGTATCTACTTGAAAACCAATGTCATGGAGAGAATTCCACTGAACATGTGGAATAGGGAAAACAATACCCTATGAATGTCTAACAATACCTCCACTATTGAAACCCATAGAACAGAGCATGCGAGAACTAAATGTAGTGTTATGCTTCTCAAAAGAGCCATGCATATGAGTAGAAGTAGGATACACAACATGTGTTACTGTAATAGGCACATATATGAAAGAGCATGTAGTAACAAGCCTCATAGGATTAGGAGCATCAAGAGTAGGAACAAGCTCAAAGACTGGTAGATCAATGTCAATGGGTACAAGACTAACAGATGAAAGTAGACTAGGATCATGGATATGGCTATCCACAATATGATAGCGATGTTGTAGGCTAGAAATTTTTTACTTTAGGGAGTGTATTAGTATATCCTTATCGTGGATGAGTGATTGTAGAAGATAATTTCACTTCTTGAGTGATCTATTTTCTTCCACACATTTTACAATATCCTCTTAAATTTCACACACTTCGAGGAAAATCAAATCATTCTCAAAATCCATGATATATAAAAAATGTAACTTCCAAAATTTTAGGACGTTGGGCTCAGCCAAAATTGCGTCCATAATTGATTACAACACTCCTCCATATTTGGCACTTTATAATGAGTGCGTGTTACAATATGGAAATTTATAATCATAGTGAAATTCTCAAAATAAATATTTCCAATGGAAAGAGAATGAAAAAATAATCACTTTTTCATAAAATGACACTCAAAACCGAGTTATTGATCAAAAGATACAAGCTTTTCAATATTATGCTCTGCTATTAATTTTAGTTGCCACTAAAACAAAATAAAATGCTCTTGCCTTCATCACACAAATAAAATGAAAGGGGGTTGGAGTTAAGCACCTACAAGATTTAAGCCCTCATATGACTAGCCAATTTTCCTAAAATGAAATAGAAAAAATGTGCACATCCACCCATGGACCTCTGTCAGAAAAGGAAAGAAGTTTCTTTCCCAAAATTGCTTGTTTCACACCAATCGAGAATACTGTGACACAATAGAAAAAACCTAGTACATATCTTGAACAACTGCATAAAAACCAGAAATTGATTTCCTAGGTTTTGTTCTGTTTGACATGGATTGAGAGGCAAACATATGTGTGCCTCTCAAATAACAAAAAACCATAAAAATTGACTGCCTCCAAAAATGGTCAAGTTTACAGTCAACCTTATGGTTTTCCCGCCTTTCGGATCTAATGGAAGCCTCTATTTTTCCTATAACTACACGCAACAAAAAATTATATGAATAAATCCCAAATATATTAATATACAAAGAATTTATATAAAATAAAAGTTACAGATGGATGTCAATAGCAATCTCCTACTCCGATGCCCTAAAAGGAACAATAACTAAATTTTACCAAGCCAAGAACACATATGCTAATCAAACACCATGATCTATAAGATGAAATCAATTCACCATAATAACTTTACAAAAAACCTTTGCAAACAAATGAGCAACAATATCATATATTATTATGGAAATCAATGAAATACATTGAGAATGGGCCTTGCTTATATAGGCAAGTAATAACAATCTAAGAACTAGTCAAGGTCATAGATCAATCCATAAATCAAGGAATTAATTAGTCATCAGAGAACTAGACATCAAGGATCTAGTCAATACCATAGATCAAAGAAAGAACTATACATAACAACTAGATAATATCTCCTAATATCTAAATAAGATAAAATAAATATCCACACACATAAATGGGTGAGGATAAATAAAATAAAGGTAAATAAAGTACCTAGGTGAAGATGAGCTAAGGTAAATACCTACTCTAACATCAACTTCCTTGGAAATAATAAAGAGAATGTTTTTATAGAGACTTTCTAATATGATCTGATCTAATGTTTTTTTATTAAGGGTAAAACATGGTTGAGGGGACCCTACCCCTTATAAGTCAAATCTCCACAAGAGAAAATGAAACATTACATAGCAGTAAAAAGTATAACATGTATAACAATAATAATGTTCGGGCTCCACCACGAGCCATAAGACCATATAAAAACAAAGTAAAAAAACAACAGAAGTAACACCATAGCTAAACTAACAACAAAGTAAAAGTAAAACAGAGTAATAACAACCAACCCAACAAAGATCACTTTTTGGATTTTTAAATCCCATCAAGCACTCTCGTCTACTCCTTATCCATATATTCAATGTTGATAATCAAGGACGCCAGATCACACCCTTCAACATCCGCTTTTCTTTTCTTAGAATTTCCATGATCATCCACAAGTCTATAAACATTTGCTAGCTGACCTAGGACATGGAGATGTTGCAGAGTATATTTCACCGTGACCACACTCCATTCCATGTAGCTATGTAAAATATCTCTTATGTGATCCACCTCATTAGTGAGGTAACTACATTTGGCTTTCATAATTTCCATATCTCCACCATTACCAGTTTTTTCCACTTCTTTGACCTGCACCTGCATTTTGTGCTAATCATTAAACAAAAACTACATAGAGATCTTGGTCAACCTCATATCACCCTTCATATCTTCTATATTCAATGCCATCTTAGCCAAATGGTTATCACATTTTACAGGACCCAATATCCTCAAACTACTACTCCAATTGAACATTAATAGGAGCCTAATTCCATTGCTTACTAGATTCCCCTTTGTATTTAATAGAAGGACAAGGAGCCTACTTGGATTTTATCTCTCTAAGATTCTGAGTAGCTTCTATTTTAAACACATCATTGTCCTCCTCTGATGAATCCCATTCTTGTGACTTTGAGGCATCATTAGAGTCCTCCTCCTTCGAGTCCAATTTTTATTCCTTGGCATAACCCTTAAGAGCTTTCTTAAGGGACCCAAATTTTTCTATATCAAGAGCATCTCTTTTAATGAGGGAAAGGATGAATCCCTAATGGAGAGGAACAATGACTCTATTATTTTTAAACTAGGTTATGGAAGTGATTAGAGAGCTAAAGAGAAAGTATGGGAAGCTAAAGCTATGGTCATGAAAAAAATGATTAAGCATGGGCAAATCATAGGTGTAAATACACTTATGACGTCCCTCTAAAGTGAGAAATTGAATTAGGTTAAAAGACACCTTGTCATAAGGCCTAGGAGGAGAGGAACAGAGAAAACTAGTGAATTGGGGGAAGATTTTTTCATTACTTCTAAGAAACAAATTCAGTTCATCTGAGGCTTCCTTCTTTGGTTTATAAACCTCCCTTCTAGCATCAGGCACTCCCATCACCTTAGCAACAAAATCCACAGTGACATCGATGTGAATACATTTTATTTCCAAGACAACCCCTTTTTTAGTAGTTTTCCACGCTCTAGAAAAATATTTACTAAGATTTTCATAGTGGCCTTTGAAAATTTTAAGTAAGGAAGAGAAACCCTTTCCCTCGAAAAACTCCATCACTTTCGGCTTCTCCCCCTCTAGGTCAAATGGCTTGGTCTTAACAAGATATCCCCCCATTTTGAAGTATAAAAACCAATTCGCAGAAGACCCAAGCTTCAGATTAAACAGAAAAACTGTAAATAAGCCCAAAAATAATGTTGTTCCAAGTACAAGTGGTGGAAATGGATTTAAAATAACATGAGTGAATCCGAGCCTAAATATTCTCATAATCCCATAGTAAATTCACACTAGACATACAGCTTATGCACATTATGATCTTAACACACCATGATCTGACATTATTTGGTGATGTGTCCATATTTATCATTGTGGAGGTGTGCTCATACCTTAGTGTCAAGAGCTTCCAGTTCATTGATTATTTTCAACTCATGACCATGAACCCCTATGTTAGCAAAATAATCAGCCACATAATTATCCTCTCTATAGATATGCTTAAAATTTATAGTTTCAAACAAATTGGATATTTCCCTTATACTATTTATATAATTTTGGATAGAAGTAGAAGTGGAATCTCTACCACTAATGTTTTTGATAATGTTCAATGAGTCTCCTTCCACTTCCAATATAATAAATCTATATTGATGTGCTATAGAAACCCCCCAAAACATAGTCATTGCTTCAGCAACATGATTAGTTTGAGTACCAAGATTGTAGTGATACCCAAGAATAAATATGCCTACAGAATCATGGAACACACCCCCAAATATAGCTCTTCTAGGATTTCCTTTAGAGGCCCCATAAAAATTAAGCTTAATACACTCCTTACTAGGTTTCACCCAACCTTGGAGTCTAGGATTTAGAACAGGGTTACTATTTTGAGTAGAACCTATACCCCAATTCTTGGCAATAATACTCTCATTCAAAAGAATAGTTTTCTTGAGTGGAGCCAAAATTGAGCAATTTTCCTTAATATCGTGAAGACACCAAAAACTAACAATTTTTTTCATATCCTTATTTCCTTTGAAAATCCTTATGTTTCTCTCTTTCCATATTTCTACATAAAAGATAAGGTCCATAGATATTTTAATCCTTAGCTCTTGAACGGGCTAAAACATTGATACCATAGCTATTTAATGGAGTTAGGGAAAACCTACTTGATAGAAAATATATTAAGAAGGGTATTTCTAATAGAAACTAAAAAGGCACAATTGATGAAAATATGTAAAGAGTCTTCAGACTCCTTTTCACACAAAACACACCTTTATACCATGTGAAAATTTATCTTATTAAGGTTGCTGACAGTAAGGATTTTATCATGGATAACCAACCACCAAAATAAATTAATCTTGAAAATAAATTCTTTAACCCACACACTTTTCCAATTGAAGTTATCATTGTCACCGTTCACTGAAAAGAAGGAATTGTAGCAACTTTGAACTGAGAAGATTCCACTGTCCTCCCTTAACAAGTAAATGTTGTCATCCTCTAAACTTTCTATATTAACAATAACCCCTCTTCATTTTGTATTAATAGAAATGATCTCATTTCTGTTAAATCCTTCTAATTTAATAATTTTCCATTGACCCAAGGGTTCACCAAAGTTGAAGTAATCCCTGAACTCATTTTCGTATTTGACCACTACATCCTTTTATATATTGAGGTAAATGACCTTAAGAGGAAGGTCCCCTAACCATTTATCATCCTAGAAGTTAATCATTCTCCCATTTCCTATCATCCATTTACTTCCCTCTCAGACTATGTGTTTATTCCAATTTATAGATTTCCAAAAATAAGAACCATTAAATTATGTATTGTTAAAGCACCATTCATCAGCCCTAAGGTTTGGCCAATATTTTACCCTTATAATGGAAGTCCAAACACTTTCTTCTTTAACCAACCTCCAGGACATTTTAGACAACATAGAATTATTCATTTTGGTCCAATCTCTAATATCGAGACCCCCTAGATTTTTGGGCACACAAATCTTCTCCCATGTAATGAGAGGAATTTTGTCTTTTGGTTCCGAGCCACTCCAAAGGAATATTTTTTGAATGTTCTCCAATTTACTATCTATAGAGGAGGGTAATCTGTAAATAGACATAGAGTACACAGGTAGATTTTGGATCGGGAATTTGAGAAGGACCATATTACCTGCTTTGGATAACAGTGACCCTTTCCAACCATCCAGTTTATTAAGAAATATGTCTATAAAAAAATTTCAATCTACAATCTTAGGTTTTTTGGTTTCAATAATCATTCTTAAATACCTAGTAGGGAAATTTTTAGTCACACAACCAAGAATTCTAGAAATTTTGTTACATCTTCTTTTAGGGGTCTTAATAAAATAAAATGAACTTTTCCCATAATTGATCATTTGGTGATGAGAGCTTCCTCATAGCCATGAGGATAGCTGTGTGACATCTCTAGGCCTCCGGGATACTGTAGTCACCCCAATGAAGGATAGTGACATCCACAAGAAGGTACTGGTGAGAATATATTAAATGAATATTCAATCCCGAACAATATTGTTGATGATGATTGACCAAGTCTGATTCTTCCTTCATCATTAGATTTGTTGTTGAGCTCTAGTGAGGGTCTCCACTCATGGATTATGAATAGAAAGTGCAGAGCAATTTTGTTTTATTTTTTTGGTTTCAAGGCTTGATATTTTTTCTAGAGTTCTTTAAAAAACCTACATGTGAGTGTCATTGATTATTTTCTTTTGGTTTTGTATCTTGAAATACATAGGGCCTCTCTCAAAATCCTGAATTCTCTGATTAAATCAAAATATTATAGTCAAGACTTTTATATTAAACATGTACCAATATAACCTAGTCATAGGCTTGTCTACACACTATCAATTTTGGTATGACACTAATTAGTCATTCCTAGTGTAGTGTATTTTTGCTCATTTATAAGACTCTGAAATGAATAGTATTAATTTCATCTTGGAACATGTTCCTTGTGTTTTTCTAACCTTTAACTGTTGTTTAGATCTAATGGAAGGCATTATGACTTTGATTCTTAAAGATTCCATTTTAGAACACATTTTATGGTAGCTTGTCTTTTCATATACTGTTAGGTCTAAATTTTTCATGATTCATTAGGGATCTAAATCAAGAAAGGTGTATCTCTTAATTCTTGAAGCATATTATAGTTATTCTTGGTAAGAACACTAAAATATGGATTATTCATGTATCCTACATTGACAATATTCCAGTAAGTTATGAGATACATGGTTTCCAAGCAATCTGGTCCCAGAGCATTAGTGACAAATTAAAGACCTTAACTATTAATATGAATCTATTCCATTAGATAGTGAATGGTTTTTTTGGATACTATCTGTCAAACTTCTTTTGGTTGTGTAAGTGATATCTATCCATAATGGACTCTTCTAATTGTTATTATTTTCCAATATTTTAAAGACCAGAATTCATCTATGGAATGGGCCATAGTACGCCCATACGTTGATTATGCCATTAATAGGATTTGAGCATCCCACCATATTTTCCTCCAAGTATTAATACATTGGGATATGATCATCATCTATTTTAATTAATTGATGAATTGGTCAATAATTTTCTACTCTATTTAGTGTGAAAATTTGAGAAAAGAATACTCATATATATAATGTGTGTGTGTCTGTGTGAAATGAAGTGAAAGTAAATACGCGCACGCACGTGCTAACGTGTGAATGCATAATATGTATGCAATCGTACATTATGGGATGTACTATGGTACATTAGTGTCTTTTCAGTTATTCGTGTCAATTGTTTGAGTCCAGATATTGTGTCATGTAGTGTACAAATTAGAAGGAAATCAAAGCATATGAGTTTCTTTTCTCTGAATTTTTAGACTAGATGACATGCAAAAGGTCGAACAATTCAAATAAGACAATAGACATTGAGATTGTACATATACAGTCCCAAATACATGTACATATGCATACAGTAGCATGTATACACACGGGCACGATGCGCATGCGTGAACACACACAGCACATTTTCTAAGAGAATTACAAACGATGATTATTACTATCTACTAGGTCATCTTCTTGAGCACAAGGTTCAAGCCAGGATTAGGACTAAAGGGTTTCCAGTCGTAATAGTCAAACATAGGAAGTGAATATATTTTTGAATCACATCACTCACAATGCATAGAACTCAAGAAGGGGATGCCACAAGGAATCTAGGCTTGAAATCAGACAAAACGGGTGAGAAATGTGTGTATAAACTGAAGTTAAGTGAAACAACACACGTTTAAATCCATGTTGGAACATTATGGAAAATTCAAACATGACTGCAATCCTGCACGGAGCAGCAATTACAGGACTACAGCCCTGGTCAGGGAAATGGTTAACAAACCGCCACCCATGAAGGGCGGTGGTTGTGACATTAAAGGTCAAAAATACTCCAAAATTAAGTGGGAAGTTAGGAAAAATCATGTAAAGGCTAAGTAGGGCTATCTAGGCTATAAATATATACTTGCAGGTAGGTTTAGGAGCTAGAAAACCTTCTGAAAGGATATAAATCATCATTGGGGACCTTTTGTAACCGTTTTCTGACAATGTAGCACATGTAAATTTGGGTGCATACATATTTCCCCCTCAGAGAAGCATCTTAGCCATGAAGAGGCATAAAATGTAGAGTCTGAGTATGGTGGTCTCGAAATGGGGAGTTAGAATCTATACCTAACATTCCCGTATGCCAAAATTTCGTCATCTAAGCTCCCACTACCTGTAAAATGAAAAGAAAACTCAAGTGCAGATAGATAAAATGGTGAAAAATAAACACTAAATTAAAATGAAAAGAGGACTTACCATTTGTGCTAGGATATAGAAATATACTTGTGCCAGGATATAGAAATATACTTGTGCCAACGCTCCAGTCCTATGAACACACACACTCTCAAAATAAGGTTAAAACAACATATATATATAAACTTTATTTTCCTTCTTTTTATATTCCAAATGTGCATATTCAATTAGGATTATTCTTTGAGCTCTGTGAAGTTAACGGTAAAACACTTAATTACAAGAGAAAAATTTAAGAATGACCCCTTGTAAAAAAATGTGATCATAAATCCATGAGTGAGATATCGACCTATAACTAGTTTCAAAGGTTCTAGAGAATATCCCTGTAACTTATTTCATCATTTCGAAACCTAAAATGGTATAAATATCAAAAATAGTTTGTCTAGGGGGGATCAATTTTGCAATTCTCCTGTAACTAGTTTGGTGAGTATGGGGTTTTGAATTTGACTAGTCTTTTATTTCATCAAAAATGGACTATTTTTGTGTTTTTGCAAGATTTTTAGGTTTACCTAGTCATACATCAAAACTAGTCAAGACCACCACCCTGTACAAGTCCGCAGTTACAGAATCATCGCCCTACTAGGGCGGCAGTTACAAGACCACCATCGTGACAGGGCGATGGTTACAAAATTGTCACCCTGCATAGGGTGGTGGTTTTGAATAGAATGTTAAAATGACTATGTTAAGCTTTTTTTTTTGGATTTTTTAGCATTTTGAAATGTTTTTGATGAGTTTTTCTATTGAAAAATGTTACTAACTCCCTCTTTTTGGTGTTTTAGTGGATGCAGGAGGAGGAGTACATATGTTGGATTCCTAAGAAGGAGTATGACTAGATCCCAGATATTTTTGACCACTTGACCCAAGCAAAGGTTGATTTATTACACTGAGTCGGCATATGGCGGAGAGCATGGGTGCCTCACATTGCACCTACTAGCCACATACTATGTGATCTATTCTCTTATTAGGATGTTGACCAGAAACATTTCTGGCATCCAGGTGTCAAGGGTGAGTGGAAAATTACATTGGAGGATGTGTACCAGATACTTAGAGTTCCAATACTTGAGAGGCATTTGACTCTCGAGATGGTAGGGTCTAGAGCTAAATCCAGTTTAAAAGCTACTTTCATGGGTGATCCTGGGGTGTCAACTGATCCATAGGGATCTAGAAAACACACCACTTCATCAATTCCATCAACACCAAGAAGGATAAATAAGAAAAAGGAATAAAATGAGGTAAACAGAGGTTCTGGAAGGAACCGCCACCCTACAATGGCGGCAGTGCTAAAATCACATCCCAGCCAGGGCGGCGGTCCTATCACTTTCGAATAAAAAAGAATAATGTAACATGAATGGACGTGAACTTGAAGCACCTAGCTATGTCTCTTCCCCTTCCATACCATTTCACATCCTCTAGTGCACTGGAGGACATGGGAAGGCCTATAAATGCATGAAAGCAACAAGAGAATGGACATTCAAAGATCCAGAGAGATCGAGGAATAGATTTTAATGAGAGCAGTGAGAAATATCTTCAGTGTTGGAATGGAATTATAGGAGCAAGGTGTAGAAACAGAGCAAACAAGTAATTAAAGAGAAGGCTACATTATTCCTTCCTTTCATACTTATTGTAATCTGTAATTGTCTATATTAGACTAATAAAAGTGGGAAGAAAATGTAATGTCCCCTTTTCTTATGACAGAAGCCTAAGGGTCAAGCGAGTCCAAGCCGTGGTCATACCCATGGGGCTGTGGACACTAGGAGATTTTTGGGAAGGGTTTGCATGGTGCTAATATTCAAGTTTGGTGTTTGGGGGTCACTTTGGACCTTTGCGACTTAAACATTAAATTTAGTTACTTTTATTTTATCGACCCCTCTGTGGAATGAAACGTGTCTAGGTCTATTGGGGCTCTTTTTCCTTGGAATGTATATAAGGAGATGGGAGAGAAAGGAGAGGGAATTTTTGCATAAATTTTATTGACCCCTTCATGTGCAGCTACTGCTATTCACATCTGCAACTTGTGGAGTCAAATCCCAAAGGGACCCTAGCTTTGGTGGTGAGAGACTCATCCCTAGCTATCAAGGCATTCTTTGGTAGTGAGAGATATACCCTAGTCTGTCATTTTGGATCTGTTTTCTAGGATATGTTACAGAGATATTTTGAAAGGTACAGAGGAATGATTTTGAGTATTTTTGGTGGCATTTGGAGAGGATAATTAGTGGGCTTTTAGATCATAATCACAACAGCAGATTAGATCCACGATAGTTATTTGGTCAGAATGTGGCTGCTCATTAAAGGCATCTCATGAAGGTTTTCATGGGTTTTGGGGGTGTTTGGGGAAGACAATCAGAGGAGCTCCAGACTAGATTCACAGCAGCCTTTTGGGCTAGGTGTGGCAACACGCTGAAGGTGCCTCCATCATTTTCTGACCCCTCTCCAAAGTGTGGTGACTTATGCTTTGTACGGAGAGGGTTTTCCTATTTTTTAGGTTTGCTGTGATTTCCTGGTAGCATTGTACTTTGTAATATTCCAAAAAAAGTTTCCATTTGTAATTTATAATAATATCAAGTCCTATTTGTATTTCAAAGTAAATTTGGGTGGTCATTTTTGGGAATATTAAGTTTATTTAGTTTGTTGTTCTAACTATAAAAATATGGTATAATCAGTACTTTGTGGCTGCAAATTTTCAATATTTTTGTGCATTTTTAAGTGGTATCCCATCAGGGATATTTCAGTGGTATCATAGTTGTTGTTCCTCCAGCATGTTTTGGTTAAATATGGTAGTTTAGAAATATCTCAAAGGGGGTTTTATGAAGGAAATGTTCACCAGCATGGTGAAACAGCAGAAATCCACTATCTTTATTTGAGTCAGCTCACTCAGAATGTGAATCAAAGGAGACCTAGGGACAATAAGGAACATGGTGAGAATAGTGATAGAGGGCAGCCAATAGAGGTGATTGATGAGGATTCTTGTTGGAGGAAGTACCAATCTTTGAGTACAGAGATAATATGTTATTTCTATATTATTGCATGATGAAGGTTGGTAGCAAGCCCAAACGAGGTTATTATATGTCGATACCTGAATCACAAAAGAACTCATTTGTAGAATAAGCTTCTAAACAAAAGGGTATGATTTCCATTGAGAAAAATAATTACATTCATGAAACTTTTCTTGTTAGAGAAATTGTTCTAGCTCAGGAGAAGAAATTTGTTTGTGCAAGCAAGGATGATGTAATGGAAACTCTTAAAAAGTGTGAGGAAGGGAATAGTAGAGCTAGAGCTACTAGATTGATAGCAACTAAAGAATGACAACACATACAAGAGTTCAAGGAAATGATGAGGGAAATTGATGTAATAAAGACTACACCCCTAAAATAAAACTCTATAGAGTAGCTAACACATGAGGAGGAGCCTCACATGGACACTGGTGTAAAATTGTAGCCTACTGTAATTTCCAAACCAACAACTTTTGATCATCTTTCAGATACTTTCAACAGGAATTTAGGCAACAATATTGGGGGAATCTCAACATATTTCTATCTTTAACACATAGAGGACATTGATTTCCTTAAAAGGCACTCAGGAAACAATGTTGGGGGAAGCTCAACATATGTCTATCTTGAACACATGGAGGACATTGATGGCATTGAAAGGTATGAACAAACAGGGCTGGTTGGTTGAAAAACTGAAAAAGATATTTCAATCCAAAAGGTACCTATCAATCCTCCAAAGAATAAGTCATTATCATATGGGATGGATTTACCAAGCAGTAATGAGCATAAAATTGTGAAAGGTGTTGATTCTTGTTCCACTTATTCTCCACCTAAAATCATGAATAATAATAGGGATGGTGCTATTTTGGAGGTTTCTAAAGAAGAGATAGAAGGTGAACCTTTTGATAATATTATTTATGAGGAGATATAAGAGAAGAAAAGATGGCAGACCTTACATGATACAAGGGCTCAAGGGCATTATAAGCTATGAGATCCTAGTAATATGTGGCAGTTATCCAAAACTAACAATTATGGTGTTGAAAATTGTGTGACTAATTTCATAAGCCAAAGAAATAATTCAAATGTGTCTTGTGTTGGAAAGCATGATTCCTTCATTGGGGACTCCAGTTCAATAAGGGAGAGTAACTCTCAAGGTGTTAGCATTGGTTTTCTAATTGCTAAAAAGGGTAAGAGAATATTTTTTAGTCATCTTCAGCTTGCTGGACTGTGTATAACAGCAGTCATAAAGAGAGGAGAAATTTTTTTATTAATAGAGCCCATGAATATTTTTATACCAGCTACATCATGGAACCCTTGGAAGGGTTAGTGGGGGCATATGGTCCTCAAAGTGCTCAAAGAATCAAGGTGCACTTTGCAGTTAAAAAAGAAGATTTGAATTCAAGGTGCATTCATGACTTTAGCATCCTAAGGTATGAGAATGGTTACCATCTTCCTAGCTTGTTGAGTTCTCCTATGTTGTTTTCATGTTTCTATTATTTGGGACAACATTTACATGCTTAGAGGATTGAGGAAGACTATTTCATAGTCACTTTTCAAGGTATGCTAGATGGAATAAACAGATCTTCCATTCACATTACTCTTGATTCAGCCAATAGACATATGTTGGCAAAGAAAATAATATAGGGGCCCATGATATTGAAAGGAAATGAGGTATGTGGTGTATTTATTGTGGTTGAATTTACTATAGGTAAGGCTATTTTTGGGATGCAATGGTTGCATGATGTTAAGGAAAAAAATGATGCATGGGTTGAAAAATCAAAGGATAATGAAGATGTTGACCCTATATCATAAATTCTGAGTTGCAAAGGTATGATGAGAAGCCCCAATTATGTTATTTCAGATGTGTTGTCTTCTCTCATGACAATAATTCATGGGTAAAACAAAGGGAATGAGGTTTCTTATGATAAAGTTTATGGATGCATGAGTTCTAACATTGATTTCCCTTTCTCTTACATTTATAGTGAAATGAAAATATGGGGAAAGAGAATAAAGTATGGTGAGGGAGAAGCCATGTGTATTCCCAACATACAGGGAATTGATGAGTTATGTCCATGGAAAGATATGTCTTGCACAAAGAAGGTAACTCATTTCTTTATCATCATCAAGAGATGCGAAGTACTTGAATGTGTTTGTACATTTACGTTACTTGAAGTTGGAATAATTCATTGGACATATTGGCTTCCATATTTTGGGAAATTTGCATTCATCCTTCATGTGGATAAATAAAAATCTCAAGCAAAACAAAGAAATCAGATTTCAGGGTATACAAGGGCAGATTGCAAAAGATGTGATTGGTGAAGAAAGAAGCATGTTGTTGCATTGGTTGAATTGTGAAGGAATGTAGCCTCTTATGGGTCATGGTGACATCACAAGGTGTGAGACAAGTGGGATATTTGATGACTCCTATTCCAACAGGTTATTTTCTACAGACACATAGCACACCATGATGACTTATGAGGAGAGTAAGGGTGATAGAGGTGAGGAGATAGAGACTCATGAGATGGATGTTGGAGATGTGGTTGCATTGGATGGTGTTGATGCAGGGAAGGAGGAGGAGGCTTTTCCTTAGGAAATTATAGCCACATTTTCTAGTACTCTGATGTACAATGCATTAGGATTAAAGGAGTTATGAAGGGTCAGAAAGTTGGGGTACTCATTGAGAGTGGGGCAACCCACAACTATATTGATGCCTCATTACTTGAGAGGTGAGGATTACAAACAGAGGATTTTGAGGGCCTTAACGGGGTTATAACCAATGGAGATTCTATGAGGGCACATGATGGATTCCCCAAGTGAGCATCATGATGGGTAACTATATAGTTATTGATGATCTCCACATTGCTTGTATGGGAGAGACCAAGATAGTCCTAAGAGTGCAGTGGCTTCACTCGCTTGGTGAGTTTCAGACTAAATTTTAGATGATGGAGCTGAAGTTTAAATTCGAGGGAAGGAATGTGATTTTGAGGGGATTACCTAAAGGAACACCTAGGGTGATTACAGTTGATGGGATGGAGAGGACATTCAAGATTGGTGAGGATTTTAATTATTGTGGATCGATGTGGAGAATGATGGATGTGGGTGTGACCAGAAATGTTGCACATGAGATAGTTACAGATATTGAGAATACAAGTTCAGATCATCTAATTTTATCATTATGTTTGTCATCTAAAGTTTTGGTAGGCTGTAGATGTCATTTTCTTGTTGAGTACTCTAAGAGCTAACACTCCTGTGAGATTTTGGATGGCCACATATAGGATGACAACTATAGATTGGAGGATGAGATGATCTTCTCTCGGGGAAAATGGAGCCTTATGTCAGACTCATGGTGGAGGATGGAGATATTGCTACATGTGCAATGTTCTTCCGTGACTGGGCACTTGAGATTTGATGAGACATACAAGCTCCTGTATGATAGGTTCGTATGGCAGAGGTTGAGGGAGGATCTCCTCAAATTTATACAGGAATATACGGCTTTTCACTATGATAATTCTGAGCTTATGGGACCATGTTTTTTTGAATCGACATGGGACAAAAATCCTATGCTTTTTTCTGCTTCTATGCATAGTGAGCACATCACCCATGTGTTAATCAGTGGAGAGATGAAAGTGACCCATGGTTATTTAGTAGGTTCACATTCAGCACAACAGGTGGACTATATGGATCTGATATTACCAATTGACTATCTATTGGAGTCTTGGGACTTTTCCTCCATTGGACACATCAAGATACAGTATAAGGAGCATAGCTCTCACACGAGTGTAGATCAGGTAGGATAGTTAGCACCATTTGTGCAGAAATAGGTTATTTCATAGACTGATACGGGGGATTCTACAAGATTCAGAGTGGAATTTCATACCCAAGAGTTGGTTGGAGAGGTCGTGAGTGATCCCATGATGACAGCCTTGCATTAGTAGGGATTGGACTAATTGGAAATTTTGGTGTGGGCACCAGTGGAGAGAAGGTTTGGGTATCATTATATTTCACGGTTTCGTGGTTACCTTAGATTACAAGGCTCCTTGGTGGATGACAGGGTGAGGTGGAGAAAATCACGGCGCGGTATTCAGCTGCTGCAACCAGACATGTTAATGCTTGGGGTCAAGAATTTCTCAGGAAGGGAGGACTGTAATGTCCCCTTTTCCTATGCCAAAGGCCTAAGGGTCAAGTGATTCCAAGCCATGGTCATACCCATGGGGCTGTGGATGCTAGGAGATTTTTGGGAAGGGGCCACATGGTGCTAATATTCAAGTTTGGCGTTTGGGGGTCACTTTGGACCTTGGAAACTTAAATAGTAAAAATTAACTTTAGTTACTTTTATTTTATTGACCCCTCCATGGAAGAAACGTGTCTAGGTCTATTGGGGCTCTTTTGCCTTGGAATGTATATAAGGAGTTGGGAGAGAAAGGAGAGGTACTTTTTGCATACATTTTATTGACCCCTTCAAGTGTAGCTATTGTTGTTTGCATCTACAACTCATGGAGTCAAATCCCATAAGGACCCTAGTTTTGATGGTGAGAGACATGTCCCTAGCTAGTAGGGCATTCTTCAATAGTGAGAGGTCTACCCTAGTATGTCATTTTGGAGCCACTTTTTGGGCTATGTTACAGAGATATTTTAGAAAGTATAGAGGAAGGGTTTTGAAGATTCTTGGCAGCATTTGGAGAGGATAATCAGTGGGCTTCCATATCAAAATCACAATAGTAGATCAGATCCACGACAGCCATTTGGGTAGAGTGTGGCCGCTTGTTGAAGGCATCTCATGAAGGATTTTTTTGGGTTTTGGGGACGTTTGGGGAAGATAATCAGAGGAGCTCTAGACCAAATTCATGGAAGCCTTTTAGGCTGGGCATGGTAGCACACTGAAGGTGCCTCCATCATTTTTCAACCCCTGTCCCAATCGTGGAAACTTACATCCTATACAAAGAGGGTTTTCTAGTTTTCTAGGTTCACTCTAATTTCCTGGCAGCATTGTACTCTATAATATTCCAATAACAGTTTCCCTTTTTCATTTATAATAATATCAAGCCCTCTTTGTATTTCCAAGTAAATTTGGGTGGTCATTTTGGGGAATATTAATTTTATTTAGTTTGTTGTTCTAACTGTAAAAATCTAGTATAATCATTACTTTATGTGGCTACACATTTTCAAGATTTTTGTGCATTTTTAAGTGGTATCCCATCGGGGATATTTAAGAAAGAGTAGTTGTCCTTCCCGAATGGTTTTCCTCCTTGGAGGTTTCCAGGATAAAATTATTGGTGTTGAAGTTTTTAATTCTTTCCTTCTCTGAAATTTCCTTTCTATAGCACTAGATAATCAATCACGAAGCTCTAATTTTTCAAGAAAATATGTCATTTTCCAAATTTTAAAGTAGAACAACATAGTTGTTTGATTCGTAGAGTTCCAAAGTAGAATTTTACGGATCACTTTAGTATCAGAGCTGATTATATATCCAAGACTATGGTATTCGAATATTTCTTGTGATTTTGTATGACAGTGACAAGGTCCAAATGTGAAGAATTTTTACCTTGTGAGACATATATTTATACAAAGAAGTGGAAATAGAGAGTTCGAGCTCAAATGGAAGAAGAGAAATTGGTCCACAGAGTCAAGATGTTAGAGACCATGATGGATAGATTGTATAGAAAACAAGAACTTTCAAATCTGTAAAATATGGATTTGGTTAAGAAAGATTGTATGGACTCAATGGTTTGAGCACTAGCTAAAAAATTCAGTATCAAAAAGAACCACGAAGAGGAAGAATGGTAAGAGTTTGAAGAGATGCCAATTGTAAGCGATAACATTAAATCTACACATACACCTTTTACAGTTGAAACAAAAGTGGAAATAAATAATTTTGAAGGACAAGTAGATGCATAATTAATAGATAAATGGATAAAATAGTTGGAAGTCTACTTTAGTGTGCATAATGTCACTGAGGAATAAAGGATAACCTTTGGATGTCTCAAATGGAAGGTCATGCTCTAGTTTTGTGGGAAACCCATCTAGCCACTTGTTAGAAGAAGAAACGTCCTATTATTAGTACTTGGAAAGGTTTTAAAGAATTGATTAGATATAACTTATATCCTATTGGCCATAAGACTAACATGATGATTAAGTGGTAGTACTTTAGATAGGGCAATAGTAAAAGCGTGCAAAACTACACTACGGAATTTCAGAGACAAGCCATGTTTCTTAATATGGACTTGGAGGATGAGGAAATTCTAACCAAGTATTTTGGAGGAATTAACACTCACCTTCGAAGGAAGGTAATATCCAAAAAGCCCAAAGATCTCAATGAAGCTTGTATACAAGTATACTACATTGATGATGAGAAGAAGCAAGGAGAAATAGAGTAAAAGGGAGACGATTCAATAGAACAGCAAGACAAAGAACAAGGGAAGACAAGTAGTAGAGGTAAATGGAAAGGTAAACATGCCACTATTGCTTTGCATACTTGTAAAGATCCTAAGAATTTCTGTAAGAATTGTGATGTAAATGGACATACTGACTCCACATGTTGGAAGTTGTATCTGGAATTGCACCTAAAGTACTGAACCAAGGATTCCAAGAAATCCATGGCCACTGTGAAGAAAAAAAGAGAGGTGGAGATTGAGGATGATTCAGATGTAGACGAGAGGCTGGGATGCATGGCCACTAACATTTACGAGGAAGAATAAGAAGAAGAAGCAAGTAAGCTATTTCAAATCATAATCTAAATCAAGAAGACTAAGGTAAATTCTTTAGTAGATTTTGGTTCTCAGTCAAATTTGATTTCTAATGCATTTTTAGGATAGCTTGGTCTAGAAACTTACGTGCATCCACATCCATACCCACTGGGATGGGTGAAGAAGGGTGTAGAAATACAAGTTATAAGAAAGTGCAAGTTTCAGTTTGGGATAAATACCCAATACACATATGTATTAGAGGCTGATATTATTCCACTTGATGCATTTGATGTTGTCTTTGGAAGTCCTTGCTTGTATGCTAGGGATGTTGTTTTCACAAGGAATGAGAACCTGTAAAGATGGGTCAAGGATGGATTCAGTTTTAACATCCAGGCACACCAGACCAAATCAAATAAGGCTATGTAAGTGTCGACCAAGCACCAAGACTTATTTAGGAAAATCATCAGCTTTGTTTTCTTTCATTAGAAGAAAAGAAAAATTGACTTGAGAGAACTGATATTCCTTACCAAAGGATGGAGAATTTGGATAGCACTTGTCAGTTTTTGTAGAAGAATCCACAACAGGAACTACTCATTCAATAAGCAAAAAGAACTTCTGCTATGCAGTCACTGTATCTACCTACGGATTCACTAGACCTAACTATGGGGTAGAAAGAAGAAGAGGAGATAGAAGGAATGGTGGTGACTAAGCAGTAATGTACTTGGAGAGGATTAGGCCAATCCATCTCAAGAGACAAAGAAAAGTAAGAAGAAATAAACCACAATAGTATGGGACCTTCGCCATACTTGAGCAGGTTGGAGAAGAAACCTTTAGGCAATACTTCATGAAGATGCATGTGATAGCAAGTTGCAAGAGATCGCAACCACTAATGCCATCTATGTATGATAAATAAGGAAAGATACAAAATTTACCTTCCAAATAGGATTCTATTCGAGGAAACTCAGAAGAGGACGTAGCACTAGAGAAATAAACTAGAGATCCATAGGAGTCTTGGCAGGTTGGACAAGAGAATACACCAAGGAAGACCTAGTGGTACTCGAATGAGCATGAGAGGAAGTTAATTCCTCTACCACTCCCCCACTAAGCTTTTTTTGGACCAAAATCCTCCTAAGTAGGGGAGGTATGATCCATAGGGATCCAGAAAAACACACCACTACATCAATTCCATCAACACCAAGAAGGAGAAATAAGAAAAATGAATAAAATGAGGCAACCGGAGGTTCTGGAAGGAACCACTACTTTTTGCAGAGTGGCGGTCAGAACCGCCAGCCTGCAAGGGTGGCAGTCCCAAAACCATTACCCAGTAGAGGCAGCGATCCTATCACTTTTTAATAGAAAATAAGAATGGAACACAAATGGATGTGAACTTTAAGCACCCAGCTATGTCTCTTCCATTTCCATTCCCTTCCACATCCTCCATTACATGGGAGGACATGAGAAGGCCTATAAATGCATGAAAGGAGCAAGAGAATGGGCATTTGAAGATTCAAAGAGATTGAGGAGTAGAGTTTAATGAGAGTAGTGAGTAAGATCTTCAGTGATGGAATGGAATTGTAGGAGCAAGCTATAGAAACAGAGCAAGCAAGTAATTGGAGAGAAGGTTACATTGTTGCTTCTTTTCATACTTATTGTAATCTTTAATTGTCTATATTAGACTAATAAAAGTGGGAAGAAAGAATAGTTTCCATTCTTGATTTGTTTTCCTCCTTGGAGGTTTCCAGGATAAAATTGTTGGTGTTTAAGTTCTGAATTCTTTCCTTCTCTGCAATTTCCTTTCTATATCACTAGAAAATCAGTCACGAAGCTCTATTTTTTCAAGAAAATATGTCATTTTCCAAAGTTGAAAGTAGAATAGTATAGTTGTGTGATTCATAGAGTTCCAAAGTAGAATTTTATGGATCATCAATTGGCACCAAGAAGGGTGTGAGGATTCATTCCATTCCCTTCGCTCCTATCCCCACTATCTACAAGACCATCATGGGTATTTTAGCTTCGCGGTGTATAGGGGATAAGGGTAGAGACAAGTTATCATACTCCGGGGACCCCATCATCACTTAGATTAAGGCACACAAACACATCTATTCTTGGGGAGTGGATATCCTAAAGACCTTATACCACAATTTTCACTAGGTGGTCTAATTACAGGGACAATGTCTTAGTCATCCCACACTCGTGATAAGTTAGGTATATGAGAGGATTATCCTATACCAGAGGGGAGTTAGGGTTTAAGATCAAAGGTCCATCAGGACCGCTAGATGGATAGGGATGTCAATTCTTAGAGGGCCACACTAGCTGGTGGTTTCATTGACTACAAAGGAACTTGTTGTTACCCATTACCAAGATATGGCATGAGTGTGGGGGCAGGATAGGACTATAGTGATAGCTTGTGCCACCACTAGTCAGTTAGTAGATAGATCCATGAGGTTGGAGACTCACCTATTGACCAAGTGCCTCAGTATTTTGGTCACCCATACATTTATATGCTTCCTCTTGTAGTAGTTGTTGATGCAAAATTACAACAACCCTAGAATGGCCTGAGTTTGAATGGGGCATCCAGTGTAACTTGCATAACATTGGACCATCTCTCAAGCTATGGAACTTGTGAACTTGATATGGTCCTCTGGAGAAGGTCGGATTCCTCTACCTAATCCTATTGCTGAACTACTCCTAATGTAGAAAAGACACCTAAATACACCTATCCTAGTAATTTCAAGGAGACAGGGAGAGAGAAAGTGCATAAAAAGGGAAATCCTACACTAACGAGGTGATAGCACCAGAAAAAGGGGTGAGACACTCTGTTGAGGTAGGATGAAACGGGGAAAAAGGGAATGATTTAGGTTAGAAAGAGGTGACCTAGATCCAAATACTAATCCACCATCAAAATTTCATGGGACACAACATCATAAACTTAAAACTAAAATAACATGCAAAAAATATAGCAATAATAATAGAGATTTAAGAAAACACAATAAAATTGAGCTAGGGTTTTAAAACACCATAAAACATAATTTTTATTGCTTCAAAGTATGCAGAGACCTTTATATTTGATGCACAAAGGAATAATTACATTTCTAGGTGAAAGAGAAGGCTCGCTACTCAAATGGAGTTGAGGGAAAATTTTGTAAGATTTTTCTTAGCTCCCAGAATGTCCCCTTTTTAAAAATGAGGGATTCGAGTTATTTTTATAGAATATTTTCACCCACCCTCATTAAAGAGGTATGGAAATCCATAAAAATTCACTTCCCAAGGGTACTTCTATCAGATGAAGACATGGACGCCATACCACATTAAATCTAGTTGTTGAGTTGTCTTCCACCCACCTACCCTCATCTGGCTTGGGACTCGTGAGCCACTCAACCATATGACCCATCCAACTTGATGACCTATCTAACCTCTAGGTGTCTAACCCTTGGTCGTCCAACCTTAACCTGATCAACCTGGTCGTACCCTCTAATGCTTAGTTGACCAACCTTAACCCGACCAACCTGGTCATACCGTCTAACCCTTTGCCAGCCAACCTTAACCCGACCAACTTGGTCATACTGTCCAACCCTTATAACCTCTCTAACCTGGTTGTACCATCTAACCCTTGGCCAACCAACCTTAACCCAAACAACCTAACCATATTGTCTAACCCTTGGCCGACCAACCTTAATCAGACCAATGTAGTCATACCGTCCAACCCTTATGACCCATCCAACTTGGTTGCACTTTCTAACCTGCATCCATCCAAACCTTGGCCCTCCAACTTACAGGTGTCTAACTTGCAACCATCCAGCTAGCAAGCATCCAACCCATGTCTATCCAACCTATAGTCATCCAACTAGTAGTTTTTTAGCCAGCAACCATCCAACCTGTAGCTATCTAACCCCGAGGCATCCAACCTCCAGGCGTCCAACCACTAGGTGTCTAACCATGAGTCATCCAACCTACAGGCATCCAACTATGATCCATCTAACATTGAGCCATCCAACCTGCCGACTAACCTTGACCTGACACAAATTTCCATACTGACTAACCAAGTTGACCCATCGAACCATGATATTCGCCACATTGAGCTGGCCAAATCAGCCAAGCCAAAACATGGCCTTCCTTTCTCTTCTAATGCGGTTGAACCTTGACGGTTGTCTTCATGTCCAAGAATTATGAATGGCTAAGTCCATTTATGATTTTTTATCTGTTGTCACCAAATTACTACACCCCCCGAATGGCCTGGGAATGAATCATGACATTCGGTGTGATTGGGACACATGGTATCACCTCTCAACATGTGGGACTTGAACTCAAGGTGAATTTCTGGAGAACTCCAGCTTCGTCCTCCTAAACTAAACACAACACTACTTCTAATGTAGGAAAAATGGCTAAATAGTCCTATGCTAACATTTCTTGGGATTAGGGAAAGAGATTTTGCAAGGAAATGAAACCTATAGTAGATTTGGTGATGCACCGAATTAAGGGATGTTTAACATCTAGAAGGGTTAATGTGGGAGGTATTCTTGCATCACCAACCATCTTCACCTATCACTATTAGAAAGGGTATAAAATACCACAAACCAAGGTGGACGTTCCTCTGTTAAACTCGAGTGTATGTAACAGTAGATTAAATCACATACAACACAATTAATTTATCAAAAGTAAACCACACATGCATATAACAACATCTATTTCTGTGAGTAGGGACAACAACGATATAAAAATTAATGCAGAAGGAAAACAAAGTCTTCATAACTAGCATAAAATATAGTAGTATTATTCCTTCACAGCATGAAATAGACCATTTGAAATAAAGGTAAGTTAATCACTATCACTAAGGAATTATAAATCCATAAAGTAAATGCTAATTAACATTCAAAATAATAAATTAGATTTTTTAACAGCAAGGTGAAACTCTGAATATAATCAAAAGGTTTCTTGGAATCTCATAATCACTCTTCCAAGCTTAAAGAGTACTCTTCTCAAAATAATCTCCCAAAAAAATAATATCTTAAACAATGGAAGCATTCCACTATTTATAAGTTCCTAGGTTGAGCCATTACAGTTGGGCCCTTAACTAACATTTAACTTAAAATAGAAATGTCATTAATATTAAGGGAACAGGATCCCATAAAAATAGAAAAATTGTTGAAAGGGTTTCACTCAGTCAACCCTGTAACTTTGACCAATCCTAGAGCTTGAACCTGTCCTTTCATGGCCACTCAGCTTTTGCCTGATTCATCTACATCTCCTTTACTTACAATTTTCTACTATCCTTCCTCCCATACAACCATTCAGTGTCTGTACTCAAATAAGTGCTTGATAACCCCCCTGAGTTTCTTCATCTCCATGCCCACATGCATAGTGATTCACTTCGTCTATTGTCTCGATCTCTTTTGTGATCCTGGCTGGAAACCTTCGAATTTTATTTGTAACTTTCTTTAGTCTCCCTATGAAACTTTGACATTAGACCAGTCGGTTAATGGAGTCACTATTGAAAGTATTGGTAACCTCATCGTCACACTTCACCAAATCTTTGAAATTTTCCTTAATCTAATCCTCAGGAAGAGAATCAATATTTTCATTAAAGAATTTACAATTGGCATTGTCAAACTCCTCTAAGATGTCATTCAGGGCATCTGTAATCTCCACTCGTTTCTCCTCCAATTTCTTAATAATATCTTGTAATACTTGACACCGAAATTCCAGGGCCTTTTGATATTCAAACAATTTAGAAGTATCATCAATCACCTCTTCCTGAAGAAGCAAATCAGAATCCTCTTCTCTAATATCACTTCATGTTGCCAAAGTTAAATTTAAATTATTATTATCCTCAGAAAAGGATTCGTCCATCTTGGAAATGGTGTTTTACGACTTGTAAATCATTATATATCTGAACTGCTTCCTTGATCAAAGGATTAGATTCCTGCAGAATTCTCTCCTTCCATCCACTCACTGATTTCCCTTTCTATCCTAGCTTCTGGAGCTCATAATAAGAAATATCATCAATTGTAGATTAAATTTTCATAACCGTAGTAGTTGAAACTTCAATGGATGGAGTGGGTTGGGTTAATTTACGCATCCGTGAAATGAGCTTCTCAACCTTGGCCTTGAGCTCATCCTTGACAGCCTTGTCTTTTTCATATTTCTCCAAAAGGACCCGAAGAGAAGTGTGTACATATTACTTGGCTCCTTCATGAGTAGCCTTCTCTAATGAGAATTTTGATATCTGGTAATCTGCTACTATGAATTTTTCTTTAGTCTTCCCCTCAACGGGGGTGGCCACCTCTATCACATGCTCTCCGGATGAATTAACCGTCAAAATTGATACAGTTATCGGTCTCTTGGCCTATCTCTTGGGAATAGACTCCAATATGCTAAGATCTATAACATCTCCCAGAGGAACCTTTTTCTTTTGCTTGGGAGTTTGTCTAAACAACTATTCTGGTATGGCTAGAGCTGAAAAAGATGGAGTGGCAGATCTAATACCTGAAACATCAATTAGAGAAAGATCACTAGAAATACCAGCTGATATTTGAGCAGAGGTAGCAATGATGGAAGGCATGGATGTAAGGACAACCATAGGAATTGACAGAGCAATGTTGGAGGTTATGATTGAGGAAAATAGAAGTGTTAAAGGAAGTGAAGAGAGAATGGGTGACCCAATATTTTCTCCAGCTGATAGAACTGGAAGTGACGAGAATACCTGGGCCATAAAAGGGGATGGGAAAGAAGAAATGATGGTGGAAGTGGAAAGAACTGATATTGGAAGTGATAATGGAGGAAGGAGAAGATGTGATGGATCCTCGATGACACTAGGAGAGTCACTGACTTCAACCACTTCTATCACAGGCACTATAGGTGATGTAATCTTGGGAGCAGCAGACTTGGAGAAAGATGAGCCACCAACAATGAATGAAATATTATTTGGAATTGTAGGATCCCTTTGAGTCGACCTCTTGCCCTTGGTGGGTATTGGTTGGTTTATTTATAGTATAGCCCCTATATTCATAGGCTTATTTTCCCCTTTGGGTGAGATTCCCAAGGTGATCAACCAACTGAAATTCCTCTTTAAAATGCTTCCCACCCTCTCCTTGGTATTGTTGCATTCTTCCACGTACCAGTCAATCCATGGCAGTGGCTGATTGGTAACATTATCGTTCTTGTATGATAAATCAAGGACCTCATCATTGTCTTGCATGTCCTTTCGCACATCAGCCAAACCAAGTTTCCAAACTTTTTCAAGAGTTAATCTTTCATAATCCCTTTGTTACACAATGTATTCATCCCAACAATGAATCCAGATATCTTCTAATTGGGGTACGTGAGCACTGGACCGACCTGTCTCCCCAAACATACCCCAATAATAAAAATTAGTCCACATATGAAAGGTCCGTATGGTTACCTCAGCCATTTTTGCATCAAAATATTTTTCCTTGTGAATATTTGGGCAAGAATACCTGCCAATCGAAACAGGGAAATGCATTCCCACTTTGTGTCGCTTGTTTTGGATTTGATGATAATCCAACAACTATTGAACTAATTCTAATAGAATCCATTTGTCAGTGGGACACCTCAGTAATTTTCTTGGGGCACCTATGAAACCCAGAATCCAGATGTAGGTGAATGTAGGAAACTGGAAGTAGATTTCTCCCCATTCTCACACTTCTTGGAAAGCCTCATCAGAAACCCTACGATTGTATAGTTCTTTATCAAAACGATATAGGATGACAATGAAGAAAGCATCATTGACTCTTTGGAAATGTCTGCTTCCCTCATCCAAAGTGAGTTAGGGATAAAACTCATATATTTGGGAGCTGCTGCGAACACCCCTGGTATTCAAACCCATAAAATCTCACATAACAACAGCTGTATATACCAGGAAAGATGTCATGTAGAAGGTATTTGTTTCCGACGCTCTACCCAATTGATAGCGAATGTTGCTACTAATATTATCCCCCATTAGATAAAATCATCATTCTTTCTTATAGTTTCTGTGTATAAAAACATCCATTCCTGGAATTCCTTTGTAGAAGGAAGACCTAAAACTCTGCTTAACAGCACAATAAGATCATTGAATTCATGAATAAAATCCGATCGATGCATAGTTTTGGGTATTTTGGTGAAATTCCTAGCTAGATAGGATTTCATCATAACCTTTGAGAATATTTCCTCTTTCTTATCCCAATTTCCTACTACTATTTCTGGTGAAATTGTGGCGTAATCTTGAATTGGGGGAAGTTTAAGCAGATCGTCGAAGAAATCTGGGTCCAAATGAATTACCACATTATCATTACTATCCCTAACTGACATTGAGTCTTCATCGAAGTGGGTTGTTGTAGCTAAGAAAAATTCTAGGCAATGCATAGATGTGGAAAAACTAGAAGAAAGTGAAATGCCACTTTCGTAGATGGCCTACATCCATGGTTTCTTGTTTGGAGCCTTTAATCTTTCCCAAAAATCGGGAAGATCAATTTTTCCTAGATCAATGTCTCCCCAATATTTCCTAAGTCAGAGGACAAGAAGGATTGGGGAGTAACCCCAAGAAAAGAATATTTCATCTTCTCTTTTCCCCTTGAAGTGGAAGAAGACATCAAACCCTGTGTTTTGGAAGCTGAAGTTGTATAAATTTCATAAACCTGAAAGGAAACCTCTAAAATTCTGAACGGGAAAAGTTCCGAAAGAAATCACTGAATCGAAATCCCTGAAAATTTTCTCTGAAAGAGTTTCCCAAACTGAAATCTCTTAAACCAAAAGTTTCAAAGGAAATCTCGACACCAATTTTTCTAAAAAGAAATTTTCCAAAAGAGTTTCCTAAAGCCGGAGGTTTTAAAAACCTGAAAGCAAAAAACCTCTGAAATTTTGAACTGAGAAAGTTCTGAAAGAAATTTCTAAAACTGATATCTCCAAAGGAAAATTCCTGAAAAAATTTCCCACTTAATGAACTTTTGATGGAATTCCCTAAAGGAATTCTTTGAATGAGTCTCCCCAAACAAGTCTGAGGAATTTGGAAAATGATGTTAAATCACAAAAGCTGGACCACGAGAGATGAAAAGAAGTATGAGAGGCCTAAGAGGATCCTTTAAACAACTTTGAATACCTGGAGAAAACTCAAAAAGTGAAACATGGTGAACCAAAGGAGTGACATCATAAAAACGTAGAGGGAAACCAAAAGGAAAACCAAAATGAGAAGGAAACAGAGGAAAAAGACCTAAAACCAAATGAATATAAACAAAAAGCCATACCTTGAAAAAGACGTCGCAAAGTACAAGAATGGAATGTCAGAGAAAATGTGTTAGGTAAACATTACACGTAAAAAATATGAGTTTAAATAGAAATCCTGATTTTAATGGTAAAAATCTGATTCATACGGAGGTAGGTGAAAATTAATTTCACACAGAATCTCTGAAGGTCTGAAACTCGAAATCCCGAAATTTCAAAATTTTGGGATTTCAGACTTCAGTGATTGGAAGGTAAAAAGACAAATCAGCGATGGAAAAATCCAAAACCTGAAAACCTGAAAGTCTGAAAATTCAGAATTTTAGACATTTGGACTTCGGAAAACTTCAAGTGAAAATCCTAAAAATGACTCAAAGAACTCCAAAAACCTGAAACCTAAAAACCTAAAATTTAGGTTTTTGGACATTTAGACTTCGGAAGTCTGAGAGGGATTTAAACAAAAAAGAGCCAAAAGTCCCGAAACCTGAAAGCCTGAAAGTCCAAAATTTTGGAATTTCGAAGTTTCAAACTTCGAAAAATTTCAAATGAAATTCTGAATCCGAGCTAAAAAATCCGAAAGAGGAAAAAAACTCTGAAGTCTGAAAATTGAAAATTTCAGATTCTCAGCCTTTGCAAAAAATTCATTGTGTGAGGATTTCTTTAAAAAAACATTGTTCTGACACATAGCTTTCTTCCTGGTGGGTTAAATGCTTAACATTATCCAAATTAACCTGGTGTGTAAATTTGGCGATCAAGACATAAAGAGCTCTCAAGGACATATGATCCTGACAGAGAAGGGCATGACAAGCTCCAACTAGAAGTGGCCCGTGGACGACGGAGATAAAGCCTAAACCAGAATTTTAAAAATTGATCCTTTTGAAACGGTCACCTAGACTATGACAAAAAAAAAATGTCACTTGATACAGTGCGTGGTAAAGTGTGTCAACATTGGTCAAGTCCTTTGAAGCTCCAATTTAGGATTTTTGATAAATGCCTGTCAGTGTAACTAGTAATGGTCCATTTTACCAAGGCAAGGGAATGGACGATTATAGAACGTTGTAACTGATCTAATGGGGCTGATTAGTGTCAGTCTAAAAACCACCCAAAACTGTTTAGTGTTGTACCACGAGAGCCATTGTTTCTTAAGAAGTAGTGTTTGTGCATTATTGAGCTTTTTTAACCATTGACCACAACACAGGTTATGTAGAAAACTAATTTTCATACATACCCCAAGTAGGGCATTCCACACTGTGCTAATGGAGAGAGGTCTTCGCTAGCGTGCCTAAGTGGCCTTACATATGGACAAGCTAGCCGGAGTGAAAAGCAATTGATCCGCAAGGGGAAATCTTGTAACTGGCATCGTCATTAGTAACTTACCTTTCTCAAAATAGATGGAAACTTCTTTATGATTGTGGCGGCTGAACGGGGGTGGGGTTAATCCAGAGGGTAAAAATGACAAGAGGTCGATCCTCAGCAACCCAGATAACTTCAAAGTAGCAAGGCTCTAAAACAATTGCAAAGCACCACCAATCAACCTAATTGAGCAGCATGCAAATGACTTGTTTTGGTTTCTCCACACAGCTGCAATGTAAACCAAGAATCGAACCCACGACCTAGGGTACCACCTAAAGCAGTGGACGTGCCCTTTACTTTGACAATTTAGCTCCAAAAATAGGGGGCTTCTTGTAAACATCTTATTGGGTGGATAGTGTGTAAGATGATCGTATCGGCATGGAGTTTTTATTACTTCCCATGGCAATATGCAACTCAAACACTCCACTAGACATCTCATAATGCTATTGCAAGGTCAAAACAGGCCACATGAAGTGTCTTTTGAAAGATTATGAGGTTCTACAACACATTATTCGGCTATGGAGTTCTTCCGTTGTTGCGGTTGAATGACTGACTTGCACTTATATAGAGAATTCCTCTAGCATAGAAATATTTCAAGGGCGGTTAATCGTTGATTCACTACTATATCCATCAATGTGTCAGTGTAGTATCCGGTGATTGCAATGATAGCCACTAAAAGGCTAGAGTCATGGATTCTTCAATTAAATCAGGTCCTTCAAATGAAAGCACCAAATATTCAATAGATGCTTACAATTTATCACAGTGTCTTCAACTCTAAATTGATCTCTTCTTACAACTCACAACCATTCACTTAGGATTTTTAGCTTATTGAAATTCAATATCTCTTCGAAAAGGTTAGATGCAGGAAATAGAAAAGAATGGTAAACATATGTAAAACATGGTCAAGGAAAGAGAAATCCATGGAATGGACAGTTTCGTGGGTAAGATAAATTACAGATCGGGGATCTTAAATCTTGACAGTTGTTTAAACATTGTTCTCACGTTTTACTAACTATGAAATACTTGCGGTTTTTTTGAAATCACCCTGAGGTCTTACCCTAGCATACGTAAACATGACCAAGAAAAGACTAGTCAATGGAATAATTTTTTTGTGGATAACCAAATCTGACAACCATGGTTTAAATTCGAAGAGTCGTTGATCACATTCTTCATTGTTTGGCTAGCAATAATGATACTCTCATTGACTGGTTTTTGAAATCAACGTCTCTCCTAACTTGTATTTATAAAACATGACCGAGGAAAGACAAATAAATGAAATAAAGTTTTGTGGGTAATCAATTACAATCATGAATTAAATTTGAAGACTGTTTACATGTTTTTTATTTCTCTTTCCATGAAATACTTACTTTTTGTTTCAATCGCCATCTCTATGACTTGCAAATGTAAAACATGGCCATCATTTTTATAAAATCTTATGTAAAGGTAATATTGTTACGCACACATGCACGCGCACACACACACACACACACTCACACATATAGATAGAGTTAAAACAATAAACTTTTCCTTTTCTTTTTAAATCAATATTACATTAAAAGTATTGTTTTAAACAATTTGGAGGGCAATACTAAAAAAATTACAATCATTGGAAATTGTTTGACGGTCATAGTGTCTTCGAAAAGGGCCTTCCCATGGACAAGGTGCCCTGCAACCAATCCTAAAAGATGTCATTTACACTGTAGCCCTTGACTAAACTATGCTAGCTTCCATCCTTTGAATCTTCTCCAGAAAATCAGTGTTATCCATTTGACTATTTTCATTATATGCATACCCTTGTTCCTTATAAGCTTCATAGCCAAACTAATTTTGGCATTGGTCATATGGGTAGGCATAATGGTTCCGAATTTTTTCATAATGCTGATCTATAGGAGTTGAGAAATAAATTGGAGGTGGACTACACTGTTTCTATTGAAAGTATGAATTCCAAGATGGGAATCAAGCCATGAATGCACAAATTTATGAATGGTAGAATATGAAAGATGTGAAAAGAAGAATGGGTGGAAATGGATGGAAGGACAGTTTGCAACTCAAAGATTGGGTTGGTGACTAGATGGAGTTTCTAGATGTGCTTTACATGTGCCTCCAAAGGCTTAATATCACCAAGAACACATCAAAATTATGAAATGAATTGGTAAGGTGATTCAAACTTATCCCACCGGGCATGCCAAAATTGTTGATGTAAAATTACAGCACCCGTGGAATGGCTCGAGTTTGAATGGGGCATTCGGTGTAACATGCATAACATTGGACCATCTCTCAAGTTGTGTGAATTGTGAAATTACGATGGTCCTCCAGAGAATTATGGCTCCCTCTAACTAATCCTAATGCTAAACTACTCCTAATGCATAAAATACGCCTAATTACACCTATCATAACAATGCCAAGGAGATAGGGAGAGAGAAAGTGCATGAAAAGGGAAATCCTACACTAACAAGCTGATAGCACTAGAAAAAGGGGCGATATACTTTGTTGACGGAGGATGAAATAGGGAAAATGGTGCTGAGGGAGGTTAGACAGATGTGACACAAACCCAGATCCTAATCCGCCATCAAAACTCCATGGAACACAACATCATAAACCTACAAGTGAAAGAACATGTACAAAATACAACAATAATAATGAAGATGTAATAAAATACAATAAATATGAGCTAGGGTTGAAGAACACCACAAAACATAATTTTAATTTCTTAAAATTATGCATGGACCATTACAGTTGATGCACAAAGGCATAATTATATTACTAGGCCCAAGAGAAGGCTCACAACTCAAATGGAGTCGATGGAAAATTTTGTAAGATTTTTCCCAGCTCATAGAATGTCCCCTTTAAAAATGAGGGGTTCAAGGTATTTTTATAGAAAATTTTCACCCACCCTCATTAAAGAGGAATGAGCACCCATACAAATTTACATCCTGAGGGCACTTCTTTAAGATGAAGACATGGGTGTCATACTACATTAAATCTAGTTGTTGAGCTTTCTTTCACCCACCTACCCTCATCTAGCTTGGGACTTGTGAGCCACCCAACCTGGTGACCCATTGAACCTCTAGGTGTCTAACCATGTGTCGTCAAAATTCCAGGTGTCCAACCCTTAGCCATCTAACCTTAACCCAACCAACCTAGCCGTATTGTATAAATATTAGCCAACCAACCTTAACCTGACCAACCTAGTCATACCGTCCAACCCTTGGCTGACTAACCTTAACCCGACATACTTGAACATATCATCTAACCCTTATAACCCATCTAACCCTTGGTCAACCAACCTTAACCCAGCCAACTTGGTTGTACCGTCTAACCCTTAGCCGACCAACCTTAACCTGACCAACCTGGTCATACCATCCAACCCTTATGACCCGTCTAACCTGGTTGTACCATCTAACCTGTAGTCATCCAACTTGTAGCCATTCAAACCCTAGCCCTCCAACCTATAACCGTCTAACCCCTGGTTGTTCAAATTGTAACCATCCAACTAGTAGTCATGTAACCAGGAGTCGTCACACCAACATCCATCAAACCCCCAGGTGTCTAATGTCTAGACATCCAACCTCCAGGCATCCAACCACCAGGTGTCTAACCATGAGCCATCCAATCTGTAGGTGTGCAAGCATGAGCTGTCCAACCTTGATTTGTCTAACTTTCCGACCAACCTTGACCTGACACACCTTTATGTACTGAATAACCAAGTTGATCCATCTAACCATGAGATTCATCACAACAAGCTGGCCAAATCGTTCAAGCCAAAACATGGCCTTCCTTTCTGTTATAATGGGGTTGAACCTTGATGTTCATCTGCACATCCAAGAATTATCAATGGCTAAGTCCATTTATGATGATTTATCCAATTTAACCTAGGGGGTAAATTTGGGATAACAATAGCTATATGCAAAAGTGTGAGGGAGACCTGAGAAGACCCTATGGGAGATCCTGGTTGGACTACAATGACTCCAGGGGTTTCTATAGTAGTTAGATGAGTTGTGCATGCTCGATGTTTAGTTTCTCATGCACCCTTACTCCAAATAAAGGCCACACCTTCTCATAGTAGGGAGGGGTTGATACTAATAGATATAGACTCTAATATTAAGGTAGAGACTGGTGATGAGTCAGGAGAGGAGTCAAGTGGGGATACTAGAGAGGATACCGATGAGGATTTAGGCGATGAGACTAATGAGTCAGTTCACATGGAGGAGGAGAGTGACCCATAGTGGCATGATACTCTGGAGAGATCCATTGCCAAGCGGGAGGAGGAGGATGTAGAGATGGAGACAATAGTTTCCGAGGAGCATCTTCCTTGTGAGGGAGGTGGAGATGAGGAGTATTTCATGGGAGAGCACGTTGTCTTAGTAGGTGGGGAGGTGCATTAGGTACCTACAGTAGTAGCACCTGTTGTACCAGTTGATCCTACATAGATTCCTGGAGACCCGAGTATGTGAACACTCTTTTCTTGACTTTGTTAGCTAGAAATGTTTGTCACTATGATTTGTATCTCTATTTTTGTTTTTTGTTTTTTGTGGTTTTCTAACTCACTATTTTTATTTGTTTTCCAATGACTACTGAGGGATGATGAGACCTTATTCTTCAGGTCTACATAGGTACCTTGTTTCTCCCTATGGGGAAGACCATAACACAATTGTTAGACAATGTGGGACATCCTTTGCAGGTTAGCCACCACACCAATGTTTTTACGCCTCTTTAGAAGGCGGCGGAGACCATCTTTGATATGAAGATGAGGGTTATAGGGTATGAGACAACTGAGAGAGAGAGAGAGAGGAGGTGGATCCATTCACATAGTGAAACCATGGCCAATGGTCATATTCATGGAAAATCACACCACTCAATGCACTCACAAGGTCATAGTCATAGCAGGAATCCTAGAGTCAAGAGTGCACCTTCTCAAGGATCCCAAAGGGATTGATATGCTACTGAGCCTTTATTGCTTCATTGTTGTTTTGTGAGGCACATATATGACATTTTTTGTATTTTCAGGCTCATTGAGATAAATTTGACCATGCCTAGTGAATTATGACATTATACAAAACTCAATTTATTATGATATATATACAGATAACCTTTTTTGGATCATCTATTCTTTGCATAAATTTGACTTATTTTGTGGTTTGCTTTGCATGTGTACTCTAGATGTTTAGAACTTTTGTTTTTATATGCTTTTTAGAATGTATGCAATAGATGAATTATGCTAACAGAATGACCTCCTTTTTTTATTTTGTTATGTTGATATATGATGATTATGCAAACACATTGTATTGTTGAGCTTTAGCTTTTCAAGTAATGTTTAGTACTTATTTTTTGTTTGTTGGCAATGTTGATGAATAATGATAAGATGATTAAATGAATTCACTCCACTCGTAACCCCACATAACTAGTAATATGTGAGGGCTTAACACCAAGATCCAGGAGGGACGCGAATTATATGGTTCTGATAGAGATGGAAATGGTGAGAGAAAGACAAGAATTTGACATAAACCCAATTAGGAACCTACAACTCAAGTCTGCATACAGTTTACTATACAACCTAGAATGTAATTTCTTGCAAATTTATCTAGACTTGGATCTGAACATGACCTCTTAATTAAAAAAATCTAGTTTTAAGGTTTTGACTTTTTTTGGAACATGCACATCTAATTCATTTTTCTTAGGATTTTTAAGATTTTCAAAACACATTTATTGAAAGAAAATTCTTTTAATTTATTAATTTATTTTCACAGACACCCTACACCTTGCCTTATGCTACTAGTAGGAACCAAGGGCTCATCACCAAGGAAAAGTCATAGGCAAGTAAGGGCACTTCCCTCCTTTCCAAACCTCACGTAACTTGTAAGAGGTGCAGGATCAACACCGAAGATTGGTTAGGAAAAGAAGTGTGTAAATGATAATTTTGATTTGATAAATAAATATATATATATATATATATTTTAATCCTTAATTTTTCCTTTTTGGAAGGAAATCTTGCCCCTAGCCTCAACCCCACACAACCAATAAGATGTGAGGGCTCAACACCGAAGTTTAAGATAGGTGAACAATCATTCTAGGTGAAAATGTTTAGAATTTTTTGTACCAAAGAGGTTTTTCTCGGGAAATATATGACATCACAAAGCTTCTAGAACTGACTATGCGAAAATACAACTATGCTAAAACAAAGCTATAGGAAAAACCAAGTATGCAAGCCTTGGTAGGATTAGTGTCAAAATTTTGTCTTATCTTGCTAAGATGATGAAGTGATGAGAATTGTTTATGATCATATTATGAATGTGTGAAGAGATATGATTTAAAGGATTTCCAATGTTTTGTAGAATTTTTTGAGAGTTACTTTTAAAATAAGTTCCTTGATTACAAATTTTACATAATGAGCTGACAGATGGTAATGCAATGAGAATGCAATAATATACATATGGAAATGTCAGTGGATCATACGTAGTATCTTTTAAGGTGAAGAGATTTGACGTATTCACCAAATTCCTCACCTTCTAGTTTACACAGATGATATGCCCCATTCTTATAGTCCTCTATGAATCGAAATGGGCCCAACCACTTGGGCTTGAACTTCCTTCCCTCATTGGTATTTTTGTATATTCGGTTGTCGAGTCTTAAATGTTGATGAAACAGATAAGGGTAAAGGGCTAAGAGGAATACCTGTTGAAATGTTGGTTGTAGGTTGTTGCGTGCGTATGACTTCTAGATCCACAGCTGATCGTGAGAGATTCCTTTTTTCTTGGAGGAACTACCTGAAATGGAAAACAAGACCACCAAATGAAAGTTAAACAATATATGCAGTGGACTGCCTAGCGTGTGCTAGATCCAGGAAGTGTGATACTTCCTAGATGGCTATCAATCCACTATTTAAAACAACTTAATGCTAATAATAAAGGAAATCCTACTGTAGTTAAAATGATTTAGGTATCTCATTCATCTACAATAAGCAAATTCATTCACAACAGGCTAAGCTATGACTGAATCTGAAGGTCAAGGTCTTGGTCAGGGTACTGTTACTAGTCAGGGTGAGATTCTGGGTGGTTTTAGGTATTTGGTGGAGGTTTTAAACATTGTTCTTGGTTTCTGGTCAAAAACACAGAGACTGACGTCAGTTTGGTATGACCGTGTCAGTTTAGGTTAACCGGCAATAGTTGTGGGTAACCGGCGATCGGTATGGTCGGGGTACAGGAAACTCAATAAAAACTTGGCAAGGTGATAGATCTGAGGCTAGATGAAAATGGGAAGGGAAATGGAAAGGTTCGTGTGGGTCTTAGGTATGTACATGGAATGATGAAAGTCAGATATGGGAAGTTCAAGGGTGTGGGTAAAGGGATGGTCAAGTTTTCATGGAGGTAAAATGGTGGGGAATGGGAATGGGAGTAGAAACTAATAACAGAAGTAAAAGGATCTACTAAATGATAATGAACCGGTATTGGTTAACAAAACTTACTGTTTGTATGAGCTTGATGTCTAGTTGGAAATGGTGGGTGATCAAATGGAAGGAACTCGGTGTGGTGTTGGCACTTCAACAGATGCTCCCATGAAGGAAAATGGCTCTGTGGTTGCTTCACTTGTTGGCTATGGATGTTCTGATGTGTGTACAGATGTTGGTTCTACTTGCATGTAGCGCTGGTTTCGTCACTTGTTCTCAGAAGATGTCTAAACCTCTCAGAAAATGTGTCAACCCCAAATTAAGGTTGTTTTGGGGGTTAAATGGTAACCGATGGAAGTTCTAGCTTAACCGGTGGTAAGGGTAACCGGCATCGGTTAGGGTGAGATTTTCTAGGTTTACTAAACTAGGCAGATCCCCTTGATTTTCTGGGATCTCATTCATTTTTACTCTTTAGATTAGAATGGAAGCTTCCTTCTCAACATGCAGGAATGTGGTTAGAGGGAATGTAGGCATTTATTTTTAGGGTTTGGGTACGTCTTAGTTAGTTATGGGAACTTACTAAGATTAGGTCTTAGGGTGAGGTGGCTAGATGGGGTGGATATGTGGGCATTATCCCAATTAGGATATTTAAATAATAAATATTGCGAGGATAATGAATTAATTTAAATTAAATTAATTAAATTAATATTAGAGTGGGATGAAAGGGGCCATGGCTAGGTGGATGTGTTCAAGGTGTTTATTTGATGAGGGACCAAGGGGAGTGTGACCTAATTTTAGTGTCTACATTTTGCCCCTTTTTGTTGCGTAGCTTGTATTGGTAAGCGACGCTGACAAAAATAAGATGTGGTTGCCCCATGTGTGGGTGAAGGTGATCCCCCTCAAACTAGGAACTGATGAGGTAGAAGGTGGAATCGGTGAGTGGTTTGATAAAAGGTGAATGTGATGAAGAAGAAGTGGGGTAGCGGGTAAAAAGGGAAAAAGGTCCACTCGGGTAATCTAGGTAATGGGTCAGGGTCAAAGGTAGTAACAATTCAAACACACACACACGTATAAACTGCAGCACGGTACCAAGTTGAAGAGCAGGAAAACTCTACATTGTCTAAGGTCGATAGGTTTATCCAAACAAGGTTGAGGTGATTCTGGTATCTAAGGTATAGGATATGGTCAGGAAACACGACGTAGGTCAGGTGTAGGAACATTTAGGTATGTTCCAGTACACCAAAGGTTGGGTTAGGATAAATGGTCATGGCAAGAGGCAAGGTAAGGTCAGGATGGAAATCAACAAAGGTAACAGTTCCACAAGGTATAGCGAACACATGGGATCAAAGGTCGCTAACGATGTTCCAGGTCCAAGTATCTAGGTCACAACATGGATAGGGCTGAGGTATGGGTAAAATAATTAGTCCCCAAATGAGGACGAGGGGAGGGGTAAATGATAAGGTCAAGAGGATACAGTGAAGTGTCCAAGTGAGGTGTGGGTGAGGTAAAAAAATGATTCAGGTCAAAAATTGGGGGTAGGGGGTAGAAAAAGACTAAGTAGTAAACCGATGATGGTTAAAATGAACCGATGCCATTCAAGATGGACCGACCATGGTAAGCTAGGGCATAGGACCGATGTCGGTTATGGTAAACACGGTATAGTGCACATGACAAATTAAGGTCAGGGGTTGTTATAAAAAGAGAAAAATTACTGCATTTTTTCAAATCATTTGTCTTTTAGTGAATTGGGAAAACGACAAGAGAGAGAGAGAGAAAAGAGGAAAAAAGTGAAAGAGTGAGGCTGAGGACTAAGTTACTGAGCCACATGGCTAGTGAGAGTTGGTTGATAGGTGGATCCATGAGCTAGGTGGATCGATTTGATTGGATTGAGTGATTGGAGAGTGAGCGGTCATTTGGTGATGGCAGAGGAAGGAGAGGGATCGGGGGGACCACCAGTATAGCGGCCAGAGGTGCCACCACATAGACGGCAACGTAATGAGGTGGGATTCAATCCCACTTGGGTTTTATTTGTCAGATTGAATTAAAGGTTAGGTGGGTAAAAATGGTTTTTTTTTTTTGGGGGGCGGAAATAAATTTTGAATTATGGGAGGGAAATCTAGTAAAATAGGAGTGGGGAGGGAGGGGATTAGGTGAAGAAGGGGTAGGGAAGGGTGTATGAGGGATTTGGGTAGGATTGGGTGGGTAGAAGGGAGGAAAAGGGAATTAAAAGGAAAAATGGGGGTTTGGGCATTGCGGGTTTTTGACGTGACAGTGACCGGCATTGGTTGGAGGGTAGCCAACATCGGTGTTAGTGTGCCGGTATCAATCACGAAGCAGGTGACTGATGTTGGTTGAAGTGGGAGCAGGGTCAGTTAGGGGTAACCAGGACTGGTTGGAATTGGGGGGAAAAGGTGCCAAAAGGTGTCTGAGGTTGGGTGGGTGAGGTAGGTAGGGGTGAGAAAAGTGGTTTGGTGAAAATCATAACATAGGTAAGGGGTAAAAATAGGTAAGGGTGGAGTTGTTAGGGAAAAAAACTATAGATGTGTAGGAAAATAGGTAAGGTCGGGAGTGGGTCAAAAATGGAAGTAGTGAGGGGTCAAAATAGGTAAGGTGATATTGGGTTGGGTAGGTGTAGTTAGGTAAGTCCAGGGTTAGGGTTGGGTTGGGGTCAGTTAGGTGAGGGTTGGTTTGGGTAAGTGGAGAGGTAGGCCAGGGGATAAACGGGTAGTAGTGAAGTAAAAGAGGTAGGGTAATGGGTATGGGTATGGGTGAATGTAGATATGGTCTTGTTTTAATAATGTGATTGATTTGTTGGATGCAGGTGAGAGATCAGCTTAGGATGCAAGATAGGGTGCCACCCCTACTTGTGATAGTTCATGGTGTAGTGACACCTGAGGAGTTGCGGCATGTGGAGGAGGTGCACCTGAGTGGGTTCTGACGCTACCATCATGTAGTCTGGAAGCCGAGTCTGATGGTCATGCTCATCGATATATGGGATGCCGCGACCAACACGTTCTACCTACTGATGGGTGAGATGGCAGTCACCCTAGAGGACATGTTTAGGATCCTGCGATTACCCATATTAGGGACATAGGTATATTTTATCTCCTCAGAGGCATCTAAGGATTTGATGATGATGGTGTTTGGGGATGGGATGGTGGAGCTGACATTCCATAGTGCCAGCCTTAGCTATGGAGAGATGTACCTAGCCCATCCAGAGGAGATGAGGCTAGTAGTATTACTGATGGAGGCAGTCTACTACTTTGCACTACTGGATGCAGAGGGTGGGATATTCCCGCGATCTCTGATGGGAGTATTACATGACATGATCATGGAGAAGACCTGATTTTCCTAGGCACCAGCATTCCTAGTGTAGTTATATAGAGAGTTGTGGGCTTATGGGAGGCTCCACAGGTTTATCCTATGTTGTACCTTTTCACTTCATTGTTGGGCCTATGAGCACATTGTCTATGTGCATCCAGTGGGTATGCCCCAAGTAGATGCTTTTGAGCCACACTTTTTATGAGGTGGGGTACAGGCGATGGGTGCCTATTATTAGAGAGTGGTGATCAGACATGGCTACACATGATGTAGCATATTAACGGTAGCTATTGGAGGGATTTTCCAGGTAGATATTATATGGAGACCGTATGTGGGTTATCCCTCATACAGACAGATGGCTGAGGAGCTAGCTGGCCTTTAACTACTCAGATGGATAGAGGGGCACTGTGTAAGAGAGCACGAGATGATCCCCATTGACAAGGTCAGATGGTAGTTTGGGCTACGATAGGATATACCTCCACCCTTCCCATAGCACATGAGAGATGACATGGAGATGCCATTGCCTCTACCACAACCAAGAGTTCATATAGGGTAGGAGGAGTAGGTGATAGACTGGTGGATTGATGATGCCAGAGTGACAGAAAGATATAGATAGTGGTGGGTGGCTCATTTATGAGCAGTACCACCTAGACTAGGGAAGCCAGATTTAGCCACTATCACGGTGCAGAGAGACACCCTACACGGGCAGGTGGCGACCCTGATTACCTAGTTGGGGATGGTGCAGGGGCAGTTAGCCAGTTCTAGAGGTGGAGGTGGCCAAGTTGCATGCACAGGTGGCCAGTCTTTAGGCCTAGATGGCCTAGGGTGGAGATGGAGATGGTGATGATGGCCAGGTGGCCGTCTTACAGACACAAGTTACATGGTTACAAGGGCAGTTGGCCACTACACAGACGTAGATTTTGGCATTATAGGCACAGGTACAGGGCTAGGGTGTGAGGCCGATGGCACCTCCATAGGCACCAGGATAGGGTCCTAGTTCACAGGTAGGGGTGGGAAAGGGTCCTAAAGGATGGTACAGGGGCCAAGGCCTATGGGGCCACCATAGACCGTACCCCTATCTAGGTTACAGGATGCCTTAGGTGAGGCTAGATACTATCAGATCAGTTGATAGTGGTCGGGATAGATTTTCTATCCTATGGAGAGTACAGGGCACAACAAGCCTCTAGTGAGAGGACGAGATCCCATACTCATAGCGTGGAGAGCACAGGGGGCCATCAAGCCCTGAGACATGATCAGGGTGAGGCCACCAGCTCACATAGGCTAGCTCCAAGTGATGTACCAGTAGGGGGCCGACCACGACCTATGGCGGGTGGTGAGATGATACTAGGCCATCAAATAGGAACTGAGGAGGAGACCGGAGAGACTGACATGGAGGATGTCTGATAGGATGAGGCTTAATGCCCATCCCTGTATTTTGATGTATTTTTGTCAATTTTTGATATATATTGGCATACGTGCCAAAGACGGTGAGGATGTACGAGATTTTTGTATATTTTTGAGCATATACCATCCTACTTGTCGAAGATGGTGAGGTTATATATGAGAGTTTTGAGAGACTGGATTATATACACTGGCCTGTGTGCCGCAAAGATATTTGATAGTGATATATATGGATACACATGTTGGGATATTTTATTTATAGAGATGATTATGATTATGGTCATTATGTGCTTGTGTTGATACAATTTTATTATTATGCATAGATGGATTTAGGATAGGTGTTTTAGGCATGGATCAGTTAGGTTGTAGGCATGGAGTCAAGTTTTTGTCTAGGAATGGATTGAGTTGGGTTTTAGGCATGTTTGAGTTAGGTTTTAGGCATGGATTGAGTCAGGTGTGGTTGAGTCAGGTTTTGGTCTAGGCATGGATTGAGTCAGGTTTTAGGCATGGATTGAGTTAGGTTTTAGGCATGGTTGAGTTAGGTTGTGGTCTAGGCATGGATTGAGTTAGGTTTTAGGCATGGTGGAGTTAGGTCATAGGCATGGTGGAGTTTAAATTGGTTGAGGTTGTAATTCATTAATTTATGTAATGAATGATGATATGGGTCATGTTTAAGATGTTTTATAATACATTCATGATTATGGTAAAGAAATGGTAGTCATAACAAATGTATGTTTTGATGATGATAAAAATGTGAAGCAATTTGTCATTTGTTTGGTTTAATTTCCAAGTCTTGATATAAAAAGGAAACAAAGTAGGGTAGAATGTGGTTTAAGAAACTAAAAGATGAATTGGTTAGGGTAGATAGTGGCTGAGCTAACCTCTAAGGGCCCCATGCCCTCGGAGTGCTTGCCTACATAGTCCCGGAAAAAAGGGACCTCAGGCCAAAGTAGTTCTCCCATAAGATAGGGAAGAATATGAGGAGGTATGAGAATGAGTTGGTAGGTTTTAGGCATGATTTGAGTTTAGGTTTGTTAGGTATGGGTGAGTTGTGGGAAAATTGGTATAGGTGATTTCGATTATGGTAGAAGAATAAGATTACCCAAAGGTAAGTGTCAAGGACCAAGTCCTGTATAAGGTAATCAATATGTAATAAGGAAGGTTAAAAGATAAGAGGAGGAAAGAAATTTGCCTGATTGGTTAGGATCATAACGAGTAGGTCATACCTTGGAGGAGCTGATGAACATAAGACCCTAAAGACATTGCATGATTGATTGTTCTTAAGGTGAAAAGTAGTCCCATGATCACCAAATTTCATGGTTCCAAGAGGTCCCTTGAGGCGGTAGGAAATGAAAATGTGAATGGTGAGAGGGTGAAAATTTGTAGGTTACATGGTAGTAGGTATCATGCCCTTTGGCAAGAGATCCAAGGTCACAATGGGCAAGTCCATGACGAATTTTTTTTTATTTGACTTGGATTTAAGATAGACTGATCGATGCGGGAAGTCTATATGGGATGAGGAAATTAACTCCTTGAGGTCTTTGTGAAGATGATCGATGCGGGAAGCTTCATATTCTCATATTTTTTTTTTCAAGAGGTTTACATAGCTTTCCTTCGAGGGAGTAGTCTATTTATAACAGCGATCGTAGAGAGAAAGATGTCCTTTTGAGGGAGTCATCTTTTTATTAGAAGTTTGACTCAAGGATTTGGATCCCATGTGAGGGATTTTAAGTCATGGACAAGACTAAGGTGAAGAATAGGATTCTTGTTTAGAAATCATGGTGAAATAACCATGGGATCTCATCTAAATGTAGATGAAAAGTATCCATGAGAATCATGTTATGTGCAGCAATGTGGTACATATATTCAAGAGAAGATAAAAAGTGACGGGTACACACATGATTCTTGTTTAATCATTGGTGATGATGTAGGAAGTGGATAACGCTCAAGGGACGAGCATGGAAAGAGGTAAAAAGTGAGGTAGGACTAAAATTCAATAGTAGAATGGTCTAAGATGTAAGGCATTAAGGGGCTCGAGTTCAATTTTACCATCGAGTGAAGATAAATGATAAGCACCTGATCCATAAGCATGAGTCACGATGTATGGTCTAATCCAATTAGGAGTAAATTTAACCCATTTACTTTTTTCTACTTTGGTTACATGTTGATTTTCTTTCAGGAAAAGGTCACCAGCTTAAAAGGTTCGTTCATGGACATGTTTTTCATAGGCACGTTTGATATGTTTTTGGTAAACTTGAAGGTGGTCAAGAGCATTAAGATAACGTTTTTCTAATAACTCAACTTTTCCTAAATGGTCCTGACAAAATTCGTCATCATTGAGCATGTCATGGAGAGAAATGTAGAGTGATGGAATCTAGACTTTGAGAGGTAGAACAGCGTCTATACCGTAGACCAGAGAAAAATTTGTGGTGGTAGTGGAAGTGCAAATACTAGTGCGGTATGCCCACAGGGTGAAAGTAATGTGGGTATGCCAGTCCTTCCCAGTATCGTTAACCACTTTCATGATAATTTTGTTTAAGGGTTTTTTAGTGGATTTGGCTTGGCCGTTGGTTTGTGGGTAATAAGGTGATGAGAAACTTAGCTGAATGCGCCAAGGCGTCGCAAAGTTTTTTGCAGGTTTTATTTTTGAATTTCTTACCATTATCAGTGATGAGGAGATGTGGGACACCAAAGTGACAGATGATATGATTATTGATGAACTCATATATTTTTTAGGATTTCATGGAAATGAGAGGTATGGCTTCAAACCCATTTTTTGTAGTATTTGGTAGCAGTGATGATCCATTGATTTTACTGGGAAGAATGGGGATTGATTTCTTTGACAAGATCTAAACCCCATTGAGAGAAGGGCCAAAAGTCATGAGTGACCTGTAAGGCATGACTGGGTGGATGATGAAGGTTGGCATGTTGTTGGCATTTTACACAACACTCAACATAGTTGCAATACTCATGGTTAAGGGTTCATCCAGTAATATCCTAACTGAAGAATACACTTAGCAACAATGAGGCCACTAAAGTGACCTCCACATATGCCATCATGAACTTTCTTGATGGTATAAGGAATTTCATAACTCGTGAGGCATCGTAAGAGAATACCATCAAAGCTGCTCTTATAGAGGAGGCCACCCATGATGACATAATGAGAGACCTTTTTAAGAAAAGGCACGTTGTCCATTACGAGTGAGGCTAAGAGGTAAGATGGAGAGAGAAAGATAGTTGGAGTATTATTTATACCAAAGGTCACTTGGGTCTGGGGTGAAAGTTCTGATAGAGTAAACTTCAAGAGGTAAATATGAGGGTGATTGGAGTCTTTGTACAATGAAAAATATTTTAGAGCCAGTGGGCGAAGAGGGTATTTGAGAGGCCAAGCAGGCCATGGTATCTGTAAATTTGTTGGTTGAACGGGGGATGGTTTGAAGGTCATAACGGTCAAAGGTAGTCAAAAGTATGTCCACATGATGTTTATACTTTTGAAGTGTCTCATTACAACATTGGTATATACCATTGACTTGGTTTATGACCAATTGAGAATCACCAAAGATGTTGATGGATTTGACATCCAAGGCATAGGCAGCTTGGAGACCTAATACGAGCACTTCGTATTCGGCAATATTGTTTGTACAGTAAAAATCGAGTTTGAAAGACAAAGGAATGGGTTCACCATCAAGTAGAATGAGGATAACACCAGCCCCAGCCCCATGCTAACACTTAGAGCCATCAAAGAAGAGTGTCATTTAGTAAGCAGGTTTGTCTAGGGAAAGGGTGACAATTGACTCATCTGGGAAGTCAAAATTAGAGGGTTGATTCCTAGAAATAGGTGTGTCAACCAATTGGTCAGTGATATCTTGTCCCTTGATGGAATTTTTATGGATGAATTCGAGGTCGAGGTCGTCTAGAAGCATAAGCCAATGTGTGGCATGTTGATTTTGGTAAGGTTTGGCATACATGAAGTGTAAGGGATTGGTGTTGGTCAGAACATAGGTTTTTTGGTTGAGTAAGTAATGACAGTGTTTTATGGCAACAAAAACTAAGGCTAAGCAAAGTTTTTTGGGATGGGTGTATCGATTTTTGTAGTCCTAAAATAATACATCTTATGTAATAAACCACCTTCTCCCTATGTTTTTCATCGCGATGAGCGAGCATGGCTCCCAAGGAGTGATCGGTAGCTGAGATGTATAGGTAGAAGGTTTGATCATCTTTTGGTTGAATGAGTATGGGTGGTTGAAGAAGGTATGGTTTTAAGGCCCTAAAATCTCTATGGTAGTCATCATCCCATTTAAAGGAGACATCCTTTTTGAGAAGGTGATGAAATGGTTGACACCGATTAGACAATTGTGAAATGAAATGGTGAATAGACTATAACTTACCTTACAGGCTATGGAGTTGTCTAATATTAGTGGGTGGAGGCATCTCAAGAATTGCCTTGAATTTAGCAAGGTCAACTTCTATACCACGTAGGGAAATGATAAATCCTAGGAGCTTTCCTGAGAGATCCGTGAAGACACATTTCCTGGGCTGAAGGCAAGCACAATATTTAATGAGACCGTTAAAGATGGTAGGACGGTGAGATGCTCAGAGCAGCATTTGGATTTGGTAAGGAGTTTTTCCACATAATCTTCCAATATATGATGCATGATGTCATGGAAGATGTAAGTCATAGCCTACTGATATGTGGCACCAACATTTTAAAGGCCAAAAGGCATGACTCGATAGCAGAAAGTCCCCCAAGGGGTGATGAATGTGGTTTTATGTTGATCCTCTGGGGCAAGTAAGATTTGGTTATAACCAGAGAATCCATCCATGATTGATAGCATCTCATGCCCAGTGGTAAGGTTAATCAGCTTGTCAATACCAGGTAGCGGAAATTCATCTTTTGGAAAAGCTAGATTGAGGTCATGGAAATCCATGAAAATGTAGAGTCCCCCTGTCACCTTAGTGATAGGGACAATGTTAGAAATCCAACGTGGATAATCAATGGGTAATATGAAGGAAACAGAAAGAAGGCATTGAAGCTCTTATTTGACTAGGAAAGCAATGTGAGGGTGTATTTTGCTTAGCTTTTATTTGATGGGTTTAGCATGGGAATGGTTACGATATTGTGGAACACTACGGTGGGGTCAATACCAGGCATGTCTGTGTAATACCAAGTGAAACCATGGTTATGGTTTTTGAGAAAAGAAGTGATTGATTCCTCTTCAGTAGCATCCAAAGATTGACTGATCTTTAGAATGTGAGGGTCGTCCTGAGTATGAATGTTGATTTTGATAGTTGATTCATTCAACATGGTTTGGGTCTCAGATGGTAGTAACTGATGAATATATGAGTCTTCTGCACCTAGGTAGGTGAGTATAGATTCATCATCCTGGCATTGAATGATGTTAATCAAGGTTGTATCATCATCACTCATTTCAGGGTATAGGAAGGGAAGAGAAGAGGGAGCCTCGCCCTCACGTTGATAAGTCAAATGCCCCAAGGAAATGGTGTTTATGAATTTTTTTTTAGGAGGAATGGATTATGGATCCATCAACTCCGTTGGTGAAGGTGGTGATGGTGGTAAAGAAGGTGGAGAAGGGTTGATGTCCTCAATGAATTCAATGTGGGCCTTCTTGGTAGGTAGGTCAGCAAAGCTGATACCACTACGGTTGTTATGCTTGCGCGTAGTACATAGAATAATAGTATGGTAGTCTTGCTCTTAAAATCCATAAAAAACCCTTCCACACACATCGGTGTAGGAAGGTGTGGGTGAAAGGGCGATTGGTGAGTGACTAGAGGTTGGCATAAAATGGGCTGGTTTATGACGGTGATTTAGGTGTAAGTTATAGTATCAAGTCCCCCATAGGTGAGATTGGTATGAAGGTGGGGAGGACCATAAAGGAGGTTCTCTCCTATACAGTGATCATAGTGAGGGTGCTGGTGAAGACTTCCATACTCTTGCGGAGTAAGGAATGTGTTGACACTATATAAGCGATAATCCTCCAGAGTGATGCGTTGAAAAATTCCCTCCAAGGGATTGGTGGTTGGAATGTAGGTAGCTAGAATAGAGGATGTGTTAGAGGTTGAATCAGAGATGGAGCTAACGAATTGGGAGGCCTATGGTTCAGTTGTGGAGGTTGTGACAGTGGTAGGAATGGAGGATGTAAGTGTGGTTAAGGTAGCAGCTGCACTAGGGAGGGGAGGTTTAAGTGACATGGCATTGGTTGTGGAGGTAGATGATTTGATGGGTATGAGAACGTCATTGAGTTAGTAACACATGTTACAAGTTTTGAAAGGTGATGGGTCAGCTGGAATGGTATAGGTGTGTCCTTCATGCTCAAATTTCACACAATGATGCAAAGTGGAAGGGACACAACCCATGACATGAATCCATGGTCTACTAAGTAATAGGTTATATTTAAATTCCCCCTCCAAGACATAAAATAACACTGGAATAATATGGGGGCCAACGTGAATGTGGAGGATGATGGTGCCAAGTGTAGAGGTGATAGCGTCATTGAATGAATGCAACCTGATGGAATGTTTATGCATGAAATTGTCAAGTATGCACATTTGAGTGAATGCATGGGAGGAAATGATATTAATGCTAGCCCCATCGATCATAACACTACATACACGTATATCATCGATGTGGATAGAGATGAAGAGAGTTGGGTCTGGGTCATCAGTTTCATGTGGTGCGATCTCTTCCTTTGAGAATCTAAGGGAGGCTAATTGGTGAGTAGGTGGAGGCATGGATAAAGGTGGTAATTTGGTGAGAAAGGCTACATGATGGGGTGTGATAATGGAGGCTACGGGTGTAGGGTCATTGGGTAAAACCTCAAAAGATTATAGGACCTCCATGAGATCTTGACAATGGGATTCTGAGGGTTGGATGAGGTCATATAAGGAAATTTTGATGGGGGATTTGTGCAGTTATTTTAGCATTGTGCGATGCGTGACCCATCAGAAATAGGATATGCAGGACCTTGGATGGTGACTTTTGGTATGGGTGCGGATGGTATGTTGGGTATATGGTTGGTTAATGGGTCAGTTTCTTTTTCATTGCCCTTGTCTTTCTAAGCACGGGTAGCAACGTGGATCACGATGATCTGAGGTGGGGACGTAGGAGAGGTAGGTGAACCATGAAAGGTATAGCAACATGAAGGGAAAAATCCCAATGGCGGGAAGGAACCTTGTGAGATGAGCTGGGTACATTGACATTTGGGTGGAGGTTTGGTGAGGTCGTTGATGCAAACCATGTTAATTTAAAACCTTGGGGGTGGCTCTAGGAGTTGTGGAGGTCTCGGTCATTGAGTGGGATCTGAAGGAAAAAAATATGGTGAATAGGTGAAGGTGAAATGGGGTCCTCATCAAGAAGATCGCCATCATCAAAATTTTATTTTGGAGGACACAATTGGATAAGAGCGGTTTTTAAAGCCTTAATTTTCTCTACATCGTGTCCTGGTACACGATGGTAGGCAAACATTTTGGTTTCATCAAACCCTTTTGGTTTGGGTTTGAGTGGGTCATAAGGTCTAAGAGGTGGTAATGTGATGACAAAAGTTTCGAGGATATTGGTTAAAATTTTGGCGTAGGATCCTGCTAGTGGATCACAATTAGTTGTAGGCATGGTTGATTGTAGAGGAACCATCCTTGCATGAGGTAAAGTGGATCGAGCCTTAGTTTTAGGTGCTGGTGTGATCTTGGGTGTTGGTTGTGTTTTTTTAGGTAGGGGTATGGTAGACGAACTGGCAAGAGAGTGTGTGGTTGTTTTGACTACCTTATTGGATGGTAGTGGATTTTTGTCCTTAGGTTGTACCTTCATGGGTAAAGGTGATATGGGCTCATGAGATCAAGAGGGAAAGGTGGATGTTGGAAGAGAGCGTGTTACCCACTATGATAACGGAGGTGCTGTGAAGGTAGATGACGTAGGTTGTGCCAGAGGTGTGAGGAAAAGAGACTGAAGTGTATTAGGTAGTGAAGGAGTGATTGATGGTATTAGAGGTATGGGTGGTAAAGATGTTGGAGATGTGGGTAGAAGTCTTGGTAGGTACTTGGGTATGTTTGAGGTTTGCAATGGAGGAATGGGCTAATGTGTTTTTAGTTTACCAGTGGGTGGAAGTTTCTTAACTGTGTTAGAAGGGCGAGGTCCTAAGATGGACGAAAAGGGTGGAGGTGATGAAGGTGTGATAAGTGAGGTTGGAGTATGAGATTTATGGGGTTGGTTCTTCTATTTGGGTGTTGGAGTAGGTTTGGTATTGGCCTTGAGGATGTAGCTAAATCTAATTTCATGGGTGGATGAGCAAGGTTGGAGGTTAGGATGACCCCTAAGGTATTAATAGGTTTAGGTGAGGAAGACAATGTAGATGTGGGTTTGGATTTGGATACATGTTGGGTTATGGGTAGGGGTGTGGTTTGAGCCATGAGTGGTATCATGGTGGAATTTGTGATAGTTGTAGTTGTAGTTGGTTTGATTGGCTAAAATATTTTTGGGTAGATAGTGGAAGTGTCAATAAGTGACATCTGCATTTGTGTGGAGACATGAAGTAGGACACCCCCAAAGTAAGGCTCTATCCACATAATCTAGGTGATTGGCTAGGCATGAAAACGACATTATTGTAGGTAAGGTTAATGAAGATCCAATGGAAATTCCCATAAAATGTGTCATAGAGATGGGGAATTCGCTAGCTTTAGCTTCTGTGGGTAAGAGATCCAAAAGTAAGTCTATCGGATCTTGGGTAACTAATGGAGAATGGTCACCTAGAGGTAAAAGGATTTCTACTGGGTCTTTGATAGGTAGAGTAGATGATGGGTGCTCCTCTAGGGGTGGAGTAGATGATGGGTGCTCCTCTGTAGGTGGAGGAGATGATGGGTGCTCCTCTGTGGGTGGAGGAGATAAATAAATATCCTCCCTGGAATGAAGAAGTACTGTGGGTGACGGTTCCCTAGGTTGAGAAGCCAAAGATGAAATATTCTTGATATTAACGGAAGGCCCCTCTATGGGTGAGGACAGAGGTGAAATGTGTTCCTCTATGGGTGGATGAATAGGTGAGGTTCATTCAAATGTAGCTGGAGGACTTCGGGCTAGGATTTCCTTGATAGAAGGAATATGAGGTAATTGGGCAGTAGCGGGTGTATCACTGAAAATAGGATGGACCTTGTGGGGATGGCTATCATGAGTTGAGGTCTCTCAAGTTTGATCAGAAGAAGGGGAATGATTAGGAAAGGGTTTCTTAAAGATATGTAGGTTCTGATTGGAAGGTGCGTTAGGATTATCCAAGGTTAGCTCACCTTTCTTGAGCATTTCATTTGGACAATGTTTTTAAAAGTGATGTAATTTCCATCACTATGACCCTTTACACGATGATAATTGTAGAAATCGTTCTCTTTATACCATGCGGGTGTGGGGCAAGTAGGGTCAAAACTAGTGTGTTGTTTCATGGGAGGAAGGGTGATGACCCCAACTTTGATAAGCTTCTCTAAGACAGAAGAATAAGGTTCCCCAATTGGGGTATATTTCCATTTTTCCCATCTAAATTGAAAAGTCTGAACAGGTGAGAGATTAGATGAGTGGCTAGCATGATTTGATAGATGAGCTGGGCCGGCTTTGAGTACCATTGTGTTAGCAGTCCCCTTGGCCTTTCAATAATTTTTCTTTGGTTTTGAAGAAGAAGAGGTATCATTTGACTTGAATGCCAAATTCTTATTGTGTAATTGGATTTTCTTCTCTTCAATGGCCCAAAGCTCTAGCTTTTGTGCCATGGTGAATTCTTGGTCAAAGGTTTGGAAGCTTTCAACCTGCAGGGTTGATGAGATATGCCTAACACAAGCCCACGTGAAGAGTTCAATGAGTTTGGTTTGGGGTAGTTGGAATGTGATTTGATTGATCAAACTACACCAACAAGAAACAAAATCTGCTATAGATTCATCATCATAATGATGTGTAGAGTAGAGGTCAGTCATGGTAACCTTCTTAACAATGTTAATGGATAAGTGATCCAAAAAGAATTGGGCTACCTAATTAAATGAGAAGATAGAGTTTCTAGGTAACCCACTATACCAATCTAATGTAGGCCCAATCAGAGACATGGGAAAGGTCCTCAGAAGCAAAGCGTCATCATGGGCGATCATATAACAACCATGTTTTAAAGACTACAAATGTTGTTGCGGGTCTTCTTTGCTATTAAAGCGGTTAAATTTAGGCATTTCCCAATGCATGGGATATAGACAAATAGGAATGGATGGGTGTATAGGACCATTACAAATCTCATCATAGGTAAGAGTGTTGTGGGAGCGAGAAACCAATGCTTCCAATGTCTGCATCTTATCCATCATTAACTTGATTAGGTCATTGGTAGGTTGTGATGGTTCTGTTACTCCTGTAGTATAAGAGGGTTTGTGTTGGGCATATGACGAGGGTGGCATTCTAGTATATGGTGCTGTCATGTAGGTAGATTGAGAAGGAGAGAATGAAATAGGGGGTACATACCCAGAATGAATGATAGATGAAATGGGAGGATGCTGATAGTACATGTATGAAGGTGGAAGGGTCGTGGTGACCTTGGTAGCAACAGGGGCTAAGAATTATGGGATAGAAAGGACACCATTTTGAAAACAGGTAGGGTTCACTGACACCGGGGGTGGTTGTGTAGCTATGGGTATATGTGAGACAATAGGTGCGGATGTGGCGGGTGCAACGAATGTAGCAAATGTTGTAGTCAGAGTGGGTATAGGGCCTATCTGCGAAATGACTTGGGGTAAGGTAGATGCGGGCACCGCAAAGCTAGATGGGGCTGATGCAGGAGTGGGAATGAGAGTCAGGGGGATAGATATGGGCATTTTGTATGTCAAGGAGTCGTGTGAACTCCTCATATCCTATGGAAATAGTGATAGGTTGGGTAGGATTCATGTGTGATAAAATAGAAGGTGTTGAAGGACTAGGTGGGAGTGGTTAATGACTGACATGGAATATGAGGGTGTTCGCTTGGCTTCGGGTTAGCACCATGTGACCAAGCACTGACAAGGCAATATTTCTTTCTATAAATGACATAGAAATACAATAGAGATAGGATAAATAGGAGGTGGTAGGTGAATTGGGGTTAAAATGTTAGTTGGAAAATTACACAGGTTAATCGATGCCAGTTAGGTTAAACTGACGTCAGTCAAAGGTAACCGTGGTTGGTCACTGTGGAATGTGGACAATTGGTCAAAAACAAGGTATAAGGCCAATAATTTTCTAGGTATGCGAAATGGTGATGCAATTTACTAGGTTAGTGAATATGATAAGAGTGATAGAGACTATGATCAATCAAGGAAGGTGAATAGGTGTCCTTTTGGGTAGGTTAACCAAAATAATAGTGAACTGACGCCAGTTGGGTGAAACTGGTGATGGTCATAGGGTAACTGACGATGGTTGCTGGACCAACACAGGTTACTATGAAATTGAAACAACGATGAAGAAAATGTGGTTGTGAATTAAAATTTGATGTGGAATCAAACCCATAATTCTAAGAATGATGAGATTATGGTCCAGGCATACTCAGATGTAGCTTGAATACTCCAATTATGATGAGGAGCGTGCAAAGTGGAAATAAGGAAAATGAAGGACGTGACCTCTCACCTCAAAACGTAAGCCAAGCACAAACACTAAGAAAAATATGATCCTAAGAGTGATTTTTCTATTATGTTTGTTTATCTTATGCTATTTAAGGAATGACTCATGAACTTTAGAATAGAAATTTTGGTGAGGATGGCTTCCTACGAAGAAGGAAATCTACAAGGAGAGGTTCTAGGTATGTTATGGTGGGGGCGGGCCATCCTCTGATGAGGTACTGGATAGAGATAACCAGCAGGGTGCCCACTGTGCCATGATCGTGTGATCACCTGCAGCTTCTTCCGGGTGAGATGTTGTTTAAGAATGTGTATATATTTTAAATTTTTGATGTTTAGGTAAGAATTGGAGAGAGAAAAAGAGAAAGGAAGTGATTTTCAATGATTTGTTTGTCAACCATCAGTTGGGAATGAATTCCAGCGTATAGGTTGCCCTCAATTAATGTGAGCTAATGCCGAAAAGTAGAATGAAATGAAATAATTTTTAAACCCAAATCAAAATCTAGAATTCGAAGCCACAAATAGAGGAACAGGAGAAGGGATTCTCTTTCACTATTACGATACTAGTGAAAGGGTATAAATGTTCATTTTAAGCACCAAACTAAGATTGTTTTTAGACAATAGAATAAAAGAAGGTTCTAGGGGAAAATTTTTAATGTAAGAAATTTTTAGAAAATAAACAAACATACAATGTTTTCACCTAGAAATGAAATAATGTGAAGAACCTCGAATGGGTCCCACTAAGTGTGCCTAAATGTTTCACCTAATTCTAGATCATTTCTGCAAATGTTGATGAAACAAATAAGGGTAAAAAGCTAGGAGGAATACCTATTGAAATGTTGGTTGTAGGTTGTTGCACGCGTATGAATTCTAGATCCACAGCTAACCGTGAGAGCTTAATTTTTGCTTAGAGGAACTACCTAAAATGGAAAACAAGACCACCAAATAAAAGTTAAACAATATATGTAGTGGACTGCCTAGCGTGTGCTATATCCAGGAAGTGTGACACTTCCTAAACAGCTATCAATCCACTATCTAGAACAAATTAATGCTTACAATAAAGGAAATCCTACTGTACTTAAAATGATTTAGGTATCTCATTCATCTAAAATAAGAAAAAAAAATCATAACAAACTAAGCTATAATTGAATCTGAAGGTCAAGGTCACTTTCAGGGTACTGGTACTGGTCAAGGTGAGGTTCTGGGTAATTTTAAGTATTTGGGTGGTGGTTTAGAAGCTCTATTCTTGGTTTCTGGTAAAAGACACAGAGACCAACATTAGTTTAGTATGACTAGTGTCAGTTTAGGTTAACCGACAGTGGTTGTGACTAACCGACAATGGTATGGTTGAGGTATAGAAAACTCAATAAAAGCTTGGTAAGGTGATAGATTTGAGGCTAGATGAAAAGGGAAGGGGAATGGAAAGGTTCGTGTGGGTCTTAGCTATGCACATGGAATGATGAAATTCTAGATATGGGCAGTTCAAGGATATGGGAATGAAATGGGAATAGAAACTAATAACAACAGTGAAAGGATCTACTAAAACGATAATGAACCAGTGTAGGTTAAAAAAACTTACTATTTGTACAAGCTTAATGTCTGGTTAGAAATGGTGGGTGATCAAATGGAAGGAATGTAGTGTGGTATTAGTGCTTCCCCAGATGCTCCCATGAATACAAATAGCTCTGTGGTTGCTTCAGGTGCTGGCTATGGATGTTCTTATAAGTGTACAGATGTTGGTTATGCTTGCATGCAGCTTTGGTTTCGTCACTTTGTTATCCCGTAAAATTGACAAGGGCAATTTTACCGATAACCATACCAAAAATTTTGTTTCAATCCCTCGTTAGGGATCCCTCGCGTTCGAAACGTTGTAAAGTCCCTTCTCGGGAAATCTAGTTTTTCGAACTTAGTCTTTTGAGCCTTTTTTGGCTGGGCGCATGAAATTGCTATGTAACACCAACTTTTGGTGCGCCCCCTTTAAAGCCTTTGGCGCATGGTTTTCAATGTCAACACGTCTTTCGGTGTGCCAAAGTGTGTTGAACCTTCCCTGCGTGCACCAAGGCACATGCGCTTGTGTTGGTACAACTTTTGTTGCGCCACCTTTTGGTGCGCCAAAGGGCGCACATGACTTCATGTCAACAACAACTTTGGTGCACCCTTTCAAAAGTGGGTGGCGCATTGATGACTAGTTTACCTATATATATGTGTTTGCGCGCCCAAAATGTCATTTTCACTTTTGTTAAGCATGTGATTTTTTCTGAGCCTGTCAGCCCCTGCTTCGTCGTTTTCATCGCCTTGTGGACCCGTTACAAACTTTTGCTATTTATCAGGTAAGAGGTTCTCCCTCTTCTACGTTTTGTGTTTTCGGTTCTCGATGCGTTATTGGTCTGGTTTTAGCTTGTCGGTTGGTTGTTTATATATATACATGATGACCTGGCCTCCTCCATTTGTTGTCTGCCCCCCATGCTATCCTTCCTCTTTCCAGATCTGCTGGAAGAGGATGTCATCCTTGAAACAGTGGTTGTGGCCCTCCTAATCTAGATCGTTTTTATTTTACACCACTAAGCCTGTAAAAAAGGAAATGAGGAGCAGGAGGAATTTGAACCATAAAGAATCCCCTTTGTAAAGAAGGTTTGGTCACTGTCTTATCCCTTTGGCACATCGGCGCGTCCTGCAACACTAAGAACAGTTGCGCCCCCATGGCGCATCTACCCGCCCTGTTACATGAGCAAAACCCGCGCCAATGGCAGGCCCTTTCTACCTGCTGCATCATACATCCATGCGCCTCTTTGGCGCACCATCCGTCTATGTTGCATCCCTTTTCCATGCGCCTATGGCGCACTCAGCTTCTATGTTACACAAGTTATATTTGCGCAAGTATTGAAGCTATAAAGGCGCAGGCGCATCCCTGATTGCAATAACATTATGTTGTGTAAACCCTTCGTGCGCCACGCCATATCCCTTTGGCACACGAAAATTCACTGTTACACGACCCATCCATGCGCCATGCGCCTTTGGCGCCAGTTTTACCCTTGCAACACCCTCTTCATGTGTGCCTTACCTATTTTAGTCCTGTAAGCTGCAGTTTTCATGCGCCCTATGCCCTGAGCCTAAAAATAACTAACTCTTTCTTCTGTTAGCACTTCAATGGAAAATCAAGCAGCTGACATGGCTTTCTTCGATTGGGTTTCACGCCTTATTCTTGTGGATCAACAATTAAGCACAGAAGAATATATGTCAACATCAAGCAGGAAGCCTATCAAATCCAAAGGCAAGGCCAAGCTCACAGAAGAAGAGGTGAAATATAAGTATCAGAGGGTCAGAATACCGCTCTCAGTTCCACATATCATCTCCTGAGCAGCATCAGAAGCAGGCTACCCCCTTTCGGCCGCAGGATGATGATGATGAGTAGCTTCTTCTTCTTCTTCTTCTTCTTCTTCTTCTTCTTCTTCTTCTTCTTCTTCTTCTTCTTCTTCTTCTCTCTATTCTCCGACTTTCTCGTTGAAATGTCTAAAAAATGTTGGCACAAATGATGACATCATCCATGTTGCATCATGGGATGATGTCATCTATCAAGTTGTCAAAAGTCAACATGACTTTTAGATATTTTGTAAATATCTTTGTAAATAGGTGGTTGGCTCCTTTTTGCCTTCTTTCCTCCTCCTCTCTTCTATAAATACTGGATACTTGTTGTATTCAAGGGTGTGAACATTTTTTGGATGAAAATAGAAGTGAGGAGAGAAAGAATTTGAGCTTTCTTGTAACAAAAGAAAACAGTAATACAAATATTAAGACTTTGTGCTCAATAGCTGTGTTATGCATTAGATCTTTCTTACGTTAGATCTGTGTGTGTTTAATCTGTTGGATTCATATCTACTTTTCTGTCATTTGCTCATCAGTATTGCTTTGTTTATTTATGCAAGTAGGATTGGCTCTGTTTACTACCAACCCAAAAACATAAATCTTCTGACCTTTCTACTTTGGAATCCATTTCTTTTCTTCCTTCGGATCTGTTCTTTCTCTTTTCCCTCTTTCATTCCTTTCTTTTCGCAGCCTGAAATACTCTACTGGGATGAGATCCCAAACCCCCGAAGGCAGAATCTGTGAGACTTGCATAGATTCCTGCTGGTAGAATAGCAATAAACCAATTTCGCTTTGCTGACACAAAGAGGGGCTAAGCCCTACACACTGTTGGCTCGTCTATCCATAGATCTGTCTAGGCGATAGATTTTCGGACCAATAGTTTTTGGCGACTCCGCTGGGGAACGGATAGATCTGTCAGATCTATGGTGGTGGTAAGATAGAAAAATCAGAAAAAAAAATAAGAAAATCGCTGCCTGTTTGCAAATCTGAACTTTTTCATAAAAATCCAAAAATTTGCAAAACTGCTCAAATTGAAAAATTTTCTTCTGAGAGTCATAGATCTGGTCCAGTTAAAGATCTTTAGTTCGCTGAGTTTTTACAAAAATCCATATTTTGCCGTAGATCTGAATTTTTGACTGTTTTCCAAAAAGTTTGAAACCCTCTGAAAAAGTCAAAACCAGATCTGAAAATCAGCTTGTTAATCTTCCCTGCCATCTTATCCTCGTTATTACTTGTCATTAACCGCAATCGGTTTTCTGAAGAGGATAGTTTTAAATATTTAGAAAAGTGCATGCTGCTGGTTTTTGATAGAAAAACCAGAAAATCATCAAGTACAACCAAAAAGAAAGTCTTAATCTACGCCATAACATTCCAGATCTGGAAGGTACGCTGGCAGGTGAGCCATTTACGCGTGGCAGGCAAGCTCGTGGAGAAGTCGATCCTACTTTCGATCGACTTCAAAGGCACAATTTCAGTGTAACACCGACACCCTTTTTATCACTAAGTTTAGTTGATCGGTCATCCAGAAACGCCTCACCCCCACGGAAGAGCCGGTTTTCACAAGGAGCCTCCGCGTCCCTTTGTAGTGCTTTGCTACTCAGTGGAACCACCCTTCCAGATTGTGTTCTCTTTCTGGCTTTTCAGATGGCAGTACCATGGGGAAATGCTATGGGTCCTCTCGCACTGCCACATCCAGTTCACGCACTCCCTCACGGAAACCGAAAGAATTTTCCCAAATTCGACGGGAGCGGAAATCAAAGCATGGATTCCCACATATCTACATTCATTATGTCATGCAGTATCTTGGATGTGACCCACGAAGATGTGTTGGTTCACCTTTTTCTGGAAACCCTACAAGGACCTGCGGCTGAATGGTTTCAACATTTTCCGGCCGGATCTATCACCAGTTGGGCAACCTTACGGGATGCTTTCGAAGACAGATACAAACCTTCAGAGGATGCGTTTGCATTATTATCATGAATCACTCACCTGAAGAAGGAGGCGAATGAGACCATGCGTGATTTTGTCACCCGGTTCAATGCACTAATCAACCGTGTCCCTGTTGCCATGCTTCCAACGCCGGAAAATCAAAAGTGTTTCTTCATAAACGCTATGAGCTCGAAAGTTAGTTTCTTGCTCCTTCAGGAACGAGTTGCCACCTTGGTTCTTGCCCAAGCCGCTGCCATTCACATAGAAGATAATATGATAATATCCGACGAATTAAAAAAGGAATCAGCCAAGACTAAATCTTTGGGCCCTTCGCCCACCACTTCGTCTGATCCAGTATTCTAAAAGATGGCGAACAATTTTCTTGCATTGAAGAAGCAGTTGGCCCAGGCCTCTCCCAGTTCCTCATACTGGGATATTCCACGGAGGAATTTCGTTCCTAACAATGTTTCACAAAGACCGCGCTTACCTACAGCTGCTCCGCAGTTGGCACTTGAAGCTCCTCCGGTCAATGCTCTGGCCAAGATTGAAGAAGAAGAGCAGTAGTATGAAGAGCCTTCGTCTCAAGGCGAAGATGATCAAGATGTCGGTGAACCGACTGGCGACTCTACTATCGAGTACATGGAATTTGATGAGGAAGAATTTGATGAAGAGGAGAGTACTCAAGGCTATGCAAGCGGACAGTCATACGCTGTTTTTACTCATTCGCAAGGAAAAGAAGCGGAAGTTGCTGCCCATGTCCAGCAGGAGAAGGCCGTGTCAAACGCGCCTCCGATCATTGCTAAAAGAGGTAATCCTCTTCCTACTCAACTCCCTGGCAAATCTTTTACAAAGGAATCTTTTCCCCTATCTCTCCTCCAAATCAGTCCTCTCACATTCCTACTAAGACCACCAATCCTATTCCATCATCGCGAGGTGAGGGACTCATTCCTTTACCAACGCAACCCTTGGCCGCATTTGATATTATAGATCATGCAAAAAAGACCAAGATTCAAATGTCTGAAGCTGAGTATCTTCAGTCAAACCCCGAACAACTTGTAAGATTAACTAAGTATATCCAAAGTCAAGTTGTTATACCTAATCAGGCTTCCCCAAAAGGAATCCTTTCCACTCCCCCTGAATCCCGCATAAATGTTGCTTCAACATCTGCGTCAGGCAAGATAGAACCTTTCTATCTCTCTCTGCTGATCAATGGTCATAAGTTGAGCAACTGTATAATTGATTCCGGAGCTTCTGATAATGTCATGCCGGCAAAAGTCGCCCGTGCTTTGGGCCTCACTCTTACCAAGCCTTTCGGCAGATGTTATTCCTTAGAAACTAAGCAAGTCCCATTGGTTGGCCAAATCAAGGACGCGCAATTTACATTTGCGGCTTTCCCGGATAAAAGAGTAAAAATGACAGTCCTCGTTGCTGACATTCCGGTAGCATATGGAATATTGCTGGGAAGAAGTTTTTGCAGCGAAGTTGGTGGAGAGATTCACATGGACTGGTCTAAAGCTAGAATTCCAGTCAAAGGCGTAATGCAGAATTTGGAGCCAGAATCACAAAATAAATACTTGGTTACCAGCTCTGAAGACCCCAAAGCTCAAATCCTTTTTGAATCATCAGGGATGGGTAATTACTTCTTATCTACTTAGACGGATAAAACAGGCGTTTTCGTTCAGGAAAAGGATCTTAGTAAAATCTGGACATTATAATTCGATGGGAGCTGTGCAACTAGTGGATGTGGCACTGGGGTCATGTTAATATCTCCTGAGGAAGAAGTCATTCCTCTCTCTTTCAAATTGCAGTTTTTCAACACCAACAATACTGCTGAGTATGAATCTCTCTTACTCGGTATACAAGCCGCAAAAGAAAGAGGAATAAAAAATCTAAAAGTACAAGGTGATGCTGAGCTAGTTGTAAATCAGGTCAAAAGGATTTACCAAGTGAAAAATGAAAGGCTCAGGCACTACCATAACGCGGTATGGGACAACATCGAAGAATTTGATGCTTTTTCAATAGAGGCAATTCCAAGAGCCCAAAATGACATGGCTGATTCATTGGCTGTTTCAGCATCTCTCATGCTCCCACATCCAGGTTTGAAAACAAACAAATACACCATTGAGGTGGTTTTCCGCCCAAGCGTGCCAGACAACTCTCAGCATTGGCAAGTATTCAACGACGATAATCAACTCATTGCCTTTCTGGAAAAATCAGAAAATTTTGACGAGTTGTATTTTGAAGGATCCACTTCTACATGCCGCGAATCAATCAACGGTCAAAACCATGAATCAGAGGAGAAGGATGGCATATGTCAGCTCAAGGGAAATAAAATTCCAAAAGGCCTGGTTTCTCTGGAGCGCCTGTTTGACAGGCACGACCGTTTTGTGAAAAAGAAGAAGTGAGATGACCCCGACTCATCCCTAGAGACAGAACCAGTCAATATAGGTTCAGAGGCACATCCGCAATTTGTAAACATTGGCAAATGCTGCATGCCTGAAGAGAAGCGGAAATTTGTCAAATTGCTGAAGAAATATATAGATGTATTGGCATGGTCCTATGCCGATTTAAAGTCCTTTAAGCCAAAGGATGTTCAGCATGACATACCGCTGAAAGACGATGCCAAAGCCTTCCGCCAGAAGCAGAGGCACTATAATCCCAAGATTTCGGGTACCATCCAGGCTGAAATTCAGAAGATGCTGGATGCGAGAATCATCTTCCCTATCCATCACAGTACTTGGGTAGCGAATATTGTGCCAGTGCGCAAGAAAAATGGTGAGATACGCATATGTGTAGACTTTCAAAATTTGAATCAAGCTTCGCTGAAAGACAACTACCCTCTTCCGATAATGGATCAAGTTCTGCAAGCAGTAACTGGATCAGAGATGCTGTCCATGCTTGACGGTTTTTCAGGTTACAATCAGATTGAAGTTTCGCCTGAGGATCGGTTCAAAATAGCATTCACTACTCCCTGGGGTACATTTGCCTACAGCAGGATGCCTTTCGGCCTAACTAATGTTGGTGCCACTTTTCAGCGAAGCCATGGACTTCGCGTTCAAAGGTATGATGGGGAAGGTCATTGTGGTTTATTTAGATGACCTGACCGTGTTCTCTAAACAACGAAGTGATCACTGTGATCACTTGGAGCAAGTGTTGGCCAGGTGCCGAGAACATGGGATTTCCCTAAACCCAAAAAAGTCTATTTTTGGAGTCACGGAAGGGAAGTTGCTAGGGCATGTGGTTAGCAAAGAAGGGACAAAGATAGATGCCGAAAGAGTTAAGGCTATTCAAAGCCTTACTCTGCCTACAAGCAAGACTGGTGTTCATTCTTTCTTCGAAAAGGTGAATTTTCTCAGACGTTTTATTCCTGACTTTGCTAAAAAGACTCGCCACATATTGAACATGATGAAGGGATCACCAACTTTCAGATGGAGTAAAGAGGGAAAAAGGTCATTTGAAGAAATAAAAGCTTCTGTTGCTCATGTGCTTGTCCTGGTATGTCCCGATTTCTCCAAAGACTTCATCATGTATAGCTACGCATCTGAGCACGCTGTGTCTACAATCTTAATGCAAAAGAATTCAGAAGACATTGAATCCCTGATTGCATTCATGAGTTCTCCCCTTAAGCCTCACGAGTTGAAGATGACTCAATTGGAAAAGCACGCCTTTGCCGTTGTCAAAGCGGTGAAGAATTTCAGGTATTATATTCTAAACTCGCATACGGTGGTGCTGGTCCCTGACACGGCGGTAAAGTCAATTCTAACTCAGCAGGAGTTAGGAAGTTTGAGAGGGAATTGGATCGCAAAGGTCCAGGAGTATGACCTGGATATTAAACCAACCAAGCTGGTAAGGGGCAAGGGCTTGTGTCAGCTAATGGCTGAAAACAAAGATTCAGAAAGCCCTAAAGGAAAAGAGGACTGTACCGACGAAGCGCAAAGCCCTCTAAAGGATCCTGATTCTCTGCCTCTGGTTCTATTTGTTGCAACTAGTGATGAGTGGTACTCTGACATCACTTTCTTCCTTACCTACGGCGAATGCCCAATGCACCTAACTACAAAGGAGAAGTGCGCTATAAAGCTCAGAGCGGCTAAATATGTCATCTAGGATGACGGTTTATATAAGCGCGGGATAGACGGCGTCTTCCTGTGATGTGTCGACAAGGCCCAGTAAGTAAAACTGCTGGAAAGTTTTCACAACTCAGCTTGTGGAGGGCATTTTTCTTCCTCCGTGATGGCACACAAGATCATTCGGGCTAGGTACTATTGGCCAATGCTCTTTCAAGATACAGCCACCTGGGTGGCAAAGTGTGAACCCTGTCAGCAATTCGTCGGCAAGCCCAAGTTGGCTGCCTTTCCCCTAAGGCCGGTCATTATCAATGAACCATTCAGGAAATGGGGGATCGATTTTATTGGCGCACTCAATCCTCAATCGAGTGCCGGGCATAGCTATGTCCTTACAACAACGGATTACTTCACCAAGTGGGTGGAAGCCATACCTGTCAAGCATGCCACTTCTGAGGTGGTTTGCAGTTTCATTAAAGAAAATATCATTGTCAGGTTCGGCGTTCCAAACAAAATCGTTGCTGATAATGCTTCTAACTTCTCCTCACGAGAAGTTATTAGTTTTTGTTATGAGTATGGAATAACTTTGGCTCATGCCTCAGATTATTACCCTCAGGGAAATGGTCAGGCGGAATCCAGTAACAAGAACTTGGTGACCATCATACGGAAGTTAGTAGATGAAAATCAGCGGATATGGCACAAGTCTTTGTACGACACTTTGTGGGCTGACTGCATTACTCCCAAGAGATCTCTCGGCATGTCACCTTTTCAAGTGTTATATGGCATTGATGCCGAGCTTCCCATTTCTGCGGAACTTCCTGCTCTGCGCTTGGCACGAGCCATTGAAGATGAAACTTTCCAAAGTTCTCTTGAAAAGAGAATCATGTATCTGGCAAAACTTGAAGAAAAGAGAGTGAAGGTGGTCGATAGGATCACTGAACATCAGAATCAAGTTAAGAGGCTTTTCGATAAGAAATCCAAGCAAAGGGATTTTCAAGTGGGAGATCTCGTCCTTTTATGGGATAAGCGAAGAGAACCAAAGGGTATGCACAGAAATTTTGATTCCCTATGGAGAGGGCCCTTCGAAATCAAGCAACTCAATGGAGAGAATAATTTCTATCTCTCATATCTGGATGGAACTGAGCTCCCGCTTCCTTATAGCGGGCAACATCTGAAGATTTTCAGGAAGTAGAGCTTGCTCTCTTCTTTGTACAGTTCGCTTTGTGTTGTGTGTTTGGTTTGTTGTGTGTTTGCTTTTGGTTTGTTGTGTGTTTCCTTTATTCTCCCTCCGGTCCCCCTTGTTTTTGACTCTGTTACCCAATGGATAGGCACAAGTGATCTGGGATTCTCTACCCCCGAGTTCGCTCAACGATAGTCCCCAGAAAGAGCCAGCTGTTATCCCGTAAAATTGACAAGGGCAATGTTACCGATAACCATACCGAAAATTTTGTTTCGATCCCTCGTTAGGGATCCCTCGCGTTCGAAACATTGTAAAGTCCCTTCTCGGGAAATCTAGTTTTTCGAACTTAGTCTTTTGAGCCTTTTTTGGCTGGGCGCATGAAATTGCTATGTAACACCAACTTTTGGTGCGCCCCCTTTAAAGCCTTTGGTGCATGGTTTTCAATGTCAACACGTCTTTCGGTGCGCCAAAGTGTGTTGAACCTTCCCTGCGTCCACCAAGGCACATGTGCTTGTGTTGGTACAACTTTTGTTGCGCCACTTTTTGGTGCGCCAAAGGGCGCACATGACTTCATGTCGACAACAACTTTGGTGCACCCTTTCAAAAGTGGGTGGCGCATTGATGACTAGTTTACCTATATATATATATATATATATATATATATATATATATATGTTTTTACGCGCCCAAAATGTCATTTTCACTTTTGTTAAGCATGTGATTTTTTCTGAGCCTGTCAACCCCTGCTTCGTCGTTTTCATCGCCTTGTGGACCCGTTACAAACTTTTTCTATTTATCAGGTAAGAGGTTCTCCCTCTTCTACGTTTTGTGTTTTCGGTTCTCGATGCGTTATTGGTCTGGTTTTAGCTTGTCGGTTGGTTGTTTATATATATACACGATGACCTGGCCTCCTCCGTTTGCTGTCTGCCCCCCATGCTATCCTTCCTCTTTCCAGATCTGCTGGAAGAGGATGTCATCCTTGAAACAGTGGTTGTGGCCCTCCTAATCTAGATCGTTTTTATTTTACACCACTGAGCCTGTAAAAAAGGAAATGAGGAGCAGGAGGAATTTGAACCATAAAGAAGCCCCTTTGTAAAGAAGGTTTGGTCACTGTCTTATCCCTTTGGCGCATCGGCGCGTCCTGCAACACTAAGAATAGTTGCGCCCCCATGGCACATCTACCCACCCTCTTACATGAGCAAAACCCATGCCAATGGCACGCCCTTTCTGCCTGCTGCATCATACATCCATGCGCCTCTTTGGCGCACCATCCGTCTATGTTGCATCCCTTTTCCATGCGCCTATGGCGCACTCAGCTTCTATGTTACACAAGTTATATTTGCGCAAGTATTGAAGCTATAAAGGCGCAGGCGCATCCCTGATTGCAATAACATTATGTTGTGTAAACCTTTCGTGCACCGCGCCATATCCCTTTGGCGCACGAAAAGTCACTGTTACACGACCCATCCATGCGCCATGTGCCTTTGGCGCCAGTTTTACCCTTGCAACACCCTCTTCCTGTGCGCCTTACCTATTTTAGTCCTGTAAGCTGCAGTTTTCATGCGCCCTACTCCCTGAGCCTAAAAATAACTAACTCTTTCTTCTGTTAGCACTTCAATGGAAAATCAAGCAGCTGACACGGCTTTCTTCGATTGGGTTTCACACCTTATTCTTGCAGATCAGCAATTAAGCACAGAAGAATATATGTCAACATCAAGCAGGAAGCCTATCAAATCCAAAGGCAAGGCCAAGCTCACAGAAGAAGAGGTGAAATATAAGTATCAGAGGGTCAGAATACCGCTCTCAGTTCCACATATCATCTCCTGAGCAGCATCAGAAGCAGGCTACCCCCTTTCGGCCGCAGGATGATGATGACGAGTAGCTGCTTCTTCTTCTTCTTCTTCTTCTTCTTCTTCTCTCTCTTCTCCGATTTTCTTGTTGAAATGTCTAAAAAATGTTGGCACAAATGATGACATCATCCATGTTGCATCATGGGATGATGTCATCTATCAAGTTGTCAAAAGTCAACATGACTTTTAGATATTTTGTAAATATCTTTGTAAATAGGTGGTTGGCTCCTTTTTGCCTTCTTTCCTCCTCCTCTCTTCTATAAATACTGGATACTTGTTGTATTCAAGGGTGTGAACATTTTTTGGATGAAAATAGAAGTGAGGAGAGAAAGACTTTGAGCTTTCTTGTAACAGAATAAAACAATAATACAAATATTAAGACTTTGTGCTCAATAGCTGTGTTATGCATTAGATCTTTCTTACGTTAGATCTGTGTGTGTTTAATCTGTTGGATTCATATCTACTTTTCTGTCATTTTCTCATCAGTATTGCTTTGTTTATTTATGCAAGTAGGATTGGCTCTGTTTACTACCAACCCAAAAACATAAATCTTCTGACCTTTCTGCTTTGGAATCCATTTCTTTTCTTCCTTCGGATCTGGTCTTTCTCTTCTCCCTCTTTCATTCCTTTCTCTTCGCAGCCTGAAATACTCTACTGGGATGAGATCCCAAACCCCCGAAGGCAGAATCTGTGAGACTTGCATAGATTCCTGCTGGTAGAATAGCAATAAACCAATTTCGCTTTGCTGACTCAAAGAGGGGCTAAGCCCTGCACACTGTTGGCTCGTCTATCCATAGATCTGTCTAGGCGACAGATTTTCGGACCAACACACTTGTTCTCAAAAGATGTATTAACCTCTCAAAAATGTGCCAACCTTGAAATAAGATTGTTTTGGGGGTTAAATGGTAAGCAAAGGTGGTTCCGGGTTAACCGGTGGCGGTTTAGGGTAATCGATGTCGATTAGGGAAGGATTTCATAGGTTTACTAAACTAGGCATATCCCCTTGATTTACTGGGATCTCGTTCATTTTTCTCCACGGATTAGAATGGAAGCTTCCTTCTAACATACAAGAATGTGGTTAGAGTGAATGTAGGAATTAATTTTTAGGGTTTGGGTAGGTCTTAGTTAGTTATGGCAACTTACTAAGAATAGGTCTTAGGGTGAGGTGGCTAGATGAGGTGTCTAAGTGAGGTGTATATGTGGGAATTATCCCAATTAGGATATTTAAATAATAAATATGGTGAGATAATGAATTAATTTAATTTAATTAATTAAATTAATATTAGAGTGGGATGAAAGTGTCCATGGTTAGGTAAACGTGTTCAAGGTATTTATTTGATGAGGGACCAAGGGGAGTGTGACCTAATTTTATTGTCTATAGAGCCGAGATTCATCGACGATTTCATATTAAGAGACCCATGCCTCTCGATATCCTTTTTCTCTTGGAATTACTTGTAATGAGATGCAAACACTAGGTAATTCAACTTCAAGTGGTAAAATCACTTTTGCACTGAATACCAAACAAAATGGGGTTTCCCCCATCAGTGTTCTTACCAATGTTTGATAGGCCCACAAGGATGAAAATAGTTTTAAGTGCTAATCTCATTTGTTCTCCTTGAAATTTTTAAGGAGAATGAAATTTAATGTATTGTTAGTCACCTCAACTTGTCCATTGGCCTTAGGGTAATAGAGAGAATCCTTGTGGTGATTGATTTTAAAATTTTCACATAATTCACACACTTCCTCATTCTTAAAAGACGTGTCATTATAAGGAAATAATAACTTGTGGGACCCCGTACCTACAATAATTTGGTTTAGAATGAACTTATCAATTACACATCTTGGTACAATGGTAAGAGGCATGGAATCTACCCACTTAGTGAAATATTTTTTGGATGTGATTACGAAGTTATGGCTATCTATTGATGAGGGAGAGAACTTCCCTATCAAATCTAGGCCCCACGTGGAAAAGGTACGTGGTGTTGTAATTTGTTACAAAGCATGTGTTGGTATGTGGATCTCATGAGAGAACTCTTGGCACTTGTGGCACTTATGCACATAATCTATTGTGTCATGTTCTAAAGTAGGCCCAAAATAGCCCATCCGATGTATTTTGTGAGTGGTGGCATGGCCTCTGAAGTTACCTCCACACACTCCACTATGTGATTCATAGAGAATATTCTCAGATTATTATTTGTCAACACATCTAAGAAACATTCTTTCAAAGGCTCTGTGATAGATAAATTTCTCTATAATGACGTAGCTAATGGCTATGACGTGTAGCCATCTTCTTTGTTGTGATGTTTCCCCTTCAAGATATGCATTGTTTATAATGAAATTAACAATATCAGTATACCATGTGTTGGTGCTCAATTTGATCTCACCTTGTTTGTTCTAAAAATTTCCCAATCTACTTGGTTCGTCGTATTTTCTATCTCCCTGAATGGATGCATACAAGTTTTATCTTTACTAGGGTGTTATTGTAAATCCTTCTCTATGGTCATGGATTGCTGTCGAGCCATGAATTATTTGCAAATTGTCTGTCCTTAAATAAAGATTTAATTATGGGCACAAATGGTGAAGTTTCCCTACATCTTACAATTTGATGGGCGTGTTTTCCCCATCAAATTATGTCTCAACATCTTCAGCTACGTGGTCTCTTTTGATTGGATGAGGCACGTCGGGTCTATTTTATAGCTTGTAACTTTTTGCTATGTTTGTAAAAAGATCAATTTGGCCCTGCGGCCCCATTGAGTTCTAATTAGACAGTCAAATTTATAAAGGTGGAGTGAATTTCTAGTTTTTGACCCAAAGGTGTATACATATTCATTTTTAATTATTTGCAATCTGGTGTGTCTTTTTGGTGAAATTTTCCTCTTTGGTCACATTTGTAAAAAATACCAAATTGACCTCGTGGTCTTTATAGTCTCTAGTTGGCTATTCAACAAATATGAAGCAGCAGGGAAAAATTCTTCCTTTGACCACGAAGAAGGACACGTGGCATTTTTTCATGTTACAAGTGGGAAGGCAGGTCGTCAAAGAAATTTGAAGTTTTTTACCTCTTTGTACAAGGGACCAAACTTATAAATTGATCTGTAGCCCCACTGGGGCCCACATTAAAAGTTAGAAGTGGCAGGTAAAACTTATTCCTTTGACCCCAAAGAAGGACACGTGGCATATTTCCAAGTTATAAGTGGGAAGGCGGTTCGTCGGAGCACTTTCAAGTTTTTTGGCTCAACATTGAAAAGTCAAAGTGGGGAGGTGGGTTATCGAGGTGTTTTGAATTTTTTTTCCATTTTGTGAAAAAGGAGAAAAGTATTAAAAATGAAGCATGACTCCACTGGGGCCGACATAAAAACATAAAAGTAGGAAGCGGGTTTCCAGAGGAAAATTGAAAATTTTGCATTTTTATAATAAAGGGTAAAATTGCATAAATGAGCCACAACTCCATCAAAGACCCAGATTAAGCCACGTGTTAAGCCTGTATTTCAAAGGCAGAGGGGCAGGTCAAAATGTGAAAATCGTGAATTTTCTCCAAAATTCATAAAATGCAAAAGGCACCCCCAGGACCCTTTCATCTCTAATCTTCCACGTGGATGACTATAATTTAAAGTTGTGAAATGGTAGAATCAACAGTTATGGTCTGGTTTTTCTTCCATTAACATTCCATGACTTTAGGGGATGTAAATACAGATCATTTTTTATGGTGAATCTGAATGATTTCTTGTCATTTATATCAGCAAAGTACAATTGAAGTGTTGTGGAGCTCAAATTTTTGAATCTAAGGAAGTACAAGAGTTGATATTTTGAAATAGAGTTACTCGGGCACTAGTACAAAATGAATTTCTAGATCCAGCAAAGTAAATTATAGAGGAAAGAATGAGGAAAAGGAAGTTATAGGCATAAAGGATGAAAAAAATGTTGCTAGAGGAGATGACTCGATGCCCAAATTAAAACAATGATGGAAATATCTGAAATGATTCATCTTTTGAACACCTAACAACTTTTTGTTGTAAATTTGTTAAACATTACTTTCTAGAAATCATAATCAAATATGTAACAAACAAAGGTTCCTCAAATATGATTTGTTTGGGGAGGAAGCTTTAATGTAAATGAGTGCTATAAAGGGCATGAATTCGTCATGCAAATGGTTGGGGGTTAAATTCTTACGAGAAACTTTCAGAAATCCCATCTTCCTGAAAGACCATTTGAGAAACCTATTAATCTCTTATGTTTTAGGTTTTATCATTTCAAGTTCGTTGCAAGTGTACAACTATTAAGAATCTCTGAGATTGTTCAAAAAACCTTCCCTTGCTAATGAATCTAATCAACTTTGAATTAATCTGTGTTTATCTTGGGGAAATTTGTGTTTGCTTTATTTTAGAATGTCTGCAAATAATATTTCTTATTCCTATTGCAATCTTGTGTTAAAATCCCTCTGAATAACACAACATCTCATCCTTGTGATAGTTTAGTGGCATTTGCAATTTCATTATGAGAAGAGCCTTCGTCTTGTAATGAGATAAACAATTTAAAATCACTTTGTTGTCATTTTGTTGATAAAGATTTTCTGTAAGCCTTTGAGTGCATCTTAGGCATGAGGAACTAGGGGTCTTTAATGTTTAATTAAGTCTTTAGATCAAGATTTCATGTTAACTTCTTAGAGATTATATGAAACCGTGTAAATTTGGGCCTCCATTGATGCACACCTTCTGGTTGAAGGAATAATTTAGCTATTCTAAAGCATTATGTCATTTATTTTTCTAATTGTTATGAAGGTTCTAAAAGATCTAGAAAAATAAAGTTTATCTTTCATCTCCCACTAAAATTTATTCAAAAAATATTGAATCCTACCTGAACTACCCCTATTTTCCCTGTATATCCACAAATGAATAACTTCTACTGCCAAAATATGCAAAAGTAATCAAGATTTCATAATGTCTTTAGTAACCTTAAACTTGTTTAGAAAATATTACCATTCTTTAGAAGTGACAACTTGTGAGAGTTAAATTGTGGTGCATTGATCATATTTTCTCAAGGTTTCCTTTCAAATTTGTACATAGAAGGATATATTCATTCTCCTTCACCAACATAGGTTACAAAATGGGTCCTCTGTTGAAAGGCACAATCTAAAGTAGTGAGGATAGATCAAATCCTTTTTAAGGTGTTATCCATTTCTCCAACATCTGAGTGACAAAGAGCCAGCTGAATCGTCTCCCCAACTACAAAATGACATACATGATGATTTATCTGTCTCTAACGCTTCTTGTTAAATATATGATGTTGCTCGGCTTGCAAAGGAGAATAAATTTGGATACCAATACCAAATTGGCACCATTTCCAGGGAGTATTGGAATAAAGGTGTACACATACTGACCCTGGTAATGTTTTTTACACGATCTAAGTGCAAATATGTTGTTTAAACGTCATCTTGTGTTGAGATTTTCAATAATTGTACAAAGTTACAAGTTCTGCGTGTAATATTTCTAGTTTATGTTGGTTTTTGCACTAAGTTTACATCATCAATGTTAAATACGGGTAAAGGAAGGTCAAATATGTGAAACTTTGCATGGATTTAGTGTTGACAAACATTTGACAGATCAATTTTAGTGCATTTACACAACTAAGGTGAAAATCCTTAGTGGTGAATCCGTGTTGAATTAAATTTTGATAAATGCTAGCATTTTAACCTCTATCAATTGAAATTTATTACTAATATTTGCAAATTTATAAGGAAGAAGATATTTATTTGTTAAAGACCCTGCTAGAAGGTTGTTTCCAGAATTGGAAAAGACAAATTCTTAAGGAAGAAGAATCTGGAAAGTTATTGGAGATCAAAAATCAAGAAAAGAGTTATCAATTATGGAAACTGACCAGCCTCTCATTGAAGATTGCCATACTTCCTCGAGTGCTTCTGAATCAAGTGGTCTTTTTGTAGATCAAAATTCTCCATCTAGTGAGGGGCCTTCATTTGTATTTGAAAATATTACGTCTCATTCTTTCCCTGTGTTTTCCAAAGCTGATAGGATCTTCTAAGAAACAGAGTTTTTAGAGGACATTCATTTTGAAAATTATACTCTTATGTTCTAAAGACCCCTTGTCCCTCATCATTCTATTTCTCCTATAAGATCACCCCTTCAAGGCACCATGACCCAACCCCCACCAAGACCTCCATTTTTTGTTAATACATTTGGTCCTATATATTTTAGAGGTATGGCTGGATATCCAGATGTAGTGCCACAATATGTTAGAAATAGACTACCTAAATTTCAAGGAAATAATGCTATTACTAGTGATCAGCACTTAAAGCTTTTTATCAATATGATGGAAGACTTTGAGATTGAATTTTAGGATGTGTATATAAAATTGTTTATTCATGCTCTTGAGGAGGATGCACATGACTGGTATAAATCGTTACCAGACAACTCAATAGATTCATGGACTGAAATGAAGAATGCTTTTAGATTACAATATGGAGATAAAACAGACCCTAGGTTTCTTTTATCAGAATTTTAGAATATTAAGAGGAATCCTAATGAATATGTTCATGACTTCAATACTTAGTTCAATAGGACCCTGAATAGGCTACCTATAATCCTGAGGCCAAGTGATGTTTCCTATCTAATAAAATACTCTGATGCTTTTAATAAGAAGATTCCTTATTATTTGAGGGATAAGCACCCAACAAAATTGAGGCAGGCCTTCACCATGGCTTTACATATTGAAAACAATATCAAAGAAGTTGGTAAGCCTCCTAAGAGGGAAGGTATCAAGCTGATCAATCCAGAGAAGCCTCGGTCAAGTAAGTTTGTGGATCTAGAAGAGGTTGTGAAAACATTGGCCGGAGTTGTTTAAGGAAATATCCTATAAAATGGCCAGAGTAGAGAAGGGGATTGGACAAGGTTCCTAAGGTCAGCACAAGCCACATGGTCAAAAAATATTTGTAAATCATCCCAGAGGTGATCATAGATCAGATGATAGGGGTAAAGGGCCTATGGTATCAGGAAAAAAACAGCCCTAACCCCAGGAAAATATATCAGTGCCTGATCCTTTAGCTGTTAGAGTTATTGTTGTTGAAGAAGCTCATGAAATTGAGTGGCATGATAGCTATTTCTTACCACATTCTCAATGTGTTATTGAAAAGGGAGTTGAGGAAGAATATGATGATGATGACACTGATGATGATGTGTGTGTGATGGGGTACTATAAAAGCTCATGGAAAGGAGCAAATTTGACTGAATTAATCAGTTCCAGAAGTGCTACAGATTTCTGGGATTGCATTTACTGGTTATTACCCCTTCATCCCTCTCATACTTTTGAAATAGATATGGTAAAAGCTTTTGAATTTCCTAATAATGATTTTCAATACTTAAGGGAATTAATGATTAAAAAGTATGATGGAGGAATTACTTCTGAGGAGGATAGGCAGTTGTTAATGAATGTTGTGGTTTCCCAAGAAAAAGAATATAACACTAGGAGTAAATTTGTCAAAGGGGCAGGGCCTCAGGCTAAACCAAAAATTCCAGTGCTTACCAGTATCCCTAAGGAAACCCATAATAAAGATGCATCTGGAAAATGCATTCTCACCCCAAATAAAACTTGTGTTCCTCCCCATGCTCAGACTGTGAAAAATCTCATGCCATCAGATGAATTTGTAAACCTTCCTCCTAACACTACCTTACCCAAATATGTTCCTTCTTACATAGCCCAAATCTTAAGTCAGATCAAGATTTTTGTTACTATTTTTGAATTTATTAGAATCCCTTAACATAGGAACAGAGCATTCAAATATTTGGGATTTAAAGAAGAAAAGGTCACCCAGGGTAAAAATGTAAACAATGTAGAGGTTCCTCTTTCCATTGCAGAATTAGAGAAATCGCAAGCACTGGAGGAATTGGGTGAAGAGTCTAAGGTTTATTTGGGAAAAAATTTTGTTGAGTCTCAGCTGAAAGTGGATCCATTTTTCACTACTCTAATTATTAAGGATAAGCTGTTACATAACTGTATGTTTGATTCAGGAGCCTCATGTAATTCAATGCCTCTTGAGGTCATGAACGAGTTAGATCTCAAAGTAACAATAGTTTATGGGAAATGTATTTCCATGGATTCAAGAGAGGTGCCAGTAGTTGGATGTGTCAAAGGCTTAGTATTGAAATTGGTAGCATATCCAGGAAAGTACGTAACTTTGAATGTAGTAATTGTGGATTGTCCTCCTAAGTGGGGAATGTTACTATCTAGAAAGTGGGTAGCTAGTGTGGGTGGAAGTGTGTAAATGGACATGTCTTATGCCACCATACCAATTGATGGAAACATTGTGAAGTTACCTGGTGAAAAGAAAATGTTATATCTCATTGAGGATGCCAACAATGCTTCTTATGAAGTATTGAACACAGACACTGATGTTGATAACTCTGTGAGCTATGTTGTTTTTAAAGAGTATGAGATTGATAAATGCAGATATCTCAAGAAGATTTTTTTTCTTGGGACTTTGATGTTTGATGCAGCCTCAAGATATGTTGAAAAACTTGACATAGGCACAAAGGATAAGCCTAGAAAAATGTGGTTATATAGCAACTTGGTTGGAAAAGAGAAACAATTATATGACCAGTTGTTAAAGACGTATCACAAATGCTTAGCATGGTCATATCTAGAATCGAAGGCACTTACAAATTTTCGTTGATTGTTTTATCTTAATCAGCGTGCACATCATTATATAGTGTATATTCTTTTGGTTTTGTTCTGATTTCATTTTTTTCTATTTCTATTTTTCTTGGTCCCTGGTGACCAATTTTTGTTGGTTTCTTAATTCGTCTTGGGGGTTTATGTTATTGTCTTTCTGATCTATAAGATTGTTCTTGAATATGTTTCCCAATGGATTTTTGGCACATAGATTGCTCTATTTTTCTTGGGGCACTCGTAAGGAGTTACCATCCCCGAGTCAAGGCTGATGTTGGTGCTCAATTTGATCTCACCCCTTTTGTTCTAAAACTTTCCCAATCTACTTGGTTCATCGTATTTTCTATCTCCCCGAGAGGATGCATACAAGTTTTATCTTTACCAGGGTGTTATTGTAAGTCCTTCTCTATGGTCATGGATTTCTGTTGAGCCATGAATTATTTGCAAATTCTTTGTCCTTGAAAAAATATTCAATTCTAGGCGCAAATGGTGAAGTTCCCCTGCATCTTATGGTTTGACAGGCATGTTTTCCCTATCAAATTATATCTCAACATCTTCAGCTACGTGGTCTCTTTTGATTGGATGAGACATGTCGGGTCTATTTTATAACTTGTAACTTTTTCCTATCTTTGCAAAAAGATCAATTTGGTCCCACAGCCCCATTGAGTTCTGATTGGTTGATCAAATTTATAAAGGTGGAACGAATTTCTCTTTTTTTCCCCAAAGGTGTATACATGTTCATTTTTAATTGGTTGTGGCCCAACGGGTCTTTTTGGTGAAATTTTCCACTTTGGTCACATTTGTAAAATTACCAAATTGTCCTTGTGGGCCCCATAGTCTTTGATTGGCTATTCAAAAAATATGAAGCGGTAGGGAAAAAGAATTCCTTTGACCTCGAAGAAGGATATGTGGAAGTTTTTCATGTTACAAGTAGGAAGGTAGGTCGTCGGAGTACTTTGAAAATTTTTGCCTCTTTCTACAAGGGAGAAAAGTTATAAATAAATCTGCAACCCTGCTAGGTCCCACATCAAAAGTTAGAAGTGAAAAGGAAAAAGTCTTCCTTTGACCCCAAAGAAGGACACATGGTATATTTCCAAGTTACAAGCGGGAAGGCGGGTCGTCGGATTACTTTCAAGTTTTTTGGCTCAACATTGAAAATTAAAGCAGCGAGGCGGGTCACCAGGGCATTTTGAAGTTTTTTTCCCTTTTGTGAAAAAGGAGAAAAGTATAAAAATGAAGCACAACTCCACGAGGGCCCACATGAATATATATATAAACTAGAAGAGGGTCACCGAAGGAAAATTGGAAATTTTTCCTTTTTGTAATAAAGGGTAAAATTGCATAAATGAGCCATGACTCCATCAAAGACGCAGATTAAGCCACATGTCAAGATTGTATTTCAAAGGCAGAGGGGTGGGGGAAAATGTGAAAATTACACATTTTCTCCAAAATTCATAAAATTCAAAAGGCACCTCCAGACCCATTTTGGCTCTAATCTTCCACATGGACGACTCTAATTTAAAGTTGTGAAAGGGAAGAATCAATGATTTTGGCACGATGCATCTGATTTTGCTGCCATTAATGTTCCATGACTTCAGGGGATGTAAATACGCATCATTTTTCATGGTGAATCTAAATTATTTCTTGTTGTTTCTATTAGCAAAGTGTAATGGAAGTGTTTTGGAGCTCAAATTTGTAAATTTGAGGAAGTGCAAGAGTTGATATTTTAAAATAGAGTTACTCACATACCTACAGAAAATGAATTGCCAAATCCAACAGAACAAATTGTAGAGGAAAGAATGAGGAGAAGGAAGCTATAGGCACAACAATTGAAAAATGTGTTGCTAGAGGAGATGATTAGATGCCCCAGTTAAAACAATGATGAAAATATCTGAAATGATTCACCTTTTGAACACCTGACAAATTTTTGTTATAAATCTGTTAAATATCACTTTCTAGAAATCATGATCAAATATGTAATAAACAAAGGTTCCTTGAATATTCTTTGTTTGGGGGGAAGCTTTAATGTAAATGAGTGATATATAGGGCATGAGTTAGTCATGCAAATGGTTGGGGGTTGAATTCTTACTAGAAACTTTCAGAAATCCCATCTTCTTCAGAGACCATCTGGGAAACCTGTTAATCTCTTATGTTTTAGGTTTGATCATGTCAAGTTTATTACAAGTGTAAATCCATTGACAAGCTCTGAGATTGTTTAAAAAACCTTCCCCTGTTGATGAATGTAATCAACTTCGAATTAATCTATGTTAATCTTGGGAAAATTTGTGTCTTCTTTATTTCAGAATGTTTAGAAATAGTATTTCTTGTTCCTATTGCAATCTTGTGATAAAATCCCTCCAAATCACAAAGGATCTCATCCCTATGATAGTTTAGTGGCATTTTCAATTTCATTACGAGAAGAGCCTTCATCCTGTAATGAGATAAACAATTTAAAATAACTTTACTATCATTTTGTTGATAAATATTGTCTATAAGCCTTTGAGTGTATCTTAGGCGTGAGGAACCAGGGATCTTTAATGTTTAATTGATTCTTTAACTCGAGCCTTCATGTTAAATTCTTGGATATTGTGTGAAACTGTGAAAATCTGGGCCTCCATTGATCCACACCTTCTGGTTGAAGGAATAGTTTAGCTATTCTTAAGCATTATGTCATTTAGTTTTCCAATTGTTGTGAAGGATCTCAAAGATCTGGAAAAATCAAGTTTATCCTACTTAATCTCCTACAAACAATTATTCAAAAACAATGAATCCTACCTGAACTACCCATGTTTTCCATGTATGTCCACAAATGAATAAATTCTACTGCCAAAATATGTAGAAGTAATCAAGATTCAATAATGTCTTTACTAACCTTAACCTTGTATAGAAAATATCACCATTATTTAGAAGTGAAAACTCTTGAGAGTTAAATTGTGGTGCATTGATCATATTTTCTCAAGGTTTCCTTCCAAATATTTGTAAAGAATGATAGCTTCAATCTCCTCCACCAATAGAGGTTAAAAGTGGGTCCTCTCACCCTAGTTGAAAGGCACAACCTAAAGTAGTGAGGATAGATCAAATCATTTTGAAGGTTCTATCCATTTCTCCAAGATCCGAGGGATAAAGAGCCAGCTGAATCACCTCCCCAGATACAAAATGACATACATGATGATTTTTCTGTCTCTAAGGCTTCATGTTAAATCTCTAATGTTTCTCGCCTTGGAAAGGAGAATCTATTTGGATACCAACACCAAATTAGCACCATTTATGGGGAGTATTTAAACAAAGGTGTACACATACTGACCCTGCTAATGTTGCTTACATGATCTAAGTGCAAATACATTGTTTAAACATCATCCTATGTTGAGATTTGCAAAACTTGTGCGAAGTTAAAAGTTCTACATGCAATATTTCTAGTTTCTATTGGTTTTTGCACTAATTTTACATTATCAATGTTAAATACAAGTAAAGCAAGGTCATATCTATGAAGTTTTGCATGAATTTAGTGTTGAAAAACATTTGATAGATCAATTTTAGTGTATTATCACAACTTATGTTAAAAACCTTAGTGGAGACTCTGTGTTGAATTAATTTTTGATAAATGTCATCGTCTTAATCTTTGTCAATTGAAATTTATTACTAATCTTTGCAAAGATGGAAGGAAGAAGATATTTCTTCATTAAAGACCATCTAGAAGGTTATTTCCAAAATTGGGAAAGACAAATTCTGAAGGAAGAAGAATCTAGAAAGTTATTGGAGATCAAAAATCAAGAAAAGAGTTATCAATTGTGGAAACTGATCAAACTGTCATTGAAGATTTCCATACTTCCTCAAGTGCTTCTAAATTAGGTAGTCTTTTTATAGATCAGAATTATCCATCTAGAGAAGGGCCTTCATTTGTATTTAAAAATTTTACATCTCATTTTGTCCCTGTGTTTTCCAAAGCTGATAAGATCTTGCAAGAAATAGAGTTTTTAGAGGACATTCACTTTGAAAATTATACTCCTGTGTTCAAAAGACCCCTTGTCCCTCATCATTTTGTTTCTCATGTATGATCACCCCCTCAAGGCAACATAGCCTAGCCCCCACCCAAACCTCCATTGTTTGTTAATAACTTTGGTCCTATAGATTTTAGAGGTATGGCTGGATATCCAAATGCAGTGCCATAAGATATTAGAAATAGAATGCCTAAATTTCAAGGAAATAATGTTATTACTAGTGATCAACACTTAAATATTTTTGTCAATATGATGGAAGACTTTGAGATTGAAATTGAGGATTTGTACATATAATTATTTATTCATACTCTAGAGGAGGATGCACGTGACTAGTATAAATCTTTACCAGATAAATCAATAGATTCATGGACAGAAATAAATAATGCTTTTAGATTACAGTATGGAGATAAAATAGACCCTAGGTTTCTTTTATTAGAATTTGAAAATATTAAGAAGAATCCCAATGAATATATTCATGACTTCAATACTTGTTTCAATAAGACCATGAATAGGCTACCTGTAATCCTGAGGCCAAGTGATGTTTCATGTCTAATAAAATACTTTGATGCTTTTGACAAAAAGGTTGCTTATTATTTAAGGGAAAAGAACCCAGACAACATTGAGGCAGGCCTTCACGATGGCTTTGTAGATTGAAAATAACATCAAGGAAGTTGGTAAGCCTCCTAAGAGGGAAGGTATAAAATTGATAAATCTAGAGAAGCCTCAGTCAAGTAAGTCTATGTTCATCTAGAAGAGGTTGTGAAAACATTTGGCCAGCAGTTTTTAAGGAAATATCCTATAAACTGGCTGGAGAAGAGAAGGGGATTGGACAAAGTTCCTAAGGTCAACACAAGCCACAAGGTCAAGAAATATTTGTAAATCACCCCAGAGGTTAACATAGATCAAATGACAGGGGTAAAGGGACCCATGTGGGGTTGGGAAATAGATAGCCCCAATCCCATGAAAATAGAATTGTGCTTGATCCTTTGATTGTCATAGTTGTTGTTGTGGAAGAATACACTGAAATTGAGTGGTGTGACATATGTTTCTTACCACATGCCCCATGTGATGAAGAAAGATAAGTTTGAGAAAGATGATGATGACACTAATGATGATGATGTGCATGATGGGTTCCTCTACAAGCTCACGGAGCAAGGAGAAACTTCGAACTGAATTAATAAGTGTCAGAACTACTGCTAGATTTCTAGGATTGCATTCACTGAGTATTAACCCTTCCTCCTTCTCATACTTTTGAAATGGACATGGTACAATATTTTGAATTACCTAATAATGATTTTGAATACTTAAGGGCAGTAATGATTAAAAAGTGTGATGGAGGAATTACCTTTTGAGGAGGATAGAAAGTTGTTAATGAATGTAACATAGTTTCCCAAGAAAAAGAATATAACACTTGGAGTAAAGTTGTCAAAGGTGTAGGGCCTCAAGATAAACAAAAAAATCTAGTGCTTACTAGTATCCCTAAGGAAACCCCTAAAAAGGATGCATCTGGCAAAGGCTTTGTCACCCCAAATAAAAATTGTGTTCCTCCCCATGCTTAGACTGTGAAAAATCACATTGCCATCAGATGAATTTGTAAACCTTCCTCCTAACACTGCCTTACCCAAATATGTTCATTGTGACATAGCCCAAATCTTGAGTTAGATCAGGATTTATGTTCCTATTGGTTAATTGCTTAGAATCCCATAACATAGGAATAGAGCATTTGAATATTTTGGATTTAAAGAAGAAAAGGTCACCGAGGGTAAAAATGTAAACAATGTAGAGGTTCCTCCTGCCATTGTAGAATTAGAAAAACCACAAGCATTGGAGGAATTGGGTGAACCACTTGAGGTTTATTTGGGAACTTCTCTAGTTGAGTCTCAGCTGAATGTGGATCCATTTTTTACTACTTTGATTATTAAAGATAGGTTGTTACATAACTGTATGTTTGATTCAGGAGCCTCATGTAATGTAATGCCTCTTGAGGTCATGAATGAATTAGATATCAAAGTAACAACATCTTATGGGAAATGTACTACCATGGATTCAAGAGAGGTGCCAGTAGTTGGATGTAATCAGGTTTTAGTTGTGTAATTGGAAGTGTATCGAAGTAAGTACTCAACTTTGAATGTAGTAATTGTGGATTGTCCTGCTAAGTGGGGAATGTTATTATCTAGAAAGTGGGCAGCTAGTGTGTGTGGATGTGTGTAAATGGATATGTCTTATGCCACAATACCAATGAGGGAATCCTTGTGAAGTTACCTGGTGAAAAGAAAATGTTATATCTCATTGAGGACACCAAAAATACTTCTTATGAAGTATTACACACAGAAATTGATATTTATAACTCTGTGAGCTATGTTATTTTTCAAGGAATATGAAATTTATCATTGCAGATATCCTAAACAGATTGATTTTCCTGGGACTTTCATGTTTGATGCAGCCTCGAGAGATGTTGAAAAAATTGACATAGGCACAAAGGATAAGACTGAAAAAATGTGGTCAGATAGCAACTTGAATGGAAAAGAGAAACAATCATATGACTAGTTGTTAAAGATGTATCAGAACTACTTAGCATGGTCATATCCAGAATGGCAGGAACTTGAAGATTTTCCTTGATTATCTTCTCTAAATCAAGGTGCACACCATTGTATAGTGTATAGTCTTTTGGTTTCATTATGCTTTCATGTTTTTTATGTTTTGGTTCATCTTGGTTCCTGGTGACCATTTTTTGTTGGTTTCTTAGTTCATCTTGGGGTATTTGGTTATTATATTTCAGATTTGCAAGCTTGTTATTTGACTCCGTTACCTAATGGATTTTTGTCCACATGGTCTACTCTATTTTTCTTACTTGCAGCACTTGCAGAGAGTGTCCTATCCCTGAGTCAGAGCCGATGTTGGTGCTCGATTTGATCTCACCACGTTTGTTCTAAAAATTTCCTAATCTGTTTGGTTTGTCATATTTTCTATCTCACTAAATGGATGTGTACGAGTTTTATCTTTAACAGGGTGTTAATGTAAATATTTCTCTATGGTTGTGGATTGTTTTCGAGCCATGAATTATTTGCAAATTATTTGTCCTTGAAGAAAGATTCAATTGTGGGCACAAATGGTGAAGTTCCCCTGCATCTTACTGTTCGACGGGTGTGTTTCGCGGATCAAAATTATATCTCAGCGTCTTCAGCTACGTGGTCTCTTTTGATTGGATGAGGCACATCAGATCTATTTTATAACTTGTAACTTTTTTCTATGTTTGCAAAAAGATCAATTTGGCCCCGCAACCCCATGAGTTCTGATTGGTCAGTCAAATTTATAAAGGTGGAGTGAATTTCTCCTTCTTTCCCCGAAGGTGTATACGGGTTCATTTTTAATTGAAAGCGGGTTGGTAGGTCTTTTTGGTGAAATTTTCCACTTTGGTCATGTTTGTAAAAAGTGCCAAATTGGCCCTACGGCCCTGATAGTCTTTGATTGGCTCTCCAGAAAATATGAAGTGGCAAGGCAAAAGTCTTTCTTTGACCTTGAAAATAGACACATGGTAGTTTTTCATGTTACAAGTGGGGAAGCGGGTCGGCATAACATTTTGAAGTTTTTTTCCTCTTTGTACAAGGGAGCAAAATTATAAATTGATCCACAACTCTTGCTAGAGCCCACATCAAAAGTTAGAAGTGAAAGGAAAAAGTATTCCTTTGACCCTGAAGAAGGAAACGTGGCATATTTCCAAGTTACAAGTGGGTTGTCGGAGAGGTGGGTTGAAAAGTCAAAGCAGGGAGGCGGGTCATCGGGGAGTTTTGAAGGTTTTTTCCTTTTTGTGAAAAGGAGCAAAGTATAAAAATGAAGTGCAACTCCGCTAGAGCCCACATCAAAAGATAAAAGTGGGAAGCAGGTAATTGAAGGAAAATTGGAAATTTTGGCTTTTTGTTAAAAAGGGTAAAATTGCAAAAATGAGCTACAACTCCATCAAAGGCCCAGATTAAGCCTCATGTCGAGCCCATATTTCAAAGGTAAAGGGGCGCAGTAAAATGTGAAAATTTCACATTTTATCCAAAAGTCATAAAATGCAAAAGGCACCCCCATTACTATTTCGGCTCTAATATTCCATGTGGACGACTCTAATTTAAAGTTGTGAAAGGGAAGAATCAACGGTTATGGCGCGATGCATCTAGTTTTACCACCATTAACATTCCATGACTTCAGGGGATGTAAATATGCATCATTTTTCATGGTGAATATGAATAATTTCTTGTTGTTCCTATCAAAAAGGTGCAATTGAAGTGTTGTGGAGCTCGAATTTGTGAATATGAGGAAGTTCAAGAATTGATATTTTGAAATAGAGTTACTTGTGCACCTACAGAAAATGAATTGTCCAGATCCTAGCAAGAGAAAATTGCAGAGGAAAAAATTAGGAGAAAGAAGCTATATGCGCAAAGGATGAAAAATGTGTTGCTAGAGGAGATGACTGGATGCCCCAGTTAAAACAATGATGGAAATATTTGAAATGATTCACCTTTTAAACACCTAGTAAATTTTTTTTGTAAATCTATTAAAACATCACTTTCTGGAAATCATGATCAAATATGTAAAAAAAAAAGGTCCCTGGAATATTTTTTTTTGGGGGGGGAAGCTTTAATGTAATTGAGTGCTATAAAGGGCATGAGTTAGTCATGCAAATGGTCGGGGGTTGAATTCTTACGAGAAAATTTGAGAAATCCCATCTTCCTGAGAAACCATCTGAGAAACCTGTTAATCTCTTATGTTTTAGATTTGATCATGTCAGGTTGGTTACAAGTGTACTTCCATTGACAAGCTCTGATATTGTTCAAGAAACCTTCCCCTGCTAAAGAATCTAATCAACTTCGAATTAATCTATGTTAATCTTGGGAAATTTGTGTCTTCTTTTATTTCAGAATGTCTTTTGCAAATGGTTTTGATGTTTCTATTGCAATCTTGTGTTAAAATCCCTCTAAATCACATAGGATCTCATCCCTGTGATAGTTTAGTGGACATTTGCAATTTCATTATGAGAAGATCCTTCATCCTGTAATGAGATAAACAATTTAAAATCACTTTACTATCATTTTGTTGATAAAGATTGTCTATAAGCCTTTGAGTGTATCTTAGGCATGAGGAACCAGGGGTCTTTAATGTTTAATTGAGTCTTTAGCTCGAGCCTTCGTGTTGAATTCTTGGATATTGTGTGAAAACGTGTAAATTTGGGCCTCCATTGATGCACACCTTTTGGTTGAAGGAATATTTTAGCTATTCTGAAGCATTCTGTCTAATTTAGTTTTCCAATTTTTGTGAAGGTTCTCAAATATTTGGAAAATATCATAGTTTATCACTTTTACATCTCCCACCAATTTTTATTCAAAACATGGTATGAATCCTACCTGGTTAGAGTACCCCTATTTTCTTGGTATGTCCACAAATGAAGCTAAATTCTACTACCAAAATATGCAGGGGGTATGAGTATTCCATAATGTCTTTAGTAGGGGTGCTTAACCTTGTTTAGAAAATATTACCATGTCTTTAGAAGTGACAACTCGTGAGAGTTAAATTGTGGTGCATTGATCATATTTTCTCAAGGTTTCCTTTTAATTTTGTGCAAATGAAGGATATATTCATTCTCCTTCAGGCCACCAGAGGTTCCCAAATGGGTCACATGGTCATCACATTAAAAATGATATCCTATTGGATTTTTGAGGATAGATCGAGCCTGATTGAATGGTTCATGACGATAAGAGAGGGAGGAGTAGAGTGGTCTACTGATAAAATGATGGAGTTAGATGTGTACCAGGTTAGATGGCGGCCATATCATGATTATATTATCTATGGCTAGGGATAGATTTATAGTTTTTTGGGATGAGGTGGATGAGATGGGTACATGGGTGGAGTCTATGAGATGACCAACACCAGATGATAAAGGTCTACCATTTGATTGAGTTAGGAAACAGTGGGAGGCCTACAAAGCTAGATTTGGAGACCTCACACCTATACCTGGATGTAGATCAGGCTTCTAGGTTGATGTTCAGGCATCCAGTGTGATTGCACAACATGGAATCCTTTCTCCAAGTGTGGGACTTGTAAAGATGAGAAAGGATTCTCCAGAGAAGGCTGGTTCCTATTCCTCTGTTCAGATGCACACAAAAATGCAGAGGGTTTACTAAAACCTAATCTAACTTGTCAAGGAGACAGGGTGAGAAAATGCATAGAATAAAACCTAAACTACAGAGGTGATGCACCAAGGAATGTTAGACACTCATTTTGCAAATCTAACACAGACCACATAGATGCAATACAAACACTATGCACAGGTAACCAAACTGCAATAAGAGATCAAAATAACAGCAATGAATACATGAGAGGGTTGAGAATCAATCACAAACATATATATATTGCTCAAGAGTCGATACAGTACATTGCAGTGGCCAAGAGGCAAAAACTGGCATTACAATCCATATGGGAGGTTTGAAAAGCTCCACAAATTCTCCTGTAAGCAGGGAAGAAGGGAGGATGCAAAACAAGAATGTTTGACTTATTAAAGGAGCTCCTCTTTACAATATATACTAAGAATGAGAGAAGAAAGAGAGAGGAAAGTCGAATCTACCACAACCACTTCTAGATACATTTAAAATCATCTCATTATGGTAGAAGCGGTGGATTTTGGAAAAACGGCGAGTTGTCTAACAGGAGCGGTGAGCTGTCTACTGCATTAAAGTTGGTTGTTGAAGCATTACTTCTGTCTATCACCATGCGTGAGAGATGTTTTCTTAATTTTATCCCTCCAAAATGCACCAAAATTCAATATTGATCCCAAAATCATGTAGATAATTTCAACAAATTTCCGTTGATATCAAGAACGTGCAAATCCGAGCTCTGGATCGAAAGATATGATGATCTGAAGATTTAAGGCACAAAACAGGTGAAAACAGATTTTTAAATTTCTTTTCCTGGAGCTCTGCCATCTAGACGACACGTGGCAAGGCTCTGATTCGCTGAGCCAATTCCCTCTCTCCACCTTTTCATGGGTTTTTCTTGTGGGCCCCTTAAACTTGGACACGTGGCACTATTTCATTGGTTTGGATCAGTGCTCGAAAACTCGCCCCTTTGACTTTTTGGACCTTTTTCCTTGACGACACATGTCATGCTGTGATTCGTCCACGGGCCTGCCAGATTTTCGCGTCCACCGCGTCTTTTTGTCCCGGATGTCCCAGTGCTGTCTGGGACAAATTCTTCCGGTTCGCCTAAAATTGGCTTCCACGTCCCCTTTCTGCCAGTGACACGTGGCGTTATCTGATTGGAAACTTTCGGCTCCTTCGGCTATCCGCGTCCCACGCGTCCCTTTGTCCCACTTGTCCTTGTGCTAAAATTTTCCATTGTTTGGCCAAACCGGCCGGTTCACATCCTCCACGCACTTGTTCCCAGTGTGAAAGTTTCCTTTTTCGGCCAAACCGGCCGGTTCGGGTCTTCCGCGTACTCTTGTCCCGCTTGCTCTCGGTGAAGGACTTGGACAAATTTTCTTTCTTTCGGCCGATTCGGGCATTTCGCGTCCATTTGTCCCAGATGTCCCTTTGCTTTGCGGGCCACCTGGAGGTGTTTCGGCCGAACTGCGCCTTGGTGTCCCACATGTCCCAAATATTTCTAGGACAAGGACTTAGCTGATTTTCACAATTTTTTCTTGCCCAGGCTTATTTTCTGCAACTTCTCGCATTCTCTCAGAGCTCGTTCTTTTTCAGCCTAGGACTTGATGAATCCTGATGTATGTTATCAATTCAACCCTGGGGGGTGAAATTGGATAACAATTTGGTGACTCAGTGGGGTCATCTGCCTGCTAGATGAAAAGACCAGTGGCCTTTTAGCAATCCATTGGGCATGGAGTCATAAGCAATGACCTGAAATGAGCCTGATACTGCAACTCCTTCTACGAGAGCACGCTGAACTGTAAAAACTCAATCCAGGAGCAACAAAACCTGGTGCGCCAAAGCACTTAGGGAAATTGAAACCTAACTACAACAAGACAATGTGCATACGCACTTAGAGGAATTGAAATCTAGACTAATATTTACAAGGGTGAACCTTTTATTTTTAGTAGCAATGTTTGAGATAGATTCCATTTACTGGAATCTCAGTTCTTCACCATCTAATGAGGCCAATTGGAAAGCATTGCTGCTCTTGCACTTTGTGACCATGTATGGGCCACTCCAAATAGCATCAAATTTTGAATGCCTTCCCAGTTTTGATCTGTCCGCATCCCATTTCAACACTAGATCTCCAACTTGAAAATATCTATCCTTGGCCTTTCTATCGAAGGTTTTCTTGATCAAAGCTTGATCCTTTTCCATTGCTTGGGATGTCTGATTTCTGATCTCTTGCAGCTCCATCAACTCTATATATCTCACCTCCATGGGCTCAAATTCAAGTAACTCCAGCTACTTCATGAGTTCCAATGTTGGTAACTCAAGTGACATGGGCAAGATTGCCTCTCTTCCATAGACAAGCCTGAATGGAGAGTTACCTGTGGATCTTTTGGGAGTGATCCTATCAGCCCATAAGGCTGATTTCAGCTTGGTGTGCCAAGACTTCTGATTCTCATCAAGAGTTCTCCTAATGATCCTTAACAAGTTCTTGTTTGTAGACTCGGCCTGGCCATTACCCTGAGGGTAATAGTTCGATGAAGTGCTCAGGTAAATACCATTCTTGATGGCCCACTCAGTCACCTTAGATCTAATGAATGCTAATGCATTATCAGAGATTATTGTGGTAGGTACACCAAATTTGGTTGTTATTCCCTCATAAAAGTCTAGGATGCTAGACTTATTTGCCTCTTTGAGTGCTACTGCTTCTGTCCATTTGGTGAAGTAGTCGGTGGCTGTCAAAATCCATTTATGCCCTTGGCTTGAATTGGGGTTAATGACTCCAATGAAGTCCAAACCCCATTGCATGAATGGCTGGTCAATTGAGATTGGATGCAATGGAAGGGCAGCAAACTTCTCTTTTCCTGTGAAGAATGCACAATTCTTACACCTCTTGATCCATGCATAGCAATCACTGAAGATTTTAGGCCAATAATAACCAGCCTTCATGATTTTTAGAGCTGTCACTCTTGGTGCAAAATGGCCACCAGCTGGTCCACCATGAAACTCTTCCAACACCCTTTGAATCTGATCTATGCTAATGCATCTCAGCAGCACTCCATTCACATCTTTCTTGAACAAAACTCCATCAACAATGGCATACGGAACAGCCTACAATCTGAAGTGTCTCCTTTGGGTCTTGTTCATCTCTAGGGGGCACTGGCCTGTACCTAGGAAGTGCATAATATCTTGGGTCCAGCAAGGAGTGGGGGAAGCATCATCTTCTTCTTGATTGCCACTTGGCTCATGATTGTCCTGGACTGTCAAAACAGCCTCTTCTTCGTTGCATACTTCCTTTTGCTTCCCCAAAACCAGTTGCTCACACAGTCCTTTCCCTCTTACCAACTTGGTGATCTTGATATCAATGTCATACTCCATGACACGGGTGATCCAACCTGCCCTTTTCTCATTCAAATCCTTGTTGAGGAGGAAGTCTTTAACTCCAGCATGTGAGACCAGCAACTGGACCTTTGTCGTTTGAGATTAAATGTTTGAATTTCTTCAAGCTTCTGATTACTGCAAGTACATGCTTTTCAATAAAAGAGTACCTCACCTCATAGTCATCTAGACTCTGGCTGAAGAAGGCAACCGGCTGCTCATCATTATCTTTGTTCTGCTGTACTAGAATGGCAGAAATAGTGTCATCACCTCCGAATGCATAGAGGATGAAATCCTTGGAGAAGTCTGGGTTGATGAGAGTTGGTGCTTGAGAGATAGCTTCTTTGATTGCTTCAAAACTCTCCTTGCCTTCTGCTGTCCACTTAAAAGCCATGCTCTTCTTTAACATTTTGGTGATGGGCTTGACAAGGGCTGCAAAATCTGGGATAAACCTGCGGACAAAATTGATCCTTCCCAAGAAGCTTTGAAGAGCCTTCTTGTGACTTGGCAATGGTAGTGCTCTTATGGCTTCAACTCTCTCTGGATCAATTGCCAGTCCCTCTTTCAAGACAATATGGCCAAGGAGCTTTCCTTCATGTGCAAGAAAGATGCACTTCTTGGGGTTCAAAGACACTCCAAACTTTCTACACCTCTGAAACACTTGCCTGAGGTGAAAGAGATGGTCTGCTGCATTCTTGGAGAATACAGTGATGTCATCAAGGTATATCAGCACTATCTTGTTGATCAAGCCCTTGAACGCCATGTCCATTTCCCTTTGAAAGGTAGCACCAGCGTTTGACAGCCCAAATGGCATCTTCTTGTAAGCATACGTGCCCCATTTAGTTGTGAAGGTTGTCTTGAATTGGTCCTCTTCTTTTACCATCACCTGATTATACCCTGAGTAGCCATCTAGGAGAGAGAATCTCTCTGAACCGGATACTACTTGCAATATTTGCTCCATGGAAGGGAGTGGATAATGATCCTTGAGAGATGCCCTATTGAGGTCTCGGAAGTCCACACACAACCTGATTTCTCCGCTCTTCTTCCTGACCGGAACCAAGTTAGCAACCCAGCTTGAGTGCTTGATCAGGAATATAATGCTTGCCTCTATTAGCTTATTTAGCTCTTTCTTCATCAGAGGCTCAATGTGAGGGTTGACTGGTCTCTGCTTCTACCTGATGGGCTTAGCATCTGGATCCAATTCTATGGTATGTTGTGCCAAATTTGGATTGAATCCTCTCGAGTCTTCATAGCTCCAAGCGAAGACATCTGGAAATTCTTGGCAAAGCTGAACAAAATCAGATTTCTCTTGTGAGGTACTTACTTTGCCAATCTGCAATGTTTTGCCTTCTTCCACTAAAATAGGCTCTGAATCCTCACCCTTTACTTGAATGTTTTCCTTCTCCTTCCGGAACTGATCATTCGGGTTGAAGATTGACTCCAAGGTTATGAGGCCTTTTGGTAATTTGTTAGTTCTCAACTGCACCACTTGGTCACCATACTGCTGATGCAACTTGTCTTGATTCCTGGCAGAGAACTCAGCTTCTTCTTGTAGGAAATTGACAATTTGCTGGTCATTCTCAAACACTTGCCAACTGACATTGTTATCCGGCACTGAAGGCCTCACAATCACGTGGATGTTTGGTTGTACCTTGTCTTGTTGAATGCTTTTCGTAATGTCAAAGGCTGCCCCTACTGCTGCAAGCCTGTCAGCAGCTTGATTCTCTTTCCTGGGAATGGATTCGATGCCAAAACCTTCAAAATATTCCATGAGGTCCCACACCCTGTTCTTGTAGCACCTGAGTAGATCATTCTTGGCAGCATGCCGTCCCTTGACCTGATTTACAATCAATTCACTATCCCCAAAGACTTGCAGATTCTTTATTTTTCTCTTGATTGCCCAATGCATCCCTTGCACCAAGGCTTCATATTCAGCAGTGTTATTGGAGCATGCAAATTGAAATCTAAAAGCTGAATAGTACTTTATTCCTTGGGGTGAAACAAGCATGGCTCCACCTCCTACACCTTGCCTACTCCTTGATCCGTCAAAAAACAGCTGCCATACCTCATTGTCATCATTATGGCTTGGCTTGGTGATGCTAGGAACAGGTTGATTTTCTTCGTGTATACAATAGACTCCCAGCTCAGATTCTTCTACTTCTTGATAGGGATCAAAAGCATGTATCTTGTTTTCCCATTCATCAAGAGTTAGGTCCGGGATACTTCCAACCTTGGTGTCAGCCTCATCAGTACTAGGGTGATCTTCTTGATCAAATGCTGAGCAATTGGCATTAATCTGACTTGGGGTGTAAGGCTCAATATGGAAGTTTGCAATGGGTTCGGATCTGATTGTGGCCTTAGTTCCATACCTTGTTCTAAACAGCATGTGAGACCAATCAGTAGACAAATACCCTCCAATCTTGGCTGTGAAGTCCCTTGACAAGCAAAGGGCAAAGAGTGGTGGAAGGTCTATGATTGATACATCTTGTAAGACAACAACATTTGGACATGCATGCAAGGTAAGACTCAAGTTTTTAATCACTCCAACTATTGCTATTGCTGTCCCATCCAATTGCACTACTCCTTTAGATATTACTTCATATTCGAGACCCAGCTGATCAGCTATTTGCTTGGGCATCACGGAGCTACTTGCCCCGGAATCAATCATGCAATTGTGTACTAGTTTATCCCCAATGATTAATGAAACATAGAAAGGAGGGGGCTTCAACATTTTACCTTGTTGTCCTCCATGACTTCCTTCAGGCTGGGCAGCATTTGTAAGCACTTTGTCTTGCATCTGAACCCACTGATTCGAAGTTGTCCAATCCTTCATGGCAGCTTGCAGCAGATCTCTTTGGCCTGGGATAGATAGGGATTCCCACATTGATATGTTAACGTTTGTCTTCTTCATCTGATCAATGATACTGAATGGTGATGAAGAATCTCTCTGCTGTCCTTTGGTTTGCACATTTACTCCCTGCACGTGGGCAGCAACAGCTGGCATTTGAGTTGGCCTAGGGGCTGTTCTTGGCTGCCCTTGTGTATTTGAAACTGGACTCTGCTTGCCAATCATTTGTGGAGCCATGGAAGGTTGTGGATTGGCTGGGGCTAATGGCTGTTCTTCACCCAGATTTCTCCTTTTTGACCTTGTGTTGGCTGCAACACCTTGAGAAACTACCTGATTCATGCCACATAAATCTTCTGCTTGCCAGTTCACCAATGTAGTGTCATTTGGGGCTGATTGCTGTTGGAATGTTTCTGGTTGTTGGTTGTTTCCTTGACTGCCCTCGCCCTCCACACCGGTAGTTGTCACCATTAGTGCTTGATTGAGAGCACCATTGAAGCACATGGATTGGTTATGAGGCTCGTTGCATGGAAAGCACCAATCATATTCCTGAGCAATGTTGTTCTGTGTTGGCACTAATGCCTTAGAGGCAGATATGGCATTTGGATTATAGGGCTAGAATGGTCTATTGGCAGGAGGCCTTACTTGGCTTTGATTTTGATTCATATTTGCAGTTGGATTAGGTGGTCTTTGTGGTTGGTATGGCTGCCTATTAGGCTGAGCTTGAGGTTGATAAGAAGGTCTGAAACCTTGGGCTTGCTGCCTCTTAATAGTAACCAGCTCATTTCCCAAATTTTGCAACTGTTTCATGACCTCTTGGAGTTCATTTGAAGCACTTGGAGATGAAGTGGAAGCTTCATTCGAACTCTGATTTCTAGGAGTGGGAACAGGAGCCAAAGTGGGTGCTTGACTAGTGCTTGGATTTTCTAAGTTTGGATACAAGGGCATAGGAGGCCTAGGAGCCAGTTTACCAGCTTGAATAAGACAATTTTTGGCTCTAATGGCAATGCTATAAGCCATAGGGATTGTTGTGCCTCCCATGGACTGAATTAACATAGAAATATCAGAATTCAAAGCTTTAAGGTAATATAGAAAAGCACCTCCTGCTGTTGGCCTGACTGCCACTGGAATCCTATCCCAAGACCTTTGAAATCTGAAGTTGAAGTCAGTCAGCTGCTCGTTGGGGGCTCTCTTGATAGTTGTCAACTGCTCCAAAAGAGACAAGTTGTCTCCCTTCTCTCCAAATTGCTCGTGAAGTGCAATGCACAGCTGATTCCAGTTTGTAATAGAACCAGCCCCAAGGCTCCTAAACCATTGCAATGCTTTACCCTTGAATGAAGATGCCAGTAATTTGACAGCCACTTGCATTTCATCGATTTCATGGATTGCACAAAGGTTAGCAATATCTTTAACATGATCACCTGGAGTAGTCTGATTTTCTCCAGTGAAGTAGGGAATGTTCTTCAAGGCTGCAATAGGAACTGGATGTTGTGCATTGAGAGCAAGTGGGCTGCTGCCTGTGAAGTTGACGTAGGGGTTGTTCTGAGCCATTCTGATTGGTCTTAAAACCCTTGTATATTGAAAGAAAGGCCTGTCAGGTGGAGGAGTTGAGAGAGTTCTGTTTGGTGGAGATGGAGACCTTTGAATCCTTCTTCCTCTTTGCCTTCTTCTCAGAGATAACTGCAGGTATTCAAACAGCACTTCTTCTTCTCTGACTCTTGACCTTGTGGTGATTCTTCTCATGAGTTTTCAGGCCTGCACTGCTGAAACCAGTTGATTCTTCCCCTTGGAGTCACCAGATATGCAAATAATAGCTCTTATAAGCAAGAAAACTGCAGCAGATGCATATCAACTTTGCTGCAATAAAAATGAGACCTCTAGTGTCCCACCGGGCATGCCAAAACTGTTGTTGCAGACTCACAGCACCCCTGGATGTAGATCAGGCTTCTAGGTTGATGTTCAGGCATCCAGTGTGATTGCACAACATGGAATCCTTTCTCCAAGTGTGGGACTTGTAAAGATGAGAAAGGATTCTCCAGAGAAGGCTGGTTCCTATTCCTCTATTCAGATGCACACAAAAATGCAGAGGGTTTACTAAAACCTAATCTAACTTGTCAAGGAGACAGGGTGAGAAAATGCATAGAATAAAACCTAAACTACAGAGGTGATGCACCAAGGAATGTTAGACACTCGTTTTGCAAATATAACACAGACCACATAGATGCAATACAAACACTATGCACAGGTAACCAAACTGCAATAAGAGATCAAAATAACAACAATGAATACATGAGAGGGTTGAGAATCAATCACAAACATATATATATATATATTGCTCAAGAGTCGATACAGTACATTGCAGTGGCCAAGAGGCAAAAACTGGCATTACAATCCATATGGGAGGTTTGAAAAGCTCCACAAATTCTCCTGCAAGCAGGGAAGAAGGGAGGATGCAAAACAAGAATGTCCGACCTGTTAAAGGAGCTCCTCTTTACAATATATACTAAGAATGAGAGAAGAAAGAGAGAGGAAATTCAGAATCTACCACAACCACTTCTAGATACATTTAAAATCATCTCATTATGGTAGAAGCGGTGGATTTTGGCAAAACGACAAACTGCCTAACAAGAGCGGCGAGTTGTCTACTACATTAAAGTTGGTTGTTGAAGCATTACTTCTGTCTATCACCACGCGTCAGAGACATTTTCTTAATTTTCTCCCTCCAAATAGCACAAAAATTCAAGTTTTATCCTAGAACCATGTAGAGAATTTCAACAGCTTTCCGTTGATATCAAGAATGTGCAAATCTGAGCTTTGGATCGAAAGATATGATGATCTGAAGATTTAGGGCACAAAACAGGTGAAAACGGATTTTTAAATTTCTTTTCCCGTGCTCTGCCATCTAGACGACACGTGGCGGGCTCTGATTCACTGAGAAATTCCCTCTCTCCACCTTTTCATGGGTTTTTCTTGTGGGCCCCTTAAACTTGGACACGTGGCACTATTTCATTGGTTTGGATCAGTGCTCGAAAACTCGCCCCTTAGACTTTTTGGACCTTTTTCCTTGACGACACGTGTCATGCTGTGATTTGTCCACGGGCCTGCTGGATTTTCCTGTCCACCACGTCTTTTTGTCCTGGATGTCCCAGTGCTGAAATTTTCCATTTCGGCTGAACCGTCTGGTTCGCGTCTTTCGCATACTCCTGTCCCGCTTGCTCTCGGTGAAAGACTTGGACAAATTTTCTTTCTTTCGGCCGATTCGAGCATTTCGCGTCCATTTGTCCCAGATGTCCCTTTGCTTCGTGGGCCGCCTGGAGGCATTTCGGCCGAACCGTGCCTTGGTGTCCCGCATGTCCTAATATTTCTAGGACAAGGACTTAGCCGATTTTCACAATTTTTTCTGGCCCAGGCTTATTTTCTGCAACTTCTCGCATTCTCTCAGAGCTCGTTCTTTTTCAGCTTGGGACTTGGGAATCTTGATGTATGTTATCAATTCAACCCAGGGGGGGTGAAATTGGATAACACATTCATTAGGGAAATCCATGTTAACTATATCACCTCCTTCTAATGGGTTATCAGTCAGCCATTCTGCAATGATTTGTTCTTTGACAGACTTTTGGTTAACAAAAATCAGCTTGAACTCACCCATAAGAGTTATGAAACGTCTATCTTTCTTGGATGATGAACCTTGTGTTAGGAATGTTTGAAAATGATCAGTCTTGAAAATAACCCTCGTTTCTTTGTTAAGAATGTAGTGTATTAACAATTTCGTTGTGAAAAATATAGCTAGGAATTATTTCGCTTCTTGTCTATAGCATGTCTCATAATCGAGAAATGTTTCACTGATAAAGTAGATTGCACGCTCTTATTTTTTTTCATCCTCTTGAGCTAGTATGTAAGGTAATGAGATGTCTATATCCTGTGAATAAATAATAAGAGGAAGACTCAATTTAAGAGGCATGAGCGTGGGAGGTGAAAATAGGAATCATTTGACTAACTTGAATGCCTCGTGACACTTTTCTGTCCAAATATTGCAGCAATCCTTTTTCAATAGATTATTTATTGAATGAATGGTGAAGTTCAAATAAGGAATGAACCTTCAAATTACTCTGATCTTTCTGAGAAAGGACCTTATACCAGACTTGTTTGACAGTGGGATCATTTCTAGAACTGCTTAGATTTTGGTTGGATCTACATTGATCCCTCATGAAGTGATGATGTATCCCAGTAACTTCCCTCCCATCACACTAAACAATCATTGTTCATGATTTATCATGATTTTGTATTCAATTAAATGAGAGAGGATAATGTAAATCACCTCAAGGTGATCATTTTGTTTTCTATCCTTAGCCAGTAGGTCATCAATGTAGGATTCCACAATCTTATGAATGATATCATGGAATATGTAAGTCATGGCATGTTGGTAGGTTACACCCATGTTCTTAAGTCCGGATGACATGAATGCATATTAGTAGGTTCCCCAAGGAGTGATAAATGTAGTCTTCATTTGATATTTTTTGGAAATCTTGATTTTATTATACCCATAGAATCCATCCATAAAGGACAACAGCTCGTAAATGGCTTTTGCGTTAATGATGACATCAATGGATGGGAGTGGGAAATAATCCTTGGGATAAGATTTTTTGATGTCCCAAATTTCAATATAGATACAAATATTTTCATTCTTTTTAGCACAAGGACAATGTTGGATACCCACATCGAGTAATCAACCAATTTAATGAACCCCACCTATAGTAGTTTCATTACATCCTCTTTGACCATCAACGCCACCTTTGGCTTTATTGGTCTCGACTTCTTCTTGATGGCATTTATGTCAAAATGAGTGACTGGGTTGTGAACTACTACACTAGAAGCAATTATTTTCATTTCTATGTAATTAAACGTAAAGGCTTTTAAACGATCCTTAAGGATTTTCATGTGTATTTCTATTTCTTCAGGAGTTAGCGAAGAACTTATCTTTAGATTTTTTAGGTCTTTCTACATCCCAATATTAATTTCTATTGTACCTTATATCAAAAAGTTATTACCCTCTTTAAACTTGAGTAGGGCCAGAGGTAATTCTAATTCCCCATCCTCTAATACCTCATAAATTTCTAGGCTTTTTGAGTAAGGAGGATCCATCATGTGATCTCTAAAATAGGACGATGAGTGAGAAACGAGAGAAAATCCTCTCTTATGGTGTTGTGGATTTAAATCCACTTAAGCATTAAGATAACCTAAGGTGTGTATGCAAAATGATGGGGGGTCAAAAAGTGGACACAAATATGTGTTTTGGCCATTTTTTCCATAACACACTTCCGTTATGGCTTGGTCACATTATAATATGAAAAGAGAAAGTATAGGTCGTGTTATAATGTGATCATGTTATGGATCAGGTTTACCAAGACAAAACAAGCTCACGCTATAACCTGCTAGCATTATAACACACTTGTGTTATGGTTTTCTATGTGTTTTTCCACACATCCCTCCCAAATGGACATATTTCATATTGGAAACAAGAATGCAAGCACATTATAGTGTGCTTGTGTTTCATCTTGTTAGGGTTTGGAATACCCAATCCCAAGGCTTGGATGATCAAACCAGAGGTTTGGACTGGGTATTGCATGATTAAACATGTGTTTGATAGAAAAAAATCAAAATTTAAATGTGTGCACCGCAATATCTCGTGTATTAAAAAATTATTCAAAAATAATTATACAAATATGTCAAGCTCATTTTTACCTTGATGATGATATATTTCTTTCTAAAATCTTATTAGTTTAAGGATTTCATCCGTAATTTTTTTTACTAGTGCCTTGTTTTCTTACAAAAATCTATGCATATGTTTGGGTGCTATTGGTACCTAGATTTATTCACCTTCACAACTTGAGAAGCATCATGGATTTTACAAGACACTCAAGGAAGATAAATGATTTATATGTCATTTTGTAGCCAAGGAAGCAATTTATCTGACTTGTTAGCACTCAGGCTTTGAAGAAGTGGGTAGCACCTTGAAAGGATTTTGATCTAATCCTCACTATTTTAGGTTGTGCCTTTCAACCAAGGTAAGAGAACCTATATTGCAGCCTCTGTTTTGTGAAGGAGGTGGAGATATCCTTATACTATGCATATTGTATGGAGATGGCCTTGGGAAAACATGATCAATTTTCCATTATTCAAACTCAACAGAGCTGTCACTACTAAATGATGGAAATGCTTTCAAGACAAGGCTGAGGCTGCTAGAGACATGGTATGATCCTGATTTGCTTTGTGCATTTTTGTAAATGGATTGTATTCTTTTGTTGACACACAATGCAATGCAGGGGTAGTATGGGGTAGGATTAGTTATTCTGAATGAAATTTTTGGTGGGAGATTTTAGACAAGACTAACCAGAATTTTCCAAATTCTTTGAGGACCTTTGCAAGAAATTTGTAAGACCCACATAGCAGAATGCTTCAAAAAGGGTTGAGATACTCCTTCAACCAGGATATGTGCACCAAATGGAGGCCCAGATCTACACTCTTCCACACAATATTTGATAACCTACCACAAAAACTTGAAGCAGATGAACCAACAAAGCATCCAGAAATCTCTATTTTATCATGACCTAAGGTGCACCCAAAGGTTTACAACAATCTCTAAATTCAAGGAAGGTAAAGTGATTTTAAATCTGTTTATCTCTTTATCAGATGAAATCTCTTCTGAATGTGAGATTACAGATGCCACTAAACTATCAACAAGAAATGAGACCATGTATGATCAAAAGAGTTTTCAAACACAAGACTGCAACAGGAGCAAGAAACACAAATTAAAAAACATTCTGGAACATAAGTGCATGCAAATTTTGCCAAGAGACAACACAAAATAATCCAGAAATGATCAAATCTATCAGCAGGGGAATGTTATAAGAACAATCTCAGAGCTTGTTGATGGCTTTACAACTGAAACCAACTCAACATGATACAAATCTGATGCAAAAGGAATTAGAAATGGTTCTTAGGCGGTTTCTCAGAGAATGGGCTTCTTCCCAGATTTTCCCATTGTGAAATTCTAAGTTTCTCTGACCTTTTGCATGTCTCAAAACATGCATTATATAACTTTCAATTACATTTGATCCTTCTTTCCCAAGAAAAGAATATGCCCAGCATCAAGTTTGTTACAAAATTCCAACATGATTCGCAGATAGGGACATTTAACAAATTTGCAACCAAAGTTGCCAGGTGTTTCAAAAATGGCGAATCATTACAAATCCTTCATCATTATCCATTGTGGAGGCACATTTTTCATTCTCCAAGCATGCAGACCTCTTTCATTTCATCATTTCATCCTTATCATTCCAAATATTTGATTATGTAACTTTATAATTTGATATTTCACGTTTTGCACGGGCCTGAGTAAAAATTTATTTCAAAAACACCTCAAATCTACAAATTAATCCCTAAAACCACTTGCATTGATCTTTGCAGGCACAAAGGACACAAATTCACCAAAAATTTGATGAAAAATGATGCAAAATTCACATTTCCACACTTCCTGGAGAAAAAATGGTGGCCAAAAATGAAAATGTACAGTTACCCTTGATCTACTCTTTCTCCTTCAATCTGGGCCCTCCACGTGTCAAAATATGATTGGGAATGAATTCGGGCTCACTTTTTGACTTTTTAACATTTTTGGAAAAATGGAAAAAATTGACTTTTTCCTCCGCCCCTCCGCCCTTGAAATTTGGTGATGACATGTGGCATATGGTGGGTCCCATTTGGGATTGCAGCTCAATTCTGCGCATTTTTTACCCTTTTTTAGAATTTGAAACAAGTTCACTTTTTTCGCCACGGGCCCACACCTCCACCTCTTTCCTTGACACATGTCATGCTCTCTATCTCTAAAATTCCACAGGCTTATTTCATGTTTAACCCCTTTTTTCGCCAAGGGAAAATTTTCCATTTTTCTTCTACGCGCCCGCGCCTCTGATTTCTCCCTGCCACGTGTCTCCTTTTGATTTTTCACAGAGCCACGCCTCAAATTTTCATTCTAAGTCTTTTGCAAAAAAGGGAAAAAATTCCCTTTTGCCTCCGCCAGCCCGCCGACCCACTCTACCCACCACGTGTCTCCTTTTGCACCATTACGAACACAGGGAATTCCATTTGCAACTTTCACCCCTTTGCGCGTGTCAAAAAGGAAAAAAATGCCTAAGTCTTCCAAAAGATCCATGCTCCCTTCTGACCCCACTATGCCACGTGTCCACCCCTTGATCCATGGCGGATCCATGGGCCTTTCCACACCATTTTTTTTTTCGCCAAAAAGGAAAAACTTGCCTAAGTCCCTCGCCAACCTCCCATTCCGCCTTCACATGAAAATGAGACATGTGTCCTCCTCTGGGACCTGCGGAGCTGCGGGGAATATTTGTAAATTTTTCCAAAAATAAAAAACACTAAGTTTTTAGAAAAAACCCACTGAATCTCATCCAACCAGAAGTGGCCACATGTGAGGGATGGCTTGAGCTTAATTTTGATGGGAAAATGACACCCGTATAACCGTCAAAAAACACAAAATTTACCAGAGATGCCCGAATTTGATTTTTTCTTCATGGGTGAAGGATTTTTTGGTCAAAAAACAAAGGGAATGCATTTTAAAGCAATTTTCGACCATGGGAAAGGATTTTTTAGGGAAAAAATGTAAAAAATGAACAAACAAAGCTCCATGGCTGGGAAAATGGAAAAAATGACATAGGCCCGTGATTTGAAGAATTTTAGGGCAAAAATGTAAGGCAAACTTGTAGTATTCTTACAAAATGGGGCATGTAAAATGATTTTGAAAATGGAAAGCATGGGAACAGAGGTAGTAACTTCATTTTACCCATTAAAATTTGATAGAAAACATTTTTAGAAATGCAGAGTGAGAACAAAATTAGGGCAAAGGTGGTGTAAGATCAAAATGGACACCAACATCGGCTCCAGCTCAGGGATGGGCACTCCCAGTGAGTGCCACAAGAACAACGTAGACCAAGTGCCAAAATAATCCATTAGGAAAAGGATTCATGAGCCAAAATCACCAAAAACTAGTTGAGAACCCGACAAAAATGGCTGCCACACAGCAAGGCAAACCACAAACCGACAAAACACCAAAAACAGAGTGAAAAACCAAACACTATACACTATACAAGTGGTGCATACCTCAAATTTGGGGATTAATCCAAGAAATGCTTTAGATGCCTGCCATTAACAGGCAGTTCAAGTAATTCCCCATCTAAATCTTTGAGAAAAAAGGTATTCTCACCAATTCTGATATCAATGGAGTAAGGGCCCATCCATAATGCATCAAATTTTCCATGTTTTCCCTTATCTTCATTTCTACTATCCCATAACAAAACCAGATCTCCAATATTGAAGGCCCTAGGAGTGACCTTCTTGTCAAAAAATCTTTTCAACTTCTCTCTAAATCTGACATGCCTCTAGTGGGATGCTCTTCTCTCTTCATCTAGCTCCATAATCTAATTAATCCTTGCTTCATATGGACTGACCTCTTGATCCTCAAGTTGTTGAACAAACTGAAATGAAGATAATTGTAGATGTAAGGGAATTAAATCTTGAGTTCTATACACCAACTCAAATGGGCTCTTACCAGTAGCTCTCTTGGCAGTGATTCTATCAGCCCAAACTGTAAATTTCAGTTGTTCACCCCATTTTCTCTTGTTCAACTCCAAGGTCCTCCTAATGATCTTTAACAAATTCTTATTGTTAGACTCAACTTGTCCATTTCCTTGGGGATTATAGTTTGAATAATAAGTCAGATTGGTTCCATACTCCTTGCACATTTCCATCAAAGGTTTAGCTCTGAAACACATGGCATTATCAGCCATAATTTTGACTGGCACACCAAATCTGCATATGATATTGTTCAACAAGAAGTCCATAACAACTTGGTGTGTTGCTTTCTTGGTGGGGATTGCCTCTACCCACTTGGTGAAGTAATCTGTGGCTACAAGGATCCATTTATGTCCAGCACTAGAAGGGTCTGAAATCTCACCAATGAATTCCATCCCCCACTTTTGAAAGGAGCTTCAATTGATACAGGATATAAAGGAAGGGAGCCTGAAGCTTTCATTCTTCCAGAGAAATGCTGACAGCTTTCACATTTTCTAATCAGCATGGTTGCATATTTGAAGAGAGTAGGCCACCAATAACCAGCTCTCAAAACCTTGTGTGTTGTAACCCTTCCAGCAAAGTGTCCTCCACAAACTCCCCCATGGAAATCAGCAATTACTTTGGGAGCTTCATCTTCAGTTACACACTTCAAGAGGACACCTTCAGGGTTCTTCCAAGCCAGCCCAAAGTCAGTGATGATGTATTTTTGAGAAGCCAGCTTGAGGGCTCTTTTCTGATTTTTATTTAAATGATCAGGACAACATAGGTGTCTGAGGTAAAATATTATATCCTTGTACCACTCAGAACTTACCAATTTCCCAAGAACATCTACCCTTTCTTCTTCTACTTCATTCACTTCCATAGTCTGCAAGTTTCTCTCAGCCATGAGCTTAGCAAGACCCAAACCTCTTACCAACTTTTTGGTTTGGATGTCCATATCATACTCCTACAGTTTTTTCACCCATCTACATCTTTTACTTGAGATCTCCATCTCTGATAAGATGTCTTTTACCATGGTGTGGGGAACATAAGCAACAACTTTTGAACTTAAAATATAAGGCCTGAAAACCTTTGTTGCTTTCACCAAGGCAAATGCTTGTTTTTCCATGATTGTATATTTTAACTCAGCAGCTTGTAAAGCCTTGCTAAAGAAGGCAATAGGCCTCTCAGCCCCATCTTCATCCTTTTGGAGAAAAACAGATGCAATAGTATTTTCAGAAGCAAAGGAGAAGATTTGGAAAGGCTTCTTGTAATTCGGAGCTACCAAGACAGGTGCATGTTTAAGTGCCTCTTTGATTCCTTCAAAATCCTGAATAGCAGCCTCCTCCCACTTGATAACTTGATCTTTCTTTAACATGCATGTGATAGGAAGAGTCAACTCAGCAAAATTAGACACAAACCTTCTAATGAAATTGATTTTCCCAAAGAAAGATTGGATGCCCTTCTTCGTTCTTGGAATTGGCACCCTGTTGATTACTTCTACTCTCTTCAGATCAATCATGACACCAGCCTTTGAAACAATATGACCAAGAAGCTTGGCCTTTTGCACCCCAAAGTGACACTTCTTTGGATTGAGAGAGATTCCAAATTCTCTACATCTGATCAACATTTTTTCCAAATGCTGCAAGTGATCTTTTCTACTCCTTGAAAATACAGTCACATCATCCTGATAAACTGCAATGAAGTCATTTATATAACCAGCAAAAGCAACATCCATTGCTCTTTGGAAGGTAGCTCTAGCATTCATGAGACCAAAAGGCATTCTCACATAAACATATGTTCCCCAAGGAGTGGTAAAGGTAGTTTTAAATCTTTCTGACTCCTTGACAACAACCTGATTGTAGCCAGAGAAACCATCCAAGGTGGACAACAATTCAGATCCAGTCACTAACTGCAGCATGTTCTCCATGTTTGGCAAAGGATAATTGTCTTTCAATGAAGCTCTATTCATATTTCTAAAGTCTACACAAAGTCTGATATCTCCATTCTTCTTTCTGACTGGCACAAGGTTTGCAACCCAAGATGAATACCTTGTGGGCTGAATGATCCCTCCCTCCTTCAGTTTCTTCAATTCATCTTGCATTTTCATGGAGAGGAGTGGATTAATTGGCCTTTTCTTTTGTCTGAATGGTTTGGCATTTTTCTCAAGAGGGATCTCATGCTGAAACAAGTCTTCTCTATATGCTTTCAGCTCTGAATATGACCAGGCAAGGCAGTCTTGATATTGTTTCAACAATTACAGGTAGGACTATTTTTCTTCCTTGCTTAAACTATTGCCCAACCAAACTCTCCTTGGTTTTTCCTTTGTTCCCAAGTCATGCTCTTCCACATCCCTTGAGGCAGATATGTTTCTATTGATGATGCAATCAACATTGCTAAAATTTGACTCAAGAGCAACAAGACCTCTAGGAATGGTGTTAGTTTTCAATTGGATAATATATTTTCCAAACAAAGTCTCTCTTCCTTCAGTCACACACACCATTGGTTCCCAATCAATATGTTGATCTACAAACTCACCTTGATTTTGTAAGAACCTTTTCACTTGAGCATCATCATTAAACACTTGCCAATGCTTGATGTTGTCAGGGACAGCTGGCCTAGTTAACACTTCAACATTGTACTCACAATAAGGTGAAATGGTGCAATCTCCAAATCTTGACCCCATCACTGCCAACTTGTCAGCAGTAGCATTCAAACTTCTATCATGGTGCACAATATTGAAGGAATCAAACATCTCAATTAGATCCCAAACTGCATGCTTATATTGCTTCATCCACTGATTTTTTGTAGCATACAGTTTTCTTATTTGTTTGACAAACTAGCTCCGAATCTCCCTTTGCAATGATGTCCTTGACACCATACTTCCATGTAATTCTCAGACCCAACAACAAGGCTTCATACTCAACAATGTTGTTAGTACATTCAAAATTAAGCTTGAAGGAAAAAACAAATTCTTCCAAGCTAGGAGAAATCAGAATTACACCAGCACCATTTCCAAATTTGGAGCAAGCTCCATCAAATAGCAAGGTCCAAGGAGAACATACCTATTCAAGGAACTTTGACTGATCCATTTTGTGTTCTTTTCCATCAGAAAAACCAATAAAATTATCAGCATCAACATCAGCAAATAATACTTCATAAGAAGCATTGTTTGGGTCCTCAATTAGATGCAACATTTTCTTTTCTCCATAGAGCTTGACAAGGCTGCCCTCAATGGGAATGGTGGAAAAAGACATATCCATTTGGACACTCCCTCCAACACTTGCAGCCCACTTTCTTGACAATAACATACCCCATTTGGCAGGGCAATCAACAATCACAACATCCAATTTTAAATTCCTCCCGGGATAAGATGCAAGTTGCACTACCAAACCCTTCACACAACCAACAACCGACACTTCTCTTGAGTCCATGGCAGTACATTTTCCATAGGCTGTTGTCACTTTGATATCCAACTCATTCATGACTTCTAGAGGCATGACATTACATGATGCACCGAATCAAACATATAATTGTGAAGTAGCCTATCCTTTATGATCAAAGTTGTGAAGAATGGATCAACATTCAATTGGGAATCAACCAAGGATGTCCCCAAATATACCTCAGGTGTCTCTCCAAGATCCTCTACTACTGGTGGTGTTTCAAGGTCAACAATGATTTGAGGAGGAATCTCAACAACATTTACATTTCTTCCTGGAGTAGTCTTCTCTTCTTTCAACCCCAAGTACTCAAATGCTCTCTTCTTATGCTCAGGGATCCTAAGCAACTCAATGATTGGAACACTCACTTTGATTTGGCTCAATACTTGGGCTATGTCATAGGGAACACTCTTTGGAAAAACAGCATTGGAAGGGAGACAAGAAGATTCATCAGATGGCATGGGATTCTTGGCAGCTTGGGCATGAGGAGGACTGTAATTTTTGCTTGGGACAACAGAGCTTTTGGCAAGTGTTTCTCTCCTAGGAGCTTCTTTTGGAATGCTTGTGAGCAAGGGTGTTTTAGGTTTGGCTTGAGGCCCAACTCCTTTAACAACTTTTCTTCTAGTGTTATAATCTTTCTCTTGAGCTACAACAACATTCATCAACAATTGTCTATCTTCCTCCGAAGGAATACCGCCATCATACTTCTTAATCATCAAAGCTCTTAAGTATTCAAAGTCATTGTTAGGAATTTCAAAAGCTTGCACTACATCAACTTCAAGAGTATGAGGGGGAAGGAAAACTTGTACCCGTTTGATGCAATCCCAAAAAGTTTAGCTGTCCTTGCACTTATCACTTCAGTAGATGTTGCTCCTCCTTGTGGACTTGAAGAACAACCCATCATGCAAATATCATCATCAGTACCATCATCATTATTAGCTTCACCTTCTTGCTGGTCCACTTCACATGGAGGATGGGGCAGAAAACACCTATCACACCAATCAATATCAGCAACTTCTTCAACAACAGCAACCCTAGCAGTTAGGGGATCAGGTAACACTCTTCCTTCACATGCTTGAGGATGTCTATTTGCAGACCCCATGGGTCCTTTCCCTCTATCATCTTCCCTTTGATCACCTCTAGGATGATTGGAAAATCTGTCATGGTTTTGTGCTCTTGGCTGACCTTGTGAAGTTTTCCCAATTCCTTTCTCAGCTCTTGCCAACTTATATGAGATTTCTTTGACAGCCCCTGCCAAAGTTTTCACAACCTCCTCTAAATCAGCACCCTTGCTAGCTTGAGGTTTTTCAGGGTTTATCAACTTTACACCATCTCTCTTGAGAGGTTTCCCAATTGCTTTGATATTGTTTTCAATTTGAAGTGCCATGGTGAAAGCTTGTCTTAGATTGGTAGGGTTCTTGTCTCTTAGGTAATAGGCTTCCTTTTTATCAAATGCATCTGCATATTTGATTAAACAAGACTCATCACAAGGCCTCAGACTAACAGGCAGCCTTCTCAAAGTTTTTTTAAACCTTGTGTTAAAGTCATGGACTAATTCATTGGGGTTCTTCTTGATATTCTCAAACTCAGACAAGAGAAATCTAGGATCAGTCTTGTCACCATATTGCAACCTAAATGCATTCTTCATCTCAGTCCAAGAATCAATTGAATTATCAGGCAGAGCCTTGTACCAATCCCTAGCATCCTCTTCTAGTGTATGAATGAACAATTTAATATACACATCTTCAAACTCTATCTCAAAATCTTCCATCATGTTAACAAAAAGTTTGAGATGCTGATCACCAGTTATTGCATTGTTACCTTGGAATTTTGGCAATCTATTTTTGACATCTTGTGGGACAGCATTTGGGTAACCATCCATTCCTCTAAAGTCTATAGGACCAAAGGTGTTAACAAAAAATGGAGGTCTAGGCTGAGCCATATTGTTTGGTGGAGGTGATCTTGGGGGTGACACAAGCTGATGAGGAGTGCAAGGTCTTTGGGGCTCAAGAATGTGATTTACAAGACTGGTATTCTCTAAGTGCTGATTTTCTTAGAAAGTTTTATTTGAATTGAAACACAGAGGTGCAGATTGGAGAAGGAACTTACCCGGTACAGTAGAAGGACCTTCACTAGCTGAGGCAAACAAGTTTATGAGAGGATTTCTTGAATCAGAATCACTTGAAGAAGAGTGATAATCCTCTACCAAAGGCTGATCTCTCTCACCAATGGATATATATTTTCCTGATGTCTGACCTTTAACAACCTTCCAAACTCTTCTCCCTTCCAACTCTGAGTTTCTTGAATCTGTAAACAACTTCTTAGCAGAGTCTCTAATGAAGAGAGATCTTCTTCCTTCCAGTTTTGCAGAGATTAGCAACACCAAAGTAAATGACAGAAAGGTTAAGACACTGGTACTTATCAAGATCAGAACAACATGGAGTCGCCACTAAGGACTTTCACCCTAGTTGTGCAAATGCACTAAAATACTCTGTCAAATATCTATCAGCACTGAAAATCTTGCCAAACTTTATAGATCAGACCTTCCTTTCTTTGAATTTATCAATCACAAATGCAAATGAAGTGCAACTACTGCTGGAAACTGATAAAATTGTAGGTAGAACTTATATCTTCACTTAATCCTTACAAGTCTGATTATAAAATGATGCTTCAACAATGTATTTGCATGCATATTTTGCAAGGGACTTTACCAGGGTTTGATATGCATTCAAATATCTCAAATATGTATGCACATGGATCAGATTGAACTAAGAGAATATCAAACTCAGAACTCTACTCTTCATTCCAATCTTATAAATCTGATCAGAAGATGATACTCAGATTTGTAATTGCACATAAATCACACAAGAAGTATTACCAGGGATCTTAAAAATATGATCAGAAGATGAAATACTCAGATTTTGTAATTGCACATAAATCACCCCACAAGGTGCCATTATTACCAGGGATAAATAGACATGGACTGAAAATGAATCAGAAATCAATCAAAACAGTGAAAATTATTTCCCAGGAATTCAAAACAAATCCTCGCAATGGTGCCATTTGGGTGTTGGTACCCAGATTTAATCTCCTTCACAACTTGAGCAGCATCATGGATTTTACAAGACACTCAGAGGTAGATAAATGATTTATATGTCATTTTGTAGCCGGGGAAGCAATTTATCTGACTTGTTAGCACTCAGGCTTTGAAGAAGTGGGTAGCACCTTGAAAGGATTTTGATCTAATCCTCACTATTTTAGGTTGTGCCTTTCAACCAAGGTAAGAGAACCTATATTGCAGCCTCTATTTTGTGAAGGAGGTGGAGATATCCTTATACTGTGCATATTGTATGGAGATGGCCTTGGGAAAACATGATCAATTTTCCATTATTCAAACTCAACAGAGTTGTCACTACTAAATGATGGAAATGCTTTCAAGACAAGGCTGAGGCTGCTAGAGACATGGTATGATCCTGATTTGCTTTGTGCATTTTTGTAAATGGATTGTATTCTTTTGTTGACACACAATGCAATGCAGGGGTAGTATGGGGTAGGATTAGTTATTCTGAATGAATTTTTGGTGGGAGATTTTAGACAAGACTAACCAGAATTTGCCAAATTCTTTGAGGACCTTTGCAAGAAATTTGTAAGACCCACACAGCAGAATGCTTCAAAAGGGTTGAGATACTCCTTCAACCAGGATATGTGCACCAAATGGAGGCCCAGATCTACACTCTTCCACACAATATTTGATAACCTGCCACAAAATCTTGAAGCAGATGAACCAACAAAGCATCCAGAAATCTCTATTTTATCATGACCTAAGGTGCACCCAAAGGTTTACAACAATCTCTAAATTCAAGGAAGGTAAAGTGATTTTAAATCTGTTTATCTCTTTATCAGATGAAAGCTCTTCTGAATGTGAGATTGCAGATGCCACTAAACTATCAACAAGAAATGAGACCATGTATGATCAAAAGAGTTTTCAAACACAAGACTGCAACAGGAGCAAGAAACACAAATTAAAAACATTCTGGAACATAAGTGCATGCAAATTTTTCCAAGAGACAACACAAAATAATCCAGAAATGATCAAATCTATCAGCAGGGGAATGTTATAAGAACAATCTCAGAGCTTTTTGATGGCTTTACAACTGAAACCAACTCAACATGATACAAATCTGATGCAAAAGGAATTAGAAATGGTTCTCAGGTGGTTTCTCAGAGAATGGGCTTCTTCCCAGATTTTCCCATGAAATTCTAAGTTTCTCCAACCTTTTGCATGTCTCAAAACATGCATTATATAACTTTCAATTACATTTGATCCTTCTTTCCCAAGAAAATAATATGCCCAGCATCAAGTTTGTTACAAAATTCCAACATGATTCGCAGATAGGGACATTTAACAAATTTGCAACCAAAGTTGCCAGGTGTTTCAAAAATGGTGAATCATTACAAATCCTTCATCATTATCCATTGTGGAGGCACATTTTTCATTCTCCAAGCATGCAGACCCCTTTCATTTCATCATTTCATCCTTATCATTCCAAAATTTGATTCTGCAACTTTATAATTTGATATTTCACGTTTTACACGGGCCTGAGTAAAAATTTATTTCAAAAACACCTCAAATCTACAAATTAATCCCTAAAACCACTTGCATTGATCTTTGCAGGCACAAAGGACACAAATTCACCAAAAAATTGATGAAAAATGATGCAAAAATTCACATTTCCACACTTCCTGGAGCAAAAATGGTGGCCAAAAATGAAAATGTACAGTTACCCTTGATCTTCTCTTTCTCCTTCAATCTGGGCCCTCCACGTGTCAAAATATGATTGGGAATGAATTCGGGCTCACTTTTTGACTTTTTAACATTTTTGGAAAAATGGAAAAATTGACTTTTTTCTCCGCCCCTCTGCCCTTGAAATTTGGTGATGACACATGGCATATGGTGGGTCCCATTGGGATCACGGCTCAATTCTGCACATTTTGACCCTTTTTTGGAATTTGGAAAAAATTCACTTTTTTCCCCATGGGCCCACACCTCCACCTCTGTCCTTGACACGTGTCATGCTCTCTATCACTAAAATTCCGTGGGCTTATTTCATGTTTTAACCCCTTTTTTCACCAAGGGAAAATTTTCCATTTTTCTTCCGCGGGCCCGCACCTCTGATTTCTCCCTGCCACGTGTCTCCTTTTGATTTTTCATGGAGCCACGCCTCAAATTTTCATTCTAAGTCTTTTGCAAAAAAGGGAAAAAATTCCCTTTTGCCTCCGTCCCGCCCGCCGACCCACTCTACCCACCACGTGTCTCCTTTTGCGCCATTGCGGACCCGCGGTTCCATTTGCAACTTTCACCCCTTTCGCCAAAAAAGGCAAAAAATGCCTAAGTCTTCCACCGGTCCATGCTCCCTTCTAACCCCGCTCTGCCACGTGTCCACCCCCTGCTCCATGGCAGACCCGCGGGCCTTTCCACACCATTTTTTCCTTTCACTAAAAAGGAAAAACTTGCCTAAGTCCCCCACCAACCTCCCACTCTGCCTTCACATGAAAATGAGACACGTGTCCTCCTCTGGGACCTGCGGAGCTGCGGGGAATATTTGTAAATTTTTCCAAAAATAAAAAACACTAAGTTTTTAGAAAAAACCCACCGAATCTCATCCAACCAGAAGCGGCCACGTGTGAGGGATGGCTTGAGCTTAATTTTGATGGGCAAATGACACCCGTACGACCGTAAAAAACACAGAATTTACCAGAGATGCCCGAATTTGATTTTTTCTTCGTGGGTGAAGGATTTTTTGGTCAAAAAACAAAGGGAATGCATTTTAAAGCAATTTTCGACCATGGCAAAGGATTTTTGAGGGAAAAAATGCAAAAAATGAACAAACACGAGCTCCACAGGCCAGGAAAATGGAAAAAATGACAGAGGCCCATGGATTTGGAATTTTAGGGCACAATGTAAGGCACACATGTATTTTTCTTTCAAAATGGGGCAAAATAATAAGTTTGTGAGCCTTTGAAAGCATTCAATCTGGAGAACAAAGTTTGCAGACCACCAAGTTTGAAGAAAAACATTTTTAGAGCACGTAGAACAAAGGGGAAAGATGGGAATTTTTCATCCAAATTTTAAAAAAATGGTCTTTTTCTAAAATCCATTCTACAACCACTCAAAAAAACCTAAAAATGATTTTTTTTCAAATTTATGGGGGTGCACCCACAAATATTTCATTTTCGGGATATGTGCACTTTGAAAATCAGTAAAAATATATCTATTCATCCAAAAGTTATGAAAATTTAGTGGGACCTCATATATGGTCTTAGCTAACTTTCTGCCAAAGGGATTGTTGACAATTTTTTACTTGTGAAAAAATGGGCAGCTCAAAACTTTGTTACGATGGATAGCATTGGTGAAGCGAACCTAAGCTAGGGGAGTTTCTTTGAGTTCAATATTGTTTATGTTGGATTAATTAATTATTACATGAAATCTATAGCTATGTGTGCTGTTACAAAATGTAACAGATCACATAGTCTGCAATTTCAAGATTATCTTCAGTAAATAAAAAAAATCCCTGAAGGAAAGGTGTGTTATCTTGATGAAGACATGAAGTACAAAATAGATGAAGTGTTAGGTTTTGGAACAACAATCATAATTGCATATTACAACAGTCATATTTCATTGCTAACACTTACAGGTATTTTAAAGTTAATTTCCTTCATGATTAAATACATTAAATTATGTTATTGAGTTGTTTAATTCATTATACAATCCATATATAAAATATGAAATGCAAGAAAGAAATACACAACTCAATTTGAGAATTTAATGTTTTATTCATAAGAAATTTCAAACTTTCCCACACAAGCCATGGGATGTAACTCAAAAGTAAATTACAACTACTGAAGAGTAAATTACAACTACTGAAGTAAGAGGTACATATGCATGAAAAATAAAATAGAGGAGTATGAAAGAACCCATCATTTCCTTGGGTTTCTTTCATTTTCAGTTCATGCATTTCCAGCTCCAGCTTTGCTTCATCTTCATCCTCGCTGCTTAGCAAATGGCACTATACCTGAAAACAAAAAAGAGAAGATTGTCAATCATGAGCTCAAGGTTGATCCATATTCCTATACTATCCAAATTCATGCAAGTGAATCTCTTAACAAAAGGAGGTATAAATTACATGAGGATCAAAGGAACAACTGATAAAAGCACTATTCTGTAGCAGCATACATGATTTATTCACTCAGAAAGAAGGAGAGAGAAGAAAGAGGGAAAATATGGAATAAAAGAAAGGCCAAAAAGCCTAATGTTTTCTAACCAATTTGTCTAAATGTGTAGATACAGGTAAGAAGAAAGAAGTAAGACATTCTGTAACTTGAATCAGAAAGTACATTCATTTTAGTTTAAACTAAAGGCTGAAGTTAACTGAAATGAGATAAGATTACAGTTCAAACATAATGAAAAAAAGAAATCTAAGAAAATTTTGACAAGGATTCACCATGTAAAATGGACATTTTACATCTTTCCATTATTTTATTTCAAAAAATAATACATGCTCAAGAAAGTTGTATATAAATCAAATAGTAATGCAGAAAGCAAATAATTCATGGCATGGTCAAAGATAACAATTATCAGATTTCAGCTCCCAACAACAAGCCATGAAGCATCCAAATGAACTGTTACAATGCCAAATTAATTTACAAGTGCACACTTTTGGATTACATCAGAAATGCTACACTACTAATGGAGTACAACTATGACAAGCAAAGTAGAGTCAATTTTCTGAATATAAAGTCATAACAACCATGTACTCAAAGGAATATTCAAGATACAAAGTTGATACATAGTCTACATGGTTGCAGAACAAGTAAAGTACCCAAGTAACCAATTCAGGAGGGCATATCATAAAGCTTAATGATTTATAATTAGCCATTCCAATCAAATGTAGCTATTTAATTGATCATTTCAAACTTCAGGTCTTCATGAATATCAACTTCAAAAGCAAGCACTTCCAGTTTCAACATACAAATGAATGGAGTAAAGAGCAATAGAATATCACAATCCCATAAAGAAATGTAGAATATGAACTTCAAAAGCATGATAGAAAGAGATCAACCAAATTAGAAAAGAGAAGCCTATGGCTTTCATATTTTCTAACAAATTGATAAGTGCATAGGTACAGTTTACAAAAGATCACATATAATAGTGAAAAAATGATCAAATTTGTAAAATAGAAGTTATTTTTGACAATGGTACAGTCACAGAAATTAATAGCAGACATCAACTGTTATAGGAATCCACTGCCATTTCATGCAAATAAGATTAGGTATAGACTGAAGAAAAATAGTATTTGCACTTGAGGACAAGAAATTAATACTCTTCACTCATATCTTGGAGGGTCACTGAATAAAAGATGCAGTCACATAATAGAAATCTGAGTCAAATATTTTAATCTCAAAAGCATCATTCAAGTACAACCCAATGGATAGGGAAGAATCTACAATACAGAAACAAGCAACTAGGTATCTTTTACATAATGTTTCAACTCACTCAGAATATTCAGAGCTCATAAAATTCAAAGATGGTGTTTTCAGAATAAGCTACAACAACTCGAGGCTAGAAAAATATATAAGGAAGTGAATATAGCTTCAAAATTCAATACACATAGTATGATAATCCGAATATATGAATACATAGCCATACCCTTGGTGTCGATTTCAAACAACAAAGAAGGTGGTTTTAACAATATGTTTAAAACACTATCAAGGAACAAAAATGAGACAATAATCCAAGCCAAAAATAAATTTGTTAGTGTTAAGAGGTTTTTCAGTTGTAAGATCTACAAAGCAGAGTTAAGCAAGACACCCAAAAAATATTGAACAAGCTCAAGATATCGGTAATAGAACCATTTTCAAAATGCAGAATGCCATCACGAATTGAGCTCAAAAGTTTGAGAGAATGATCAAATTGTTTTCAGAAGATACAAACCTTCATACCAGATATAATCTGAGTCATAAGAATGAGGAAAAATATATATGATACGGATACGTGTCAAAACAAGTTCTGGTCACTATGGGTGCCATCACAGAACAAGAGTAGAATGAAACAGAGTGCAAACTGATTCAAATTAGAGAAAAGTATAGATCTAGGACATTAATAAGAAAAACCCATTAATGGGTATCAGTAAATTAGGGTTGGATCAAAGTATTAGAGGATAAAGAAAACTACATCAACCAAAAAACCTAAATTTGAAGCAGAATGGAGAAATAGGATCTCGAACTCAGAGATTAAGTTTTCGAAAGCTCAAGAAATGATGGTCATGAAGGGATTTTTGAAGAAAATGCAAAGTTTTCCAGAAAGCTTAAAAGACACATTGATGGAAACATAACGTAAAGCAGTAAAGCTAAGTCCCAAATTCGGTTATGAGAAGCAAGTATAAAGTTCAAGTGTAGAGCCAAATAGGAACAACAATGGTGAATACCCATAAGAAAAGTAATGCAAAATATCAAATACCCAGAATGGAAATCATCTAACAAACCCTCCACAGTTGGTTCAAAGTAAGCTAATAGGAAGAATCATGAAAACCATGATAATAAGAGCTTACCAGCTTCAAGTAAAACAAAACATTCACATTACTGAGCCATTTATAAAAATATGAATCTAGAGTTACCTTCGAAGGAGTTCGCATTCACAAGTTAGGAGATGAAGTTCAATGGTAATGGCCGATTCCTTAAATAGAAAGACCCATCATGAAAATGTCACTTCAAAGAAAGAAGAACATTCAGAAGTAAAACTGAGAAAATATAAATATCCTCGATGAGCTCCAAACCGAGGGAGGTCAAAAATTAAGCCATCGAGACAGTGAATAAACCAAATCATAAGGTTCACCTTCAGGATGTATGCCATGAGACATTTCTCAAACCTTCAAAAAACCACAAATGCACAACCAAGATCAAAGAAAACATAATGGAAGTTCTCTCAGTAGAACTCAGGAAGTAGCAAAAGATCATCTAAATGAGCAATGACTAGCAATCAAAGAGGTAAAACAAGCTCTCAGAGATCAACAATGGCGGTGGGGAGAAATTTCACCAGGGCTTTGCCACTCTAAAATGAGAAATTGACAGGGATCAAATAACAAGCTCGACAAGCTTATACCTAACTCAACTCACCTAGAGTTACCATCAGAGGCCAAGATCAAACCGTGCAACGATAGAAGGTCAGAAACCATGCCTGATGACACCCACCACATTAAATGCCAAGACAAAACCCTAATTGAGGGTCAGAAAGATCAATGATGTCAGATGAGAAAGTACAAAATCAATGATGCTCAAAAAACTCCCACTTAAACCATGATTCAGTTAAAGTACAGACGTGGTGAATACAGGAAAAAACCCTAATTAGGGTTGAATAATCTATCACTGACAAAGGTAAGGGTCAATGCAACGTCAGGAATGGGGCCAAATTAAAATAATGGGTATAATGATTATTCAAACAAAGACTATAGTACTCACCATCAGATATGGAAAAAGGTCCCATGGGCTCATCTTTAAAAGTGCCAAATATTCATCAAGATTTGGATCATAGTATATGCTATGTGTAAATGTGGAAGAGAAGACAAATAATATAGTCAATGATTATGTGTGTTGACTGAGTTACAATATTCAAAAATCATGAACCTTGTTATTATATGTAATGAGGCCCAAAAAATGATTAAATGGCCAAGTTATGAGTAGCCTATGATAAGTGGTGGAGTATAACCAAAGGATATTTTATCTTAACATTTACAAAAATTGACTTCAATATTTTACAAAAGGGAACATCGTACCCTCCAAGTATACACACATCACAGGTGGTCCCCATAGTGGGAGAGTTTGAAAATGGCTCAGAGTGCAATTATCTATGTGATCACAAAAAGACAAAAAGGATGTCTTCATCAGAACCAAAGGGACATATTATTTTGCATCCAAGGGGGCAAGTGGATAAAAATTACAGATGTCACATCAAACACTAGAAGATAGAAATTGCATGCACATGGGAGGAGACTTGCTCATCAAGGAAGGTTTATTATTAGCATAATTATTCACCATGCTTTATTAAAAATAGAATGGTCAACTGAGTTTGACCAAGTGGTATTTTTTGTAACCCAAGGCTATTAATGCCTTAATGTATCAGCATGTTTATTGTATTCCTTTATTTATTAATAAATAAAGGGTAAAAATAGGATGCATGAGCGAGTACACTTTTATTCTATTTTTAGGATGGGTGGGATGGATAATTTTTCTATATATAGTGTGCATTGTCAAAGCACAAGGGGGACTTTAGACACAGGAGTGTTGAAGTAGATTTTGTCAGTTTTACCCTTTGAATGAGAAGTATATTCTACCTTTCCAATTATTTGTAGTCTTGTGTATGCTTTATTAATCCTTTTGAATGTCATAATTCCCTGGTTAATCATCTTACCTTGTTGCAAATTTAGTATTTTCTACACGATATTAGTGTGCATGTGTAGCTTAATAGTATTGTTGTGAAAATTTCCCTTAATTATCAAGTGTTTGCCTTAATTTTCTACTAAAAAACTATTGGTTTGTGCATCCAAATCCATTTTCATATCAATTGTGCATGTACTCAGTCAAATACCTCAAACAAGTTTGGTGTATCACCCCAGTTTTGAATCCATTTTACAGTCATCTTTTACCCTCAAACCCCAGAAAATTAGTTTAGGATACATCAAGAAGGAACCGACCTTGATACCAGGAGACTCACCTAAAAATAGGTATACCCAGAGACGTGAGGTGTTTCCATTGTATCTACAAAATAGAGATACATTTTGCAAGCTTAAAACACCTGCAACCATCTCTCTACAGGGTGCCATAGTCTAGAGTTGTAGGCTCATTTTCAGTCTCAACATATGTAAAGATTGGGTTTTTTGGTAATTTACGCACTAAAGGTTCTGCACGAACTGAAACTGTGAAGTTTTTTTCTTCTAAATTATTACTTAGACAAAAGTGAGAAGTAGAGGTGGCTATGGAATCTGTGAGAAGGTTTTATTCTCATAGAATGGCTTGAATTGAGATGAAGTCAAAACCTTTTGTTAGATTAAGCACCGTAGTTTTATAGAGTTGTAGATGTTCCACCCTTCTCTCATATACTTCTAAAACTTGAATGGAAACTAGTTGTGAATCACCCATTACTCTAATATTAAGAGCACCCATCCTTTTAGCTACTATAAGACAAAGAAAGAGAGCCTCATATTATGCTCCATTGTTTCTACACTCGAAATCCAATTTGAAGGAAAAATGCATGACCTTCCCTTTCAGAGAAGTGAGAATCAAACCTGCCCCAACACCAAAGTGCCACTTCACTCTATTGAAGTGGAGAGTCCAACAGTTACTTGGAAATATTGTAGTTGGATCATTCTTTGTATCCTCTCCCTTCACTTCTAAAACTTCCACCATGCAGATCTCATCAGTTGCTAGAGATTTGAGTCTGAGGGTATGTCCCATGCCCATGGAATCAAATGGAAGGAAAAGGGGTAAATCATTCTCCAACAGCTCAACGATATATTTTTGGTTTATGTTGATACTGTCTCTACGACAGTAGTTTCTTCTTGACCGTAGGAACCCCCTTGATCAAGTCAGTAGTTTATAACTCCATTATAGGAACTATTTCACCTTTTGGTGTTGATCTCATTGGTTTGTTTAATTTTTTTGTGGGGATTTCAAACTTGGAATGTACCCCTGGTTTCTTCTTTAAATTAGCTAGGTGTATGTCAAATGGATTTGGATCACATTGTGCAACAAAGACCCTCCCCAAGTGTAGGAATATTACTTCCTAAAACAAAATGGAGAGTAATATCCTTGATGCGGGTGTGTCCAAGGAAGGTCCAAGGATAATATTATAATTTTTTTTATAGTCTATAATATTAAAACTATGTGAGGATCATCTTGGGTCTCAGAGTGACCTAGAAGGGCTATAGTTCCAATTGATGTTGCCTTGTGGCTATCATTACCTCTTAGTGTGTTTCTTGTTGAAGAGAATTTAGTCTCTCCATAACCTAAATTCTGGAGAAAATAAAAGGGGACAATTGTTAACTACTTCCCCATCATTGATCATCACATGCTTTATATAGTTATTGTAGATCCAAATTCATATAGATAAAGATTCATATCACCTCTATGTGCTATTTCAACATCTGTGGGAAACTTACTGATGTCAAATACAAATCTAATGTATCTCTTTCTGGCTTCTTGGGAGGATAGACATCAAAGTCTATATGGTTTATATATGCCTCTAGCGGAGGAGTGATGTTGATTAAATGTCCAAAGAACCAATGCTTCTAACAAAGCAAATCTATGAGGATTGGGAGTTATTCAACAAGTCCAAAAAGGAGATGTTATAAAAGGTCTTTCTTAGGTCATTGATCCAGTCATAAGATCATACTAGATATTTATAAGAGTCTCACCAATATCATCTGAATATAGACATGGGTAAATTGGAATTGGTTGTGAATGAATAATCTCTAGTTCTAGTGGAAAGCATTTATTTGTGGCTTAATTTCTAGTTCTATAAGGCCCACTATCTTAGTTTGTTGACGACGATCTAATGGAGGTGTCAGTGATAGGTTTTATGAAATCAAAGCTTCTTGATCATTGCTTCCCACCATGATACCTTTGCATTTGATTCATTAGGGGTCCAGTATTACCATTATTGGGACATGTTGGGAGAGGATCGTTGAAGATCCTCAAGTGGGAAATTGTTGGCGTATACATACCCCAGGAAAGTGTTTTGAGTAGGTATCATAGGATCTACTAAAACCATGTCAATAAAGAGTTTTCTTTGGTCTTCGGGTAAGCCCTATAAAAACTTGTTACAATCCTAGATAGGTTTTGGCATTGTGTCCTTGGACCCTATGGAAAACACAATATAAGTTAGCGGTCATAATACCAAGGTATTTGGTTTTTGTTTTGTTGTGGCCCAAATTTCTGATTATTTTTTAACTATGTTGTTTATTATAGTTTAAATTTGGAAGTCATTTCACTTGATTTGGAAATTGATTTAGGGTACCCCACTTGGATACTGGCTAGGGCCTTGATCTTGAAAATTCTACTATTGTTGTTGTTTATTATTTTGGTGGTGGTGGACAATTGAAGTCTACTGTGATAATCATGGGAGAAAAATTGTTACTCCTTTGATTATTACCATTATTGTTATAGTTAGTGTTTGCATTATTTGTATTCGGGGGTATAAACAACATTGGGTTTCTTTATCTTGATCAGCAAACACCGTCAGTTGTAGCACCATAATTTTTATTTAGGACCTTAGGTCCTTGGTTGTTACTATGTATTATTTGGGTAAATTTAGTTACCTTGATTAGGAGTGATCAAAATCTTGTTAGAGCCATAGGTATTGCGACCGTTATCTATTGCTTCTTGATCTATCCGAAGAGAACCCTATAAAAAATATTCATAGCTTCTAAGTGGGAACTTTTGGACCTCCTCCTTTGTTTCTCAGTTAAGAGAATGAAGGAATAGGTCGCATAGCTCTTTTTGATCCATATTAGGCGTTTTTACTGAAGATTAGAAGAATTACCATCATCTCTGAATGAAATGTGGAGTGGACTCATTGTGTTCTTGTTTAATGTGACTAGGAATTCCCTGATTCCTTTCCTTAGTAACTTATTCATGTCAAAATCTTTAATAAACTTAGACATGATTTGTTTGAAAGAGTGTATTAAAAGCCTCTGAGTATCTTTTAATACCAGTCTGAGAGAAATACCTTCTAAATTCTTAGGGAAAATCATTGTATAATGACTACATCCCATGGGAGCATCTCTTAAACATGCAGTCGCATACACCTTAATACATGCACATTGGGACCTCCCTCCCCTTTAAATTTTGGAAGGTTTAATAGAGGCCTTGGGATCATGCCAATCCATATGGAAAATTCAATGGGATCCTTGAGATATTCTAAGTAGATACCTACTGCGTAGGACTCGGCCATTGATGATCCTTGTTAGGGGAGGTGGATAGGCGGAATTGGTTGTTGGTATGCTGCAAAACGTATACATTTATTGGGGCATATGGAATCCCCTATTCCTGACCATATGTATAAGATTACATTTCCCCCTATGATGACCCTAGAATATACATGTATATATAAGGAGGAAAACATTATTTTGGTACAGATTAAGAGGTGCAAAGGTACAAGGAATTCATTACATTTCATAGTTGGGATGGCATTTGAGAACACACTTCTGGATGACATCTCCTTGTGAATATCCATACATATCCCATGGGGGGCATACCCAAGGTGCCCAACCCAGTGATAATATCCCCAGGGCATAGGAGCACCCATGTAAACCAAAGGATTTGGTAGCAGTAGGTGACTTGGCCATAGTTCTACTAATTATGGTGAATATCTCCCCTTGCCTAGTATATGAAGTCATTAGCTACTTAAGAAATATCTAATTCCCTAACCTTTTCCACCAATGATCGATATTCCCTCGGTTGATGATGGTGTGGAATTTTTATTTTATACATATTGTTGAACCTTGGTCAGTTGCAAAGGTGTATGATATTCCTACTATAAATTTTTCATTGTTTTTCTCACCCCTCTTTTGGAGCAATATATGTTCATGGAAGCGAGTAGTGATATTGTTTTTAAGCAAGACATCCACATGTCCTTGATGCCCTATCTAAAGGTTTGGTTCATACTTTGAAATCATTCTTGTTCAATTTGGGTGTAATGTGCTAGGTACTCCTCATAAAAAAATGGGATTTGATCAGACTACCTACTAACTAGATTGTTTGAACAAAAACCCGAGGAGATGAGTCTGATTTTCTGGTAAACATCATGTTATTAGATCTTAAAAGTTCAAGATATCATGTATTGTATGTAAGTTTGGTTAATTTAATCAATCCTGACTGAGGATCCATTGTTTGTTCCACTTGAGGAGGAATATTTTGAGAGGCATGAATATGGGTTGAGTGATTGTCTGCCCATACAGATAGTTAAAGTGACTATTGTTGTCTTCCTATTTGATAGTAGTATGCCTATAGACCCAAAATGAGTCAGCCATGTATCTATCATATCCTGACATATTCAGGGGGTATATAAATACCTGAAAAATAATGGGAGAGAGGAAAGGTGGATGAAGAAGATGAAAATTAAAAAAGAAGATTATCTCTTTCACGTCAGGTTCACCATTTTGTACAGATGAGATATTGATACATGTAATCTTCACCTGCACTTGACTATTTGGGGTTGTACCGAGGTAGCCAGATGTGGGAAGTATAGATGGATAAATGATAACAAAATATGGTGGTGGGATGAACATGTGTCCATAAAGGGTATGGATATGTAATGTCAAGGTAATATAATAAATCTTAAATTCGTAATAATGGGATATGCTCATTCAAGTGTAAACAAAGTATTGTCTAACACCAAATGGGTCAAACAGATAGATAAGAAAGAATGGAACAACATGGAGACTTCTATTCAATATCAAGATTTATGGATGTCCTCTCTACCAGTTGTGATAATTCATGAGAAACCAACTGGGAGCCTCATAAATATGTCCAGACAAAGTTCATGGAACAAGTGAGAAATGCTTTGGTTTCATGAAATCTATATCCGATTGGCAGGAGTGGTCCAAAATGTGAGGCCTCAGTTGAGCTTTCTCATTTAGAATATTCAATTATGATATGATGTAAGTTGGTAACAGTGATGTATGAAAAACAAATGTGCAAAGTACTTCATGTCAAATGTCATGTGAATAATCTCTAGTGCACTTTCGGTTGTGGGGCTGTAGGATCACTACCGAAAGTTCTCGGTTGCTTGGGGTCCTTATATGGTTATGTAAATAATAAAACTCTATGTTTGAAACTATCTAATACTCATAAGATCTTTTAAGATTCTACGTTTAAAACAACTAGTTGTGTGATCATCTCATAATACCTTACTGGGGTTCTAGAAACATGTATGTGTAATCATGTATCTATATCAGTAATAAGGTATCCTACGTCTGGTTGTGGGACTAATGGATCACAGCCCAAATGTTTGTTATCTTTCAGGTCCTGCTTATGGTCATGTAGATGTTTAAGGCAATCTATAATTGGGTTATTTTGACCAAAATTCATATGCTTTGTCATCTTCAATGTTTAACACATCTAGTTATTCAGTGATTGCTTGTGGATATATGGTTGTTCAGAATACATTAAATCTAAGACCTTGATCAATATATTCTAATGGTACTGACTAGATTTAGCTGGTGAACTATTGGCTTGAATACAAAATCCTTGGGTTCTCTAGGGCCTTGTAATTGTCATGAAAAAAATAATTAAATTAATATAGTGAAATAAAATTAACTAAGAAATGTAAATCTACACTCTGTTTTTTGTATTTTTCAAGATATAAACTAAATAAAGCAATAACAAGTAACTAATCTAATGAAAGTAAATATTTTTGGTTCTTTTATGATATTTTGAAATAATTATTCTAATCTAAATAAATAAATCTAATACAGACAATCAATCAAGATGTTGCTAATTGAATATGCAATTTTGTTAATCTAAACCTAAATTAATTAATTAATTGAAACCTTTCTAATCAAAACCCTCAATTTTACCTCAGAGGCATGAGTAAGAAATCATATCTTTGAATGAATTTATTCTTCCCCTGCAACCTCCCTGGACAATAATAAAGAGAATGTTTTTACAGATACTTTCCTAATATGATCTGATCTATTGTATTTACTTAACGATTGCAACAATAAAATACTTTCTCTACTCTATTTGATATGAATAATTTGAATGAGTATGATTCAGAATTGAAAATTTGTGGAAATGAAGGAAATTAAATATAAAACCCATCCTAGAATATAGAAAAATAGGTAATCTAGTTAGCAAGTACTTGGTCCCCTTCAGTTATCCTTTGAGTTCCTCGTGTCCACATGAGTCCAAAGGTTGGGAATGCGAGTGATAACAATAGAAGGAAGGTGTTGGAGCAATAGGCATCTTGAATTGACATAATTGAACAATACAAGTGGAAGAAAGATAAAACAATAGAGACTGATATTGGCTACGCATTTCCCAGTAGTAAAGAAGATAAGCTGAACAATTTCAAGGAAGCACAAAATAATTCTCTAGCCATTTACTTGAAAACAATGCATTCAATTTATAGAAATTTAGCTTGTGCAGAGGTGCAAAAGCTACACTTAGCACTAAATGGGATGCCAAATCATCACAGTGAAGAGGGGATTTCAACCTATGCATTCAACAATCAAAAATCGAAAATTAGAACTGAAGAAGGGGGTGCCACAATGCAGCTAGGCTTGAAATCAGCCAAAACGGTTGAGAAGAATGCATACAAACTGAAGTTAAGTGAAACAACACGTGTCGAAATCTACTTTGGAACATTATAGAAAATTCACACAGGACCACCACCCTTCTCAAGGTGGAAATTAGAAAATTGCTTCCCTACTTGGGCAGCAGTTACAAAACCACCACCCAGGAAGGGCGGTGGATTTGGCACTAAAGATCAAATTTACTCTAAAATGAAGCGCGAAGGTAGGAAAAAGCATGCAAAGGCTAAGTATGGCTATCTAGGCTACAAATATGTACTTGAAAGTAGTTTTAGGAGATGGAACACCTTCTGAAAGGATAAGAATCATCATTGGGGACGTTTTGTAATTATTTTTAGATAATATAGCATGTGTAAATTTGGGTGTGTAAAATACACCATTTTGTATTCATACCAAAAGCTCATTCTGGGCCTTTAAATCAGATTTCAAGTGCACAATATCCTCTTCTAAGGAGTAAAACTTAGCTCTCAAGAAAGATTTATCTTCCTATATTTTTAGGTTATACGCTTCGATATCATCAAGATTCATTTGTTTCAAAGCTTTACCAATGGTTTTATGTTCCCTACAAACAACTTGTATACCTAGAAACTACACAGTACAAATGGAATAGAAAAAAAATGCCAAATGTCTACAAAACTTAAATGAAAACCAAGCTAAAATTGATATCAAATCCACACAATCAGAAGCTAATCCGACTACTATATGTTATGATACCAAACTTGATCTGTAAACCAATTTGAACCCTTTAAGTGAAAATTCCATTTACAAACAGATACTTAAAAATTTAATCATGTTCCCTAAATTTATGAATAGTAATTAATTAAAATCTTTTCCAAATGTGATTTAAAATGTGTCCAAAACTAAATCAAAAAAATGATTTCAAAACGATTAATCATTTATAGTTTACATGATCAAAAGGATAAAAATATGGGAGCGTAAAATTTTTATAATTGCACCCAATGGATTAAAATACTGATTTAAATATGCAAAAAAATTAAAAATAACAGATGCAAAATTAAACACAAATTCCCAAATTGATAACGGATTTCACCCATGGATCAGGCTAAATCTCTGGGATAGCTTAGAACGTCATTTTATCCATTGTTAAATCATTTGTCAAGTACAACAATTAAAAATTACATATAATAATTGATTTTAAAACTAAAAAAATATGTTTATCATACCTTTAGAGAACTCTAAACTCGATCAGAAATGTTCTCCACTTTCCTGTAGCAATTGAAAATTCTTTTCCCATGTTGTACATCAAATGCAGTCAAAAAATATTCATAATGACATCAAATGAACACCAATTAGAAAAATTAACACTCCAAGAAGAGCGTCTGAGAATTCTAAACAACTCTTTAGTTTTGCTTAAATCTAGAAAATGCCTCTAAATGGGTGAAAATAGCAATATACAAAAACTACCCAAAAAGGACTATACACATTCCTCCATAATGTACCCTTCAAATAACACGTCTCCCATTATATTGTTTCCAAAGTTATGGCACATTGGTGAGGGATTTATCATTTTATCACGCATGTCAATGGTTCAATCCCCCTTGGAGCGCTTCACCTCTAGGTGCATTTGTTATTTTTGAATTATTTATCCCACATTGGGCATGTGAGGATAGACATGGTAGTTTAAAATCAAATGTGTGGCATATTAATGTTGGATTAAGAGCCACTTTTGTTGGATTATTTGTGGTGCATGGGGTAGAGTATGTTGGGCACTTGGATTGTTGTGTATACATTATGGCTAAGGCACTAGGGCATGAGTTGGTATTTGCTTTTTGGTGAGTTTCCAGGCTTCGTAGGCACTGACATGTGGTGGAAAATAAATAAATATTACATAGTTTTTTAAAATGTAGATATTTCATCCCACATGTATTATGGACTCAGAAATATGGCGTATAAATAAAAATCTATCTCCAAACTAGCATGAAGAATAAGAAGCAAAGATACCCCTCCTAAAAAAATTGTGTTGAACCTAGATGAGGCCCCCCCAGTCAGAAAATAATGGGGTCCATTTTTCCGAATGCGAACATCAAAGACCGGAGGATAAAATAAAACCCCCCAAAACTTATTTTATAATATTTTTTCCATTTGTCGCAAGTTTATTGGTCCACTTATTGAGTTTACATGAGTCCACATCATCTCAGACCTATGTGTTTATTTTTCACCAATTGAGCCATAACTTTAGTGTGCGATAACTTTTGCATGTGATTTTGTTTTCAATAATCCACGTACCATTGGAAATATCTCAATGGTCTGTTTCATACTGTAAGTGTTTAGGGAGAATTAGAGAACTTATGACCACCCAAAATTTCCATTAGATCAATCCTCTTTCCTAAAATTCTAACCACTATGATATCCCATCGAATTACTTCTCACTAGGAAGAAGAATCATCAGAATATTTAATACTGGGAAAGATTTGCAAACAGACATATCATTACATTAAAGATCTCTATATATATATATAAATTTCCCTCTAAAATTATGTGTAATTACACAAAAGTCTCTAAAGGGTATGTGCAATAGGATTTAAACAAAATATGGGGTCGATCATTCTAATTTCATATGGGCCTTGTCCATTGGGATAATCTACACAGGTAAAGATGGAGTCATAAATAAAATAATAATTGCATCAATCTACACAACTGCTACTATTTTCACCCTTTTTAAATTTGATTAATATTTACACCTATAACATAAAAGGAATTAAATAAAAGCTATAGGGGGTTATTTTGATTCATTAACTTCCAACAATAACCATTCAATATCATAATAGGCATCCATAAGAGTGTTAGGTTCTAAATGACATGAGTTTCACTTGTTTATATATGCTTCTCAAGATAATTTAGGTTATAAAGAATGACAGAGAATGATTCAATGACCCAAACAATAATGTGTAACTCAATTTTCGAGATCAAGTTGAGCAAGGTAAAACACATACACCAATGTCAGGATTGTATAGAAGTTCCTGTCCCTATTGTATGTTTTTAACCCTAGAGATGCTATCTGAAGTGTGAATTTTGGAAGCTAAATAACAAAGTTTCTTATTGGATTTCATGCATTTAATTTTCAAAAACTTCTGAAATATAAGTGTGTATGATCAAGAAAACTAGAAAACATAGCTAGAGATATACCAGATGAGAATGGGTGAAGTTTTTTTGTTTGAGAAAGAGATAAATTTCAAGACTAGCATTATCAAAGAGTAGAATTACCAAATTTGAGTGTCTACATTTCCCCCCTTTAAGTATGAAATGAAATTAGATGTTTGAAGGGAAAGATACGTGAGTGTGTAGACACACTTTATCTTTTCTCAATGTTTATTTTTCAAGATCATGTTGTATTGGTGTTGGCATGCTCCATGATGAAACCTTCAAGACAAAGTGTAGTCAATGTTCATGATAAAAAATTGAACTTTAACTCAAATGTTAAGATGTAATGTAAATTAAATCTGAAACTAGAAAGATTGAAATAAAGAGATGCAAAACGTGGAAGGAATACACATGTTTATTTTTTGGAGGGCAGATTTTCTCATTATTTTCTTGTACTTGGAGTTTTGTATTGTTGAAATTTTGCAAAGGATTAGGGATGATCAGTCCCTAATTGTGTGAAGCATATGTCAGATTTTTAGTGTGTGGAACCCAACACATGAATTTCAAAGAGAGAGAATAATAATGAGGATTAGAAGCGCTGTGTGAAGGAAGAAGATCATGTATTAAATTCATTTTAGAAATCGTATATATTCCCCTTTAAGTGTAAGAGGATAGAAATGACTACCTATGAAGAACTTAGCCACTTAGATGCCTTTTATGACCCCAAAAACCACACCACTATAGATGGATCTAAGCCTAATTTTTTAATTTAGGATACATAATATAAAATATAATAAGTTACCCCCATACTCTCCTTGTGTGTTACACAACTAAGTAGAAATTTAATAAAGGTGAAATGTGTTGAGATGTAGCCAGAAAAAAGGAGACCCATTCCCCCAATATCCCTAAACCTTAATGTTGTAGAGAATAAGGAATGAAATGATTCATGGCCCTTGAGACTGATCTTTGAAATGAGTCATTTGGGTCTGAAATTGTGACAAAAGTTTTCGTGTAGGTTAAAATCTTAAACTACTGTGAATTTTTTTGTAATTACTCCTAGGGTAAAACTGTAGAAATGGGTCAAAGATATTTGTATAGACCTGACCCCACAATTTTTTGTCTACTTTAGGTGTATAATATACCTAGAATAATTCCCCTCTTTTGAGGCATGTGAGATAAAGAGTTTGAGCACACAAATCAAATATGTGTGTGTGTTTGTGTGCATGTGTGTAACCATCTCTAATAAGTAAGATAGTCTAGGTAGAAAACACATGAAGGGATGATGTGGTGGCTACCAAGAAGTAATTTTACCTACCCCTTATGCACATGGTGGAGACCATAGCAAACAACAAGAGCAGTAATAGTGATAAGAATAATAGTATAAATAATGTCAAAAATATAATTAGTAGAAACAACAATAATTTTGCATATGTAAGTAGAAACAAGTATAAAGAGAATAGTGTAAACAATGTCATAAAAAAGGGTTAGCACCAAAAAACATGGCACACCAACAATTTCACAAGAAAATCAAGGCCCTTGGGCCTGTAATCAAGAGATGTAGTGTCACATAAGAAAGCATTATGTCACAAACATGGGACACCCACAATGTTACAATAAAAACAAGGCGCTTAGGCCATAATCATAGTAGGAAACAAGTAATAGTAAGCATGTATAGAAGAAAATAATATCATAGTGTAATGAAGTCACATAACAAGTGGTATATAGGAGTATGTGAAACAATAACTATGACCATTGCACAAGACATATATGTTAGTCCCGTTAGTTCAAAAGATAGTAAATAAACATAGTGTATATAATCAAATGTAATAAGTAAGTGAAATATCACTATAATGAAATAATAGCACTTGGTTTTTTAGGAGGGGTTCCCTGAGAAGAAGTATGTAAGGAACCATGATATCTCCCATAATCATGTGCCAATATGTATGTCATGCATCATGCTCAATATACCCCATGAACACATGTGTGTAAAAAATGTTATCTATAAAACCAAAAAGATAAACAATATGTATAATCAAAGTGTTAATAATGTATGCTAGAGAAACAGATCCTGGTCTTTGTATTTTTGCATTTTTGAAAATATGTGAATTTTTTTTTTAAATATTATATCAGTGTTTTTGTAATTTTTTTACATATCCATGTACAATAAATGGGTTGCACAAGGGTTACCAAATCTCATTGAAAATATCATCCCTAGTTGAATGAAACACAATGGGTTTAGGATTAGCCATATTAGTAAATTTCTGAAAAATGGGCACCAAAGGACCAATTATGTCTCATGAAAATGATTTATTATTTAGAAGTGTAAGGAGTACCTTGTCTTTATATCACATAAGTCCAACATATCATGTTAGGTTGGTAATCAATGAAAGATTCATTATGAATAGTAATAATGTTTGTGATCAAAGGAAAATTGATGCCAGTATTATGTGCATTGACTGTACCTACGATAAGTTGTAACCAAAATCTTAAAAAGGAAAACAATGTAGGTTTATGATCAAGAGTAACCCAAAATTTATTTTTTAATAACTCGTAATCCATAAGTTATCATAAGAATAACATGTCCTTGAAACTTCATAGAAGAAGTGAGAAGAGGTGTGATATTAGATAGTGTGAGTCATAAAGTGCTCAGATCCTCATATGTATAGATATTTTTATTTTTATTTATAAGTAAGGGGATATGTGTCAAATATTAGGTAGGAATGTAAACTATACTAGTTAAATTATCTAAGTGAGGTACTTGTTTAGAAGACATGAACACATTGTATAATATGGTAGCAAGTCCACTTGTTGTAAGAGTGTTGATTTTGTCAATTAAGGATTTCCATTGATATGTATCACGTCCAAAAATGTGATGGTAGTTACAAAATTTATGATCAGGCTACTAATAAATTTTCTTAGTATAATGATAACGTTTAGAAGGTAGCGAAAGAAAGCCCTACTCACGAAATATAGAAATAAATTCATGTGGCATGTCAAGATGACTAGGAATTGTTATTGATGTGGCATTTGGTGAAGCATATAAGGTTTGGATTGCATTATGCATAGGATCACGGTGAGTACCATTAGAAGCAATGTGATCATGAGGAGTAGAATCGATAGTGAAAGAGGTAGTTTTCCTAGTTTGGTAATGTACAAGGTGAGTGGAGATTAAAATATAATGAAACATAGAATCGTTTTCATCCATAGGATTAAAATTAATCTTACACGGTTTTTTCATCTGTGAGTGCAATTGTTTCATCATCGCTATCAGTTTTATAATCATATGTATTAGGCAGTTGAGTATCATTATCTAATATATTAGGAGTAAGAGGTGGTGGTGAGGTACATTATGAAGGAGGTACCATGGAATAAATATCCATGAGAGCCTCAATATGAGGGGGTGCGATGGATATAGGCACGTAAATATTACTAGCTTCACTAAAAACATCCTAATATGTATTTTCCATGGGAATAGGTTGCAATGGGGGACTAACATAAGGGACCTATGGATTAAACATATATGCTTTGTAATATTGATAGGGGTTTAGATTAGCAAACATGGTATGCTCAGTGCCATTTTGTGAAAAATTGACACAACAATGGAAAATAAATGAAATAGCTTGTATATAATGAAGCCATGAATGGCCCGAAAAAAATTATATTCAAGATCAGTATCCATGATATAAAATGTAGTGGGTGAAATTTTATAGCCAACTAGAAAATCAAAAGTAATATTACCTGTTGGTACCCAAATTTAATCTCCTTCACAACTTGAGCTGCATCATGGATTTTACAAGACACTCAGAGGCAGATAACTGGTTTATATGTCATTTTATAGCTGGGGAAGCAATTTTTCTGACTTGTTAGCACTCAAGCTTTGAATAAGTTGGTAGCACCTTGGAAGGATTTGATCTAATCCTCACTATTTTAGGTTGTGCCTATTAACCAAGGTAAGAGAACCTATATTATAGCCTATGTTTTGTGAAGGAGGTGAAAATATCCTTGTACTGTGTAGATTGTATGGAGATGGCCTTGAGAAAACATGATCAATTTCCCATTATTCAAACTCAACAGAGTTGTCACTACTAAATGATGGAAATGCTTTCAAGACAACGCTAAGGCTACTAAAGACATGGTATGATCCTGATTTGCTTTGTGTATTTTTGTGAATGGATTGTATTCTTTTGTTGACACACAATACAATGTAGGGGTATTATAGGTAGGATGAGTTAATTTGAAATGAATTTTGGGCTAGGAGATATTCAAACAAGACTAACTAGAATTTACCAACTTCTTTGAGGACCTTTCCAAAACTTGAAAGACTCAAACAACAAAAATGATTCAAAGAGGTTAAGTTGTTCCTTCAACTAGGATATGTGCATCAAATGGAAGCCCAGATCTGCACTCTTCCACACAATCTCTGATGATTTATCACAAAATCCTAAGTTAAATGAATCAGTAAAGCATTTAGAAATTTCTATTCTATCAGACCTAAGGTACCCCCAAAGGTTTACAATCAAATCTATATCAAGGAAAGCAGAGTGAATTTAAATTTGTTTATCCCTTCATCAAATGGAAGCTCTTCTGATTCTAGAATTGCAAATGCCACTAAGTTGTTACCAGAATTAGATCTACATGATCAAAAGGAAATTCCAAACAATAGATTGTAATAGGAGCAAGAAACACAAATTGAAAACATTCTGAAACATAAGTAAATGCAAATTTTACCAAGAGACAACACAAAATAATCCAGAATGACCAAATTTATTAGCAAGGGAATGTTATAAAAACAATCTCAGAGCTTGTTAGTGGCTATACATCTGCAACCAACCTAACATGACACAAATTTTATGTAAAAAGGGAGTTAAAATGGTTCTCAGGTGGTTTCTCAGTGAATGGGCTTCTTCCCATATTTTCCCGTCAAAACTCTAAGTTTCTCCAACCCTTTACATGAAAAATTCATGCAATCTATAACTTTTACGCACTCACTCACTTTGCCCCTCAAATATTCCCTCCAAAAGTGGAATATTTGAAGCACCTTTGCTTTGTAATATTTATGGAAAATGATATTTAAAAAACTCACAAAGACTTGCCAATTTTTCTTTCAAAAGGTGAATCATTACAAAACTTTCATCATTCTTCAAAGTGGAAGCATGTTTTTCATTCCCCACACATGTAGACCCCTTTCATTTCATTATTTATCTTTTCCTTTCCCAATTTTTTACTCTACAAATTTGGATCTGGTAATTCACATTTTTCATGAATTAGAGTGAAAATTCATTTGAAATGTGCTTTGGATTCACAAATTGAGCCCCCACTTCGGTCAATTCGGACCCTACAGGACAAAACGACATGATTTGGCAAAAAAATTGATGTAAAAAATGCATCTCCAAACTTCCTGAAACTCATAGGGGCCAAATTGGTGAAATGCATAGCTACCATCGATCTGTTCTTATCTTTAAATATGAGCCCTCCACGTGGCAGATCTGAGAAAAATGGGTCTCAGGGACACTTTTGACCTTTTTACAACTTTTTGAAAATTTGCAAAATTTATTGATTTCCTCCACCGCTCCACCTTTATGATTTGGGTTTGACACGTGGCGCAATACAATTGGATACAGAGTCACGGCACAATTTTACACATTTTGCATCTTTTTAGACAAAGGAATTTTTTTCAATTTTCCTTCGCGGCTTCGCCCTCCCGCAAGACACATGTCCTCATATGATTGGTTGAGGGGCAGCACTTCTCATTTCATATTTTAATCATATTTTGCCAAAAGAAATGTTTCAACATTTCCTCTACCAGCCTGCTCCTCCACCATTGATTCCTCAAATGAATTTTGACTTTTTACCTTCGGGCTCACAGGTCCATTCTAATGATTTTCTCCCCCTTTTCCAAAATGGGTAAAAATTCTAAATTTCCTCTTGAGGCTCCATCTTCCACTCTGTGCTTTGATGCTGACACATGTCTTCATCCCATTGGCTGTGAGTTTGCTATCCAATTTTATACTTTAACTTTTTTTCACCAAAGGCCGAAAAGTATCAAACTCCTTCACCTTTTCATCTCCCCACCTGCCACATGTCCTCCTCTGATTAGATGCGGGCCTTAGGGGATTTTCTTTGTTTCCACACATTTTCCAAAGTGCCCTAAGGCACAAAACGACCTACCCATCTACCTTCACTTTGCCTACGAAACGTGTACCTCCTCTTGGGCTTGCGGAGTTGCGGGGGAACTTGCACATTTTTTCCAAAAACACAAAAAAGTTAAGTTTTTAGAAATGACCCACCGATCCTTGTCCAATTACAAACAGCCACATATGAAAAAGTATATGAGCTAGAATTTGATGGACAAATGACACCCGTATGACCATTAAAAAATGCAGAAATTGCCAGCGACCCCAAAATTGATTTTTTCTTCGTGGGTGAAGAATTTTTCGATCTAAAGAAAAATGGAAAGTGATTTTAGGAAATTTATGACTATGGCAAGGTATTTTAGAAGGAAAATAAGTACAAATGGAATGATTTCAAGATCCAAAGGCCGCAAAAGAATGAAAAAATGGTAGAGGCATTTGAAATGGGAAAAATTAGGGCAAAACATAAAGTAAAATTGGGGATTCCTTCAAAATGGTGCAAATGGAGGAAATGCGAACAACACATAGCACCCAAACACAAAAATGAGTTTTTTTTTCATCAAAATCGAAGTATATGAGAATCCCAAAACCATTCCTCCTCAGAAATAGGGAAAAAACACATTTATCCTTAGCAAAACATGGATTTTTCAATATTGGGCACCAACATTGGCTTCAGCTTGGGGATGGGTACTCCCAGCGAGTTCCAAAAGAACTGAAGTAGACCATGTGCCAAAAAACCATTGGGAAAACAGATTCACAAGCCAAAGCATCCAAAAAACCAACTGATAAACCACCTAAAAGGGCTGCCACACACAAAGGAAAACCAAAAACCGACCAAAACAACAAAAAAAGAGAAGAAACAAAAAACTGTACACTACACAAGTGATATGCAAACTTCAGTTTTAGGGATCAATCTAAGAAATGCTTCAAATGTCTACCATTAATAGGCAGCTCAAGTAATTCCTCATCTAGGTCATTGAGGAAAAATGTATTCTCACCAATTCTTATGTTAATTGAATATGGGCCCATCCAAAAAGCATCAAATTTACCATGCTTGCCCTTATCTTCATGCCTAATATCCCACAACAACACAAGATCTCCAATGCTAAAAGCTCTTGGGGTTACCTTCTTATCAAACAACTTCTTCATTGTCTCTCTGAACTTGACATGCCTCTGATGGGATGCTCTTCTTGCTTCATCAAGTTCAATAATCTAATTAATCCTTGTTTCATATGAACTGATTTCTTGATCTTCAAGTTGTTGAAAAAACTGAAATGAAGACAACTGCAGATGCAAGGGTAGAAGAGCTTGTGTTCCATATGCCAATTCAAATGGTCTTTTACTAGTAGCTCTTTTGGTAGTGATCCTATCAGCCCAAACAGAAAACTTTATTTGTTCACCTCATTTCTTCTTGTTTAATTCCAAAGTCCTTTTAATAATCTTCAATAATTTTTTATTGTTGGACTCAGCCTATCCATTTCCTTGTGGATTGCATTTAGAAACATATGTCAGATTTATTCCATATTCTTTGCATATTTCCACTAAAGTTCCTAGATCTGAAACTCATGGCATTATCAACAACAATCATTGACTGGCACTCCAAATATGTAGATGATATGACTCAATATGAAGTCCATTACAACTTGGTGTGTTGCCTTCCTAGTGGGGATTGCTTCCACCCATTTTGTGATGAAATCAGTAGCTACCAAAATCCCATTTATGTCCATCACTTGATGAATTAGATATTTCACCAATGAAGTCTGAGCCCCCATTGTTTGAAAGGAGCTTCAATTGATATAGGTTGTAAAGGAAGGGAGCCTGAAGCTTTCATTCTTCTGGAGAAATGCTAACAACTCTCACATCTTCTAACCAATTGAGTTACATCTTTAAAAAGAGTTAGCCACCAATAACCAGCCCTCAAAATCTTGTGTGCAGTAACCCTCCCAAGAAAATTTCCTCCACAAAATCCCCCATGGAAATCAACAATTATTTTGGGAGCTTCATCTTCAATCACACATCTCAAGAGGATTCCCTCAGGGTTCTTCCAAGCCAACCCAAAGTTTGTAATGATATATTTTTGAGAAGCCAGCTTGAGAGCTCTTTTCTAATTTTTATTCAAATTTCTAGGGCAGCATAGGTGTCTGAGATAATAGATTACATCCTTGTACCACTCAGAGTTCAAAAATTTTTCAAGAACATCTTCCCTCTCTTCTTCTACTTCATTTACTTTAGCATTCTACAAATTACTTTCAACCATGAGCTTGGCAAGACCCAAACCTCTTACTAGCTTTGTGGTCTGAATGTCTATATCATACTCCTGTAATTTGTTAACCCACCTACATATTTTTCTTGAAATATCCATCTCTGATAAGACATCTTTTACCATTGTGTGAGGAACATAAGCAACAACTTTGGAACTCAAAATATAAGGTCTGAAAACCTTAGTTGCTTTCACCAATGCAAAGGCCTGCTTCTCCATGATTGTGTATTTTAACTCAACTACTTGCAATGCCTTACTAAAGAAGGAAATAGGCCTCTCATCTCCATCATCATCCTTTTGCAACAAAACAGATGTAATAGTGTTCTCAGAAGCAAAGGAGAAAATTTTGAAAGGCTTCTTGTAATTTGGGGCTACTAAAACAGGAGCATGCTTCAATGCTTCCTTGATTCCATCAAAATATTTAAGGGTAGCCTCTTCCCACTTGATATTCTGGTCCTTCTTCAACATGCAAGTAATGGGGAGAGTCAACCCAGCAAAATTAGACACAAACCTTCTAATGAAATTGATTTGACCAAAGAAAGATTGGATTCCTTTCTTAGTTTTTGGAACTGGGATCTTGCTGATAGCTTCTATCCTTTGTGGATCAATCATAACTCCTTCTTTAGACACAATGTGACCAAGTAGTTTTTCTCTTAGCACTCCAAAATGGCACTTCTTTGGATTGAGTGAAATGTTCATATTCTCTACATCTGATCAACATTCTTTCCAAATGCTACAAGTGGTCAATTCTTTTGCTAGAAAAAACAGTAATATCATCTTGATAAACAACAATAAAATCATTGATATAACCATCAAAAGAAACATCCATGGCCCTTTGAAAAGTAGCTCTAGAATTCATTAAACCAAAGGGCATCCTCACAAAAGACATATGTTCCCCATAGAGTAGTAAAGGGCAGTTTTAATCCTCTCTGATTCTTTGACAACAACTTGGCTATAACTGGAGAAACCATCCAAAGTAGGAAGCATCTCAAAACTAGTCACTAATTGCAGCATGTTCTCCATGTTTGGTAAAGGATAGTTTTCCTTTACTGATGCTCTATTTAGATTTATGAAATCCACACAAAGTTTGATATCTCCATTCTTCTTTCTAACCGGCACCAAGTTTGCAACCTAAGAAGAATACCTTGTGGGATGAATGATTCCTCCATCCTTCAATGTTTTCAATTCCTCTTGCATTTTGACAAAAAGGAGTGGGTTAATTGGCCTTTGCTTCTATCTGAATGGTTTGGCATCTTTCTCAAGAGGGATCTCATGTTGGAATAAGTCTTCTCTATATGCTTTCAGCTCAGAATAAGACCAAGCTAAACAGTTTTGATATTGTTTCAATAATTGGAGGTAGGACTGTTTTTCTTCCTCGTTTAAACCACTCCCTAACCAAATCTTCCTTAGTTTTCCTTTGTTCCCAAGTCATGATCTTCAACATATCTAGATGTAAACATGTTTCTATTGATTACACAATCAGCATTGTTAAAATTTGACTCAAGAGCAACCAACCCTCTAGGGATGGTGTTAGTCTTCAATTGAATGATATCCTTGCCAAACAAGGTTTCTTTTCCATCAACATTACACACCAATGGTTCCAAATCAATATGCTGATCCAAAAACTCACCTTGGTTCTGCAAAAACCTCTGAACTTGAGCATCATCATCAAACACTTACCAATGCTTGATGTTATCCGAGACTGCAGGCCTAGTGAGTATCTCAACATCATATTCACAATATGGAGAAATGGTACAATTGTCAAATCTAGACCCCAACACTGCCAGCTTATCAGCAATCATATTTAAACTTCTATCATGATGAATAATGTTGAAGGAATCAAACATCTCAATCAGATCCCAAACTGCATGTTTGTATTGTTTCATCCGCTTATTTTTTGTTGCATATAGGTTTTCTAACTTGTTTGACAACCAAATCAGAATCTCCCTTTACAACAACATCCTTTACACCATACTTCCAAGAAATCCTTAGCCCTAACAGTAATGCCTCATACTCAGCTATGTTATTGGTGAATTCAAAGTTAAGTTTTAAGGAGAAAAAAAATTCCTCATTGCTTGGAGAGATTAAAAAAACACCAGAACCATTTCCAAATTTGGAGCAAGCTCCATAAAATAGCAAGGTCCATGGTGAGCCTACATGTTCAAGACACTTAGACTGATCCATCTTGTGCTCCTTACGATCAGAAAACACAATAAAATTATCAACATCAACATCAACAAATAATACTTCATAAGAAGCATTTGTTTGGATCCTCAATTAGATGCAACATCTTCTTCTCTCCATATAATTTTACAAGGCTGCGTTCAATGGGAATGGTGGAAAAATACATATCCATTTGGACACTCCCTCTAACACTTGCAGCCCACTTTCTTGACAATAACATACCCCATTTGGCAGGGCAATCAACAATTACAACATCAAGTTTCAAATTCTTACTCAGATAGGCTGCAAGTTGCACCACCAAACCTTTGACACACCTAACAACTGGCACTTCCCTGGAATCCATGGTAGTAAACTTTCCATACATTGTTGTTACTTTGATATCTAACTCATTCATAACTTCCAAAGGCATGACATCGCATGATGCCCCAGAGTCAAACATGCAATTATGTAGCAACTGGTCCTTGATAATCAAATTTGTGAAGAAAGGGTCAACACTCAGTTGAGATTCAACCAAGGATGTTCCCAAATAAACCTCCGATGGTTCACCAAATTCTTCCAATGTTGATGTCGTTCCTACCTTTGCAATAGCAAGTGGAGCCTCTAAAACATTCACATTCCTTTTCACAAAAGCCTTCTCCTCTTTCAATCCCAAATACTCAAGTGCTCTCTTCTTGTGCTCAGGAATTCTAAGAAGCTCAAAAATTGGAACACTGACCTTGATTTGGCTCAAAACTTGAGAAATTTCATAGGGAATGTATTTAGGAAAAACAATAGTGGAAGGAGGGATTGAAATTTCATTAGATGGCACAAGGTTTTTAACATTTTGAGCATGGGGTAAAGCATAAATTTTTCTTGGGATAGCAGGGCTCTGAGAAGATGTTTCTTTCTTAGGAACTTATTTTGGGATATTAGAAAGCAATGGGGTTTTATTATCATCCTGTGACCTAGCTCCCTTGACAGCCTTACTTCTTGTGTTATACTCCTTCTCTTGGGCAATCACAATGTTCATAAGTAGCATCCTATCTTCTTCCGAGGGTATACCTCCATCATACTTCTTGATCATCAACGCCGTCAAGTATTCAAAATAATTATTGGGAAGCTCAAAGGATTGTACATTATCAATTTCTAAAACATGAGGAGGAGGAAGAAGATGTACCCGTTGGATGCAATCCCAAAAGCTAGCAATAGTCCATGCACTTATCACTTCAGTAGATGTTTCTCCTTGACATGAGTGTGTAGGGCAGTCCATCATACAAGCATCATCATCTGTATTATAATCATCAACTTCCTCTTCAATTTTCTGATCTGTTTCACATGGTGGATGGGGTAATGAACATCTATCACACTAGTCAATCTTATTTTCATCATCAAAAACATCCACTCTAGCATTTAATGGATCAGGAACAACCTTACTTTCTTTGGCCTGAGATTGTCTCTTTCCAAATGCCATAGGTCCTTTACCTTTGTCATCAAATCTCTACTCATTCCTATGGTGATTTCTGAATCTATCATGTGTTTGATGCCTAGGCTGACCTTGTGAAGTTTGTCCAATTCCTTTCTCAACTCTTGCCAGCTTGTAGGAAATCTCTTTAACAACCCCTACCAAAGTTTTCACCACTTCATCCAAGCCTACACTCTTGTTTTCTTGAGGCTTTTTAGGGTTTACCAATTTAACTCCATCTCTCTTAGGAGGTTTCCCAACATCCTTGATATTGTTCTCAATTTGAAGTGCCATGGTGAAGGCCTACCTTAAACTTCTAGGATTTTTTTCCCTCAAGTAATATGCAGCCTTCTTATCAAATGCATCAAAATATTTTATCAAACAAGATTCATCACATGGTCTTAAATTTACCAGAAATCTCCTCAAAGTTTTATTTAACCTTGTGTTGAAGTCATGGACCGATTCATTTGGGTTTTTCTTGATATTCTAAAAATCTGATAAGAGGAATCTAGGATCACTTTTGTCACCATATTACAATCTGAATGCATTCTACATTTCAGTCCATGAATCAATTGAATTATTTTGCAAGGCCTTGTACCAATCCCTAGCATCCTCCTCTAAAGTGTGGACAAACAATTTAATGTACACATCCTCAAATCCAATTTCAAATGTTGATCACCTGTTATGGCATTGTTCCCTTGGAACTTGGCAATCTACTTCTAAAATCCTGAGGCACAACATTATTATAACTAGCCATTCCCCTAAAATTTATTGGGCCAAAGGTATTGACCACAAATGGAGGCCTAGGTGGAGGCTGAGCCATGTTGTCTAGTGGAGGTGATCTTTGGGGTGACACAAGCTGATGAGGAGTGTGAGGTCTTTGGGGCTCAAGAATGTGGTTCACAAGATTGGTATTCTCTAGGTGCTGATTTTCTTGGAAAGTTTTACTAGAATTGAAACACACAGGTGCAGATTGAAGAAGGAACTCACTAGGTATAGTAGAAGGACCTTCACTAGTTGAAGTAAACAATTTTATGAGAAGATTTCTTGAATTAGAATCACTGGAAGAAGATTGATAATCCTCTATTAAAGGTTGATCTCTCTCACCAATGGATATATATTTTCTTGATGTCTGACCTTCAACAACCTTCCAAAATTTTCTCTCCTCTAAAACTATCTTTCCAAATTCTTGAAATAGATTTCTACTTGGGTCCCTCCTGAAGAGAGATCTTATTCCTTCTAGGTTTGTAGTTTTATATGACACACTTCACTTAATGTATGATAAGGTACTGGTATTTATCAAAATATAACAGCCAGGAATTGCCACTAAAAACTTTCACCCTAGTTTGTGCAAATGCACTATGAAGATCTATCAAATGACTACAAATATTAGCACTATGCAAAGCTTGAACAAATCTAATTTTCTTTCACTCAATTTATCAACTATTGTGCAAAGTTTGAAACAACAAATTGGAGACACTTGAACATATCAAACTTATAATTCTACTCTCATTCCTCAGTATAAATCTGACCAGAAACTAATGCTCAGCTATTTAGTTGCACATAAAATACGTGAGAAGTATTACCAAAGATTTTGAAAAATTGAAATACAGAAAAATGTCCCCAACAATGGTGCTAGAAGTGTGTTGATGGGCTCAAAAGAATATGAATTGGAAGAAGATTAAAAAATTGGTATGATATTAAATTCTTCATCCCCAGTAATGGTGCCAGAAGCGTGTTGGTACCTAGATTTAATCTCCTTCACAACTTGAGCTGCATCATGGATTTTACAAGACACTCAGAGGTAGATAAATGGTTTATATGTCATTTTGTAGCCGAGGAAGCAATTTATCTAAATTTTTAGCACTCAGGCTTTGAAGAAGTAGGTAGCACCTTGGAAGGATTTGATCTAATCCTCACTACTTTAGGTTGTGCCTATCAACCAAGGCAAGAGAACCTATATGGTATCCTCTATTTTGTGAAGGAGGTGAAAATATCCTTGTACTGTGCAGATTGTATGGAGAAGGCCTTGAGAAAACATGATAAATTTCCCATTATTCAAACTCAATAGAGTTTTCACTACTAAATGATGGAAATGCTTTCAAGACAAGGCTAAGGCTACTAGAGACATCGTATTATCCTAATTTGCTTTGTGCATTTTTTGAATGGATTGTATTATTTTGTTGACACATAATACAATGCAGGGGTATTATAGGTAGGATGAGTTAATTTGAAATAAATTTTGGGGTGGGAGATATTCAAACAATACCAACTAGAATTTTCCAACTTCTTTGAGGACCTTTGCAAAACTTGAAAGACTAAGACAACAGAAATGCTTCAAAGAGGTAAAGGTGTTCCTTCAACCAGGATATGTGCATCAAATGGAAGCCCAGATCTACACTTTTCCACACAATTTCTGATGATTTATCATAAAATCTTGAGCTAAATGAATCAACAAAGCATTTAGAAATTTCTATTCTATCATACCTAAGGTACCCCCAAAGGTTTACAATCAAATCTATATCAAGGAAAGTAGAGTGAATTTAAATTTTTTTATCCCTTCATCAAATGAAAGCTCTTTTGATTCTAGAATTACAAATTCCACTAAGTTGTTACCAGAATTAGATCTACATGATCAAAAGGAAATTCCAAACACCAGATTGCAACAGGAGCAACAAAAAAAAATTGAAAACATTCTGAAACATAAGTAAATGCAAATTTTACCAAGAGACAACACAAAATAATCCATAATAACCAAATTTATCAGTAGGGGAATGTTATGAGAACAATCTCAGAGCTTGTTAGTGGCTATACATCTGAAACCAACCTAACATTACAAAAAATTGATGTAAAAAAGGAGTTAAAATGGTTCTCAGGTGGTTTCTCAGAGAATGGGCTTCTTCCCAGATTTTCCCGTGAAAATTCTATTTTCTCTGACCCTTTACATGACAAATTTATGCAATATATAAATTTTACTCACTCACTTTTCCCCTCAAATCTTCCCTCCAAAAATGGAATATTCGAAGCACCTTTGCTTTGCAATATTTTTGAAAAATGACATTTAACAAACTCACAAAAAGTTTCCAGTTGTTCTTTAAAAGGTGAATCATTACAAAACTTTCATCATTCTCCAAAGTGGAAGCACATTTCTCATTCCCTAAGCATGTAGACCCCTTTCATTTCATTATTTCATCTTTTCCTTTCCCAATTTTTTACTCTACAACTTTGGATCTTGTAATTAACGTTTTTGACGAATTAGAGTAAAAATTCATTTTAAATGTGATTTGGATTCACAAATTGAGCCCCCAATTCAATTAATTCAAACCCTGTAGGCCAAAACGACACGAATTGGAGAAAAAATTGATGAAAATTGATGCAAAAAATGAATCTCCAAACTTCCTGAAGCTTACATGGTGGCCGAATTGGTGAAATGCAAAGCTACCATCGATCTGTTCTTATCTTTAAATATGAGCCCTCCACGTGGTAGATCCGAAAAAATGGGCCTCGAGGACACTTTTGACCTTTTTACAACTTTTTGAAAATTTACGAAATTTCTTGATTTCCTCTGTCGCTCCGCCTTTGCGATTTGGGTCTGACACATGGTGCAATACAACTGGATACGAAGTCACGGCTCAATTTTACACATTTTGCATCTTTTTAGAGAAAGGAAAATTTTTCAATTTTCCTCCACGCTCCTCCCTCCTGTAAGACACGTGTCCTCATATGATTGGTTGAGGGGAAGTGCTTCTCATTTCATATTTTAATCATATTTTTCCAAAGGAAATGTTTCAACATTTCCTCCACTAGCCCACTCCACCATTGACTACTCAGATGAATTTTGACTTTTTACCTTCGGGCTCGCAGGTCCATTCTGATGATTTTATCCCCCTTTTCCAAAATGGGTGAAAATTCTAACTTTCCTCCAAGGCTCCATTTCCTCTCTACGCCTCTGATGCCTGACCACGTGTCTTCATACCATTGGTTATGAGTTTACGGTCCAATTTTACACTTTACCTCTTTTTCACCAAAGGCCAAAAAGTATCAAACTGCCTTTGCCTTTCCATCTCCCCACCTACCACGTGTCCTCCTCTGATTTGATGTACGCCTTAGGATATTTTATTCATTTCGATGCATTTTCCAAAGTTCTCTAAGGCAAAAAATGACCCACCCATCCACTTTCACTCTTCCTGCGACATGTGTACCTCCTCTGGGGCCTGCGGAGCTGCGGGGGCAACTTGTACATTTTTTCCAAAAACACAAAAATGTTAAGTTTTTAGTAATGAACTGTCGATCCTTGTCTAATTACAAATGGCCATGTATGCAAAAGTATATGAACTAGAATTTGATAGGCAAAGGATGCTCGTATGATCGTAAAAAAACGTAGAAATTTCCAGCAACCCCCAAAATCAATTTATTCTTCGTGGGTGAAGAATTTTTTGATCAAAAGACAAATGGAATGTGATTTTAGGCAATTTACGAATATGGAAAGGGATTTTTGAGGGAAAATAAGTACAAATCGAATGATTTTGAGCTCCAAAGGCTGGAAAAAATGAAAAAAATGCAGAGGCATTTGAAACGGGAAAAAATAGGGAAAAACGCAAAGTAAACTTGGGGATTCCTTTAGAATGGTGCAAAATGAAGGAAATGAGAACAACACATAGCACCCAAACACAAAAACGAGTTGTTTTTTTTTTAACTCAAAGTATATGAGAATCCCAAAACCGTTCTTCCTCAAAAATAGGGCAAAAATGCATTTCTCCTTAGCAAAACAGGGATGTTTCAATATTTAGCACTAACATTACCTAATGTAGATATTGTAACATCGTAAAAAACTCACACAGTAGTAATGTCATGATTAATTAGAAGAGGATAAATACCCATTTTTATAAGAAATGATTTAGGAAAAATGTTAATACTGAATCCATTGTCTACCATAACCCTCTTTATAAATAATCTTTGGATGTGTGTTGTAATAAATAAGGGTGCTCATTTATCCATATTTGCATCTAAAGGGATATAATATGGGTTAAAATTAATAGCCTTATCAAGTGCCTAAAATGTATCCATAAGAGAAGTAAAGGTAGTTGGATCAGTATCATTAGCCAAAATGAAAGAGCATAAGGTGTCTTATAACATGAATTTATAAACATGCACTTTTGAAGCATCTCGAAGAGAGATATCTTTTAATGTGTATTAATAAGTTATTTTAATTAATCATACCCCTTATATGGGATAGTATTTTTATCCATAAGAGAAAATGGTGTGGGATGAAAATTTGGTTTGATCCCAATAGGTTGCTTATTACGTCTTTTGGTCACCGCATTAAATGTACTACTTAATGGGGCGTAATGATAGCATGATGGGTGGTTAGTAGTAACAAGAGTGGACTCATATTGTATGTAAAGATAAGAAAATCCATGTCATCCATATAACACTTGAGATAAGCATAAGTAACTTCATTCATATGTGAAGTATGGGTGTGGACATGGTGAGAGGCATATTATCACATACCACTTTATGAATGTGGATCTTTAGCCTTAAAATATATATCATAGAATTTGGACAGTAGAAGCATGATGATGTAAAAAATGGATATGAAAATAACAACAAGGAATGTAAACTCCAAAGCCAAAAATAGTTGAGATACGATGTTTGATTCAAAAGTGAGGTTCGCCAAATGTTTTCACCCTTTATAGATTTGGTTAAAGTTTACATATATAATCAAAAAAGAATGAAATAGAGGTTACATGGGTTTATTATGATTAATTAACTTCCAGCATTAACCATTCAATATCATAATAATGCATTAATACTTACAACAAATGTACATTATATAATATAACTTCACAAACACAAGGGATTGAGTGCACTTAGTTGATTACATATGATTTTGGACTGAAATTTAGACCTGAGAGTGCCTCAAAACTAAAACTGTGACCTAAAGATGCAACTAGGTAGAACCATATAGTAGGGTTAGAAAATTTTGTATGGTCTTGACTATGCTCAAAACCATGATCTACAACTTTATGGGTTTGTTACTTGTTTGGATATCATTTTTTCTCTTTATCAATCATTTTGATCACACTACGGGGTCTTTGAATATTTTTCTCAACCTTTCAAACCATAACCATGGTAAGTAGTCCTAAAAAAAACATTATTTGGGTTGTGGACACCCTCGTACATATTTGACATTGGTAACACTCCAAATATGCCTCAAACTGCATGTTTTTCTCCACCTAGCATGTGATGTTTGGTTGTAGTGTAATCAGATTTAGCATCCTTTCTTTGACAAATATTGAATTGAGTTTATCTCTTGTAAATATACTTGAGTGGGTGACTTTGAGTTCTTGAAAATGTGGGAATTAGTCCCTTATATCTAGTGGTAATGTTTTATACTTGTAGATATTGGTGTCATAATGCATGTGCAGAGGTATTTGCAAAGTATAGGGAGCTTTATTTGTTTTATGTGTGTGAGAGAAAGTGTGAATGATGATCATGTGGTATAACGTACACATCAACTGAGTTGCACTCGAACGATAATGTAATGAAGTTCCATGAGGAAGAAAGCATTCAACCATGAAATGTGCATAGAAAGAAAAAGGCCTATTATTCTCATCAATAAAAAAAGGATACAAATAGGAGTGTTGTGTAACTCCCAATGTAATACAGTCATACCTCCACAAGGGAGAAGATAATTTACATTCTATGAATGGAAAGTAACTCTTGTATGACATATTGACGCACACTAATGCATTTGATGGAATCTATGACAAAATTTATAATACCCCCTAATATACCTAAGATGACTCACCATGTTATGTGGATAATGACATAAGATGATAAGGAAAGTACACACACCAACAACCCCCCTTCATCATAACTGAGGATGAGGTGAAAATCTAGAAATTGGAAATGGGTCCTGATAGCTACACTTGATGAAGTACCAATGCACAACAAGGATCTCAAGTAGTGGAGGAAAACCCAATGGTAAAAACTGTCTACTTACAAGATATTTAAGACTCCTCTAAAAACCTAATAAATATACTTCAAATGGAGACTGATAATCAAATGCTTGATAAAGCACCCATGTATAAACTTCAAGCTCTCTAGAATAAGAAGAAGAGAAGACATCAAGGATACAAGATAGATAGATGAAGAGGTGAAGCCAAATCCAAATCTGAAATCTACAACTCTAGGAAGTCTCTAAGAGGAGTGTTAATGACGTGGTCCTCAGCCTGTATACTGATGAATATCCATATGTATTAAACAATGTTCCTACCCTTAGGAAGGAAGGAAATGGAGTACTGAAAGTATTCCCACTCCATGAAGGAAACTAAGGGTAGTAATACAAATATATTTTAATTTAGTCAACTGAAATGTGACATAGTTCTAGCAAGTGAGTGCAAAGGAATCAAAGGTAATGTCAAGAATGTAGAACTGTTAGAGTGAGAGAGAGGAACATAAACTGAAATAATGTCCAAATGGAGTGAATTCAAAGCAATAATCCCCATAATAGCATAAAGAGGACCCACAAGAAGAGGTAGGTAATTGATGGTCTCCAAAAAAGTGGAATTGATAAGAGTCTAAGAAGGGGCACTCCCAACAAAGGATATGAATGAATCCTCTGAAACACCTATAGAAGGATGAGAAACACCCTGTTCTACATCTCAAGTAGGAACTGTGAAGAGATAATGAAGGTCTAGCAAATACTCATCTAAAAAGGGTGGCTCAACAAATAGAATAGAAATTTATTACAAGTATGAATCATCAATGCATGAAGGATGAGGAGTGGAAATGGTCTCACACACTAAAAGTGGAAAGGAGGTAGATGTAATGATGGTATGAGGATAGGAACGAGATTTTCCGATGTCTAATGGGAAGGAAGGATTTTCGACATAATATAAAAGGTGGTTGAGAGGAGGTGAGGAGTCCTCATTATTAATCTCATCATCAAAACTAGAATAAAAATCCTCATCATAAAGGATAGGAAAAATCAAGTCAATGTCACCAAAAATGTCATCGTAGGAAGAGGTAGAGGAGAAAAATGTATTAGTAGGAAATGCAACAGTGGTAATCTCTAAAGGGTCTCCAAATAAGGACTAAAGAATGCTAAAAATAGTGTGAGGACACTCGGTGTGTGCCACATAATTGTGGAGAGGCTTGGAAATGTATGTCAACAATTGACCAACGACCATGCTACAAATGTCAAGCTAGTCTTCAAGCTGATCAGGATCAATGGGGGAAGCTACTCATCCATACAAGTAGAGATATAGGTCATCGTGAGTGAGCATAAATTCCATGCTTGAATTCCATAGTGCATAATTATCCCTACCATGAAGAAGAGGTGGATAATGTAATGAAGAAATGGTCATATGCAGCATAGGGATGAGAAATGTAATATCCTCAATGCATCCACAAAAAGAGAAAGAAGTGCATAATGCAAGAAAATAAAGGTGTGAGAATACACACAAGGTTACAAGACATTGGACTCAACTGAGAATGTTTCTGTGTACAATACAACACCCAAAAATAATGATGAATCCCCCTTTTTGCAGCACTCTATAATTAGTGTGTTGATTACAATAAGGTGTGTCTATGCGACATGGGATAGTTGACCATTCACCTTATAGTATGAGATGAACCACACAAGAGTGGAGGTCACAATAAGTCTCAGTCGAAAGAAGAGGAAGAACATGTAAACAGGAAAAAAAGGGCGTAATCAAGGAACAAGGGGATTAAAAAAATTTGGTGTGAGAAAAACATCTCACGTTGCATAAGGGGCTCTCTTACCACAAAGTTTTTGAGGATGTGCTCACTATCCTGCAAGTGAAGAAGATCACTACAATGATAAAGGGCAAAAAAAAAGGCCTAGAAAATCCCAATAACCCAATAATGAAGCCAAAAAAGGTAATCCCCCTTAATGATTGAATGTTTAGTTAATTTTCCTTTAATTAAGATTAATCTAATTAAAAAAAGATTAAAAATGGAAAAATAAGATTAAAATTCAAAAGAGGGAAGGAAGTATACATTGGCTTAAGGTGTGAGCCGCATCAACTCTGCGAGCTAGTTGAACAAGTGGTCACCAAAGTGGAGGTGAGTTGAATGTTGAGTTGAGGTGAGCACCAAATTGTGTGTTGTGTCGGGGTGGCTTCGAGTTATGTAGCAAGTTGGTCGATGAGAAAGGAGATGAGTCGACCGATGAGCTATTAGGTGAGTTGATACCGAGTCACATCTACATCGCTGAGGGAAGATAGACTAGTAATTTGGTTCCACACATCAATTTGTTAAGTTGAAGAGCTATGAAGTCTATCTGTCAGAGGTACTAAGTGATTCGGGTTTAGTAGGCCACATGTCGAGATAACCGACATCAGGTTAGGTGAGCAGAAGAGTCCACATGGTGAGTGAAATGACTTTGAAATTCTCAATGAGAACATTGTAAAAACAGCCCAAGCACAAATAGCTCGATGTTGGACATGGGAGGTAGGGCCATAATGGTCAAGTGAGATAGTGTTAGAGCACATGATGGGAAGGGTTTAAACAATAGAGTGTACAATGACTTAGAGAACAGACAAGAAAACCAGTGTAGGGTAGACAAAGACCTGGGAAGAAATGAATAGATGAGTGGGGTTTAAAAGATGGAGAGCTAGTCTAATGCACATAAGTGCGTTACAACGATTGATTTGAGTGACGTAGTGAACCAACACAAAGATATAGGAAAGATAGGAAGCCCAAAAGATAGAACAACCAAGATAGACATAACACAGGCCACATGTTAAAAAAATGGGTGAGCCACAGGTTAGCAAGAAGATGGGTCAAGTTAGGTAGCAAGTTCGATGGATCCAAACAAAACTCACATGACAAAGAATAAGACACTAAGGAAAAAAGAAACAACTTGACTATACAACCAAATGAAAGTGAGAGAGTTTCAAGGAAAACAGGTGGGCCAAGGTGAGTCTCGAAGGAAGTGAACAAGGAATGAGGGTGAGCTAGAAGAGCCAGCTCAGTTCCCAACTTAGCAAGCTCGGGTTGAATTGGGCCACAAAGAGCTTAACACAATCTCCAAGAAATTCAACAAACTGCACTTAAAGCTGAAACCTGATTATAATAACTTGCAAGATACACAAGACCAAACAAAAAATAAAAATACAACCAAACCAAAGTAATACCTCTAAGTATAAATAAAATAAACTAAATCAATGCAAATAATTCATAAATGGAATTACGATTACGAAGCTTGCACACTAAACAAGTAAGAACACAAAACTGAGAGTATTAATCAGTTTAAAATAGATATTTTTGTAGATCCCAAAAATGTTCTTTGATACCATGGAAGAGAGAGAATGATGATTATGCGGGATAATGCACACATCAACCAATTTTCACTCTAACATAAGCATGAAGAAGTTCCATGAGGAAGCAATCACTCAATCATGAAATGCGTATGCAAAGAAAAAGGTCTAACATTCTCATATATCAAAAAAGGGGGTATAAATAGGAGTGATGTATAACTCCCAATGCAAGACAATTGTACCTCCATAAGGGAGAAGAGGAGTTACATTCCATAAATGGAAAGTAACTCCTGTATGATGCACTGACGCACATTGACGTGTATGATGGAATCTATAATGGAATCTATCATACCCCTAAGACACCTAAGACCTATGACCTCACCTAAGTGAGATGACTCACCAGGTGATGTGAATAATGCCGCAAGATGAAAATGCAATTACTAGATTTTGTAATATGTTACCATAAGAGTGTTAGGTTCTAAATGAGGTGAGTTTCATGTGTTGATATATGCTTCCAAAGGTGATCTAGGTTGTAAAGGTCGATTGAGAAGGAGTAAATGACCAAAAGAATAATGTATAATTGAAATGTCAAGATCAAAGTGAGCAAGGGAAAAATTGTACACTAGGGTCAGGAATGTATGGACAATCCTACAATTATTGTACGTATTTTAACCTAGAGAGACAATATAAATTGTGAACATTTGAAGATGACAAATTGAGTTTCTTAATGGATTTCATGCATTCAATTCTTAGAAATTTTTGACATATGAGTGTGTATGATCAATCAAGCTATAAAAAATATCTAGAGATGTACCAAATAAGAATAGGTAGAGTGCATTTGTTTAAGCGAGAGAGAAATTTCCAGACTAGCAGTGTCAAAGAGTAGAATTACCAAATTTGAGTTCCTATACAACTACGATTCCCCATAATTCAAACAACCATTAAACCCCTATTCGCGAGAAAATTTGTCTTGTGGAAAAATTAGTGGGTTTCAAGTCAACGCTATGGGAACCTAAGTCCCTCTACTTGAACGGTGCAGCTTCCATATGTGCTTTGCCATAGGGACACTCTATTGACCCTATGGAAAAGATAGCAATTTCTCACTAGAGAAGAAACTTTGTCTAAGAAGGAGAAAGGGAGTGAGAATGGAGGTAGGAGAAACTAATGTTACAAGTATAATATCATATGACCACACACATTGTTTAGAAATTTCATTTACATGCATTTATAGTCAGAAGAAAAATAAATCCGCAGGAGAATCTACAAGACTAAATGAAATGCATTGGTCGTAAAGTACCAATCAATTCCTCAATTAAAGATGCAAGAGTTCCTTATTTTATTATTGATGCTTGAAAAGAGTTTGTACATAGCTTGAGAATAGAAGAAATTTGAGGAAGAAGAGAAAATAGAAGAAGAATGGAATTTTCTATCTTTTCCAGGTACAGAGCACTCTGGTCTTTTTGAAATCAATTGCCAGCCCCTTAGAATGGCTTTGAGAGGCCATTATATCCTTTTCCAAAATGGTTACAACTTTACAAATTATTTACGCCTCTTCAAATTCCTCCATTGCAAAGAAAATGCTCATGGTGAGTTAAAAACTAGATCTTGCAACGTGAACGTTACATTTGATTTGCCAATTTGAATACAGACCATTTGATCTTCTCTTATAACTTTGAAATTGAGTTTTCCACATGGTAGGAAGAGATTGGAGCGGATACAAGGGAAAGCCCTAAATGTGTTTTGTTATTTTTAAGAGATTTAGCAATTTGTAAAAAATTAGGTCGCACCCCCACTTTGACTTTTCAACTTAGGCACGTGGCACGTTTTCATTGGAAATGGGGTAATGGCCTTTTACTCACCATTTTAACCTTTTTTGGAAAAAATACTTAAAAACAAAAATTCCTCTGCCGGCCCGCTACTTTGATTGAACTCTTGACACGTGGCATCCTCTGATTGAAAATGGGGTCACACCCCTTTTCTCAACATTTTAACCTTTTTTGGAAAAAGGCTCAAAAACTCAAATCTCTCTGCCGACCCACTCTTCCACTTTGACTTTCCAACGGTGGGCCCGAGACCTTGGTGGAGCCATGGAGCATTCTAGAACTTTTACTTCACTTTTGGAAATTTGGTTAAATTTTCGTAAGTGCCCCGATGGACCGCCGTCCACTTTGACTTTTTCCCTGTGGGCTCAAGATTTGACTTTTTCCCTGATAGCCTGATCGGGGCTGCGGGTTACTTTTTAATTTTTTGCTATTTTTTACAAAGAGGCTGAAAATCTCAAATCCCTCCAATGGCACACTCATCCACTTTGACTTTTCAATGGAGGGATTTACCTCTCCAATGAATCTAACCACGTGGTGATCTGGCACTTATTTGCTAATTGGCCCTTTCTACCTCACCTTCAGAATTGTTCCATTGTGACATGTGGAGCCATCCGCTAAGCCTTCCATACTTAGCCGATTTTACCTTCATTTTGTACCTGGGACACTTGAAAAACCAGTGCTTAATTGAAGACTTCCCCTTAGACGCTACCCCTGGAGTTGTGTCATTGTGACACGTGCCTTCTTCTGCTATATTTTGAAGCATGACCGAACCTCATCCAATCAGAGAGACCCACGTATCACTCAGAGATGTTGAGGCAAAATTTGATAGGGAAAGAAATGCCCATCATTCCTGACTGTGGAAAAATACACAGAGGAAGAGAACTTCATCATTTTGAGTCCAATTTTTGAATTTCCTTCATGAGCTGGAGGCATGGAGGCAAAACAATGATTAGAAAACCCAAGCCATAGAACAAGCAAACAATTTCTATCACAAAGGAGATTATAAAGAGGATATTTCATGCACATACCGGGAGATGGAGAACTTCTCAAAATGAGCAAAACAGAGATTTAAACAACACTAGGGCATGACTTTTACTAATTTCTTAAATCTTTAATCTGACTTAAACACCAATGAAGGGCATGAGATCAAAAAATTTGAGTTTAGCTATGGAAACACTGAGTAGTTTTTGGGAGACAACAGTTGGCTCCAGCTTGGGGACATGACGTGAAGTGGGCGTGGCTAGGGCATGACATGGGGATCCAAAATCTCAAATTTCAAAACATGTTACATTAACCAGTGCCTTATCCATTGGGCCTTGCAGAATCATGTACAATTCTGAGAAAGAATGGAAGAAGGAGGAAACACACAAGACAAACCACACACAAAAAAAACCAAACAAAACAAAACCAAAACCACACAACAGAAAAGGGAAACACACCAGGAAAATACCTATGGTACAAGGTGGGGGACAACCCACTTTCAGTGATGATAGATTTTCAAGTATTTCCCTCTTTAAGGAAATTCCAATGGCATTCCATCCAAGTATCAGAGGAGAAAAACATTCTCACCACAATATCCATGAATTTTGAATGGGCCTACCCACAATGAATCAAAATTTCAATGGCTCCCCTTTGGTTCTGTTCTCTTGTCCCATAACAGGAAAAAATATCCAACTTTGAAATTCCTTGTTTTCGTCTTCTTGTCAAAAAATTTATTCACTTTCAACTAATGCTCTTTAATTCTATCCACCACTTGGCATCTACTTTCTTCCATCTTTTCCAGGAAGAGGAGCCTCTTGTCAATGGAGTCTTTGTATTGACCGTCTTCTATTTCTTACAGCAACTTGAGAGCTAGCATCTCAATTATGAGGGGAATATCTACCTCAACTCCATACATCATTTGAAAAGGTGACATACCTATTTCCTTCTTAGGAGTGATCCTATTGGCCCACAATGCATCATATAACTTCTTGTGCCAGTTCCTCTGATTCTCATCTACCAGCTTGCGAACATTGGTCACAATGTTCTTGTTGCTTGACTCATCTTGCCCATTTCCCTATGGGTAGTAGTCAAAAGAGTGGGATAGGGAGATTCCAAAGCCATACCAAAACTCTGTGAGATCTTGGGAAGAGAAATAGGTGGCATTGTCTACAATAATTTTTGTGGTTTTCCAAAATGAACAATGATATTCTCCTTGATGAAGTTACAGAATGTTACAGAGTTAGCTTGCTTGGTTAGGATGGCTTCCTCCCATTTAGTGAAGTGATCAGTTGCAGTGAGTACATAAGTATTCCCTACACTATAATGAGGATTCATAACACCAATGAAATCTAGCCCCCACTGCTGAAATGGTTCTTCAATCACCATAGGCCTGAGTGGCAATGTAGCTAGTTGTGGCTTCCCAAAAAAAATTTGGCATGCTTTGCATTTGGAAACCCAATCCTGAGTGTCTATAAAGATGGAGGGCCAATAATATCTCCCTCTGAGGATCTTATGTTCAGTGACCATGGATGAGAAATGTCCACCACAAGATTGATCATGATATGCCCTAAGCAACGTTTCTTGTTGCTCCTTATCTACACACCTGAGGAAATAACCATCTAGGCCTCTCTTGTACAGTGCATGATTCCAGTTCACAAACTTGGCTTCCCTTAGATTGAGTTTCCTTTTTGTTTGTAATCAAAATGAGGAGGGAATTCTCCATAAGTGAGATAGTAAGCAATGTCATCATACCACTCATCAGTAGTGGTGACAAAGAGTGCCTTTGGACTGTCTCCTGAACAGGTTGAGAAAACACCATCTTTTTCTCCCTGCTGAGCTTTGAGAGCTTCATTTTCAGAAATCAGCTTGCACAAACCATTTCCTCTTACTAGATTAGAGGGTCTAATCTCCAAGTCATACTCTTGGGTCTTTGCAATCCAACTTCATCTCTTAGCAAGATCTTGTTGAGTCTAAATCAAATTGATTACACTTCCAGGGACCATCACCACTGTATGGGAATTGAGAATGTAGAATCTAAAACTTTTAACAGCTTTGACCACTGCGTAGGCATGTTTCTCCAATTGGCTATACTTTATCTCATCATTTTTCTGAACAAGGATAGCAGAGAGTGTATGTTCTGATGCATAGCAATACATGATGAACTCCTTGTTGAATTATGGAGATACAAGAGTTGGATCTTGGGCAATGGCTTTATTGATCTCCTCAAAAAAAAAATTCCTTCCTTATTTCACTTGAAACTTGCTTGACGCTTCATCATGGAATTTATATGCTTATTCAGTTCAGAAAACTATGGCACAAAATGACAAAGGAAGTTTACCTTCCTAAAGAATGAGTGAACTCCCTTCTTGTTGGTTGGTAAGGCTAGTGTTTGGATAGCTCTGACCCTCTCAGGATCAATGTGTGCTCCATGTTTGTTCACAATGTGTCCCAACAACTTACCTTATGTGACTCAAAAAATGCACTTCTTTAGATTTAGATAAATGCCATGTTTCTTACACCTTGTAAGGACTTGCTCCAAATGAACGATATGATCTCCCCTCCTCTTTGAAAAAACTATGAGGTAATCAAGGTAAATGAAAATGCAATGTTTTTAAATTTTGTAGGACAATTCCATTGCTCTCTGGAAAGTGGCTCCAGCATTGATCAAGCCAAAAGGCATTCTACTATAAGCAAAAGTTCCCCAGGGTGTTGTGAAGGTTGTTTTGTTACAATCCTCTTCTACCACCTTGATTTGGTTGTACCCTGAGAATCCATCAAGAAAAGAGAGAATTTTAGATCCAGTGACTTCTTGCAAGATATTATCCATTATTGTAAGAGGGTAGTTGTCCTTAAGAGATTCCTGATTCAGATTTTGGAAGTCTACACAAATTCTTATTTCCCCATTCTTCTTCCTTACAGGCACAATGTTAGCCAACCATGTTGAATGGTGGATGGGGAAGATGATCTAGCATTGATCATCTTTGTCACCTCTTCTTTGATTACAATTATTCAAATTAAAAACATCTAAAATTGAGATGAATTAAACACCTAAGAACTATACAACCAAAGGAATCAGATATCCTACCAAAATGGACAAGCTCAAATATGGTTTTATGAAGTGACCACTTCACTAATTTATACAATTTGATAATTTTCCAAAATTAGAAATGGAGGGGACTACAAAATGTGAAAAACCTATGAGACAAGATGAATAAGTATGCACATATAAGTTCAATGGCTCCACCATGGATCATATGATAATTGAAACCAATTAGAATATTAAAAAATATACCAAGGCTCGAATTACATTTATTAGGAAGAAAATATCATTGGAAGAGAACAAGGGAGGCCCTACATATGTGTAAGAGAAATAAAATTTAATAAATGGAGTGAGTTATGGTGGAAAAGGCTGGAAAACTCTATCATCAAAATATTACAAACTCACAACCATTTTCTCCAAAAATGCAACCAACGTGTAGCCCTCTTTATAAGCTTTATCAATCTTACCTTGATTGGAGCTTTGTGTCAAAATTTATTAGTAAAAAATTAAGCCTCTATTCATTTTAATGGAGTCTCCCAAATTTATGTCCCTAAGCCAAATATTACACTAGAATAACCCATCAATTTTAGCATAGTGTCATGTATAATATAGTGTGCCACTTGTTTTTACCATGTGTCCACCTTACCACATGTTTGAATCTCTGAATTTCAATATCTCAGTATCTTTAAGTCTTTTTCCCACATGTTTCCAACCTCTGAGAGAAATGGGGGCCATTGGTTTGTGCATGTGGGCCAATCACATGTACTTAATTCACAGGGTCACGAATCTCCTCAGGCTCAATCTGTTTAAATCTAGAAATCAATATTTGGCCCTTAGGTTCATAGGTTTTCTTCATCTCACTAGACCTCAACTTACCAAGTGTTCTTAGTTACCTGTGATTGGCCCACATGGACCAATTTCACATCTTTTTGTGTTCAAAAGTTCACAAGGTCGCATTCGAGTCTCAGGATTATCCTCATGGTCTTAGTTGACCTTTTACTCTCAAGATCTTTGGATCCCAAAATTTCTTGCCTTATCTACTTCCTCACATGATATTTTGATTCTTTGAGACCACTAAATATTGTCATTTATCCATGTAGACCAATTACGACATTCCATGATCTTGGGCCTTTGTTTCCTTAGCTAATTTTGACATAGTTCTAGGAGGGAAGAATTTTAGCACATGTCCTCCTTCATACTTAGATGATTTGGCCCAACAAAACACACATCCATTTCCCCTTTAATGTAAAACTCAAATTAAGTGGATCCTTTGGTCCACTTAATGGACCAAGTGTTCTCAAATATATACCTGACCGATTTGCTTTCCCTATTGAATATAGTTCCTTTCCCTAATGAATATTAGATTAACCCCTAAGCAAAGGTTGTGGCCATGTGATCCTTAAACTTGATTTGGTTGAATCTGAATGCTTGATAATTTAAGGAAAATAAGGATGAGAATGGAAACTACCTGTCTAAATCCCAAAATGCATGAATGATCATGATTAAATGCAAAACATTATCTTTAACTTCCTAAAATGTAGTGAAAATTTTTGGGTGCCAACATTGGCTTTTTCAATGGGATGGATACACCCTATGGGTAACCTGAGATCTTAAGAAACTCTAAAGAAGTAGAGCAGTGTATCCTAGGGATATCAAACCAACCCCCAAACTAAAAAATAAAAAAAATCAAAATCTACAATCCTAAACCAATATGAAAACCCGTTGTAAAACTGAAGTGATTAAAATATATAAAAAAAAACCAGAAGTCTATTTATGCAAAGAACTTATTCCAAATTAAAAGACTATACATATATATATATAACATGCAAGGCAATGGGCACTCCAACCCTCATTCACTAAACCCATTCATAAGAATAGATAAGTATGATCCATTTCTTAATAACGTAGAGTTTCTTTCCAATAGACTTGGGTAGCATTTAGAGTTATTGAAACACTCTAAAGTAGAAACCAAAAAGAATCATTTATTTGAATAGCCCCAAATGTGAAATCATAACCAAAAAATAAAAACCTATCAAAACAAGGTTCTTTCTAAGAAAAAATTGATCTTCCCAATCCCAAATCTTTAAACCAAGTTGAAAATAATCAGTATCAAAGTGTACATCTAGAAGATGTACACTCATTTCTTTAGCAAGTTCAAAAATTGGAGTAAAATTAATTTTAGGAAAGAGGGTAGTGGATTTGTAAAAATTTAACTTCTAAATATTATTATACCCACAACTTTGATTGATACCCAAATTATCATTAAGCACAAGTGATCTCATTTATGCTCCAAAATGATACTCATATCAAAATAAGAAATCTCGACATCAAGGCCACAAATAGAAGCATCAATATGTAAATTTTCATTTTTATAACATAGGGACAACTCATTTTGTAACACCCTTGACAGTTATTATTTTCCTCCTTTACATTTCAAGTGTTGACATGTGATTTTCCTTATAAAGATGTGTTCTTTTGAATTTTGGAGAACATGCTTGATATGGATAAATCATCTTCTATTCTTAAGATCCTTTGACTGAATTGGAATGGATTTCTTAAATCCATTTTTTATTTCTTATAGGTGGGTTACAATCTGGTTTAAGAATTGTAAACTTTTCTACTAATCTGACTCATCCTTGGATTGATTTCTGTGATCCAAGGAATGTTTTAAAATCTGCTCTGTAGGATGAATGTTAAATCGACATTCTAGCAATTGATATACATATGAATGAACTTTGATAGATATTATTTCTTTGATTTTTGTATGAATGTGTTCTATTCAATGGTATGTCATGCTTAGATCTTTTCAGTTCGATTGTTCCAGGACAATGTTGACACAAACTAACTGTAGTTGTTCACGGCATAGGAAAGATCTGGAAACCTAAGATAGGTAAAGATAATTACTACCTAGACTATGATACATAATAGAATTCATATTCTAACCTAAAGCATCCTATTCTGCTTTGATTCGGTTGATTGTCATCCTAACCTAATACTAACAGGTTATATTATGATCTAACCTAATGCCTAAAACTATAGTAATGAAAAAATAATCTAACCTAAGTGAAAAATACCTTAGGTTATGTGCTAAGATCTATTGTGGTAATTATTGTTTGGGTTATAACCTATGGTAGATATATATACTACACATTACCTAAGGTCTAACCTAAACAATATGATATACCCTAAACTAATGGGTTTGAATGGGGAATTAGGTGGTCACATAAATGGTAGGTGACGGTTCCAAGGCATTAAAAATGTTGATAAGGTTTTAATTGTTGGAAGGTACTGCTAGCTTTGGCAGGGGTTAGTGAATTTGATGGAGCCTTGGGTGGAGGCTTCACTAAAATGGAATTCTTTGTTAAAATTGATTTGGCAATAACTAAGCATGAGAGGCGGTGGAAAAGGAGGATAGGTAGGAAAATAGGAGTTAAGGGAATTAATTGTTTTTCATCTTCGTGCTCAAACTACCTTGGAAGGAGTGTAAACGGTTTGGTATGTGGTTGTTTCACTTTGCATGGTTCACAATTTTTGCTCTACATGCTCACTGGTTTTTCGAACCAACAGATAGAACTACACTCGATGGCTATTTTTGAGGTTTTAAACCTATGATTCAGTTCGTGGAATATATATATGAGGAATGATGGAAAAAGAACATGGTTATTTGATTTTTCATGGAGAAAAGGAGAAGTTTTGAGCTCAGCTGGAGATTATTTTTGAGTTCACAGAAGCGCTATCAGGCATGATAGGCTCTAAAATTTAACATCTCTTGCTTTCCTATAAATGTCTAATTAAAACTGATTCTTCTCTATTTGATTTTTGGATTCATTATTTTTTTTCTTTATTGAGCCTATAGAGGTTTATTAAATCTGTAGTTATTGGTTTTGTATTCCATGGCAAATAGAGTTCTATTTAGAAACTTACCTTGTACAGATCTTAAAAATAAGAATGCATGAAAAACGGTATCTCTGTAACTTGGCCTTTTTCATGTTCAGGATGGGAAATTGAAGTATTCTATTTATATTTAATCTTCATTGCTATTTGGATGTGGTTTAGAGTTTTGAGATATTTGGGTTCTATCTAAACTAGATGGAATTTTTGTTTTGTTGATCATGAGCTTGAGTTGAACTTATTTATTAATGGATCTTGTATTCGAGCTCGTTTTAGATTTGGAATTGGTTCTGGCTTTTTGCAAGAACTGTTGATTTAGGTTCTTGTTGTAATGAAACCATGTTAGAATTTTGTGTATCTCTGGACTGTTGTCGAAGCACATATAAATCTCAGATGATTATATCTTAGTTCCATTAAGGGATAATATGGGACTCTGTAACCATGCTTTACATTTTTTTGAAATTTGAAATAGTTATTTGAAGATTGGTAACTACAAAGCACTCGTATTTTTTAGCATGTGTGGACTTTGTACTCTGTGGGAATTCCTAGTCCTACTTGAGCTAGTATTTAGACTTCGTGTTTTCTTATAAAATTGTGTAGGAGATTTTTGTTTGTTCTAAACTGGAGTGTTGAGACTTAGGTAGCTCCGAACTGTTGTTAGAAGTTTGTATTTGATTTTGGGCACGTAATTTATTACTCATGTTTTCTGAACTATTGTTAGATAACTTTTGTTCTTAAAGATCATGATTTTTATACTTTTAAATGACCTGGACTATTGTTGAAGTCCGTAAATGGCTTCGAGTCTTGTGTCTTCCTCTAGTGATCATTTTCACTATTAATACAAGGTTGTAATGTACATGTAACTAACATGTTTTGTTATTTATCTATACTCTGAAATTTGTGGGAAACCTTTTTTCCATTTAGTTAGTCTTTGGACTTTGCAGTTTGATTTAAACTCATGTAGGAGTCATTTGTTGTGTTGAACCCATTTTTATATTATTGGAAATAAGTCAGGGCTTTAATGATGTTGTTTATGGCTCTGTACCTATGTTTTATGTAGAGGAATATAATACTGTTAATGGAAGTATGCATTTTCATTTGCATTCGTTTCTGTGTATTGTTACAGATCTGAAATTTGTTTAGGACTTGTGTTGACTATGTTCTGGAACATTGGAGTTTTGTTCTAATTGTTATTATTCATTTAAAATAAATTTACAACTCTTTTGTCAATTTTTTTCTCAAGGTAAAATTGGGAGGAATAATTCGGTTATTGTGGGGAAAACTCTCCAAGATATCGATGGAAAAATGTTCTCATTTGATGAATAAAATTGTTAATTCAGTTTAAGAACTATTTCTGCTTTCTTGATATGTTGATGGTATCTAAAATGAGAGTATCCCTTTCTCTCGGTCTGAGGAAACTTGTATATTAGACCTCTTAGAATAGACTGTGAGTTTCTTTTATGAGAATAACTTAGTAATGTAGTACTGTATATTGTTATGGATTGGATTACTTGAATTTGTTCTAATATTTTTTGTATTATAATTTTTTGAACTGAGAACTAGTTATTCTTTTTGTAATGTAAAAATGAAACCTGACCTTAGGATACCAATATGAGTTACTGGTCTTACCTTACACAATAATTTGCAGGAATGATGTAGGAAGAGGTTATATTATTTGGGTTTTATTGAACTGTAAATGTCAGTTTGTTGGAAGACTGTTATTTTGTAGGGCCTTGCTTGTTGGTTTGAGATGAGTGAGTTGTCTCTAGCACTCTATCTTTTTCAGAATTATTCTTGGATGATGAAGAGTAGAGAGTAACCCTGTATGATTTTGCCTTGATATTTGAATGTTGTTTCAAATCTCCAAAATTTTAACTTCTATATTATAAGTATATTTAAAACTTATAGGTAAAACCAATTGATCCTCTATTCTTTCTTAGATTAAATGAAATTTTGTCAGAATAATATCTTAAATAAGGTAAATCTCTTTTGAAAGAAATAGTTAACTCATGTTTTGAATCTGATTCTATTCTTAGATGTGTTGTGTTTAGGCATGAATTTTAATGGTTCTTCTTCTTCTTGTGTTTAGGAGATAGATGAGTCATATTAATATGAACCATGCTCTAAACTATTCTTTTGCTTGAAGCAAAGCTAAATGTTGATTTCTTTTATGGTAGATTGGGAACAATGAGATGTTATAATATGTTGTTTTTTCTAAGGATAATTGATGGGATCAATTAGACTGTATTTGTAGGGTTGAAATGGTAGATAATATTTTGTTCCTTTCCATGGAAGTAAAATTAATTGTTTATAGTGTACTTCTTTTTTGTTTCTTTTTGTTATATTGATTATTTGATGTGATAATTGTCTCATTAAAGCATACGTTGTTATAATGGAAAAATTATTGGAATGCACTTATTTTTAAGGCTTAGTGCTTATCATGCTCATTTCATTGAATTGACCCGTGTTAGAAATTTTTGTAGATGGACTTCGTAACTGAAAAAGAAGGAAAAAGTTACATGATACATTGGCTGATTTAAGTCTATTTCTTGTGATGAACTCTGATTAGTTCTTGAGACTGTATTGGAAAAGAAAATTAGTATTCTTTTATAATTAATATAGTTGTTATGTAGTTTACCTTAATGCATAAGTTTTGTAAATTTAAAGGTTATGAAGATAAATTGAAAAGTGGGAGATTACCAGTATTGGCCATGTAAATTACTTTGCATTTGTATGAAAAATATGGGTTCCATCTTGTTGTCAATATTCATATTATGTATATGTTAAATGGTTAAATTTTAGTAAGATTGGCTCAAGGGATTAAGCTCAATCTCCTTACTTATGATGCAACTTATAAAGTTGTAGAATGTGATTTTCGTTATTTAAACTATAAATCATAGTAATGCAAAGTAGGATGAACATACTTTATAAAAGGAGTGTTGAAGGATAGAATAGACCCTAACGCTATACATATAATGAAAGACCCTTCATCTTTCATAACTATTCATAAATCATATAGATTTGATAACATGACTTCAATTTATCAGACTTCATTTGTTATGAAGTCTAATTTATTTTGGATATCTTCTGGCGCTAAACTTTCTACAAATTTAATGTATTTTTTACATATGAAATATTATAACACTGCACAGTTATGCGTTAACTGATAGTTTAAATATGTATTCAAAAAGTACAAGCAAAAATGAATATAAAAAAGTTCTTAAAGGGATAAGTGAATCAATTTAGAAAATAATTTATGGTATGTTGGATTAGGGATTAGACAGGTGGCTGAAATACTGTTTAAATAATCCAAATTAATTAAACAATTATATAAATTCCTTGGGTATGTACATCTCAATGAGGCCATTCCCTAGGATGTTGGCACATGTCAACTGCAGGGTTGTACCTTCTGGAAGATTAGGATCTTCTTGAGGTTATAGCGATGTAGTCGACATGTGGTAATACCCTTCTGCATTGATCATCTAGATCTACACACATTAGACTTGATCTTATTTTATTTCTAGAACTGGATAGTAGCATGGTTAAGATATGGAGTGGCCCTCTAAAACTTGGGGTACCTTGGCACACGGGGTTGACTTAGGTTGACCCAGTATGCCAACTTACCCTAAGTTATTGAGGAGCCTCCCCTTATCATAACATATGTTGTTAACTCGAACTAGGGTTAAATCTTGGGCAAGTGGAATGACGGAAGTCAATGAAGGACATTCTAGATAACAATAGAGTGGGGTGAAGGACGTATTCCGAGATTGATGAGTATGTTGTCAAGGAATAGTAGTACAAATAGATATGTTAGAAATATTTGGCCAAAGTATTGCAAGCTACTTGGTTGCATTGTCATATGTCACGTATTCTAAGGGTCGTGATGTTGATTAATATTGGTAACAAATATTTAGATAGGATCCTTAGATAGATCACTCATTACCCTAAATAGGGTAAGAACAACCAAGTATACGTAGTATACAGAAAATTATTCAATACTTGATCTTTAACATGAATAGATTGGTAGTTTACTGAGTCATGAAATGAATAGATCAGTAGTACATCGAGTCATTAGAGCTGCATATGGTTATCTATTATATGAATGGTTGATAAAGAATGTGTGAGCTAAATTATTAATTTAGATCAGGGAACATTATTAATTTTTTTTTAAATCCCGTGTTTCTAAAAGTCTTAAAATGGGAATGTTACACATTTTCTTGAAATTGAATACGATGTTCAAATATAGAACTTCTATATGCATCTTTCACATCATAAAATATTGGTTTGTTAGTAATTACATGAAACACGTTACATTTTGAATCTAATGTGTATCTATAACATAATTAATCACAACATTGCAACAATTCATCATATTTTATCTCTTTGAACATAGAATCGGCCAGTGGAAACTTGGGATCATTTGAATGAAGTGAAACATGGTCATGCTCATTAACTAGATAAAACAATAGTTTGAACTCCTCAAATTGTGCATCATATAGGTTCACTTCATCATTGATGGTTTCAACAAAATCAAAAAACCAGTCACCATCTCTTGTGGTTTCATAATGAACATCAAAATATTTTTCTAAGTATTTATATTAATTGAGCTAGATTTATCCATTTCATTTACAAGTTTATTTTTTTTACATAGGACATTAGAACAAAAAATATCATCAGTAGTATACCTTCCAAGATGGAAGGTAGTATACTGTAGTCATATGCATGATCTAATTTTGCATATTTTTCCAACTCTATTTCTTTCTCTTTAGATTTAGTATTTTATTATATTCTTAAAGTTTCAACCCTACTCAATGGAAGTATCAATTTCTATACATGTAGAGAAATTATGATCACCACATTTAATTAGATAACATTTTTCACCTTAATATTCATTTTCCAAGGATTTAAGTTGAGTCTTAGTGGGGACTAAATCAATGTCACCATTTGTCTCTATCTATAAGGAACCATAAATAGATAACCCTAAAAATTCATCCCCATATGCATAGCTCATGAACAGATGAGACATGCAATTGAATATATCATTTTCTAAAACCTTTAGATGTTGAGATGTTTTCAAGACACACATATTACCCATTTCTAATCAATGGGATGATTTTCTTCCTATATAAAAAAAGTATTACCCTGATCGACAAACTCATCATTAACATTAACCATAAGATAATCAATGGATAGTAAACACTCTAAATTAAAAAATGAAACAAAGAAAAAAACATGATGAAATATTTGAATATGCTCTTCTTTAGTCTTAAATACATTAAAAACTCACTAGATTCATTAAATTCGTCTAGGAGTATATAATTACATGCCAATACACAATCAAATTCAACAAAATCTTCATGAAGCACATCATCATGTAAAATGGGAAAAACTTCAGGCTCAACCATTAGATCAACATAATCATCATGTGTTTTGGAACTTGAAAAGATTTTGTTCATAATAAACATAAGGTTACAAAATATGTAAATAAGTGGAAGAATGGTTAGGAAACAAAATATGAACATGGGGCTATATATCAGCAACTAAATGTGAGTCATTTTCAATATAATCAAACCCCTCAACCATAGATTCCTTCACTGAAGTTTCAAGGTTTTCACAATTATTTACACTAAATCCATACCATATTAATAAGCATTCAACTTAAATTCATTCTCGTTAAGAAATATTTATTATTAGCAAATTATTCACCCATGATTTTCTTAAAATTAGAACAGTTAACTTCAGTTTGACTGTATGTAATCAAAGGCTATTAATGCCTCCTTGTACTAGTTTTCTTTATTTTAGTCTTTTAGTTATTAATAGATAAAGGATAAAAATAAGACGCATGTGCGAATACAACCTCAATATATTTTTAGGAAGGGTGGGTGAATCAATTTTGCTATACTTTGTGTGCCTTGGCAAAGCACAAAGGGAGGAATTTTTAGCTATAGGAGTGCTGAAGCAATTTTCTATCTATTTTTCCCTTTGAATGTGAAGTAGTTTTTGCCTTTCCAATTATTTGCAGTCTTGTGTATGCTTCCATTAATATTTTGAATGTTAAATTCCCTGATTAATCATCTTAACCTATTGCAAATTTAGTAATTTCTGCATGATATTACTTTGTATGTGTAACTTAGCAGTATTGTTGTGATTCTATCCCTCAATACATCAAAGTGTTTACCCTTAATTATCTTAAGAAAACTATTGGCATGTGCATCAAAAATTCATTCCATAGAAATTGTGCATGTACTCATTCAAAGACCTCATACAAGTTTGGTGTATCACCTCAGTTTTAATTTCATTTTACAGTGATCTTTTACCCTTAAACCCCAAAAAATCAGTTTAGGATACATCAATAAGAAACTAGCCTTGATACCGAAGACTCACCTAAAAATAGGTATACCCACAAATATAAGGTGTTTCCATTGTATCTACGAAAGAGAGAGTTAAAATTTTCGAGCTTAGGACACATGTAGCCATATCTCTATAAGGTGCACTTTTGAGAGATAACATTTCCCTAAGGGGGAAAATTGGATAACAATTCTTTGTTAAACATTAATGCTTTAAAACTTGGATGAGAAACTAAAAAATGAATCTTATTATTAGAAATCATATACTTGAAGTTATTGAAACCTATAAATACTACAAGTACTTGTTTTTTGAGAAAAATGTACCTTATTTCAGACTCATAAAGAATCTTCCCAAATAAAGCAATAGGTTGTTCTATATTCTCATCATTGACCTTAGTCCTAATATCATTGAAATGGTTTCAGGTGCTGAAATTACATACACTATGAAGTATTTTTCAAAATTAGGATTTTCCAATTTAGGAGCACGTGAAGTAGCAAACTTAATGGCCTCAAATCCTTATCTTCCTTCGTTGGTCCAAGTGAATTTTTTTTCTTTCTTGAGGATGGAGGTCAATGGTTTGACCAAGGGTACAAAATATCATATGAATCTTCTCACAATGTTGATTTTTTTTGGAAAACATTAAAATGCCTTCTAATGATCTGGTAAGGACAATTGCATAATTGAATTAATTTAAAAGGATCAATAGCTAAACCTTTGTTAGAAAAAATGTGACCAAGTAACCTGCCTTTAGGCACTAAAAAAATAGAGCTTTTGGGATTCAAAGAGATCTCAAACTATCTAAAAATCTCAAAGGTATTCCTTAAATTCATAAAATGATCGTCAAAATTTTTAGAGAAAATGGTCACATAATCTAAGTAAAAAATTATGCATTTATTAAAAAGGTTATGACAAGTCATGTTCTTTGCACACTGAAACGTTGCACAAGCATTTCAAAGAACAAAGGGAATTTTCCTGTACACATAAGCGCCCCACTTTTTGGTGAAGTTTTTCTTGTGTCTATCTTCATTACGCACATGAATATGATTATATCCGTTATAACCATCCAACATGTATAGCCAATCTGAACCTAAAACTATTCTAAAAAATTGATCTAGATGCAACAAAAGATAATGATATTTTAATGAATCTCTGTTGAAATCTCTAAAATGAACACATAATAGAATTTTACCATTTTTATTTCGATCTGAAATAAGGATGGAAACCCAAATTGAATGCTTAATGTGGAAAATAATACCTAATTCAATCAGCTTAGAAAATTCTTTCCTCATTAATTGTTTAATCTTTGGGTCTATAGGCCTCTGTTTTCTACCATACAACATTTGAGTTTGGCTATAATTATATTATATCTTGAGCTAAACTTGGATCAAACCCTCTTAGACCTTGGTATTTCTAAGAAAAACTATCAATTAACTCCTTTCATAAGTAAAAAATATCTTTTTTTTTCAACATGGTAACATATTTACCAATCTACAGTGTTTTTCCCTCATCAACTAATATTCCTTCATAGTTATCATCATGTGTGGAAATTTTTCATTTTTCATTTTTGAGATGATTATCATAACTGACAAGCCCTTAAGGAAATTTATTAAAATTCCACTGAACAATCTGGTCACCATATCAGTGTCGTAATTTGTCCTGATTTGATGATGAAAATTTAACTTCTTCATGTAGAAATCTGTTGCAGAAATCTACAGATTTGTTTGTCATCATAAAAAACCAGTCAGGTATCTTCGTTATCAAACACAATAGGTTCAATTATCAGCTTTATATAGGGCTGAATTTTGTCATTTTCAATTGCTCTAGCACTTCAAATTTAGCTACAACTGCTACAAGTCTGTCTACATTATTCTTATTTTCTCTTGGGATAGACTGAATGTGGAAAGATTTAAAATCATCCATTAAATCCCAAATGCTTTGTTTGTAAGACTTTATTATTGCATTTTTATAGACATTAAAGTCTTTAACTTGATTTATGACTAACTCAGAACCACAATAAACCTGTTGTGTGTTGATTCCTTTATTTCTAGCCCATAAGAGACCATGAATTAGTGCTTTATATTCATAAACATGACAAGTACAAGAAAATTAAAAACTCAAAGGTGAATAATACCTATGTTTTGAAGGGAAAACATGCATCAATCATGTACCTTGTCATTTCTTATTCTTTTCCCCCATAAAAATGTAGCTTCCATATGCCTTCATAAGTATTTTCCTTTTGGGACAACAAAAGGATAGGTGTATTTCCTCGTGAAGACAATACACACCAAGTAATCTCTCTTCTAATTCCTTATAAGGATCATAAGCATATTCTTCTTTTGTTATTTCATCCATTAAAAAGTTACAAACACCATACAAAGTAGAAATATGTGCATTAGTTTAGAAATTAGCCTGATCTATGGGTGCATAATTTGCAATAGCACTAAACATGAGGTTTAATATGGAACTTAGCTAATGGTTTTGAATTTAATGTTACTCTAGTTCCATACCTTGTGGTGAAGAAAATATAAGACCAATTAGAAGAGATACTCACCAATATTTTTTGTAAAGTCCCTTGACAAGCAAAGAGTAAAATAGGGAGAAAAAACTAGAACCATTATGTCTTGAAGAATTGAAGCATTAGGACAAGTATGTAGCATTACCTATAAATTATTTATCACATCCACAATCTTCCAAGTTAGTTTTTCTCATGGAAGCTAAAAAACTCTTTTTATTTGGTTCATACTGTACCTACTAGCTAATATGCAATTTCATTCGGGCAGTAACCATTCTTCTAAAGCACCACTATCCTACCATGCAGTTGCTGAAGACTTCAATTATCACAAATATTAAGAGATAAATAAAGAGGTTGCAGAGATATGTTTTCTTATATCATGTGCATTACGGAGCAACTTTATTAGCCATCAGGTCCTAACCTAGCTTTCATTCACTCTTGAGGGAATTGTACCATGTACCATGGCAAAGGTATTTAAATCCTAACTCTATCAGTGCCTGGGATCAATTGGGAAATCTATTTTTTAGAATATTTGGTGAAACAGGAGATAGATCTTTGTTCCTACCACAACTTATCAATAACAAAAAATCTTCGCAAGAGCCCATGACTAGTTTCAATACTAGATTCCATAATACATGGCAAAGGATTCCAGTTCTAGCCAAAATGCCTACAGGTATGGCTATCATATTTTATCTAAAATCTTTAAAATCTTTGATATTTAAGATTTTATGATTCAGTCATTAGGAGGATATTCTTTGCCACAAGCATACAATATTGCATTCTAGGTTGAGAATAACTTAATATATGTTTGGAAAATTCCCCAGAATCTCACTTTATTGGTGTTTCCCAAGATAGCTCCCCTTCCTCAAGTGCATACCTCAAGCTCTTCCTAAACTCCCGCATCCATATATAGCTATCCATCCTCTCAAGGAGTGACCACCCCTATCACACCATCATCATGTTCTTCTTCAGAGATGGAGGAAGTAAGAAACATCCTTTGGAACTTATCTAATGAGATAGTTAATCTTAAGAAGAATCAAAGCATGTACCCAAGACAATATTATCAAGGCTATCAAGGGGGTAGACCTACTTATCCTCCACAATATCAAAATTCCTTGAGATCACCACTAGCACAACCTTCTAACCATATTTTCCTAGTACTGACACCACTCCAAACCCTCCCACACACTAGTGGGAGAGAGATGATTCCATGATAGAATAATTTTGCAGAAGATCCAAATGCTTGGTGTTTCCCTTGCAATACCTCTTATATGCCAAGAGATTTCTCCTAAGGGAATCTACAGCTAAAGGTAGTAGAGTAAAGAGTGCATAGAAGGCTATGAGGTCAATGTTTTAGACCTTACTAATCCCCGGGAATTCATCCTTTAAACAATGTCATTAGTTACTAGCAAATGCAAGGAATGTCCCTAGAATGAGAGGAAGAGATTGCGCCTAAACATGTGCTTTTTCTCTTGGGTTGAATAATAAGAATTTATATTCATAAATGAATCATCCATTTCTAATAATCTGGTACAGTAAAATTATAACACTCACTCCAAGGGAAAAATGACTGAAGATGTGATCCATGTTCCTATAACAAGGAATGGAGCAAGGAAAGAATCTCCAACATTTATTGTCCCTCTACCAACATCTAGACAAGAGACTATGAAAGCCACTCAAAATCAAGGGACCTTCCATCCATCGGCTGAGAAGGTGAAATACCAGCAATAATTCAAAGTGCAACTGCTCAAGCCGATGAATTTAGTTGAGCAAATTAAAAGGGTGTCAACCAATGTACCCTTGTGGTGTATCTTGGGCATTCTGGAAAAAAAGGAGTTACTTCAAAAAGTGCTGAAATATAGTGACGGCCCAAATATAACCAAGAAGGGGAAAGAGCAACTCAGAATGACCCAAACTAAAATAAATTCAGTGTTGATGAACCAAAAAGAAGAGGTAAGTAACCCAAGACCCCACCCCTTCTTCATGACTCTTATAATTGGTAAACAATTGATACATAACTCCATGATGGAATCTGGTGCAAGTACTATAGTTATGCCCAAATAAATTATAGATTCATTGGGAGATAAATATGAGCCCCTAAAGAAAGGAGTTATATAATTACATGGGAAATTAGTTCAAACCATTGGTATTTTTATAGGTCTCTCATTACAGCTCTATTCCTACCCAAACATAACCATTCCGCATGATATAATGGTAATCAATGTTCCATCAATCTTTGGACTATGTCTATCCCATGATTTCACTACTAAAATAGGAGGCTAAATGTCCCTTGATTGGTCTCATTTGATTTTGTAGACTAAGTATGGATCCAAAATGAAGGTTCTATCAGAACCACTTTTCAAGGATCATATTACGAATCAAGTGACCTCAATTTTTGAGGCCTCACATGCCATGATCACTCAAGAGGAAGAGTCGTATATGGATGATAGTGACCATAAAAGTAGAGACTATTTGGTTGTCCTGTCACCTGGAGTATCCCTTCACTAAATTTTGGGGGTTCCACTGGGTTAGGTACTTATGTGATCTTTGATGAGAATTGCAACATCCCAAAAATTATGAGGGAATATAGTAAAAATTAAAATAATCTCACAAAGGAATCCCTAATGTGGACTCTACATTTCAATGGAGCCAGAAGAAAGAATGGCTCAAGATTCGTAATATTCCCATCTTCACAAATGGAAGGAGGATGCTCAAGGAATTTCACTTCCACTTCACTTGCACCAATAAAGAGGAAGATTATAAGGCTTTAGTACATGATTTGACATTGGTGCAAAAGGGGGGCGTACAAAAAATGAGATTATTTAGGGACTCTAAATTAGTAGTGACACAAGTTAGAAGAACTGCCACAAGAAAAAATACAAGGATGAGGTCCTACCATCACAGGGTATGGGATCTTATTGAGGAACTTGAGGCCTTTAACAATAAGGTTATCCCTCAGAACAAAAACATAGAAGCAGATAGAATGGCCCTGATTGGGTCAAAATTCAACTCGGCCTAGGATCTGATGACAAACAAAGATGCAATGAAATTTATCATCCGCATGTCCATACCTGATAATATAGATCATTGGAAAGTCTTTGAAAGTGACCAAAATATATTTATCTTCTAATAGTAATCTAGAAATTTTGTGGATCAAATCCAACCCAAAATTGAAAAATCATATAGAGATCAAATCATCCAGCTCAAAAAGAATAAGCTTCCAAAAGGAATGATAACGTTGGAAAATATTTTTGACTCCAATGATGTTAATATAGACATGGGGAAGTTTGTAGTAGTCAAGGAAGACTATGTCAAGCTAGAAGTAGCCAATGGGAAGAAGTTAAAGGTTGGAAAAATAGTCACTCAGAAGGAAAGGGAGAGACTTGTGGCTCTATGTCATGAGTATGATAAGGTAATAACCTAGACTTATGAAGACCTGCATGGTTATAATAAGGAAATCATCCAGCATACTATTAATCTAGAAAAGGGAAAAAACTTGTGTATTTGAAGAAAAGACCTGTAAATCAAAAATAGAATCTCTCATGGCCAAAGAGCTCAGAAGCTCCTAGAGACTAAAATAATATTCCCAGTCAAGCACTTCACATGGGTATCCAATCAAGCACTCTACATGGGTATCCAATCTGATACTGGTAAGGAAGAAAAATGGTGAAATCAGACTCTATGTGGATTTTAGAGATCTAAATAAAGTGTCCCTTAAGGATCACTACCCTTTACCTTCCATGGAACAGATACTACAAACAGTAGTGGGTTCAGAAAGAGTTTCTTTGCTTGATGGTTTTTTGGGCTACAACCAAATATGGACAGTGAAGGAAGACCAACATAAAACCACCTTCACAATGAAGTGGGGAACCTTTGTATATGTGAAAATTTCATTTAGACTCACCAATGTTGGGTCAAATTTTCAAATAGCCATGGATGCCGCATTTGGAGAGTTGATTAACAAGATAATCCTAATATACTTGGATAACCTCACAATGTTTACCAAAAAAGTGGAGGATCATTTCAACACCCTAAAATTTGTATTTAAGAAATGTCAGGAATTTGGAATCTCTTTGAATCCGAAGAAGTTTTTTTTTCGGAGTACCACAAGGAAAAATCCTATGACACATTGTCTCAAGGGATGGGATTATCAATTGTTCTAAAAAGAGTCAGGGCCATTCTGGAATTGTTGTCTACCTGTTAACAAAAAGGCAGTACAATCTTTCCTAGGAAATGATTAACTTCGTCAGTAGATTCATTTCAGTTTTTTTCTGGAATGATCCACCCGATCACGCTAATTACTAAAAACTAATCTAAGCCTCAAATGGACCACTGAAGGTTGTCAAGTCTTTGAGGGAATCAAAAGATACAATTGCATATGCTCCGGTGCTATGAAACCTAGAATTCTCCAAGAATTTCATTATCTATGTATATGGGAGCAATCATAGTGTAACATTCACGTTGACACAGAAAGGGGAGGCACAAGGAGAGGAGAATCTAGTTTATTTATTTTCAAAAACTATTCATGATTATGAGACAACGTATAACTTTGTGGAGAGATAGCCTTATGCCATTATAAAAGGTCTAAATAAATTAAAACACATCATTACCAATAAAAATATTAAGTTCTTGGTGGCACACTCTCAGTGTTAAATAATACATCAATAGAAGGTGACATAACCGAAAAAAGGGCTAACTAGATCACTAAGATCTTTAGAATATGACATTGAAATAAAGCCCACAAAGCTGGTAAGAGGAAGAGGTATGTGTCAATATCTCGCACAAGATCCAATGACCCAAACAAATGATTAATCTGAGGTGGTGCTCCATATTCAAGAGATCGAATCCAAAACTTGGGTATCGGATAGGATGTATATCATGTAGACGGGTGAGTATCCAAGTCACCTTCATATTAAGAAGAGAAGATATTATAGACAAAAAAGATCTGAATTTTTCATAATTGATAATTTCCTTTTAAAAAGGAATTTTTATGGGATCCTGGTTAAATGCCTAGAAAGCGAGGAGGCCAAAAAAATATTACATGAGTTACATCATGGAAGCTTGGGAGGCCACTTCTGGTCAAAACCACAGCCATAAAATTCCTACAAGGAGGACACTTTTGCCCCAAGTTGTTTGTAGACTGTTATGCGATGGTGAGTAAATGTAAAATTTTCCAATTCTACATGGGCTTACGAAGAAATGTACACACTACCCTTTAACCCTATCCTAGTTGAGGAACCATTCACACAATGGGATCTAGATTTCATCATAATGGTTAATCTAGTTTCAAGCGTAGGTCACAGGTGGGTTCTCACAACCACTGATTACTTCACTTGATGGATGGAGGCAACTCCGTTGAAGGAATCCATAGAGAATATGATCTTGTAACTTCTTCGATATATCACTACCTGCTTCAAATCCCCCCACATGATCATATTAGATAATGCCAAGGCTTTTCTGGGGGACAAAGTGTCTGACTTCACAATGATGAAAATAATATATCTTAAGACGTCTTCCAACTACTACCCATGGGGTAACGGTTTTACAGAATCAACCAACAAGAATCTAATTAGACTCATAAAAAGGATTGGGGAGGAACATAAGAGATCATGGCATGATAATGTCAAGATTTCCTAATGGGCTAATCGAATCACACCCAAATAAATCATGAAGACCATCATCATATGAATTAGTGATATGGTAAAAGCATCATAATGCCTATCACTGTGGAGGTTCCCAACCTAGTAGTTGTTGAAGAAAATCAAGATCGAGAAACATGAATCGATGCAGGTTAGACTTGCAGAGCTAATAGAGCTTTAAGAAAAAGGGAGGTAGCCCATGAATCCATGATCAGTCATCATCAGGTTATCAAGACTTGGTTTGATCAGAACACTTCATAACCCAAATTTCTTTGTCGACACTTTAGTCTTAAAGCGGGACGTGAGGGCCACCAAGCCCATGATAATCACATGGAAAATTTGACCCTCTATGGATAGAACCATTCAAGATCATTGCATGTAAACAACACAATGCTTTCGAGCTTGAGACTATGAAAAGTAAGCCCCTGGTTATTCCAGTAAATGGGATCCACCTCAAACCTTTCCATTGAATCTTTCTAAATATTGTAAATTTTCAACCATTATGTATAGTCCCCCTCTTTTATCTTTTGCCTTGTTTTGTGGTGTCGCCCCTTCAAATAAGTGTTTTTGGACACGTGTATCCATCGGAGACCCTTCTGCCCCTTTTTGAAATTTTGAAAGGTATTGTACCTTCGTATGTTTCCCAGAAGTAAATGATCCTAATGATATTTTGAAATAATTAATGAAAAGGATTGGATTTTTAATGAAAATTCTCTAGGGAAATAAAAAATTTGGTGCTAGGGGTCATACGACCGAGGTTTCATTATATGATGTGACCCAATGTATGTGTAAGCCTTTATTTCATGTGATTCGAGGAGGCTATTTGAGGCAAGTTTTGAATTCACCAAAGTTTCATTTTGAGTGCTAAGAGTCTCTTTCCCTGAGTTCCTGAGTCCCCAGTTCGAAGAACTAGAGCTTTCCCCAGTTTTAGTGAAGTCATGGCAGCTTCTAGCTCCCTATCTCAGCCAAAATATTATGCAGGACACCCATTGCCACATCACTCTCACAACCCAAGGTTGATATTCCCTGACAAAGGAACTTAATTGAGCGACGCTTCTCTGGTCATAGATTTCGTGGATGGGGTCTTCAACCCCTTCCTAAATAAGAAACCGAAGGCTCTAAGAGAGGTTGCCCATGCTAGATTCTTGAATTTGGGGGATTTTGAGTCTTTTGGCTTTAGAATTTGCACCTCCACACCCACCCATTACATTGTTCTTATTATGTACCCATATCAAGAGCTCGTGAAAATGTGTGCACACTATTTTGACCCTAATTCCAACACCATCAAAGGTAAAAACATGTAGGTGGTGATTACACCACATGCCATCAAGGATATGTTTGCCCTAACCTATGAAAAATCAGCCAAATTTTACGACATGGCCAAAATCTAAAGGAGTTATGGGCTCAACACCAGAATAAGATTCACATTCATCAACATGGAGTTGCAGCAATCTGATTCAAGCAGTTCTAAAGCAACAGGGATTCCCAATCCCGTTAAAAATGTTCATGTCAGATTCTCAGGATGCCTGTTCCATGTTGGCATTTATTTTTGGCCAAGACTCAGATAGAAATTTCTATGACTGGGAAATTGTGGCCCTTTTCAGGATGAAAACAGTGAAGAAGGACCAGCCATATCGGTTTGAGTTCTCTAAGGCCATAACAGGCTCTATTTGTGAGAAGTTGGCTTATTTCTCTGTCAACCCCACTTTCAGGTACTCTTCCTTTTTGTTCCACCTTATTTTGTATCAGAATGCCCAGTTATTTAGCCAATATATGACCTTGGAACTATGGGACATGGAGATTAACCCTTAAAAGGTCATCCCAGTGTCCACATGGACTCATGTGCTATCCTACTCCTTGGACGCATATAAGTTCGCTAATTTTTTTATTGCACCTCTTCTGCATGAATTTGACCCACAAGGGGTCAATAATAGAAATGAATGATTCAGTATGGGCCATCCTTATGGACCCCTTGCATCCTTACGATTATTTCTTTGGGGAAACACATTCAATAATTTGGTTGTATGGATTTTGAGAGGAATCCTTCATGCTCCTCAAGGATCCTCATGTCGCAAGTGGTGGGTTTGGAGATAACCAGGAAGTTGGTGATCCTCAACGCAGAGTACAAATCTAGGCCATAAAAATAAGGCATTGTTTGACCTCCCCTTTCATAGGGGAGGGATTACTTGTAATTAAATGCAAGTTGGAGCATATACTCACACAAAAGATGACCTTCTATGGCTTCGCCCTAATTCAGGATACATGGAGGTATGACCCGGATGGGTGGATGACTACCACCGTGTCCCGGAATAAAGTCTCAGACTCCTACTAGCACAAGCATAGGAATTGTTTTTAGGATAGGAGGTCTCCCCAAGTAGATACTCCTAATATCTTTGTCAAACTAAGTGACATCTCGAATACACTATAGGAGTCATTTTATCCAGTCTCATACAAGTATGACCCTTCCATAACAATAACCAGGGGCTTGAGGGTGGCCCTGCGTAGTAGGGACTGGAGAACAGAGAAGATAAAATCCTATTAGAAAAATAGGCAAGAAATCAAATAGAATACCCTCAATTTTGAGGCCATGCCCACCGATGAGAAGTGGTAGAAATTTTGGGATGTTGAGCATGGGTTTTATTCAGATAGCAAGGAGGTAGTGGAGGTCTCCAAAGAGTAACTCATGACGGGATACGAAAGAGGTCTCTCAGCTTCCTCCGCATAACAAGCGTCCACCATGGCCCCCTCCCTCCATTCCTCAGTAGGATCCCTCGAGGCTACATATCCATGGTTTAGAAGCTATAAGGCCCTCAGGGTTTAGAGATAGTAGCACAACTCAGTGTCGGACCCATCCCAAGGGCTCACCTCGAGCACAACCATCATTTTTTCCCTCTGCGACAGCTAGTGAAAGTGTCAACCCCTAGAGAAAACTCCAAGATAGATAAGTTGAGGATGGTTGAGGTATCTTCTTCCTTTATCACTCTTCCTCCTCCCATTCCTCGATCTCTTTCCCCTCTGCCTTTCATTTCCTTAGCCGAGGGTGTTTCCATTTTGGTCACCCCAAACCAGACTCTTCCTCCCCTGGCTCCCCTTTCCTGCCTCTGCCACCCACCACCATTCCCACATTCTCTCCCCGATTTTTGGTGGGCCTTCTTCGAATCTTGTGACCTCTCAGCCCCCACACCCAGTTACAATCCCTTAAGCCCTGTCACCAAGATTCCCATTTATAGGTGAGGATAGTCCCTTCCTCCTCATATTTTATGAATTAAGTTGAGACAGCCAAAATGGCATGAGATAAAAGGAATGAGAATAATAAGAAAAAGGAAATGGTAGCAGGAGATGAAGAGGAAAATGTGGTCATTGTATGACCATCAACAGAGCTCTCTAACCATCACCTAGATGGCCCCCAATGTCTCCAAGCCCGTTGAGAAAATGCAACCTGATGATTATATCCATCAGTGTTGTTGCAATGGACCTTACTCAGTTCTGGCCTCAGGATAAGGTCAAACTGATGAATGAAATAGTTGTCTGTGGTCACCATGGACTATCTCAAAATGCAAAAATAAGATGAATAAAATGGAAGCTAGCCATCTACAGACGCAGAATACTATGGCCCGCTTGAATGTTGAAATCAAAGGCAAAGGAAAAGAAATAGAACAACTCCACAAGGATTAAAAAGAGGCGGTGTCACAAGAAGCTCTGACAGCTTCCCAAGCAAAGACTAAGACATTAGAAGCCGAGCTGACAACATCCAAAACTACAACTAGTTCACTTGATCATAAGAAAAGGCTCCTTCAGTAGCAGATCGATTCAATAAAAGTAGAGGTTATTATGCTTCCAATAAAGTTGTGTGCCTCAGAAGCAGAGAAAAGTAGCGTGCACACAAAGTGTAAGAAAAAAAAGGATGTGGTCAAGGATTTGACCTAGAAGCTAGCTCAACAACCCTATAAAGGAGGGATTGTTACGATGGTGCAAGGGTTATACACTTCCTGTTGCAAGATAATTGCCACCACGGCAACAGACCTAGGGACCACACTTAGATTCATATTTGATGCATAAAGCCTATGTGCCAACATGGAATCCTCAGCCTCCACCATCAGCAATACCGTATCTGCCAAGGTTCCTGAATCATAGATGTTGGTTCAAAAATTATATAACTCTTTAGACTCTAACTTGCAAGGGGATGGTATTACAGACATGAGTATGGTCGCAGCAAAGTTCATTGAGATTTTGAGTTGTAAAAAGGAAGCTATCAAGTGCTAGAATCTCCTGACCCAGCTCCAACTAGGGATCAAAGAGAGGAAGCGCCACATATCTAGGAATTGGTTTAACTGGGATTCCCCTCTCCCTTTCCAAATGACTCCACCCTCCTATCAGAGGACCATATCCAGTAACTACTGATGGCCAAGAAGTAAGATAAGATTGTATTTTAGTCTTTAAAGGATGACTCTAGTGTCAGCAAGGTGGAGGCCATTTTTACCCCGATTGTAAAACTGGAGTTCCGTCTGCACGACAATGGTACAAAATCTCCAGAAAATCCTCTCATACCAGGAGATAATTGAGCTAGATAAATATTTTCAAGCTCTGCAATGATGGACTTACCCAACAGAGGCTGAATGGGTCAGGTACCAAGCTACTTTAAAGTAGCTTTGAGTGGCATATCTTTGAGCCACATTTTGAAATTTTATGACAGGGAACGATTGTCAGATTCTTACATGACTAGCATGGAGTCCCTTGGTGAGTTGCCATAACTGTAGAATGATTTCTACATTATTTCAGGGCTCTTCCATTCCTACTTTCTTTTGTTGCCACGATCCCTTTTTTCCTTTTGGTGTTCTTTTGTTATTTTGTGGGACTCAAATTTTCCTAGGTATGGAACTGGACACATAGGGTATCCACGTGTCCCTTCGGCATATTTTAGAGAAATCACAAAGAATTGGGAGCCTTCAAGCAGCGAGAATTGACCACGTGGCTAAAGCGCGGTAAGGCAGCCTGAGTGGGCTGAAAAGTCAAAATAACAGAGAAGAACACGCAAGCCTCCATGTGTCGTCCAGATGCAACTTCAAAAAGAGAGAGAAAAGGAGACGCCCCAAAACCACGCGAGGTCTCCACGTGTCATACAAGGCAGCTACCACCATCGAAGGGACCAACTAAAATAAGTAGAGGACTTGAAGGTTTGGCAATGGATTAAATGTGATCTCAGTGTCCTGAAGCATGCAATTTTGATTTTCTCCTGAGGTCAAATATCGTGTAGGTAGAAACTAAATGTGGACGGTGGAATTCTTGATTGGAGTCACGTTGGAGGAAGATCCATAGGGGTCTATAAGAGAATGTTTTTGTGCCGGTAATAAAAAATATAAATCAAGTTCCAAAGATTTAGATGAGAAGAATTTAGGTTCAGTCCATTGTGTTCATTGGCTTTATTAAGGCTCTGTTGTAAGGAAATATTGTAATATGTGCCATTTTGGCCTTATGTATTATTTTTCTCTATAAATAAGAGTTCTTGTTTTATGCACTGAAAATTTCACAGTATAATGTGTCCTTTGTTTCTTCCTATTTTATTTTAATTCAATTCTTGATAAATGTTTAAATATCTATCATGATTCATGCCCTTATATATTTTACATAAATCTATTCACTATGCAATTGATTATGTTTAAGTTTTGTCTTGCCCTTGACGGTCTAAAATATCTTCAAAATAGGTCATTATGTTTGATGCTCTTCAACTTATCTAGTAGTTGTTGCAGTAGCGATCTTTGTGTTTTTTAGTAAAGATTAAGCACATCACCTTAGCTAGGATTTACATATTGTTCCATTTTCTCTCTTAACGCTCATCTCAATCCAAATCAGAGAAGAGCTAGTTTCTATAATTTCTATACATTATCTTAGGGATCAATTCCCACATCCCTGATATTTCCCACAACTTTGGGGGTTCATCTGCAAAGATAATCATTAACAATATGCTCCCAAATACATCTATGGCATTGAAGTATCTCCACAGTGGGTTCTCCATGTAAATGATTCAAAAAAAACCCTATATAAGGAAAATTATAGTTTTTGGAATAATAATGACATCACTGGAACTGTCTCAGAATTTAAAATAATTCTCCATTTTACACCGAATTTTTAAACTGACCCTAGGTGCTTCAGAAAATGAGATTTCTCAAAACAGCTCAAACTTCCTTCTACATAGTCTTGGCCAAAGTCTTCAATAAATATAAATTGGCTCACTTTATAGCTCACTGAGCCCATGTGGCTTAATGTCGAGTTGGGTCTATTGGATCTCACTGGTTTTAGATTCGATTCCCCCTTCTTCCATCTTCACCAACCGTTTGGGTATGTCAAAAATTAAATCCCACATTAACCACAGGTATAGTTGTTGGAGGGTCTAAATATAGAATGGTCATTTTGTTTGTTTGTGATTGTAGTCATGCTTAAGGATTTTTTTTTCCCATTCATTAGGTTGATTATTCTATTTACTCTCCCAACAATTGAATTTTGGCACTTTGCATGTTTATTAAGCCATGTATGTGGAGGGTTACACATTGTAAGTGTAGACACCAAAATTGGGTCACACTTCCCTTGGTTCCTCATTAAAAATCACCTTGAACACACTCACCTAACCATGGCCCCTTACACCTCACACTAATATTAAATTAATTAAATTAACCCATGTCCTCACAATATTTATTATTTAATTATCCTAATTAAGATAATTCTCACACCACCACCTCACCTATACACCTCACCTAGCCACCTCACCCCAAATCTATTCTTACTATGTTGCCATAACTAACTAAGACATACCTAAACCCTAAAAATCAAAGCCTACATTCCCTCTAAGCACATTCCCGCCCATTAGAAAAGAAGCTTCCATTCTAATCTGAGGAGGGAAATGAAAAAGATCCAAGAAATCAAGCAGATCTGCCCATTTTTAGTAAACTTAGAAAATCCCGCCATAACCGACGCTGGTCACCCTAGACTGCTGTCGGTCAACCCAGAACCATCATTGATTACCATTTATTCCCCCCAAACAACCTTATTTGGTGGTTGGAACAATTTAGAAAAAAAAGAGACTAAACCAAAGCTACATGCAAGTAGAACCAACATTTGTACACGCATCAGAACATCCACAACCAGCATCATAAGTGATCAAAGTGCCATTTGCATTCACAGAAGCATCCAGGGAAGCACCATCACCACATCAAATTTCATCCATCTAATCAACTTCCAATTCCATCCAGCCGTCAAAATCATACAACAGTAAGTATTTTGTTAACCAACATTCATCCATTTTCATTTTAGTAAGCTTTGTTACCTCTATTATCAGTTTTTACTTGCACCCCCATTCTCCCACCATTTACCTTCATACAAGTTTGATCATTCCTTCACCCACACCACTAAATCTCCCATACCTAACTATTAAACACCTCTGAGTATATCTAAGATCTCCACATACCTTTCCATTACCCTCTCCATTTTCATTTAGCCTCAGATCTGTCCCAACACCAAGATTTTAATAAGTTTATGTCACCCAACTGTACCAACGCCGGTTACCCATGACCATTTTCAGTCCATCCTAAACCGTCATCGGTTACACTAGACTGATGTCAGTCTCTTTGTTTTACCCTCATACCAAGAACAGAACTTGAATTCCCCACCAAATACCCAATACCAGACCCTGACCAGTACTAGTACTTTGACAGAGACCTTGCCCTTCAGATTCAATCATAGCTTAGCCTGTTGTGAACGAATTTGCTTATTTTAGTCAAATGAGATACCTAAATCATTTTAACTATGGTAAGATTTCATTTATTGTTAACATTGAGTTTTTTTAAACAGTGGATTGACAGCCTTCTAGGTAGTATCACACTTCCTATAACTAGCACACACTAGGCAGTCCACCAGTAGATGCTATTTAATCTCTTTTGGTGGTCTTGTTGTTCATTTTAGGTAGTTCCTCCTAGCAAAAAGGAATCTCTCACGATCATTTGTGGATCAAGAAGTTATACATGTGCAACAACCTTCAATCATTTTTAATAGGTATTCCTCCTAGCCCATTTACCCTTATCTATTTCGTCAATATTCAAAGAAACACTCTAAGAATCAAGTGAAACATTTTGGCATGCCCAGTGGGACCTATTAAGGGTTATTTACATTTCCTCATTTCTAGGTGAAAATTTATATGTTTGTTTCCTTTCTGAAAGGTTCTCACATTAAAATTTCTCCCCTGGAATCTTCTCTTCTTTCTATTTGTCTCAAAGCAATTGTGTTTTGGTGCTATAAAAATAACTCTTCTTCTCTTTCATTTATACTTCATTAGTGAAAGATCATACTCTCTCTTATTCATCTTTTTGTGTCATCGAATTCAATATTTTTATTTAGGCTTAAAATCAATTGCATTTTGTTCTTCTTTACTGCATTAGCTCACATTAAATGAGGGAAACCTATACGTTAGAAGTCATGCCTAGCTGATGGTTGACAAACGAATCATAGAAAAGTACTTTCTTTCTCTTTCTCTCTCTCTGAGTCTTGCCAAACATCAAAAAATTGAAAAATATACACATTCTTAAACAACATCTTACCCGAAATAATTTATAGGTGATCACACGATCAGGCAAAGTGGCCACCCAGCTCTTTACTTCTATCAAGTCATTATCTTAGAGGATGGCCCGCCCCCACCATAACATAACCTGAAACCTCTCCTTGTAGATCTCCTTCTTTGTAAGAATCCTTCCTCACCAAAAATGGTATTCTAAAGTTCATGAGTCAGTCTTCTAAATAGCATAAGCTAAACAAACATAAAGGAAAGATCACTCTTAGGATAATATTTTTCTTAGTGTTTCTACTTGGCTTGCGTTTTGAGGTGAGAAGACACATTCTTCATCTTTTTATTTCTCCTTACACACTCCTTATCATAGTTGGTGTATTCTAACTTCATTTGAGTGTGTCTTGACCCCATTTTCATCATTCTCAAAATTATGGGTTTGATTCCACACTTGATTTTAAATCATAACCACCTTTTCTTCATCTATGTTTCGATTTTATAGTAACCAGTGTCAATCCAACGACTGTTATCGGTTAACCCCTAACCGTCACCAGTTCTACCCAACTGACGTCAGTTCATTTTTCTTTTGGTTAACTTGCCCAAAAGGACACTTGTTTCATATTCTTTGTTATTCAGAGTCTTTGTAACTCTCATCATCTTCTCTATCCTGATAAAATCCATCTACATCTTATCTACCTAGCAGATTATTAAACTTTTTCCTTGTTTTGGAAAACTATCCATTTTCCACAATGACCGACCGCGATTACTTGTGACCAATGTCAACTTACCCTAACTGACATCAATTAGCCTGTTCAAAATTCTAGCTCACATTTTGTAACTAATCCATATACCACCACCTGTTTTTCCTATTTATGTTGTATTTTTGTGTCATTAACAGAAAATAGTCCTACCACATCAGTACTTGTTCATATGGTGTTGACTCATAGCTAATAAAATGCCCTCATATTCCATGCTAGTTGTCAACCACTCCCACCTAGTCCTTCACCACCTTCCATTCTATCACCCATAGATCCTACCTAACCTATCACTATCGCCACAGGGGACAAGGAGTTCACACGACTCCTTGACCAAAACCCTGCCGCCTTATAGTTCTAACTTTCCCACTTGTCCACTCGAGATGCCTTAGGTTAGTTGATATAAAACGTGCCCATATCTATCCCCTCGAGTCTCATTCCTACTTCAGTGTTAGTCCCTTCTATCTCCGCATTACCCGCATCTGCCTTACCCCTAGTTGTTTCATAGCTAGGTCCTATACCTGCTATGACCGTCACATCTGCCACATCTATTGCACCCGTAACATCCACTATACCTTCATCCACCACCCAAAACATAACCTCATCTGTGCCTATTGTCTCACATATACCCATAGTAACACAACCACCCCTGGTGTCGATGACCCCTACCCCATTTCAAAACATTGTCCTTTCTATTCCAAAGTCCTTAGCCCCCATGACTACTAGGGTTACCTTGACCCTTCCACATCCATATACCTACTATTAGCATCCTCCCATTTCATCCATCATTCATTTGGGGTACGTACCCCCTATCTCACTCCCTCATTCCCAACCTACCTATGTGGCATTGCTATATACTGGAATGCCACATCCATCATATTCCAACACCAACCCTCTTATGCTACAGGAGGTACCCATCCATCACCACCTACCAATGACCTCATCAAGTTAATGATGGACAAGATGCAGAAAATGGAGGCATCAGTTTTTCAGCTTGCACAACTTTCTCACCTACGATGAAATTTGCAATGAGCCCATACACCCATCTATTCCTATTCATCTATATCCCATACATTGGGAGATGCCTAAATTTAACCACTTCGATAGCAAAGAGGACTTGCAACAAAAATTTTGGTCTTTCAAACATGGGTGTTATCTGATCGCCATGATGATGCTTTTCTTCTAAGGACATTTCCCATGTCTCTGATCAGGCTCGTGTTAGACTAGTATAGTGCATTACCAATACATTCTATCTATTCATTTAATCAGGTAGCCCAAGCATTCTTGGATCACTTCTCCATCAATTTTGTTAAGAAGGTTACCATGACTGAACTCTACTCTATGCGTTAATATGATGACGATTCTATCACAGATTTTGTTTCTCGTTGGCGTAGCCTGATCAATCAACTCACATTCCAACTACCACAAACTGTACTCATAGATCTCTTTACTCGGGCTTGTGCTAGACATATATTTCCAACCCTACAAGTGAAGACTTTCCAAACCTTCGATGAGGCATTCACCATGGCACGAAAGCTAGAGATTCAGGCCATCGAAGAAAAGAAAATTCAACTATGTAATTAGAACAAAACATTTAAGTCAAATGATACCTCTTCTTCTTCGAAACCACAGAATAATTATTCAAAATCCAAGGGAACCACTAACACAATGGTACTCAAGGTTGGCCCATCTCATCCATCAAATCAGGCTAATACCTCATCTAATCTTTCTCCTATCCATACCTTTCAATTCAAATGAGAACACAAGAAAATACACCCCAATTGGGGAGACTTATTCTCCTGCCTTAGAAAAGCTCATTAAAGCTGGATCCATCACCCTTCCTCCTATAAAACCACACATTTGTTTTGATCCTACTCGCCCCACACTTGCATGGTACAAAGAGCATGACTTTTACAACTATCATTGAGTAAAAGGTCATAATGATGGCAATTACATCACTTTTAATAACATTGTCTAGGAAATTCTTGAGAACGGAAAGTTAGTCTTGGATAATCCAAATGCACCTACCAATTAAAACCTGCACATCTTCAAGAAACCATTTCCTAATCACGCCCCTTCTTCTGACCAAACTATAGAGACCTCAAATAATGATAGCCATACCCGTGAGGTCCATGCTATTTTTAGTGACACATCAGTTCCTTCCCAATTACCTCATATTCCTTCCACAGAGGAAATCCTAGCCAGAAGTCCTCCACCTACACACAAACCCACTTCACCTATTCCTCCACCTGCAAAGGAACACCCTTCATCTCCTTCCTGACATGTGAAGGAGCCTTTTGTTAACATCAAGACCACTTCACCTTTGGCTTCTATACCTAGAGAGCTATCACTAGCAGTACCTCTCTGACCCATGGGAGATGCTTGTTCATCTCCTTCACCCACAGAGGATCACCCTTCATCTCCTCCACCTATCAAAGATCCAATAGATATGTCATTACCTCTAGGTGACCATTCTCCATCAGCCACCCAAGATCATGTTGACTTACTTTTGGCTCTCTTACTCACTGAGGCTGAAGCTAGTGAATTCCTCATTTCTAAAACACATTTTACAGGAATCACCATTGGATCCACATCAAACCCACCCACAACAGTGTCAGTCTCATGCTTAGCTGACCACCTGGATTATGTGGATAGAGCCTTACTTTGGGGGTGTCTTCTACTTCCGATCTCAACACAAATGTAGATGTCACTCGCTGACACCTCTACTATCTATCCAAAATTATTTTGGCCAACTAAACCAAACATGACCACAACTATCACAAATTCTCCCATGATACAACTCATGGCTCAAATTACACCTCTACCCATAACCCACACCTACATCATCTTCCTTACCTAAAACTATTGCTACTTTAGGGGTCATCCCAACGGCTAGCCTTACTCATCCACCCATCAAACTAGATTTAGCTACATCCTCCAAATCTAACACCAAACTTAATTCGGCCCCCAAACAGAAGAACCAATCCCCTAGATCTTGTACCCCAACCTCGCTGATCACACCTTCATCACCTTCACACCTTCCATCCATCTTAGGACCTCGCCCCTCAACCTCAACTAAGAAACCTCCACCCATTGGTAAACTAAAAACACAAAATCCCATTCCTCCCTTACAGACCTCTAATATACCCAAGTGCCTAGCGTAACTTCCGCCCACACCTATAACATTTTTACCACCCAGACCTCTAATACCATCGATAACTTCTTCACTACCCATGACACTTCATTCCCTTTCCCTTACACCTCCTACAGGACCCATGCCATCTACCTCCACAGCACCTTGGTTATCCCCATGGGTAACCCGCCCCTTCCACCATCCACTTTTCTGTCTAAATCTCATGCGCCCATATCGCATTTACCCAAGAAGGTGCAACCTAAAGACAAAAATCCGCTACCCTCCAAAAAGGTACTCAAACCAACCACACACTCTATTTATAGTTGATCTACCATGCCCTTACCCAAACAGACATGACTAACACCTAAGACCATGGCTCAACCCACTCCCCCTCTTACAAAGACCCTTCCTATACAATCAGTCGTACCTGCACCCAAACCCACATTCACTTCCCATTGTGATCCACTAGAGGAATCCTATGCCAAAATATTAACCAAACTCCTCAAAAAAAAATTCTTCACATTACCACCTCTTAGACTTTATGACCCACTCAAACCCAAACCAAAAGGGTTTGATGAAACCAAAATTTGTGCCTATCATCATGTACTAGGACACGATGTAGAGGATTATAAGGCTTTAAAAGGTGCTCTTATCTAGTTATGTCCTCATGAAGAAAACTTTGACAATGATGACCTTCTCGATGAAGACCTCATTTCACCAACACCAGTTTCCATAGTTCTTCCCTCATTGCCTACTCAGTGACCAATACCTCTACCCCCACAACTCTTAGAGCCACCTCTGAGATTTGAAATTAACATCGTGTGCATAAGAGAACTCACCAAACCTCCACCCAAATGTTGGTGTGCCCAACTCATCTCACAAGGTTCCTTCCCACCTCTTGGCTTCTTCCCTTCCTATTGCTATACCTTTCATGGCTCACCAAATTCACCTACCTCCCCACCTCAAATCAACCTGATCCACATTGTTACCCACACGAAAAAGGATAAAGGTAAGGAAAAGGTAACCGACCCACCGACCAACCCTATGCCAAACATACCATCTACACCCACACTTAAAGTCACTATCAATGGCCCCACATATCCTATTTCCAATGGTGTTACACATCGTGCGATGCTCAAACAATTACACCAATCCTCCCTCAAAATGTCCTTATATGACCTCATCCAAACCTTAGAATCCCATCGCTAAGCTCTCATGGAGGTTCTTCATTCGATTGAGGTCTTACCCAATGACCCTACACCCGTAGCCTCCATTATTACACCTAATCATGTAGCCTTTCTTATCAAATTACCATATTCTTCTACACCTCCACCTACCCACAAAGTAGCCACCCTCAGCTTCTCAGATGAAGAGATCGCACCACACCAAAATGATGACCCTGATCTAGCCTTTTTGATCTCCATCCATATTGATAATATACATATACGACATGTTATGATCAATGGTGGCGCTAGCATTAACATCATCTCCTCCCATGTGTTTAACCAAATGCGCATACCTAGCAATTACATGCATAAACATCTCATCATGTTATGTTCATTTAATGATGCTATCACCTCTACACTTGGAACTGTCATCATCCATGTTTGGGTGGGCCCCTACACTATTCTGGAGTTATTTTACATCTTGGAGGGGGAATTTCAATATAACTTGTTGCTTGGTAGACCCTGGATTCATAGCATCAAAGCATATAAGTGTGTCCCACTTTGTGGCCATAAATATTTTAAAATCTGACTAGTAAATAAATAGTTAAAAAATACTATAAAAATTTAAAAAATCAGGTAAATTCTGGATGCCCTACACCTTGGTATTTATTTCCTCTTAAAAATGCATGTTTGGTCATGTTATATGTGTTTGGTCATGTTTTGGTTGTGAGACATAGTTTGCTGAAAGTACAAAAACTACAAAAAAGTGGGACACAGTTATATGCTTTGTGTTCCTTCCACTTTGCATCGTTGAGTGAAGTTTGAGCATGAAGGGCACACCTATACCATTCCGACAGACACATCACCTTTCAAAACCTACAACATGCTTTACTAACCTAATGACGTGCTTATACCCATTAAGGAATCTTCATCTATGATCACTTCCTCTTCACCTACACCTCTACCCACTATTACTGCCGCTACCTCAATTGCACCTAACTCCTCCATCCCTACCACCACAAGGAATTCCACTGCCAACCCATCAGCCTCCTAATCAGCTGGCTCCACCTCCGATCTAATCTCTAACACATTTTATATCCCAGCTACCCACATATCAACCACCAATCCCTTCAAAGGTTTTTTTCAACGCCTCACTCTAGGGGAGTATCACCTATATAATGTCAACAAATTCCTTACTCAATAATAGTATGGAAGCCTTCACCAACACCCTCACTATGATCACTACATAAGAGATCATCTCCTTTACAGTCCTCCCCACGTTCGCACTAATATCACCTATAGGGGACTTGGTACTACAACTTATACACCTAAACCACCATCACAAACCCACCCATTTTCTACCGACCTCCAGTCGCTCACCAATCACCATTTTTCCCACACCTTCCTACACTAATGTGCATTGAAAGGTTTTGGTTTTGGATTTTACAAGTAATGCCATCACACTATTATTCCATGTACCACCTGTTGTTGTAGACTCACAGCACCCCTGGATGCAGGTCAGGCTTCTAGGTTGATCACTCTAGCATCCAGTGTGATTGCACAACATGGAAACCTCTCTCCAAGCGTGGGGACTTGTGAAACTGAGAGAGGAATCTCCATATTAGAGGCTGGTTCCTCAAACTCCTCTGATTTAGATCTATATTTTGTAAAACTACAGAGGTTTAGATCCTAATCCTACTCTAACTTGCAAGGAGACAGGGGGTAGAAGTGCAAAAATTGAAACTAACTAAAGATGGTGATGCACCAAAAGGAGTGGTGAAACATATTTGTCATGCAAATAGACACAGACCAAAGTTCACAACATAAAACATACACAGACTGATAATGTATAATTTAGTATCTGAAATCAAGCAAATAATACAAACAAAGGATTGAAACCCATTCACAGAGCTTGCATTATCATTTCAATGTCAAAACACGCATTACACCCTCAGAGAGGTAAAAGAAAACTGTTACAATCCTTGGAGAGGTCTGATCCTTCATCAATCACTTGTTAGAGGTGAAAGAAGAAGTCTGCTATGCCCAAAAAATGTTCCCCCCTTCGGAATGAGCCAAGTCTGGCTTTTTACATTGCATGGGTCGAACCCAGGAGACAGAAAACATACAAAGGCATGGGAGCCCATTCTTTCTTGACTACAGGTGCATTAAAATGGCATGGGGGACCTTACAAACCCATACCCTGTCACTTTGACCAGATTACAGGAGAATGCGACCCATTCTGCATTAAATCTGGTCGCTGGAATGTCATTTCTGGCCATGAACATGCGTCAGAGCCGTTTCTTGATTTTCTCCCTCTAGACTGCTCCAAAAATGAAAGATTGACCCCGAAATCATGTAGAGAATTTCAACATCTTTCTGTTGATATAAAGAACGTGCAAATCTGAGCTCTGGATCAAAAGTTATGGCGATCTGAAGATTTAGGGCACGGAACAGGCGAAAACGGATTTTTAAATTTCTTCCCGCGCTCTGCCACCTGGATGACACGTGGCAGGTTCTGACTCGCTGAGCAACTCTCTCCCTTCACCTCTTGGCGGGCTCTCCTTTGAAATTTCCCTGTGGGCCCTAGCTGGGACACGTGGCACTATCCCATTGGTTCGGGCCAGTGCTCGAAACTTCACCCTTTGACCTTTCTGGACCTTTCCCCTTGTGACACGTGTCATGCGTTGATTGGTCCTCGGCCCTTTCAGCGATCCGCGTCCCGCGCGTCCCTATGTCCCATTTTTCCTTGTGCTCCTTGTGCTGATTTCAGCTGAACCGGCCGGTTCGCGCCTTTTTGTCCCAGATGTCCCACTTTGTTTCAGACTGAAGTTCCTCATTTCGGCCGAACCGGCCGGTTCGGGTCTATTTGTTCCAACTGTCCCAGAAACAGTTTGATTTTCCTTTCCTTCGGCTGAACCGCCTTTCTACGTCCCACGCGTCCTGACATCCCAACTGCTTTCGGACTGTTTGTTCTCATTTCGGCCGAACCGGCCAGTTCGCGTATCTTTGTCCCAGATGTCCCAAAGCAGTTAGTGCGAAAGTTCTCCTTTCCGGCCGATCCGGGCTTTCCACGTCCGCCGCGTACTTCTGGCCCGATTGTCCCAAATGCTTAGCGGGCCGCCTGGAGGCTTTTCGGCCGATCCACGTCTTTCTGTCCCACACGTCCCAAAGGTGTCCTTGAGCAGGACTTAGCCAATTTTCACGATTTTTCCTGGATCAACCTACTTGCCTGGGACTTGAATATTCTGATGCATGTTATCAATTTTACCCTAGGGGGTGAAATTTGGATAACAATTTGGTGACTGAGTGGGGTCATCTGCCTGCTAGATGAAAAGACCAGTTGCTTGAAGCAATCCATTGGGCATGGAGTCATCAAATATTCTGTTTAGAATCCAAACTGACTCAGAATGTGCAAGGAGGAAGATGGAATGTTACCTGATGAAAGCAAAGACATGCTAAACATCACCATGGACAACAAGTTGTGCCAAGGCACTTAGGGAAAACAAAACTAACCTACAGCAAAACAATGTGCACAAGCACTTGGGGGAAAGAAAATCTAATCTAATATTTACAAATGTAGTGAACCTCCCTCTAGAAGCAACGCTTGAGATAGATTCCATTTACTGGAATCTGCAGTTCTTCACCATCCAATGAGGCCAATTGGAAAGCATTGCTGTTCTTGCACTTTGTGACCATGTATGGGCCACTCCAAATGGCATCAAATTTTGAATGCCTTCCCAGTTTTGCTCTGTCCACATCCCATTTCAACACTAGATCTCCTACTTGAAAAGATCTATCTTTGGCCTTCCTATCAAAGGTCTTCTTGATCAAAGCTTGATCCTTTTCCATTGCTTGGGATGCCTAATCTCTGATCTCTTGCAGCTCCATCAATTCTGCGTACCTCACCTCCATGGGCTCAAACTCAAGCAATTCCAGCTGTTTCATGAGTTCCAACGTTGGCAACTCAAGTGACATGGGCAAGATTGCCTCTCTTCCGTAGACAAGCCTAAATGGAGAGTTACCTGTGGATCTTTTGGGAGTTATCCTATCAGCCCATAAGGCTGATTTCAGCTTGGTATGCCAAGACCTCTGATTCTCATCAAGAGTCCTCCTAATGATCTTCAACAAGTTCTTGTTTGTAGACTCGGCCTAGCCATTACCTTGAGGGTAATAGTTTGATGAAGTGCTTAGGTAAATAACATTCTTGACAGCCCACTCAGTCACCCTGGATCCAATGAATGCCAATGCATTATCAGAAAATATTGTGGCAGGTACACCAAATCTGGTTGTTATCTGCTCATAAAAGTCTAAGATGTTAGACTCATTTGCCTCTTTGAGTGCTACTGCTTCTGTCCATTTGGTGAAGTAGTCTGTGGCTGTCAAAATCCATTTGTGCCCCTGGCTCGAATTGGGATTGATGGCTCCAATGAAGTCCAGTCCCCACTGCATGAATGGCTGATCTACTGTAATTGGATGTAATGGAAGGGCAGTGAGTCTCTCTTTTCCTATGAAGAATGCACAATTCTTACACCTCTTGATCCATGCATAGCAATCACTAAAGATTCTAGGCCAATAATAACCAGCCTTAATGATTTTTAGAGCTGTCACTCTTGGTGCAAAATGGCCACCAGCTGGTCCATTATGAAATTCTTCTAATACCCTTTGGATCTGACCTGTGCTAATGCATCTCAGCAGCACTCCATTCACATCTTTCTTGAACAAAACTCCATCAACAATGGCGTACGGGACAGCCTGCAATCTGAAATGTCTCCTTTGGGTCTTGCTCATCTCTGGAGGGCATAGGCCTGTTTGTAGGAAGTGCATAATGCCTTGGGTCCAGCAAGGAGTCGGGGTAGCATTGTCTTCTTCTTGCCTACCACTTGGCTCATGGCTGTCTTGAACTGTCAAAACAGCCTCTTCTTCGTTGCATACTTCTTTTTGCTTTCCCAAAACCAGCCTTTCACACAATCCTTTCCCTCTTACCAGCTTGGTGATCTTGAACTCAATGTCATACTCCATGACACGGATGATCCAACCTACCCTTTTCTCATTCAAATCCTTGTTGAGGAGGAAATCCTTAACCCCAGCATGTGAGACCAGCAACTGGACCTTGTTGTTTGAGACTAAATGCTTGAATTTCTTCAAGCTCCTGATTACTGCAAGCACATGTTTTTCAATAAAAGAGTATCTCACTTCGCAGTCATCTAGGCTCTGGCTGAAGAAGGCAATCGGCTGTTCATCATTATCTTTGTTCTGCTGCACCAGAATGGCAGAAATAGTGTCATCACCTCCAAATGCATAGAGGATGAAATCCTTGGAAAAGTCTGGGTTGATGAGAGTGGGTTCCTGGGAGATGGCTTCTTTGATTGCTTCAAAACTCTCCTTGCCTTCTGTCGTCCATTTTAAAGCCATGCTTTTCTTTAACATTTTGGTGATGGGCTTGACAAGGGCTGTAAAATCTGGGACAAACCTCCGAACAAAGTTTATCCTTCCCAGGAAACTCTGAAGGGCTTTCTTGTGGCTTGGCAATGGTAGAGCTCTTATGGCTTCAACCCTCTCTGGATCAATTGCTAATCCTTCCTTGGAGACAATATGGCCAAGGAGCTTCCCTTCATGTGCAAGAAAGATGCACTTCTTAGGATTCAAAGACACTCCAAACTTTCTACATCTCTGAAACACTTGCCTGAGGTGAAAGAGATGGTCTGGAGCATTCTTTGAGAAGACAGTGATATCATCTAGGTATACCAGCACTATCTTGTTGATCAAGCCTTTGAATGCCATATCCATAGCTCGCTGGAATGTTGCTCCAACGTTCGACAGTCCAAATGGCATCTTCTTGTAAGCATATGTGCCCCATTTGGTTGTGAAGGCTGTCTTGAACTGGTCTTCCTCCTTTACCATAATCTGATTGAAGCCTGAGTAACCATCAAGTAGTGAAAACCTTTCCGAATCAGCTACGATCTGAAATATTTTCTCCATGGAGGGGAGTGGATAATGGTCCTTGAGAGAGGCTCTATTCAAATCTCTGAAGTCAACACATAGCCTGATCTCTCCACTCTTCTTTTTGACTGGAACTAAGTTGGCAACCCAACTAGAATGCTTGATTGGGACTATAATTGCTGACTCAATCAGCTTGTCCAATTCTTTCCTCATGAGAGGCTCCATGTGTGGATTGACTGGTCTCTGTTTCTGCCTGACAGGCTTAGTATTTGGATCCAATTCAATGGTATGCTGAGATAAGTTGGGATTGAAACCTTTCAAGTCTTCATAGCTCCAAGCAAACATGTTAGGGAATTCTTGACATAGCTGTATGAACTCACACCTTTCTTGCTCAGTTGTCATCTTTCCAATTTGTAATGGCTTGTTCTCTTCTACCAAGATGGATACCGAATCTTCTCTCTTGACCTGAATGTTTGCTTTCACCTTTCTAAACTGATCATTGGGGTTAAAAATGGACTCCAAAGTGATAAGTCCCTTGGGTAGCTTGTCAGTTCTCAGCTGTATCACCTCGTCACCATATTGATGTTCCAACTTTTCTTGATTCTTGGCTAAGAACTCAGCTTCTTCTTGCAAGAAATGGATGATTTGCTGGTCATTCTCAAATACTTGCCAACTGACATCATTATCCGGCACTGAAGGCCTCACAATCATGTGGATGTTTGGCTGTATCTTGTCTTGTTGAATGTTTTCCACAATGTCAAAGGCTGCCCCTACTGCTGCAAGCTTGTCAGCAGCTTGATTCTCTTTCCTAGGGATGGCTTTGATGCCGAAACCCTCAAAATCTTCCATGAGGTCCCACACCCTATTCTTGTAGCACCTGAGTAGATCATTTTTGGCAGCATGCTGTCCCTTGACCTGATTTACAATCAATTCACTGTCCCCAAAGACTTGCAAGTTCTTTATTTTTTTCTTGATTTCCCAATGCATCCCTTGCACCAAGGCTTCATATTCAACAGTGTTATTGGAGCATGCAAATTGAAATCTAAAAGCTAAATAATACTTTACTCCTTGAGGTGAAATAAGCATGACTCCACCTCCTGCACCTTGTCTACTCCTTGATCCATCAAAAAGCAGCTGCCATACCTCATTGTCATCCTTGTGGTTTGGCTTGATGATGCTCGGAATAGGTTGACTTTCTTCGTGTATACAATAGACTCCTAGCTCAGATTCTTCTATTCCTTGATAAGGATCAAAAGCATGCACCTTGCTTGCCCATTCATCAAGAGTCAAATCTGGGATACTTCCAACCTTAGTGTCAGCTTCATCAGTGCTAGGGTGATCTTCTTGATCAAATGCCGAGCAATTGGCATTAATCTGATTTGGAGTGTAGGGCTCAATGTGGAAGTTTGCAATAGGTTCTGATCTAATTGTAGCCTTAGTTCCATACCTCATTCTGAATAGCATGTGAGACCAATCAGCAGACAAATATCCCCCAATTTTGGCAGTGAAGTCCCTTGATAAACATAGGGCAAAGAGTGGTGGAAGGTCTATGACTGATATATCTTGTAAAACAACAACATTTGGACATGCATGCAAGGTAAGACTCAAATTTCTAATCACTCCAACTGTTGTTATTTCTGTCCCATCCAGCTGCACTACTCCCTTAGATGTTATTTCATACTGGAGCCCTAACTGATCAGCTATCTGTTTAGGCATTACTGAGCTACTTGCCCCGGAATTTATCATGCAATTATGCACTAGCTAATTTCCAATGATTAACGAAACATAGAAAGGGGGGGCTTCAACATTTTACCTTGTTGTGCTCCTTGATTTCCTTCAGGTTGGGCAGCATTTGTGAGTACCTTCTTTTGCATTTGGACCTGCTGATTCAAAGTTGGCCAATCCTTCATGGCAGCTTGTAGCAGATTTCTTTGGCCTGGGATGGATAGGGATTCCCACATAGATATATTGACGTTTGTCTTCTTCATCTGATCAATGATACTGAATCGTGATGAAGGATCTCTCTGCTGTCCTTTGGTTTGCACATTTATTCCTTGTATGTGGCCAGAAGCTGGCATTTGAGTTGGCCTAGGGGCTGTTCTTGGCTGCCCTTGTGCATTTGAAACTGGGTTTTGCTTGCTAATCATTTGTGGAGCTGTGGAAGGTTGTGGATTGGCTGGGGCTAATGGCTGTTCTTCACCCAAATTTCTCCTTTTTGACCTTGTGTTGGCTGCAACACCTTGAGAAACTGCCTGATTCATGCCACAGAAATCCTCTGCTTGCCAATTTACCAATGTGGTGTCATTTGGGGCTGATTGTTGTTGGAATGTTTCTTGTTGTTGGTTGTTTTCTTGACTGTTCTCACCCTCCACACCAGTAGTTGTTATCATTAAAGCTTGAGTCAAAGCACCATTGTAGCACATGGATTGATTATGAGGTTCATTACATGGAAAACACCAATCATACTCCTGGGCAATGTTGTTTTGTGCTGGTACTAATGCCTTAGAGGCAGATATGGCATTTGGATTATAGGGCTGGAATGGTCTATTGGCAGGAGGCCTTGTTTGATTCAGATTTGCAGCTGGATTGGGTGGCCTTTGAGGCTGATATGGCTGCCTATTAGGTTGAGCTTGAGGCTGATATGAAGGTCTAAAACCTTGAGCTTGCTGTCTTTTGAGAGTGACCAGCTCATTGCCTAGATTTTGCAATTGCTTCATGACCTCTTGAAGCTCATTTGGGGCACTTGGAGATGAAGTGGAGGCTTCATTTGAACTTTGATTTCTAGGAGTGGGAATAGGAGCTAAGACAGGTGCTTGACCAGCACTTGGGCTCTCTAAACTTGGATATAATGGCATTAGAGGCCTAGGAGCTAGCTTGCCAGCTTGAATCAGACAATTTTCAGCTCTAATGGCAATACTATAAGCAGCAGGGATAGTTGTGCCTCCCATAGATTGAACCAACATAGAAATATCAGAATTTAAAGCTTTAAGGTAATATAGAAAAGCACCTTCTGCTGTTGGCCTGACTGCTACTGGAATCCTATCCCAAGACCTTTGAAATTTGAAGTTGAAATCAATCAGCTGCTCGTTGGGGGCTCTCTTGATAGTTGTTAGCTGTTCCAAAAGAGACAAGTTGTCTCCCTTCTCTCCAAATTGATCATGAAGTGCAATACACAGCTGATTCTAGTTTGTGATAGAACCAGCTTCAAGGCTTCTGAACTATTGCAATGCCTTCCCTTTGAATGATGATGCCAACAGTTTGACAGCCACATCCATTTCATTTATCTCATGGATTGCACAAATGTTAGCAATGTCTTTGACATGATCACCAGGAGTGGTATGATTTTCTCCAGTAAAAAATGGAATGTTCTTCAACGCTGCAATTGGAACTGGATTCTGTGCATTGAGGGCAAGTGGGCTGCTGCCAGTGAAATTGACAAAGGGATTTGTTGGTTGTGCCATTCTGATTGGTCGAAGGACTCTTGAATACTGAATGAAAGGCCGAGCAGGTGGAGTTGAGAGAGTTCTGTTTGGTGGAGATGGAGACCTTTGAATCCTTCTTCCTCTTTGCCTTCTTCTTGGAGATAATTACAGGTATTCAAACAGCACTTCCTCTTCTCCAACTCTTGACCTTGTGATTCTTCTCATAAGCTTTCAGGCCTACGCTGCTGAAACCAGTTGATCTTCCTTTTGGAGTCACCAGATATGTGAATAATAGCTCTTTTCAAGAAAGAAAATTGCGACAGATTCATATCAACTTTGTTGCAATAAAAATGAGACCTCTAGGTCCCACCGGGTGTGCCAAAACTGTTGTTGCAGACTCACAGCACCCCTGGATGCAGGTCAGGCTTCTAGGTTGATCACTCTAGCATCCAGTGTGATTGCACAACATGGAAACCTCTCTCCAAGCGTGGGGACTTGTGAAACTGAGAGAGGAATCTCCATATTAGAGGCTGGTTCCTCAAACTCCTCTGATTTAGATCTATATTTTGTAAAACTACAGAGGTTTAGATCCTAATCCTACTCTAACTTGCAAGGAGACAGGGGGTAGAAGTGCAAAAATTGAAACTAACTAAAGATGGTGATGCACCAAAAGGAGTGGTGAAACATATTTTTCATGCAAATAGACACAGACCAAAGTTCACAACATAAAACATACACAGACTGATAATGTATAATTTAGTATCTGAAATCAAGCAAATAATACAAACAGAGGATTGAAACCGATTCACAGAGCTTGCATTATCATTTCAATGTCAAAACACGCATTACACCCTCAGAGAGGTAAAAGAAAACTGTTACAATCCTTGGAGAGGTCTGATCCTTCATCAATCACTTGCTGGAGGTGAAAGAAGAAGTCTGCTATGCCCAAAAAATGTTCCCCCCTTCGAAATGAGCCAAGTCTGGCTTTTTACATTGCATGGGTCGAACCCAGGAGACAGAAAACGTACAAAGGCATGGGAGCCCATTCTTTCTTGACTGCAGGTGCATTAAAATGGCATGGGGGACCTTACAAACCCATACCCTATCACTTTGACCAGATTACAGGAGAATGTGACCCATTCTACATTAAATCTGGTCGCTGGAATGTCATTTCTGGCCAGGAACATGCATCAGAGCCTTTTCTCAATTTTCTCCCTCTAGACTACTCCAAAACACAAGATTGACCCTGGAATCGTGTATAGAATTTCACCAGCTTTCCGTTGATATAAAGAACGTGCAAATCCGAGCTCTGGATCGAAAGTTATGGCGATCTGAAGATTTAGGGCACGGAATAGGTGAAAACGGATTTTTAAATTTCTTCCCGCGCTCTGCCACCTGGATGACACATGGCAAGTTCTGACTCGCTGAGCAACTCTCTCCCTTGACCTCTTGGTGGGCTCTCCTTTGAAATTTCCTTGTGGGCTCTAGCTGGGACACGTGGCACTATCCCATTGGTTCGGGCCAGTGCTCGAAACTTCACCCTTTGACCTTTCTGGACCTTTCCCCTTGTGACACGTGTCATGCGTTGATTGGTCCTCAGCCCTTTCAGTGATCCGTGTCCTGCGCATCCCTATGTCCCATTTTTCCTTGTGCTCCTTGTGTTGATTTCTACCGAACCGGCCGGTTCGCGCCTTTTTGTCCCAGATGTCCCACTTTGTTTCGAACTAAAGTTCCTTATTTCGGCCGAACCAGCCGGTTCGGGTCTATTTGTTCCAACTGTCCCAGAAACAGTTCGATTTTCCTTTCCTTCGGCCAAACCGCCTTTCCGCGTCCCACGCATCCTGACGTCCCAACTGCTTTCGGACTGTTTGTTCTCATTTCGGCCGAACTGGCCGGTTCGCGTATCTTTGTCCCAGATGTCCCAAAGTAGTTAGTGCGAAAGTTCTCCTTTCCGACCGATCCGGGCTTTCCACGTCCGCCACGTACTTCTAGCCCGATTGTCCCAAATGCTTAGCGGGCCGCCTGGAGGCTTTTCGGCTGATCCGCGTCTTTCTGTCCCACACGTCCCAAAGGCGTCCTTGAGCAGGACTTAGCCAATTTTCACGATTTTTCCTGGATCAACCTACTTGCCTGGGACTTAAATATTCTGATGCATGTTATCAATTTTACCCTGGGGGTGAAATTTGGATAACACCACCCACAAGCATAATGAACGTAGTGGTATCGGATTTGTTGAACTACCTACCAAGAAGGCTCACATTGAACTCAATGAGGATATCTACCCTTCTCCACCTTTTCCACCTTCATCAGGTCCACCTTCTTCACCACCTTCACCAAAAAATTCGATGGATCCAAAATCCATCCCTCCTAAAAAAAATTCATAAGCACCATTTCCTTAGGGCCTCTAAGCTATCAACGCGAGAGCGAGGCTTCCTCTTCTCTTCCCTTCCAATTTCTTGAAATTATCGATGACGATAAACCTTCTATTAATGTCGTTTAATGTCAGGATAATGAGTCTATACTCACTTACCTCATTGTAGAAGACTCATTTATTCATCGGTCGTTACCATCTAAGATGCAAACCATGTTGAATGAATCGACTATCAAAATCAACATCCACACTCAAAATGACCCACACATTCTAAAGATTGGCCATTCTTTAGATGTTGTTGAGCAGGAAGCCATCACTTCTTTTGTCAAAAATCATGACCATGATTTTACTTGGTCTTACACTGACATGCCTAGTATTGACCCCACCATAGTGGTCCATAATATCTTAACTATTCACAATACCAAACCCGTAAAACAAAAGCTGAGGAAAATACACCCTCACATTGCTCTTCTAGTCAAAGAAGAACTTCAACGTCTTCTTTCCGTTTCCTTCATCTTACCCATTGATTATCCCTGATGGATTTCTAACATTGTCCCTATCACCAAGGCGATAGGGGGACTTTGCATTTGCACATATTTATGCGACCTCAACCTAGCTTTCCCAAAGGATGACTTTCCTCTACCCAGTATTGACCAATTGGTTGACCTTACTACTGATCATGAGATGCTATCACTCATGGATGGTTTCTCGGGTTATAACCAAATCTCACTTGCCACAGAAGATCAACAAAAAACTGCATTCATCACCCCTTGGGGGACCTTCTACTATCGAGTCATGCCTTTTGGCATTAAAAACGCTAGTGCCACATATTAGAAGGCTATAACTTACATCTTCCACAACATTATGCACCATATATTAGAAGATTATGTAGATGATCTCCTTTCCAAATCTAAACACATCTCTGAGCACCTCGTTATCCTAAAAACCGTCTTTGACCACCTCATTAAGTATTGTGTTTGCCTTTAGCCTAAGAAGTGTGACTTCACGGTTATCTCGGGAAAGCTCCTGGGATTTATCATTTCCTTACATGGTATCGAGGTGGACCCTACTAAATTCAAGGCCATTCTTGAAATGCCTCTGCCCACTAACCTCCAAGAACTCCATGTCCTACAAGGCAAGTTGCAGTCTATTCACCGTTTCATTTCGTAACTTTCTGATTGTTGTCAGCCATTTCATCATCTTCTCAAAAAGGATGTCTCCTTTAAATGGGATGATGACTGCCACAAATATTTTGAGGCTTTAAAAAAATACCTTCTCCAACCACCTGTACTCATTCCACCTAAATATGATCAACCCTTCTACCTATACATCTCTACTACTGATCACTCCTTAGGGGCCATGCTCGCTCATCGCAATGAACAACATAAGGAGCAGGTGGTTGATTACATAATCCATACACTTCTAGACTACAAGACCCAACACACCCATGTCAAAAAAAAATTATTAGCTTTATTTTTTGTTGCCACCAAACTGCACCATTACCTACTTAACCATAAAACCTATGTTGTGACCAACACTGACCACTTACACTTCATGATGCCAAACCTTACAAAAATCAATGGGCTACACATTGGCATATGATTCTAGCCGACCTCGACCTCAAATTCATCCATCAAAAGTCCATCAAGGGCCAAGATATTTCTGGCCAATTGGCTGACGCACCTATTTCTGGGGATCAACCCTCTAATTTTGACTTTCTAGATGAGTCTATTGCTTCCCTTTCCTTGGACGAACCTGTTTACCAAATGACACTTTTCTTCTATGGTTCCAAGTGTTAGCGTGGGGGTTGGGCTGGTGTTATCCTCATCCCGCTTGATGGTGAACCCATGCCTTTGACTTTCAAACTCAATTTTGATTGTACAAAAAATATTGTTGAATACAAAGCACTCATATTGGGTTTCTAGGTTGCTTATGCCTTAGATGTTAAGTCAATCAACATCTTTGGTGATTCTCAATTAGAAATAAACTAAGTCAAGGGTATATACCAGTGTCGTAATGAGATACTTCAAAACTATAAGCATCATGTGGACATACTTTTGACCACCTTTGACCGTTTCGCCCTTCAAACCATCCTACATTCTACCAACAAATTTGCAGATACCATGGTCTATTTGGCTTCTCAAATACCTACTTCGCCTGCCAACTCAAAATATTTGTCACCATACAAAAAATCCAATCACCCTCTTATTTACCTCATGAAGTTTACTCTATTAGAACCGTTGATCCTGACCCACGTGACCTTTGGTATAAACAATACTCAGACTATCTTTCCCTCTTCATCTTACCTCCCAACCTCACTCGTAATGGACAATGCACATTTCTTAACAGGGTCTCTCATTATGTCATCATGGGTGGCCTCCTCTATAAGCATGACTTTGATGGTATTATCTTACGGTGCCTTACAAGTTTTGAAATTCCCTATACCATTAAGGAATTTCATGATGGCATGTTTGGAGGTCACTTTAGTGGCCTTGTTGTTACTAGCATATTCTTCGCCTAGGTTATTACTGGCTGACCCTTAACCATGATTGTAGTAACTATATTAAAAAAAATTTAAAATGCTAATAACATGCCAATCTTCATCATACACCTAGTCATGCCTTACAGGTAACGTGTGACCTTTGGTCCTTCTCTCAATGGGGTTTGGATCTGGTCGGTGAAATCAACCCCCATTCTTCCCAGCGACATCAATGGATCATCACCACTACTGAATATTACTCCAAATGGGTTGAAACCATACCTCTCATCTCCATGAAATTTGAGAAAATATGTGAGTTCATAATTCATCACATTATTTGTCGCTTTGATGTCCCATATCGCCTCATCACTGATAATGGAAAACAATTCAAAAAAAAAACTTGCGGAAACTTTGCGACGCCTTCGGTATTCAATTAAGTTTCTCATCACCATATTACCCACAAACCAATGGCTAGACAAATCCACTAATAAAACACTGAACAAAATTCTCATGAAAGTGGTTAACAATACTGGGATGGACTGGCATATGCACATTCCTTTCACCCTGTGGGCGTACCATACTAGTATTCGCACTTCTACTGTTGTCACACATTTTTCTCTGGTCTACAGTACAAAGGTTTTTCTACCTCTCGAATTCTAGATTCCATCACTTCACATTTCTCTCCATGACATGCTCAATGATAATAACTTTCACTAGGACCGTTTAGCACAACTTGAGTTATTAGATGATCATTGTCTTAATGCTCTTGGCCATCTTCAAGTTTACCAAAAACATATCAAATGTGCCTATGACAAACATGTCCATGAATGAACCTTCTAAGTCGGTGACCTTCTCCAATTTTTCCCTAGCTTATGGGAGAACTACATTAGCCTGAGGTCCCTTTTTACCGGGACTATGTAGGCAGTACTCCGAGGGCATGGGGCCCTTAGAGGTTAGCTCAACCACTCTCTACCCTAACCAGTTCCCCTTTTCCTTTTCTAATCACATTCTACCCTAGTCGGTTCCCTTTTTATATCAATAATTGGAAATTAAACCAAACCAACAACAATTTCTTCATATCTTTACCATCATCCCTCGTGCATTCATTATGTCTACCATTTCTTTACCATTATCATTCACGTTACTATAAAAAATCTCAACGTGACTCATATCATCATTAATTACACAAATTAATGAGTTACAAAAGAAACCAATCCTAACTCAACTATTCCTAAACCACAATCTGACTCAATCCATGCCTATGACTTAACTCCATCCATGCCTAAACCAAAAGCCTAACTCCATCCATGCCTAAACCAAACACTTGACTCAATCCATGCCTAACTTGCTTCCATCCATGCCTAAACCAAAAACCTGACTCCATCCATGCCTCAACCAAAAAATTGACTCGATCCATGCCTATGACCTGGCTCTATCATGCCTACACTACTTAGTTTCCATCACATATACAAATCAAAATAGCAAGTTAAACACAACCATATACACATAATGACCATAATCAGATCATCTCTATAAATCAATCATCTAAACATGTGTATCCACATACATGACTCTCAAATATCTTTGGCATACAGGCCAGTGTATATAACAAAATCTCAAAAACTCTCATATACATCGTCTCTATCTTTGGCACGTAGGCCAATATATATGTCAAAAATATGATATCAACAATAAAATAATCATGCATGGAGATCAATCATCACCCCATCTGATGTCCAAACTTGAATCCTTTTTACCTCAGCCACACCTAACCTGGACATTTCCCTTTACCCTCTTGACCTCCTTATTTACCACCTACCCTCTACATCATCTGGGGACTTGCTATTTTACCCTTACTTCACCCCTACCCGTGCCATGACCTAGCTACTTAGACCTAGATCAATGCTAGTGACCTGTGACCTCATGTTCTCGTTATACCTTATGGCATTGTTACCCGTGTTATTTCACATAATGACCTTACCTTGCCTCTTGCCATGACCATTTATCTTGACCCAACCTTTGGTGTACCAGAACATACCTAAACATTCTTGCACCTGTCCTACGTCATGTTTCCTAACCATATCCTATACCTTGGATACCGAAATCACCTCAACCTTGTTTGGATAAACCTATCGACCTTAGACAATGTAGAGTTTACATGCTCTTCCACCTGGTACTATAGTGTATTTTATACGCATGCATGTTTTATATTGTTACTACCTTTGACCCTGACCCGTTACATGGATTACCCAATTGGACCTTTACCCCTTTACCCCCGTCATCCACCTTCCTCTTCATCACATTCACCTTTTATCAAACCACTCACCGATTTAGCCCTCTGCCTCATCAGTTCCTAGTTTGAGGGAAATCACCTTCACCCACACATGGGGCAACCATGCCTTATTTTTGTCAGTGTCACTTACCAATACAAGCTACGCAACAACAAGGGGCAAAATGTAGACACCAAAATTGGGTCACACTCCCCTTGGTTCCTCATCAAATAATCACCTTGAACACACTCACCTAACCATGGCCCCTTACACCTCACACTAATATTAATTCAATTAAATTAATTAAATTAACCCATGTCCTCACAATATTTATTATTTAATTATCCTGATTAAGATAATTCTCACACCACCACCTCACCCCAAATTTATTCTTAGTATGTTGCCATAACTAACTAAGACCTACCTAAATCTTAAAAATCAAAGCCTACATTCCCTCTAACCACATTCCTGCCTGTTAGAAAATAAGCTTCCATTCTAATCCGCAGACGGAAATGAACAAGATCCAAAAAATCAAGCACATCTGCCCATTTTCAATAAACCTAGAAAATCCCACCATAACCGACACCGGTCACTCTAAACTACCGCTGGTCAACCCAGAACCATCGTCGGTTACCATTTAATCCCCTAAAACAACCTTATTTGGTGGTTTGAACAATTCAAAAAAGAGAGAGACGAAACTAGAGCTGTATGCAAGCAGAACCAACATTTGCACACGCATCGTAACATCCATAGCCAACATCAGAAGTGATCAAAGTGCCATTTGCATTCATGGAAGCATCCAGGGAAGCACCATCACCACATCAAATTTCATCCATCTGATCAAATACCATTCCCATCCATCCATCAAACTCATACAACAGTAAGTATTTTGTTAACCAACATTCATCCATTTTCATTTTAGTAGGCTCTGTTACCTCTATTATCAGTTTCTACTTGCACCCCCATTCTCCCACCATTTACCTTCATAAAATTTTGACCATTCCTTCACCCATACCTAAATGTTAAACACCTTTGAGTAAATCTAAGATCTCCACAGACCTTTCCATTACCCTCTCCATTTTCATTTAGCCTCAGATTTGTCCCAACACAAATATTTTAATAAGTTTCTGTCACCTGACTATACCGACACCGATTACCCATGACTGTCACCAGTCCATCCTGAACCATCATCGGTTACACTAGACTAACTTTGGTCTTTGTGTTTTACCATCGGATGAAGAATAGAGCCTAACTTCCCCACCAAATACCCAAAAACAGCCCAAAACCAAACCCTAACTAGTACCAGTACTTTGACAGAGACCCTACCCTTCAGATTCAATCATAGCTTATCTTGTTGTGAATGAATTTTCTTATTGTAGTCAAATGAGATACCTAAATCATTTTAACTACAGTAGGATTTCAATTATTGTTAACATAGAGTTATTTTAAACAGTGGATTGACAACCTTCTAGGGAGTATCACACTTCCCGGAACTAGCACATGCTAGGCAGTCCACTATAATATGTTATTTAATCTCTTTTGGTGGTCTTTTTGTTCACTTGAAGTAGTTCCTCCTAGCGAAAAGGAAGCTCTCACGATCAACTATGGATCAAGAATTCATACACGCACAACAACCTTTAACCAGTTTTAACAGGTATTCCTCCTAGCCCATTTACCCTTATCTGTTTCATCAATATTCAAAGAAACTCTCTAAGAATCAGGTGAAACATTAAGGGTCATGTGGTGGAATGTTTTTTTTTTTTGTTTATCTTCTCAGTTTGAACGCTAAGGATATAGCGTGGAAATAAGCTTGACCAGTGTGGATTTGATCACCCTACTGATTTTTTAAGTATCTAAGGCTGAGTATTAACCATTTTTCCTCTAATACACTGAGTTTCTTCATAGCTCAAGTGATCTAGACCAAATACAATACATTTTGGTCCCGATACAATACAAATCCCTGCATTACAATTTCAAATGCCCTACAATAATAATCCCACATTGTACCTATAGAAAAATAATGGGATATATATAGAATCATTATAATGGTATAATAAATATCAGAGGATAAATTACCCCTCTAGAAAAAGAGTGTGCCGACCTTGGATGAGGGTCCCCAGCCAGAAAATAGTGGGGCCGACTTGTCCACAACCAAGTGTCGAAAACCGACGTCCAAAATTTTTTTTTCTCTTCACACGGTATGCCACTTATTACAATTTGATTTTTCTACTTAGCGGATGTGCATGCATCCAAGTTAGTAGACCTGTGCGCATTTTGTAAATTTTTTTAGTTGGCCAAAAATTTCAACGAACATTATCTTGAGCATACGATCTCTATTTTTCAAGTTCTTCATATCAACAAAAATCTCTCTAAATGATATTTCATTCTTTGATGATTTATGGATATTTAGTGATCATTTGCACTCAAAATATCCTCTAGATTAGTGCCATAGTCTGATACAAAATTTACTTACTTGTTCTCACTAAGCACAATAGCAAAGAAACCTGTAAGGGACATAAGATATGGATAGCAAACAAACAATGAAAGGGAAAGGCAATAAGATACAATAAAATGTGAACTAGGAGAGAGAATAGCCACAAAATAAGACTTTATTGATTCTAAATAATGCACAGTCGATCATAATGGAAAAAGAGGTGGGTATCCAAATGTAATTAACTAGATCTATAACATGCAACTCAAAATCGGAAAAATGCTCTTAGCAAACTAAAAGTGTCCAACCTTTACAAATGAGCATTATTCAACATTATTGATAGCACCCTAAACTTTTTTAACATGAATAACTAGTAAATGCTTACACCAAAATAGCCTAGAACCAATATCAACCTTAAGAATGAAACATCCTGATCAAATCTTAAAGACATGCATTAATGGAAACTAAATGAAATCAAACATTTAATCTACAAGCATCCTTACTATGTGAAATGATTACTAATTAACATAGACCTAATTAGATATAAGGGAAATCAAATTATGTTTATTACTACTCTACAAATGGTGAGAGGATCTTTCTAATAATGTCTACAATGACATATTAGATATCCCTCTACTAACCAACATGAAGAGTAGATGCAAAGATTGAGCAAGCTAATCCAAGAAGGAAGTAAGGCTCTTAATCATATTTTCTATATGATATATTAATCAAAGTATGGTGTAAAGTATGAAGGTAGGTGCTTGGTCATTTTTATAGTTTTCTATTTGGGGAAAACTTGCATCTTGGTGCATGTGGGACTAAAAAGATACAGTATATTAAGTCTTGTAACTCATGATTAGTGAATTAGCAAGTGATTAGCGTGTGAGGAGCCTTAATTAATCAATTAGGGTCAATTAATAGGATAGGATAAGATTTTGAATCCTTTTGAGATGTCTTTGTGAGAAAAGGGGTGATTTTGAATGGTTGGAGGAAGGGTATTAACCTGTAATAGGGTTTATTGACCAAAACAAGGGTAAATAGGCTTAATTGGCTAATAATCATTAATTTTTTGTTTGGAAGAGGATTATGACTTATGATGTGTCGTAAATTGGCATCCTGAATGTGAAAGAGTCTAGGTAATCAAAAAAGCATTGTTAATTAACCAAAAAAGAGGGAAACATTAGTTAATTAGTGGAAATCACTAACTATAACAAAAATATTATGAATGAGAGTGATTAGTGTGCTTTTAGAAATAAAACTACATAAGTGGAATTTACGTGTCTACATTTGCCCTTGTTTGAGGTGAAGTAAGTAACGTCACTTCAAACATAGTAGAAAAGTATTAAAAAGTAAATTTTTGAAGAAAAAATAGTAGAATGAAGGATGCCCCTTCAAGTGTCGATGGGGTGATAGAAGAAATCAATTGACAATCAAAAATATGATCGAAATGGATAGAGGAAATAAGATAGGTATAAAAAGGATTTTTACCGCCCTAGGTATTTTTGGAAGAAAAAAATGATAGTGATAAAACATGACAGTGAAGAATATAGGAATAGATTTTTCCTCCAATATTTCAATAAGTAGCTTTATTTCACCATGTTGTCCCTATGACCTAAATCATCGGCCCTTATTGAAATAAATAAAAGTGTAAAAAACATGAAAAGTTATATTACTAGCATTTGTTCATTGTTAAAAATGCCTAGCTCCATGCAACATACATAATGAAATGAAATACGATAAATTAAACCATATAACCTAACATAGAAATAAGTATAATCACATCTACTTAAACAAATAACATTCAAGAAAGTTATGCCAATGTTTTTGTTATCAATTTTCAATTCCTGAATGTTTGTGTTTTAATGAAAACAATCAAAAATGGTGCCCCAAGAAAGGATACATGTGAGGAGAATAATGGAGGAAATAATTATTCTCATGAAAATCATTCGTGCACTCTGACACAGTCTTTGGCAACTCATTGTTGCAAAAGGAGTGTTGACATAGTAAGTAAGCCAACTTTGTTAATGGAGGTGGATCAAAATGATCCATGAGTCATTTGAGACAAGAAAAAGCAAAAACCTAAAAAATATGTCTTTGTAGGAAAATTTTCAATGTTCGAGGAAAACACATTTGACATATACTTCAGATGCATGCCTACCATTTACTAATTTTTGAAAAAAAATCGAAGTTTTTACAATTTTTTGGATTTTTAATGTTTTTCATCAATTTTTTGGTTTTGTTAATTGTTGGGAAGAAAATATTGTAGAAGAAATAAAAAATTCATGGGACATTACCAAAAGACACTTGAAGGAAAAAATATGTCCCAGGTAGCCAAAAGGGTCACCGGGAAGAAAAAACATGCCCCGGCGTAGAGAAAACCAGTGAAAAATAATTATTTATTGCAAAATAATCATCGCGGCAAGTGTTAGAAGAATTTAGAAGAATCAAGATGATCCTAGGGTGCTTCAGGGGTGAGAGACATGACATGGGGGGGGGAATGGGTATATAAAACATGCCACGAGGGGAAAAAACCAACACGATTAGTTTATTTGTTACCATCCCTTACCTTTTATTGTTGATTTAGCTCTGAACTATGAGAGAAAATGGCAAGAGTGCAGAACTAGAAACACCATGTGGATCATGTTTGAGACTATATGGGGCTTCCTGGGGACGGCCCGCAAGTACACAAATCAAAAAAATTCATTTTCCTTGCATTTGTTAGCATTTAATGCATATTTAGTAGGGTAGAAAAACACGGGAACACATCAGTACGGCCCTTGGGATGCACAAGCATGATCAAGGGCGCACTGGTGTTGAAATCACATAGGTGCTTACACAATGGTGAGAAAATATGCCTGATCATGTGCAAACTAGAGAACTATGCACACACCCCCACGTAGGTTTGAAAATGTGTGCGCTAGTGTCAAGATAAACACGTTGAAGTGAGTTAATGGGTTGGGGTGGATAATGACGCACTCACATGAAAATGTAGGCATGTATGTTCAAAGGGGTATGATAGTGCTTAGGCAAGTTAGCATTATTATGGGTGTATTGAAGCTGCAACGGGTGCGCTAGCGTAGAGGGGTAAATTTGGATGGCCCTAGAAGATGTTAGGAAGTTTTTAGAAAAACTTAGATGATGAAGAGAAGAAGGTAATGATACAATATAGAAGAAAATGATTTTTAATCATGTGTTTTTCTTGATTTTGTAGATTTAGCTACCTTGATTGGAGACACAAGAGTGGCATGGGAGGATCCAAGCCTATGAGGCCTCATTTTCACGTTGTGATTACATCATTTTAGAGAGTACGCTGGATGTGACTGGTCTCTCTTATGTATCTCGCATGTCATAGATCACTCTAGATCATAGCCTTGTAACAACCTTAGCTAAGAGATGGCAGAGTGAGAGTCAGATGTTTTACCTACCAATAGGCAAGATGAGCGTCAGACTAGAGGACATTTAGCACATTTTGAGAGTGCCCATTTAAGGTTAGCTGGTGACCTATGATGGCGATTGCAGCTGCAACCTTCAGAGTATTGCTGAGATTTTTGGAGTAGCATTCATACCTTGTCGGGGTATATCAGTTGACACTACATGGTGTTTTGCATATCGACACATTTCACGAGTTCTGGTATACCTCGTGGCTCTTGTCAGCACCATATTGCTTCCTAAAAAGATTGGTCCTCATTTTTATTTGGGCCTGATTGAAGTGATACATAAACTCATCCATAGGGAGGCCTATTGTTGGTGAAAGTGTATACTAGCCCATTTATATTCAAATTTTCACCTGATAGCATACTGTGGTTAGAAGACCATGGGTTTGGTGACTCTACTTTAGTTATGGGCATGGGATCATATCCCCATAGGGATTCTAGTAAGAGCATTGTGAACCTGAGATCTCGATGAGCCATCCATTATGGGTTGGATTCCAAATGGTGATGACATTTTTAGGTACATGGGAGACACATCCTACTACAGGCGAGCTCTAGATGAACTATAGCCTCATATTATTACATGGTGACCATATAGGCTATATTAGTAGGCTAAGGATGTAACAGATTTGAGTATAATAATAGAAGAGAATTTCATTTTTTCGAGCAAGAGCTATACTCTTGAGTGGTATATAGTGGATAGGGTCTAGTGGTAGTTCAGTCTCATTTAGGGGATTCTTGGTGATGAGATGTGGTACAAGCATAGGTCTAGAGAGACCTTTCAAATTGGGCCCTAGATTATATTATGATGATCCGGTTCCTATTTTTCCTAGGTGGTCCCACAACCATGGGTGCAACAAATCATATAGTAGATCCACGAACTATTGGAGATTATCAAGGATGGTATGCCACAGTGTTGCTACAAATATTGACCATACTACAGACATTAATAGATGCAAGGAAAGTTGCAGTTGTGTGGTGGGTATAGGGTCAAGAAACTCCATAGGTATATCTTCAAGGTGATCCACAGGAAGTTCCATAAGCATGGCCAAAGGCATGAGGCCAGGAAATACTTGTGGCAAATACTCAGATACATATACCAACATAGTAGCAAGTGTAGGTACTGGTGTAGGTAGTACTGTAGCAGGGCCCACAGTAGATTCCATTATAGGTGAGTCATTTACAGGTACCACTATAGTAGATCCCTCTACAGGTACCACTATCAACTCTGCATGTAACGAGCCCACAACATAGTCCACCACACATCCTACTACACATTCCACCTAGATGGGATCTTGCAGATTTTTAGGGTGGAGGAGGTGGAGGGGATCATATAGATTCAATAGATGAGGGGAATGGATATTGTGATGATGATGGATGGGGGTCTCTAACATGTAGTCTAGTGGAGGGAGGATGGGGAGCACCACAAGATACATAGGATATAGGTGATATGCATTCCTTGAGGCAATAATTACAACAGGTAGTAGCCCAGCAATTATAGGTTACGGCTGAGAAATATCATTTAGCTATAGAGAGGATCTAATGGAACATAGAGAGGACCTAGGCTCATGTAGATATAACTAGAGTAACATGAGAGAGTGATGCTCTATAGTAGTCATCTAAAGCAGTTGGGATGTAGGATATACTACTATATCTAATGAGAGCTAGTAGGGAAGCATCCTATTACAAGGATTTTTACCGTGAGGTCATCCTAGAGAGATAGAGGGTTATTCCTTTCAGTCATTTATCCATTAGTAGGTCTAGATCGAGATCACAGAGGACCTAACACTTAGCAAGGTTAGTATAGTAGCCTTCAGTATAACAGACCTCAGCACAACATGGTGTAGTACCTTTTGTGGCTTAGTCATAGCATATGCCCCCACCTAGTGGCAGACCTAGTAGTCTAGGTATGGGAGAGAGTCAGGGTTGACTCCTATTTTTGATGTAATTTATGTATATTTTTGATGTATCACCTCAATATGAAGGCATATTTTTTGAGCTGATGTATATGCACTATTTTTTATCATGCCTCATGATGAAGGCACATTACTATGTACCAATGTACTGTACCTATTAGTTTTTTTAGTGTGCCTCGTGATGAAGGTACAATTTATATCCACATCTATGATAGTATTTTGTATCTGATATGCATCAAGACACATGATTTTGTACATGGACATATGTGTGTGTGTGTGTGTGTGTGTGTGTGTGTGTGTGTGTGTGTGTGTGTGTGTGTGTTGATGATTGATGGATTATTGTTTACTTATCACATTATGTGTTTATGAGATAACATGTTTAATCCACATTTTATTATTGTCTATGTTTGAGGGGGGGATAAAAGGTGGTCCCTCTTGCCCATCTTGATGATATTATATGATGTTAGCTTAGAATACATGTTTAATTTTCATGTTAATGATGATGTAGATTAGCCCTTATTGATATATGATGTATAGATGTGATTATAGATGATATGATGATGAGATGACAACAAACTGCATAAGCAAACAACAAGGACACATTAATCAAATATAATCAAGACAACACAACTATATACAAGGATGCAAGATAAAATGAACTTGATGTAATGCAAAATAGTTTAAATTAATACTCAATCTACGTAAGAAAATTAATCCAATATAAATAACACAAGATGAAAAATTAATGCAACTAAAACTATACAAACCAACAACTAAAAGTAAGCAAACTACTACTTTGTTTTTGCGGGACAGTTTTGAAACATTTTTCGTTGTTTTTGGTATTATCTCGAGATAATGTTCTATTGTTTTGGAGTTTTTCTATGAAACGTATCTAGATATTATGAGTTATCTCAACTAACACATCTGAATGTTTTGGGATTTTCAAAAAAGTTATATGAATGTTTTTTATGTTTTCTAAGAAATTTTATGAAGCTAAACATAAGGAAACAAAGAAACGTGGATGCCCCTAGTGTTAGATGGTATGTACAAGGGTAGAATGCCACGTGTTATTTGTAGGAAGTGATGATGCAAATTTCCCCCAATGTTAGATGGGGAATATTCAAAGGAAAACTCTTCACATTTAAAATTAGGGTTAGCTGGATCAAGGCCAAGAGGGATAGGCTCAAAAGTAACTCAGATGTAGACAAAGACTATCTTAGGACAAAGCTATCACAATCCTAGACCTGAAATGCTTGTGAATAATGGACCCTCTAATGGTGCCAGAAACTGGTTTTCATCAAAGGACCTGTCCAAAGTGCCACCATCACTTGGTTTTCATTATTGGACATATATATTTCTCTTTTTCTTTTTCAATTTTTATATTGTTTTATTTTCTTATATTTTAAAGACCCCATACTTAAGTGTAGAAATTTTTAAGATGAATTGCGTTCATGGGTTCCTGAAGTTCCTGACCATTTGAGTAAGAAATCTTGTAGGCTTCTGAACCAAACTTAGAGACTGTAACATATGGCCCCTATCAGTTTGGCTCAAATTTTCCCTTCTTCTCCCGGTCCTTGGTGGTGTTGAACTGATTTTATTTTAGCACCAAGTCTCCTACCTAAATTGATGAGGTATTACTCTCTTTTTTTAACTTATCCACGCTCAATCTTGATACAATTTAAGGTGATCCATAGTGTGAAGCCATTTCTCATCTAGTATCTCTAACTCTTCCAGTAGATTTACTTTGTATTCCTCCACTTCATCCAGGTAATCTCTTAAATCTGTATGCAAAGAGGGGAGCTTGATCTCTAGGGGTAGCATGAATTTTGTGCTGAAGACTAGGGAGTATAGAGTGACATTTGTAAGAGTACAGATAGACATTGTGTACTCCCAGAGGGCAGGGTGAATTTGTAAATGTCTGTTATGGTCTGTTGTATTCACCATCTTCTTCATAATACAAATGAGGGTTTTATTAGAATCTTTGTCTTTCCCATTACCTTGATCGTAATAGGGGGTTGAAAATTTGAGAGAGATTTGAAAACATTGACACAATACTTTCACAGTTTTTTTAAAGGACTTACCATTGTCAACTTCAATGGCAAAGGGGAAACCATATCGGCAGATTATGTGGTTTATTATAAACTTAGATATTTGTGCACCTTTGACATAGGTAAGAGGAACAACCTCTACCCACTTTGTGAAGTATCCGGTGGCAGTGATAATTAACAGGTGGCCATTAGAAGATGTAGTGTGAAGCTTACCTATAAGATTGAGCCCCCACTTTGAGAAAGACTAAGGTTTCGTGATAAGCTATAATGATTGCACTAACACATGTATCAAATTATTGTACTTATGACAATGCAAGCATTTCTTGACATATTTTTAGAAATCATTTACCATGGTAGGATAATAGTAGCCTACTCTAAGTATTTTATTTTCTAAGATGATATCATTAATATGGGCCCCACAGATGCCTTCATGTACCTCTTTGACCATTAGGATGGATTCATCCAAATTTAAACAACACAACAGATTCCCATCATAGCCTAGATGGTAGAGAGTGCCCCCAAGAAGGGTATAGCGAGTTATACGTTGGATGAGGTTTCTTTTATTAGCATGGGAAATGTTGGTGGGAAAGGTTCCATCATGAAGAAGTTAAAGATGTCACTATACCATGGGGAAAATGGACCAACAACTTTGCATACCAATCAATAATTTGGCATGTCATACATTGGTGTTCATAGATGTTCAACAAAGAATGAAATATCATTGTTCCCAGGTGGGATGCTCAACATATACTCCACTATGGTCATAGTATCCTTTGTTATGTTCTATCCTTGTAGTCATTTTTACCCTTATCACAAAAGAAAGGAACCCCATGCATGCTGACCTATCACCCAGCAGCGTTGGGCACTCACTCGAGGCATGCACAGGAGCTGAGTCTCTCTTTTATGTGATTTTAGTGGGAAACATCATCTATGATTCATGTTCAAGGGTTTTGAAACGAGTAAAACATACAAGCATCACATAGCTCAAAACGACTTCTAGATCCTTGCAATCATTCCAAACAAAAAATGCTTAACAGATTGAATAACTCATACCAAAATAGAAAGAAGGTGTACAAGCACTCATACTTAATTATAAACATAAATGCAAAAGAATTTTGACAAAGATGTTTGCATTAGAATCATCAATGTTCATATTCATTGTAAAATGGTAACCTCATTACATTCATGGAGCCATTACAAAATGTTACAGAGAAGCAAACTACAGTCATGCATTATATCTGGACTCATATGACTAGGCTCACAAAAGAAATTTCTAACCCCATACCCTCGATACATCCTTCCCTAAACACCACTACCCAACTAGCATAGTTCTTGTAGTATTTCTGTAGAGCTTCATCCACTATCTGGTTATATATTTTTCCTTTTGCAGGTGCTTGTAGATATAGGATTTCTAAACTTCCAACTCATCCTCCAATAGCCTCAGATTTGATGTCAAGTGTCTGAATGTGGTCCTATATGCGGGCATGCTCCTCTAGGCTTGATATTTCCACCTTTTACCATGATGAGCTTCTAGAAGCTTCTACCGCAGGCATGCTCCTTCCTAGGCCACCCTATTGCCAGGATGTCACCTTATCCACTCCGCAAGCGCAATCGAGTCATAATTTTCATGTGTTCTGCCAAAATGCCCAAAAATGGCCAAGTCCTGAACCCTTGGTTATGTCTACATGTGTGCCATAGGCTTCCTTAAATCCTTCTCTAAACCCTGCCTTGCGTGCTTTATCCTTGCGCGTGTTCCTTCAACCGGGACTTGCATGCTTATGTGCCTATTTTTACCTTAGCTAATATCTTAGGGGCCCAACATTACCCCACACTACACCTGTTCTCTTTCTACGTGAACACTTCCACAGAGAAAGGAAAGAATATTGTGGACTTACATCATGGGATAAGAATAAGGGGATGAAAGAATATGGAAAAAGAATGGGAAATGATGGAACCACTGCAAAATGCTAGGAAAATCCTTTTGCAAGTCAACCTTCAACTTGTTCCAGGAATCAACTTTGTTTTGCACTTTCTAACAGAGGTCACCAACCAGGGTGCTCACCTCATCAAAATGTATCCCATTTCCTTGTGTGTTTATGGTGTTGGAAATTTTCTCTAACTATTTTCCCACATCATCCAGTGCATCTATTCTCTATGTAATCTATGGGTACATTTCCTTCAACTTTTTTTTAATTGAACCCCTTAAGGCTTCAATGGCTTTAGATTTTCTTTTGACCTTGGCAAGGATTCTATCCCTTTCTGCCCTATTCCCTTTATTATTTTCTTGGAACTCCTTGAGTTCTGCTTCATGAGTGGCGACCAAGATGCCTACCACTTTGTCTATATCCGCGTAATTTTCATATGCAGCCTCAGCATTCTAGGAAGTGACTTTTTTATCAGCAAGAACCTTGTTGTATTCTACTATGAATGCCATGACCTTCAATTTATCTTCCCTCTCCAAGCACGTGGCCACTACTTCTATAGATTCCAAGGCTAACAGCTGCCTTTCCATGGTGAGGACTTCATTAAATCCTTTAGGCATCCTAAAGTATATCCATACTTCTGCACGGAGGGTACTAGGTTCGGATGCTTCAATACTATAGCATTATTTATAACCTCCACCTTTTTGTATACCATACCCACCTTGGCATTCTCAACTCTTAGCTCACACTGCAAATGGGCACTAATTAGTTTCTCTTAACTAAGCTCCTTAGCCCTTGCATCTAGTTCTTCCTCTTTCTTCTTTAGGTCCTCCTCCAGATCTTTGATTCTATCATTCTACCTGAAGATTCTAGCCTCGATTTCAATAGATACCTTGTTCAGCACATTACACAGTTGTTCATCTGAGAGCTGTTGAGTGTTCACCATGGGGTTGTCATTTGTTGGCCCTGAAAATTTTATTATTTCCCTGTGGCTTACCTCAAATTTTGGATCGTCAAGATGGGACTCAATTTCCCATGAGAGAATATTCCTCATCTGTGGGTAGGCAAACTCCTTGTCAAAAGATGACATGGCTATGAGCTCTTATGTCAAAATCATGTTTTGGAGTCGGGCACGAAACACTTTGTTGGGGTCATCAATATAACCCATCCCTAGCCTCTCCTCCCCTTCATGCCTTCCTCTCCATACACGTGCACCATTAGGAATACTTACATTTAGAAATGGGGCCCCCAGTGCTTCTGTGGTCCTTTTCCGCATGCTCTCCTCTCTTCTCCTCGTTTAACATTGGCTCAGCGTTGTGCTTCAAACTTCTCCTCCTCCAAGGTCTCGATGGCCTCTGTTTATTATCTCTCTATGACATTGGGTATCTATTCCACCATAAGGCTTGGATATTTCTTCATTTGCGCACAATATTCCTCACTTTTCATGTTTTGGGCACCTCTCCCTTCCTGGATATCCTTTCATCGCATGAAGAGGAACCCCTACTCCTCTACTCCACCTTCTTCATCTGAATCATGTATGTTGAAAATAGGTTGCCCTTGTTTCTTTCCAGGCTCGATCTTCCCCACTAACATATTATTCGCTATCTTCTTCTTCACCTATGTGCTTATCCAAACTTCCAATTTCTTCTGAGGTAGTCTCCTCTTCTAGCCTCTTCTTCTTCCTAATCAGGGATTTCAGTGTAGGCGAGTTTGTTTCTTCTTCTCCTAGAGGACTCCTTGTCTGATTGATTTTCTAGTTCTATAGTCTTTTCCTTGACTAAGGGCCTTTTCTTGTCCCGAATTCATGCTTTTTGTGGTGCTTGTCCTAGGGGAGCCTATTACCTATGTTTCTACAACACTTGGTATTTTCCTCTCTAGCTCCTTTTCCACCTTCTTGGGCGTGGATTTCTTCCTACCAGTTGGATCCCTAGGCATAGACACCTCGTTCTCCAAGATATGTTCCCTTCTTAGATTTGGGTCTTATATAGAGGTACATGCATGCCATGGATCCTCCTACAATGGGCAGGGTCATGGGCTTTTTCCTTTGTACTTCATACGACACGCACCTCTCCATGTATGCACGTACTTTCTGGGTTAGACCAACCCTTTGCACATTTCCCTGTGCTCCCAGTCCAAATTACCAAGGTCCAATTTTAGCTTCTTGGACTCTTTAAACCTGTTTAATCCCACTTGGAAGTATTGAGTTGTGAAGGCGAAGAGGAGCTTACACCATGGGCTCCATGTCTCAACCATTAGTTTGAACCTGCCCAGGTAGAAATGTTGGTACACAACAAATTCAACTTCTACTTTGGTGGCTCACTAACAGTTCTTCGGGAATCCTCCATTCTTCCACCGAACTCATTCCTTAGGTGTGTATACCATTTCTCTAAGCGCCCACCTTATGCATATTTTTCATGGAGTCACATAGCGCATATTTTTAAAATATTTTTGTGGGCAAAGGGTCCTCAGCCAAGTACTCCCATACGAATTTTTTTTGATGCATCAGGTACTCCAATCTATGAAAAAATAATTGTTCAGTAGGACATTACTGCACAGGATCATGTCTCCTTCCTTCACGTAGCTTACAATCTCATCCGTGATGAATGCAGACAAGTTGTATATGGTGCCTTCTGTGATTTTCTTGCAAACATGTAACCATGGATTATTGACTTGGGTCCATCTCTCCTGGATATTTAACTTGGTCATTAGATGCATGGCCATTTTCATGTTTTTGGTCCTTGATGTCTGTGATATCATAGTACCTTGACCCCTTTTTGTATGCATAGGCAGCGATAGTCTCCTTAATTGCCTCTTTATTGCCTAGCTTGTCTTCCAAACCGTCTCCTTCATAGATGAGGCCTATGAAATATGAGATAAGTTGAGGGGTAATGTGCATCTTGCGCCCCACAAAATCAAAGTAGTCCTCATGCATGTGCAACATCAGCCATTGATAGAGGTGCTCAGACTTCTCAAAGTAAGGCAACTCAAAGAGTTGTAATAACCCTGCCTTTTCCAACTTGACCTTCAAGTCATCATTATAGATGGGAAAACCCTCTGGTTTCCTTCTATTTTTTGGGTGCACTAGCTCTAGTGTCATCTCATTCTTGATCGTGCTCGTATGATGATTATAGTCATTTATAGATATGTTCCTTAGATGGGACTCCCACTCCTTTCCTACCATTACTCCATCTAGGTACTCGCATTTATGCATACCACTCTTCATTTGTATGTGCGTCAGTTTCTTGTTGTTTTCCTTTTCCCTTTCCATTGCCCTTCTTGGGTATGCTAACTGGTTTCTTTGGTGTCCATTGTCTAGGTTTTCTTCTTAATTTAATCATTTCATGTAACTTTGTTCTTCCACTCTTTCCCACCTTATATCTCAAATTTATGAAGAAAATTCCTTAAACCCATGCCCTAGTTCTTATAAACCCTAGTTGGGATAATCTTTTCATAAGACAGTGCCTTCTCACAACTATTTTACACCCATGAAATCCCTCTTTTTCTGGTTCACAGATCCAAACTAGTCACCCACGCTCAATGTCTTTAAATTTGTTTCTTCACACGGATTAGTTTTTGGAAGCCCTAGTTTGTGAAAATGCAAAAAGTCACTTCTTTCTCCTTGTATGCATAAGGTGAATAATGAAGTTCCTCGACCCTCTATTTATATTTTTTTTCCCTTTTTTAAGCATTAAATGCTATTTCACCTACCACTCATACTTTTTTACATTTAATCCGGCTTTTTCAAAAAAATTCTGACTTTAGCGCTTTAACTCACGCACCTGACCCTGCGTGGGAAATCTGCCAACCTTCTGGTGCATGCAACTAATCCATCTAGATAGGAGACTCTTGTGTGCGTGTCACCTAGTGCCGAAGGAACTGCTTCTGTCCTTGATTTTTTCTCTCACTTACCTCGTGTTCCTTATGTGATTTTTCCTCCTTTGTGTGTGGGATCTGAGATGTAGCCTTATCTTGACACTAATCATCCTTTTCCATCTTTTCTTTCCATGCACCTCTTTCAACAAGGCCATTCAATCAGAGCTTTTCAACACTAACTTCCTTAGCACTTTACTCTATGCTCTTCTTCACATTACTCCACCCCACACTAAAATGATGTGTGCAGTCCTCTATGCACACTCAAAAAAAATCCTTAAAGAGTAATAAGGGTTACTGGTGCCCAAGGGGAAAAAAAAAACAACAACACGAAAAGGGAAACACAAGAAAAGAAATGCATAAAGGAAATTCTAAACTAATTAGCGAAACTACCTTATTTTCAAACACCAAGAAGACTTATTTATAGCAGGGCTTCAGCCTACTCCCATTAAAGTGTTTAGGCAATTTCGTCCCATCCAGTACTTTTAACTGGCACACGCTTAAGTCAAGGATGTACGATATTTTATAGGGACCTAGCCAATGGACCTTCAACTTCCCATGATTACGCAAAAATTTAGAATCATATAGTAAGACCATATTCCCAACCTCAAACTTCTTATTTCTGATGTGGCAATCATGCCATGATTTTTTCTTTTCTTTTTCTGTTGTTTTCCTCCACCTGGCAAGTGATCATCTTTCATCCAGCTTCATCAGTTCATCAATTCTTTCTTCTAGCGCTTGTTCATCAGCCAGCCCTCCTGCGTGAGCTATTCACAGAGAAGGTAACATGAATTCAACTGGTAGAATAGATTATGTGCCAAACACCAATTGAAATGGTGTGGCTTTGTTCAGCCTTTTAAAAGTTGTCATGTAAGCCCATAATCAGCTGATACCTTGTCATCCCAATCTTGTCTTCTGACATCACAAATTTTGGTCAGGGTATGACTCAGTATTTTTCTAAATGATCCCGCAGTTCTATTTGCTTGAGGGTGATAAGGGGTAGTCTTGTAATGAGCTACCATGAACTCTGCTAACAAGATCCTCACGGTCTCATTCAATAAATTCTTACCCCTATCACTGGTTAAAATTAAAGGACATCCATACCTTTTGATAATGTTCTCCCATAAAACACTTGCCATTCTAGCTGTTGTGCAGTCTTTTGTTGGAGTTACCTCTGCCCACCTTGTCAAATAATCCGTGTAAGTGATTACATAGTGTTATCCGGTCCTACACGTTGCTGGTGCAATAGGGCCTACAAAGTCTATTGCCCATTTCTCAAAAGGTTTAGTGCTAGGGATAGGGTGCAAAGGCATTTCATCTCTCTTTCCTAGTTTGCCAATGCACTGGAAATGGTCACACGCTTTATAATAGTCTTTGCAATCCTTATACAGAGTTTCCCACCATAATCATGCCATTAAAATCTTTCACATAGTGGCATCACCTACGTAATGTCCACCCGCACTTCCTCTATGATGGCGAGGCACTCATTCTCTAGTACACATATATGAAAAACTTCATCATGCCCTAACTTGTACAAGTCCCCACTAATCAACATGTAGGGAATGACACATATAGCTAGTTGCTTTCTTTCTAATGCCTTCATCCCTTCTAGCACCACACCTTCCTTTAGGAATACCACAATCTCCTCCAAGTCCAAGGGAATGTGCCGCAACCTAAACAGTTTTGTATCTTGCATAGCCTCTTCAATACTCTGTGCATCTTTCCCTGAATCAAACATTTTCTAGGATTCACAACTACCGTAAACTCAAACTCTTGAAATAATAGCACCCACTAACATATGTGCCCTTATAGAATGGGCTTGTTCACTAAGTATTTTCATGCCATGTAGTCGGTGTAGAATAAAACGCATGTTGCCAGTAGATATTGTTTGAACTTGAAGAGTGCGTAGATCATTGACAATGCCTTGCGCTCATTCGCGGTGTAATTCTACTCTACTAGGGTCAACTTCCTGCTTGCAAAACATAGAGGATGATCAACAATTCCTTCACTCAGTTGTGAAAGAACTACTCCAATGGCGGTTCCTAAGGTATCTACATGAACGTGGAAGGGCTTGTCCCAAGAGGGAAAACGTAATATAGGCATGGTTACAAGCCTAACCTTTAATTTGTCAAATGCCTTCTGTTGTGCCTCTCCCCAATGGAAGGCACTTTTATGTCTGAGAAATTCTTCTAGAGGCATGGCTATTTTGGCATACCCCCTAATGAATTTCCTATAATAACCCGTATTCCCAATAAATCCACACACTGTGCTTTAGCTAGTAGGTTCCCCCAATCCCACAATAACTGCAACCTTGGCAAGATCTACTAGCAAACCCTACTTACATATGATGTGCCCCAATAAAGTCCCAAAGGGTGTAGCAAAGACATAATTTTTAATGTTGAGAGATATCCTTAACTACCGACATCTCTCAAACATCAGCCTCAAATTATCACAGTGGTCTTTCACTAGCCCATACACTATCCAGTCATCCAGATAAACCTGAAGGAATTTCTGGATGAAGTCCTAGAACGCCTAAATCACTATGCACGAAAAAACTATAGGCTCATTCTTCAACCCAAAGGGCATTATCATGTATGTAAAACTTCCCCATTTAGTGGTAAAATTTTTCTTATCCTGGTCATCCTTTGCAATCCGGACTTGGTGGTACCCCAAAAATCCATCTGTAAAGGAATAGATTTCATGCCTAGCGACTCCCTCTAAGATTTCTTCAGTGAAGGGGGTTGGAAAAGGATCGATGACACAAACCACATTCAGCTCCCTATAATCCACACATATCCTAATCCGCCCATCCTTCTTGATGCTTATCACCATCAGAATTATCCATTCTGATTCTTGCACAACTTCAATGATTCTAGAAGCTATCATTTTTTCTATCTCTTCTTTTACCTTTACGTGCAAATTAGGATTCATCCATTAGGGTATCTTCTTGACCGGGTGCACACCATCCTTCAAATTTATCCTCATCTCCCCCAAGGAATGGTGGATGCCTTTGAGCTCATGGTACCTGCATGGGAATAAATCTTAAAATTTGTGAAAAATGTCTATGATCTTGGAGACTTCCTTCTCTGATCAATAATCTCCAATGATAGATTCCTCAGGTTCTTCTTTTGAGTTGATGTTAACTTTCTTTGTCTTTAAAGGCTCATGGTATATGCGCGCATGAGCATCAACACTGTCCACTACCTCACGCTCCCCACAGAATGGTTAACATCCAAACTTTGTACTTCCTCTCCATCAATAACATATACTAATTTCCCTTCTCCTTTTCCAAGCATGTTCCCTCAAGCTAGATCTCTTATGCTTCTTCTACTTCTTCTTCAAAGTGCACCTCCAAACCTATTCTACCTAGCAGTTCCAACAACCTATCTTCTGCCATGGCACTATCCCCCATGGTAAGGTGCTTAAAAACCCACAATGCCTTATCAAATGATGGCTTGGTACTTTGATATTCAAATGTTTGAATGAGGGAAATTACTAGTTATTACAAATTCCCTGTTTGGCGGCGTGTCTCAGAATATATGTACCATACACATGCACAACCCTATAGTGTAGAATACAACTTGTGTACCCAAAGGGATGGTGGCAAAGCTTCCATACCTTCTCTCCAGATCTTCTCACAAGCTTTTATGTGGAAAGAGGTGGGTTCCTTACCATGGTATTCCTTGATGGTGGTAGGACTGTTTCTTCTAGAAAACCTGACAGAGAGAGCAATTCTCACCTCGTTCCATTCCAAAAGGCTCTCCTGATGTGTTTCCCACCACCATGTTGTTGTGCTGAGTAGGACATAATTTCACATCCCTCTTCGTTCCTTCTCCTCCTTCCACTGAGCTTCCATCTCCCATAAAAAGATCTCAAGGAAGTCCCCTCCTGAATACTTAGGTAATTTTTTTCCTCCAAGGCACCGGACCATACGTGTCGTTATTACTTTTGTTACCGATCCTCTCAACTTCCGTCTGATCAATTCATAAGTCCCATGTGCCCAATTTTCACATGCTAGGCTAGTGGTGTCACTTACTAAATGAGCATTCTCAAACTGGATAACTCCATTCGTAGGATGGATTATCTTTAGATCCCTAATTGAGTGCACATATATCCTATCTAGGACTTCTTCCCCCAAAGGTTCAATATAGGGTGTTGACTTCCCATCAGCCAAGGGTATAATAACCCACTCCTCCATATTTTCAAACCTGATGTAACCCTTGTTGAAGAGAAGGTCAACATTGTTCTTGTAACACCATGGGTGCCCAAGTAGTGCTGGGAAATTTTCCACCTCAGCAAGTGCCAAGACTTCAAAGCCCCCAGTAAACTTAGCTCCTTGGATAGTGATAGTTGCATCCCTTAAGACACCAATGGGCATCACCATCATTTTCTTTGCCATATACAACACATTTGAAGATGGCTGTAATGTAGGTCTACCCATTTGGTGCCTAGCATCCAATGTGAGAACATTGACCTCCGTGCATGTGTCAATGAGGATATTACTAAGGAGCCATCCATCTACGACTGCATATAATGTGATCTATTTGTCATAGTCAAGGCTGTGAGGGGGAAGTTTTACATGAAAGATCTATCACTTACACTCTTCTCTGGTGCATGGTACCTTCTCCCTCAACCATGCTCCTAGCAAGGGAATAACATTCTCTTACCTTAGCATTTTACATACTTCTTTGACCTCATCCAAGTCATCCTTTGGCACCTCAACCTTCCTCCTTTGTTCCTCCCTCCTGGACTACTCCTTTAGGCACTGGATTTATCCTTGTAAACTATGAATGACATCCATGGTATCTTGATATACTTCTTTTTGATGTGCAAGGTCTGGGTAATTCCCATGAACTACTTCCTCTCTTGAAACCAAGGTCCTCTGCCTTGGTATTTTCTTTCTACATGTAACCTCTACTCTTGTTGTTACTAAAACAGGTTCTAAGCTTGCATCACGTGTCACCCGCAACATCCATTGTGTGTCTTTCTTCTTGATTTTTACCATTGTAGCACCCTTGTCTTTTTGTTACTATTGATTCATGTGCTCAAACAACTCCGGGCATTCCTCATTCTTTTTCTTCGTTCTGCACCATGAGCACTGCAACAGGTCTAGGCACTCCCATTTATAATGTTCTGTAGACCCACAATTAAAACAAGTTCCATGCAGGAACTCACTCCTTCCTCCTCCACAAAATCCCCTTCCACACATGCCACCATCTACACACTCCTCATAGTGGCGATCATCACCCTTAGAACTACTGGAAATGCTAGTTTAGATCACCCCATGATCAATGGCCTCATGGATCTGATCAATAAGACTATGGTCCTTAGTATCATCAGTTGTAGAAGTGCAAATTTTACAGTAGTAAGACACATTCTTCTGGATTACATGTTGTAACAAGGGGCACCTACTTACATCATGGTCCCCATGACAAATTTCACAATCTACTATCATGGTGCGTATTGCCCTCTGAGGACAACTACCCTTGACATGCCCCTCTACTTCAAAATCTATGCACTATAAACCACTACAAGTCTCATGGGCTGAGTTTGAGGACAATTTCTCCAACTACTTAGCCATAGCAGTAATTTGAGCCTCCAGGAATGGGCTAACTCTAGTATCAACACTACCAATAGCCTCAGCACGCAGAGAAGCTTCCAACGCTTTGTGTGGGTTTGTGAATGTTTTATGAGATAAGGCCCTTCTAAAAGGGGTGATCAATCCTCCAAAAAATCATTGAGCATGCTATGAAGGGTGAATATCATATGATAATTTAGAAAAGAGAGTTTTAAAATGTGCATCATACTCCCACAAACTCTCTACCATTCCCTATTGAATTTCCTTCAGGGTGTTGATGCTCTTCTGTTCAAACTCAGGGATGTGGAATTTTTCCAAGAAGGCATTCTTTAAAACAGTGTAATCCACCACTGTTTGATGGGGGTCATATTTCCTATACTATATATGTGCACGCCCCTGTAACGTTGTTGTAAATTGACTAGCCTTCCACTCTGAGGTTGTGATCCCCTTTGCGCACCATAGCAGCTCATATTTTTGAACATGCTCTACAACATCCTCAATACCTTTGTAATTTGGCAAGTGTAATGACATCTCAAAGAAAACCTAAGGGGGTAGCTAGGGCCCTTTTCCTCCTGAGCCAAAGCCTTGGTTTCCCTTGGTGTTCCCTCCACCACCTAATCCACTAGGTCCACCTGGTCCTGTGCCTCCTAAGCCACCAGATCCACCAAAACCACTAGGTCCACTAGGTCCTATCCCTCCTAACCCACCAAATCAACCATAACCACTAGGTCCTGTAGTAGTTGTGCCAAGTGTCCCCAAGGTTTCATTGAACTGTGTGTCGATAGTCTATGATAATGCCCCATTACGACTATTGTACCCCGCACCACTTCCAGATGCATGATCGAAGGCTTGTATACTTGCTCTTTGTCCAAAGACTCCTCTGAATACTAGGATATGTGTAGCCATAGAAGTGGGGACTGAAAAATTGTACCTCCTAGGCACAGATCAATCACTTCCACTTATTCCAACTAGGTTAATTATACTCCTTCCTTGTTCTAGAAAAAAAAGAACCATGGTTTGGTCACTGGGTGGGTTAAGTTACGTGTCACTGACTCTTCTTTCTCTATGCAATGAACTCTCATCAAAAGTAAAAGGGGTCTCTCTTACTCACTTGCCAAGATGGGGTACCATAGACTGCTCAGGTTCCACGTCCTCCACGTGAACCTCAACTCCTTCCCGCAACATTTTTCTCCATAGATCCATCAAAATTGCAGCCTTACATCGTCTAGTAATCTCCCTTTCATGCGCTTCACTATACCTGAGTCGTCTCTCCTCTCTTTCCTTCTCCATCATAATATTTTCCATCTTCCTCCACCCTAGCTCCCTCGCCAAGTGCTTAGAATGGTTTATCCAGCCATTGGAAATGCCTCTAAACCAAAAGTAACAACTAGGATCGTCATTGCCAGAGGGATAACATGTAGAAATGATCCTCTAGGATCTCATAGAAATTCAAACTCAACAACGTTTAGGAAATAATATGTGGATCATTGGTGGGAAGGTGTGTTGGCTAGCTACACTCTGGAGTACACAAGTCCACATCAGATCTACATCCTGCATCCTCTGGTAATCTTCTTGGGTCCACGTGTGTGATCTATAATACCAGCTTGATCTAGATGCATACGCTAAGAGCCATTCATACAGATCTACTGGGAAACAACATAAAATTGTTTCATATAAATCATGGTAGAGGTTCTCTTTTACCCATTTACATGCATCAAACTCAAGTCCAGTGTTGAATCTTTAAGTAAATTCATCCTCCGTGCTCTTGAACCATGATTCAACATTTTCTAGAGTTAAACATTTTGTTATTACTCATTACCTGGATCATGATGTATGCCATTTCCCACTATAACTTCAAAAATAGGTCCCGACAACGGAACCAAGATGTAGTCATTTTTACCCTTATCACAAAAGAAAGGAACCCCATGTGTATCAGCCTATCACCCAGTAGTGTTGGGCCCTCACTCAAGTTATGCATGGGATCCGAGTCTCTCTTTTATGTGAGTTTAGTGGGAAACATCATCTATGATCCATGTTCAAGGGTTTTGAAAGGAGTAAAACATACAAGCATCATAGATCTCAGAATGGCTTCTAGATCCTTGCAGTCATTCCAGATAGAAAATGCTTAACAGATTGAATAACTCATACCAAAATAGAAAGAAGTTGTACAAGCACTCATACTTAATTATAAACATAAATGTAAAATAATTTTGAGAAAGATGTATGCATTAGAATTGTTAATGTTCATATTCATTGTAAACTAGTAACCTCATTACATTCATGGATCCATTACAAAATGTTACAGAGAAGCAAATTGCAGTCATGCATTATATCTGGACTCATATGACTAGGCTCACAAAAGAAATTTACAACCTCATACCTTAATACATCCTTTCCTAAACACCACTACCCAACTAGCAGAGTTCTTGTAGTATTTCTACAAAGCTCCACCCACTATCTGGTTATATATTTTTCCTTCTATAGGTGCTTTTATATATAGGCTTTCTGGACTACCAACTCATCCTCTAGTGGCCTCAGATTTGATGCCAAGTTTCTGAATGTGGTCCTCCAGGCCTGAGCTTTCCACCTTTTGCCATGATTAGCTTCTAAAAGCCTCTACCACAAACATGCTCATTCTTGGGCCACCCTATCATGAGTCTGGCACTTTATCCACTCCGCATGCGCAGTCGGGTCATACTTTTCACATGTTCTGCTAAAACTCAAAAAAGGGCTAAGTCCCGAACCCTTGGTTTTATCCACGTGCATGCCACGAGATTCCTTAAATCCTTCTATAAACCCTGCACTATGTGCTTTATCCTTGCACGCATTCCTTCAACTAGGCCTTGCATGCTTATGCATCTTTTTGTAACTTATCCAACATCTTAGGGGCCCAACAATCCTCTTGGGATTTGTTGAAATGTAATCTTCTCAAAGAACTCCTTCAAAGAATCAACCATTCTTTTGTACAGAAGAAGTTTTTCATATTTAGCATTATACTCATATGTCACATGTTTTATAATCAGCATGGAATAACCGATCACATTTACTTGTCTAATATCCCATTTAATAGCTAGTTTCATCCTTGCAATAAGGGTTGTGTATTTTGCTATATCATTTGTACATGGGAAACTGACTCAGAATTCCTGAGGGATCAAGCCTCCTAAAGGAGTGATCAACAAAACTTCCGCACCTCAACAATGAAACAGAAAGGAGCCATCAAAGTACAACTACCATATAATAGATTCCTATCGGTACATTGTAGATGCAACTAGGAGTTCCATACTCAAAATTTGGTACCTGGTAGTGAGGCTTCAGCTAGTTAATCTACCAAAACTTGTCCTTTTACTAATTTTTGGTGAACATATTTGATGTCAAACTCATTGAGTAAGATGATCCAATTGGCCATATTTCCTATGAGTGTGGGATTTGACAATAAGTACTTTAATGGATAAAATTTTGAGATAAGCTTGACCTTATTATCTAGCAGATAATGATGTAGTTTCTAAATGTCAAAAACTACAACTAAGCAAGCCTTTTTTATCTATGGGTAGTTGAGCTCGTAAGCTATCAACATTAGGCTTAAGTAATACATAGTTTTTTCTTTCTATTCTTTATCATATTGCGCCAAAATTGCCCCAATTGCAAAGTGTGTGCTACAAATGTAGAGTAACAATATTAAGGTCCTTATTTATGACTTCTAAAAATAGGAGATTTTTTTTTTAACTTAATGTTCACTATTCTAAATTCACGTAATTTAGAAAAACATTCCTTTCCTAATCCATTACATAACAGTAAACCATATGCAACTTAAATGACTTAGTGTAATATCGATATCTCATTTCATGACTCATTATTAAACTGATCTCTCATGTTTATTTTATTCTTGAGTATACTAAGTATACTTTTCTCCTTTACCCTTTACAAGTCAATCAAGTGTTACTGTCTAAGAATCCTATCTCAGTATCTGTTACTCATACTCATCTAAAATCTTACAACCTTAGACCAGGTGAGATAAGACAACATAACCAAAAAATTTTGATACTTTGGCCAAAGTTAAAGGACATGTATGCCATGCCTTTATTCCTGGATGGCATACTCATCAAAAGGAATATGTCCTTCACCCCACTCAAAATTGTCATCTAGATTAGACTTCCTTGAATTCCATCAACCAATTCCGAGTTTATGTTTCACACTAAATAGGGAAACTCACATAAACTAGTGTGGACAGTATACTTATGGTGACAAAGAATAAGTAGACATAAATGAATCGACTTACGTCAAATCAGGTGTGTTTATTCACCCTAGGTCAACATAAGTTGACGACAACACTAGGCTATATTCCTATCATAGATTAAAGTAAGGCAACCACTTGAAATTCCACTTTGTGGTAGATGTGTTTAGAAGAGATAAATGAAATATCGTGCCATAGTGTCTTCTCCACAATATCCACCTAATGATCAGAGTCACTAAGTGGGTACTGCGCAACAATGACTATGTTGCGACAATCCACTTAGTTCTAAGAAAAAAATATGTCATACTTACAAGTTCACTCATTAACTGATTCATGACTTGTTAATTTGTTTAATTTAACGTTAGTCATCATACCTAGGGATCAACTATTTTTGTATGATTAATCCCTTAAGAAGGGATCGTAATGAACCTCCTTCCAAATTGAAAATATGCAGATCAAATCATCATTTATCTCAATGAATTCACTATTCATTTTCCATTAATTCATTAAGCCTTAAAATCAATCTGATTTAAATAAGTAAAGTACATCATTTAAGTCTCATTTATTTATGTCCATCAAATAATTATAAATCATATTATATAATTGTTAAGCTATATTTAATGAATTCTTTAACATTTAACCCCATCTTATCATAACCTTGTTATCTTTCCAATTTACCATACATTGGTTCACATTTAAATAAGATCTTATATCTAATCACTTTATAGATATAATTCTTAGCATAAGTTAAGGATCATATATTATGTCCTTTTCAACATATTTAGAAAGTTTCCATTTCATCTGTTTAAGGACTTGTTATTTCATCTATAAGTTCACAAAGGCATAATACATTATAACTCCAATAAGGAACACAATATCATTCTGCAACACATATATTACTTATTGTCGCAACCTAATAAGGTTTAACATATCAAAATTATAAACTCATATTAGTTTATCATTATCTCCATAGATTAATGGATTTAGATATATATTTCCCTTCCCAAACATCGATATAATCATAAGGTATCTAATAAGTCATGTATATTTTTCACTCAAGATTAGCTAACCAAATCACCATTGATCCTAACGAAGAGATAAACTATCATTCAAATTCCATTAATACATTAATTCATTAAAATAATGTAGAACTTACTTTATTCCATCCATAATAATTATCTCATAAATATTTCATTCAACAATGACATCAAATTTCAACAATTACAAATTATTATGGTAATAGGCCTTCATTCTTTTTCAAACAAAATCATTTCAAGAACTGCTAATACACTCAAGACTCCAAATTAAATGATATTCATTAATAAAATAAATGCAACCACCTATAAGTATTTCCTATTTCACTTTTCACGAAATTCATCTACAAAATTGTTAGCATGTGTCAATTCATGAGAACTGAGCATGATAAGTACTAAAATATTAGAGCACTATGCTTCTATATAAAAATTCCATGAAAGGAACACTGCTAATTAATGAAACTATTCTAAGTTCTAAAATATGAAAAACTCTTTAAAGAATGCCACAATGACCAATAAATAGAGGAATTCCATTTAAGTCACAATTATGAACCAATTATCTATATCAAAAAAATTTCATTCATAAAGGTAAGTTAAGTCCATTTGCCCCTTCAAAGTGAAAAACATGGATACAAGTGTATTAGGATTTCAATCATATAATCTTACAGACTATGTGTTTAAAATATAACACCTTGTTCTTCATTATTATATTTACTTATCTAAGCAAATTACTTCAACACACCACATAAATCAATTAGTATGCTAGTCAAATAAGAAATGTAAGTAATTTACATAGAAGTCATAGAATTCATCTTATCTAATGATAATATTTATAACTACAACAAGACTAATAAATATCCAAATATCCATCCAGCAGTCAAATGTAACTTGATAAAATAGTCAAGTTATTTTCCTTTCTTCTTTTGTTAACCAAGTCCCTATTACCAATCCAAATAATGATAATACTATCAAACAAGAATGGTTCATCATCAACCAAAAACTAGCACATTAAATACCTAACAAAGTGGTTGAACCATTACCAACTTCAGGAAAGTTCAGGATAAAAGCTATATAAAATAAAAAGAAAGGTTTTATATAAAATATATGAACAATGAGCTGAATCTAAATTATTCAATATGATTTATTGACCAAGTTAACCATAAAAACCTCAACAGGTCCATGAACCAAAAATGTTATTAAATATAGTTGATAATTCTAATCAACTTCTATATTTTAATCATACAAAATATAAAATAAAGAAAATGTAGTCAAAGAAAATAAATCTAAGTTTGTTTGTCAACAATACAAGATCAAGACTTCAAAATCACAAGGATCAAGAATCCCCTTAACTAATTCATAGTTAATTCTAGTAAAACCAGTTCAGAAGCATTCCAAATACAGTTGACAAACCCAGTTTTTACAGGATTGAACAAGGTCAGTAAAATGTAGATTACCCAAAGATATGTATTTTTTTAGATTTCGTAGAAGGATTTTTAGGCTTAATGTGTTTTTGTAAGAGTTGATATGAAGTCTAGGGGTCAATCTAATAGTACCCAATCCCAAGTGAGAGTACTGAGAGTTAAAAACATTCAACTGTAGAGTGGAATAACTTCAAGTGATAGAACAACATGTACCTTCCATAACGATAGTACAATTGAAAGGGGCTACCTGAATAGCTCTATTCCCTTCAGTAGGAACATTAGTTGCAGTAAGATACAAAATCCATTGCTATGTGGTGGCCGACCAAGTAACGACTGACAATGACACATGAACCCCATCCTTCAGAGATCTAGGGTTAAAAACCAAATTTGATCATATGCCCCACTCTCTCAACAAAACTGTGATAACTTATTACTTGTAGATATCATAGAATCCTAGGATACATTTAAGCATTTACCCAGTATAATGGTAAGGTTAACACGTCAATCCCCATAATTGTAAGTTTTAAACAACTTCCCAAGTTACTCAAAACCATAAAAGAAGACTAGAAATCCATACCAATAACTTATTACCCTTTATTTAATAGGAGCATATTGCTCAGCATTAATATCCATAGTTGTTAATATTCGATCATGGGTTAAAAAAGCATTACTTTTCAATGAGTCTTGTAAAGAATTTACTGGGATTCATGAAAATAATGGTCAGTATTATGTGTTATAATAACTTACAGTGTTGAACTAATACAAAAACTATAACAATACAATAAATATATAAAATACTTCAAAACTTGAAAAGCATCAGTGTACATACAAGGAATACATTTCCATGTGGGTTTTGACCCTATAACTGATAGCTCAAATCTTGCTATGAAAATGAATATTTGTAACCAAATACATAGCTAGTCAACTACATGGAAATCATAGGGGAAGAGTCTAACACAAGTCACTCATAGAGCCATATATACAAACAAAGTCATTTTAATTGCAAAATGAGTAAGCTTATAGTCATTAGTAAACCAGATTACTAATATCAAAGCCTATATACATCTGTAAGACAAGATTATTTGTACCATCCATAGTCATAATCCCAAATCCTAAAATGGTCAATGTTGATTCAATAGAAATATTGACATTTTTATTAAGTAATGAAATAGAGAAGCAATGACTCTTAATGACTTAGAACCTATACAATGTCAGGAATATAAATGCTACGAAATTTATTTAATTTATTTATGAAAGCAAAGACAAGAGATTGGGCACTTAACTTGATTTAACTTATCCCGAAGTGTGTCTAGACTGGAGAATGTGATAGAACAGAAACACAAACCATAGCAATCATGCTTAGAAAAATGCAGAGGTGCTCAAAAATTCTTGAGATGCGTGCCTAGATAGGGGAAGGGGAACCTCTCGTGGGTGTTGTAGACTGCAAAAAATATCAAGATTTGGTTCCAAAATTTTCGCTACGGTTTTACACTTATTTGCCACTAATCGCCTAAAAGTTGCAGTTTGATTGTGGGAGTACATGTAAATCTGTAACAAAAATACCCTCCTGCAAGATTACGCCTAACCCAGAAAGGTACAGTTTTAAATCTGAAAAAAGAAAGTTACTGCAAAACCATGAGGGAAGACTGGAAATGTCCTCACCTGTCAACTTAGTGAACCTTACAACTTAAAGCGAAATATTTGAAATATCCAAGTTGTTAACACCTGAAATGTAATTCTATGTGAATTGTGTGTGTCTTATAAAGTACTTACTAGGTTTCCCAAAATCAATGGTCAATAATGATTGTAACAAGGCCCTACACTAAGTCAGTAGCTAAAAGATAACAATGCAATATGTGTGCAATAGAAAAACTTGACAATTCCCCAGTTCCTATGTCAGAAGCATTATGTTCCCGAATGTAGGTTTTGACCCTATAAGATATATAGATCAAATAGCTTACTTTGATAATGAATATTCCCGCCATTATAATGGTATGCATAGTTATGTTTATATAAAGGTATCTCTTACTTGTAACTTTTGACACTAATGATTTGACATGTTGATTAGTATCTCAGGATATGAGTGGACAAAGTCATTTTAATTGACTTAGAACCTAAATATGTCACAGTGAATGAGATTTAAAACCAGTAAAGAGTACACAGGCAATCCAGGATGGATAGGAGCACAAAGGCGCTTAGAACGTCCAGTCTTGGGCACTAGAAGTCCAAAGATTCAATTTTATGAAGTAATGTGTAAATATTGAGAGACAGGGATCCCTAATGAGTGTAGAACCTATAATGTTAGGAAATAAGAGATAAAATATGCGGAATAATCCCTCACAGAATCACAACAGTAGAAACTAATATGCAGAAATTATTACAGATCTGAAATAAAATTATAGAATAAAATAACACAACACAAAGAGACAGTATTTAACGTGGTTCACCAAATTTGGGCTACGTCCACCAAGAATCACTCGCTCAGATTTTATTACAAGCCACCGCTCTCTCAATACAATACCCAGATCCGTTTGGAGCTATGCTCAACAAACTCTACAGAATTCACAGCCGAATTTAAAAGCACATCTCCAATATATTTGCTTCATACCTCTATCATATGCATAAAACCATATAAATAGACAACTACTTAAGTAGTTTGACAAAACCGTGGGTATCAAAAACCATGGGCAAAACCCGTCCCATAAACCTATGGGTCAAAAAACTCGCCCATATGAGAAAAGCACGTGTCCCGATATTTTGGGTGCAATTTTTCGAGGCCAAAAAATTTTATGCCTAAATTTATTTTTTTGGGGGCTACGCCCCCGAACCCCTGCTACTCAGGGGCTACCGCCCTTGAACCCTTGCTACTCGAGGGTTAGCCACGGCCCCGAACCCCCGCGAGGATACATGAAAAGTGTACAGTACTCTTAGTGTACAGTCTTCAACACTTTCACACATGACAACAGGCTCCACAACCTAACAATCTCCCACTTGGAGACTAGTTTTCCTCTGAGCAAGCTTCTCAACCCTTCACTAGTTTCTGTGAAGACTAACCAAAGTTGAACACAACTTCAGTTTTTCCCTTGTGACCACCTTGGTCATCATGTCTGTAGGATTATAACTGGTATGAATCTTCTCCAACTTCAACTTCTCTTCCTCCAAAGCTGTCCTGATGAAATGGTACCTTAACTGTATATGATTTGTCCTCGAATGGAAAGCAGAGTTCTTAGCTGGGTGTATAGCACTCTGACTATCACTATGCAGCTTACATTCCTCCTGCTTATTCCCTAACTCCTCAAGCAATTGTTGTAACCAAATCATCTCTTCGCTTGCCTCTGTGGCAGTAACATACTAAGCCTCTCGTGGTTGACAAAGCCACAAGATTCTGTAGTCGTGAAATCCAGCTCACTGCTATCCCACCCACAGTGTAAATATAACATGTCGTGTTACTCCTACTGTCTACATCTCCAGCCATATTTGAATCTACATAACCACATAAAGTGGTGTTTGATCCATTGTAGCACAAAACTGTCCCCATAGTCCCTCTCAAATACCGAAGGATCCACTTTACTGCTTGCCAATGCTCTTTACCTGGATCACTCATAAATCTACTCACAGCTCCCAATGCATGGGCAATATCAGGCCTAGTGCACACCATAGCATACATCAAACTGCCAACTACTAATGAGTAAGGTACCTTGGACATTTGATTCCTCTCCTGCTCTGTCTTGGGACACTACTCCTTTGATAACTTGAAATGGCCATGCCAAAGGAGTCCCAACTGATTTAGCATCCTACATATTAAACCTCTCAAAGACTTTCTTAATGTACTCTTCTTGAGATAAAGTCAGCTTCCATTCCTTCCTATCCTGAGATATCCTCATACTAAGGATTTGTTTGACTGCCCCCGAATCCTTCATAGCAAAGGATTGACTTCTCTGCTTCTTGAGTACTTTTATTTCTTGCATGTTTTTACCTGCAACCAACATGTCATCCACATACAGACAAAGGTTAATATAACTGCCATCCCTCAAATTTCTTTGTATACACGCAATGGTCAAAATGACATATAATATAACCTTGCTCCATCATGAAGCTATCAAACTTCTTATACCATTAACGTGGAGCTTGTTTCAGGCTATACAAGCTCTTCTTCAGTTTGCACACCATCTCCTCTTTACCTTTGACTTCATATCCTTCTGGATGTTGCATATATAGCTCCTCCTCCAAATCACCATGGAGAAATGCAGTCTTCACATCTAGCTGTTCTAGAGTGTAAGTCTTCTGTTGCCACTACTCCAAGAACAATTCTGATAGAAGTCATTTTTACTATAGGAGAAAAAATATCATCAAAATCTATACCTTGTTTCTGTGCAAACCCCTTGACCACCAACCGGGCCTTATATCTTTTCTTTCCTCCTTCATCCTCTTTGAATCTGTACACCCACTTGTTCTACAATGCTCTTTTTCCTTCGGGTAGCTTTACCAAATCCCATGTCTGGTTCTCCATGAGAGCCTGATGCTCCTCATCCATGGCTTGCTCCCACTTCTTCCTGACATCTACCTGCATTGCTTCATCAAAGCTCTCTGGTTCTCCACTATCAGTGAATAATAAATAATAAAGAGAAGGAGAAAAATGTTTAGGTTCTCTTCTTACCCTAGAAGACCTCCTCAATATAGGAGTTTGGGGTTCCTATTGAGGGGGTTCCTGAACTAATTCATGTGTCACTTTCCCATCTGGAAGATCCTCTACCACTGCATATTCTTTCTTGGATTCTTCCCTGTTTTCCTGCAACTGTTGCTTATACATGACTTTCTCATTAAAGACCACATCCCTAGATCAAATGATTTTCTTGTCGTTAATACTCCAACATTTATATCCAAATTCATCACCACCATAACCAATGAAAGTACATTTTTCTGATTTAGCCTCTAGCTTAGTCCTATCATCCTTGTCTATGTGAACAAACACCTCACATCCAAAGACTCTAAGAAATGAATAATCAACTTTCTTACCATACCAAGCCTCCTCAAGTATGCCTCCATCCAAGGCACTTGAGGGTCCTCTGTTTATCAAGTACACAGCTGTGCTCACCACTTCTGACCAAAAAGAAAGAGGCAGTCCTACATGTAACCTCATGCTCCTAGCACGTTCCATTATTGTTTTGTTCATCCTTTCTGATACCCCATTCTGCTGCGGAGTTCCTGGAACCATCTTTTACCTACGGATTCCATTCTTAGAATAGTAATCATCAAATTCATTGCTGCAATACTCCCCTCCATTATTTGACCTAAGACATTTTAGCTTAAGACCTGTTTCATTCTCTACCAAGGCTTTCCATTTAACAAAAGTGTCAAATACATCAGATTTGTTTCTAATACAATAAACCCAAACTTTCCTTGTTGCATCATCAATAAAAGTAACATAATAACTTGAACCCCCAAGAGATGATACCTGAGCTGGCCCCCACACATCAGAATGCACCAGCTCTAACTTTCTTTCTTTGTAGGTCCAACCTTGAGAAACTTTACTCGCTTCTGTTTCCCATATATGTAGTTCTCACAGAAATTGAAACCTATTTCTGTATATCCAGGAAAATTCTTCTTTATGATGTTCATGCCCTTATGGCTCATATGACCGAGCCTATAGTGCCATAATGTTGTATCTGCATCTGAAGCCACAAGATTACAATCATTAGTACTATCACTTTTTAAATACAAGGTTCCAACCTTCTTACCTCTTGCCACCACAAGAGCACCCTTGGTAACCTTCCAAGAGTCTGCTGTAAATATCACAGTACAACCATCACTTCCCAACTTCCCTGCCAATATCAAATTTCATCTTAATTTAGGCACATGTCTGACATCCTTCAATAGCCAAGTATTCCCATTCTGCATCTTAACCTGAACAGAACCTTTTCTAACTATGTTGCTTGGCTCATCATCGCCAAGAAAAAAATGCCCAAAATCTCCTTGAACATAATCAACAAAATAATGCCTATGTGGAGAAGCATGGAAAGAAGCCCCTGAATCTAAAACCCAAGATTCAATAATATTGTGCAAAGAAATAATCAAAGCATCATGACATACATTACTCGTTGCCACATTTGCCTCCTTGTTTTCTTCTTATTGTTTCTTCTTGTCCCAAAGCTCCCAACAGTCCTTCTTTGCATGCCCAGGCTTTCCACAATTCCAGCATACAATCTTGTTCTTGGATTTTGACCTTGCCCGATCTTTTGATTTTCCACAGTTTCCTCTATTCTTCTGTCTCCGTCTAGTTTCCACTGTCAAAGCATTCCCTGAAGTAGAAGATTCCCCAAAGCTTTTTCTTCACATTTCCTCGCTTAGAATCACCCCTACAACATCCTCAAACTTCAACTTCAAGTTAGCTGGAACCGAGTTACTTACCGCCATTACCAGGCTATTCCAACTCTCAGGTAAAGAGCACAGAATTAATAAAGCCCTAACTTCTTCATCAAATTCTATTGTAACCAAAGCTAGCATATTCACTACCATATTGAAATCATTTAAATGATCTACTACTAAACTATTCTCATACATCTTCATATTAAACAACTTTTTCATTAAAAATATCTTATTAGAGGCAGAGGGTTTTTCATACAACTTCCCTAATGCATCCATTAGATCTTTTGCAGTCTTTTCCTTTGAAACATTAAATAATACCGAAGATGCAAGACTCAGTCGGATCGTTCCAAGTTCCTTCCGATCCAACAAATCCCATTCTGCATCTGTCATACTCAAGGGTTTGTTCACCTTCTCAGACAACGGAGTATAAAGATCCTTCTGATAAAGGTAATCTTCCATCTGCATCTTCCAAAGACTGAAATTCTGCCCGTTGAATTTATCAACCCTAGATCTTCCTTCATCTACCATAGCTCCCACTCAAGCTAAAAAATTTCCCTGTGATTCAACACTTCAGCAAACCAAACCAGGCTTTGATACCAATTGTCAGGAAATAAGGGATAAAATATGTGGAATAATCCCTCACAGAATCGCAACAGTAGAAACTAATATGCAGAAATTATTACAGATCTCAAATAAAATTACAGAATAAAATAACACAACACAAAGAGATAGTATTTAATGTGGTTCACCCAATTTGGGCTACGTCCACCAAGAATCACTTGCTCAGATTTTATTACAAGCCACCGCTCTCTCAATACAATACCCAGATCCATTTGGAGCTATGCTCAACAAGCTCTACAGAATTCATAGCCAAATTTAAAACACATCTGCAATATATTTGCTTGTACATCTATCATATGCATAAGACCATATAAATAGACAACTGCTTAAGCAGTTTTACAAAACCATGGGTATCAAAAACCATGGGAAAAATCCGTCCCATAAACCTATGGGTCAAAAAAATCACCCATATAAGAAAAGCACGTTTCCCGATATGTCGGGTGCATTTTTTCGAGGCCAAAAAATTTTATGCCTAAACCCGGGCGAGGATACATGAAAAGTGTACAGTACTCTTAGTGTATAGTCTTCAACACTTTCACACATGAAAACAAGCTCCACAACCTAACACTATCATGCCTCATAGATCTCCTGCAAAAAATTCCAAGATCTCATAGTTTCCTTTCAAGCTTTTGCAATAGATTCCACACAAAATTTGTAACAGAGTCAACCCAAAACCCATCATCTTATTTAACTTAATTTTTATAGCTTCAGCAATAAATTTCATTACTTTAATTTCTTCATGCAATGGCAAGATTGTAAATGCAACAAAAAAATAAACTACCAGTTTGAAAACTAGGAGATCAACGTACAGAGCCATTGAGCTCGAAAAATCAAAATGAAAGGTAAAACAAACTACCTTTCCTTTCCAACAATCCATCTCATCATTTTGAATGTGGTTTTCCATTTATTTTGAGATCAATTAATGTTAGGATAATTTTCCTGTCACCCCCATTAAATCTGTCAATTGCCAATTAACTCTAATAACAACTAAACGTTCTAAACAATGCAAAAACTATAACTAGTTACCTGGAGATTAGTGCCCACCAATATTAACTTGGTATCCTCCAAAGGTGGCGGTAAGGTCACAATTAAATTCCATTAATTCTTAGTTTGGTGTGGGTTAGCACCTAGTTGACCGAGCTTAAACCATTAGGGTTTTAGTTTTCCATGGTCAATTCTTAAGTTATCTCTAGTCCTCACATAGGTTTAGAACCCTTAGTGAATAATATGAACCTTAGCCTGTGTTATGATATTAATGAATTCCTTATGGTAGTTTAGGGATTAGGACCCTTGCACAAATACATCAACCATAGCCTAGGTTGATCATCAATATAACCAAATTTATCTTGTACAATATTAGGTCCCTTAATAATTAATGTTCACCTTAGATTAGGTTTAGTTATGTCTTTCCAATATTTCACAAGAACATTTACCTTATGAAATTTATCAAATTAAAGTAGATATATTAATATAAGGAAGCATTCACAAGACGCTCTCAACAATCTCTTATTTATTTAAGCCTAAGTATGAAGTTATCTTAGCAACAAAAGCAGTCAATTATACTTTGCAAATATGATCATAACAACCTATTGATCACAGGAATGCCTTAGATAATTGAAATTGATCCAAGGTATGGCCATCCTTTTAAATATAAATGCAATTGTCTAAGAAATAAATTTAATATCACAACTGAGATAACTTACCTGAATGGTTCCAAAACACTGCATTTACTTCTTATCACCTGAATTCACATAATGTACTTCAAAACTCAATATATTGAGTACATGAAAATAATTCAACATCAATAAAATATTGCTAAAGTGTGATTACATCAGATTTTGAAGGTAAATCATATCGTCTCTAGCAAACATGATCGACCAGTTCAAAAGAGTATACTGTCTCATAACAGAAATCACATATCAACATTTGCAAACTTTAGTTACAAAGGCAAGTACATATATCAATATGGCAAAGGCATTACATACATCCCCTTTAAAAGACATCATCGTCCTAATGATTAGCTTATTCCAAAAACATATTTTAAGAACATAGTTATAAATATAATTTATTCATCCCTAAATTTCTCAAACAATTAATAGATTTATAGAAATTCAAAAAATTTAAAATTTTTTACAGCATCAAATGGTTGTACTAGCACTTATTTTAAAAGTGTTTTTCCCAAAACTAGCAGAAATCATAAATAGTTTCAAACTAAATATTCAAATATCACATGAATTAGAATTAATTTTGATCAAACAGATGAGGAAAATTACTTTTAATATCCTCATCTGTTACTCCATTTAATTTCTTAATCCATACTTTGATCAAATAAATGAGGAAAAGTACATGAGGAAAAGAATTAATTTTGATCAAACAGATGAGGAAAAGTACATGAGGAAAAGTAATTTTAATATGCCCCTAAACAAAATCCATACTTATTACTTTCCATTTATATTGCAGTATGTTATGAGGGTACAGTAAACCAACTAGATGCATATGTTCAGCCTTAACTCGCTGACATTCAAGGAAATGTGAAACAAATTCAGTTATGTCCTTTTCATCCCCTTCAAAAAATATTGTTCTTTTACATCAGCAAGCATTTTTGTCACTCCAGGATGCCATGTGTAAGTTGAATTATGAAATTCAATCATCAATTTCTTCCTTAACTCATTTTCTAAGGGTATGTACACCTGATTTTCATATCTTAGAATTATTTTGTTATCAATTTGAAAACCTTTTTATCTTGAATCATTAGAATCTATAGTAAGTGTTGTTTTTTACTTGTTGAAAATAAGGATCAAACATAATTACTTTCTTTACTTCATATTTGAACTGTGTTCTCAAGGTTACAAGCACTGAAATATGTTTCCTACGACTTAGTGCATCTACCACTCTGTTTTCCTTAACTTTCATGTAGCTTATGTCAAATTCATACTAAGACAAAAAATCTAACCATCTTCGTTGCCTAACATTCAAATTTGGCTATGTAAAGATATATTTTATCCCAAGGTGATCATTTTTTAGCTCAAAGAGTTTACCCAAGAGATAATGTCTCCATACTTGAAGTGCATGTAATATGGCAGCAAGCTCTAGGTCATGGGGAGCATAATTCAACTTGTGTAACTTTAGTTTTATGCTTTCATGAGCTATAACATGATCATTTTGCAGTAATATATCCCCTAATCCTTCTCTGGAAGAATCTATAACTATTGTAAAGCTTTTCTTTGGATTCGGAATAGTCAAAATTGGTTTTTTAATTAACTGTTCTTATAATTTTTTGAATGTTGTTTCACATTTATCATTCCAAAAAAAATTTATCTTTCTTATGTTATGAAGTAATTGAGGCAATAGCTTTTGAAAAGTCCTTAACGAATTTTATGCAATATTCGGCAAGCCCCATGAAGCTTCTAACTTCATGTACATTCTTAGGTGCTAACCAATCAATTATGGTTGTAATCTATGATGGGTTAATTGATATTCCATATTTACTTATAACGTGTCCCAAATAATGAACTCCAGTTTCGTAAAAGGAAAATTTTGACAATTTCCCATACATTTTTCTCTTTCATAAAATCTCAAGTACAATCCTTAAATACTCATTGTGCTCCTTTATGCTTTTAAAATAGATAATAATATCATCTAGAAATATAATTACAAACTTGTCCAAGTATTCTTGAAATATATTATTCATCAAATTCATGAAATTTGCAGGTGCATTTTTTAAAGCAAAAGGTAAAACAATGAATTCATAGGGCTTATACCTTGTTGTGAAAGTTGTTTTGTGAATGTCATCATCTTTGACTCCGAACTGATGATATCCAGATCACAGATCTATCTTTGAATAAATTGATGCACCACATATCTAATCAAATAGATCATCTATCCTAGAAAGAGGATTTCTATTTTTGATTATTGCTTTGTTTAACATTTGATAATCAATGCAAAGTTTATGAGTGTCATCCTTCTTCTTAACAAATTTTACTAGTGCTCCACAAGGTGAGACACTCGGTATTATCAAACCCTTAGACAAAATTTCTTGTAATTGTTCCTTTAGTTTAAATAACTTAGTTGTAGTAATGCAATAAGGTGCCTTGGAAATAGTTTTTGTTCTAGGTTTGATATCTATTGTGAAGTAAAATTCTCATTTCGGCGGAAGACCAGGTAGTTCTTCTAGAAACACATCACTGTAATTTTGTAACAGCGGGTATTTTCCCATAAAATTGGTATTTTCTTCTATTTTTTTAGATATTTTTTCTGCATAGAACATGCAGCCTTTATTTTTGGCCTTCTTAAGTTGTATGGTTGATAATTTTCTAACTAAAATTTCACTTTTTACTCCTTAGATGTCTGTTGTTTTCTACAGATTATCAAGGCAACTTATGTTTTTTTTGAAATGGTCAACTTTTGCTTTATGACTAGCAAGCCAATTTACACCAATAATGACATCATATGACCCTAAAGGTGTAACATACAGGTATACTTTTGAAGTAAAACTTGGTAATTCTAAGGTTGCACCAAAAAGACATTTATTAACAGTGTGGTCAACTTTATTCCCATAATGAACATAACACGATTTTTCCATAATTCTAGTGTTTCTTTTTAATTTTGAAGCTAATTTATTTGAAATAAAGCATTCAGTAGCACTAGTGTCAAAAATTATAGTTACCAGTAAACTAAATAAATCACCTTACACTTCTATGGGCATACCCTGTGTTTTAGCTTGTTTATCAGCTACCGTAGCATGTATCTTGTCTATCTGGTTGTTGTCATTTTTCTTTAGAGGGAACTGATTTATGGAATGGTCCTTTCCATATTTATAACAGCCCCTAACAAGTCTCTTTCTAGGATCAGCCTTGTAATTGTTGTTTTGGCCACCATACGTTTTCTGCCCATTGTTATTATTCTTTTGAAAATGTTTTTGTTATTTGCAGCAGGTTTATTTGTTGTTGATTTCTTACTATTTTCAGCCGCAAACCTATTTTTTGTGCCAAAATGTTTCCATGCCACCTCTTAGGTGCAAGTGATGAAGAAGAGTTGGATATTTTCTTTCGATTCTCTTCCTTGTGCACAAGAGTTACCTTAAAAAAAATTTCTTTCCTTATTGATTTTTCTACAACTCCTTCCATGGTGGTTGGGTTGTGTACATTCACCTCTCCACCTATGATAGGATTTAATCCCATTATGAAATTGTGTATTCTAAAATTTTCATTAGTTTGGTAATGTGGTACATACTTGAGAAGCTTGTTAAACTTATCCCAATATTCAGTTACAGTTAGTTTCCCTTGAACTAAGTTCTGTAATTCCATCATTTTTATCATAATAGAGATGTGGCAACCAATGCTACCTAAAGTAGCCCTTAAAATATTACCAAGTGATGTTTGCTTCATCAATATTCAATTCAGCCTTATGGTTATCCCACCAAGAACGTGCTTTATGGGAAAGATGGTAAGCTCCTCATATTGCTTTGGTTTCTTCTGAGAAGTTGCTTATTACAAAATACTTATCCATTTCACTAAGCCAATTCTCAACCCCATCTCCTAATGTGGTACCATCAAATTTTTGTGGACTTATCCTTTTTATATCATTAGTAAGTTTAGCTACTAACATTTCCTTCTTATTTTCAGGATAGTTAGGTGCATTTGTATTTGCAGTGTTATTGATGCCATTTGCAGCATTATTATTCGTTGCATTATTGTTGTTATTACCACTAGGATTTCTAACATTATCATTATTTTCTATAGGTGGTTGATTGTTATATTCATCTTCATCAACCTCTTCTTCATTTCCCACGAGTTGATGTTCAAGTACAAGAATATGATCTCTTCTGTCCAATGGGGAAGCAAGGATCTTATCGATTTTTTTTGTTATAGCTGCCTCACCAACCAAATACTTATTATTTACATCACATTCCCTTTTTCTAACCATTTTCTGTTAATAAGAAATTAATTTTTTATCAGATATGGACTCAAATGGGTCCAAGAGCTACAACCTTCAGCTCTAATATAAAAATCTAATATCCTTATTTATGACTCCAGAAAATAGGAGAATTTTTTTGAACATAATGTTCATTGTTCTAAATTCATGTAATTTAAAAGAAACATTCCTTTCCTAATCCATCACATAACAGTAAACCATATGCAACTATAATGACTTAGATCAATATCGATCTCTCATTTCATGACTCGGTATTAAACCCATATCTCATGTTTATTATGTTCATGTGTATACTAAGTATACTTTGGTTCCTATACCCTTTACAGGCAATCAAGTGTTACTGTCTAAGAAACCTATCTGAGTATCTATTACTGATACTCATCTTAAATATTACAGCCTTAGACCAGGTGACATATGAAAACACAACCAGTAGTTTGTGATACTTTGGCCAAAGTTTAAGGACATGTATGACATGCCTTTATTACTAGATGACATACTCATTGAAAGGAATATGTCCTTCGCCCCACTCAAAACTGTCATCTAGATTATACTTCCTTAACTTTCATCAACCGATTCTAGGTCTATGTTTCACACTAAATAGGGACAACTCACATAAAAGAGTGTGGATAGTCTACTTATGGTGACTAAGGATAAGTTGTAACACCTTTGATAAACTGTTAACTTCTTCTCTTTGCAATGCAAGCGTTGACATGTGATTTTTCCTAAGAAGGTGTATTCTTTTGACTATTTGAAATCATGCTTGTCATGGATAAATTATATCTTTTCTTGGATTCAATTGCTAAAATGTTGTTGCTTGCAAGGAATCCATTTTGTTTTAAATAAGTAAGGTTGTAAACTTGTAAAGTTGTTTGTAAATTTATCTCTATATACTAATGAAAGCTTAGATCAATTCCATTGATCCAAGGTATGTTTTAATTCTACTTACCTTATCTGTATGGAAAACTAACATTCAGAGGTTGAAGGAAATAAAAGATTGAACCTTTGTAGGTTTATAATTTCATCGATCTTCTTGGAAGTTCATGTTGTGCATTCTGTTGTAAGTTGTGTGCTCAGATATTCTTTTTAACTTCTCTACAATGTTGAATGGCGTAATTTGGAAAGAGATCTACTTCAGGACTATTGAGGGTAAAGCCTAAGTCCTAGATCTATAAGATCTATCCTAATGGTATTCTAACCTAAGGTAAAATGGATCTACCGTATATCTATTCCTACTCTAATCTGGTTCATCCTAACCTAAGTTGCATGTTTTCTAATTTAGGGATTTGGAAATAACCTAAGGTGATGATAGGTATATTTCTAACCTATTACCTAATACTATATTGGTATGAAGAATGGCCTATCCTAAGGTTGAAAATTTACATAAGGCAATATTAATATAACCTAAGGTAAATATTTTCTAAATTAACCTAAGGTCATACCCTAAGCTAATGATATCTATCCTAAACTAATGTGAGGATAGAAGGGGACCTAAGGGGTTGTATGCAAAGTTGAAGCCATGGCGACGGTTCCTAAGTCATCTATTTGATTTGATTTTCAAATTCAATGGATAGAGTACTGTCATTTTAGGCAAAGGTAGGAAAATTTGGTGGAATCCTATGTGGAATCATCACTAGAGATAAGTGATGCATGTAGAAGTAGAAATTGGACTCACTAACTTTAACTAGCTGTGGCATGGAGAAATAGGTGGGAGATTGGAAATTAATGACATTTATGGTCATCGGTTTTGGAAAACAAACCGCCTTGGAAACCATGTGAGTGGATTTTTTAGGGGTTGTTTTTTATTTCAATCATTCCAATTTTTTCTTGCATGGAGATATCTTGTTCTTCAAAATAGCAGTTCTATTTTCATTTTGTTACTATTTTTATCTCCCTTGGTCTATTTTTGATCCAATGGAAGTATAAGAGGCATTTGAGAAGGAAGTTTTTGGTTGTTGACTTCATTTGGAGAAGAAAGAGTTTAAGAGGCTAGGTAGGAAATTTTCTTCGAATTGACAGAAGACCTATCAGGCATGATAGGCTCTATCCATTAAGTTGTTCTACTTTTCTCTAAATGTCTTCATAGAAACAACTCTGCTCTTGTAAAACAAGTTGGTTTTTATTTTGTTATGGTTACTTGATTTCTTGCTTGAAATAATCTTTGTGTTCTTTGGTTGAGGAACTTTTGCATGATAATATTGTCATTGGGTTGTTTCCCTTAGCGAGTTAATGGTGATTCACACTTTAGAACTGGTCATGACTTGAGTAATGTTGATAAAGTTTGTATTCTTGCCTACCTGCTCAAAAAGTGTTAAAGGAAATTTGTTGTCGCTTTGAGCTTCGAACTGGATGTCTTTGATTGTTAATAGAAGGTAAAAGGTTACCCTTCTCTCTCGAATCTTGTTTTGTTGAATTTTTAATACACCTTCTGAGACTGTATCAATATACTTTGATTCAAAATTTTGTGACCTCAAACTTGTGTGGAAAACAGTGAATGGGTAATTTTTTTTAACCTGTACTATGTAACCTTTATTGCTTCAAACCTTGTATTTGATGGAAGTTGAGTATGTAATGGTGTTTAGATTTACTGTTATATGGTTCTAGCCCTTGTGGAAATAAAAAGGAGGTATTGACTCAAAAACCTTGTTGTTTGGATTTGGTTCTCTCTCTTCTAAAAATCAGTGAAATAGCTTCTGGGTTTATTTGGTTTTGGAATTATTTGTTGAATACAGCAGTGGATGAAGTCTTCTCTTCTGAATAATTATGTTTGCTTCTTCCTTTAATATTTTGGGAGATTGAGCTATAGATAAATAGTTGAAGTTCTTTTCGTTTGAAGATATTTTGGGAATTGGCTCTATCCGAGTCGATATTTTGATTATAATTCCATAGCTCGGTTGAGATTACTTGAGATCAAATCTTCCTATCCATTTTTATTTTAGAATTAGATGTTGTTGATTTTAACATACCCATTCCTGATCTGGGTAGACCACTTGTTAGAGTAACTTGTGGAATTTTGACTGTTGTAACTTCATGAAGATACATTGAATGGATATTTAACGTTTGTATTAGAGGTTATGTTATTTCGAGCTAACCAATTTAGTGAATTTTTTGGATTTATTTGATTCATGCATAACTTGGAAGAAATCATGTCTCATCGATTTCATAGGAGTGTTCAGTTGATCCCGCCTATGGTAAAAGTGAAAGGAATACTTAATCATCTTTTAAGCTGACTGGGCATCTTTAGCTAAGTCATGTAGTCCTTTCGTTTACATCTTTTGGAATTGATTCTTGATGAATTCTTCTTTGTCCATTAAAAATATGTGTTCACTCACCTTTGTGAGGATTTGACTATAAGTCCTTAGTATCTATTGTTGTGTTATCATCTTGTAGGAATGGACAGGTTATGATCTCTTGATTGAAACTTAGATGTTTTTGGATGATTGTGTAATGTTGTTATTATTCCTGTATGATGATTTGCTACTTTGTTGTTGCATATCTCTATGTGGAAAAAAATACTGAACTACTTTTGTTTGGTGATGGGTAAGCCTTAATTTTCTATCTCGACTTGAATTTGCAGTTGCATGAGTAGTGTAACAGTTCTGAGTATGATGCCTACATTTTTAAGATTTAAGGGATGTTATGACTGGGTCGGTACCAGTCCTCTTTCGAATTTCTTTACTTGTGAAAGAATCCACTTCTGAGTACTTTAAATGACTCTTTTCTCTTTCAATCTCTGAGGTAAGTTTCTCCACTACCCTTTTTTGAAATTGTAAGAGTTAAGTGTTGAATTCCCTTTTCTGAGTTGTGAATGGGAATTCATTTTAACCAAATGGGAAAGGAATTTTTAAACTATTTAGTTTCAGTCGTCCATCATTCTTTTGTGTAAGTGTTGTAGTGGATTTATTTGGCTAAGTTGCATTACTTTTATTAATGCAACTATGCAGTTGTTGTTACTACTTGCTTATTTACTTAACTTGTATTAAGGGTGTTTAATATTTGTTATAGTGATTGGTGTGAGATGTTGTTTATTGAATGAATACTTTTCTAATGTTAATGTGGGGCGAAACTTGAGAACTTAGGCTATGTCTTGGTTTTGGAACAAGGATGTCACATCTAAAATGTGAAACTCTTATTTATTTCATTTGTTAGATGATTCATCCTAAAATCCTTACGATGTTGGAATGAGCTTGACTGTACATGTCTCTTTATGAAACTTTGTAAAGCTAAGCAAGAAGGACCTTGCTTCTAAAAGTAACTCTGTTTGGATAAATAGTAAAGTTAGTTTCCATATTTCAAATTCAGATTGAATTATGAAGGAAATAATTATTAGTTACTTTTATTTGATATAGATAAGTAATTGGTTGGAACATTGTTATTATCTCTCGAAAGTGCACCCAGCAGAGAGATGGCAATAGGTTCTATAAGTTTGCAAAGATATCTCTCTCTCGTAGATACAATGGGGATACCAAATTTGGATGAAAACTTGACTTAAGTGGAATACGCAACTGATTTGTGAAGAATTCTTTATGTGCACGAACCAATTTGTACTTTTTGTAGAAAATAAGGGCAAAGTACTTATTTTGTACTGAGGGAAGTTCACAACAGCACTAGTAAGCTAACATGCACAATGAAATTTAGCAGAAAATAGTAGATTTGCAGCAGGGTAAAGTGATTAATCAGGGAATATTGATTCACAAGACTAATACTGGCATACACAAGACTACAGAATAACTTGGAAAGGAAAAGAATAATTCACACTCAGAGGGAAAAACTGGCAGAAATTGCTTTAGTACTCATATCAAAAGTTCTCTGGGAAAGTTCTCTAAAAAATCCCCCCCTTTTTTGCTTTGCAAGAGCACACAATATATAGTAGAAATTTACCACCTTCCTAAAAATAGCCTAACAGTCGTACTCGCCCCTGTATCCTAATTTTATCCTTTATTTATTATTGAATAAAATAATACAACTAAAGCATGTAGTAAAATTAGGCATTATCAGCCTTAGATACAATACAGTCAAACTGAAGTTTACTATTCTATTTTTAAGAAAGAAAGGTAAATAATTTGCTAAAATTACAAATTGCTTGCTAGGCAAGTCTTCCTCCGGCATGTTTTGTCAAAAACATCTCCTATGTGTAGGCAAAAGGATGCAACCTTAGCCATATTTTCAAAATTAAAGTTGAAGTGGGGACCACCTTGGTATGCTCCTACTTTTCTGATTTTTCCCTTCCTGGATGGTCACAAAAGTGACATTTACAAAATTTGTTTTAAAAGCCCATGTGGGGACCACCTTTGGTTTTTGAAATTCAAATGTTGCCACATTATGGACTCAGGCATTAGCATGTGTATAATATTAAAGGAGACCACCCTTTGGCCAGCCCCCCATGTATCATTTGCCACCTTTGGTATTAGCACATAGTTACAAATTTCACCTTTTCGGTGATCATGGCATATATGATGGTTTTGATTTTTTGGAGGCATGTATAGTTCAGAATTTGTAAAGTCTTGGCAAATGATTATTTGATTGTCCACATGGGCTTGCCCCTCTCCATGATGATTCGACCCTTTCGGTCTTAGGCAGTGGCAACCCTAACTGGGCTTGGTTACTTGGTTTTTTGTGAGTTGTTTGAGGCCCTTGATCTTCTACCTCGATTTCTCTGCTACCGTTGATGTTCTAACCCTAGTTAGGGTTCTGTCCCTAGCATTTATTTTGGTTGGTGGAGTTAATATGGGCTTATCACTTCATAACCTGTGTTTTTTTATGGCCATTTGATTTGGCACTTGGCGTTTGATGAATCGTTGATCCTACACCGTGGGTTAGGGTTTTGGAACCCTAGTTCGATGGAATGTTTATGCTCTTTGAGCTCGCATTTGATCACTTCATTTGGTTTTTCATTCTGCGGGAAAATCCCTGGAAAATTTTTTCCTCGCTCTATGATTTTTTGATGAAAACTTGGAGATTTAGACATCTTTGAGCCTACAAATTTGTTATTTGGTCTTCGACACCATTGGTGCTTGATTGTTTCTTGTGTTTTTGATGAAAACGAAGGTATTTGTTCTACTTTTTAAGCCTGTAGCTTGACTTTCCTTTGTATATGATCTGAAGATCATTTTTATCTATTTCTATACTTTGTATCTTCTTCGTGAAATGATGAATCTCTACTTCTTTTTGGTTTTCTGTCTTGTTTTCGTGCTCTTGGTAGTTATCGAGCTCGACACGAGCCTGTAGAGGAAAATGCTGTCATTTTTTTGCTTGTTTTCTCATTTCAGGAACGGTGAGTTCTTACACTGTTTCTGATAAATACTTTCAAACTCGGGTTTTCATTCTGCAACTTTTAATCTTATCAAATATCAGTTAAAATATTCGTAACATGAAAGTATTATATGGGTTCATTCTTTCCTTATTCTGCAAGTTGTTTTCCAACTCCCTTCAAGTGATATTTTCCACATTTGTCTCTTCTCAAACTTCCTCAGATTCTTCCTTTCTAACCCAATCCTTAGCTTCTTTTATCTCTCTTGCTACTCATTTCACTTTATGTGCTTTGTCTCTTCTTTTTCTACTAGCTCATCTGTATTTCTTTCCTTCAAGTACCATTAGATGCATTGAACTTAGAATATGTATTTTCTTTAGAACATGAGCATTGGAATAACATTGTATCTTGAGCTCAATTTGATAGATACTTCTCTTGATTTTGTGGGTATTAGGAGATGGATATGGAAGTGGAAGATGAGAGAGTTGAGATTGAGCTAGAGATGGTGCATAGTGGGGATAGAAGATGGAAAGACAATGATGGGTTCCTTTTTACTCCTCTACTCTTGTTCTTTAGCACATGCAGTATTCTCATTTCCATGTATATGATGAGTCACTTAGTCATATCCCATGGCTTGTGTGGGAAAAACTATGATCTCTTATGAATAAAGCATTAAATTGAAATAATAAGTTGATTATCTCTTTCCGCATTTAGTTTTCCTTTGATTGTACCATGATGTAGACAACTCAATATCTCAATAAAATGAATTAATATAAGGGATAACTAAAATGAATACCTGTAACTTTAGTAAGCAACCTTTGAATGACATATGTCTCCTTGTATGTTGTTTGACTGCTTTGGCATCCGTTCTTCATTTTGATTCCTTCCTGCTATCTCCATTTGGACATTATTTTCACTATTTTTTTATCAATATTTTCTTGATGGAAGTCGCAGGAAAGGAGTCAATTGTAATCTTTTATGGCAGCATAGATAAATGTAAACTCATTAATCATAACAACTTTAATGAATACAGAGCAATAAATTTGATAGGCACACAGATAATAACCGTGAATCTGATTACTTGAAAACTACCACTATGTTTCTTGTTCCAAAAATATACACCTTACATACTCTATAATCCAATGTCTTCATCAAGATAACACAGCTTTCCTTCGGGGCTTATGTTCTTTTGCTAAGGATATTCATGAAATTATAGACTATGTGAGTTGTTACGTTTTGTAACAACACACATAGCTACAGATTTCACTTGATCTATTTCACAAATCAGCAATAATAAAATAATTTGACATAAATTTCCTTAGCTTAGGTATACTTCACCAAAGCTATCCATCGTAACAAAGTTTTGAGTTTCCCATTTTTGCACAAGTGCAAAAATTGTCAACATATACTTATCTGATTTTATGTTATAGATTACTAATTATATCATGATCTTTTATTAAATGTTAATTTAGGTTGATTAATTGTTCTTCTTTAATGGTTGTTATAGCTTATGTTATATTGTATGCTCAGCCTTTCTGTTTCATAAAAGTAGAGTTGGTTTTATGAAACAGTTAGTTGAAGGTACTTTGTTTTAATGCTTAGTACTTATCATGCTCAGTTCAATGAACTAACCTGTGCTAGCAATTTTTACAAATGGACTTCATAAGTGATACAGGAAGGTAATAAATTATATGATGTATTGGTTGATTTAAAGTCTCGATCTTTTATAGAGAATCATGCTTCATTATTGAGATTTATTAAAGGAAGTAAATTTGTAATCTTTAATGATCTTGATGTTTTTTTACATGCAATATGTCTGAAATGTGTAGTCTTATAAAATGTGTATTTTATCATAATGAATGGAAAAAGTCTGGAAGTTACTATAAATTAATATTTAAATTCTCTTGTGCATTATATGAAGGAAATTTGTAATCTTATCTTGTTGTTATCATTCATATCTGATTGGATCCTTTTTTCTGTTTTCATTTAATAAATTGGATGAATGGGAAATAGTACAATTTCCCTTACTTGAATGCAACTTGCTAAGTTACATGTATTGATGTTCTTTTACCTAAACTAGTATGGTTTATTAGGGGATGTTAAATGAACATACAATTAAAATATAAGGAAGTGTGAAAGGTAAAAGGGTATAATAAACCCTAACACTTAACCATAAAGAGGAAGGTTCTTCTCCTCTCAAAAGGATGTAAAACAAATGAATGGTGTTTGTGTTCATAAATCATTTAGACTTCATCTCTATGAATTCCACTCTTACTGAACCTGTTTTGGTTCTTACACCTCCTATGAATGGTTGAGTTACTTAAGAAAATCTTATGGTGGATGTTGGTTCTATTTTTGAATAACAACACATTAAGTAAAAATTTAATTGAACATAAAGCAATCACTAGTCTATGAAGTTCCATATTATTTAACCAACTCAAATAAGAATGGAAACTTTAAAGGTTGTTGGAATTAGGGTTATGTAAGGTTACTGTAATCTGAATCTTAATCCTAAACTAATTAAGTGGAAATGACCTCTTTGAGGTGTGTACATCATGATGAAGTAGTTCTGTCAAATTTTGGCACACGCCAACTATAGAACTATACCTTCATGAAGACTTCGGTCTTATCGAGGATACAGGGTTATAGTTGACATGTTGCAACACTCTTCAACATTTTTTCATCTAGACCTACCCCAATTTGGACTTGAACTTATTTTCTCTCTCTATGTCAGATTAGAGTTATAATTTAGCATAGGAAGTGACTCAAAATGACTTAGGGTAACTAGGCACATCCAATCGACTTAGGTCGATTAGGTATGTCTATATACCCTAGGTCATCGCAAGTGATTCCCTATTCTAAATTTTGTCACTAACCTGCGTTAGGGTCAAACCTTGGACAAGTGGACTGACTGAAGTTAGTGAAGACCATTCTAGATAAAAGATGAGTGGGGTGAAGGATGTATTCGATTAGATGAGTATGTCGTCTAGGAATAGTAACATGGATAGTATGTTTGAAATATTTGGCCAAAGTATCGCAAGCTACTGGTTCCGTTGTCCTATGTCACTGAGTTTAAGGAATGTGGTTTCAGATGAATATTGGTAACAAATATTTATATAGGTTTCTGAAATAAAACACTCAGTACCCAGAACAAGTTTGAGAACCAAGTATACTTGGTGTACATTAAGTATTTAATACTTTAAGTTAACATGATAGATTGGTAGTTCATCGAGTCAATTACAGCTGCATATGGTTTTCTGTTATGAGATTTATTGGCATGGAATGTGTATTCTCAATTATGTTTATTTAGAACAGAGAACATTATGTATAACAAAAATTTTCCCTTGTTTCTAAAGTCTTAAAATGTGAATGTTACATCTTGGTATCAAAGCTAAAGGTTACAGCTCTTGGACCTATTGTGTCCATAATCTAATAAAACTTAAATTTTCTTGTTAACAGAAAATCGTTAGAACAAGAGTAAATGTTGCAAACAACCCACCACCTGGTGGAGAAGCGCTAACTAACCAAAAACTTGATGACATCCTTGCTGCCCTGTTGGACACAAGAGATCGTTTGGTTGTACTTGAACAACAAGTAATGGGAAATGAGGGGGAAGAATATGTTAGTAATAACAATCAGCCACCTCCTGTAGAAAATGCCAATTTGGTAAATTTGGGTGTTGATAATAACAATGTAAACATGTCGGATCAGCCAGAAAATAAAAAGGCAAGACTGGAAGTTGATATCACTAATGATATAAAAAGGATAAGTCCACCTAAGTTTTATGGCACCACATTAGGAGATGGAGCTGAGATTTGGATCTATGAAATGGAGAATTACATTGCAATAAGGAGCTTCTTAGAGGAAACAAAGGCAATATGGGGAGCATATCATCTTTCCCATGAAGCATCTTGAGGGTGGGATAGCCGTAAAGCTGAGTTGAAAATTGATGAAACCAATATTACTTGGGATCAATGTAAAATTTATTTTAGGAAAAGTTGACTACCACATCTTTATTATGATAAGAAAATGACTAAATTCCAGAACTTAGCCCAAGGAAAATTAAATGTAACAGAGTACTGGGAGCGGTTTACTAAACTCCTTAAGTATGTTCCTCAGTATCAAACTGATGAGAAGTTCAAGATACATAAGTTTATCATGAGATTGAATCCCATTATAGGAGAAGAGTTGGATGTTCACAGCCCAACCACTATGGAAGGGGTTGTTGAAAAATCCATAAGGCAGGAACAGAAATTAAAGGTAATTTCTACTTATAAGGAGGAAGTAAGAAAGAAAGTTTCAAATTCCTCTTCATCATCTCTTGCACCTAAGAAAGGACCATGGAAGAAGTTTGGTATGAAAAGTAAGTTTTTAGCTGATAATAATAAGAAAAAATCAACAAGTAATCATGTTGCTAATGTACGTAATAACGTTTTCAAGAATAATAATAATGGACATAAGTCCTATGGAGATCAAAATGATAACTTTAAGGCTAGAAATTTATTTGAGCCTAAAAATGGACCTGTAGGAGGCTATTACAATTGTGGAAAATATCATTACACAAGCCAATGTCCTTTGAAAAAGAATGACCATAATCAGCAGCACAAGATGCACGTTGTAGTAGCTGACAAACAAGCTGAAAAGCAAGTCACACCCATAGATGTTATGGGTAAGTTATTTGGTATACTTGTACCTATTTTTTTGATACAATAGCTATTTAATGTTTTATTTCCATTAAATTAGCATCAAAATAAAAAAAGAAAATCTAGAAAACTAGATAAATCATGGACTCTACATTATGGGAATAATGTTGTTCATACAGTTAGTATGTGTCTTTTTGGAGTAGTCCTTGACTTACATTTTTTTTCCACATAAGTTGATCTTTATGTTACTCCTTTGGGGTCTTATGATGTAATCATAGGTGTTAATTGGCTAGCTGAGCATAAATCAAAAATGGACTATTTTGAAAAGCATATTAGTTGTTTAGATGAACTATAGAAAATAACAGAGATTCAAGGTGTTAAACATGAAATTTCAGTTAGGAAATTATCAGCTATGCAACTTAAAAAGGCCAAAAATAAGGGTTGTACCTTATATGTAGTAAAAATTTCAGAATCTACTAAATAAAATAGTGATTTCTTAGAACGTTGCCTGCTATTACAAAATTATAGTGATGTTTTTCCAAAGGAATTACCAGGTCTTCCACCCAAAAGGGAGTTTGACTTCACAATTGAAATCAAACCTGGAACCGAGCCTATTTCTAAGGCACCTTATCAGATGACTACTATTGAATTGGTAGAGCTTAAGACACCGTTGTAAGAACTTTTGTCTAAAGGTTTGATTAGACTAAGTGTTTCACCTAGGGGAGCACCAGTAATTTTTGTGAAAAAGAAAGATGGAACACTAAGATTGTGTATTATTTATAGAATGTTAAACAAGGCAACAATTAAGAACATATATCCACTTCCTAGAATTGATGATCTATTTGATCAGATGTGTGGAGCATCAATATATTCTAAGATAGATATTTGATTGGGATATCATCAGTTACAAATTAAGGATGAGGAAATTCATAAAACATATTTTAGAATAATGTATGGACATTATGAGTTCGCATTTTTACCTTTTGGATTAATAAATGCACCTTTAGATTTTATGAATTTAATGAACAATATTTTTCAAGAATACTTGGACAAATTTATGATTGTATTCTTGGATGATATTCTCATATACTCTAAAATTATTAAGGAATACCATGAGCATTTGAATATAGTTTTAGAAATCTTGGGAAAAAAATGGTTATTTGGTAAGTTATCTAAATGTTCATTCTATGACACGAAAGTGCACTATTTGGGTCATGTTATAAGAAAGAATGGTATAGCTATAGATCCTTATAAAATTGTAGCTATAACTAAGTGGCCTGCACTAAAGAATGTAAATGAAGTTAGAAGCTTCATGGGTCTTGTTGGTTACTATAGGAAATTTGTTAAATATTTTTCCAAAGTTGCTGAACCAATAACTTCATTGTAGAAAAACGATAAGAAATTTGTGTGGAATGAGAAATTTGAATGTGCATTTAAAAATTTGAAGGATCAGTTAACTTCAACACCTATTTTTTTGTACCTGTTGGACCCTTGGAATATTGACCAAGTATAAAGGCACATGGGCACACAGGATCCCAGTTACTGGATGGCACGCAAAGCAAAAGCATGCAAGAGAAAGGATTAAGGAGGAAAATAGTGCATGCGACGTGCAAAAGGAGGTTCAGGACTTAACCAATTTGAGCGCCCAAGGCAGAACATGTGAAAAGCGTGATCAATTGTGCATGGATAAGATGCCAACTTGGCAACAGGTTGGTCTAAGAAAGAGCATGCCCCAGATGGAATCTTCTAGAAGATCATCATGAGATGGAGTGGAGAGCTCAGGATTGAAGGAACATGCTCGCATGGAGGACCACATTCAACACTTGGCAATGGATCTGAGGGCGCAGTAAGGTGAGTTGGCAGCCCGGGAAAGTGATAAATACAAGTGCCTACCGCGGAAAAGATGTACACACATAGAGAGAGAGATATCATCAGGATATACATAAGGAATAGCAGGTTAGGGAGTGAGCAAGGCTCTACAGAATTGCTGCGAGTGGATATTTTGGTTCAGGAAAGGATGTACTAAGCATGGAGTTGTTATTTTTCTTTTCTGTTAGCTTAGCTACATACGTCCAGTGATACGTATGACTGTGGTCTACACTCTGTGATAATCTGTAATGAATCAATGAATATATTGAGGTTACCTACTATAAATAAATAGGAATACCAATGGGTTTGATGTATATTTCATTCATACGAATTCTCTTTCCTTTCATGCTACGAATGAATGGTTGTATCTTTCTTTCTGTTATAGTATATGTTCTGGAATCTGTTAAAGCACTCGGTCTGAAGTGACTACAAGGATCTGGAGGCCGTTTTGAGCCCTATGGTTCTTGTATGTCTCAACTTATTTCCTAAATATTCTTACACTAATCATAGATAATGCTTCCCACTAGACTCACATAAAAGAGAGACTCTGTACCCATGCATGCCTCGGGTGAGCGCTCAGCTTATGTTGGGTGATAGGCCGGTGCGCATGCAGTTCTTCCTTTTGTGATAGGAGTAAAAATGACTACATATTTGTTCTGTTGTCAAAACCTCTTTTCAAATTTGTAGTGGGATATAGCATGCATCATGATCTGTGTAAAGAGTAATGATGGATCGGTTAACATTGGAAAATGTTGAATCGTGGTTCAAGAGCACGAAGGATGAATTTTCTCAGAGATTCAACACTAGACCTGATTTTAATACACGTAAATGGGTAGAAGAGAACCTCTATCATGATCTATATGATACATTATTCTGTTGCTTCTCAGTAGATTTATATGGATGGCTTTCAGCCTATGTAGCTAGATCAAGTTGGTATTATGGATCACGGATATGGACCGAAGAAGAGTACTAGAGGTTACACAATGCAGATCTGACGTAGACCCATGTTGTAGATCATTGGTGGAAAGAAGTACTAGCTAGATACACTCTAGAATATGCCATTTCTACATATTCTTGCCCAGAGGTTGCTGTACGCCGGAAAAGCGACAAGCGAGCGTGGGAATCTACAAGTAACTCTTCCACGTACTCAACCTCCCGAGGTCGTGTCGAGACAGCCGGTGGGAATGGAATATTCGTGGGATGCAGACAGACTAGTTAGGAAATCTAATATCTTCGACACGCACTAGAGGAATTTGTGAATCTAAGGCAAAGAAGGCCCTTCTAACCTGGACTGGTGTGATAGATCGATTGGCAAGGATGACTACTCGAAGGCTCCAATCAATATTGAGCTCTGGCATGATTCGATCTATAGGTTGTGGAATACGTGGGAAATGACCTGGGATAGTTTCGTGTATGTCTCCAGATAAGGTCATATGGTGGATGGTGGAAACAATTGACTCTACGGACGATTCTCTAGCCTAGTCCAGAATTCTCTAGCTTCGTTAGCCACTATATCTAGTAAGGACAATTGTTCGATGATGATGGGTGGAAATTGAGTGGATTGGAATACTAGTGTGCGTAGGCCAATGTTTATATCTGATTGACTTATGGATTCGTTAGGCTGTGGGACTTGTGGGTCATAACCGTAGACTCTTGGTTATTGTGGTTCTGTTATGGTCATATACGAAATTAAGTCCTGATTCCTAGTATCCAGTAATCATATGCTTTCTTAGCTTTTATGTTTAGGACCAACAACTGCGTGATTTTCTCAGAATATCTCACAGGCGTTCGTGCAACCTGGATCCTTAAACTAGTATCTATGTTTGTGAGAGTGTCTCCTGCGCCTAGCTGTGGGACCAAAGGATCACAACCAAAGGTTTGTTCTCTTTCGAACCCTTCTACAGTCATGTGAATGTTTTCCTAGGGTAATCTGTAGTTTGGTTGATTTGACCAAAACGTGTGTGCTTGGTCATCTTCTATATTCAACCCTCTCAATTGAGAACTGATCAGTTGTAAATCTGTTGTTGTTTAGAAGACTTTTATTCAGAGATTTTGGTCTGTCAACTATTGCTGTGACAAGGTTTGGTTGAGGCACGATTGGCTCAAATATGTATTCCCTGGGCTCCTGAGGTCCCGTGATTGTCATACAAAATAAAATGTAAATCTAACTATAATAAAACAAATTCTAAGTACATGGAGTAAAACTAAAACATATATAACTTCTATTTTTGTATTTTAACTTTATGAGAAGAAAAGTAGCTATTTTAGGTATATCTAGAAATGACAACTGAATAAAAATTTAAAAAAAAACAAAAAAAATAACCGAGTGTAGTTATTTTCCTGTGTAATTTGTAGATTTATCCTAAACAAAAGAAATAGCTCATCTATCTGCAAGATTATCGATCCTACCTCAGAAGTGAGGGAGTGAATCATAGTTTCTCAGAAACTATCAATCCTCAAAGCTTCCCTGGCAATATCGAGAATAGAAATTTACTAAAATGAAGCAATTAACTATTTTATTTGATATGATTCTAACTAGAACTTTGAAATCTAGAACCTGGATTCCACAGAACAGTGGCGAATCCAATGGTGTGTGTGATCTTGTCCCCTCAGTATGATCTCCTCGTTCTTTCATGTTCACGTGGATCCAGAAAAGCGTGTAATGCTAGAGCATCGACAGAAATAGATATTGGGACAAGGACGGCTCAGAATGCAGACTGAAAATACGAGTAGGAGAGGGATAGCGCAAGAGTACAGAGCTTGGCTTATGCAATTCCTAGCGTGATTTTACTGCGAGTCACGCAACATAAAGTGACCAAAACCTTAAATCTACCCTGTTTGAAGAGCAAAACCTGTAACTTTAATGGCTTCCTAAGCTATTCTACTTCAATGGAATGGGCAAAACAACAACACTGTTTGCACAAGATGAATATGTGGCTTACCAACAGCTGGACATTACTAAATAAGCATGCAAAGGATTGAAGCTATGGCTCTAAACAGAACAAAATACTGAACTATGAAAATGAGAGCTTGGAAGTGAATGAGGGGCAGACCTGGCAGACAGCACTTGCACAAGGTGGATATGTGGCTTACCAACAGCTACACAATACTAACTAAGCCTACAAATGAACTTGAAACTATGGCCTCTAAGCAAAATGAAAGACTGAACTATGGAAAATGAGAGGATGAGAAAAAAATATCAGGCCCTTTTGTTTGTGCACAAACCATTTATTTATAGGATTCATACACCCAAAGATCAAAACCAAACTGAACTCTAAAAACCATAAACAATGGCCAAACACTATTCCAGGGGACCAAAAACATAAATGCATGCCCAAGTCGGCAAGGAAAGCTGGTGAAACGTTGATCTTTTATGTGAGTCACGTCAAAATGCTTTCTGGAAAACACGTGCAAGACCGCTGCTCTGAGCAGGGCAGCGGTTACAAGACCGCCACCCTGTAGGGCGGTGGTTTCGTCACTGAAGATCAAAAGGCCAAGGAAAGAGGGAAAAAGGGGAAAACAAATGGCATGGGGGATAAGCGGGGCATGTGGGATGTTAACGCATACTCCGAGGGCTTTTTTGGATCCCGAACACCTTGCAAAGAGACCTGTATCATCATTGGGGAGCTTGTTACACTGTTCCGGTAGTACAGTACCTTACAATTTTGGGTACGTACAGTTGCTGAGTTTGAATTTCTATGAGAACCTAGAGGAACATTTCTATGTTCTATTCCTCTAGCTATGAAGATATTGATGGTTACCATGAGTTTAGATGCACTCCCAATGGTCAGCTAAACCATTATGAGCACTAGGTAAGGAAGCTTGGGTGGAAGAAGATGGCAGACGATACGATAGAGAAGGAGAGGCAAGAAATATGGCTCAAGTATAGAGAAGCACGTGAAAGGGATATTGCTAGATGATGTGAGGTTGTTATTGTGATGGATTTATAGAGACAGACGTTATGAGAAGGAGTTTAGGTTCACGTGGAGGATGTGGAACCTAAGCAGTCTGTGCTACCCCATATTGGAAAATGTGTAAGTGAGACCCCTTCAGCTTCTGGTGAGAGCTCGTCGCATGTAGAAAGGAGATTCATTGGTGCATATCTAAACCCACCCAGTGAATGAGCCCTAGCGCTTGGTTTTCCCGAACCAGAAAGCAGTATTGATCCATTTGAAACTAGTGGAAGAGACAGATCTGTGCTTAGGAGATACAATTTTTCATTTCCTTCTTCTATGGTTGTGCATATTCCAGTATTCATAAGAGTTTTTAGACAAGGGGCAAGTGTACAATATTTCGGGCTTGCATCAGGGAGTAGCGCGAGACAAAGTAGTGGTAGTGGGGTGCTATCACAGGCCATCGACACACAATTCAGTGGGATTGTGGGGGTGCTTAGCATAGCTCCTACATGCCCTATTAGACCCAGTGGTTCTGGTAGATCTAGTGGCTCTAGAGGTATAGGACCTGGTGGACTTTGTGGATCAGGTGGTGGAGGAAACACCAGAGGGGACCAAGGCTCTGGTTCAGGACAAGGACCCCAACCACCACCTCAATTATTCTTTGAAATGTCTCTACATTTTCCATATTACAATGGAATTGAATATGTTGTGGAACATCTTCAGAAGTGTGAACTTCTATGGCACGCGAAGGGTATCACAACACCAGAATGAAAGGCTAGTTAATTTGTGACCACACTACAAGGGCACGTGCATAGCTGGTATAGAAATTATGACCCTCATCAAACAATGGTAGACTACACTGCTTTAAAGAATGCATTATTGGCAGAGTTCCACATTCTTGAGTTCGAGCAAAAAATCATTAGTGCTTTGAAGGAGATTTAGCAAGGAATGGTAGAGAGTGTGCGGGAGTATGATGTATAGTTTAAAACACTCTTGTCTAATTTATCATATGATATCCATCCTCCTCAGCATGCACAGTGGCTTGTTGGAGGATTGATCATCCTTTTTAGAAGGGCCTTCTCTCATAAAAATTTTACAGATCTGCGTGAAGCATTGGAAGTTTCCTTGCATGCCGAGGCTATTGGTAGTATTGATACTAGCGTTAGCTCATTCTTGGAGGCTCAAATTACTGCTATGGCCAAACAGTTGAAAAAATTATCTGCAAACGCAGTCCATGAGACTCACAGTGGTTTATGGTGCATAGATTGTGAGATAGAGGGGCATGTTAAGGATAATTTCCCCCAGAGGATGGTACGCGCTGTGACGGTAGATTGTGAGATTTGTCATGGGGACCACAATGTAAGTAGATGTCCCTTGTTGTAGCACATAATCAGGAAGAATGTATCTTGTTATTGAAATATTTGCACCTCCATAACCCAAGATACTAAAGAATGTAGGCTCATTAACCAGATCCATGAGGCCATTGATCATGGGGTACACCAAACCAGCAATGTCAGTGGTTATAAAATTAATGATCGCCATTACGAGGAGCGCACAAATGGAGGCGCATGCGGAAGAGGATTTCAAGGAGGATTCCATGGTTGAGGTAACCAAGGAGGGAGTGAGTTGCCACATAGAAAATGTTTCAATTTTGGATCTACATAACATTATAAGCGTGAGTGCCCAGACTTGTTATAGTGCTCGTGGTGTGGAAAGAAGCATAAGTATGAGGAGTGCCCAGAGTTATTTGAGCATATAAATTAGTAGCACCAGAAATACAAGGTCACTGTGATGGTTAGCATCAAGAAGTCAGACATACAGTGGATGCCTCGAGTAACACGGGATGAAGGTTTGGATCCTGTCTTGGTAATAACAAGGGCAAAAGCCACATGCGTAAAAGAGGTACCAAGACAGAAGACCCTGGTTATGAGGGAGGAGGTCATTCATGGAAAATATCCAGACCCCGCGCATTAGAAGGAGATATATCAAGACACCATGGATGTTATTCGAATCTTGCAAGGGGAGATCCAGTGTCTAAAGGATCAATCTAGAAAGGAGGAACAAGGAAGGAGAGTTGAGGTGCAAAAGGATGACCTAGATGAGGTCAAGGAGGTGTGTAAAATGCTAAGGCAGGAGAACATCATTCCTTTGCTAGGTACTTGGTTGAGAGAGAAGGTACCACATGTCAAAGAAGAGCGTGAGAGATAGGTATTGCACGTAAACCTTCCCCCTCACAGCCTTGACTATGACAAGGAGATTACATTGAATGCAGTTGTAGATAGATGGCTCCTCAACAATATACTCATTAACACTAGTGCAGAGGTTAATGTTCTGACTTTGGATGCATGGCATCAGATGGGAAGACCTGCATTACAGCCATCTTCGAACGTGTTGTATATGGCAAAAAAAACTAAGGCAATGCCCATCGGTGTCTTGAAGGATGTAGCTATTACTATCTAGGGAGTCAAGTTTACTAGGGACTTTGAAGTCTTAGTGTTCGCTAAGGCAGATAATTTCCCAGCACTACTTAGGCGCCCTTGGTGTTACAAGAATAATGTGGACCTTCAATTCAACAAACGGTACATCAGCTTCAAGAACAAAGAGGAATGGGTCATTATACCCCTGGTTGATGAGAAGTTGACACCCTAAATTGAACCGTTGGGAGAAGAAGTTCTGGACAAGATTTATGTGCGCTCAATTAGAGACCCTGAGATGGTATACCCTACTAATGGAGTTATCTAGTTTGAATATGCTTAGTCAATGAGTGATACCACTAGCCTGGCATGTGACAATTGGGTACATGGAACTTACGAATTAATGGGATGGTAGTTGAGAGGGTCGGTGACCAAGGTATCAAAGGCACGCACTGTTAGGTTCCTTGGAGGAAAAGAACTGCCCAAGTATTCAGGAGGAGCCTTCCCTGAGATCTTTCTGCAGAAGGTAGAAGCTCAGTGGAAGAATGAGAAGGAACTAAGGGAAATGTTAAGTTATGTCTTGCTTGGCATAGCAGCTTGTTGGTTAGCCATACATCAGGAAAGCCTTTTAGAGTGGCGCGAGGTAACGATTGCTCTCTCTATCAGATTTTCTAGAAGTAATGTACCCACCATCATCAAGGACTACCATGGGAAGGATCCCGCCTCTTTCCATATCCAGGAGTGTGAACGGGTCTAGAGAGAAGGCGCGGAAGCTTTACCACCATCCCTCTGGGTGCACAAGTTGTATTCTACACTACAGGGTTGTGTGCGCACATGGTACATTCATTCAGAGACATGTCGCCAGACAAGGAATTGGCAAGAGCTCGTGGCTGACCTTACTCAAACCTTTGAGTATCGGAGTACCAATCCATTGATTGATAAGGCCTTGTAGGGTACCAAGCACCTTACCATGGGGGATAGTTCTAGAATGGAAGATAGGCTATTGGAATTACTAGGTGAATCAGGATTGGAGGCGTGCTTTGAAGAAATTGAGGAAGCAGAAGAGTTACAGCTTGAGTGCACAGGTTTAGAAAAAGAGAAGTGAAAATTAGTATATGTGATTGATGGAGAGGAATCACAAATCTTAGCTGTTATCCTTTCTGTAGGAACACGTGAGGTAGTGGATAGTGTAGATGCTCATGTGCATGCCTACCATAAGCCTTTAAAGATGAAGAAAATTAACATTGATTCAGAAGAAGAACCTAAGGAAGCTATTATTGGGGATTACTAGACAGAGAAGGAAGTATCAAAGATCATTGATCTACTGCACAAATTTGAGGATTTATTCCCACACGGGTACCATGAGCTCAAAGGCGTTCACCATTCCTTGGGGGAGATGAAGATAAAACTGAAGGACGATGCGCGCCTGGTTAGAAAAATGCCCTACCAGATGAATCCCAATTTACGTGTGAAGGTTAAGGAGGAGATAGACAATATGATAGCTTCTGGGATCATTAAGGTAGTGGAAGAATTGGAATGGATAAGTCTGATGGTAATCAGCATCAAGAAGGATAGGCGGATTAGAATTTGTGTGGACTATAGGGAATTGAATGAAGTTTTTGTCATTGATCCATTTCCAATCCCCTTCAGTGAAGATATTTTGGAAGGAGTCACTGGGTGTGAAATCTATTCCTTTACGGATGGATTTTTAGGATACCACAAAATCTGGATTATAAAGGAGGACTAGAAGAAGACAACTTTCACCACCGAGTGGGGAAGTTTTGCATATATGGTCATGCCCTTTGGGTTGAAGAATGCACCTACTATTTTTTCACGCATAGTGTTGCAAGCATTCTAGGACTTCATCTATAAATTTCTTCAGGTCTGTTTGGATGATTGGACAGTATATGGTCTAGTTAAGGACCATTGTGACAACTTGAGATTAATGATTGAAAGGTGTAGGTAGTTGAGGATATCACTCAACATTAAGAAATGTGTGTTTGCTACTCTCTTTGGGACTCTATTGGGGCATATCATATGTAAGGAGGGCTTGCTGGTAGATCCCACTAAGGTTGTAGTTATTATGGGGTTAAGGGAACCTACTAGCCAGAGTGCAGTGCACAGATTCCTTAGGCATACGGCCTATTACAAAAAATTCATTAAGGGATATGCCAAGATCACCACGCCTTTAGAGGAGCTGTTTAGACACAAAAGTGCCTTCTATTGGGGAGAGGCACAGCAAAGGGCATTTGATACATTAAAATATAGGCTTATTACCACACCTATTTTACATTTTACCTGTTGGGAAAATCCCTTCCATGTCCATGTAGATGCCTCAGGAACCGCCATTTGAGCAGTGCTTGCACAACCAGGTGAGGGGATTGTTGATCATCCTCTCTATTTTATGAGTAGGAAGTTAACACCAGTAGAGAAAAATTATACCACTACCGAGCGCGAGGCATTTTCAATGATCTACGTGCTCTTCCAGTTTAGACATTATCTACTGGAAACACCCTTTGTATTCTACACCGACCACATGGCATTATAGTATTTGGTGAACAAGCCCATTTTTCAAGGATGCATATGTCTATGGGTGTTTTTGTTTCAAGAGTTTGAATTCGCCATTGTAGTGAATCCCGTAAAAAGCAATTGTGGGCCTAATCATCTGTCAAGGATTGATTTAGGAGAGGACACACAAAGTATTGAGGAAGTAATGTCAGACGTCCAACTATTTAGGTTACAACGCACACCCTTGGATTTGGAGGAGGTTGCAGTATTTTTAAAAGAAGGTGTGGCACCGGATGGAATGAATTCATTGGAAAAGAAGCAGTTGGCCATACGCGTTGCACCCTACATGTTGATTAGTGGTGACTTATACAAGTTTGGATGAGATGAAGTTTTACATAGGTGTGTATTAGAGCATGAGCACCTAGCCATCATGGAGGAAGCACACGGAGAAAGTGTGGGTGGGCATTATGCAGGTGATGCCACCGTGCATAAGATATTAATGGCAGGCTTACGGTGGGAAACCTTGTATGGGGATTGTATATATTATTGTAAATCATGTGACCACTATCAACGCATTGGCAAACCAGGATGGAGAGATGGAATGCCTTTGCATCCTATCCCTAGCGCGGAGCCTTTCAAAAAATGGGTGATAGATTTTGTTTGACCTATTACATCAGCAGCGCGCAGGACTAGGTTACATTATGTCATCACTTGCATGGATTATCTCACAAGGTGGGTAGAGGCAGCCCCAACTAAAGATTACACAGCAGCAACAGTAGCAAGGTTCTTATGGAAGAAAATTATCACGAGGTATGGATGTCGATTGAGTTTGACCAGTGATAGGGGTACACATTTTCTAAATGAGACCGTGAGGATCCTATTATCATAGTTCATGGTGGCTCATCAAAATACTATGCCCTATCACCCACAAGCTAATGGAACCACGGAAGCATTCAACAAGATACTGAGTCATACCTTAACCAAAATCTGTGATGTTGGAAGATAAGATTGGGATGACAAAGTATCAGCGGTGTTATGGGCTTACAGAACAACGTATAAAATATTAAATAAAGCCACACCTTTTTAATTGGTGTTTGGTGTGGAAGCCATTTTTCTGGTTGAATTTATGTCACCTTCTCTGTGAATAGCGTGCGCAGGAGGATTAGCTAATGAACAAGTGCTGGAAGAAAGAATTGATGAACTAATGAAACTAGATGAGAGATGATCACCTGCCCGTTGGAGCCTAACAGTGGAAAAGGCAAAGAAAAACACTTGGCATGATCACCATATTAGAAACAAGAAGTTTGAGGTTGGGCAGATGGTGTTACTATATGATTCCAAGTTTCTGCGCCATCCTGGAAGTTGAAAGTCCATTAATTGGGTCCCTACACAATATCTTACATCCTTGATTTGGGCACGTGCTAGTTACAAGCGCTGGATGGGATGAAGTTTCCTGGACACTTCAATGGCAGTAGGCTGAAGCCCTACTATAAATAATTCTTCTTGGTGTTTGTAAATAAGTCAGTTTTGCCAGTTAGCTTAGAAGTTTCCTTTATGCATTTTTTTCCCTTTCTTGTGTTTCCCTTTCGCATTGTTGTTTTAGTTTTGCGCCTTGGGTGCCAGTAACCTTATTGTTATTTTTGGAGAATTTGTGAGTGCACAGAGGACCACTCATCATTTAAGTTTGGGGTGGAGAAAAGTGAAGAAGCGCATGATTAAAGTACCAAGGAAGTTATGCTGAAGAGCCTTGTTATGTAGCCCGGTTGAAAAAGGTAGATGAAGAGAAAAGAAAGAATGGTTGGTGCCAGGATAAAGCTACTGATAGATCCCACATACAAAGGAAAAGGAAGCATAGTTGAAGAAACATGAGGTAGGTGAAAGTAAGAATCTGGACAGAAGAAGTGCCTTCGGCGCAGGTTAAGTGCGTGCAAGAGTATCTTGTCAGGTTGGTTGGGTTACATGCCAGAAGGTTGGAGGATTTTTCACGCAGGAAGGGCACATGAGTGAAGGCACTGAAGATGGGATTTGTTTGAAAAATCTGCATTAAATGAACAAAGTATGGGGGTAGGTAAAGTAGCATTTAATGATCAGAAAAAGGATGAACTATAAATAAAGGGTCGGGGCACTCTCATTTTTACATGGCAAAAATGAATAGTTGGAGATATAAGCGAGTGTTATAAAATAGGGTTTTCATATTCAATCGAGTGGAAGATTGGTGTGATTAAAACATGAAGATCAAGTTTGAGATTGTGGACCAGAAGGAATTTCATGGGTGTGGAAGGAGTTGAAAAGGTGTTGTCTTGTGAAGAGTTTATCCAAGTTAGGGTTCAACAAACTAGGGCACGAGTTTAGAAGAGTTATATCATGGATATGAGATCGAAGGTTGGGAGAAGAAAGGAAGAGTAATAAAGATAGGGTAGGAGTGATAAAAATACCTTGACCATGGCACTCAAGAAAGGAAAGGGCAAAGCTAAGGCTAAATAACCAGAACCCGAAGTAGACACAAATGAAGAATGGTATGCGGAGATGCAATACCTAGATGGGGTGATGATGGGAAAGGAATGGGAATCCCACTTGAGAAGCATACTTGTTAGTGACTATAATCACTGCACAAACACCTTAGAGAAAGAAATGGCGTTGGAATTGGTACACCCCACCAATAAGCGAACACCTGAAGGTTTTCCCATATATGACGATGACGTCTAGGTTAAATTGGCAAAGGCAGGGCTGTTGCAACTCTATGAGTTGCCTTATTTTGGGAAGCCAGATCACTTGTACCAGTGGTTGATGTCTCGGGTGCATGAAGACTATTTCCACTTTGCTAGGTGCAAGATGCGTGTGACTCCCCAGTTGATTTCATAACTTACAGGCCTCATATGTGAGCCAGATAGCCTAGAAGATGACCTTGGCGATAAGGAGGCTATTTAGGAGACCGTTACTGAGTATGCCTGCAAGAAATGGTCATGGTACTATGATATTTCAGACATCAAGGACCCTGTTATGAAGATGGCCTCGCATCTGGTGACTAAGTTGAATGGCTAAGAAAGATGGACGCATGTCAACAAACCTTAGCTACATGTCTACAAGAAGATTGCAGAGGGGATGATATACAACTTATCTACGTACATTGTAAAGGAGATTGTTAAGTACGCAAAGGAAGGGGACAGGATCCTCTTTGGCAATGCCTTGCTCACCATAGTGTTTACAGAAATTAGAGTGTCAGATGCCTCAGACAAGTTCATGTGGGAGTACCCAGCCGAAGACCCTTCACCCACGAAGAGGTTCGAGAAGTATGCTTGTGATACAATGACGGCTCCCCACAAAGCACAGCTGGAAAAGTGGTATACATTCTTGAGGAATGCATTTGGGGTAGAGTGGAGGATCCCTGAATAAATCCCAATAGCCACTAAGGAAGAAGTTGAGTTTGCGGTGTACCAGCACTACTGCTTGGGAAAATTCAAGCTTATTGATGAATCATGGAGCCCTTAGTACAAGCTTCCTCTCGCGTTCACTACCCAATACATCCAAGTAGGATTAAACAGATTTAAAGAATCAAAGAAGCTAAGGCTAGAACTAGGAAGGTTAGACCAAGAACATAGGGAGATGAGGAAGAAGCTGAATTACCTAGCAGTAAGCACACTTACATAGAGAAGTACATGTCACATGAGATCCAAATGACTAGGCCGATGACGCTTCCCATCGCTAGAGGATCCATGGCACACGTATACATGCACATAAGGCCAAAGTTTGAAAAGGGAACGTATTTGGAGGATGAAATTTCCATACCTGAAGACCCCTTGGGGAAGAAGCGAGCATCTAAGAAGAGAGGCATAGGAGAGGAAGGAGCACCAAGTGTGTCGACTACTCAGATGGTGAGCATGCCATCTACAAGCACCAAGCCAAGCACCTACATATAGAGAAAGAAGACCCCAGAAAAGGAGAAGATGCAAGAAGTAGAGGTGCCCGAGAAACCCATCACCATGGAACAATCACCAAAGGAAGAAGAGAAGGATGAATCTCCTAATCAAAAGCCACCTCTCATGAAGAAGTAGAGGGTGGATGAAGAAGCTGACTCAGAGGTGACTGACAGCTTGGAGAAGTACTTGGTAGAAGGAGATGATGAGAGTGAAGGAGGTGATGATGAGGAAGAAGATCCTGAGAAGGGAAAAGAGCCACATGTGTTTAGTATCTAGGACTCGGAGGAAGAAATCAGAGAGGAGAAGCAAGAGTTTGTATTTGCATGGCACAAGGGCACACAAGATGAGGAAGGCACTGAAGACACAAAGGTAGATGAGAAGGATGCCAAGGAGCATGGAGCCATAAGCCTTACAAAAGAGCGTATTACTGAGGTAGCATAGCGAGAAGTGAAAAATATGCTCGAAGTCCTTGTAGACCAAGAGTTAGAACGTAGCATAGACATAATGCTTAAGGAAGGGAAGGAGGAGAGCGTTGAAAAGGAACATGACAGCCTAGGAGGCCCCACTCAGAAAGTTAGCTTCCCCAAAGGCATGCGCTCAGGAAGAAGAACTCTGGATATAGAACAGAGACAGGTAATGGGCTATGTGGATGAAAAAGAAGGTCTTACATGCACGGTTCCAAAGCACCATACCCACGGAAGGCTCCTAGCCATGGTGTCTTTTGAAAAGGATGGCGTGTACCCCAGGACCAAGAAGATGCTCTTTTGTGCGTTCGAGTCACACATTGATGAGCCATACTTTGAAGTCTACCAGAAATTACTCATCTCATTACCAGATTCTAAGGGAGACAACCCCTTAGTAAATGCTCAGGAGCTTTCAAACGAGAAAGTATGCAATGCTCTGAACAAATTCACGGTCGGGACCGAGGCTAGGCTGTTCGTGAGAAATGACAAAATCAGAGCACTGGAGGTGAAGTTGAGGAAGAAGGAGGAAGAAATAGCAGAGAAGGCAAAGAGTTTAAAATAGGAGGAATTAATCAGTGCACAGTTAAGGCATGAGTTAAATGAAGAAAAAGTAAAGGTGCAAGAGGTCTACAAGAAGGTGGAGTCGAACAAGAGTGCCATCATATTAAAGAACCCAGACCTAACGTTAATCCCTCATAGGTACGCATCAAATTTGGAATGCTTAGAATACCTAACGCACATCCTCGCTATGGAGAGGCAACCCTTGGGGCTGGAATCTGTAGAAGAAGTGGCCAGGCACTTGAAAGAGGAAGACCGATTTAAGGTGGTAGCACTTGTTGCTGAGTACAGCCAAGTACTCATGGAGATAAAGATCATTTCCCAGTCTACAGAAGCCACATATGACACATGCATGGATAGAGATAAGGTGGAAAGCTCCTTGGTCACCACACTTGAATCATAACTAAAAGAGTTCCAAGAAAAGAACAAAGGGAACAGGGCAGAGAGGGACAAGGTTTTGGCCAAGGTAGAGAAGAAATCAAAGGTAATTGAGGCTTTAAGGATCTTAATTTAGGCCCGGCTGAAGGAACTATACCCCCAAATTACCAGAAGAATGGATAAACTCGCATACCTAGGTAAGGACTTGGAGCAGATTGTGGACACTTTGGGTGCCCAGGGAATGCCAGAAGATGAAGGGCGAGGTCAAAGTGTGGAACAAGCTAGAGGTAAATCTGCAAAGGGACTTTCCCAGCCTATTGAATTGATGTTCCCCCATCATTCTTCATTATTTCCCCTATTCTTTCATTCCTTATTCATTTTGTAAAGTATAAGTCTACATCTTGGTTCCATAAAATAGCTTGCCTCTTGGTCAAGTAAAATGTTTCTGAGGATGGAGAACAGGCGTAGTGTGGGGTGATGTTGGACCCCTGGAATATTGACCACGTATAAAGGCACGTGGGCTCATAGGATCCCAGTTACTAGATGGCGTGCAAGGAAAAAGCACACAAGATAAAGGATTGAGGAGAAAAATAGTGTGCGTAATGCATGAAAGGAGGTTCAGGACTTAGCCAATTTGAGCGCCCAAGGTAGAACACGTGAAAAGCGTGATTGGTTGTGTGCAGATAATATGTCATCCTGGAAATAGGTTGGCCTAAAAAAGAGCATGCCCCAGATGGAATATTCTAGAAGATCATCATGAGATGGAGTGGAGAGCTTAGGCCTGAAGGAACATACTCACATAAAGGACCACATTTGACACTCGGCGACGGATCTGAGGGCGCGGCAAGGTGAGTTGGTATCCTGGGAAAGTGATAAATAAAAGTGCCTACCGCAGAAAATATGTACACACATAGAGAGAGATATATCATTGGGATATACATAGGGAATAGTGGGATAAGAAGTGAGAAAATCTCTACCGAATTGCTACGAGTGGATATTCTGCGTCGGGAAAGGACGTACTAAGCATGGAGTTGTTATTTTTATTTTCTATTAGCTTAGCTACATACGTCCAGTGATGCGCATGACTGTGGTCTACACTCTGTGATAATCTGTAATGAATCAATGAATATATTGAGGTTACCTACTATAAATAAATATGAATACCAATGGGTTTAATGTATATTTCATTCATACGAATTCTCTTTCCTTTCATGCTACAAATGAATGGTTGTATCTTTCTTTCTGTTATAGTATATGTTTTGGAATCTGTTAAAGCACTCGGTCTGAAGTGACTACAAGGATCTGGAGGCCGTTTTGAGCCCTATGGTTCTTGTATGTCTCAACTTATTTCCTAAATATTCTTACACTAATCATAGATAATGCTTCCCACTAGACTCACATAAAAGAGAGACTCTGTACCCGTGCATGCCTCGGGTGAGCGCTCAGCTTATGCTGGGTGATAGGCCGGTGCGCATGGAGTTATTCCTTTTGTGATAGGAGTAAAAATGACTACAGTACCTTACCCTAATGGAGACTTTACTGTTATGATGGATGCATCCAAGGAAGGTCTTAGAGGTATTATTTTACAAAATGATCATGTCATAGCTTATGAAAGTAGAAAACTTAAGTTACATGAGCTGAATTATGCTCCACGTGATCCAGAGCTTGTTTCCATTGTTTATGCACTTCAAGTTTGGAAGCATTATCTACTTGGTAAACCTTTTGAACTAAAATTTGATCATATTGGGTGGAAGTATATTTTCACTCAGTTGAATCTGAATGCAAGACAATGAATATGGTTAGAGTATTTGTCTCAATATGATTTTGACATAAGCTATATTAAAGGAAAGGAAAATAGGGTAGTAGATGCTCTAAGTCATAGGAAGCACATTTCTACTCTTATAACATTGAGAAATCAGTTTAAGGATGAGGTAAAAATTGTTATAGAATCTGATTTTTATTTTCAACAAGTAAAAACAACACTCGTTGCAGATCCAAATGATGTAAGATATATAGGTTTTCACTTTGATAATGAAGGAATCTTACGATTTGAAAACAAAGTATACATACCTTTGCTAAATGATTTAAGAAAGAAATTATTAGTTGAATTTCACAATTCACCCTTTCCTGGACACCCTGGTATTACAAAGATGCTTGTTGATATAAAACAACAATATTTATGGAAAGGGATGAAAAAGGACGTTATTGAATTTGTGACACATTGCTTAAAATGTCAGTGTTAAAGATGAACATATGCATCCAGTTGTTTTATTGTATCCTCACAACATACTGCAGTACAAATGGAAAGTGATAAGTATGGATTTTGTACAAGGGCTTCCTATGTCAAGAAATAAACATGATTTTATTTTGGTTGTTGTTGATAAACTAACAAAAGTGGCACAATTTATTGTTGGTAATCTTAAGGATAATTCACCTGTTTTAACAAAAAGGTTTGTACATGAGATCTTTAGATTACATGGAGTACCTGAATTAATCATATTTGATAGAGATCCAAGAATGACTTCAAGGTTTTGGAAAACACTTAATGTAGCTCTAGGAACTAAGATGAATTTCAGTTCTACATATCATCCGGAAACAGATGGACAGACTGAAAGAGTTAATCAAGTTTTAGAAGATATGTTACGAATGTATTACATGGATCAGCAGTATAAGTGGTAAGAGTACCTTCCATTAGTTGAGTTTTCATATAATAACACATATCATGCCTCTCTAAAGATGGCACCTTTTGAAGCATTATACAGAAGGAAATCCAAAACCCTTGTTAGTTGGGACAACGTTGAGGATAGAGAGGTAATTGGACCTAAAATCCTTACTAAAATAGAATAGCAAGTTAAAATGATTCATGACTGCTTGAAAGAAGTAGCAGATAGCCAAAAGAGTTATGTTAACTTGAAGCATGTTGATAGAAAATTTGAACTTGGTGAGAAGGTCTTTCTTCGGGTAAAACTGAAAAAGAGTTCTATAACTTTTGGCAAGCTGCCAAGTTATCACCTCGTTATGTGGGACCTTTTGAAATTGTTGAAGTAATCAACATTACCCCCTGCTTTGTCACGAATGCATGATGTTTTCCATATTTCTTTGCTTAAGAAATATGTTTCAGATTTATCACGTGTTAAATTGGAATTCCTTACAGGTCCAAGACCCAGGAATAATCATGGTTAAACCCATACGAGTGCTAGAAACTCGCCATTTGCACTTAAGAAATCATGAAATAAGTCAATGTAAGGTCCAGTGGGACCAGTTTAACGAGGAAAGTGCAACCTGGGAAAATATAGAAGATATGAAAAATTCTTTTCCATATTTATTTGAACAGAATTGATTTTGTTAACTGATAAAGTTTGTGATTTTATTCTTTTATGACAATAAATCTGCCAGTTTTGGATAGATATTTCATTGTTTAAAATAAACAGCTACGTAAATGCTGATTTTAGAAATTTTAAATCCAGAAATGTTATGAACATGTGAAAAGAAAGTTAATAAATGGATTGTCATCGATGCAAATTTGTTTAAATAAGTCAATCATCAGGATGATGATTATTTTTAGGAGGGAAATATGTAACACCTTTGATAAACTGTTAACTTCTAATCTTTGCAATGCAAGCATTGACATGTGATTTTTCCTAAGAAGGTGTATTCTTTTAACTGTTTGAAATCACGCTTGCAATGGATAAATTATTTCTTTTCTTGGATTCAATTGCTGAAATGTTGTTTTTCACAAGGAATCCATTTTGTTTAAGATAAGTAAGGTTGTTAACTAGTAAAGTTGTTTGCAAATTTATCTCTATATAATAATGAAACCTTGGATCAATTCCATTCATCTAAGATATGTTTTAATTCTTCTGACCTGATCTGTATGAAAACTTGACATTCAAAGGTTGAAGGAAATAAAAGACTGAACCTTTATAGGTTTACAATTTCATTAATCTTCTTGGAAGTTCATGTTGTGCATTCTACTGTAAGTTTTGTTCTCAAATCTTCTTATCAACTTCTCCAGAATTCTGAATGGCGTAAGTTGGAAAGAGGTCTACTTCAGGACTATTGAGGGTAAAGCCTAAGTCCTAGATCTATAATATCTATCCTAATGGGATTCTAACCTAAGGTAAACTGGATCTACCGTATATCTATGCCTACTCTAATCTGGTTCATCCGTACCTGAGTTACATGTTTTCTAAGTTAGGGATTTGGAAATAACGTAAGGTGATGATAGGTATATTTCTCACCTATTACCTAATATTATATTGGTATGAAGAATGACCTATCTAAAGGTGGAAAATTTACATAAGGCAATATTAAGATAACCTAAGGTAAACATTTTATAAACTAACCTAAGGTCATATCCTAAGCTAATGATATGTATCCGAAACTAATGTGAGGATAGAAGGGGACCTAAGGGGTCGTATGGCAAGTTGAAGGCATGGAGATGATTCCTAAGTCATTTATTTGATTTGATTATTGAATTCAATGGAAAGAGTACTTCCAGTTTAGGCAGAGGCAGGAAAATTTGGTGGAATCCTATGTGGAATCATCACTAGAGATAAGTGATGCATGCAGAAGTTGAAATTGGACTTGCCAACTTTAACCGGTGGTGGCATGGAGAAATAGGTGGGAGATTGGAAATTAATGACATTTATGGTCATCGGTTTTGGCAAAAAAACTACCTTGGAAACCATGCGAGCGGATTTGTTTGGGGTTGTTTGGTCTATTTTCGATCCGATGGAAATATAAGAGGAATTTGAGATGGCAGTTTTTGGTTGTTGACTTCGTTTGGAGAAGAAAGATTTTTGGAGGCTCGATTGGAAATATTCTTCCAATCGACAGAAGCACTATCAGGCATGATAAGCTTTATCCATTAAGTTGTTCTGATTTTCTCTAAATGTCTTCATAGAAACAACTTTACTCTTTTAAAATAAGTTGGTTTTTATTTTTTATGGTTACTTGATATCTTGCTTGAAAGAATCTTTGTGTTCTTTGATTGAGGAACTTCTACATGATAATATTTTGATTTAGTTGTTTCCCTGAGTGAGTTAATGGTGATACACACTTTAAAACTGGTCATGACTTGAGTAATGTTGATAAAGTTTGTATTCTTTCCTACCTACTCGAAAAGGGTTTAAGGAAATTTGTTGTTTCTTTGAGCTTCGAACTGGATGTCTTTGATTGTTAATAGAAGGTAAAAGGTTACCCTTCTCTTTCATATCTTTTTTTTCAATTTTTAATACACCTTATGAGACTGTATCAATATACTTTGATTCAAAATTGTGTGATCTCAAACTTGTGTGGAAAACAGTGAATGGGTAATTGGTTGATAACCTGTACTATGTAAACCTTCATTGCTTTGAACCTTGTATTCGATGTAAGATGATTATGTAATGGTGTTTGGATTTACTATTATATGGTTCTAGTCCGTGTGGAAACAAGGAGGTATTGAATCAAAAAAAAATGTTTGTATTTGGTTCTCTCTGTTCTGAAACTCTATGAAATGGCTTCTGGGTTTATCTGGTTTCAAAATTATTTGTTGAATACAGTAGTGGATGAAGTCTTCTCTTCTGAATAATTATGTTTGAGTCTTCCTTTAAGATTTTAGGAGATTACGCTATATGTAAATAGTTGAAGTTCTTTTCATTTGAAAATATTTTGGGAACTGGCTTTATCTGAGTTGATATTTTGATTATAATTTTGTAGCTCGGTTGAGCTTACTTGAGTTCAAATCTTCCTATACATTTTGCTTTTAGACTTATATGTTGTTGATTTGAACCTACATATTCCTGATCTGGGTACACCACTTGTTAAACTTGTTAGAGTGACTTATGAAATTCTGACTGTTGTAACTTCATGAATATATGTTGAAGGATATTAGACTTTTGAATTGGTGGTTATGTTATTTAGAGCTAACCAATTTGGTGTAGTTGTTAGATTTATTTGATTCTTGCGTAAGTTGGAAGAAATCAAATGTCTCTTCGATTTTGTAGGAGTGTTCAGTTGAGCCCACCTATGGTAAAAGTGAAAGGAAAAATTAATCATCTTTTAGGCTAACTGGGCATCTTTAGCTAAGTCATGTAGTCCTTTCGTTTGTATCTTCTGGAATCGATTTTTGACTAATCCTTCTCTATCCATTCAAAATATGTGTTCACTCACCTTTGTGAGGATGTGACTGTAAGTCCTCCTTATCTATTGTTGTGTTATTGTCTTGTAGAAATGGATAGGTTATGATCTCTTGATTGAAACTTAGACATTTTTGGATGATTGCTTAGGACTGTTATTTTTCCTTAATGATGTTTTACTACTTTGTTGGTGCATCTCTTGATGTGGAAAAAAATACTGAACTACTTTATTTTGGTGATGGGTGAGCCTTAATTTTCTATCCCAACTTGAATTTGTAGTTGCATGAGTAGTGTAACAGCTCTGAGCATGATGTCTACGTTTTTAAGATTTAAGGGATGTTATGATTGGGTCAGTACTAGTCCTCTTTCAAATTTCTTTACTTGTGAAAGAATCCACTTCTGAGTACTTTAAATGACTCTTTTCTCTTTCAATCTCTGAGGTAAATTTATCCACTACCCTTTTTGAAAACTGTAAGAGTTAAGTGTTGAATTCCCTTTTCTGAGTTGTGAATGGTAATTCGGTTTAACCGAATGGGAAAGGAAGTTTTAAACTATTTATTTTCAATCATTCATCCTTATTTTGTGTAAATCTTGAAGTTTATTTATTTGGCTAAGTTGCATTACTTTTATGAATGCAATTATGTATTTGTTGTTACTACTTTCTTATTCACTTAACTTGTATTAATGGTGTTTAATATTTTTTTATAGTGATTGGTGTGAGATGTTGTTTATTGAATGAATACTTTTCTAATGTTAATGTGAGGCATAACTTGAGAACTTAGGCTATGTCTTGGTTTTGGAATTAGGATGTCACATCTAAAATGTGAAAGTCTTATTTATTTCAGTTGTTAGATGATTCATCCTAAAATCCTTACGATGTTGGAATGAGCTTGACTGTACATGTCTCTTTATGAAAATTTATAAAGCTGAGAAAGAAGGCCCTTTCTTCTAAAAGTAACTTTGTTTGGATAAATAGTAATGTTAGTTTCCATATTTCAAATTCAGATTGAATTATGAAGGAAATAATTATTAGTTACTTTTATTTGATATAGATAAGTAATTGGTTCGAACATTAATTATCTGATAGTATGTTGTAGATTAATGATTATATCATGATATTTTCTTAAATGATAATTCAGGTTGATTAATTGTTCATCTTTTATGGTTGTTATAACTTATGATTTATTGTCTGCTCAACCTTTTTGTTTCATAAAACTAGAGTTGGTTTTATGAAATATTAGTTAAAGGCACTTCATTTTAATTCTTAGTGCTTATCATTCTCTATTCAATAAATTGACTTGTGCTAGCAATTTTTTGCAGATGGACTTCGTAAGTGATAAAGCAAGGAAATAAACTATATGATGTATTGATTGATTTAAATTCTGGATATTTTATAGAGAATCCTGCTTCATTATTGAGATGTATTGAAGGAAGGAAAGTTGTAATCTTTAATGATCTTGATGATGTATTGAAGGAAGGAAAGTTGTAATCTTTAATGATCTTCATGTTGTTTGACATGCAATATGTCTGAAATGCATACTCTTGTAAAATGTGTATTTTATCATAATGAATGGAAAAAGTCTAGAAGTTACTATAATAAATTGTGTAAATTCTCTTATGCATTATATGAAGTAAATTTGTAATCCTATGTTGTTGTTATAATTTATATTTGATTAGATCCTTTTTCTATTTTCATTTAATGAATTGGATGAATGGGAAATAGTACAATTTCCCTTACTTGAATGCAACTTGCTAAGATGCATGTATTGATGTTCTTTTACCTAAACTAGTATGGTTTATTAAGGGATGTTAAATGAACATACAATTAAACTATAAGGAAGTGTGAAATGTAAAAGGGTATAATAAACCCTAACACTTAACCATAAAGAGGAAGGTTCTTATCCTCTCAAAAGGATGTAAAACAAATGAATGGTGTTTTTGTTCGTAAATCATTAGACTTCATCTCTATGAAGTCCACTCTTACCAAACTTGTTTTGGTTCTTACACCTCCTATGAATGGTTAAGTAACTTAAGAAAATAGTATGATGGATGTTGGTTCTATTTTTTTAATAACAAAATGTTAAGTAAAAAGTTAATTGAACATAAAGCAATCATTAGTCTATGAAGTTCCATATTATTTAACCAACTCAAATAAGGATGGAAACCTTAAAGGTTGTTGGAATTAGGGTTATGTAAGGTTTTTTTAATCTGAATCTTAATCTTAAAATAATTAAGTGGACATGACCTCTTTGAGGTGTGTACATCGTGATGAAGTAGTTCTGTCAGATGCTGGCACATGCCAACTGCAGAACTGTACCTTTGTGAAGACTTGGGTCTTCATGAGGATACAGGGTTACAGTTGACATGTTGCAACATCCTTTAGCATTGGTTCATCTTGACCTACCCCAATTTGGAATTGAACTTAGTTTCTCTCTCTGGGTCAAAGTAGAGTTATGATTTAACATAGGAAGTGACTCGCAATGACTTAGGGTAACTAGGAACATCCAATCAACTTAGATTGATTGGGTATGTCTATATATCTTAGGTCATCGTGAGTGATTCCCTATTCTAAATTATGTCACTAACCTACGTTAGGGTCAAACCTTTGACAAGTGGACTGACTGAAGTCAGTGAAGACCATTCTAGATAAATGATGAGTGGGGTGAATGATGTATTTTGATTAGACAAGTATGTTGTCTAGGAATAGTAACATGAATAGTATGTTGGAAATATTTGGCCAAAGTATCACAAGCTGTTGGTTGTGTTGTCCTATGTCACCTAGTTTAAGGAATGTTATTTTAGATGAATATTGGAAAAAATATTCAGATAGGTTTCTTAAACAGAACACTCAGTGCCCAGAACAAGGTAAGGGAACCAAGTATACTTGGTATACATTAAGTATTCAATACTTCAAGTTAACATGAAAGATAAGTCATTCACCGAGTCATGGAATGATAGATCAGTAGTTCACTGAGTCAATTACAATTGCATATGGTTTTTTGTTATGAGATTGATTGGTATGGAATGTGTTTTCAAAATTATGTTTATTTCGAACAAAGCTCATTATGTATAAAAAAAAATTCCCTTTTTTCAAAAGCCTTAAAATGGGAATGTTAGATAAGTAGACATACTTGAATCAACTTATGTCGATTCAGGTGTGTTTTTTCACCCTAGGTCAACATAATTTTATGGAAACACTAGGCTATATGCCTATCACAGTTTAGAGTAAAGTAAAAACCTGAAATTTCACTTTATTTTAGTTGAATTTAGAAAAGCTGAGTGAAGTATCACGCTATAGTGGTTTCTCCGCAGTATTCACCTAATGACTAGAGTCATTAAGTGGGCATTGTGCAGTAGTGACTATGCTGTGACAGTCCACTTAGTTCCAATAAAATAATTTTTCATACTTATAATTTCATTTGTTAATTTAATCGCAGCGTGTTAATTGATTTAATTTAATGTTAGGCATCGTACCTAGTGATCAACTATGTTTGTACGATTAATCCCTTAAGAAGGGATCATAATGAACCTCCTTCCAAATTGAATGTATGTAGAACAAATTTTCATTTATCTCAATGAATTCACTATTCATTTTCCATTAATTCATTACGGCTTAAAATCAATCTGATTTAAATAAGTAAAGGACATCATTTAAGTCTCATTTATTTAAGTCCATCAAATAAGTATAAATCATATTATATAATTGTTAAGTTATATTTAATGAATTCTTTAACATCTAATCCAATATTGTCATAACCTTGTTATCTTTCCAATTTACCTTATATTGGTTCACATTTAAATAAAATCTTATATCCAATCACTTTATAACTTTATAGATATAATTATCAACATAAGTTAAGGATCATACACTATTTCCTTTTCAACATATTTAGAAAGTTTCCATTTCTTCCGTTTAAGGACTTTTTTCATCTATAAGTTCACAACGATATAATACATTACAACTCCAATAAGGAACACAATATCATTCTGCAACACATATATTACTTATTGTCACAACATAATAATGTTTAACATATCGGAATTATAAACTCATATTAATTTACTATTATCTACATAGATTAATGGATTTAGATATATTTCCCTTCCCAAACATCACTATAATCATAAGGTATCTAATAAGACAGATATATTTTTTACTTAGGATTAGCTAACCAAATCACCATTGATCCTAACAAAGAGATATACTATAATTCAAATTCCATTAATACATTAAGTCATTAAAATAATGTAGAATTAACTTTATTCCATCCATAATAAATATCTCATAAATATTTCAGTCAACAATGACATCAACTTTCAACAATTACAAATTACTATGGTACTAGGCCTTCATGGTTCTTCCAAAAGAATCATTTCAAGAAATGTTAATACATTCAAGCATCTGAATTAAATGAACTTTATTAATAAAATAAATGCAACTACCTATAACTCTTTCTTCTTCCACTTTTCACGAAATCCATCTGCAAAAATTTTAGCATGTGTCAGCTCACAAGAACTAAGCATGATAAGTATGAAAACATTAGAGTAATATGCTTCTATCTAACAATTTCATGAAAGGAACACTACTATTTAATGAAATTGTTATAAGTTATGAAATACAAACAACTCTTTAAAACATGCCACCATGACCAATAAAGAAAGGAAGTCCATTTAAGTCACAATTATGAACCAATTATCTATATCAACAAAATTTCAGTCATGAAGGTAAGTTAAGTCCATTTGACCCTTAAAAGTCAAAAACAGGGATACAAGTGTATTAGGATTTAAATCATATAATCTTACACATTATATGCTTGAAATCTAACACCTTATCCTTCATTATAATATTTACTTATCTAATAAAATTACTTTGACACACCACATAAATCAATTAGTATGTTAGTAAAATAAGAAATGTAAGTCATTTACATAGCATTCATAGAATTCATCTTATCTAATTATATCATTTATAAGTACAATGAGAAATTACAACAAGATTATTAATATCCATTCAATAGTCAAATGTAACTTGATAACATAGTCAAGTTATTTTCATTTCTTGTTTTGTTAACCAAGTCACTATTACCAATCCATATAATGATAATATTATCAAACAAGAATGGTTCATTATGAACCAAATACTAGCACATTAAAGACCAAACAGAGTGGTTCAACCAATACCAACTTCAGGAAAGTTCAGCATAAAAGATATATAAAACATAAAGAATGGTCTCTATACAATATCAGAACAATGAGCTAAATATAAATTATTCAACGTGATTTATTGACTAATTCAACCATAAAAACATCAACTGGGCCATGAACCAAAAAGGGTATTAATTAGAGTTGATAATTCTGATCAACTTCCATATTCTACTCATACACAAGATAAAATAAAGAAAATGCAGTCAAAGAAAATCAAGCTAAGCTCGTTTTCCAATAGTACAAGATCACAACTTCAAACTCACAGGGGTCAAAAATCCCCTTAACTAATTCACAATTAATTCTACTAAAACCGATTCAAAATAATTCCAAATACATTTGAAAAACCCAGTTACAGAATGACAAATCGAAAAGAGAATATCCAAAAATATATTGATTTAGAGTTTGTAAAAGGAAGGCTCAAACCACAACAATGACATAACTCTAGGGGTCAATCTGATGACCCAAGCCCAAGTAATAGTTGATTGATTAAAAAAATTAACACTGAAAGGAATAACTTAAAGAACAAAATAGAATAATCTTTCTTAACGATTAACAGAACCAGGACATTAAAATCTCACAGTTGAAACAACAAATTCCCATATACGAAATCCATTATAAGTTCAAACCAATTAAAATTTATAAAGACATAGAATGTCATCCTAATAGAACACATCTATAACCCATATTTGAATGAGTCCCCCGAATGAAAAAAGTGAGCACCTTAGAAAAGAAGAATCATAGAATCCTAGGATCAAAGCATCACCCACTTTGATCAAGATTATGACAACCCAGAAAGGTAAGTTTTAAACAAGAAAATAGTTACACAAAACCGTAAAAGGAGACAAGAAATCCATACCAATAACCTGTTACCCTTTCTTTAAATGAAATATTCGAAATATTCAAACATTTAACACCCAAAATGGGTTTAAACCAATATTTGAGTCTTAAAAAGCATTGAACCAAGATTCACAAAAGAATGGTCAATAAGGCTGTAAGAAGAACTTGCATAGAGTCAACCAAAAAGATAACAAATAATCTTTGTTTAATTCTTAACTTGGCAAGCATCAACAAACTCAAAGCATTATTTCCTTGTGATTTTCAACCCTGTAACTGATAGCTCAATTATTATTGTGAACATGATTACTTGCAACCAAATACAAAACCAATAACAAAGGAAATCATTGTAACTTAACACAAGTCACTCACATAACCATATATGAAAAAAGAGTCGTTTTAATAGACTTAGAACCAAATATTCATAATAAACTATATTGAAAACTAGTAAGGTGAAAACAATACTTCATCCACAAAACCCAAAACTCAGAATGCAAGTTTAAAGAAGAGCAAATTTCTTTTTATGATGTAATGAAATAAATCATATTATCATAATGAGTTAGAGCATATCATGTCTGGTAGAGCTCCTACAAAACGTTTCCAAGCTCTAAGAGTTTCCTTTCAAGATTCTGCAATAGATTCCACACAAAAATTGTAATAGAATCAACCTGAAATGCATCATCTTATTTTCCTTCATTTTTATAGCTTCAGCAATAAATTTCCTTCCTTTAATTTCACCATGTAATGGAAATATTGTAAATGCAACAGAAACAAACTACCAGTTCAAAAAATAGGAGATCAACATGCAGAGCCATTGAACTCAATAAATCAAAATGAAAAATAAAACCAACTCCCTTTCCTTTCCACCATTACATATCAGCAATTTCAAGATGGTTTTCTACTTATACCGAGATCTATTAATGTTAGGATAGTTTTTCAGTCACATCATTGAATCCACCAACTGCCAATTAACTCTAGTAACAACTAAATTTTACAGACAATACAAAAACCATAACTATTTACATGGAGCTTAGTGTCCACCAAGTTTAACTTGGTCTCCTCCAAAGGTGGTGATAAGGTCACAATTAAATGCCATTAATTCTCGGTACAGCATGGGTTGGCACTCAGCTAGCCGAGCTTAAACCATTAGGGTTTTAGTTACCAAGGTCTAGTCTTAGGTTAGTTCTAGGTTCTCACATAGGTTTAGACCCCTTAGTAAATAATACTAACCTTAGATTAGGTTAGTATATTAATAAATTCCTTATGGTAGTTTAGGGATTAAGACCCTTACAAAAATGCATCAACCATAGCCTAGGTTAATGATAAATATAACCAAATTTAGCTTGTACAATATTAGGTCCCTTAATAATTAATCTTCACCTTAGATTAGGTTTAGTTAGGTATTTCCAATATTTCACAAGAACATTTCCCTTTTGAAATTTATCAAATCAAATCAGACAGATTAATATAAGGAAGCATTCACAAGACTCTCTCAGTAATCTCTTATTTATTTAAGCCTGAGTATGAATGTATCTTAGCAACAAAAAGGAGTCAATATTACTTAGAAAATATATAGTAACAACCTATTAATCATAGGCATGTCTTGGATCACTGAAATTGATCCAAGGTATGGCCATCCTTTCAAATATAAATGCAATAGTCTAAGGAACAGATTTAATAGCATGATTGAGATAACTTACCTGCATGGTTCCAAATACTACACTTACTTCTTATCACCTGAATTCACATAATGTACTTAAAAACACAATATAGTAAGTACATGAAACAATTGAACATCAATAAAATATTTCCAAAGTGTGATTACATCATATTTAGAAGGTAAATCATATCATCTATAGCAAACATGATCAACCAGTTCAAAAGAGTATATTGTCTCAGAACAGGAATCACATATCAACATTTGCAAACTTCAGTTATAGAAGTACAGATATCAGCATGATAGAGGCATTACATACCTCTCCTCTAAAAGACATCATTGTCCCGATAATTAACTTATTCCACACACATATTTTAAGAACATAGTCATAAACATTACTTATTCATCCATAAAATTCTCAAACAGTTAACAAATTTGAAGAAATTCAAGTTTCTTAAAACTTGTCACAACATCAAATGGTTGTAATAGCACTTATTTTAAAAGTTTTTTTCCCAAAACTGGTAGAAATCATAAATAGTTTCAAACTAAATATTAAAATATCATATAAATCAGAATTAATTATGTTCAAACAGATGAGGAAAAGTAGTTTTCATGTCCTCAAGGTTTTCCCAAGTTGCACTTTCTTCATTAAATGGGTCCCACTAGACCTTGTACTAACTTATTTCACAAGTACAACAAGAAATTTTCTAGTACCTTATGGGTTGAACTGCGATTATTCCTGGGTCTTGTACCTACAAGGAATTCCAATTTAATACACGTGATAAATATGTAATGTGTGTCTTAAGCAAAGAAATATGAAAAAACATCATGCATTCGTGCCAATGCAATAGGAAATGCTAAGCGGTAAGCTACATGAATTATCACTTCTAAAATTCAAAAGGTACTATAAAATGAGGTGATTGCTTGGTTGCTTTTCCAAAATTAATTGAGCTCTTTTAAGGCTTTACACGTAAAAAGACTTTTTCACCAAGTTCAAATTTTCTATCGACCTTTTTCAGGTCTGTATAACATTTCTCCCTATCAACAACTTCCTTTAACTGTTCACTGATTAATTTTACTTGTTCCATTTCAGTAATCCTTTCAGTTCCAATTACCTCTATATCTTCAATTTTATCCCAACTAACAGGGGTTTTGAAGTTTTGTGCATATAATGCTTCAAAAGGTGCCATTTTAAGTGAGGAATCGTAAGTATTATTGTATGCAAATTCAACTAATAGAAGGTATTCTTCCCATTTGTACTTCTGGTCCATACACTTCATTCTCAACATATCTTCCATTACTTGATTAATTATTTTTATTTTCCCATCTATTTTTGGATGATATGCGGAACTAAAATTCATTTTTTTCAAAACGATACATTTATTTTTTTCCAAAACTGTGAAGTCATTCTTCGGTATCTATTAGAAATAATCAATTCTAGTACACCATGCAATTTGAAATTTTCATGAACAAATCTTTTTGCAAGTATAGGTGAATCAGCTTTGAGATTTCAAGCAATGAAATGAACTACTTTTTTTAATTTTTCAACCACAACTAAAATAACATCATGCTTATTTTTAGACATAGGCACCCTTGAAAAAAATCCATACATTATTAATTTCCATTTATACTGCAGTATGCTACGAGGGTACGGTAAACTAGGTGGATGCATATGTTCAGCCTTAAATCATTGACATTCAAGGCAATGTGAAACAAAATCAGTTATGTCCTTTTTCATCCCCTTCAAAAAATATTGTTGTTTTACATCAACAAGCATTTTTGTCACTCTGGGATGCCCTGAGTAAGGTGAATTATGAAATTAAGTCATCAATCTCTTCCTTAACTCATTTTCTAAGGGTACTTACACCCGATTTTCATATCTTAGAATTCCTTTGTTATCAATTTGAAAACCTTTGTATTTTGAATCATTAGAATCTACATCAAGTACTATTTTTACGTGTTGAAAATAAGAATCAAATATCATTGCTTCCTTTACTTCATCTTTGAACTGTGTTCTCAAGGTTACAAGTGCTGAAATATGTTTCCTACGACTTAGTGCATCTACAACTCTGTTTTCCTTACCTTTAATACAACTTATGTCAAAGTCATACTAAGACAAAAACTCTAACTATCTTCGCTACCTATCATTCAAATTTTGTTGTGTAAAGATCTATTTCATCCCAAGGTGGTCATTTTTTACCTCAAAGGGTTTACCCAAGAGATAATGTCTCCATACTTGAAGTGCATGTAATATGGTAGAAAGCTCTAGGTCATGGGGAGCATTGTAACATTCCCATTTTAAGACTTTAGAAACAAGGGAAAAAAAATTTGAATCATAATGTTCTCTATTCTAAATTAAAAAAATCATTTAGAACACACATTCCATGCCAATCAATCTCATAACAAATAACCATATGCAGTTGTAATGACTCGATATGCTACCGATCTCTCATGTTGACTTAAAGTATAGAATACTTTATGTATACTATGTATACTTGGTTCTCCTACCCTATTCAGGGTACTGACTGATTTTTTTAAAGAAGCTATCTGAATATTTGTTACCAATATTCATCTAACATCACATTGCTTTAAACTAGGTGACATATGACAATGTAACTAGTAGCTTGCAATACTTTGGCCAAATATTTTCAACATACTATTCATATTACTATTCCTAAACGGCATATTCGTCATTTCGGAATATGTCCTTCTCCTCACTCTATTGTTATCTAGAATGGTCTTTACTGACTACCATCAATCCACTTGCCCAAGGTTTGACCCTAGCTCATGTTAGCAACATAATTTGTTACAGGAAGATGCTCACGATGACTTAGGGTATATGGGCATACTCGAGTGACCTAAGTTGACCAAATGTTCCAAGGTACCCTAAGTCATAGAAAGCTACTCCCTATTCCAAACATGCTACTAACTTGACCGAGAGATAAAACTAAGTTCAAGTCTAGATGTGTGTAGATCTAGATTAACAATACGAAAGGGTGTTGCCACATGTCAACTACAACACTGTATCCTCGAGAAGTCCTTGGACTTCTCGAAGGCACGGTCCTGTAGTTGGTGTGTGCCAATATCCTATAGGACTGATTCATCACAATGTCCATATCCCTTAGTGGTCATTAGATTAATAATTAAATTGGATTTAGATTTGGATTGCAGCAATCATGCCTAACCCTAATTCCAACATTCATTAAGTTCTACATACATATTTAACCTGATTTTATATTGAGAACTTCATTAACTCATGTTTTCATTAATGTTTACTAACATGGAATAACAAGCAGTCATCCCAAAAAATAGGACAAAAATTAGCAAGCGTTTAATTCTTTACGCAACCTAGTTATCCAAATCAAGTGTGTCATCCACCTAGATTTAGCTAGTTTTTACTTCTTATAAACGAAGTATAAAGATTAAAGATCATTACCAGTATTCCTTTTTATCTTTCATTCTTTTGAGAGAGGAATATTCTTCCTCTACATGATTAGATGTTAAGGTTAACTTAACCTTTTTACCAATCTTTACTCATATAGTTTAATTATATGTCCAAAGCATATTTCATATTAAACTTTAGTTGTGTAGATAAAGAATGACATCTTTTGTAGTTTAACAAGTTCATTATAATTAGGGGGGTCATACTATCCCCTTAATACAACTTATTACATGATAACAAAAATAATATACAAAACAAATATAAAGAATACCACCAAGATATCACTACTATTTCCGTCATACAAGTACAAAATAATTCACACCACAAATTAAATTCCAACTCAAAACCTTTCATATCAAGGTGATAAATATACATTTACAATGCTATGCATTTCAACCATACTACATGTCAATCATCATTAAGTTCATAACAAAACATCATTTCTCTTTTCCAATACAACTCAAGAATGAATCAAAATTCTTTACATAAGATCCAGAACTAAATAAGCCAATGCATCATAAAAAATTTTGCCTTCTTTTATCACTTACGATGTCCATCTACAAAAATTGCTAGCACAGGTTAGTTCAATGAACTGAGCATGATAAGCATTAAGCATTAAAAAAAAATTCATTCCACTAATTGTTCCATTAGAACAACTCTTCTTTAATGAATATATATATATATATATATATATATATATATATATATCATACGAATAAGCATAAGTAATATCAGCCAAAAAAGAAGTGCAATAATGAATCTGAATTCACTTTTAAGAAAAGAGCATAGTATAATCCGCAACATCTACATTATAACATATGGTTTAATTTATCCTATCAATTACTTCTAGATAAACAACAAATCTTATCACCCAATTGTTTCATAATTCTATTAGAATAGAAATACAACATTTATCTTTATTATGTAGCAAAAGAAGTTATTCACAGCCTAGCTCATATTAGGATGTTTCATCCTACCATTTAAGTAAATAAGAATCAATACATACAGTTTCCCTTACGCTAATCATCTAAAAATCAGAAGCAGATTCAGAACACACAAAACTACTTCAGATCAAAGATAACAATATGGATTCTGTATTAAAGAGACAACATTTAAACAAGAATCCCAGTTCAATCCATGAAGGAATAGAGAATCAACACAATCTAACTGCAAGTCTTACTAACTTCCACATGTTATAAGATATCATTCAAAGATCTAAAACCAGGTGTTCCATAATCAAATCTAGATTCACACAGGGTTAATTTCTTCTCGTGTCCATCCAAAAAGGGTTCATAGTAAGACAGAGTGCAAAAAGAAGAAACCTTGTAATATCAAATCCAAATGAAGTATGACTCAGTCAAACAAAGAAATCGATCTAAGTATGTTATTATTTTCTTTTCAACAGATCGACTCAACTATTCTCTTTCCACTTCATTACACAAAACGATTAGTACCAGTAGACTAACAATCCACAAAGAAATTCCCATCTCATAAGAGAATCGAAATTCAGATAAGTTCCATCAAGTGAACTCATCTTTACAAAAGTAAAAGGATCTCAAATAGAAAAAGGTCCAAATCTATAATTCATTTCATTTATACTATCAAATGAATTCCCACTTTTATTTCAAACTTAGAAGTTCATTAGTTAGTTCCCAATATGGAACACAAAGCCAAACCAACAGTTTAAAGAAAGCACACTTCTACTTTTTCACTTACTAATCAATACAACCTGGTTTATATATTCCAATTTATTAAACAAAAGTTCAAATTCATTTCCCAGAAAGGAATACCCAGTATAGTCCTAAAAATAGTATAAGATAAGGAAGATTCAATAAAACTCACAACCTTAGTAAAAACTGTAATCCCATTTACAAAGCTTCAACAACTCAATACAAAAGAGCAAGTAGTTTGTGATCCAATAAGAATAGTTATACAAAACAATATGAACCAGAGATAATGTATCCTTCCATATAAAATTTATTACACTAGGGTATTCAACTCTTCTTTCTAATAAAACCCAGAAATCAATTAAACAGATCTGAAGAGTGTAAGAAAACCCAAAATACATTTAATTCAAGTAATGTCTCAATCTTACCTCCAACGTGACTGAAACATAATCACAACAAATACTCTCAAGTTCCACCTAAAAATATTACAACAAGGAAGGTATTCATTTCAAACATTGATCACAAGAAGGAGAATGCATACTGCATTTCCATAAACCTCAAAAATGTTAATGACTGTTCCCAACGAACTCTATATCAAACCAAACCCACAACAAGATACAGTTCCAATCTATTAACACTTCAAAAAAATAGTCAAGCCTTCCACAAGACATGGGTTTTCTCAAAGAAAAGGAGATAAGATTATCCTCCACATTCACACGCCTTTACAAGTTCAAAGAATGCGGTACAATCTCCAACAACAGAAGTACCAAAACCAATCTAACAAGAAGCTACAAGGAGAAGATCTCAAAAGAGATTACCAAATCAACTTCAAACCAAAATTAATCTCTCAATCCTTTTCGAGCAAACAGTCCATAAATGATTTCAAAGCATTTCAAATCCTTCAATATGAGTAAAACTCAAACTAAGGACACAAGTACAGAACCAAACACCTCAACTCAAATACTAGTTCAGGACATTCAAGTATTGAATACAAGTACAGTGTCGAACACAAAGCTTCAAACAAAAGTTCAGAACAACACAAAGTTCCAATACAAGCTCAGAACAAAACACGAAGCTCCAATACAAGTTCAAACTAAACACAAGGCTCTAAATAAAAGTTCAGAATGAAACACAAGGCAACAAATGCCAATTCAGAACAACACCAGCCTCAAACACATGTTCAAAATGAAATACAGAGCTTCAAATACAAGTTTAACATGCATGTCAACATTGATCTTGCACAAAGACAAAGTTCCCAAAGGCTAACATTATTTAGCAATGGATTTATATCTAAAAACTGTATAGATTCATAAAATCATGAAAGTAATTAACCAGACAAGTCATGCAAACATTTATCTCATGAGAGTAGAGTTGTTTTAATGAATCATTTAGAAGAAAGTAAGAAATCTTAATGGCTAGAGCCTATCATGCCTGATAGTGCCTCCGCCAATTCGAAGGAAACTTCCAGCTGATCTTCCTACTCTTTTTCTTCTCCATGAAATATCAACAACTAAAAAACTTTTCTTCCAATACCTCATATACATTACCTTGATCAAAAATAGATCAGAGAAACTGAAAATAGCCACAAAGCAAAAGTAAAACTACTGGTTCGAAGAACTAGATAGCTCCATGTAAAGAAAAATTCATGTCACATGCAAGACCAAATAACCTCCCACAAATCTACCTCCCTTTTTTCCAAGACGGTTTACATGCAAAAACTAGGGTCTATAAATGTAATTACTATCAAATCTCTCGCTTATCTCTCCTTGTCACCACCTCCCAAAATTGGTGAATGCCATTTCTAATTTAACATGCATTTCCATCTTTAGTGAAGCCTCCACATATGACTCCACTAAAGTTTACTAGACTTTTCCAAAACTGGTTGTACCTCCCTTCAATTAACCCAATCAAATCAATTAAATGCCATTGGAACCGTTGTAATAGTGTCATGCGACTCCTTAGGTTCCCTTTTAATATTTTAGGATAGATTTCCAAAAACTTAGGTTAGTCTAACAATAATTAGCTTAGGTCTTCAAACATTTCCATAGGTAATTTCCACCTTAGGCTAGGTCGAATTCCCAACCATATAGTATTAGGTCTTAGATCAAATAGCCTAGCATTACTTTAGTAATTTTCTCCCTTATTCATTTAGCACAAGAGCTTAGGTTAGGACGTCATCCAAACACAATAGAAATAAGAATCTTAGGTTAGATTATAATCCAATTAAGTAGACATAGCTAAAAAGTAGGTGCTTTTTACCTAGTCTAGGGCATCGTTAGGATAATCCTTTATTTTTAGGATTCTGATTCCCTTCGTAGTCATGAAGCAGACTTTATTTTGTTTAAGCTGATAATGTCCTAAAGAGATCAATCCAAAATATCCAAGCACAATCATAAAACCAAATGAAGGCATGCCATACAAGACCAAAGAATTTGTAACATACAAATTTTAGTCCGCTATGTCTCTCAAACTAATGAATTTCAATTTATCATTCAGTCTAATAAGGAGATTTAAAACATTCCTTGGATCACTGGAATTGATCCAAAGAGGATTCAATAAAAGAGATAAGTTTGCAACTCCCAAAACCATATTGCAACTCACCTACAAGAATTGAAGAATGGATTCTTGCAAGCCATATCATTTTAGTATAATGAATCCAAGAGCATAAATGATTTATCCATAACAAGCATGATTTTCAACAATCAAGGAAACACACCTCATTCAAGAAAATCACATGCCTATGCTTGTAATGCAAAAGAGAAATATTACTTATTGTCAAAGGTGTTACAAGCATAATTCAGCTCATGTAACTTGGGTTTTCTGCTTTTATATGCTATAACATGATCATTTTTCTGTAATATACCGGCTAATCCTTCTCTGGAAGCATCTATAAATAATGTAAAGCATCAAAATGGATCCGGAATAGTCAAGATAGGTGTTTTAGTTATCTATTCTTTTAATGTTTTTAACGTTTCTTCACATTTATCACTCCAAATAAAAAAATTTATTTTTCTTTTTTACTGAAGTAATTGGGGCAACAACTTTTGAAAAGTCCTTAATGAAATTCATGTAATATCCAGTAAGCCCCATGAAGCTTCTAACTTCATGTACATTCTTAGGTGTTGGCGAGCCAATTATGGCTGAAATATTTGATGGATCAACTAATATTCCAACCTTACTTATAACATGTCCCAAATAATGTACTTCAGTTTCAAAAAGGAACATTTTGACAATTTCCCATATAGTTTTCTCTTTCTTAAAATATCAAGTTCAATCCTTAAATTCTCATTGTGTTCCTCTATGCTTTAAGAATATATATGAATATCATCCAGGAATACAAGTACAAACATGTCCAAGTATTATTAAAGATATAATTCATCAAATTCATGAAATTTGTAGGTGCATTTTTAAAACCAAAAGGTAAAACAGTGAATTCAAAGTGCCCATACCTTAGTCTGAAAGTTTTTTTTGTGAATGTCATCATCGTTGACTCTCAACTAATGATATCTAGATCACATATCTATCTTTAAATAAACTAATGCACCACACATATGATCAAATAAATCATCTATTCTAGGAAGAGGATATCTATTTTTTATTATCGTTTTGTTTAACATTTGATAATCAATGCAAATTCTATGAGTTTGATCCTTCTTCTTAAGAAATATTACCAGTGCTCCCTAAGGTGAAACACTCGATCTTATCAAACCCTTAGACAAAATTTATTGTAATTGTGCCTTTAGTTCAACTAACTCATTTGTAGTCATGCAGTAAGGTGTGTTTAAAATAGGTTCTTTTCCAGGTTTGATTTCTATTGTGAAGTCAAATTCTCATTTCAGTGGAAGACCAAGTAGTTCTTCTAGAAACACATTGTTGTACTCTCGTAAAAAAGGGTATTTTTCCATAAAATCACTATTTTCTTCTATTGTTTCAAATATTGTTAATTCATATAACATGAAACCTTTATTTTTGGCATTATTAAGTTGCATGGGTGATAGTTTTCTAACTGAAATTTCTCTTTTTACTCATTGGATGTCTGTAGTTTTCTATAGATCATCAAGGTAGTTTTTTTTTTTTGAAACAATCAACTTTTTCTTTATGATCAACAAGCCAATTTACACCAATTACTACATCATATGACCCTAAAGGTACAACATGCATGTCTAATTCTGTGGTAAAACTTGGTAATTCTAAGGTTGCGCCAAAAAGACATTTATTAACAATGTGGACAACGTTATTCCAGTAATGAACAGTCCATGATTTTTCCATTATTCTAGCTTTATTTTTAATTTTGAAGCTAATGTATTTGAAATAAAGCATTCAACAGCACCAGTATCAAAAATTATAGTTACATGTATAACAAATAATTTACCTGGCACTTCTATTGGCATAGCATGTTTTTTAGCTTGTTTATTAGCTATTGTAGCATGTATCTTGTGTTGCTTGTTGTTGTAATTTATCTTTAGAGGGCACTTATTTGTGTAATGTTATTTACCATAGTTATAACAACCCTCAAAACATCCCTTTTTAGGCTCAAACTTATTCTCATCCTTGTAATTGTTGTGTTGGCCACCATAATTTTTCTTCCCATTGTTATTATTCTTTTGAAAATTATTTTGGTTATTTGTAGTAGGTTTATTTGTTGTTGTTTTCTTAATTTTTTTAGCCCCAGACATGTTTTTAGTGCCAAAAAATTTCCATGCCATCTTTTTAGGTGTACGTGATGAAGAAGAGTTAGATATTTTCTTTCGATTCTCTTCCTTATGCACAGAAATTGCCTTCAATTTTTGTTCTTGCCTTATGGATTTTTCTACAACTCCTTCCATGGTGATTTGGTTATGTACATTTACCTCTCCACCTATGATAGGAATCAATCCCATTATGAACTTGCATATTTTGAAATTTCATCAGTTTTTTACTATGGTACATAGTTAAGAAGTTTGTTAAATTTCTCCCAATTTTCAGTTACAGTCAGTTTCCCTTGAACTAAGTTCTAAAATTCCATCACTTTTTTATCAAAATAGATTTGTGGCAATGAAAAATGCCTAAAGTATCCCTTAAATTGTTCCCAAGTGATGTTTCCTTCCTCAATATTCAATTCAGCCTAACAGTTGTCCCACCAAGAAGATGCTTCATGGGAATTTGGTAAGCTTCCCATACTGCTTTGGTTTCTTCTTAGAAGTACCTTATTGAAAAATACTTATCCATTTCATTGAGAAAATTCTCAGCCCCATCTCCCAATGTGGTACCATCAAATTTTGGTGGACTTATCCTTTTTATATCTTTAGTAAGTTTAACTACCAACCTTGCCTTCTTATTTTAAGGTTGGTTAGGTGCATTTACATTTACAGTGTTATTGTTGGCATTTACAACATTGTTATTTGTTGCATTATTATTGTTATTACCACCAGGATTTCCCACATTATCATTGTTTTCTGGAGGTGGATGATTGTTATTATCAGCTTCATCCTCCTCTTCTTCATTTCCCACTACTTGGTGTCCAAGTATAGCAAGACAATCTCTTGTGTCTAATAGGGCAGCAAGGATCTCATCTAGTTTTTTTGTTGTAGCTATCTCACCAACCAGATGCTAGTTATTTGCAACACACCCCCTATTTCTAACCATTTTTTGTTAATAATAAATTAATTTTTTATCATAGATGGACTCAAATGGAACCAAGAGATGTAACCTTTAACTCTGATACTAAAATGTAACATCCTCATTTAAGACTTCAGAAAACTACATATTGTTTTTTAAACATAGGGTTCATTGTTCTTAATTCACGTAATTTAGAACAAGAATTCCTTTACTAATCCATCACATAACAATAAACCATATGCAGCTGTAATGACTCGGTGTAATAAGAATCTCTCATTTCATGACTTGGTATTAAACTGATATCTCATATTTATTATGTTCTTGTGTATACTAAGTATATGTGTGTTCGTTTACCCTTTACATGTCAATCAAGTGTTACTGTCTAAGATGCCTATCTGAGTATCTATTACTGATACTCATCTGAAATCTTACAACCTTAGACTAGGTGACATATGACAACGCTTCCAGTAGTTTGGGATACGTTGGCCAAATTTTAAGGACATGTATGTCATGTCTTTATTCCTAGATGGCATACTCGTTGAAAGGAATATGTCCTTCGCCCCACTCAAAACTAACATCTAGATTAGACTTCCTTCACTTTCGTTAACCAATTATGGGTTTATGTAGCACACTAAATAGGGACATCTCAAATAAACTAGTGTGGACAACCTAATTATGGTGACTAAGGATAAGTAGGCATACTTGAATCAACTTACGTCGATTCGGGTGTGTTTATTCACCCTAGATCAACATAAGTTGATGAAAACACTAGGCTATATGCCTATCACAATTTAGAGTAATTCAGTAACCTAAAATTCCACTTTATGGCAGTTGCATTCAAAAGAGCTATGTAAAATATCATGCCATAGTGGTTTCTCTGCAATATCCACTTATGACCAGAGTCATTAAGTTGGTACTATGCAGCACTGACTATGCTATGATAGTCCACTTAGTTCCAATAAATGATTCTTTCATACTTACAAGTTTATTCATTAATTAATTTGTATCTTGTTGATTGATTTAATTTAATGTTAGGCATCGTACCTAGGGATCAATCCCTTAAGAAGGAATCATAATAAAACTCCTTCTAAATTGAAATTATGTAGATCAAATCTGCATTTATCTCAATGAATTCACTATTCATTTTCCATTAATTCATTAAGCCTTAAAATCAATCTGATTTAAATAAGTGAAGGACATCATTTAAGTCTCATTTATTTAAGTCCATCAAATAAGTATAAATCAGATTATATAATTGTTAAGTTAGATTTAATGAATTCCTTAACATTTAACCCCATGTTGTCATAACCTTGTTATCTTTCCAATTCACCATACATTGGTTCACATTTAAATAAAATATTATATCCAATCATTTTATAGATATAATTATCAACATAAGTTAAGGATCATACACTATGTCTTTTTCAAGATATTTAGAAAGTTTCCATTTCATCGGTTTAAGGACTTATTATTTCATCTATAAGTTCACAATGGAATAATGAATTATAACTCCATTAAGGAACACCATATCATTATGCAACACATATTACTTATTGTCACAACCTAATAAGGTTAAACATATCAGAATTATAAACTCATATTAATTTATCATTATCCCCATAGAGTAATGGATTTAGATATATAGTTCCCTTCCCAACCATCATTATAATCATAAAGTATCTAATAATTCATGTATATTTTTAACTTAGGATTAACTAACCAAATCAGCATTGATCCTAATAAAGAGATAGACTATCATTCAAATTCCATTAATACATTAAGTCATTAAAACAATGTAGAATTTACTTTATTCCATCCATAATAAATATCTAATAAATATTTTTGTCAACAATGACATCAACTTTTAATAATTACAGATTACTATGGTACTAGGCCTTCATGGTTCTTCCAAAATAATAATTTCAAGAAATGTTAATACATTCAAGCATCTGAATTAAATGAGCTTCATTAATAAACTAAATGCAACTTCCTATAAGTCTTTCTTCTTTCAATTTTCATGAAATCCATCCGCAAAATTGTTAGCATGTGTCAGCTCATGAGAACTGGGCATGATAAGTACTAAAACATTATCTAGCAGTATGCTTCTATCTAACAATTTCATGAAAGGAACACTACTATTTAATGAAATTGTTCTAAGTTATGAAATACAAACAACTCTTTAAAGCATGCCACAATGGACAATAAAGAAAGGAAGTCCATTTAAGTCACAATTATGAACCAATTATCTATATCAACAAAAGTTCAGTCATGAAGGTAAGTTAAGTCCATTTGACCCTTAAAAGTCAAAAATAGGGATACAAGTGTATTAGGATTTCAATCATATAATCTTACAGTTTATATGTTTGAAATCTAACACCTTATCCTTCATTATAATATTTACTTATCTAAGAAAATTACTTCAAAACACCATAGAAATCAATTAGTATGCTAGTTAAATAAGAAATGTAATTCATTTGCATAACAGTCATAGAATTCATCTAATCTAATGATATCATTTATAACTGCAATGAGAAATTACAACAAGACTAATAAATATCCATTCGACAGTCAAATGTAACTTTATAAAGCATTCAAGTTGTTTTCGTTTCTTGTTTTGTTAATGTTATCCCCCAAAAACCTCATTTCATTTTCCAAGTTAAATTATAAATTACAGTCAAATGTAACTTTATAAAGCATTCAAGTTGTTTTCGTTTCTTGTCTTGTTAATGTTATCCCCCAAAAACCTCATTTCATTTTCCAAGTTAAATTATAAATTTCAAGCTTTCGCCCTCCTAAAGTATTTAATCCAAGTTGAAAGTTCGAAGAGATAGAAAAATCCATGCCCTAGAGTTGTTTCTAATCCCTATTCTGCTTGTTTTGATAAATTTTTTGTTTTCCTGTTTGAGCGCGTAAAAATTTTATTGTTGTCCTCATTTGAATGAAATTATCAATCTTTCTATGCCCTTAGATCATCTAACCTTGTATTTTTTTCAATTCCTTGGCTCGTGAAAGAAATTTGAAAATCACACGCAAAATGGTGGAGTTTTCTTCTTCTCTACATGTTTTCCCATAGTCGGGAATGATGGGCATTTTCTTCCCCATCAAATTTTGGCCCCATCATCCACGGGTACATAGAAATACCTAATTGGAATCAAGGAGGCAGACCGTTGGGGGGATTTGAGATTTTTAGCCTCTTTGTAAAAATGTGAAAATTTAAAAAGTGACCCGCAGCCCCGATCAGGCTTAAAGAAAAAGTCAAATCTTGAGCCTGTAGTCAAAGGAGTCAAATCAAGGAGGTAGACCCTCAGGGGGATTTGAGATTTTGAGCCTCTTTGTAAAAAGCAAAAAATTAAAAAGTGACCCACAGCCCTAATTAGGCTATCAGGGAAAAAGTCAAAGGAGAAGCCCACGGGGAAAAATTCAAAGGTGAAGCCCGTTGTTGAAAATTCAAAATGGATGAGCGGGCCATTTGGGAACTTTTGGAAATTTAAACAAATTTCCAAAAGTGAAGTAAAAGTTATAGAATGCTTCGCGGCTCCACTAAGGTCTCGATCCTACCGTTGAAAAGTCAAAGCGGGAGAGCGGAGCGGCGGAGAACTTTGAAGTTTTGAGATTTTTTCTAAAAAAGGTTAAAATTGAAAAAAGTGAGCCACGATTCCTTCACCACTCAAATAAATCCATGTGTCAGGCCTATGGCGGAGAGGTGGAAGGGCGGACCAAAATGTCAAAAAATGCCAATTTTCTACAACAACATAAAATGCAAAAGGCATCCTCCACGCCCGCTCCAATAATTTTCTCCCACGTGGATGACTCTAGTTTAAAGTTTCAAAGGCAAGAGAAATGGTTCAAATTCAAAGTTACAAAATGAATGTAACGGCTGCATTATGAAAGGTCTAGTTTTTCCGCCATTGGCATTTCTTCGCGAATCAAGAATTTGAATGGATGCAAATGATTGAAAAGAAATTGTAAACCGTTTCTTGCTAACAAAGAAGAAGTTGTAACCGTTTCTTGGAGGATATTTAATGGCTTCTTCATGCCATTTTCGAGGGTTGGCGATTGATCTTGTAAACTCACGATTGCATTGTACTTAGAGAAAATAAAGGAGATAGCAATTTTTCTTCCATTTCCCCCCCTTTTCTTAATTTCCTCCATTTCTCCACTATGTACAACTTCTAGTTAAGCATCAATACAAGAAGAAGGATTTTGTAGCCTCTTTGATGAGGAGATTTTAGATACTTTCAGTTCTCAATCTTATCTCGTCTTGTTGCCTTTTGCAGGGTTGTTTCTTCCCGTGAATGGATGTGATGAATTTTCTAACTAGTGTGTGCAAGAATCTGATTTCATACCTGCAACATTAGTTCTCCTACCTCTTTTCTCACTCCCTTTCCCACTTTCAGAAAATTTTATCTCTTACAAGTATCTACAAGCTTTTCTGCAGGGTCAATGGAGTGCCCCTATTGGATCCCTGGCCAAAAGGCCACCACAGAAATCTACATTTTCTTGCGCATGAATATACGATAGATACACCGGTTAAGTAGAGGGACTTAGATTCCCAGAGCATTGGCAAGGAATCCACAAATTTTTCCACCTAAAAATTCCCTCACCAACAGTTTTTGGCACCCAATGTGGGGCAGATTTAGCATCATCTCTACCTAAATGTGACTGTAAGGTCAAAAAATTCAAAATTCAAAAAAGAGAAAAAATTCTAGAACTTGAATGGCTATATGAGCAACATGGATTCAAATCAAGGCTATTCCAGGAAGCCCTCCTATTGAAAGGCTCGAATTTATTTTTCCACATACAAGAAGATGTTGTTTCAGATTTGAGGGAAGCTATCTGGCATAATAGACAAAGTGTCAATCACTACTTCATTGCCACGAGAATTTTAGACCTTAAAGAAGAATGCGCTGTTGAATTAGAGAGGAAAAGACAAATCCTAGCACCACAAAGAAGAGTGTAGATTTTCAAGCTGGAGGATAGAAGATTCACCCAACAATAGAAACACAGAGGATAAAATGATCCCATTTTTGAGGAACTTCAAAGGAAACAAGAGCTACGCAGAATCCAGAGGCTTATTTTTCAAGAAACCGGTCACGTTGGGAACCTGAGTGTTGCCAATCCTTTAGACAATGAATTTTCATACATAAACGAGAACCTTGTAAACTTCACTGACGTGAATACCAAAGAAGAAGATAGAGAAAGAGAGGTAAGATATAACGAAGAAATAATATCTCAACTCAAATAAATTGAGATACTTCAAACCAAGGCAGATGAAAGAACAGTTACAGAAGCCGTAGCCTTAGCAAGGTTGGAAGATAGAAATGGAAATAGAATGGGGGATTGGGATCGTGAACTTGAAAGGGATCGTGAATCTTGTAGGCCTAATGTACCATGGGGAGGAAACACCGGTCCACTAGCTCTTTCTCAACCACTCCATGAATTACTGAGAGGCTCAAGAAAAAACTTCCCAAAATTCAGAGGGGATGGTTCTCAACTCCCTGAAGAGCATGTAGCAACATTTATCACTTCTTGTGGTGTGTTGGGTGTTGATGATGAAGATATGTCAATCTGACTCTTTGTGGATTCACTTCAAGAAAAAAATTCTGAGTGGTTCTACATGCTACCCCCGAGGTCTGTCACCTGTTGGGAACATATAAGAAGTGCATTTAAACATAGGTTTAAGACCACGGAAGATTGTCAGGATATTTTGGTCCAATTAGTACAAATGAAGAAAGAAACCTCTGATTCAATGAGGGACTTTGTAGAAAGATATGATAGAGTGATAAGAAGTATCCCTAAAGATGTAGTACCTCCTGAAAATAATTTAAAGAGGTTTTTCATCAGTGCTCTACCATTAGAAGTAGGTTTCTTCCTCAAAAGAGCCCAACCAATAACATTGAGGCAATCCCAGGACTTTACAATAGAAACCCATGATGATCTAATCCTTTTTAGAAAGGTGAAAGGCCCCAATGGGGAAAAAATGGTTAGAATTCAAACTATGTCACCATATATCTGATGTTCCAAAAAATGGAAAATGACTTGGTTGCCTTGAAGAAGCAGCTATCTTAGATCACAATGTGGAATGCTTCAAGGAGACCAAAGCCTCCAAATAGGCCAAGGATTTCTCCACCTCCTCGTCAGATTTCTCTTAAAGAACCACCAGTCAATGCCATCTGTGACACCAAATAGCCAAAGGAGGAAGCAAAAATTGATGAAACTGAAGAAAAAAATATGGAAGATTATGAAAATTATGTTAAGATCTAGGAAGTTGACATGCACAATGGCCTAATTGAATATGTTGATGATGAAGATGAAGGTGATGAAGAAGTTCCAAGTTTCTCATGTGGTGTTTTCACTCATGCTCAATCTAAGAAAGGGATTTCAGCCCCAACATTTGCAATAAAGGATAAGAATAAGAATTAAAAAGATTGTCCTCTAGATGTTACACATAATAAAATCATCAATAGGGTATCACCATTACAACCTTCCATGGAATTAGCCAAAGAAAAACTAGAATCATTGTTTGCCAAAGAGCATGCTACTATACCAAATAAGTCATTTGATTCTTCTTCCAGCTCAAAAGTTTCTAAGAATAATTCTCTTCTAAATGTTGGTCCTACAAAAACATCTAAATTCTTTTCAAAGGCTACACCCTCACCCCCTTCCAAGCCAATTGTTACATCTGAAAAAGGAAACCCAACACAAAAGTAGAAAAGTCTCTACCATGTATATCTTCCTACATTTTAGGAGCCTCTTCCTCACCCACCATTGCTCTATTTTACTTTGTATAACATGCAAGAAAAACCAAAGTCCAACTCTCATAAATAGAATACCTACAAATACATCCTGCCCAATTTGACAGATTCATCAATGCAGTTCGTGGTGGTAACCCTATCTCTTCAAGCCCAAATTCTAAAGGCTTAATCCCCACACCATCCACACCACCTTCCCAAAACATTCTAGCCCTCAGTGCCTCCAACATCAACCGAGTTGAACCTTTTTACCTATCACTCCTCATAAAAGGCTTCCAGCTCAATAATTGCATCATAGATTCTGAAGCCTCGGAAAATGTGATGCTAGCCAAAATTGTAAATGCTCTAGGCCTCACTTTGACCTAGGTAAATGACACATGCTACTCAATAGAATCCAAACAAGTTCCATTGGTAGGAAGAATCAAGGATGCACATGTGGCACTAGCTGATTTTCCAGACAAGAAGGTGCTCTTGACCATACTAGTAGTAGACATCCCAACATCTTTTGGTATGCTTTTGAGTATAAGTTTTTACAGAGACCTGGGTGGATAAATAAAAATGGATTGGTCATCTACAACTATCCCACTAAAAGGTGAGATGATGGAGTTGCTACCAGTAAGAAAAATGAAGTTCACAGTATGAAAGTTTGATGAGTCGAAAGCAAACATTATCTTTTAAGATTGTGGGATAGGAAACTACTTCCTCACATCATAAAAAGAGGATAACTTACCACTTCTTGTGGAGGAAGAGGAAGATAAAATTTTGACAATAGCATTTGATGGTAGTCATTCCAGAGCAGGTTTAGGAGCTGGTGTAGTATTGTACTCTCCTTCCAATGAGGTGTACCCTTTTGCCAACAAGCTGCAATTTGACAATACAAACAAGACTGCAAAGTATGAAGCATTTCTCTTAGGCATGAATGTAACAGAGGACATGGGAATCAAGAAGTTGAGATGCAAAGGTGATGCAGATATTATGGTGAAGCAAGTCTACCAACAATATTAGGTGAAAAATCCAAGGCTCAAGCATTACAGAAACAAATTGTGGGATTGCATTGAATCTTTTGATGCATTTTCCATTGAAGCTATTCCAAGGGAGTAGAATGAAAAGGTTGATTCTCTTGCAGTTTCATCTTCCCTATTGATACCTCATCCTTCTTTTGGTAAAGACAAAGTGACCATTGAGATGGTATTATGGCCTAGTATACCAGACAATGCAAATCATTGGCAAGTCTTCAATGATGATAACCAAATTCTATCCTTTTTGAATCAAAGGGATAATTTCAATAATCTCTTCTTTAAAGGAGGTGAAAATCCACACCGAGAAGCAGTCCCTGAAGAAGAGAAAGAAGGAATTGAAGGGATTGATGATGAGGGAGTAATCAAATTGAAAGGGAAAAAATTTCCCAAAGGCCTAGTCTCTTTAGAAGACCTCTTTGACAAACATGACATATTCATTCAAGAGAAAGAAAAGTAATCTTCTCGGTGCTCAACTGATTTTGATAAAGAAAAGATTGGTACCCCGGAGGAGCCAAGGATGGTCAATATCGGAAAATGTTTCTTTCCTGAAGAAAAAAGAAGCTTTGTTACATTACTCAAGAAACACTTGGATGTCTTGGCCTACTCTTATGATGAACTCAAATCCTTCTAGCCAAAAGAAATGCATAACTCAATTCCTTTGAAGTAGGGTGTTAAGCCCTTTAGGTAAAAACAAAGGTCGTACAACCCAAAGATTGTTGATACCATCAAGGAGGAGGTAATGAAGATGTTTAATGCAAGGATCATCTTTCCCATCCACCATTCAACATGGGTGGCTAACATTGTGCTAGTGTGGAAGAAGAATGGTGAAATAAGGATATGTGTAGATTTTCACAATTTGAACCAAGCTTCACTCAAGGAAAATTATCCTCTTCCTATCATGGACCATATCCTGAAAGCAGTCACCAAATTTGAAATGCTTTCATTACTTGATGGATTTTTAGGATACAATCAAATCAAATTGGTAGAGGAAGACCACACCAAGACAGCCTTTACAACACCTTGGGGCACTTTTTCCTACAGCAGAATGCCTTTTGGCCTAATCAATGTAGGAGCTACATTCCAAAGGGTGATGGATTTGGACTTTAAAGATCTAAAGCATTGCATTTTCATATATCTTGATGATCTCACAGTATTTTTGAGGAAGAGGGGAGATCATATCTATCACTTAGAACAGGTGCTTACAAGGTGTAGGAAACATGGCATATAACTAAATCCAAAAAAGTGCATTTTTGAGGTCATAGAAGGCAAGTTATTGGGGAACATTGTGAATAAACATGGAGCACACATTGATCCAGAGAGGATTAGATCCATTCAAGCATTATCCCTACCCATAAGCAAGAAGGGATTTCATTCATTCTTTGGAAAGGTAAACTTTCTTCTTCGTTTTGTGCCCGAGTTTGCTGAATTGACAAAGCACATCACTTCCATGATGCAATCTCAAGAAAGTTTCAAATGGAGAAATGAAGGGAAGGTGTCATTTGAAGAGATTAATAAATCCATTTCCAAGGCTCCAACCCTCGTGTCTCTAGATTTTAACAAAGAGTTCATCATGTATTGTTATGCATTGGAGCATACACTCTATTGTTCTTGTTCAGAAAAATGATGAAGATGTTGAAGAACCTATTGCTTTCATGAGTTTTCCTTTGAAGAAGCATGAGCTAAAGTATAGCCAATTAGAAAAGCATGCCTATGCAGTGGTCAAGGCTGTAAAAAACTTTAGGTTTTACATTCTCAATTCTCATACAATGGTAATGGTCCCTAGCAGCGCAATCAAGTCCATCTTGACACAGCAAGATCTCGAAGCTAAAAGAGGAAATAGGATTGCAAAGACTCAAGAATATGACTTGGAGATTTGACCCTCTAATCTGGTAAGGGGAAATGGCTTGTGCAAGTTGATTGTTGAAGATGAAACTCTCAAAGTTCAACATGGTGAAGAAACATGTACTTGCTCAACTTGTTCAGAAGACAACCCACTGGTTCTCTTTATCACCACTACTAATGATTGGTACGCTGATATTGCCTACTACTTGACTTATGGAGAATTCCCTCCTCATCTTGATTAAAAAAGAAGAAGAACACTCAAGCTGAAGGCAGCCAGGTTTGTGATCTAGAATCATGCACTTTACAAAAGAGGCATCGATGGATGGTTGTTTCCTCAGGTACGTAGATAAAGAGCAACAAGAAAACTTTCTTAGAGCATACCATGACCAAGAATGTGGTGGAAATTTTTCAGCAATGGTCACTACACACAAGATCCTCTGAGGAAGGTATTATTGGACCACCATCTTTGCAGATACTTGAGATTGGGTTTCTAAATGCAAAGAATGCCAACAATTCATTGGAAGACCACAACTCGTTGCATTTCCACTCAGGCCAGTGGTTATTGAAGAACCATCTCAACAATGGGAGATGGACTTCATTGGTGTTCTGAAACCTCACTCAAGCATGAGGTACACCTATGTACTCACAACAATAGACTACTTCACCAAATGGGTGGAAGCTATTACTGCCAAACAAGCCAACACTGAAACAGTATGTAACTTTATCAAGGATAATATCATAGTCCATTTCGGAGTGCCACATAAGATTTTAGCAAATAATGCTACCTATTTCTCTTCAAGAGAGCTGACCAAGTTTTTTTATAGCTACAGAATCTCCCTAGCTCATTCTTCTGACTACTATCCACAAGGAAACAGACAGGATGAATCAAGCAACAAGAACATTGTGACCATTGTCCACAAGCTTGTAGACGAGAATCAAAGGAATTGGCATAAAATATTATATGATGCATTGTGGGAAGATAGGATCACTCCCAAGAAGGTGATACGTATGTCTCCATTCCAACTATTGTATGGAGTTGAAGCAGAGATTCCCCTCACAATTGAAATTCTAGCTGTTAAGTTGTTGTTGTAGACTCATAGCACCCCTGGATGCAAATCAGGCTTCTAGGTTGATGTTCAGGCATCCAGTGTGATTGCACAACATGGAATACTTTCTCCAAGTGTGGGATTTGTAAAGATGAGAAAATATTCTCTAGAGAAGGCTGGTTCCTATTCCTCTGTTCAGATGCACACAAAAAATGCAGAGGGTTTGCTAAAACCTAATCTAACTTGCCAAGGAGATAGGGTAAGAAAATGCATAGAATAAAACCTAAACTACAAAGGTGATGCACCGAGGAATGTTAGACATTCGTTTTGAAAATTTAACACAGACCACATAGATGCAATACAAACACCATGCACAGGTAACCAAACTGCAATAAGAGATCAAAATGACAGCAATGAATACATGAGAGGGTCAAGAGTCAATCACAACACATATATTATTGCTCACCAGTCGATACAGTACATTGCAGTGGCCAAGAGGGAAAAAATACTGGCATTACAACCCACATGGGAGGTTTGAAAGCTCCAAAAATTCTCTGGCAAGCGAGGGAATAAGGGAGGATGAAAAACAAAAATGTCTGACCTCTTAAAAAGCTCCTCTTTACAATATATATCAAGAAATGAGAGGGGAGAGAGAGGAAATCCAGAATCTACCCCAACCACTTCTTGGTAGCATTTAAAATCATCTCATTATGACAGAAGTGGCGGATCCTAGCAAAATAGCGGGCTGTCTAACAGGAGCGGCGAGCTTTCTGCTGCATTAAAGTTGGTTGTTGAAGCATTACTTATGTCTATCACCACGCATCAGAGACATTTTCTTAATTTTCTCCCTCCAAACTACACCAAAATTTGAGATTGATCTCAGAAGCATGTAGAGAATTTCAACAGCTTTCCGTTGATATAAAGAACATGCAAATCTGAGCTCTGGATCGAAAGATACGAAGGTCTGAAGATTTAGGGCACAAAACAGGCAAGAACAGGTTTTAAAATCTTTTCCCGTGCTCTACCATCTGGACGACACGTGGCAGGCCCTGATTCACTGAGTAATTCTCTCTCTCCACCTTTCCACAGGATTTTCTTGTGGGCCCCTTAAACTTGGACACGTGGCACTATTTCATTGGTTCGGATCAATGCTCGAAAACTCGCCCCGTTGACTTTTTGGACCTTTTTCCTTGGCAACACGTGTCATGCTGTGATTTGTCTACGGGCCTACCGGATTTTCACGTCCACCGCATCCTTTTGTCTCGGATGTCCCAGTGCTTTATGGGACAGAATCCTCCGATCTGCCCGAAATGGGCTTCCATGTCCCTTTTCTGTCGGTGACACGTGGCATGATCTAATTGGCTTTCGCCTCCTTCGGCTATCCACGTCCCGCGCGTCCCTTTGTCCCACTTGTCCTTGTGCTGAAGTTTCCTATTTTGGCCGAACTGGCCAGTTCACATCCTCCGCGCACTCTTGTCCCGCTTGCTCCCGGTAAAGGACTTGGACAAATTTTCTTTCTTTCGGCCGATTCGGGCATTTCGCATCCATTTGTCCCAGATGTCCCTTTTCTGTTTGGGCTGCCTGGAGGCTTTTCGGCTGATCCACGCCTTCTGCGTATAATTGTTCCAACTGTCCCAAAGGCGGTCTTGAGCAGGACTTAGCCAATTTTATGATTTTCTCCTGAATCAATCTACTTTCTTGGAACTAAAAACTCTAATGCATGTTATCAAATTAACTCTGGGGGGTGAAATTTGGATAACAATTTGGTGACTTTTCAGGGTCACCTACCTGCTAGGTAGAAGATCAGTGGCCTTTTATCGATCCATTGGGCATGGAGTCATAAGCAATAACCTGAAATGAGCCTGATGCTGCAATTCCCTCTACGAGAGCACGTTGAACTGTAAAAAACTCAATCTAGGAGCGACAAAACCTGCGCCAAAGCACTTAGGGAAACTAAAACCTAACTACAACAAGATAATGTGCATATGCACTTAAAGGAATTGAAATCTAGGCTAATATTTACAAGGGTGAACCTCTTATTTTTTTCGAGTAGCAATGTTTAAGATAGATTTCATTGACCGGAATCGGGAGTTCTTCTCTGTCCAATGTAGACAATTGGAAGGCATTGTTATTCTTACATTCCATGACCATGTAGGGGCCGCTCCAAATGGCATCAAACTTGGAATGTCTTCCTGGTTTTGCCCGATCTGCATCCCATTTCAGAACTAGGTCCCCTTGCTGGAAGGTCCTTGCTCTTACTTTCTTATCAAACCATCTTTTCACTAAAACCTGATCTTTCTCAATTGTTTAAACTGCACGTTCTCTAATTTCTTCCAATTCCATCAACTCTGCATACCTGGCCTCCATTGGTTCGAAATCAGCCAACTCCAACTGCTTCATGAACTCTAATGCAGGCAGTTCTAATGACATGGGCAAGATTGCCTCTCTTCCATAGACAAGCCTGAATGGAGAGTTACCTGTGGATCTTTTGGGAGTGATCCTATCAGCCCATAAGGCTAATTTCAGCTTGGTATGCCAAGACCTTTTATTCTCATCAAGAGTTCTCCTAATGATTCTTAGCAAATTTTTGTTCGTGGACTCTGCCTGTCCATTACCCTGTGGGTAATAATTAGAAGAGGTGCTCAAGTAGATTCCATTCTTAACAGCCCATTCTGTAATCTTGGAACCTACAAATGCCAATGCATTGTCTGATATGATAGTGGCCGACACACCGAACCTGGTCACTATTCCTTCATAAAATTCTAGTATATTAGACTCGTTTGCCTCTTTGAGCGCTACTGCTTCAGTCCACTTGGTGAAGTAGTCTGTTGCCGTGAGAATCCACTTGTGGCCTTGGCTTGAGTTTGGGTTGATGACCCCGATGAAGTCCAATCCCCATTGCAGAAATGGTTGGTCAACCAAGATTGGGTGCAATGGAAGCGCTGCTAGTCTTTCTTTGCCTGTGAAGAGTGCACATTTCTTACACTTTCTTATCCATGTATAGCAGTCATTGAACACCGTGGGCCAATAATACCCTGCCTTTATTATCTTGAGAGCTGTTACTCGTGGGGCAAAATGTCCTCCAGAATCTCCATCGTGAAAATCTCGTAACACCCTCTCAATTTGACAAGTCCCAATGCACCTCAATAGAACCCCATTGATGTCTTTCTTAAACAAACCACCATTAACAAGCACATATGGAATGGCTTGTAATCTGAAGTATCTCCTCTTTGCTTTGCTCATTTCCAGAGGGCATAGTCCTGTCTGTAGGAAGTGTATCATATTCTGAGTCCAACAAGGAGTAGTCACATCATCATTTTCATGTTCTTGGCCATCCTGTAGTACCAAGACAGTCTCTTTTTCATCACCTGCTTCAACCTTTTGACTCAAGGCTAGTTGTTCACATAGTCCCTTTCCATGTACTAGTTTGGTGACCTTGATCTCGATGTCATATTCCATGACACGAGTTATCCACCCTGCACGCTTCTCATTCAGATCCTTGTTTAGAAGGAAGTCCTTGACTCCCGCATGAGAGACTAATAATTGGATCTTGTTGTTTGAGACTAGGTGCTTGAATTTCTTTAAACTCCTGATCACTGCAAGTACATGCTTTTTAATGAAAGAGTATCTAGTTTCGTATTCCTCCAAGCCTTGACTAAAGAAATCAACTGGTTGTTCTAATCCTTCTTTGTTTTGTTGTGCCAGGATTGCAGAAATTGTGTCTCCACCACCGAAGGCATATAGTACGAAGTCCTTGGAGAAGTCTGGATTGACGAGAGTTGGGGCTTGAGATATAACCTCTTTTATTACCTCAAAACTTGCCTTACCTTCAGATGTCCACTTAAATGCCATGCTCTTCTTTAACATCAGCGTTATTGGCTTTACGAGAGCTGCAAAGTTTGGAACAAACCTACGAACAAAATTGATCCTTCCCAAGAAGCTTTGGAGAGCGTTCTTATGACTTGGCAATGGAAATGCTTGAATTGCTTCAACCCGTTTTGGGTCAATCGTCAACCCTTCCTTTGAAATAATATGGCCTAGAAGTTTTCCCTCGTGAGCCAAGAATATGCACTTTTTGGGATTCAATGATACCCCGAATCTTCTACATCTCTGAAATACTTGCCTCAAATGACAGAGGTGATCCGCTGCATTTTTTGAGAATACAGTGATGTCGTCAAGATATATCAGAACTATTTTGATGATCAACCCTTTAAATGCCATATCCATTGCCCTTTGGAAGGTGGCTCCAGCATTTGATAGTCCAAATGGCATCTTCTTGTAGGCATAGGTCCCCCATTTGGTGGTGAAAATTGTCTTGAATTGGTCATCTTCTTTCACCATCACCTGATTATACCCTGAGTAACCATCTAGGAGAGAGAATCTCTCTGAACCGGATACTACTTGCAATATTTGTTCCATTGAAGGAAGTGTGTAATGGTCTTTGAGAGATGCCCTATTGACGTCCCGGAAATCTACACACAACCTGATTTCTCCGCTCTTCTTCCTGACCGGAACCAAGTTTGCAACCCAGCTTGAGTGCTTGATCGGGAATATAATGCTTGCCTCTATTAGCTTGTTAAGCTCTTTCTTCATTAGAGGCTCAATGTGAGGGTTGACAGGTCTCTGCTTCTTCCTGATGGGTTTAGCATCTGGATCCAATTCTATGGTATGTTGTGTCAACTTCGGATTGAATCCTCTCAAGTCTTCATAGCTCCTAGCGAAGACATCTGGAAATTCTTGGCAAAGCTGTATGAAATCTGATTTCTCTTGCTCAGTGGCCACTTTACCAATTTGAAGTATTTTGCCTTCCCCAACCAGAATTGGCTCTGAAGCTTCTCTCTTGACCTATATGTTTTTCTGCAGCTGCACTACTTGATCCCCATACTACTGCTCTAATCTGTCCTGATTTCTAGCTGAGAATTCAGCCTCTTCCTGTAGAAAATTGACGTTTTGTTGATCATTCTCAAACACCTGCCAGCTTGTGTTATTATCTGGAACTGCTGGCCTCACAATCACATGGATATGTGGCTATGTTTTTTCCCTCTTGATGTTGTCAACCACATCAAACATTGCTCCAACTGCTGTGAGCCTATCTGCGGCTTCATTTTTCTTCCTGGGTATGGACACAATGTTGAAAGCTTCGAAATCTTCAATGAGGTCCCATACCCTATTCTTGTAGCTCCTCAGCAAGTTGTTCTTCGTAGCATGTTGTCCTCTAACTTGGTTGACGATTAGCTTGCTATCCCCGAACACCTACAAGTTATTTATCCCCTTTTTCCTAGCCTAATGAAGTCCATGAATCAAGGCCTCATATTCAGCTGTGTTGTTTAAACAAGAAAAATGGAAATGAAAAGCTGAATAATATTTGATGCCTTGAGGTGAAACAAGCATGGCTCCACCTCTTGCACCTTGCCTACTCCTTGATCCGTCAAAAAACAGCCGCCATACCTCATTTTCGTCATTATGGCTTGGCTTGGTGATGCTAGGAACAGGTTGATTTTCTTTGTGTATACAATAGACTCCCAGCTCAGATTCTTCTACTTCTTGATAGGGATCAAAAGCATGTATCTTGTTTGCCCATTCATCAAGAGTTAGGTCTGGGATACTTCCAACCTTGGTGTCAGCCTCATCAGTACTAGGGTGATCTTCTTGATCAAATGTTGAGCAATTGGCATTAATCTGACTAGGAGTGTAAGGCTCAATATGGAAGTTTGCAATAGCTTCAGACCTAATTGTAGCCTTAGTTCCATACCTTGTTCTAAACAGCATGTGAGACCAATCAGCAGACAAATACCCCCCAATCTTGGCTGTGAAGTCCCTTAACAAGCAAAGGGAAAAGAGTGGTGGAAGGTCTATGATTGATATATCTTGTAAGACAACAACATTTGGACATGCATGCAAGGTAAGACTCAAGTTTTTAATCACTCCAACTGTTGTTATTGCTGTCCCATCCAATTGCACTACCCCTTTAGACATTACTTCATATTGGAGACCCAGCTAATCAGCTATTTGCTTCGGCATCACTGAGCTACTTGCCCTGGAATCAATCATGCAATTGTGTACTAGTTTATCCCCAATGATTAATGAAACATAGAAAGGAGGGGGCTTTGACATTTTACCTTGTTGCCCTCCATGGCTTCCTTCAGGCTGGGCAGCATTTGTAAGCACTTTGTCTTGCACCTGAACCTGTTGATTCGAAGTTGTCCAATCCTTCATGGCAGCTTGCAGCAGATCTCTTTTTCCTGGGATGGATAGGGATTCCCACATTGATATATTGACGTTAGTCTTCTTCATATGTTCGATGATACTGAATGGGAATGAAGTATCCTTTTTTTGTCCCTTGGTTTGTACATTTACTCCTTGTACGTGGGTAGCAACAGCTGGCATTTGAGTTGGCCTAGGGGCTGTTCTTGGCTGCTCTTCTGTATTTGAAACTGGACTCTGCTTGCCAATCATTTGTGGAGCCATGGAAGGTGGTGGATTGGCTGGGGCTAATGGTTGTTCTTCACCCAAATTTCTCCTCTTTGACCTTCTGTTGGCTGTGACACCTTGAGAAACTGCTTAATTCATGCCACAGAAATCTTCTGCTTACCAGTTCACCAACGTGGTGTCATTTGGGGCTGATTGTTGTTGGAATGTTTCTTGTTGTTGACTATTTCCTTGACTGCCCTTGCCCTCCACACTAGTAGTTGTCACCATCAGTGCTTGATTGAGAGCACCATTGAAACACATGGATTGGTTATGAGGCTCGTTGCATGGAAAGCACCAGTCATATTCCTGAGCAATGTTGTTTTGTGTTGGCACTAATGCCTTAGAGGCAGTTATAGCATTTGGATTATAGGGCTGGAATGGTCTATTAGAGGGAGCCCTTGTTTGATTCACATTTGCAACTGGATTAGGTGGTCTTTGTGGTTGGTATGGCTACCTATTAGGCTGAGCTTGAGGTTGATAGGAAGGTCTGAAACCTTGGGCTTGTTGCCTCTTAATAGTAACCAGCTCATTTCCCAAATTTTGCAACTATTTCATGACCTCTTGGAGTTCATTTGAAGCACTTGGAGATGAAGTGGAAGCTTCGTTTGAACTCTGATTTCTAGGAGTGGGAACAGGAGCCAAAGTGGGTGCTTGACTAGTGCTTGGATTTTCTAAGTTTGGATACAAGGGCATGGGAGGCCTAGGAGCCAGTTTACCAGCTTGAATAAGACAGTTTTCAGCTCTAATGGCAATGCTATAAGCCATAGGGATTGTTGTGCCTCCCATGGACTAAATTAACATAGAAATATCAGAATTCAAAGCTTTAAGGTAATATAGAAAAGCACCTTCTGCTGTTGGCCTGAATGCCACTGGAATCCTATCCCAAGACCTTTGAAATCTGAAGTTGAAGTCAGCCAGCTGCTTGTTGGGGGCTCTCTTGATAGTTGTCAGCTGCTCCAAAAGAGACAAGTTGTCTCCCTTCTCTCCAAATTGCTCGTGAAGTGCAATACACAGCTGATTCTAGTTTGTGATAGAACCAGCTCCAAGGCTCCTAAACCATTGTAATGCTTTACCCTTGAAGGAAGATTCCAGTAACTTGACAGCCACTTGCATTTCGTTGATTTGATGGATTGCACAAAGGTTAGCAATATCTTTAACATGATCACCTGGAGTAGTCTGATTTTCTCCGGTGAAGTAGGGAATGTTCTTCAAGGCTGCAATAGGAACTGGATGTTGTGCATTGAGAGCAAGTGGGCTGCTGCCTGTGAAGTTGACGTATGGATTGTTCTGAGCCATTCTAATCGGTCTTAAAACCCTTGTATACTGAATGAAAGGCCTATCAGCTGGAGGAGTTGAGAGATTTCTATTTGGTGGAGATGGAGACCTTTGAATCCTTCTTCCTCTTTGCCTTCTTCTTGGAGATAACTGCAGGTATTCAAACAGTGCTTCCTCTTCTCCAACTCTTGACCTTGTGGTGATTCTTCTCATGAGTTTTCAGGCCTGCACTGCTGAAACCAGTTGATTCTTCCCTAGTGGAGTCGCCAGATATGTAAATAATAGCTCTTATAAGCAAGAAAACTGCAGCAAATGCATATCAACTTTTCTGCAATAAAAATGAGACCTCTAGGTCCCACCGGGCGTGCCAAAACTATTGTTGCAGACTCACAACACCCCTGGATGTAAATCAGGCTTCTAGGTTGATGTTCAGGCATCCAATGTGATTACACAACATGGAATCCTTTCTCCAAGTGTGGGACTTGTAAAGATGAGAAAAGATTCTCCAGAGAAGGCTGGTTCCTATTCCTCTGTTCAGATGCACACAAAAATTGCAGAGGGTTTGCTAAAACCTAATCTAACTTGCCAAGGAGACAGGGTAAGAAAATGCATAGAATAAAACCTAAACTACAAAGGTGATGCACCGAGGAATGTTAGACATTCGTTTTGCAAATTTAACACAGACCACATAGATGCAATACAAACACCATGCACAGGTAACCAAACTGCAATAAGAGATCAAAATGATAGAAATGAATACATGAGAGGGTCGAGAGTCAATCACAACACATATATTATTGCTCACGAGTTGATACAGTACATTGCAGTGGCCAAGAGGAAAAAAATACTGGCATTACAACCCACATGGGAGGTTTGAAAGCTCCACAAATTCTCTGGCAAGCGAGGGAATAAGGGAGGATGTAAAACAAAAATGTCTGACCTCTTAAAAAGCTCCTCTTTACAATATATATCAAGAAATGAGAGGGGAGAGAGAGGAAATCCAGAATCTACCCCAACCACTTCTTGGTAGCATTTAAAATCATCTCATTATGACAGAAGCGGTGGATCCTAGCAAAATAGCGGGCTGTCTAACAGGAGCGGCGAGCTGTCTGCTGCATTAAAGTTGGTTGTTGAAGCATTACTTATGTCTATCACCACGCGTCAGAGATAATTTCTTAATTTTCTCCCTCCAAACTACACCAAAATGTGAGATTGATCCCAGAATCATGTAGATAATTTCAACAGCTTTCCGTTGATATAAAGAACATGCAAATCTGAGCTCTGGATCGAAAGATATGAAGGTCTGAAGATTTAGGGCACAAAACAGGCAAGAACAGGTTTTAAAATCTTTTCCCGCGCTCTGCCATCTGGACGACACGTGGCAGGCCCTGATTTGCTGAGTAATTCTCTCTCTCCACCTTTCCACAGGATTTTCTTATGGGCCCCTTAAACTTGGACATGTGGCACTATTTCATTGGTTCGGATCAGTGCTCGAAAACTCGCCCCTTTGACTTTTTTGACATTTTTCCTTGGCGACACGTGTCATGCTGTGATTTCTCTACGGGCCTGCTGGATTTTCACGTCCATCGCATCCTTTTGTCCTGGATGTCCCAGTGCTTCGTGGGACAGAATCCTCCGATCCACCCGAAATGGGCTTCCATGTCCCTTTTCTGCCGGTGACACGTGGCATGATCTGATTGGCTTTCGGCTCCTTCGGCTATTCGCGTCCCGCGTGTCCCTTTGTCCCACTTGTCCTTGTGCTGAAGTTTCCTGTTTCGGCCGAACCGGCCGGTTCGCATCCTCCGCGCACTCTTGTCCCGCTTGCTCTCGGTAAAGGACTTGGACAAAAAAAAATTCTTTCGGCTGATTCGGGCATTTCACATCCATTTATCCCAGATGTCCCTTTTCTGTTTGGGCCGCCTGGAGGCTTTTCGGCCGATCCGCGCCTTCCGCGTATAATTGTTCCAACTATCCCAAAGGCGGTCTTGAGCAGGACTTAGCCAATTTTATGATTTTATCCTGAATCAATCTACTTGCTTGGAACTAAAAACTCTGATGCATGTTATCAAATTAACTCTAGGGGGTGAAATGTGGATAACAGTTGCTACAAGAAATAGAAGATGGTTAATACAAAGATTTCCTAGAAAAAAGGATCCTATTTCTGAAGAAGCTGGAAGAAAATAGATTCCAGGTGGTGGATCAAATCAAAGAACACCAATTGAAAGTGAAGAAGATCTTTAACAAAAGGGATAAGGAAAGAGAATTTAAGGTTGGAGAATTTGTCCTGCTATGGGATAAGAGAAGAGAACCAAAGGGTAGCCATGGACATTTTGATTCATTATGGCTCGGCCCATTCCAAATTCATGGAGCTTGTGGTGAGAATGTTTTTCTCCTCTCTTACTTGGATGGAATGCTATTAGAATTACCTTGAAGCAGGAAATACTTGAAAATGTATCATCAGTGAAAGTGGGTTGTTCCTCACCTTGTACCATAGGTGATTTCTTGGTGTGTTTCCCTTTCCATTGTATGGTTTTGTTTCCCCTTCTGTTGTGTGCCGTGTGTTTCCTTCCTTTTGTGTGATTTTGTGTTTTTTCTTCTTCTGATCTTTCTTTCTCATAATTGTATATGAATCTACAAGGCACAATGGATAAGGCACTGCTCAACGTTAAATGGTTCAAAAATTGAGATTCTAGATCCTCATACCACGTCTTCGCCATGCTCAGTCCATGTCATGTCTCCAAGCTAGAGCCATTTTTTGTCCCCCGAAAACTACTTTTTGTTTTCCAAGTTAAATTTGAAATTTCGAACTCTCGCCCCCCTAAAGTATTTAAGCTAAGTTTAAAGTTTGAGATATAAAAATCCATGCCCTAGAGTTTGTTTCTAATCCCCAGTCTGCTTGTTTTGATAAATTTTTTGTTTTCCTGTCTAGACGCATGAAAATTTTATTTTTGTCCTCATTTTAATGAAATTTTCAATATTTTTATGCCCCTCAATTGTCGAAACTTGTATTGTTTTCAATTCCTTGGCTCGTGAAAGAAATTTTAAAATCGGGCGCAAAATGGTGGAGTTTTCTTCTTCTCTACAATTTTTCCCACAGTCGGGAACGATGGGCATTTTCTTCCCTGTCAAATTTTGGCCCCATCATCCATGGGTACATAGACATAACTAATTAGAAGTAGGGATGTGGACTGTTGGGGGGATTTGATATTTTGAACCTCTTTGTAGAAAGCTGAAAAGTTAAAAAGTGACCCGTAGCCACGATCAGGCATAAAGAAAAAAGTCAAATCTTAAGCCCATAGTCAAAGGAGTCAAAGTAGGGAGGCGGACCATCGAGGGGATTTGAGAATTTGAGCCTCTTTGTAAAAAATCTAAAAATTTAAAAAGTGACCCGCAGCCCCAATCAAGCTATCAGGGAAAAATTCAAAAGTGAAGCCTGCTGTTGAAAAGTCAAAATGGACAAGCAGACTATCAAGGCACTTTTGGAAATTTAACCAAATTTGCAAAAGCTAAGTAAATGTTCTAGAATGCTCCGCGGCTCCACCAAGGTCTCAGGCCCATCATTGAAAAGTTAAAGTGAGAGAGCGGAATGGTGGAGAACTTTGAAGTTTTGAGCATTTTTCTAAAAAAGGTTGAAATTGAAAAAAGTGAGCCGTGATTCCTTCACCACTCAAATAAAGCCACGTGTCAGGCCTATGGCGGAGAGGTGGAAGGGTGGACCAAGATGTCAAAAAATGCCAATTTTCTACAAAGGCATAAAATGTAAAAGGCATCCTCCACACCCACTCCAATAATTTTCTCCCACTTTGATGGCTCTGGTTTAAAGTTTCGAAGGCAAGATAAATGGTTAAAATTCAAATTTACAAAATGAATGTAATGGCTACATTATGAAAATTCTAGTTTTTCTGCCATTGGCGTTTCTTCACAAATCAAGAATCCGAATGGACGTAAATGATTGAAAAGAAATTGTAAACCATTTCTTACTAATAAAGAAGAAGTTGTAACTGTTTATTGGGAAATTTAATGGATTCTTCACACCATTTTCGAGGGTTGGTGATTGATTTTGTAAACTCACGAGTGCATTGTACTTAGAGAAAACATATGAGATATCCATTTTTCTTCCATTTGCCCCCCTTTTCTCAATTTCCTCCATTTCTCCACTATGTACAACTTCTGATTAAGCATCAATACAAGAAGAAGGATTTTGTAGCCTCTTTTATGAGGAGATTTTAGAAACTTTGAGTTCACAATCTTATCTCATCTTTTTACCATTTACAGGGCTATTTCTTCCCATGAAAGCATGTGATGAATTTTCTAACTAGTGTGTGCAGGAATCTGATTTCCTACCTGTAACATTAGTTCTCCTACCTCTTTTCTCACTCCCTTTCCCACTTTTAGAAAAATTTCTCTCTTGCAAGTATCTACAAGATTTTTCGCATGGTCATTAGAGTGCCCCTATTAGATCCCCTGCCAAAAGGTCACCACAGACATTCACATTTTCTTGTGCATGCATATATGATAGTTGCACTGGTTAAGTAGAGGGACTTAGATTCCCAGATCGTTGGAAAGGAATCCACAAATTTTTCCACCTGCCAATTTCCTTCGCCAATAGTTAACCAAGTCCCTATTACCAATCCATCTAATGATAATACTATCAAATAATAATGGTTTGTCATGAACCATATATTATTACATTAAAGACCAAATAGAGTGGCTCAACCATTATGGACTTTAGGAAAGTTCAGCATAAAATCTATATAAAACACAAAGAAAGGTATTATATAAAATATCATAATAGTGAGCTGAATTGAAATTATTCAACATGATTTATCAACCAAGTCAACCATAAAAACCTCACATGGGCCATGACCCAAAAAGGGTATTGATTTCAGTTGATAATTTCAATCAACTTTGATATTCTACTCATAGCAAAGATCAAATAAAGAAAATACGGTCAAAGAAAATCAGGCTACACTCATTTTCCAACAATACAAGATCACGAGTTTGAACTCATAGGGGTCAATGATCCCCTTAAATAATTCACAGTTAATTCTACTGAAATCAGTTCAAAATCATTCCAAATAAAGTTGACAAACCTATTTACAAGCTGAAAAATCAAAAATAGAATACCCAAAAATATATTGATTTAGAGTTCGTAAAAGGAAGGCTCAAACCAAAACATTGACATAAATGAAGGATTCAATCTATTGACCCAAACCCAAGTAATTTTTGAGTGATAAAAACATTAAACTCTGAAAGAAATAACTTAAATAACAAAATACAGATATCTTCCTTAATGATTAATAGAACTGAGACATTAAAATCTCACAGTTGAAACAACAAATGCCCAAATACAAATTCCATTCTAAGTTCAAACCAAGTAAAAGTTACAAAGACACATAATGTCATCCTAAGAGAAAAAATGGAAAACCAAAATTCGAATGAGGTTCCCGAATTTAAAAAGTGAACAACTCAGAAAAGAAGAATCATAGAAGCCTAGGATCAAAGCATCACCCGCTTTGATCAAGATTACACCAACCCAGAAAGGGAAGTTTTAAACAAGAAAACAGTTATTCAAAACCATAAAAAAGTTACCAAGATTCAAAAAAGAGTGGTCAATAAGGTTGTAACAAGAACCTACATTGAGTCAAATAAAAAGATAACAACAAATATTTGTTTAATGCCTAACTTAACAAGCATTAGTGCACTCAAAGAATTATTTCTTTGTGGGTTTTGACCCTGTAACTCATAGCTCAAATTTTATTACGAAAATTATTACTCACAACCAAATACACAGCTAGTATCAAATGAAATCGTTGTAATTTAACTGAAGTCACTCACATAGCCATATATGCAAACAGATTCATTTTAATTTACTTAAAACAAAATATTCATAATAAACCAAATTGAAAACCAGTAAGGTAAAAACAATACTTCATCCACAAAACCCAAAACTCATAATACAATTTCAAATAAGAGAAGAGTTCTATTTATGAAATAATGAATTAAAGTAAATTATCATAATGAGTTAGAGCCTATCATGCCTGGTAGAGCTCCTGCAAAATGTTTCCAAGCTCTCAGAGTTTCCTTTCAAGATTCTACAATAGATTCCATAAAAACTTTGTAATAGAATCAACCTGAAACCCATCATCTTATTTTCCTTCATTTTAATAGCTTCAGCAATGAATTTCCTTCTTTTAATTTTGCCATGCAATGGCAATATTGTAAATGCAATAGACACAAACTACCAATTCGAAAAATAGGAGATCAACATACAAAGCCATTGAGCTCGAAAAATACAAATGAAAGGTAAAATAAACTCCCTTTCCTTTCCACCAATCCATCTCAGCATTTCGAAGGTAGTTTTCCATTTATTTTGAGATCAATTAATGCTAGGATGGTTTTCTAGTCACCCCCATTGAATCTGTCAATCGTCAATTAACTAGAATAATAAATAAATGTTCTAAACAATGTAAAAACTATAACTAGCTACCTGGAGATTAGTGCCCACCAAGTTTAACTTGGTCTCCTCCAAAGGTGGCGGTAAGGTTGCAATTAAATGCCATTAATTCTCGGTACAACGTGGGTTGGTGCCCAGCCGACCGAGCTTAAACCATTAGTGTTTTAGTTACCGTGGTCAAGTCTTAGGTTAGTTCTAGGTCCTCACATAGGTTTATATCCCTTATTGAATAATACTTACCTTAGCTTAGGTTAGGATATTAATGAATTCCTTATGGTAGTTTAGGGATTATGACCCTTACAAAAAATCATCAACCATAGCCTAGGTTGATGAGCAATATAACAAAATTTAGCTTGTACAATATTAGGTCCCTTAATAATTAATCTTCACCTTAGATTAAGTTTAGTTACATCTTTCCAATATTTCACAAGAAAATTTTCCTTTTGAAATTTATCAAATCAAATTAGACATATTAATATAAGGAAGCATTCACAAGACGCTCTCAGTGATCTCTTATTTATTTAAGCCTTGGTATGAAGGTATCGAATCAACAAAAAGGAGTCAATTTTACGTAGCAAATATAATAGTAACAACCTATCGATCATAGGCATGCCTTGGATCAATGAAATAGATCCAAGGTATGGCCATCCTTTTAAATATAAATGTAATAGTATGAGGAACATATTTAATATCATGACTGAGAGAACTTACCCGCATGGTTCCAAAAGATTGCATTACTTCTTATCACCTAAATTCACATAATGTACTTAAAAACTCAATATAGTGAGTACATGAAAACAAATAAAATCAGTACAATATTTCCAAAGTGTGATTACATCAGATTTAGAAGGTAAATCATATCATCTACAGCAAATATGATCAATCAGTTTAAAAGAGTATATCGTCTCATAATAGGAATCACATATCAATGTTTGTAAACTTCAGTTACAGAAGCAATTACATATATCAACATAGTAGAGGCATTACAACAATGCTTCACCTATTGTGGGTGGCATTAAAACCAGTGGTTTAGCCAAATATTATTTGAGAAATGCAAATGCTTACTTCTATTATGGTCCGCAGTGAAAACTGACATCTTTCTTGATAAGATACTTGAATGTGTGACACTTTTTTTAAAGCTAAGAGATGAATCTTCTAGTTTCTTTTATCTTACCTTGTAATCTTTACAGTTGTTTGATATTCTTTGGAGGAGGCATTTTTGTTATAGCACTAACCTTTGTAGGATCTACTTTTATTCCTCTCTGTGAAATAATGAATCCTAATAGTTATCTAAATAGCACGCTGAAGAAACATTTCTTTGGGTTTAGTCATACCTTGTAGTCCCTTAGACGTTGAAAGATGCATGGTAAAATCTTTGGGTGATCTTCTTAAGTCCTAAATTCTACCAATATATCATCCACATAATCTTCCATGATATCATTAATCATGTCATGGAAGATAACAGTCATTTCTCGTTGATAGATTGCACCTGCATTGTTAAGGCCAAAGGGCATGACTTGATAACAAAATTTCCCTCATGGGGTGGTAAAATTTGTCTTATTTTGGTCTTCCTCAACAATTTTTATTTGGTTATATCTTGAAAGTCCATCCATGAGTGATAGCATCTCGTAACCAATTATTGAACCGACAATCATGTTGGTGTTGGGAAGAGGTAAGTCATTCTTAGGACAACCTTTATTGATATCTCTAAAATTGGTACAAACTCTAATACTAAATTTTTTCTTCTGCATTGGGACTACATTAGAAATCCACTTTAAATAGTCAATAGGCCTGATGAAGGCTACTACCAATAATATTTTTAACTCTTCTTCGACCAATAAGGTGATGCGAGGATGCATCTTTTGGAGCTTTTATTTTATGGGCTTAGCTTCTGGGTGCACAACAAGATTGTGCAACACTAATGCAGGATCAAGTCCCGACATGTTTGCGTAGTACCAAACAAATATATCTATAATTTATCTTAAAAGTAACACAAAATTTCTATGTTCTTGAGCTGAGAGCAAAGTTCCCAACTTGACTATTCTAGGAAATTCCTATTTTCCAATATTGACATCTATTGTCTCCTCTACCAACAACTTGGACTCATCTTCCATGCGCGTAGGATCATGGGGGAGATTAATATCTTCTTCTACTAAAGGTGGCTCAAAAATATTTTCACCTTCAAGATGATCAACTATTTTGTCCATTGATTGTTCTTTTTTTTTGTCTGCAAGCGCCTCAAAGAGGTTTTCACTATAAGACTTGGACTTGTTCTTTTTACAAGGTTTTTCAATGGAAATTTCTCCCTTCCTTATTTTTTTACTTAAATGACCGCACAACTCAGCCTCCTCCCCAAAGTTTGTGCATGCATTGAGTTGAATGGAGAAGCCTTTTTTTTTGCCACTTATTAGAATACTGTCACACATACCAAAGAACTCACCAATAGCTTCTTCATTCTAAAAGACGTCAATTGGCACATGTTGTTATTGATCCCAATTCACGAGTGACTGGTAAATAAGGTTAAGTGTTTGAGTGGTAAGGGATATGGTGGTGGTTATAGTTAGGATATCCATGTCATAAAATAGGTTCATGAAGGAAAGGTTTTCATAAAGACTACACCGGTAATGTGTTTCACTTTCACATTCAGATGAACTATCTTTGCGTTCAGAAGAGGCATCCTTGATCTATAAGTGATGAGACTCATACAGCCATGTACTAATACCATACTTACCCACTCTATGATGAGGTAATCGAAGAGCTTCCAGTGTACTTGTTTCATTGTGTCTGCAACCACGTCTTTTGTATCCCATAGTAAGCACCATTCGATTGGGAATAACATACTTAGGTTATTGGTAAGATAGAGCCATTTCATCATATTCATGATGGAATACAATATATTTGAGCATATTTTCATCTTCTAATAATCCCCTAGGAGTGAAAGCATCAAAAGGGAAATTTTTCCTAAATATTTGAAACTTGTAACACATCCTACCACATGCTTTGGTTGATAGGGGAAGGTCTTGAACTAGAAGGTCCTACTAAAGATCATATTCTCTACAACCATTTTCTATAACCTTCATCTCCCATGTAGGAAAAGGATATTCTGATGTAGAATCCCCATTGTCCTTAAAAGAAAAGGTATTTGGATCCACTCGTGAAGCGAGGGCCTTTGATTGAACTGCAACAACTATCTCTGTAGAAGGACATTCATAAATGGTGGGGAAATAGCCCAAAAATGCTCTATAATGAGAAAAGGGTTGGGAATATCCCTAAATAGTGAGGGTCTACCCTTCATGATGTAACTTTAAGCATTGATGATATGTTGAAGGTATGGCTTGCATGGCATGAATCCATGGGTGGCCGAGTAATATGTTGTAAAGGAGCTCTAAGTCTAAGACATGGAACTTTATATCATGATTGATATGACCTACTTCTAGTGAGAAAGTGATCATACTAGATGACTAACGTTCTTCGTTATCATACGCCTTTATGGTGATGAACTTTATTTCTAAATAAGATTTTTTATAGGATAAAGGGGGAGAGAATAGGAGGGAAAGATAGGAAAAATCATATTTTCAAATCCAACCACCAATAATAAGCAATAAATTCCTACAAATTCACCTGTAGTATTGTCAGATCCACCTCCCCATATCATCTTAGCTTGTGAAAGAAGTAATGAGACCAAATCTAATTAAATCTTGGTGGTTGAGTTGATTGCATGTGTGCATTAATGGCTAAAGTCCTAGTTTCCCATTTCACCTACCAAATCCCACCCAAAATCTTATTTTTAAAACCCCGTCATGTATCCCACATCATCAGCTTTCAAACAAGACTAGAATCACATGAATCTGAGCTATGTAGTATAATTTATGGTAAATTGAAGTTTATAGAACAAGATAAACATGTAAGACACATGTCACAACCTGATTGGCTAAATAATTTGGCTAAATTTTTGTTTGTTTTATCTTTTCTGTGACATGTTGTACATTCATTTGATGTGAGGATTAGGCACATAGCTGTTATGTTTTGGCAGGCTGCATGTTATGCACTTTATCTAATAAGTTGACACGTGGAACTTTGTGACTGACACAGAATATTACACTTGGTGCGTGTGCAAGAGAAAAATGCGTGAGAAGGAAGAATGCAGAGTTCTACAATCAAACGCAAGAGGGTGCACGGGAATGAGAATAAAAGTTGCATATCTACAAAGGTATGTATGTATTCATGGAATATAGGGATTTTAATACAAGGATGCACGTAATTAATTTCATAGATAAGGTGTGCGAAGGTGGAAAGTGAAAGGGGAAATGAGTGCATGCGAGGGGATGCATGGGACTTGGGAAGGAATGTTATGCATGTGGAAATCATGCCAAGGACTTAGGGAATTATAGAGAAATTCTTTGGGCACATGTAAGGAGTGCGCAATGAATAGGGAAGGAAAGTGGGTGTGTATGGATTGCATGTAGATGGGAAATGGAAGGAGATATAAGAATAAATGAGAAGGGAAAAATCACATGGAAGCTGCATAGTAGGAAGAAAAGGGAAGAGAAATCACATGGAAGAATTGGGAAGAGTGTAAAATGGCACGTGTGAAGTACTGAAACCATGCATATTTGTTAAGGTAGAAAATCAAGAGAACGCACAACCTGAAAACATTAAACTCATAGCTAGAATGGAACAACAAGTTTTCTAAATAACCAGGGTGGTTATTTTGGACAAAAAGGTGAGAGGTCTATCTTTTCTCTGCTTCCATGATGCTTCTTGAATAAGCACCACTACAAATAATATGCCCTGATTTGTTCTAATTTGTTTCAATTAGTCCCGATTGTTCTAATTGTAACAAAAATGTACTGATAAATTGATTTCTATAACTAAAGGAAAGTTCCTACTACTGTAGAACTATTCTAAAAAAATTTGTATATTGTGTTGATCTGATAAATTGAATTTTTTTTTCTTTAGGACACAAACACCTAGGGGGAGACAAACACTTATTGCTACTATTAAGGTCTGATCACTAGTGTCTGCTCTATATTTTGGACCCAAGTTTGTTTCTGGGTCAATCTATGAATGTGTTCCTCTGTGATGTGTTTTGTTATGTTGTATCTCTAAGTTTTTATAGGGGTGAATTTTTTAACCCAGTATATGCCCCCCCTCATTTGGGTGCATGAGAAAACTATAGGAGAATACTGTCAAAATGAGAGGACCATCGTCTGACATGCGTATATGAATTGGATACATATAGGGGGTAAGGGATGTGCATGCTAGAAACCAAGGAACATTCAAACAAGATGGACTAGTAACAAGTGTTAGTATGAAATATAGTATGCAAGATAAGAAAATGTAACAAACAAGTAGGAATACAAGATATACTATGAAATAAAGGATTCAAACATGGGACATCGCTCATAATTTCACAAGATAATTAGGGCCAAAGCAGGAAAAATCATACAATAAACAAGAAAAACATAGGGCTTAGTTTGCAAACAATAACAAGAAAAGAGTGACAAATAACCATGGTTGTACAAATCCTATAAGACAAATGCTTCACATGAAACACCCATTATCATGTTATAAAGATACGTAGTATGTCAAATCATGTATAGATCAGTGAAAAGTAAGTGATAGTAAAGTAAATGATAAAACAATAGAAGATGTTACTTGTAGAGTATGATACTAGAAAAGTTAAATTCCCCTAATATCCTTGGTGGGACTGGCAAAGAGTTGTGTCAAGAATATTTCATCGTGTATGTATTTGTGTTAGGTCCTATATTCACCTCAAAATACCAAGTGAACATGTATGTGTATATAGAAAAAGATAATGACATACTAAGAATCCATCTAGCATAGTAAGAAAAGTGCAACATGTAACTAGTATAAGAAAACAAGAGTAAATGTAACCAAGATATGCAAACTTTGTGTGAGTGTGATGGTATGATATGCAAGGTGTGACTATGATAAGAGTAGTGTTTCCTCCTAGTGGATGTGTATGAGATGAGGTTCATTTATAAATGCTCCCTCAATAGTAAAGAATGAACCATATAACAAGAGTCTGTCATTGGGAAATGAGTGTATTGCGTGAGACTAGATGCTAGAAAGATTTATTGTGAAGCACAGAGCATGAAGTGTAGATGATGTGAGTCTCACATATGAAGTGTTCCCTCAGTAGTCAAGTGTGAATCGTATCGCTAGATTACATCATCGAGTAATGACGATACAATGTGTTTACCAAATATGTAGGAGTGCTTAGGAATATGAAACGCAAAGTGTAGAGTGTGAATTTTAGTGGTAGATACTAGAGACAACAAATAGTAATGGAAGGGGGAGAAAGTGTGATGCCCCCCAAGTTTTTAAGGGATAAAATATTATCTAAAAATAGTAAAGGGTGAGGGCTCCCTACCCGATATCAGAGGAGACAAAGGCAAGTGACCATGATCTAAGGGTGGTGGTGTAGGAGAGTAACTATGTGCATGTGAAGGAGGTGGAGAATACCTATAGGAAATGGTTTCACAAGTGGGGGACTTAGGCCGATGAGGGGGGATAATGGGTTGATGAGGCAAAGATGGTCAAGAATGCTTATGAGAATGGGCTTCCTGAATAGGGAGCTTATGATGATGAGGTGGACTAATGGACCGATGATGATGACAATGTTGTGATATAAGATGTGTGTGAATAGGAGATTTGGGTGGAGAAATAGCATTAGACTTGAGAAGTGTAGGAAACCTAGATGCAATGAATGGTGAATAAATATAAGCAAGCATGGGCCGAGGCAATGGTGTACATGGTGGAATATTGTTAATGGAGATAAGTTGTTTGTTATGGATGAACTTGAGACTTAAGTGATGCATGGAGGGGATGGCTTGGGTAGTGCTGAGCCAAGGGATACCTAAGACAATGTCACAACCTTTTATTGAATATTTAATAATGAATGGTACAAGTATGGTGAGGGGCTTATCTATAATGGTAAGCTTGACGTGACCATAATAATTAGGAACCAGAAATGTGATAATAGATGTTGGACATTTGATAGCTAGGAGGAGTGTCATGGAGTATACATTGGTAGCACCCAATAGATAAACTATAGTATTGTTGATAGTATAAGAACCAATAGAGGCATTGATATATAATGAATCAAAAGCAAAGGTAGTGTTATAATCATGATATGAGAATGTGATAACATGTGTTGACACATCATCTATAGAAAAAATAAATTCAAGAGGCCCCAATGAAGGAGGAGGAATAACATGATATGTATGGTTTATAGAAGACTCATTAGCTTTATTTTCATTCTTTGGTAGAGGGTCATTGAAAATTTTTAGCTTTTGATTATCATGGACCATTTTGGCGATAGATGGCTCAGGGATTTCAATTTCATCATTATCAATAAGATCTTAAATTAAATGTTTAAGCTTAAAGCATTGATCATTGTGATGCCCAATGTATTAGTGATAGTCATGGTGTGCACTTTCATCATAGTTGCGGCCACGGGGGTGAGAAGGATCAAGATTGAGCAGTGGAGGAAGAGTAATAAGATTTCTTTCGATAGGTTATGGTAAGAGAATCCTTGGTGCGTAAGGTAGTGTAGTAAAATTACACCACGTGGGTTGCAATTGAATCTTATCATGTTTAGAAACAACATTAATAGAGACCTTAGCTTCAATAGTCTTAGGAGATGGTTTGAAAGTATGTTTTTCTTTAAACCAATTAGAAGATGAAGATGAAGAAGTATCATAGTATTTTAATTTTCCCATAGATAAATTTTTCCTTCACACAATTTGAGTGTATGGTAATTTTGATCAAAGGAGGGATATATCTCAAATATTAAACTCTCTTGAAGTGGAGGTAGGATACTTTTAATAAAGAGATCCTGCAATTCAGATTCAGCTAGTACATTAGTCATCTTAGTAAGGTTTTTCTTATAACGTAAAACATAGTCTACTAAACGCTCATTAGATCCTTATTTAAGTTGATAAAGTTGTGCATAAGATATATTGGTGTCGATATTGATAGAAAAATTTGCAAGGAAAGTGTCAAATAAGTATGTAAAAGAGGTTACCAAGTGAAAAGGTAGATCATAGAACCAACGCGTAGCATAATCTTACAAGATTTTAGGAAATAATTTAGCTAGTAATGTAAATTCATTTGCATAGTCAAGACATGCCACATGGAAAGATCAAAAATGATCTTAAGGTTCACCATCACCTTTTAAGGTAGGAATTTTGGGTGCAATGAAGTTGGGAGGTAGTGGATAAGAGGATATAGCGGGTGAAAAAAGGGTGTGAAGGAGAAGTGAAGAACCAAGAGATGGAGAGGAATGTGAAGTAGATAGTTGTAACTAGCAGATTTGGATTCGGAGATCCTAGTATAAGGAATCTAGGTCATGAGTTACTTAAGAGAAATTAGGTTGTGTGTGGGAATTTTTGGGAGGAGGGAGAGGATTAATAGTGGTAGATATAGAAATAGGAATAGTGGAGGGTGGTGTGGACATCATGGTGGCCAATGAAGAACCCATGAGAGGGTTAGAGGCAGCATCTCGAGCATGTTTTGTATCCAGTAGAGCATTTATAACATGTGGAATATGGGTAGGGTGATCTCACAAAAAAACAAAAATTAGTAAGCTTTTCTAACTATTCTTGATCAGCATTAGTGTCCTCATCATATGATTGTTCAATGTTATAAGTTTCAATGTTTTCAAGAGGAACATTATTTGAGTTAAGAAAAGGATTAGAAAATTCAGCCATTAATTTAAAGAACTTACAGACAGATGGAGGAAGTTCAATGCACTCAAAGGAACTAAAACGACCACTACAGGTGATGGACATAAAAAGTAAACCTTGAAGGAAGGTAGGGTTTGAGCGAGTAGGTTCACTAAATGATTTAATAAAAATTGAATTAAATCTAGTTTCAGAGTAACTATTATAGTATATGATATAAAAATACTAATGTACAATAAAGACACAAAAAAACAAGCATGTACAAATATGAAATGCTAAGTAAAAGAGGGAGATAGAGAGACTTGGCTATTTCTCGAGAAATCTAGAAGTGATATGGGCAAGTGAATAGTTGAAATAGACTGAGAAGATTTTCATCAATGCTCACTAGAGGTTTTGGAACTCAGGAGTGTGCGAGACAGGAGCACCCATGGGAGGACAAGAGTACCTAGGCACTAGTGTCCATTTTGGGTGTTTATCTATGTAAATGATCAGGATATGGTCTATTCTATACAGGAGGAGATTTTTTTAGTCTCTATTTGTCGCTCTGATTTTTCTCCTTGACAATCGAATGTACTTGTAACCTGCAAAAAAAAATTCTACCTGTACATGTGCACAAACTACATCAAATCTAATAAAAAAGATGCATAATGTGGATCCAAACTTACATCAAAAATCACCTGAAGAGTGAACTTAGTACCAAGTGTTGCATTACATTTCATATTCTATGTAGTTTTGTGTAAGAGTGTGTGTCATGATTCCCTAATATGTTGTTGTGAAAGTTGCACTATGATAGTGGGTTAGATCTAGAATGTTCCAATGATGCAAATATGTGTGATGAAATAGAGTAGAATCCCCCTCCTATGATGTGTATGCAGAAGTGATACAACCCTTGTCCCTTGAATGAGTGTGTTATATGGATGCTTTGAGATTCTCTTTGTGAATTTGGATGCAAGCTTAGGTGATAATATATATTGTTAGTGCATGGTCCCTTATTTGATAGCTATAACTATGTGAATATATGATTCCCTTGTTTGAATTTTGTAATTGAAAAATGAAAGGCCGACATAAAAGTATAAAATATTCCCAAGAAGTAAAAGAGACCCCAAAGAGTGAGAAAATGGGAGAAAAGGTCAGGAGCTCCCAAGAGGGACAAAAATTCCTAGGCACTAGTGTCTGAGGCCATAAAAGATAAAGAAATAAAATACTGACTCGGTTGTAGGGTGTGTAAGGTCAATAAAAGTATAACAAACAAAGAAAAAATCCCAAAAGACATTGTCAATTACTAGTTTTCTTGATTAGGAATGATGTATATATTAGTATGCTCTAAGAACTAGAAATGTACCCAAGTGCATAATTTTTTTGTCTGCACAGTCATATCACAATACCTATCAATGTCAATCCCCTTACAACACCTATTTCACTCTTGGTCGCTAGTTCTCTTAGCTTCGGTATATTACACCTTTGTCTTCCTTGGTTGTATACTCTTAAGGTTATCTCGCCATTCATTCACTAATGTATCAAGTCCATTCATAATCAGCAGGTTATTACTATTCAATGTATCCCTTTTGAGGATCCTTCACCCAGTATGTCTATTCATTCTCCCATATATTCTATCCCTACTCCTAATACACCTACATACAGGACCTTGGATTCACACATTGATCCACAGAGCTCTAGTCCTTCTGTTAAGCGTATGGTTATGATGGTACCCAAATTTATTCTCCCTTAGGTGCTGAGTAGCATCACGGATCAAGAAGGATCCTTAGAGACAAACAAATCATAATTTAATTTATTTTTTAGTCAGGGATGAAATTCAGATGACTCTTTGTCACTCACATGTTTAAAAAAATGGATAGCACCATATTAAGGGTTTGATTTACCCTCATTGCTTTAGGTTGTGCCTTCAACCAGGGTGAGAGGACCCATTCTCTAACCTATATTGATGAAGGAATATCAATAAATCTTTCTTTTCACATTTTTCAGGATGACCTTGATAAAATATGATCAATACACCACAATCTAACTCTCACGAGTTTTCGCTTCTAGAGAATGGAGATATTTTCTAGATAAGGTTCAGGTTACTAGATACATTAATTGAAACCTGATTGTTTTTGCATATTTTGGCATTGGAATTTGTTCATTTATGGATACACAGTACAAATAGGGATAGTTCTTATAGAATTCATCATTTAAGATATTTTTTCATGGGCAGTTAAGTAGGATCAAGTTCATTATATCATATCTTTGAAAACCTTTAACAAATACTGGAAAATTCACAAAATAGAATGCTTCGAGATAGTCAAAATATTCCTTAAACTAGAAGGTGTGTAAAAATGGAAGCCCAGAGGTGCACGATTTCATACATTCTTCAAGAAATCAAGAAAAATTCTCACGTTAAAGACTCAATTAAATATTAGAAATCCATGTTTCATCACATCTAAGATACACTCATAGACTAAAAAACAATCTTTGTCAACATAATGAAAGTAAAGTAATTTTAAATTGTTTATTTGCATTACAAGATGAAATATTTTCTCATAATGAAATTGACAATGCCACAATACTAACACATGGATGATATCTTGTGTGACTTAAAGAGATTCTAACATAAGATTGCAACAGGAACAAGAAAAACTATTTGAAAACATTTTGAAATGAAGCAAACACAATAATTCCCATGATCAAAAAAGATTAATTCAAGACTTACTAAATTCATCAGCTGGGGAAAGTTTCGTAACAATCTTAGAGCTCGTCAATGGGTGTACACTTACAACCAAATTCACATTATTAAATTTGAAGGCATAGGAAATAAATGGGTTTCTCAGATGGTTTCTCAAGAAGATAGTTTTCTCAAAAAAATTCATAAAAAATAAAAAAAAACCCTCTTTCTCATCGTTTTTACATGCTTTTATATGACCTTTCTCAATTCAAATCTCTTTTCCCCCAAAAAACAAGAATATTCAAGGGAATACTTCTTTATTACACATTCATTATAAAAAAATGGTATTCATGCACTTCATCTTATACTACTAGATGTTCAAAACATGAGTCATTTTTATGGGCTCCACTTGTATCTAACTAAGATGTCCAGTTATTACTTTTAACAAGTTACTTGAACCACCCCCCTCAGATATTGATTAAGAAATCATCTCAAATGATCACTAAGTGTTTCTAGATGTTTGTTGACATGACACACACCTATGCTCATCTCTTGAAAACCTTCTCAGGCTTAGTGCACTTCACTTCTCATCTTACTGGCTTAAATTCGTATAGCATGTATGTCAAATCGTCATAATTTACTAGTTCTTCTCATTTATACTTTCCTTCAGTCTTTAAATTTCCCTTGTGTAAACTGAGAAAGATCCTTCTTACCTCACGGGAAATATTTTTCCAAACTGAAATATGTCTCTCCATCGGGCTATAAAACTCAGTTTTGTTCCTTTATAGTTATGTATTTCTTTCATAACTCTGGATATAAGATTCTACCATGAGAAATGGCAAAAACACAAGTGGCACAAAGCCTAAAGGAGATTTCCTCGGAAGATTTCAATCATATTTTTGACTTAAGTGGCCCAGATGAAGCTTTTGTTAGAGCCTTGTTCGAAGTGGAATTTACAGGAGACACCAAAGGACCATTGCAATATCAATGGGTTTTTAACAAGGTTGATCAGAATCAATCCTGTGTTCACCTCCTTCCAAGTCATGCATTTCCATCTTTTTAGATAGGAGCACATGAAAACACCTAAGTATTTGAAAAGATACTAGTTTGAAAGGAGGCCTCAGGTCTCTAGGAAAACTAGTTTTCAATGTCCCTTTTTATGCAATGAAGAGTTTGTTTCAAAATAAATCCCTAAGGAGTCATACATGTTGTATGAAAAAACCTCCATTGATACAGTGCCTACCATCTCCAATAAAGTGAGTGAATTGGAGAAGAGGGTTCAATTCCTGGAAAAGAAACAGGAAGAATATGTGCCCTTGCCATGAAGTCCATTATCAGCACCATCCTCGAGCAAGAGGAAGGGTGAAACACACACTCATTTTCCTATCATCATCTCGGATGGAGAAGAGGACCAATCTATCTCTACTCACCATTCGAGGGCAGCACTTTCTTCAGCTCAAGATAATAGAGGGCGGTTTGCAACTCAGCTATCCACACATTAGATGCATTGTGCCCCTTGTTCTAAACGGGAACTTCGAGGTCCTCAACCAATTCCTTCTCCAAGGGAAAATCTGCCTTCTTCCAAGAAGTGGGAAACAGGAACCAATTCACAACCTCACATTTTCCCCAGTCACCAACTTGAAGCATTTGCCCCTCTCAACACTTCAAACACCCCTCTTCAGATAAATCTTGGCACGTCGAACCTTTACAAGGAAAAGGGGAAAATAACTTTCTTTTCAAGTGGTCTGGATCTCCTAGATTGGGTATAATCCCATCAAAATAAAGTCAAACTTGAGGAGATTATGGGTTTCCCTAGGATGACCTTGGAGTCATTAATGGGTATGGGGATGTCCAACGACCTGGAAGGGTCAATTTTCTTTCTACAAATCACACGAGGCTCCGATGAGTTTGTACCTAGGAAGAAAAAACTTTTGAATAGACTTCCCCTGCTCAGGGGAAGATATAAAGGAGGATTAAAGGATGTTTGAGTACTATTCTCTTTCCACTGTTTTTACCTTTGATGTGTGTACATCTCTTTTTGTCATGGGAAAGGGCCCCTATAGAACCATGTCTTGTTTTTTGTTCAAATTGAAATCAACACAAGTATGTCAATAGTTAACATATCTTTTCCAAATGTATGTGAGATTTTAATCAAATCTATTATGAACCACTACATTTTTTACTTTCCATTGAAACAAAGAAACAGTAAAAATTAAAAGAGAACTATATTTAATGTAGCAAAAACATCAATTCATAGTATTAGCTCAATGAACTATGAAAAGAGAATATAAAATGAGGAAGAGAATGTTCAAGCATCCTCCTCTTCTTTTGTATCTATAGCCTCCTTCTCTTCATCCTTTTCATCTGCATCCAAATCCTCTGGCAATCTGGCCACATAAGCATCATATCTTATTAACAATTTATTCATCTCATCTTCATCTGGTCCCAGGTGGTGATGGAAAATCAATCTTTTTCTTGATACTATGTCCAAACATTGAGCCATTTTATGCTTGTATTCAAATGGCCTTGTTTTCAACTCCTCAATCCTTATTTCAATTTTCATCATTTTTTCCATAGTGTCATAGGAGAAGTCATCTGCCTGGATATTACTTTCAAATGAACTAAGTAATAAATACAAATTTTAAATCCCCATAACTCTTTTTAAATTTATCCACCACCATGTATTATAGCCTTCTATTAATGGCATAAAGTAAATCATCAACCCAGTCCTTCTTGACTTCAATTTTTTTCTTAATTTCATTTAGGGTATCCAATCTGATCTTTGTCGGCTCTTCAAGAGCATACTGGATCATTTTGTGCTCTATTGGTACAATGTCTTCTTACTCAACCAGTTCCTCATTGAGCCTTGTTATATGGTCAAGATTGGGGAGAATTCCTTCCAAGTAAAAGATCTCATTATCACAATCTTCAATTACTCCATCAATTTCATCTAAGTGACTTTTGAGATCTTCATATCTTATCCTTGCTTCAGTGATAACTTCATTTACCTTCTGAGTTAATCACCTAACCCAAGTGTCCACTACTTGGACCTTTTTAACAGCACTATTCAATTTTTCCATACCTTCAAGGGTGTTCACAGAGGCACCCACTAGCTCCTAACTAGTTTTCCTTGGTAGCTATTGAAAACATGAATTTAACGCTCTAACTTGCTCCTTAAGTTGTTTCTTTTTCATTCCATCCTCATCTACCTTTTATAGAATACCACTTACAACTTCAGACACTCAATTCTCTAGTTGTTCTCTTGATGGTTTACCCAAGGGGATGACCTGAATACTATAATCATCATCAATTATATATCTTTTCTTGTATTCCCCTCAAAAGGGGTTATTATTTCCAAAGTTCTTGCCCTGGATTAATCGATAAGGGTTCTTATGATGGTTATGGCTTTCTTTGGGGCTCTTATTGCCTTTGGGAAAGACAAGGTAGTGAGGTCAACTACTTGAATAGGAAGGGATATTTCTTCACTTAACATTAATTCACTATTCAAACCCTTCCTCAAACTTGTTTCATCCTTTTTTCTTGCAATATTTGTTGGATTTTTTCAGGTACCACTATCATCTGCATGGATACTTCTTTCTCATTTTATGTCAATATTTATGTCTTATCTAGACCACTTGTCTCAATATGGAGTGTTGATTCCTCTAGATGCCTCTCCTCCTGCCTTGGCATTTCAGTTTGGTCATCCTTAACCTGATCAGCCTCCATTTTCAAAGGACCCTCCTCTGTTGTTTATTTGGCTTAAAACATAGTGGTATGAACTTTCACTTCATTTCCCTTTTGTATTGAAATTTGGGAAATGGGCTCTTTTTCTCCCACGACTAGCTAAGTTGCCAAATCACTATCCTCTTTTCCAAGTGGCACCTCAGGAAATGTTATGGTAGGTTGATCTAATGGAAATGGATCCACTCTCCCCATTGAAAATTGTGATTCTCCACCAATGAAAATTTCTTCATCAGCAATCAAGTCTTGTGCCATTTTTAGTTTATTTTGAAAAGACATTTTTTCTTCCTAGTGAACATTATCACTCTCAACCACCTTAACAGGAGAGAGAAAAATATCTTCTACCATTAATTTAATATCCATAATCTTTTCTACCACTACTTCATATTTTCTTGATACCAACAATAATTGTTCTGTGAAAGAAGTTCATGTGTTTTGAACCATATCTTCACTTGTCAGCACATGAGTATCTCCTTCTTATCCCTTATCCTTTCCAATACTACTTATTGGTTTTAACAATGGTTCTTCCATGGATAAATTGAGCTTATCCAACATAGGAAATCCATTAATAGTATTTAAATCGATCGCCTCAGTTTACATATTTTCAAATTTATTCATTGTTTTTACTAGAGGTGTATTAATATCTTTAACAAGTAGAGCTTTGAGAATCTCCATACCTTAGGTAAAAAATTGGCTATCCACTGTATTGACTGAAACATCCCCCTAAGGAACTAAACTCTGAGTGTCCTTTACTTCCTTCTCCATAAAGAATGAATGAGGGATTAGAGGACTTGACTACACCATACTCAGCAATGGTATGCCTTGTTATTTCTTGTCGTTATCCATTCATTCCACTTTTGGGGGATCAATTACTCCATGTCTATGTTTAAATTTATTTGCTGTATAGGAACCTACCCTCACCAGGACTTGATAATGGATAATATTTGACTTCTTGTGTGCCCTTTAAAACTTCATCAATTCAGGTGGTTCCTTTTTTTCCTCTTTGTGCTGCTTAGGCTGACTATGACCACTTGTGATAGATTCACTCATTAACTTCTCAGTACTATGTTACTCTGGCACAACATTTGGGAGGACCACATGTGAAGCTAAACCCTTTCCCTTTTCCTGGAGTGGCACTGCACAAGTAATCGGGGCATTTTCCATGTATTTTAAGAGCATCCTTTCAGTTTTCTACCTGAGGGCAAACATGGAAGTACCTATCTCACTTGTGGCTGCTATCCATTCATTGATAAGCCCAGCAGTAGGCCTTCTAGAGGGAAATAAAGGAGCTCTTCCTCCTAATGTATCAATATTATCAGCACACTCCCTCAGATGTGAGAGATCATCATCCAAATTTCCCAGACTTCTGAAGTGATTTAGAATCTTTGTGATCTATATTTATAGATCAATGTTTATCTGGGTCAACCAAATCACCATTCTCCTCATGACATTTGTTAACCTTAAATAAGGATCATTAGATTCTTCCTCATCCCAACTTAGGGGATCAATGGGTTGACTTTCTACCTTCTAATCAATATAGAATTTACTTACTGTCTTTAAATCATCAAGTCCTTTTGGAATGATGGCAACCTTGAAATCCAAAACTTGTGACAAAGTCATCCTTGAAAAATCTCTCAACCTAAAATCTTCTTCATCCTTGCAGTTCATCCAATAGTCCTCAAAGTGAGGCTCATGCTCAAAAGTATTAGCCACATTTATAACCTCCCACCGAATGTCATAATTAGGCCTAGCTACAAATGTCTCCATGGTCAAGATCTTTATTTATTCTCCAATCAATCTAGATTTCATAATGTAGGGGAAAGAAAACTTACCAATTCTAATAGGGAATTTAACATTCGTTTTGTGCCTCCTAGCAATTAGCTTGTGCACAGGCACTAATTGCCTTACCAATTCGCATAAACAAAGCTTTTCATCCACATACCTTGGAAACTTGAAAGGTTTTCCTTCAAAACCACTAACTCTAATGTAAGTGAACTTCTTGTATTAAATTAAGTAACATCCATACTCCATAATTACTTTCCTTGCATACTCAGAAATTCTATACTGCCCCCACTCTGGTTTGAACAAGCAAATAATTGGTGCAATGAAAGCATCATTTACTAATCTGATATTTCCATTCAAATTAGTTAATTGTATTTGGGAGAAAATTTCATGCATTAGACACCATTTAACGCCATCTTGTGGTGATAATGTTGGGAAATGCTTATGTGCTACAACATTATGTACCAGATAAGTCATCATATAAAAATCCAAGTCTTTAGTTTCCCCCATTTCAATTTTAGCTGTCAGGGTGGCCATATGACCATGAATTGCATCATAAACGAAAGTAGCCCAACCAATATCTACTTTTCTTTACAATATAATCCATATGTAGGTGGACATCCATGCTTTAAATTAATTTTTAGTCACCAAACCAGCCATCCGACTCAGTAGCACAATTATATCTTCAACCTCTTCAACGAATTAAGCCCTAACCAGTCTTTTGGGGATTTTGGTAGATGCCTTTCTATCTGTAAGGATTCATTTTGTGTTTATCATCTTTGTAAATTCCTTCTTTTTTACTTCATAATCCTCTACGGTAAGTTTGATACCAATAGTAATGGGGTTTGTAATTACAACTAATTTCAGAATTACCCTTATGGCTGTCAGTGTTAATCTCAAGACAACATCCCCACCACTACTGTCTAATACTTATCTCTTCTCAGAGTCATAATTCATCATGCAATACCACACTAACTCTGGGCATTAGACAAAAAGTGGAATAGCACATTCCAAGGCAATACAACTATCATGAATTACCTTCAAGGATTCACTCATGTGGGAACTACTCAATCGTTGACGAAAATCATTAAAGTCGGCATTCATCAAGTCTGCATTTGTTATCCTGTCGAGGTCACTTATGACCCCTAACATACCCAAGGAAGAAAATGGCATAGTCTTCATTTAAAACCCTAACTTTAATTCAACCAATTTTCTAATGGAAATAGACACAAAACACGGGAGTTTCAAACTCTTACTAGTTTTTTGCAGGTGCCTGAGCAATTCTGATTCAAGATGACAACTTTCACACTTTTCTGGTTCACAAATTGAGCCCCACAATATTTCAAAAGCACTTCACATATTAAAAATATGAAAGATCATCAAATTAGCAATAAAATATGAATATATTCACATCCCCTAAGGTTCTTTACTTACAATAGGAGCATTAATGGTGGTAGAATTAAATGCATTACTTTGCATTCGTTAACTCTATTTTTTACAATTTCAAAATTGGGTCATCCACATGGAAAAGATCTTAGTTGAGGCAGGCATGGGGGGGCCTTTTACATTTTATGCCACTCAGAGGAATTGTGTGATTTTTAAACATTTTGGCCTGCCCACCCGCTTTCAATATAGGTTTAACACGTGGCTTTCCTAGGGCACTTGTGGGGTTGTGCTTCACTTTTATACCTTACTCCTTTTTTCAAAACAAGGCTAAAAGCTCCAAAGTACTCTAGTGACCCACCTCCCCACTTTTATCTTAAAAATAGCCACGTATCCATTTGCAGGCTCTAGACATTCCTTTTACACTTTTATTCCTTTCACCTTAATGCCTCAAAATTCCAAAAGGGTTTGCCTTCCCGCAACCTCTCATCTTATGACATGTGTACATCTTCGGGGTCAAAGTAAAAAATTTACTTCGCCACTTGATATTGTTGAATAGCCAATTAGAAATTATCAGAGCCATGAGACCAATTTGGCATTTTTTTACAAATGTTACAAAAGTGACAAGTTCACCAAATAGACCCTATGTGCCACATCCAATTAAATATGACCACATGTCTGTAGATGCTGGGACAAAACTAAAAAAGAAGGCATGATCATGTAAAATAAAAGGAGGGGAAAACCCATCATCTATGACCAAACAACCAATAAGTGTGCACATAAAGAGAGACTACAACCGACACAAATATCAACGTGATTCGCGCCCATAGAAAAGGGTTTAATGACAACAACCTGATAAATATAAAACTTCATGCATCCACACAAGAAGACAGAGATTATTTCAAACCATGCAGACTAAAAACATTCTATTCCAAAAGGGGTGAGGTTAAAACTGAGCACCAACACCGGCTCCAACTCAGGGATGGGCACTCCAAGTGAGTGCCACAAGAACAACATAATATGAAGACAACAGACCATGTGCCAAAAATCCACTAGGCCATGGATTCAAGAACCAACCTCCAAAGAAAAGAAACAATAACCAACCTTTCAAGATCTAACCAAAAAACCAACAAAAACTGGTCACCAGGGACCAGGAGAAACCGAAACAGAAAAAAGTGAAAACAGAACAAAAACAAAATACTATACACTATACAATGATGTGTACCTTGATTCTAAGAAATTAGTCAAGGAAATTTTTCAAGCGGATGCCATTAACATGCAACTCAAGCAATTCCCCATCTAAGTATTTTAGGAAAAAAGTGTGCTCGCTAATCCTAATATCAATAGAATAAGGGCCCATCCATAATGTGTCAAACTTTCTATGTTTTCCCTTATCCTCATGTTTTCTATTCCTTCCAACAAAATTTCCTCCACAAACTCCTCCATGGAAATCATCAATTATTTTTGAGGCTTCATCCTTAGTGATACATCTTAAGAGAACTCCCTTAGGGTTTTTCCGAGATAACCCATAATCAGTGATGATGTACTTCTGGGAGGCTAACTTAAGTGCTCTCTTTTGATTCTTTCTTAAATACTCGGGGCATTGTAGATGTTTGATATTAAAAAATATCCTTGTACCATTCAGAATTTGTCAATTTCTCAAGAATATTCAATATTTCTTCTTCAACCTCATTTATCTCAACTGTTTACAGGTTGCTTTCTGCCATTATCTTTGCTAGGCCCAATCCTCTGACAAATTTTGTAGTTTGGATGTCCATATCATATTCTTGCAATTTATTTTCTCATTGGCATCTTTTACTTGACATTTCCATCTCTGATAGGATATCCTTAACCATGGTATGGGAAACATAAGCTATGACTTTAGAGCTCAAAATATATGGTCTGAATATTTTGTGGCCATGACCAAAGAAAAGGCTTGTTTCTCCATGATATCATACTTCAGTTCTGCTCCTTGTAATACTTTACTAAAGAAAACAATTAGTCTTTTAGCTCCTTCATCACCCTTTTGTAACAGCACATATGCAATAGTATTCTCTAAAGAAAAGGAAAACATTTGGAAATCCTTTTTATAACCAAGAGCTGCTAAAATAGGGACATTCTTAAATGCTTTCTTAATCCCAATAAAGTCTTGAATAGCTTCTTCTTCCCATTTGATACTCTGATATTTCTTCAACATACTGGTCATTGGGATAGTCAATTTGGAAAAGTTGGAAATAAATCTCCTAATAAAATTTATTTTCCCAAAAAAGGAATGAATTTCCTTTTTGGTTCTTGGAATAGGAACTTTACTAATGGCTTCCACTCTCTTGGGATCAATCATGACCCCTTCTTTCGACACAATATGTCCAAGCAGCTTTGCCCTTTGAACCCCAAAATGGCACTTCTTAGGATTTAGTGATATACCATAGTCCCTGCATCTTAACAACATATTTTCTAAATGTTGTAGGTGATCACTTCTTTTCCTTGAAAAAATGATCTCGTCATCCTGATAAACGACAATGAAGTCATTTATATATCCAAAGAATGCTATATCCATTGCTCTTTGAAATGTCGCTCTGGCATTCATCAGGCCAAACAGCATTCTGACATACATATAGGTTCCCCATGGAGTGGTGAAATTGGTTTTGATTCTCTTTGACTGCTTCACAACAACTTAGTTATACCCAGGGAAACCATCCAAAGTTGATAACAACTCAGAACCAGTAACTAATTGCAACATTTTATCCATATTTCGAAAGGGATAGTTGTCCTTGATTGATGCCTTATTTAAATTTCTGAAGTCAACACACAATCTTATATCCCCATTTTTATTTCGAATAGGTACATGTTTTCTACCCTTGAGGAGTATCTTGTAGGCTATATAATTCCTCCATCCCTTAATGTTTTCAACTCCTTTTGCATTTTTGAGGAGAGGAGGGGATTAATTGGTCTTTTTTTCTGCCTAAATGGATTAGCATTGGCTTCTAGGGGTATTTCATGTTGAAAGAGGTCTTCCATATATGCCTTCAATTCTAAATACGACAATGCTAAGAAATCCTAGTATTTTTTTAATAATTGGATATATGATTACTGTTCTTCTTTACTCAAATTTCTACCTAACCATATTTTCTGAGGTTTATCTTTTGTGCCTAGGTTATGTTCCTCAACATCCATCGAAGCTTACATGTGTCTATTAATAATGCAGTCAGCATTATCAAAATTTGATTCCAGTGCAACCAAACCTCTAGGAATAGGATTAATTTTCAATTGGATAATGTCCTTACCAAATTAGGTCTCTTTTCCTTCACTTGCACAAAACATTGGTTCCCATTCCATACTTTGATTGGTAAATTCTCCTTTATTCTGTAGAAACCTTTGGACCTGGGAATCATCTTAAAACACCTACCAGTGCTTGTTATTGTCAGGGAGAGACATCCTGGTCAATATTTCAATATCATATTCACAATAAGGAGACATTGTACAATTTTCAAACCTAAATCCCAATACTAACAATTTTTCTGCTATAATACTATACTTCTTATCATGAAGTATTATATTGAAAGAATCAAACATTTCAATAAATTCCCAAACTGCATGCTTATACTACTTAATTCTTTGATTCTTTTTTGTATATAGCTTTCTAACTTGCTTGAGTATCAGCTCTAAATCCCCTTTAACAATAATATCCTTGACACTCAAAATTGTTTCTACACTCAAAATTGAGTTTAAAAGAAAAGTTAAACTCCTCTTGTCTTAAAGATATCAAAACAACACCAACGCCATTACCAAATCTAGAACATGCCCCATGAAACATAAAATTCCAAGGGGAACTTAAATGCTCAGGATACTTGCACTCCTCAATTATATGCTCCTTATAATTAACATAGCCCACAAAGTTATCGACATCAACATCTACGTACAATACTTCATAAGAAGCATTATTAGGATCCTCAATCAGATGTAGGATTTTCTTCTCGCCATATAACTTCACAATATTTTCCTCAATTAGTATGGTGTCGTATAACATGTCCATTTACACACTTCCACCCACACTAGCTGCTCATTTTTTGGATAACAACATCCCCCACTTGGCAAGGCAGTCCAAGATAACTGCATTCATGGTCAAACATTTTCCCAGATAAGCTTCCAATTGCACTACTAATCCTTTGACATATCCAATTATTGGCACTACTCTTGAATCCATAGTAGTACATTTTCCAAAAGTCATTGTCACCTTGATATTTAAGTCATTCATCACTTCTGAAGGCATTCATTACATGAGGCTCCTGAGTCAAACATACAATTATGTAATAACCTATCTCTAATGATCAAGGTAGTATAAAATATATCCACATCTAGTTGAGATTCAACCAAAGAAGTTCCTAGATAAACCTCAGGTGATTCACCCAATTCTTCTAATGCTTGAGGTATTTCCAATTCTACAATAATAGGAGGGGCCTTCACATTATTAACACTTTTCCCCTAGGTAATATTTTCTTCCTTGAATCCCAAATATTCAAATGCCATTTTCCTATACTCAAGGATCCTAAGTAATTCAACAATTGGGACAGTAACCTTGATCTGGCTTAAGATTTTAGCTATGTCATAAGGAATATATTTGGGTAGGGCAGTATTAGGAGGAAGGTTTACAATTTCATCTAACAGTATGGAGATTTTGACAGTCTAGGCATGAGGAGGAGTAAAAGTTCTATTTGTGGAAATTAGGCTTTTTCCAGATGTATCCTTTTTAGGGATATCCTTCGGGATATTGGTAAGGATTGGAATCTTTAGCTTGGCTTGTGGCCCTACCCCTTTGATAGATTTACTTATAGTATTATATTCCTTCTCTTGAGTAACTACTGCATTCATCAGCAGTTTCCTGTCTTCTTTTAAAGGAATTCCCCCATCATATTTTTTAATCATAAATGCCCTCAACTATAAAAAATCATGATTGGGGAAATCAAATGCTTCTACCATATCAATTTCAAAAGTATTAATGGGGGAAGAGGTAATACCCAGTGGACACAATCCCATAAGTCTTCAACAATTCTTACACTTATCAGTTTAGTTGACGTTTCCCCCTATTGTGAGCTTACAGGGCACTCCATCCTGCATACATCACCATATGCTTCATCGTCATCATCTACTTCCTCAATTTCCTTTCTTAGATCACATGGGAAATGTGGCAATAAAAACCTATCATACCATTCCATAACACAGGCCTCTTCCACGGTAGCAATCCTGGAAGTTAAAGGATCAGAAAACAATCTATGTTACCGGGGATGAGGCTTTCTATTTCCTGACACCATGGGCCATTTTCCTGTCTTCTTTTAAAGGAATTCCCCCATCATATTTTTTAATCATAAATGCCCTCAACTATAAAAAATCATGATTGGGGAAATCAAATGCTTCTACCATATCAATTTCAAAAGTATTAATGGGGGAAGAGGTAATACCCAGTGGACACAATCCCATAAGTCTTCAACAATTCTTACACTTATCAGTTTAGTTGACGTTTCCCCCTATTGTGAGCTTACAGGGCACTCCATCCTGCATACATCACCATCTGCTTCATCATCATCATCTACTTCCTCAATTTCCTTTCTTAGATCACATGGGAAATGTGGCAATAAAAACCTATCATACCATTCCATAACACAGGCCTCTTCCATGGTAGCAATCCTAGAAGTTAAAGGATCAGGAACCAATCTATGTTACCGGGGATGAGGCTTTCTATTTCCTGACACCATGGGCCATTTTCCTCGCTCATCTAGTATATAATTACCTCTAGGGTGATTTCAAAATCTCTCCTAACCTTGTGGCTTATGTTTACCTTAGGAGTTTTATCCTATCCCCTTTTCTGCTCTATCCAGTTTATAAGATATCTCTTTAACTACTCCATCCAAATTTTTTACAACCTCTTTCAGATCCACATCCTTGCTTGACTGCGAATTTTCAAGATTTATCAACTTAACACCTTCCCTCTTAGGATGTTTTCCAAATTCCTTGATATTATTCTCAATTTGTAAATCCATAGTGAAGGCTTGCCTCAATGTTCCTGATTTTTTATCTCTTAAGTGATAAGCAGCCTTTTTATCAAAAGCATCAGAATACTTGATCAAATAGGATTCATCACTTGGCCTTAAGATTATAGGTAACATTTTTCAAGGTTTTATTGAACCTAGTATTGAAATCATGGACAGATTCATTTGGATTCTTATTTATATTTTCAAACTCAGATAAAATGAACCTGGGTTCTGTCTTGTCCCACATTGCAATCTAAAGGAATTTTTCATCTCAGTCCATGAATCTATCAAATTATCTGGTAAAGACTTTTACCATTCACGTGCATCCTCCTCAAGATTCTGAATAAACATCTTTACATACACATCTTTAAACTTAATTTAAAAATCTTCCATCATGTTGACAAAGAGTTTTAAATGTTCGTCACCGGTGATGGAATTATTCCCTTGAAATTTTGGAAACCTATTTCTGACATCTTATGGCACCATATTAGGAAAGCCATCCATACCTCTAAAATTTATAGGTCCAAAAGTGTTGACAACAAAAGGAGGTCTAGGTGGAGGTTGGGCCATATTGCCTTGAGGCGGTGAATTTACAGGAGAATCAAAATTATAGGGAACGAGGGGTATTTGGAGCACAAGAGTATATCTTTCAAAATATATATTCTCTACTAAATCAGCTTCGTGGAAAGCCATATGAACTTTGGAGGACATAGGAAAAAACTGAGAGTCAAAGTTTTCATATGCAAATTATGGGCCTTCTCTAGTTGGAGAATCCAAAGTTATACGACGACTACTTGGTTCAGAGTCACTTGAAGACCTATGGTAATTTTCAACTACAGGTTGTTCACTTTCCATAACTTGAATCTCCATTCCTGACTCGTGATCTCCTACTACATTCCATATTCGTCTTCCTTCTTAATTTGCCTTTCCTAGCTCTAGAAATAACTTCCTAGTAGGGTCCCTAGTGAAGAAAGCTCTTCTTCCCTCCAGGTTTGCAAATATTAATGAAAAATTTCACTTGACACAGGTTAAGACACTGGTAATTATCAAATTTCAAACCAAAATGGAGTCACTACGAGGATTCTCACCTTAGTTGTGCAAATGCACTATAAGAAACTTGTCAAATGTCTATAAATACTTAATTCCTGCAAAGCTTAGCAGATCCAACCTTCCTTTACCTATATTTATCACTTGACAATACAAAATTAGTGCAATAACCACTAGAAACTAGAAATATTACACAATGAAGTTGTGATCTCACACAATTATTACAAATATTGACAAAAGAATGGCATTTAAACAATGTATTTACACTTAAATCATGTAAGAAGAATTACCATGGTCGGTTTGTGTATGAATTTGTGAAAATATTTTACCAGCAACGGCGCCAAATTAGTGTTGGTACCCAAATTGATTCTCCCTTAGGTGGTTAGAAACATCACGGATCAAGTAGGATTCTTAGAGACAGATGAATCATAATATAATTCATTTTGTAGCCAAGGATGAAATTCAGCTGACTCTTTTTCACTCAGATGTTGGAAAAAATGGATAGCACCATATTAAGGGTTTGATCTACCCTCACTAGGCTAGGTTGTGCCTTCAACTAGGGTGAGAGGACCCATTCTATAACCTATATTGATGAAGGAATATCAATAAATCTTTCTTTGCACAGTTTTTAGGATGACCTTGAGAAAATATGATCAATACACCACAATCTAACTCTCACAAGTTGTCACTTCTAGAGAATGGAGATATTTTCTAGATAAGGTTTAGGTTACTAGAGACATTAATTGAAACCTGATTGTTTCTGCATATTTTGGCATTGGAATTTGTTCATTTATGGATACATAGTACAATAGGGGTAGTTCTTGTAGAATTCATCATTTAAGATGTTTTTTGGTGGGAAGTTAAGCAAGATAAAGTTGATTATATCAGATCTTTGAGAACCTTTAACAAATACTGGAAAATTCACAAAAACAGAATGCTTTGAGATAGCCAAAATATTCCTTCAACTAGAAGGTGTGTAACAATGGAAACCCAGAGGTGCACGATTTCATACATTCTTCAAGAATTCAACACAAAGGCTCATGTTAAAGACTCAATTAAACATTAGAAATCCCTGGTTCATCACATCTAAGATACACTCATAGACTAACAAACAATCTTTGTCAACATAATGAAAGTAAAGTGATTTTAAATTGTTTATTTGCATCACAAGATGAAATCTCTTCTCATAATGAAATTGTAAATGCCACAATACTAACACACGGATGAGATCTTGTGTGACTTATAGAGATTCTAACATAAGATTACAACAGGAACAAGAGAAGCTATTTGAAAACATTCTGAAATGAAGCAAACACAATAATTCCCATGATCAACATAGATTAATTCAAGACTTATTAAATTCATCAGTTGGGGAAAGTTTCGTAACAATCTCAGAGCTCGTCAATGGTTGTACACTTGCAACCAGCTTGACATGATTAAATTTAAAGGCATAGGAAATAAACGGGTTTCTCAGACGGTTTCTCAAGAAGATGGTTTTCTCAAACTTTTTCATTTAAAAACCCGTCTCTTTCTCATCATTTTTACATGCTTTTATATGACATTTTTCAATTCAAATCTCTTTTCCCCCTAAAAAACAAGAATATTCGAGGGAATGCTTCTTTGTTCCACATTCATTCTAAAAAATGTTATTCATGCACTTCATCTTATATTTCCAGGTGTTCAAAACATGAGTCATTTTGACATGCTCCACTTGTATCTGACTGGGATGTCCAGTGATTAATTTTAACACGTTACTTGAATAGTCCCCCTCATATCTTGATTAAGAAATCATCTCAAATGATCACTGAGTGTTTCCAAATGTTTGTTGACATGACACACACCTATGCTCATCTCTTGAAAAACTTCTCGGCTCAATGCACTTCACTTCTCATCTTACTGGCTTAAATGCTATACAGGATGTCTTTCAAATCATGCCATGATTTACAAGTTCTGCTCATTTATACTTTCCTTCAGTCTTTAAATTTCCCTTGTGCAAACTGAGTAAGATCCCTCTTACCTCAGGGGAAATATTTTTCCAAATTGAAATATGTGTCTCCTTTGGGCTATAAAACTCAGTTTTGTTCCTTTGTCAGTTATGTATTTCTTTCATAACTCTGAGTATAGAAGATTATTCTAGGAGAAATGGCAAAGACACTCATGGCACACAGCCTGAAGGAGATTTCCTTAGAAGATTTGAATCATATTTTCAACCTGAGTGGCCCAGATGAAGCTTTTGTTAGAGACTTTTTTGAAGTTGAATATGTAGGAGACACCAAAGGACCATTGACATATCAACGGGTCCGTATAGCACTTTAACCTAGGTTGATCAGAATCAATCATGTGTTCACCTCCTTTCAAGTCATGTATTTCCATCTGTTTAGATGGGAGAACATGAAAACACCTAAGGATTTGAAAAGATACTGGTTTGAAAGGAGGCCTTAAGTCTCTAGGAAAACTAGTTTTCAATGTCCCTTTTTATGCAATGAAGAGTTTTTTTAAAATAAATCCCTAAGGAATCATACATATTGTATGAAAAAACCTCCATTGATACAGTGCCTGCCATCTCCAACAATGTGAGAAAATTGGAGAAGAGGGTTCAATTCCTGGAAAAGAAACAGGAAGAAAATGTGCCCTTGCCATCATGTCCATTATCATCACCATCCTCGAGCAAGAGGAAGGGTGAAACACACACTCATTCTCCTGTCATCATCTCGGATGGAGAAGAGGACCAATCTATCTCTACTCGCCATTCAAGGGAAGCACTTTCTTCAGCTCAGGATAGCAGAGGGTGGTTTGCAACTCGGCTATCTGTGTGTTTGATGCATTGTTCCCCTCGTTCTGAATGGGAACTTCGAGGTCCTCAACCAATTCCTTCTCCAAGGGAAAATCCACCCTTTTCCAAGAAGTGGGAAATAGGAACCGATTCAAAACCTCACATTTCACCCAGTCACCAACCTGCAGCATCTTCCCCTCTCAACACTTCAAACACCCCTCTTTAGAGCAATCCTGGCACATCAACCCTTCACAAGGGAAAGGGGAAAACAACTTTCTTTTCAGGTGGTCTGGACCTCCTGGATTGGGTATCATCCCATCAAAAGAAATTCGAGCTTGAGGAGATTATGGGTCACCCTAGGATGACCTTGGAGTCATTAATGGGTATGGGGATGTCCAGGGACCTGGCAGGGTCGATTATCTTTATACAAACAACACGGGGCTCTGATGAGTTTGTACCTAGGAAGAACAAACTTTTGAATAGACTTCCCTGCTGAGGGGAAGTTATGAAGTAGGATTAAAGGATGTTTGAGTACTATTCTCTTTCCACTGTTTTGACCTCTGATGTATGTACATCTCTTTTTTGTCATGGGAAAGGGCCCCTATAGAACCCTGTCTTGTTTTTTGTTCAAATTGCAATCAATACAAGTATGTCAATAGTTCACATATCTTTTCCAAATGTATGTGAGATTTTAATCAAATCTATTATGAACTACTACATTTTTTACTTTCAATTGAAACAAAGAAACAATAAAAATTCAAAGAGATAACTACATTTAATGTAACAAAAACATCAATTCATAGTATCAGTTCAATGAAGTATGAAAAGAGAATATAAAATGAGGAAGAGAGTGTTCAAGCATGCTTCTCTTCTTTTGTATCTGTAGCCTCCTTCTCTTCATCCTTTTCCTCCGCATCTAACTCCTCTGGAAATCTAGCCACATAAGCATCATATATTCTAAACAATTCATTCATTTCATCTTCATCTGGTCCTAGGTGGTGATGGAAAATCAATGTTTGTCTTGATACTACATCCAAACATTGATCCATTTTCTACTTGTATTCAAATGGCCTTGCTTTTAACTCAATCCTATTTTCAATTTTCATCATTTTTTCAATAGTGTCATGGGATAAGTCATCTTCCTCAATATTACTTTCAAATGAACTAAGTAAGAAATCCAATTTTAAATCCCCATAACTCTTTTTAAATTTATCCACCACCATGTCTTCTATCCTTTTATCAATGGCATAAAGTAAATCATAAACCCATTCCTTATTGACTTCAAGTTTTTTCTTGCTTTTATTTAGGGTATCCAATCTGATCTTTGTCAGCTCTTCAAGAGCATACTATCTCCTTTTGTGCTCTATTGGTACAATGTCTTCTTGCTCAAACAATTCCTCATTGAGCCTTGTTATATGGTCAAGCTTGGGGAGAATTCCTTCCAAGTAAAATATCTCATTGTCACAATCTTCAATTACTCCATCAATTTCATCTAAGTGACTTTTGAGATCTTCATATCTTGTCCTTACTTCAGTGATAACTTCCTTTCCCTTCTTAGTTAATCACCCAACCCAAGTGTCCACTGCTTGGACCTTTTTAACAACACTATTCAATTTTTCCATACCTTCAAGGGTGTTCACAAAGGCACCTGCTAGCTCCTGACTGGTTTTCCCTATCAGCTGTTGAAAACATGAATTTAAGGCTCTAACTTGCTCCTTAAGTTGTTTCTTTGTTATTCCATCCTCATCTACCTTTTGTAGAAGACCGCTTACAGCTTCAAACACTCCCTGCTTTAGTTGTTCCCTTGATGGTTTACCCAAGGGGATGACCTGAATACTGTAATCGTCATCAGTTATATCTTTTCTTGTCTTCCCCTCAAAAGGGGTTACTATTTCCAAAGTTCTTGTCCCTGGATGAATCGATAAGGGTTCTTGTGATGGTTCTGGCTTTCTTTGGGGCTCTTATTGCCTTTGGAAAAGACAAGGTAGTGAGGTCAACTACTTGTATAGGAAGGGTTGTTTCTTCACTTAACATTAATTCACTAATCAAACCCTTCCTCAAACCTATTTCAGCCTTTGTTTCTTGCAATCCTTGCTGGATTTTGTCAGGTACAACTATCATCTACATGGATACTTCTTGCTCCTTTTGTGTCAATATTTCTGTCTTCTCTGGAGCACTTGTCTCAATCTGGGCTGTTGATTCCTCTGGATGCTTCTCCTCCTGTCTTGGCATTTAATTTTGGTCATCCTTAACCTGATCAGCCTCCATTTTCAAAGGGCCCTCCTTTTTTTTTTCTTCAACTGAAAACATAGTGGTATGAGCTTTCACTTCATTTCCCTTTTGTATTGAAAATTGGGAAATGGGATCTTTTTCTCCCATGACTGGCTGAGTTGCCAAATCACTATCCTCTTTTCCAAGTGGCACCTTGGGAAATGTTATGGTAGGTTGATCTAATGGAAATGGATCCACACTCCCCATTGAAAACTGTGATTCTCCACCAATGACAATTTCTTCATCAGTAATTAAGTCTTGTGCCATTTTCAGTTTATCTTCAAAAGACATTTTTTCTTCTTGGTGAACGTTATCACTCTCAACCACCTTAACAAGAGTGGGCACAATATCTTCTACCATTAATTCAATATCCATATCCTTTTCTACCACTAGTTCAGATTTGCTTGATACCGACAATAATTGTTCTGTGAAAGAAGTTCATGTGTTTTGAACCATCTCTTCACTTGCCAGCACATGAGTATCTCCTTCTGATCCCTTATCCTTTTCAATACTACCTATTGGTGTTAAAAATGGTTCCTCCATGGATAACTTGAGCTTATCCAACATAGAAAATCCCTTAATAGAATCCAAATCAATCACCTCAATTTGCATATTTTCAAGTTTATTCATTGTTTGTATTAGAGGTGTATTAATATCTCTAACAAGTAGAGCTTCAGGAATGTCCATACCTGAGGTAAAAAATTGGATTGTCCACTGTATTGACTGAACATCCCCTGAGGAACTAAACTCTGAGTGTCCTTTACTTCTTTCTCCACAAAGAATGAATGAGGGATTAGAGGACTTGACTGCCCCATACTCGATAATGGTATGTCTTGTTGTTTCTGGTCATTATCCATTCTTTCCACTTTTGGGGGATCAATTACCCCATATCTATGTTTGAATTTATTTGGTGTATGGGCACCTACCCTCACTAAGACTTGGTGATCGAAAATTTTGGGCTTCTTGTGTGCCCTTTCAAACTTCATCAATTCAGGTGGTGCCCTTTTTCCTCTTTATGCCTCTTGGGCTGACTATGACCACTTGTGATAGCTACACTCATTAACTTCTCAGTATTATGTTGCTCTGGCACAACATTTGGGAGGACCACAAGCGAAACTAGACCCTTTCCCTTTTCCTAGAGTGGCACTGTAGGAGTAATTGGAGCATTTTCCATGGATTTCAAGAGCATATTTTCAGTTTTCTTCCTGAGGGCTGACATGGAAGTAATTATCTCACTTTTGGTTATTGTCCATTCATTGATAAGCCCAGCAGTAGGCCTTCTAGAGGGAAATAAAGGAGATTTTCCTCCTAATGGGTCAATCTTATCAGCACCCTCCCTCAGATGTGGGAGATCATCATCCAAGTTTCCCAGACTTCTGAAGTGATTTAGAATATTTGTGTTCTGTATGATAGGTCAATGTTTATCTGGGTCAACCAAATCACCATTCTCCTCATGAAATTTGTTATCCTTATATAAGGATCATCAAATTCTTCCTCATCCCAGATTAGGGGAGCTATGGGTTGAATTTCTACCTTTTGATCAATATAGAATTTACTTACTGTATTTAAATCATCAACAAGTCCTTCTAGAATGATGGCAACCTTGAAATCCACAACTTTTGACAAATTCATCCTTGAAAAATCTCTCAACCTAACATCTTCTTCATCTTTGAAATTCATCCAATAATCCTCAAAGTGAATCTCATGCTCGAAAGTATTAGCCACATTGTTAACCACCCACTGAATGTCATAATTAGGCCTAGCTACAAATGTCTCCATAGCCAAGCTCTTCATTTCTTCTCCAATCAATCTAGCTTTTATAATGGAGGGGCAAGAAAACTTACCAATTCTAATAGGGAATTTAACATTCATTTTGTGCCTCCCAACAATTAGCTTGTGCACAGGCACTAATTTCCTTGCTAATTCATATAAACAAATCTTGTCATCCACATACCTTGGCAACTTGAAAGGTTTTCCTTCAAAACCACTAACTCTGATGTAAGTGAACTTCTTGTATTGAATGAAGTAACATCCATACTCCATAATTACTTGCCTTGCATGCTCAGAAATTCTATATTGCCCCCATTCTGGTTTGAACAAGAAAATAATTGGTGCAATGAAAGCATCATTTACTAATCTGATATTTCCACTCAAATTAGTTAATTGCAATTGGGGAAAATTTCATGCATTGGGCACCGTTTAACATCAGCTTGTGGTGATAATGTTAGGAAATGCCTATGTGCTGCAACATTATATACCAGATAAGTCATCATATAAAACTCCAAGTCTGTAGTTTCCCCCATTTCAATTTTAGCTGCCAGGGTGGCCATATGACCATGAATTACATCAGAAACAAAAGTAGCCCAACAAATATCTCCTTTTCTTTCCAAGATAATCCATATGTAGGTGGACATCCATTCTTCAAATTTGTTTGTAGTCTCCAAACCAGCCATCCAACTCATGAGCACAATGATATCTTCAACCTCTTCAACAAATTGAGCCCTAACCAGTCTTTTGGGGATTTTGGCAGATGCCTTTCTATCTCTAAGGAGCCATTTTTTGTTTATCATCTTTGCAAATTCCTTCTTTTTTACTTCATAATCCTCCAAGGAAATTTTGATACCAATAGTAATGGGGTTTATAATTACAACTAATTTTAGAATTACCCTTATGGTTGTCGGTGTTAATGTCAACACCGCATCCCCACTCCCATCTAATACTTATCTCTTTGCAAAGTCATAATTCATCATGCAATACCACACTAACTCTGGGAATTTGATAGAAAGTGGAATAGCACCCGCCAAGGCAATACGACTATCATTAATTGCTTTCAAGGATTCACTCATATGGGAACTACTCAATCGTTGACAAAAATCATTCAAGTTGGCATTCATCAAGTCTATATTTGTTATCCTATTAAGGTCACTTATGATCCCCAACATACCCAAGGAAGAAAATGGCATAGTCTTCATTTAAAAACCCTAACTTTACTTCAACTAATTTTCTGATGGAAACAAACACAAAACACAGGAGTTTTAAACTCTTAGTGGTTTTCTGCAGGTGCCTGAGCAATTCCAATTCAAGACAACAACTTTCACACTTTTCTGGTTCACAAATTGAGCCCCACAATATTTCAAAAGCACTTCACAAATAAAAATGATGAAAGATCATCAAATTAGCAATAAAATATGAATATATTCACATCCCCCAAGGTCCTTTGTTTACAATAGGAGCATTAATGGTGGTAGAATTAAATGCATTGCTTTACAGCCGTTAACTTCATTTTTTGTAATTTCAAATTTGAGCCATCCACGTGGAAAATATCTTAGTTGAGGCGGGCCTGGGGGGCCTTTTGCATTTTATGCCACTCAGAGGAATTGTGTTCTTTTAAACATTCTGGCCCACCCACCCACTTTCAATATAGGTTTAACACGTGGCTTTCCTAGGGTGCTGGAGGAGTCGTGGCTCATTTTTACACCTTTTTACCCTTTCAAAACAAAGCCAAAATTTCCAAAATACCTCCGGCGACCCACCCTCCCATCTTTGATGTAGACTCAACACATGGCTTTATCTGGGCACTTGTGGGGTTACGCTTCACTTTTATACCTTACTCCTTTTTTCAAAACAAGGCTAAAAGTTCCAAAGTCCTCTGGCAACCTACCTCCCCACTTTTAACTTAAAAATGGCCACGTGTCCATTTGCAGGCTCTAGGTATTCCTTTTACACTTTTATGCCTTTCACCATAATGCCTCAAAATTCCAAAAGGGCCTGCCTTCCTGCAACCACTCATCTTATGACACATGTACATCTTCGGGGTCAAAGTAAGAAATTTCTTCTTCCGCTTCATATTGTTGAATAGCCAATTAGAAATTATCGGAGCCACGGGACCAATTTGGCATTTTTTACAAATGTAAAAAAGTGACAAGTTCACCAAATAGACCTGTCGTGCCATGTCCAATTAAAGATGACCACGTGTCTGCAGATGCTAAGACAAAAATAACAAAGAAGGCATGATCATGGAAAATAAAAGAAGGGGAAAACCCATCATCTATGACCAAACAACCAACAAGTATGCACAGAAAGAGAAAATACAACTGGCACAGAGCTCAACATGATTCACGCCCATAGAGAAGGGTTTAACGACAACACCCTGATAAATATAAAACTTCATGCATCCACACAGGAAGATAGAGATTATTTCAAACCATGCAGACTGAAAAAATTCTGGTCTGAAAGGGGTGAGGTTAAAACCAAGCACCAACACCAGCTCCGACTCAGGGATGGGCACTCCCAGCGAGTGCCACAAGAACAACATAATACGAAGACAACAGACCATGTGCCAAAAATCCATTGGGCCATGGAGTGAAGAACCAATCTCTAAAGCAAAGAAACAATAACCAACCTCCCAAGATCAAACTGAGAAACCAACAAAATCTTGTCACCAGGGACCAAGAGAAACCAAAACAAAAAAATAGAACACAAACAAAATACTATACACTGTACAATGATGTGTACCTTGATTCTGAGAAATCAGTCAAGGAAATGTTTCAAGTTCCTGACATTAACAGGTAACTCAAGCAATTCCCCATCTAAGTCTTTTAGGAAAAAAGTGTGCTCACCAATCCTAATATCAATAGAATAAGGGCCCATCCATAATGCGTCAAACTTTCCATGTTTTCCCTTATCCTCATGTCTGCTATCCCACAATAGCACAAGATCTCCCACACTGAAAGCTCTTGGAGTTACCTTTTTATCAAATAATTTCTTCAATTTCTCCCTGAACTTCACATGTCTTTGGTGGGATTCTCTTCTCTCTTCATCTAATTCAACAATTTGATTAATACGAGCATCATAGGGACTGACCTCCTGGTCCTCCAATTGTTGGATAAATTGGTAAGAAGATAATTGCATATGCAGGGGAAGTAGAGCTTGAGTTCCATACACCAACTCAAATGGAATTTTTCTAGTAGCTCTTTTGATAGTAATTCTATCAGCCCAAACAACAAACTTCAACTACTCACCCCACTTCTGTTTGTTTAATTCCAAGGTCCTTCTGATTATCTTCAACAAATTCTTGTTGCTTGATTCTTCTTGTCCATTACCTTAGGGATTATAATTTGAAGCATATGCTAAGTTGATCCCATACTCATGACACATGGCTACCAAAGGTTTGGCTTGAAAACTCATAGCATTGTCAGCAACTATCTTAGTAGGCACTCCAAACCTATAAATTATATGATTTAGAATGAAGTCCATAACAATTTGGTGGGTAGCTTTCTTGGTAGGGATTGCCTCCACCCACTTGGTGAAGTAATCAGTGGCCACTAATATCCACTTGTGGCCTGCACTTGAAGAATCTGAAATCTCACCAATGAAGTCCATTCCCCACTACTTAAATGGGGCTTCAATTGATACAGGATGCAAAGGGAGGGATCCTGAAGCTTTCAATCTTCCTGAAAAATGTTGACAACTCTCACACTTTCTTACCAGCAAAGTTGTATCTTTAAAAAGAGTTGGCCACCAGTAACCAGCCCTTAAGATCTTATGGGCTGTGACTCTTCCAGCAAAATTCCCTCCACAAACTCCTCCATGGAAATCATCAATTATTTTCAGGGCTTCATCCTCAGTGATACATCTTAAGAGAACTCCCTAAAGGTTCTTCTAAGATAACCCATAATCAGTGATGATGTACTTCTGGGAGGCTAACTTAAGTGCTCTCTTTTGATTCTTTCTTAAATAATCAGGGCACTGTAGATGTTTGAGATAAAAAAATAATATCCTCATACCATTAAGAATTTGTCAATTTCTCAAGAATATTCAATCATTCTTCTTCAACCTCATTTATCTCAACTGTTTACAGGTTGTGTTCTGCCATTAGATTTTCTAGGCCCAATCCTCTGACCAATTTTTTAGTTTGGATTTCCATATCATATTCTTGCGATTTATTTTCCCATCAGCATATTTTACTTGAAATTTCCATCTCTGATAGGATATCCTTAACCATGGTATGGGGAACATAAGCTATGACTTTAGAGCTCAAAATATATGGCCTAAAGATTTTTGTGGCCCTAACCAAAGAAAAGGCGTGTTTCTCCATGATAGTATACTTCAATTTGGCTCCTTGTGATGCTTTACTAAAGAAAACAATTGGTCTTTTAACTCCTTCATCACCCTTTTGTAATAGCACAGATGCAATAGTATTCTGTAAAGTAAAGGAAAAATTTTGGAAAGCCTTTTTATAATCAGGAGCTACTAAAACAGGGGCATTCTTCAATGCTTCCTTAATCCCAGTAAAGGCTTGAATAGCTACTTCTTCCCATTTGATACTCTAATATTTCTTCAACATACTGGTGATTGGGATAGTCAATTCGGTAAAAGTTGGAAATAAATCTCCTAATAAAATTTATTTTCCCAAAAAAGGACTGAATTCCCTTTTTGGTTCTTGGAATAGGAACTTTACTAATGGCTTCCACTCTCTCGGGATCAATCATGACCCCTTCTTTTGACACAATATGTCCAAGCAGCTTTTCCTTTTGAACCCCAAAATGGCACTTCTTAGGATTCAGTGATATACCATATTCCCTGCATCTTAACAACATCTTTTCTAAATGCTGCAGGTGATCACTTCTTTTCCTTGAAAAAACTGTCACATCATCTTGATACACAGAAATGAAGTCATTTATATATCCAGAGAATGCTATATCCATTTCTCTTTGAAATGTGGCTCCGACATTCATCAAGCCAAATGGCATTCTGACATACACATAGGTTCCCCATGGAGTGGTGAAAGTGGTTTTGATTCTCTAACTGCTTCACAACCACTTGGTTATACCCAGAGAAACCATCCAAAGTGGATAACAACTCAAAACCAGTAACTACTTGCAACATGTTATCCATATTTGGCAAGGGATAGTTGTCCTTGATTGATGCCTTATTCAAATTTCTGAAGTCAACACACAATCTTATATCCCCATTTTTCTTTTGAACAGGTACCAGGTTTTCTACCCATGAGGAGTATCTTGTAGGCTGTATAATTCCTCCATCCCTTAACTTTTTCAACTCCTCTTGCATTTTTTAGGAAAGGAGGGGATTAATTGGTCTTTGTTTCTTCCTAAATGGCTTGGCATTGGCTTCCAAGGGTATTTCATGCTGAAAGAGGTCTTCCCTATATGCCTTCAATTCTGAATACGACCATGCCAAGAAATCCTGGTACTTTTTTAATAATTGGATATATGATTGCTTTTCTTCTTTACTCAAATTTCTACCTAACCATATTTTTAGAGGTTTATCTTTTGTGCCTAGGTTATGTTCCTCAACATCTCTTGAAGCTGAAATGTGTCTATTAATAATGTAGTCAGCATTATCAAAATTTGATTCCAGTGTAACCAAACCTCTGGGAATAGTATTAGTTTTCAATTGGATAATGTCCTTACCAAATAAGGTCTCTTTTCCTTCACCTACAAAAACCATTGGTTCCCAGTCCATACTTTGATTGGAAAATTCTCCTTTATTCTATAGAAACCTTTAGACCTGAGCATCATCTTCAAACACCTGTCAGTGCTTGATATTGTCAGGGACAGACGGCCTAGTCAATATTTCAATATCATATTCACAATAGGGAGACATTGTACAATTTTCAAACCTAGATCCCAATACTACCAATTTTTCTGCTACAGTATTATACTTCCTATCATGATGTATTATATTGAAATAATCAAACATTTCAATGAAGTCCCAAACTGCATGCTTATACTGCTTCATTCTTTGATTCTTTGTTGCATACAACTTTCTAACTTGCTTGACTATCAGCTCTGAATCCCCTTTAACAATAATATCCTTGACACCATATTTCCAAGCAATCCTTAAACCCAACAACAGTGCTTCATACTCTGCAATATTGTTTGTACACTCAAAATTGAGTTTAAAAGAAAATTTAAACTCCTCTTGGCTTGGAGATATCAAAACAACACTGGTGCCATTACCAAATCTAGAACATGCCACATCAAACATCAAAGTCCAAGGATAACCTACCTTCTCAGGATACTTGCACTCCTCAATTCTATGCTCCTTACAATCAACATAGCCCACAAAGTTATCAACATCAACATCTACGTACAATACTTCATAAGAAGCATTATTAGGATCCTCAATCAGATGTAGCATTTTCTTCTCGCCATATAACTTCACAATATTTCCCTCAATTGATATGGTGGCATATGAAATGTCCATTTGCACACTTCCACCCACACTAGCTACCCATTTTCTAGATAACAACACCCCCCACTTGGTAGGACAGTCCACGATAACTACATTCATGGTCAAGCATTTTCCTAGATAAGCTTCCAATTACACTACTAATCCTTTGACATATCCAATTACTAGCACTTCTCTTGAATCCATAGTAGTACATTTTCCAAAATCCGTTGTCACCTTGATATTTAACTCATTCATCACCTCTAAAGGAATTACATTACATGAGGCTCCTGAGTCAAACATACAATTATGTACCAGCCTATCTTTAATGATCAAAGTGGTATAAAATGGATCCACATCTAGTTTAGATTCAACCAAAGAAGTTCCTAGATACACCTCAGGTGATTCACCCAATTCTTCCAATGCTTGAGGTATTTCCAATTCTGCAATAATAGGAGGGGCCTCCACATTATTAACACTTTTTCCCTTGGTAATATTTTCTTCCTTGAATCCCAAATATTCAAATGCCCTTTTCCTATGCTCAGGGATCCTAAGTAATTCAACAATTGGGATAGTAACCTTGATCTGGCTTAAGATTTGAGCTATGTCACAAGGAATATATTTGGGTAGGGAAGTATTAGGAGGAAGGTTTACAATTTCATCTGACAGTATGGGGTTTTGACTGTCTGGGCATGAGGAGGAGTACAAGTTCTATTTGGGGAAATTAGGCCTTTGCCTAATGTATCCTTTTTAGGGGTCTCCTTTGGGATATTGGTAAGGATTGGAATATTTGGCTTGTCTTGTGGCCCTACCCCTTTGACAACTTTACTTATAGTATTATATTCCTTCTCTTGAGCAACTACTGCATTCATCAGCAGTTTCCTGTCTTCTTCTGAAGGAATTCCCCCATCATATTTTTTAATCATCAATGCCCTCAAGTATTCAAAATCATGATTGGGAAAATCAAATGCTTGTACCATATCAATTTCAAAAGTATTAATGGGGGGAAGAGGTAATACCCAGTGGACATAATCCCAGAAGTCTTCGATAGTTCTTACACTTATCAGTTTAGTTGAGGTTGCCCCCTAATGTGAGCTTATAGGGCACTCCATCATGCACACATCACCATATGCTTCATCATCATCATCTACTTCCTCAATTTCCTTGTTTACATCACATGGGAAATGTGGCAAGAAAAACCTATCACACCATTCCATAGCACGGGCCTCTTCCATGGTAGAAATCCTGACAGTTAAAGGATCAAGAACCAATCTATTTTCCCATGGTTGTGGTTGTCTATTTCCTAACACAATGGGCCCTTTTCCTCGTTCATCTAGTCTATAATCACCTTTAGGGTGATTTCAAAATCTCTCCTAACCTTGTGGCTTATGTTTACCTTAGGAGTTCTATCCTATCCCCTTTTCTACTCTGTCCGGTTTATAGGATATCTCTTTAACTGCTCCAGCTAAATTTTTTACAACCTCTTCTAGATCCACATCCTTGCTTGATTGAGGCTTTTCAAGATTGATCAACTTAACACCTTCCCTCTTAGGAGGTTTTCCAAATGCCTTGATATTGTTCTCAATTTGTAAATCCATAATGAAGGCTTGCCTCAATGTTCTCATGTTTTTATCTCTTAAGTGATAAGCATCCTTTTTATCAAAAGCATCAGAATACTTGATCAAACAGGATTCATCACTTTGCCTTAAGATTATAGGTAACCTTTTTCAAGGTTTTATTGAACTTAGTATTGAAATCACGGATAGATTCATTTGGATTCTTATTTATATTTTTAAACGCAGATAAAAGGAACCCGAGGTATGTCTTGTCCCCATATTGCAATCTAAAGGCATTTTTCATCTTAGTCTATGAATCTATCAAATTATCTGGTAAAGACTTTTACCAGTCATGTGCATCCTCCTCAAGAGTCTGAATAAACAACTTTACATACATGTCTTCAAACTTAATTTAAAAACCTTCCATCATCTTGACAAAGAGTTTTAAATGTTGGTCACCAGTAATGGCATTATTCCCTTGAAATTTTTGCAACCTATTTCTAACATCTTGTGCCACCATATTAGGATATCCATCCATACCTCTGAAAGTTATAGGTTCAAAAGTGTTGACAACAAAAGGAGGTCTAGGTGGAGGTTGGGCCATATTTCCTTGAGGCAGTGAATTTACAGGAGAATCAAAATGATAGGGAACGAGGGGTCTTTGGAGCTTAGGAGTATAGCTTTCAAAATAGATATTCTCTAATGAATCAGCTTTGTGGAAAGCCCTATCAACTTTGGAGGACACAGGAAAAAACTAAGAGGCACACTTTTCAGATGCAAATTATGGGCCTTCTCCGGCTGGAGAATTCAAAGTTATATGAGGACTACTTGGTTCAGAGTCACTTGAAGACCTATGGTAATTTTCAACTATAGGTTGTTCACTTGCCACAATTGGAATCTCCTTTCCTGACTCGTGATCTCCTACTACTTTCCATTTTCATCTTCCTTCTGAATTTTCCTTTCCCAGCTCTAGAAATAACTTCCTAGTAGGGTCCCTCATGAAGAAATATCTTCTTCCCTCCATCTTTGCAAATATTAATGACAAATTTAACTTGACGCGGGCTAAGACATTGGTAATTATCAAATTTCAAACCAAAATGGAGTCGTCACTAAGAATTCTCACCTTAGTTATGCCAATGCACTATAAGAAACTTGTCAAATGTCTATAAATGCTTAATTCATTCAAAGCTTAGCAAATCCAACCTTCCTTTTCCTTTACGTGTATTCATCACTTGACGATATAGAATTAGTGCAATAACCAGTAGAAACTAGAAATATTGCACAATGAATTTATGATCTTGCACAATTCTTACAAATTTTAACAAAGAATGACATTTCAACACTATATTTGCACTTAAATCATGTAACAAGAATTATTAGGGTCGGTTTGTGTATGAATTTAAGTAAATAATTCACTGACAATGGCGCTAGATTGATGTTGGTACCCAAATTGATTCTCCCTTAGGTACTGAGCAGCATCATGGATCAAGAATGATGCTTAGAGACAGACAAATCATAATATAATTTGTTTTATAGCCGAGGATGAAATTTAGCTGACTCTTTGTCACTCAGATGTTGGAAGAAATGGATAGCACCATATTAAGGGTTTGGTCTACCCTCACTACTTTAGGTTGTTCCTCTAACCAGGTTGAGAGGACCCATTATGTGACCTATATTGATGAAGGAATATCAATAAATATTTCTTTGCACAGTTTTCAGGAGGACCTTGAGAAAATATGATCAATACACCACAATCTAACTCTCGCGAGTTTTCACTTCTAGAGAATGGAGATATTTTCTTGATAAGGTTCAGGTTACTAGAGACATTAATTGAAACTTGATTGTTTATGCATATTTTGGCATTAGAATTTGTTAATTTATGAATACACAATACAAACAGGGGTAGTTCTTGTAGAATTCTTCGTTTAAGATGTTTTTTAGTGGGAAGTTAAGCAGGATAAATTTTATTATATCAAATCTTTGAGAACCTTTAACAAATACTAGAAAATTCACAAAACAAAATGCTTCGAGATTGTCAAAATATTCCTTCAACTAGAAGGTGTGTAACAATGGAACCCTAGAGGTGCATGATTTCATACATTCTTCAATAATTCAACATAAAGGCTCATTTTAAAGACTCAATTAAACATTAGAAATCTGTGGTTCATCGCATCTAAGATATACTCATAGACTAACAAACAATATTTGTCAACGTAATGAAAGTAAAGTGATTTTAAATTGTTTATTTGCATTAGAAGATGAAAGCTATTCTCATAATGAAATTGTAAATTCCAAAATACTAACACACGGATGAGATCTTGTGTGACGTATAGATATTCTAACATAATATTTCAAGAGGAACAAGAAAAACTATTTGAAACCATCTCAGATCTCGTCAATGGGTGTACACTTGCAACTATCTTGACATGATTAAATTTAAAGGCGTAGGAAATAAACGGCTTTCTTAGAAAGTTTCTCAAGAAGATGGTTTTCTCAAACTTTTTTCATAAAAATTAAAAAATCCCCCTCTTTATCATCGTTTTTACATGCTTTTATATGACCTTTTTCAATTCAAATCTCTTTTCCCAAAAAAAAAAGAATATTCGAGGTAATAATTCTTTGTTACACGTTCATTCTAAAAAATGGTATTCGTGCACTTCATTTTATACTGCCAGGTGTTTGAAACATGAGGCATTTTGATGGGCTCCACTTGTATCTAACTGGAATGTTCGGTTATTTCTTTTAACACATTACTTGAATCATCCCCCTCAGATCTTGATTAAGCAATAATCTCAACTGATCACTGAGTGTTTCCAGATGTTTGTTGACATGACACACACCTACGCTCATCTCTTGAAAACCTTCTCAGGATCATTACACTTCACTTCTCATCTTATTGGCTTAAATTTTATACAAGATGTCTGTCAGATCGTCATGATTTACCATTTCTTCTTGTTTATACTTTCCTTCAGTATTTAAATTTCCCTTGTGGAAACTGAGAAAAATCCCTCTTATCTCAGGGGAAAGATTTTTCAAAATTGAAATATGTGTCTCCTTTGGGCTATAAAACTCAGTTCTGTTCCTTTTTTAGTTATGTATTTCTTTCATAACTCTAAGTATAGAAGACTCTACCAGGATAAATGGCAAATAAACTCGTGGCACATAGCCTAAAGGAGATTTCCTTGGAAGATTTGAATTAGATTTTTGACCTGAGTGGCCTGGATGAAGCTTTTGTTAGAGCCTTGTTCAAAGTGGAATGTGTAGGAGACATCAAAGGACCATTGACATTTCAACGGGTCCATATAGCACTTTTAACTAGGTTGATCAGAATCAATGTTATGTTTTCCTCCTTCCAGGTCATGTATTTCCATATTTTTAGATGGAGCACATGAAAACACCTGAGGATTTGAAAAGATATCAGTTTTAAGGGAAAACTCAGGTCTCTAAGAAGACCATTTTTTAAAATCCCCTTTTATGTAATGAAGAGTTTGTTTCAAAAGAAATCCCTAAGGAGTCATACATATTGTATGACAAAACCTCCATTGATACAGTGCTTGCCATCTCCAACAAAGTGAGTGAATTGGAGAAGAGGGTTCAATTCCTGGAAAAGAAATAGGAAGAAAGTTTTCCCTTTCCATCATGTCCATTATCAGCACCATCCTCAAGTAAGAGGAAGGGTGAAACACACACTCATTCTTCAGTCATCATCTCGTATGGAGAAAAGGACTAATTTATCTCTGCTCACCATTCAAGGGAAGCACTTTCTTCAGCTCGGGATAACAGAGGGTGCTTTACAACTCGACTATCCACCCATTTGATGCATTATTCCCCTCGATATGAACAGGAAATACGAGGTCCTCAACCAATTCCTTCTCCAAGGGAAAATCCACCCTTTTCCAAGAAGTGCGAAACAGGAACCAATTCAAAACCTCACATTTTCCTAGTCACCAACCTGTAGAATTTTCCCCTCTCAACACATCAAACACCCCTCTTCATTGAAATCCTAGCACGTTGACCCTTCATAAGGGAAAGGGGAAAACAACTTTCTTTTCAGGTGGTCTGGATCTCCTCGATTGGGTATCATCCCATTAAAAGAAATTCAATCTTGAGGATATTAAGGGTCACCCTAGGATGACCTTGGAGTTAGTAATGGGTATGGGGATGTCCAAGGACCTGGCAGGGTCGATTATCTTATACAAACAACATGAGGCTCCAATGAGTTTGTACCTAGGAAGAACAAACTTTTGAATAGACTTCCCCTGCTGAGGGGAAGCTATGAAGTAGGATAAAAGGATGCTTGAGTACTATTCTCTTTCCACTTTTTTTAACTCTGATGTGCGTATATCTCTTTTTTTCATGTGAAAGGGCCCCTATAGAACCCTGTCTTGTTTTTTTTTCAAATTGCAATCAATACAATTATGTCAATAGTTCACATATCTTTTCCAAATGTATGTTAGATTTTAATCAAATATATTATGAACTACTACATTTTTTACTTTCCATTGAAACAAATAAATAGTAAAAATTCAAAGAGATAACTACATTTAATGTATCAAAAACATCAATTCATAGTATCAGTTTAATGAAGTATGAAAAGAGAATATAAAATGAGGAAGAGAGTGTTTAAGCATGCTCCTCTTATTTTGTATCTGTAGCCTCCTTCTCTTCATCATTTTCCTCTACATCCAACTCCTCTAGTAATCTAACCACATAAGCATCATATCTTCGTAACAATTCATTCATTTCATCTTCATCTGGTCCCAAGTGGTGATGGAAAATCAATCTTTGTCTTGATACTACGTCCAAACATTGAGCCATTTTATGTTTGTATTCAAATGGCCTTGCTTTCAACTCCTCAATCCTTACTTCAATTTTCATCATTTTTTCAATAGTGTCATAGGAGAAGTCATCTGCCTGGATATTACTTTCAAATGAACTAAGTAAGAAATCCAATTTTAAATCCCCATAACACTTTTTAAATTTATCCACCACCATGTCTTCTAGCCTTCTATCAATGGCATAAAGTAAATCATCAACCTAGTCCTTCTTGACTTCAAGTTTTTTCTTGATTTCGTTTAGGGTATCCAATCTGATCTTTGTCATCTCTTCAAGAGCATACTGGCTCGTTTTGTTCTCTATTGGTACAATGTCTTATTTCTCAACCAGTTCCTCGCTGAGCCTTATTATACGGTCAACATTGTGGAGAATTCCTTCCAAGTAAAAGATCTCATTGTCACATTCTTCAATTACTCCATCAATTTCATCTAAGCGAATTTTGAGATCTTCATATCTTTTTCTTGCTTCAGTGATAACTTCCTTTCCCTTCTCAGTTAATCACCTAACCCAAGTGTCCACTACTCTAACCTTTTTAACAACACTATTCAATTTGTCCATACCTTCAAGGGTGTTCACAGAGGCACTTGCTAGCTCCTGACTAGTTTTCCCTATCAGCTATTGAAAACATGAATTTAAGGCTCTAAATTTCTCCTTAAGTTGTTTCTTTTTTATTCCATCCTCATCTACCTTTTGTAGAAGACCACTTACAGCTTCAGACACTCCCTGATTTAGTTGTTCCCTTGATGGTTTACCCAAGGGGATGACCCTAATATAGTAATCGTCATCAGTTATATCTTTTCTTGTCTTCCCCTCAAAAGGGGTTATTATTTCCAAAGTTCTTTCCCCTGATGAATCGATAAGGGTTCTTGTGATGGTTCTGGCTTTCTTTGGGGTTCTTATTTGCTTTCGAAAAGACAAGGTAGTGAGGTCAACTACTTGAATAGGAAGGGATATTTCTTCACTTAACATTAATTCACTAATCAAACCCTTCCTCAAACTTGTTTCATCCTTTTTTTGTAATCCTTGTTATATTTTGTTAGGTACAACTATCATCTACATGGATACTGCTTTCTCCTTATTATGTCAATATTTTTTTCTTCTCTAGAGCACTTATCTCAATCTAGGTTGTTGATTCCTTTGGATTCTTCACCTCCTACCTTGGCATTTTAGTTTGGTCATCCTTAACATGATCAGCCTCCATTTTCAAAGGGACCTCCTTTGTTGTTTCTTTGGCTTAAAACATAGTGGTATGAACTTTCACTTCATTGCCCTTTTGTATTCAAATTTGGGAAATGGGCTCTTTTTCTCCCATGACTGGCTGAGTTGTCAAATCACTATCCTCTTTTCCAAGTGGCACCTCACGAAATGTTATGGTAGGTTGATCTAATGGAAATGGATCCGCACTCCCCGTTGAAAACCGTGATTCTTCACTAATGACAATTTCTTCATCAGTAATTAAGTTTTGTGCCATTTTTAGTTTATCTTCAAAAGATATTCTTTCTTCTTGGTGAACATTATCACTCACAACCACCTTAACAGGAGTGGGCACAATATATTCTACCATTAATTCAATATCCATATCCTTTTCTACCACTAGTTCAAATTTTCTTGATACCGATAATAATTGTTCTGTGAAATAAGTTCATGTGTTTTAAACCATCTCTTCACTTGCCAGCACATGAGTATCTCCTTCTAATCCCTTATCCTTTTCAATACTACCTATTGGTGTTAAAAATGGTTCCTACATGGATAACTTGACCCTATCCAACATAGAAAATAACTTAATCGTATTTAAATCAATCACCTCAGTTTGCATATTTCAAATTTATTCATTGTTTGTACTAGAGGTGTATTAATATCTCTAACAAGTAGAACTTCAGGAATGCCCATACTTGAGGTACCAAATTGGATGTCCATTGTATTGATTACAAAATCCCCTAGAGGAATTGAACTCTGAGTGTCCTTTACTTCCTTCTCCACAAATATTGAATGTGGGAATAGAGGAGTTGACTACCCCATACTCGGTAATGGTATGTCTTGTTGTTTCTTGTCGTTATCTGTTCTTTCCACTTGTGGGGGATCAATTACCCCATCTCTATGTTTGAATTTCTTTGGTGTATGGGCACCTACCCTCACTAGGACTTGTTAATGGACAATTTTGGGCTTCTTGTGTGCCCTTTAAAACTTCATCTATTCAGGTGGTGCCCTTTTTTCCTCTTTGTGATGCTTGGGTTGACTATGACCACTTGTGATAGATGCACTCATTAACTTCTCATTACTATGTTTCTCTGGCACAACATTTACGAGGACCACATGTGAAGGTAAACCCTTTCCCTTTTCTTGGAGTGGCACTGCACGAGTAATTGGGGCATTTTCCATGGATTTCAAGAGAATTATTTAAGTTTTCTTCCTGATGGCAGACATGAAAGTACCTATCTAACTTGTGGCTATTGTCCATTCATTGATAATCCCAGCAATATGCCTTTTAGCGGGCAATAAGTAAGCTTTTCCTCCTAATGGTTCAATCTTATCAGCACCCTCCCTCAGATGTGGGATTTCATCATCCAATTTTCCCAAACTTCTGAAGTGAATTAGAATCTTTGTGTTCTGTATTGATAGGTCAATATTTATCTAGGTCCACCAAATCATCATTCTCCTCATGACATCTATTATCCTTATATAAGGATCATCAAATTCTTCCTCATCCCAACTTGGGGGAGCTATGGGTTGACTTTATACCTTCTGATCAATATAGAATTTACTTACTATATTCAAATCATCAACAAGTCCTTCTGGAATGATGGCAACCATGAAATCCACAACTTGTGAAATTCATCCTTAAAAAATATCTCAACCTAACATCTTCTTCATCTCTGCAATTCATCCAATAGTCCTCAAAGTGAGGCTCATGCTCGAAAGTATTAGCCACATTGTTAACCACCCACTGAATTTCATAATTAGGCCTAGCTACAAATGTCTCCATGGTCAAGCTCTTCATTTCTTCTCCAATTATTCTAGCTTTTATAATGGATGGGCAACAAAACTTACCAAATCTAATAGGTAATTTAACATTTGTTTTGTGCTTCCCATCAATTAGCTTGTGCACAAGCACTAATAACCTTGCCAATTCACATAAATAAAGCTTTTCATCCACATACCTTGGCAACTTGAAAGGTTTTCCTTCAAAACCACTAACTTTGATTTTAAGTGAACTTCTTGTATTGAATGAAGTAACATCCATACTCCATAATTACTTTCCTTGCATGCTCAAAAATTCTATACTTCCCCCATTCTAGTTTAAACAAGAAAATTATTGGTGTAATGAAAACATCATTTACTAATCTGATATTTCCATTCAAATTAGTTAATTGCAATTGGGGGAAATTTTCATGCATTGGGCACCATTTAACATCAACTTGTGGTGATAATTCCAGAAAATGCCTATGTGTTGTAACATTATGTACTAGATAAGTCATCATATAAAACTCCAAGTCTTTAGTTTCCCCAATTTAAATTTTAGTTGCCAGGGTGGCCATATGACCATGAATTGCATCAGAAACAAAAGTAGCCCAACAAATATATCCTTTTATTTCCGAGATAATCCATATGTAGGTAGACATCCATTCTTTAAATTCATTTGTAGTCTCTAAACCAGCCATCTGACTCAGGAGCACAATAATATCTTAAACCTCTTCAACGAATTAAGCCCTAACTAGTCTTTTGGGGATTTTGGCAAATGCCTTTCCATCTGTAAGGAGCCATTTTTTGTTTATCATCTTTGCAAATGTCTTCTTTTTTACTTCATAATCCTCCAAGGAAAGTTTGATACCAATAGTAATGGGGTTTGTAATTACAACTAATTTTAGAATTACCCTTATGGTTGTTGGATGTCAACATTGCATCCCCACTCCCATCTAATACTTATCTCTTCTCAGAGTCATAATTCATCGTGCAATACCACACTAACTCTGGGCATTGGATAGAAAGTGGAATAGCACCCGCCAAGGCAATATGGCTATCACGAATTTCCTTCAAGGATTCACTCATGTGGGCACTACTCAATCATTGACAAAAATCATTCAAGTCAACATTCATCAAATCTATATTTGTTATCCTGTTGAGGTCACTTATGACCCCTAACATACCCAAGGAAGAAAATGGCATAATCTTCATTTAAAAACACTAACTTTACTTCAACCAATTTTCTGATGGAAATAGACACAAAACATAGTAGTTTCAAACTCTTACCGGTTTTCTGTAGGTGCCTGAGCAATTCTGATTCAAGACAAAAAAATTCACACTTCTCTGGTTCACAAATTGAGCTCCACAATATTTCAAATCCACTTCAAAAATAAAAATGATGAAAGATCATCAAATTATCAATAAAATATGAATATATTCACATCCCCCAAGGTCCTTTGTTTACAATACTAACATTAATGGCGACAGAATCAAATGCATTTGTTTACAACCGTTAACTTTGTTTTTTGCAATTTTGAAATTGGGTTGTCCACGTGGAAAAGATCTTAGGTGAGGCCGGCTTGGGTGGCCTTTTGCATTTTGTGCCTCTCAGAGGAATTGTTTTCTTTTTAAACATTCTTTCCCGCCCACCCACTTTCAATATAGGTTTAACATGTGGCTTTCCTAGGGCGCTTACGGGGTCGCACTTCACTTTTATACGTTACTCCTTTTTTCAAAACAAGGCTAAAAGCTCTAAAGTCCTCTGGCAACCTACCTCCCCGGTTTAAACTTAAAAACGGCCACATGTCCAATTGTGAGCTCTAGGCATTCCTTTTACACTTTTACGCCGTTCACCTTAATTCCTCAAAAGTCCAAAAGAACCCGCCTTCCCACAACCGTTCGTCTTATGACACGTGTACATCTTCAGGGTCAAAGTAAAAAAAATCTTCACCACTTCATATTGTTGAATAGCCAATTAGAAATTATCGGAGCCACGAGACCAATTTGACATTTTTTTGCTAACGTAACAAAAGTGACAAGTTCACCAAATAGACCCTTCCTACCGTGCCCAATTAACGACGACCATGTGTCCATGGATGCTGGGACAAAAATAAAATAGAAGGCATGACCATGGAAAATAAAATAAGGGGAAACCCATCACCTACGACCAAACAACCAATAGGTATGCACATAAAGAGAGACTACAACCAACACAAAGCTCAACGTGATTCATGCCCCTAGACAAGGGTTTAACAACAACAACCTGATAAATATAAATTTTCATGCATCCACATAGGAAGACAGATTATTTCAAACCATGCAGACTGAAAAAATTCATGTCTGAAAGGGGCAAGGTTAAAACCAAATACCAACAGGTTACACACACTAATTTACATAGCTCTTGTCCTTCTACTGGACCATTAGTCGCACATGTATATTCACATAGCTCTAGTCTTCCTTGACCTCTTGATATCCCTTCATCCACACATATTTCCTCTTTTGGATGGCATTCTCATAGGATGCTCATTTTATCCTTTAGTTCACCATGTCACCTTACATCTCCTCCTTGTTCTTCGAGGAGTGCTTTCTCTTCTAGTCTAACATACAGATCGCATACATCACATTATTCTTATTGTACTATTATACATTGTTCTTCTCCTATGCCCTCTTTTGCTCATATTACTACCAAAATTCCATTGGAATTTATGTCATATTCTTTGGCACATCTGAGGTCTAGCCCTCTATCATCTTTGGTAGTTTCTTCACCACCTTTAGTGGTCCTCATCGGTTAGCTTTCATGATATCCCTTTTTCTGTCATAGTTATGCACTAGAAATTCCAAAAACATTGATATAATCACATAATGAAAAAAAAAACACATATTTTCAAAAATCCAAAACTCATGACCTGCTTCTCTATCATACATTATTAACACTTTACATTACACATGGTGTTTATCCTTTTGGTTTGATAGATAACATTTTTATTCTTTATGCACATGTATTTATGAGGTATATTGATCATGATGCATAGAATACATATCGATAGATGATTATGGCATCTATCATTTTTTCTTACATATTTCTTCTGGGGACATCTATCCACACAATGTAGGTGTTATTACTTCATTATAGTTCCTTTTTATTTCCTCATTACGTTTGATTACGTACAAATTATCTTTTTTATCTTTTGAACTAATAGGAATAACATGTGTGTTCTGTGTGATTTTCACATATATTATTTCACATACTCTTATATATCACTTGTTATGAAATTTCATCACATTATGATACTCTTATTTTTCATACATGTTTTCTAGTTGTGTGTGTAGTTACTTGTTTACTACCATGATTATGGCCTAAGGGCCTTCTTTGTCTTGCGACATCATTGGTGTCCTATGTTTTTGGCATCATGCCTTCTTGTATGAAATTAATTGATTATAATCTCAAGGGATTTGATTATCTTACAAAATTATGGGTGTCCCATATTTATATGAACTAAGCCTTTTGTGTGACATTGATTTCACTGTTATCTTTGTACTTGTTTTATATATGCATTATTCTTACTATTTATACTAGTTATCTTATTAAAATTATTGCTAATTTATTCTTGTTGCTATTATTTATTTTAATTTTGTTTCCATGGTATCCACCATGCATTCCTCTTTACATGTACAAGTTATTCTTGGTGGCCACCACATCATCCCTTCATGTGTTTTTATGCAGATTATCATACATGGTTACACATCTATTCTTTTGATCCACACACTCAAACTATTTATTACACATTCATCAGAAGAGGGGGAATTCATCTAGGTATATTATACCCATATAGTAGAAAAAGATATAATCTTGGGCTTAGACACACACAAAAAATAGGAATAATTACTTAGAAACACCATCAGACATAGAAACCAAAAAAAATAAAAATCTTAGGGTTAAAAACGTACAGTACGGTCATGACCATATAAATATTTCTAACTCATTTCTACATTTTTTCCCTAGGGTAGTTACAATAATTTTTTCAACAATTTCATAGTCTCACCTATAAGCACATGTTTTTGGCACAATTTAAGACTCATGTGACTCATTTAAGATCAATTTCAAGGGGCATGAAATGTTTCATTCCTTCTTCTCCACATCACCTAGTTTCTATTTCTGTTTTAGGGATTTTAGGGGTATGGGTCTCATTTCTTCATCTACATTTCAACACATTTCAGATTTATTCAATTTGTACTTATTTTTGTGGGACATGGGGAGATTATGGTGGCAATTCATTCTCTTTTATATTTTGTGTCCTAATTTTTAAAATTGGGCCTAGATACATCTATAGTAGTGTGGTATGTGGGATCATGGAAGGTATCAAAGTAGCTAAGTTCTTTATAGTCACACCTTCCTCTCCTTTTAAACCTAAAGGGTAATATATTAGAGTTTATCAATGACTTTGATATATGGTATTCTTCCTTCATAGGGTGCTTCATCTCCTCATTATTATTTTCTCTCTTTGGCATTCATGTGTTGGGTTCCATATACCCAATACTCTAGAATCTCCTAGGAACAATTGGTGACTGATCATCCCCATTCCTTCAAAAAAAATTAGCAATTCAGATCTCCAAATAGAAGCAAAGAATGGTAAACTCTTCCCTCCACAAAACAAATAGGTGTATTCCTTCTACAATTTACATCTCTTTATTTCACTACTTACATATTCAAATTTCATATGCATTACATATTTTCATTTGAGTTAAATATCAATTATTTATGAAGGACATTGACTAAACTCTTTGATGTAGGTTTCATCATAGAGTACGCCAACACCAATATAGTGATATCTTATAAAACAAACATCGAGTGAAAACAAAGTGTGTTTACACACACAAGTATATTTTCCTTTAATCATGTAATTTCATTTCATACTTAAAGGGGGGAAATGTAGACACTCAAATTTGATAATTCTACTTTTGACATTGTTAGTCTTGAAATTTCTCTCTTATTCAAATACGTGCACTTTACTTACTCTCATCCAGTACATCTTTAGGTCTTTTTTCTATCTTACATAATCATACACACTCATTTTTCAATAGTTTATAATAATTGAATACATGAAACCCAATAAGAAACTCAACTTATCAACTTCCAAAATTCACACTTCATATTATCACTCCTAGGTCAAAAACATTTAATAGGGGTAGGAACATCCATATGGTCCTCACCCTACTATACAATTTTGACTTTGTTCACTTTGTTCCTAAATTTTTAGTGGTACTTTATTCTTTGGATCACTTATTCCTCCTGAGTTAGAATTTGTAACTTAAATCACCTTTGGCAACATATATAAGCAAATGAAACTCGCATCACTTAGAACCTATCACTCTTATGGACTCCTATTAAAACATATAACACAAAAGACTCAAAAATCTCCCTACACTTTTAAAATACCTTTTCACATTCATTCGGGAAACATTGTCTACAAGTTTGAAGCTTCCCACTAGGTCTAGGGGACTACTTTCCTCATTTGTAAGCATTCAAAGTCACTCACTCAAGTATATTGGAAATAGAAAAACTCAATTTAGGATTTATAAAAATAATGATGTAAAATATGATTGTGCTACTACTAGATATCACATTCCAAGTGGAGAACAATGTGTGGTTTGAGGCCTCTTCATAGTAGTGTTGACGTCAGCAGTACATGAGGTACCTACAACCCAACTAATGTTTATTTTGTAAGAATTACCATCCAAGGTGAGGGTTTAAAATATTAATAAGATAATTTAGAGACCCTTGTAGTATGATAGATAGTGACTAATAAAGAGCAATAAAGAGATTCAAACAAATAAAAAACCTAGAAAGTCATGGACCATAGTTCTGAGCAAGTGCAAAATTGTATAAAGAGGTCAAGACCATAAAAACATTCTTGTCCCTATTATATGGTCCTAACCTATGGATATTCTCAAGACAAAGTTTTATTTTTAAAACATTCTCAGGTCCATATACTCTTGTTGCAGCATCTAGATCACCCAAATCAATCCAGAATCTCCTGTAATTAGCTAAGTACATGCAATTCCATGTATTTGTGAGTTTGTATTGTATCATATACATTTTTTACAAGTATTAATGTATTATTATAATATTTAATGTTTAATTTTGGAAGTTAAATAGTTAGAATAGCCTCTTGTATCTCCTAATTCATTCCTTTTTATTATAGTGTAAAACCCTAATCAAACCTAAAAAGGGTGAAAACAACATTATAAACTTACATTCCTTTTTAGTTGGTATGTATTACATAACTATATAACCTTAAGTTAAATCTTAGAAATGGTGTAAAAATTTGGTGAATCCATCTCTTGAATCAAACATTTTTCCTCAAACCCTAGTTTTCTTAGGGTTTCTTCCACTCTCTTGGTGTATGCTTACTTTTTATATCTCATTTTTACATGATTTCTTCCTATGCCATTTCAATGTAACAATTGTCTTAACAATCACTCCACTAAGAATATTGATATTTCTCCACTCACTCAAAAACATCGTATCCCCATGGGTTCTTCTGTGTTTCTTATCTATAGCATTCCATCTATATTTGATCATGGTAATGAAGTACCATTTCATGATATGAAAATAAATAGTGAACATTCTTATGATTATGACCATGATGAGGAACACATTGTGGACTAAGAATAGGTTGAGCTTGTATCTCATTTTCATGCACAACTTGGTTAAAATACTCATCACATCAAGTCTATCATTATTATTCTTCTTGCTGGCAAACTTGCTCATGATCAAAAATCCAATGAAAAATCCATTTTTTGTAAAACTCTACCTTCATTTACTATACAAACATATACTCTTTCCACATATATGATTTCCAAATCCATGGGGGCACCTCATATATCAACATCTAATGTTTGTATGTCCATTCCTACACTTATCACTATCCCTACAAGAAATAATAGTGGGTATCATGTTTTTTCATTTAGAAAACAGGATCTTAGAACCCTTGTTCAATATTTAAAAGATCAAATTTTATAATTACAACAAGATGCATATGTTACTTCTTATATTATGGATTATACTAAATTTTTTCATAACTTACTTGTAACTGAAGTGGATTATTATCCCTTTACTCTTGGTTTCATTTCTCTTAAGCTTCCTAAAATTGTGAAAATGGTAATATCTGAATTCAATTGAATACATTTGATAATTCCATGTTTCTTGTGTTGAGTATGCCTCATAAAGATACTCCTAATTATTAGCATTTTAGAATATAATCCTAGAGGATTATTTTTTTCATGTGGATAATAATGAATCTTTGATCTCCCAGCTCATCTAATGTAGCTTTTAGTTTCTCAAAATTACTTTGGATATGTTAATTTAATACATGTACGCTAGTTTATCCATCACTAGTGTGGTCTGATTACTTCCTATGTTGAAATGTATCTAAATCTAAACTAATGGTCTAATTAACTTACTATCTCGACATGATTATGGAGATTGATCTCATATGATCATTTATGCGTAACTAAAAGTAGATAGTTTTTTCAATGTCTGATAGAAAACTTCAGGATATCTTCACACAAATCTTCCTAACCCCTTTTCAAGAATTAGATATCTTTGATAAGTTCCCCTCATTTCATCATCTATGGTTTTAATCACTTGGTATAAGAATGTAGCATGTGCCAAGTCTATTGATCATGTGAGGAGAGGGATGATTACTAAGTTATTGTGGTGTCATAAAAAATAGAAACTTGACAAATTTCCGATTAAAGATACATTGAAATGAATTTTTAATCGAGGTAAATTTAATCATATTGGACTAAGGAGCATTACGCACTCCCGTACCCCAAACTAATATATTTATTTTCATTCATTTTTAGTGTTTGGACCTATTCATATGTTTATGTTACAGGTGTTCAAAACAGGTTTTAGATCATATTTTACACTTACTTGAATGGTTTTTTATTGGTTTAAAGTCCTTGCAAAATCCTGAGGTTAAACAAACCCAAGATCCCCTCACAAGTTAATATTTTCCTCCTAACTTAGTGGTACATTGAGACTCTCAGTAGATGCATCCTGAAGATCCTCATCTAATCAATTTATTAAGCTTAAGCATGTTATACAAGATCTTATAAATGAAAATGCAATTGAATGGGATGAGAAAGCTAAATCCTATAAGCCTACTAATGATACTAAAAAACTGAAGAATATTCAATAATCCACTTCCTAATTATAACAATAGCAAATTAACTTCATAAGTGCATATTTATCATCATCTAGTACCACCTTCGTCTTCTTATGATCACCCATTAGATAAAATATTTAGCATTTTTGTTCCTATCCCACCTTCTACACCAAAATTTACTTTTTTATGACTCTGATATGGATGATACCCTTGTTTCAAATATTTTGTATATTTATGCATATATTAGTCACATCCCCATATGTAGTGATTTGGTTTATCCACATAATGAGTATAAGATATGTATTCTCAAGATGCTTAGTTCTCTTAGCTATTCTAAAAATTACATCACATGTAATTCTAATTATATATATGGACATATTATTCTACCTATAATTGTGAGATTTATTTCTACACAAGTCCCACTTCTAGTGGATTCAACTCTTAGCTCAGGTGACATGCATTTAGGTCTCCCTTCGTTACATGCTCTTAGGTATATCCCAGACAATTGTGTCAATTGTAGCCATCATAAATAAGTTGTCACAATTCATGGTACACATTTTTTTGGATCCTCTACCTATCTTTCCTAGTCATACTTCTATAGTTCCTACTTTACATGTTATATCTGATGTCTTTTTCCCTTTTAGGTCTCCAAATAGGCCTTCTACTTCATATTTTATATCTATTAGATATTTCCATCCTAGGTATCCAAATATGCCTTCTTCTTCAAAAATCTATCTCTATCACCTCTCACCCTCATTGGTTCAATGTTTGGTCTTGTAGTGTGCACATTATCTCTAGTGGCTCTCCCCCTTTTAGGCCTTAATATCACTCTTCTAGTGTATATATTGTTTGTATTGGCTCTCACGTTTTTAGTCCTTCTCATAGGTCTATCCATCATATATTATTTCTTATGGATCAAGTCCACCCGGTGCTCCTCTCATGACTTCTATGGAAAATATTATCTCCTTTATACCACTCACACATGATCATCATTCTTTTGCACAATTAAGGATTGAGCCTCCAATTTCTTTCAAATTTGATTTTCCTTATTATTAGGATCTTGTTAGGTAGCTTTTTTATCACCCCTCTCCCTATACATGGTTACATTCAAAACAAAAACATTTACAAATTTGTAAAAATACAAAACTAGGACCTATACACATAGCTTGCATTGTTAGCACTTATTACATTGCATACGTTGTTTTTCACTATGGTTTAATTGATAGCATATATTTTATACTCTTTATACATGTGTTCATGAGGTATATTGAGCTTCATACATGACATACAAATCATTAAATGCTAATAGGAGATAGATTGGTTCCTTTCATTCTTATCTTAGGGGCATCCATCCACACTATACATGTGTTATTATTTCATGTTGGAAAATTTACCTGGATCACTAAATTAGGACTTGCAACAAGTTGTAGTCTAGATTAACTTATAGTATTTTCATTCAGCAATATGTAAAATAACTAGAAAAAATTATTTCACATTTTAACAATAGCTACTGAACTAACATAATTCAAAGAAGAGATTTAATTATCAATAATGTGCATATAAAATAAACATGAACACTTATTATTGAATTAGAATATAGACATGCTTCAAAATGGAACTAAAAGGAATCAAGATGAAATTCTACTAGGATCAAATACCCATCTTCTATACAATGTTCTTACGTAGTTATATACAAAAATAGGTGATTATTGAGTTATCAGTCTCTTCTTCTTCATTTCATATAGAAGAGGCTCTTCACATTCTATATTTATCCTAAGAGAGCAATCTATCTTATATAATTTTTCTTATCTATATCATGTGTATACAATAGGATTTCACAATCATACATAATACATTAATGTCGGATTTCTAATCCTTTTTACAATTTCCCATACTTAAATAGTTGTCTCGTCTTGAGAAAAAAGTTACTTTGATGATCTAATAATTGTTTTGTTCTTCTCTTCCTGAGTTGTGTCGTATATTGATTATTTTCCCCCATCGTGATACTCTGATTCTTGTTGGCACAAAGGATGGTGTTTATCAATATTCATTTTGTGCACAATACTTAACCACTCTTTTGGATTTTCAATTAATAATACTTTCCAACATGCATCCCTTTCATGTTCTCAATTTTTAGAAACTCCCTCATAGACTAGTGCCCTTGTAGTTTTTCAATCTATGTGGTCCTCCTTATAGATACCAAAAAAAATTGTTTGATTATACTTCAAAAAAATTATTACCTACCACAAAATTGTGTTGTTGATTTTCCTTATGGTTGTTGCTCAGGTTTTTTGGCTTATGTTGGTTAACTAACTAGAGTAAAAGGTAGAGGTGACATTATCTAGATTTCTTGGAGTTTAAAAAGTAGAATATGCAATACAACATACCATGGGGTATTCTTCATGGGCTTTGTAGCAGGAAATAATGTTTCAAGTCTACCATATACACATTCCATTCTACAAGTGCTTCATTGACTCTACCAAAGTATATATGCAACTATGATAATGCTAAAATGACTTCATACAAATCATCCTCTTTGGTGTTGTTTGCTACCTTCCCATGAAGAGTGATGGAATTTTGGATATCTTGTTGCATTGTTTGTAGTCGATCCCATATTATTTTTTCTTAAACTTTGGAGCAAAGGTATTGTGCAGTGTAGTGTGCTCCCATTCTTTCACTTTGTCACTAACATTGTTTAAAGTATGTCAGTATGTTTGCAATTCCTTCTCCACTGATTACTCATTAGTTTTTGTCATCATTTGAGATTGCATTGTTTTTACCATGTTTGTATATATTTTTTATCCTTCATTGTATTATGCAGCTATGTCTTCCAATATAGGAGCTGAAAAGTGAGTTGATTAGTTAGTGCCTTAACTTGTTAAAGCATCTTCATGTATTCTCACAAGAGGATCTCGACATTATTCACTTCCTTATTCAATTGGGAAACCTATGCTTTGAGTTTATTTTTAGTCTCATTCTCCTTCCAATCAACCACTAATTTTCCTACTAAAGTAATTAGCTACATTTGTTCACTCATTAATTTCTCACCTATGGTGTCAGTTATAAGTTGTGGACAATTATCTTTGATATGATCTTTGAGATTGTTCAAACCCTTCTCTAATATTACTTTTAGCTAAACAATTTTCATTATGGTTTCTCCAATATTTTATTTCAATCCATACATACCTTTGATCTATATCTATAATGACAACTTATCCAAATCTACTTTAATTTTTCTCACCAATGTTTGAGAAGTGGTAGTTTGCTTACTCATCTGAGTAATTTGAGGGGATACATTGTAGACTTGAGATAAAGTGAGGACCAGCTTGCACTTTCATGTTTGCACAATTAATTACAATGCCTACCAAGATATTTGTGTCCCCTTATGAAATTTCTTGCATAGTGGTTATTTAAAAGTTGAGACTCTGGATTTTTTTGGCACTTACTGTAAGTAGTTATGTAGGATTCAATTGCGCAGGGATAGTTATTGTAGTTTACACAAGTCCGGTAGTATGTTCTTCTTTTGTTTTCTCTTATTTCTTCTCTAATTATGTTGTTGATTTTTATGGTGATTTTTTTATGACCTTTCGAGATTTTACCTCTGCTTTTGCACTTGATTCCACAATGTGTTGTGCATGCTTGGTCTTTTTAACTTATTCCTCCTTATCCTTTATGGATCTTTCTACTTTTATCTTCCTTTTCTCTTTATTGTTCTTCTTTCTCTCTCCATAATTTTTCTTATCTTCTTTTATCTTATTGGCCTCTTCTCATTTCTTTACTTTCTCTTCTTTCTCTATCTTGGCCTTTGTGTCTATTTCTTGTTTCTCTTTCTCCCCTTTTTGCCTTATCTTCTCTTCCTTGCAGATCTTTTTTTCCTGCATGGATTTCTAAGCTTCCGCTTACGTTATTTCTTATTTTTATTTCTCGGCCTCTTGTTCCTTCTACTTTCTCTCTTCTTCCTCTTTTTTTAGTTTTTCATCCTCCTTAGCATAGTATTATTTCTTTTTTTATTTTACTTCATATGCAATGCTTTCTGAATGTTTGGGTGCTATGTGTTGCTCTATAATTGGTTGCACAAATGATCTCTCTTTTTTTTACCCTAGAGAAGTAATTAGATCTTGCAGAGATGGAGGATGAGAAGGTGTTCCTATTATTTATTATATTACAACTTTTGGGACTGACAGTTTTATCCTTTTATGCACCTTGGATTTCTCCCTCTTCTGCAATGTTCTTCTTTTTCTTGTGAAACTTTTATTTCTTCTTGTTACGTGGCATATTATTGTATTATCTCATATTTTTGAATGAATCCCTTTTATGTGTGTTAACTCCCCTATAAAACAGGGATGGAAGCCTAGAATATTTTATTAATGATCAAAATCAATTTACAATTGATGGGCTATAATTTTTATAAGAATTGAACAGCAATATACAAACAAAGAAATGGGTTGCATGGGTACAAACATGAAATAATACAAACAATATAACAACTCCTGTATGTTTTAATAAAATAATATAGAAGGTTATAAATAAATATGACCATATAACAATTAAACAATTATCAAACTAACTATATGCAATGCATAATTAACCTAGGTTAAATTTAATTAACCTAACATTCCCCCCCTTAATTTGGCATTGTCTCAAGGGATAAAGATAGGAACTCTCTGGAAAACTTGAACTTGTCACGTGAAAGTGAATTTGTGAAGATATATGCTTGTTGTTTAGTTGTTGGATAAAATTGAAGCTGTATATTGTGCTTTAAGACATGCTCGCCTATGAAATGTACATGTACCTCAATTCGTTTTGTTATTTCATGAAAAAATGGATTTTGAACAAGTTTGATAACACCTTCATTGTCAACATACAAGGTGTTTGGTTTGTCTTGTGGTATTTCAACTCCTTCAAGTATGCGACATAGCCATATCGCTCCACAAATAACTTCACCTACAGAACAATACTTGTCTTATATGGAAGAACGAGAAACAAATTGTTGTTTCTTTCTTCCCCATGATATTGGTCCAGATCCCATACATAACACAAACCCTAAAGTGTATTTTTTGTCATCAATATTTCTTGCATGATCTAAATCCAAATAGCATGACAAGAATTTATCATTCTTCTTGTATTCTAGACCAAGATCCATTGGATATGCCTTGCTTCCTTCCAATGAAAAAATTTGGGCTTCTACATGAACTTAGATAGATAGCTCACTGCAAAGTTCTTATCTGTTCTAGTGTATGTCAGGTAAATGAGACTCCCAATCAACTACCGATAGAGAGTAGCATTTACCACAGGAGATGGATCTGAATGAGATAACTACAATTTGTTCTCCATAGGTGTGCAATCCATCATCATGAATTTCTTGAGTGTTGTCTTGTATATTTCAACTGAGAAATGAAGATGTGGTTCTCTTTCTACCATATTTCCAATCTAAGACAATAGTGCATCAGCCCGAGATCTGTCATGTCAAATGATCGGTTAAGATCTTTCTTCATTGCATCGATCATCCTCGCTGAACTACCAGTGATGACTAGATCTTCGACATATAAAATGACATTCAAAATATCCCCCTTTCTTTTTGAGATAGAGATTGGGATCATATGGATTTCTAACAAATCCATGTTATACAAGATGCACATCAAATTTGATGTACCATGCCCGGGGTGCCTATTTGAGGCCATACATAGATTTCTTGAGTCTGCATACCTTTGCTTCTTGACTAGGTATAGCATATCCCTTAGGTCGGGTCATGTATACTTATTCTTGTAAATATCCATTCCGGAAGGCACTTTTTATGTCCATCTGATGGACTTTCCAACCAAACTATGTAGTTAGAGCAAAGATCATCCTAATCATTTTGATCTTAGTTGTGGGATAAAATGTCTCCTCATATTCAATGCCTTATTTTAGTGTGTACCCATTTGCTACCAGTCTTTCTTTATACTTTTCTATTGTCCCATCTTCTTTGTACTTTGTTTTGAATATCCATCTACATCCAATGGGTTTCTTCCCTGGTGGAAGATCGACAAGCTGCCAAGTATTTTTTTCATCACTAAGTTATACTCAGCATCCATGTAATCTTTCCAAGATTTTCACTGTAGGGCTTCCTAGACTATAGAAGGCTCATCAGATTCAATAACTCTACTCATCAAAGAAAATTTTACTTCTTATCTTGCTTTATTATGAGTCCATGGTCCAGTGGTGGATGTATCCGGTGGAGCATCCATTCTTGCATCTCGTAACATGTTAGTATACCACTTGGGCATATGCTGAACTATTCTAGTGGGTCATGGTTTTATCTGACCATCACCATCATCCCCATCATCACTTTCATCATCTGTGGGAACATCAGCTTCTATTTTTACAACCGGTGAAAAATATACATCAGGTGAGTCTCAAGGAGGAGAATCTTTTTCCTTCTTCTTAAATAACTCAACATCTATACTAGTGTAGACTTTCATGGTCTTAGGATCCATCAATTTGTACCCAAGAAGCTCTTCATTGTAGCCAATGAAGATTAGTTTTTGTGATTTCATATCCGATTTCTTTCTATGTTGCTTGGGTATGTGCATACTTGCTTCGTACCCGAATACTCTGAGGTGTGAAACAGATGGCTTCCTTTTTTACCATTCTTCTTGTGGTTTTACTCCGTCAAGAGCAACTGTGGGAAATTTATTCAACAAATACATTGTTGTCTTTATTACTTCTACCCAGAATGTCCTTGCTAGTTTGGAATCATCGATCATGCATCATACCATTTCTATTATAGTACAATTTCTTCTCTTAACAACACCATTCTACTATGGTGTGTGTGGAGGAAGCATTTGTCAACAAATTCCATGATCTTGAAGGTAGGATTTGAACTCATCACTAGTGAATTCCCCCCCTCGATCTGAGTGGAGAGTTATGATGTGATGACAAGTTTCATTCTCAATAGCCACTTTGAATTTGTTGAAGGTTTCAAAAGCTTCACTTTTCTTATAAAGACATTATATCCACATTTTTCGTGAGTAGTCATCAACACAAATCATGAATTATTGAAATCCAGAATGACTCGGTTGCATTGGACCACAAATATCGGTATGAACTAGGTCAAGCTTACCATGATCTTGAAAAGTACTCTTTTGGAATGAAGCTCTGTGTTTTTTTCCTGCTAAGCAGTGAGGACATTTTTCTGTATCCTTTTGGAGATATGGTAATCCTTTTACCATATTGTGTCGGTGAAGTTTTTAGAGATACTTGAAACTGATGTGACCAAGTCTCTGATGCCATAATTGTGTAGAGGTAAAATTCTTAGCCACAAGTTCTTGATCATCTCTGTGGACAAAATCAAGCTAGAACATAGATCCGACATTAGAGGATTTTGCAACTATTTTCGTGCCTCATGATTTATCTCGAATTAAACACATTTTCTTGTCGGAATGACTATCAAAGTCAATTTTCAAGTTGTGATCTAGGAATTAACTGACTGACAGCATATTTTTAGTCAACCCAGTGATATATAATACATCTGATAATCGACAGTTACACGAACCAATAGGTAGAGAAATGTTCCCAATCCCTTGTACTGTGTATGAAGAATCATCACCTAATGAAACATGGTTTTTCGAAGGTTTTTGCTTCATTGAAGTAAACCAGTCTTTGTGGCTGGTCATGTGTCGAGTGGCTCCTGAATCAACATATCAGACATCACTAGATGACATGGAGGGCTCACTTGATCAAGCAATGTACAAGTAGTCTTCAGTATTTGAATGTTCTTCTTGCTTAGCAATATTTCCTTGCTGATAGGGTCTTCTTTTCTAGATCCTCTTTTACTTCCCTTGATTGTAGTTAGAATGTCCCTTGTGAGATTTTTGACGTTGAGGTCCAGAGTTTCTTGATGAACCTTTATTATAAGTATTATACCAACAATATTTCAATTCATGTCCTCTTTTGCAAATTGGACATTTCTTCTTCTGTTGCTTATCCCCTTGTTAATTTTGATTCTAATTTTGGGATTTTTGACAGGAATTAGGTTTTCCTTTTCCTTTTCCTTTCCATTTTTTATGAGAAGAAATTTCCTACTCCTCTTCATCATTTGTATTATACATGGCTTCCTCTTATTGCAGTAGGTTTACCAGCTTGTCAAAACTAACCGTCGTATCTAACAAGTTTAGTGTTGTCACAAAATGTGGTATGAAGGAGGGAGAGATTCCAGAACAATGGGAATAAGAGCGTCTTCAGTGACCTCCTCTCCTAGGGATAAAAGTGAAGCCCTCAACTCTGTAACTCTTCAAAGGAAAGCTTCTATTTTTTCATTTTGCTTAAACTTTAATGTGTGTAACTGACTCTACAAATTCATTATGACATTCTTGTTTTTGGCCTCGTACACCATGCTCAACTTATCTCATGCTTCTTTGGTTATTTTGGAATCTCAAATGTGGGGTTGCACATCCTTGGACAATCCAAACAATATTATTAACTTGGCCTTATGATCAGATCTATCAAATTGTCATTGTTATGTTGTATCAATTGTTGATCTGGTCAGAGCACCATTCACAATAGTCTAGATCTCTTTAAACTCAAGTTGTGTCTTGATTTTTTTCTTCCATACAGCATAGTTGTTTACTCTCAGTAGTTGTGAATCTGGAAGAAAGAATTTGGGGGCATTGGCTCCCATTTTGTAGAATCAACTAACAGGGATAGGCTCTTATCATTCCAGGTATAAGGTCTCCCAATCTATATACCGTCAATCTGATATACTGAACCTTTCTATACCCATCTGATATACCCATCGATATGTGGAATAATCTTGCCCTTTCTATATACTCGGCGCTATGTGAAAGATGTGTTAATGTACATGAAAGAATTTGATATGTGGTACCAAGACAGTATTGAAAGGCGTCTGTGCAATTAGTGACACCAGATCAAAGAAATATCCTCATGCACATGCGTAACCTCACTATATACTCAGATAATTTCTTAGTCCAAATTTATGTCATGCAATCATTCACAGACAGATCAGAGGGCTCATAGTGTGTGTAATGTGTCCTTATTACTCCTTGTCGATTTGAAGGTTTGATGCCCAAATGACATTATTACACCTATATTAAGTGTTAAGTGCAGTAGTAGGCGTGATGACCTTACCCGTAAGCGCTTCCCAGAGGCATTTTTTATACCGAATGTTGTGAATGAGATCTAGGATCTTGTGAGTGTTTTAGAACCAAATTTGACTATTTTTTATTACAATTCCCTGTCATTTTCTAAGCAGTTACAATGTTTGTGGTTGACTACGGCAACCTGTAAATTAGTATAATACACTGAAGTATACAATTGCATTAAAAAAATGAAAAATTGAATGGCAGGCAAAAAATAATTATTTTTCAAGGCTCTGGTGGCCTCTGTAGCCCAATACAGGTCTCTGAGGAAAAAACCATTAAAAACAAGCTCAAAATGAAGTTTTTAGGTAGCCCTTCTTTGGTAAAACGTGCTCAGAATGAAAAATTATGCAGAGTGGAAGAAAAACACTTTTTGACCCTTTTTTAGGGTTTTTCTAGCTATTTTTAGTGGCCTGTTTAGCTGTAAATAAGGGCTTTAGTGGAGGTTTCCCTGCCAACTATGGCGGTTTTGGGCTTAAAAGGTCGCTAAACTTTCATATTGTGCAAAATATGATTAAAAAGTGGCTTTGGTGGGGGTTGACCCACAAACCTCCCACCCCTAAGCCTTTCCTTTTATCCAATATGATTAATAGAGTAAATTAACTTTTAATTAAATAATACAGAAAGTTGACTAACCTTTAAAACAGGGAGCTTGTTTTGTCCACATGGTTGGCAACTTAGGGATGATAGATTAGGTCTTCCACTCAATGCAGATCTTAAACACCTTTTATCTCCTTTGCTTTTGCTTTTTCCTTTTCTTCTTCGTCGTTTTTTGGTTCAACGTTTTGATCTTGTTTATGTTTGATATTCCACACATATCATTTGTTGCCATGGATTTGTATTTTCTTGATCATTGTTTTGTATTTTTTTTGCAGGTTGCAGGGGAGGCTCCATTGGGATAGGCCGCCTTTGGTATTTGATTTTTTGATCTCCCGTCAATCTTTTTTTTATTGACACTGCTCGTTTATTTGATTTTTATTTTTTCTGTAGGGATGGAACAGCCTTTGAATGGAGACTCAGTTCAAATGAATAGTCCATCTCACCTGACACCCAGTTAATACACAAATCAGCTTCCAGTCTTGCCAATCAACAACTCGGTCAATGTCGTGGTTCAATGCAAATCCCAGACTCCTTAACTCACGGAGGCCGTTCACAACGAAAACAGGGATCAACTTACAACTCGCCAAATGTATAGACATAGCTCGGTCTAGGATGTCTTTGAAACTCGGTAGGTAGTGCACTGCAAGCAACCAACTCACCTCTTGTAGCTCGGTGGCACTGCAACTCACCAAAGAGCAATGTATATCTTGGTAGAGATAGCTTGTCCCGGGGCTCTACGGAGAGCTCGGTGGTGGGGAGCTACTAGCTCAGCCTATGACTCTCACACCTCCAAATTTTTATAAGGAAAAATACAACTATATTTATCTTAGAAACCCCTAATGGAGATTTTTTTTAATTTTGTGAGTGCCAAGAAGTAAATTTTCCTTGTGCAGAGGGCACCAAGGCAAAAAACAATTTTCTTTACGTTTACCTGGATATCAAACAGGAGGTTCTCATGAGGTAGAGATGGGGATGGGAAGTTGTAGGAGGCTGCACAAGCTCTCAATTTTTACAAATACTTCTCCAAGCTCCTCAATCTTGTCTACTCTCTCTCTCTCTCCCTCCCTCTCTCTCTCTAACCTTCTATGTTTCACAAGACCAAACTCCTACTGTGGTACCAAATGTAAAATAGGGACGGAAGCCTGGAATATTTTATTAATGATCAAAATCAATTTACAATAGATGGGTTACAACTCTTATAGGAATTAAACAACAATATACAAACAAATGAATGGGTTGCATGGGTACAATCGTGAAACAATACAAACAATAGTATTGCTAAAACAATATAAAAAACTCTTGTATGTTTGAATAAAACAATATAAAAGGTTATAAATAAATATAACCATATAACAATTAAACAATTATCAAACTAACTATATGCACTGCATAATTAACCTAGATTAAATATAATCAACCTAAAATCCCCAACTTGGAATTGTTTCTTTTCCTTATTATGCTAATATATACACTAACTTATATGGGTTTGTGTATATTCTTCACTTCTTGAGAGGTGGATCACCAAATTTATTTGTCAAGATCTTACACTTTGATCCCTTGCAATAATGGTTCTACATTAGGGTCAACTCCTACATCATTTAGTCCCTAGATTTTTTCATTATTTGATCATGTGTGACATCCACCCAACCTATATTGATCATAAGATAGTGTGGTATCATTGGAAGTTTCAACATGTCTCAAAATATAGGTCAGAAAATCAAATAGGAAATCTTACATCTATTTTAACATGTGGTTAGGTCTTCACAACATGCACAATGGCCATTTACTTTCCTTTCACTTTCCTTTTTGTTTGAGCTTCTGTTTTGCTGCAGGTTGAGCATTGGCCTTCAATTGCATATTCCATGTGGCTTGTAGGCCTCCCAACACAAATTTTGTTTTTATATTAGTGCACAATGTATATTGTTATATCTCCATGTTTATGAATAATGGGGGTGTCTTTAGGTGCTTGGTGTTGAATCCTTCATATTACAATATGACCCCATTATGTAAAAAAATTATCTTTATATACAAGCAGCGTGTGTATGCACACACTTCCTTTGGTATGTAGGTGTTTACACTGAGTGTCTCTCCTATTATATTGAGTCAGTCTCCCATCAAAGCATGTCTTTGTTTATTGTGTATGTCTTGGATGGAATGAATTTCTTAAACCTCTCATGTAGGTAATTCACATATTTGACTTCAATTATGCCTTCTAGTGTACAAAAATATGTAAAATATAGTGGAATGCTCAAACATTGATAAATAAACACCTTACTTGTAGTTTTAGTTACCATTTTTGCATTATTGTTGAGTTCGTGCGCTAAAATTTTGGGCTATTTGAACTCATATCCATCCTCCTACATTCTTGTAATAACATTCATTGTGCCCAAGTATGTTTAATTGCTTCCTTGTGTAGTTTGTCAGTATCTTTTAGCTATAATATCTGCTAAAACTTGTATCACTTGATTTATAATGGCTCCCAATGGGATTCCCCTTCCCTTGCATAGATGACCATAGATGTTCGCAGTTAAGTATTTTACCAGTGGTCTAGTGATTTTATATGTGACCATAGATATGCCTTTATTTGGAATTCCAATGGCTTGAGTGATTGTGGTTGTGTTAATGTGGATTGCATCTTGCACATTGAACCCAATGGTGTTATCATGATTGTCTACATGAGATCAGGGTGATCTCCCATGTATGGTATCCTCGCAAACCTATTAGCAATTGTTCCTCACACTAGATAATTTTCTACTATTTTTTCTTTTTTGGTTTCATTCTAGATTGCAGACCTCTAGTCCCTAATCTTGTTTTGCTCTCACTACTAGATCATAATGTGGTGGGTCAATCTACCTTGTTTACCTCAACATTATGGAAATCCCCATGTCTTCCTTATTTGAGTCAGTCAAAGGAAGGAATGTGATTCCTTTCTCTTCCATTATACCTTGGATCTTATGTCCGATGGGTCAGGTATATGGATATGTCATTTCTACTCTAGTGTGTTCCTTTGTAAATTCAATCTCTAGCTTTAAAATTCCTACAAATTTCAAACTTTTTCTCACTTTGCAGTTATGTTATCTTACTTTTAAATTTATAAATGTGTTTAAATTTTTCTCCACTCTATCTCCTATTTATATCCCTTCCAGATGCAATGTGGTTGTTTAAGACCAATGTATACTTTGATCTACCACCTTAATTACTTTTATCTATGGGATATTAGGTTTGATGTCGTGTCAAATTGCCTCTTTAGTTCACTTACCATGAAATATTAATAGTTTGATGTGTCAATCATACAAATTAGTGACCTAGTAACTTTTCATCATTTCAAATTTTTAAATTTACTTTTTGTCTCATCTACTTTCTTGTTTCATGTGTGGATTTCCCAAAATTATGTTTTTTTTTCACTTTCTCTTTGTTTTAATTATTTTTTTCTCATTTTTGGCTATTTGAAAAGTGATATTTTCAACCCTAACTAATCAACACAAACTCAAACAAAGACTTGTAAAAATTACAAATCTCTATCTATCAAACTCTTGAAAAATACTATTCTAACTCATGTTCCAAAGGTAATTATTATCACTTTCTTGTCATTTCAAAATCATCCATTGTATGATTTTATCCTATATCTATTGATTCTTTTAGGTGACACATTCTCTTATAGATCGTGTAATACAATTATGCCCTAAATCGTGATGTGATGAATGATACAAGGGCCTTTTTAACTGATGCACAATTTTCTTGGGTGTACTTTCATACACCAATAACATATGTTCTGATTAAAATTATTTACTTTAAATATTGTGGTCATGTCATACTCTCTGACTTTATTTATGTGTTTCCTCACTCCATTACATAGTTTCCCTATTTGCTTCCATTTTTTTTCAATCAAGAAGTCTACTTTTTATGGACTCTTTGTCTCCCAACCATGTGATGATCGTGATGCATAGGTATAGTATAATATATTTGATTGGAATTATTTCTTCTATTACATAAACTAATAGAAATGGTGTTTCTCATGTAGTAACTCGTTTTGTTGTTTTTTTGGTATGCTAAAATTAATGTAGTATTCTATCTTCTCAATCATATTTTTGAACATTATATATATAAATTTTTAACACTCTTTTTAAGACTTTGTTAGTTGCCTCCACTTGTACATTTTCTTATAAGTGATATGTTGTGATTTGATGATGCATAATCATAAAATATTTTGTGATTATTTTGATTGTATCATTTAGGAAATGTGTTCATCCTTCACTAACTAAATTTTATGGGCATCCATACCTAGTGATGATGTTTTCATAAGGAAACTTATACTTTTCTCGTGTTGCCAAATTGTGTTCTTCAACTTCGACCCATTTCATGAAATAGTCAGTTTTTGTGATGATATACCTAGCTCTAGACCTTCTGGATATTGTATCAATCAACCCAATGAAATTTATCCCCCATTTTTCAAAATGTTTCATGGTTAAGACTGGATTGAGTGGAATTTCATGTTTTTTATTGGGTTTCCCTATTTTCTTAAAAATATCAAAATGCTTCACAAAGTTGTATGAATCTTGAAACAAGGTTGGACACAAAATTCCACTTTATAAGATCTTATTTACAGTCAATTAAGTTGTTGATAGTGAAATGTTTTTTTAAGCACAAAATATAGATTTTCATCAATTCTCACGAGAAAAAGTCCCTCCTCTTAGGAATGGGAAGGATCACATTTATTGAAGATTGGAAACTGTGTGCACTAGACTAATATCCTAGGTGTTTAGATGTCGAGGATTGTGTAAAAACACCCTTGTTGTCATTACAACACTAAACTAAAGGGGGAGAAATTTGTAGGTAATGAGAGAGAAAAATGAGAAGGGGAAATTATATTGATAAGGACTCATATTTTATCAACTACAACTTAGCAGTAATTCCAGTTTTAATTGGAGGAAATATGCAAGCACAACAAAACATCATATCAAGATAATGAAATGTATAATGAAAGACAAATACAAATATTTATCAAGATTTAGTCAGCCCACAAAGAAGACATAAATTCCCTAAACTTCTTACAAATTCTAACATGTGCTCAATTGAGTGGCAAGATGAGAATGGAGGAAAACATAAATGCAAGGAAATAAAATAATACAACTTGTGAGAGAGGGAAAAACTTGGTCCCTTGGAATGGAAAGAGCCTTACAATTTATATCCAAAGCTAGTGACTCTTCACATTCCCATGTGACCTTTCAACTTAAATTGAAATATCAACAAAGAAATAAAAACTTTAAGTGACTTGAGTCACTTTTTCAAAATTTGTTTCCCAATGAAGAAATATAATTCTAGAAAGAGAAGGTGTGATTAGAAGAAGATGCTTCAAGATGAATTTTTATTCTTCCTTCATTGTGGAGATGAATGTTTCAACATGATAGGATATTCCTTAGTTTCTTCTCCAATCAGAACATGTATTTTCATGGACCTAGAAATTATGTTCAACACCGTATCTTCACTAATCATATTTTTTCATTCTTGGAAAATTCTGCTTCAACTCTTCATCTCTATGGGAAATAGTAGGATGTTAAAATCAATTCCTTGTCACGAAAATGATCTCTTATATTCCAAATGATAAAACACCAAACCTATAATCATCATAAAGTAGGAACTCACACCATACATGCCCTGGAATTAGTAATCATGACCTCTCTTAGATTCAACTATATCATATATTTATTGAGAATTGTCAATGGAAACATAGCAATCCTCTTAATGGAGATGTTTCCTCTTAGTGAGATGGAATAAAAAACTAACTAAAGATACAACATATTGATGAAGAACATAATAACTCCCTATCACAGCTATTGAGTGAATAATGGTAAGGGGATCAATAATACACTACAACCATGTTTTCCATCATAAAATCCTTCAATTGATTTAACTATATGTTTATGCTCAAAAATCCTCTTGTCAACGCTAACTCAAGTTGAAAAAGGAATTTTCCTTCTTATCCAGATGTATTCAATGGTCTTAAATGATACTTTTAGTTTTGACATAGGTTAATTTGAAATATATTACTGATAGGAAGTGATGCTCCAAATTTTATACAACACTTTCATTTGAATCAATGGGAAAGTGCAAAATTCAAAGAAGTGGGAAGATTACTGAGAGAAAAATTGGTCCTCGATATCTCCAAAAATAATCCACCTCGTCATCTAAGAAATTTCTCAAATGAAATATTATATTATGAGGAACATTTTCTCTAAATTTCAAACAATTTGACTCGTTGAGTCATTGGAAAAATGTAAAATATTTTTTAGTTGTTCTCGCGGGTTTTAATGGAGTATAAGAAAAAAATAGTTCTTCATTCTAGGAGAATACTTGTCCAAATTACTTGGGTTTTAATTTATTGGAGAGGTATGGGGGGAACCAATGCTCCAAATTTGTTGAATATATCTCACGGGATTTAGGAGAAACGGTGAAACAATTTCTAGTGCAAATAGATTTTTTAAATGGTTTTGGAAGTCAAAAATGGTTTTATTCATATCTCATGATTTTTTTCATATTATCATGTGAATTATAGCCAAAAATTAAGGTTTTTCCAAGGATATATCATTATAAAATTTTCACAATGTTCCTCTGTGTGGTTTTCAAGCAACGATTGAGACATGTTTTGGGTGGTTTTTTAAAATAGTGGTTTAATAGATGTATTTTTAAAATAGGAATATAAAATAATATAATCCATCACATTAAATTCTTTTTATTTCATATTTAATTCATTTTTATTAGGATCATGTGGTTAAAATTTGGGAGGGATTCGACTAAGAAACCAAAAGATACAAGAATTTTTTGTAGATAAGTTATCCCACAAAGGTGGTTTTTGTGGGCATGAGAGGTGGAAAAGAAATTATTTAAGTGCTTTCACATGTTTCATGTCAAGTTTTTGTGGTTTTATTGTTTTTGAGCAAAGTGGAGATTCAAATGTACTTTACACATGGAGGTGGAGATTTGACTTTGCAAATGCAAAGTGAGTTTTCCACCAAGTTTGTAAACTCCACTCCCAAAATACACCTCCACCAACCTTGGGAATACTTTGGTGGTGCAATTACACCTAAAAATTATACCAAGTGTAATTAAGGTTTTAAAATGTTCCTTGGGAGAGGAGTGGGGCCCACAACATGCACAAACTTGAAAATTTTTCTATTTTCCATTACTTTTTGACTTTTATCAACCAACCAATAAGAGTGAAGCATAATTTTGAAGGTGGAGTTTCAAAGTGGAGAGTGAAAATTTAATTACACCTCCAAAAGGCCTCCAATCTCCCAAAGTGTGTCAAACGCACTTTATCGGAGAAGCGCCACGGATCTACTGGTTCGAAGACTGCACAGGTGAATGATGTGAGACATGAATTATACTAATACAAAAATAAAGCACGCATACAAGACTACAAATTATGCAAATACAAGAGAGATGATTGCAATAACGCATAAATATCTCCAAATCAATATGAATCAATAGAATGATGCAAGAGATGTACATATAGGAGGTGAATGTGTAACCTCCTCCTAGAATCACGAAAATATCCACCTAGAATAGTGGTAACCTACATACCTAAAATATCCAGTCAATAGATAAGTGGCCAATGGTAGTAAATATCACTAATTAAAACATTGTGATTAATTGTACACCTAAGAAAGCATATCCCAAATTTTTAGGTAAACTCCAAGTGATTTGGAATATCCCAAGTAGGATAATACAAATAAATCAAAGAAAATAAATCCTACACTAACACCCCCCATAAGCACAACTTAGGTGGGTAGTGAAAAAATAAAGTGGGTCCCAGCAACAATGCCTGATGAGGTAGCCACATATAATGCAATCTCTCATATGATAGAGTAAAAGGAGAAACCAAGTGGGAAAAACTCCCCCACAAAGAGAGACATGAAGAAGTGAAAAGGATAGAAGGCCCCCTAAAGATGATGAAGTTTTTGATTTAGATCACACCCCAAGAAGATCTTAGAGATGAATGAAATTTCCCTTAGTGAAAGGTTTGGTGAAGATTTCAGCAACCTACTCTGAATACTAGCAAAATTTCAAATTGATGACACACTCATGAATGAGCTCCCGAATGAAGTGCATGTGAATCTCAATGTGTTTGGTCCTCTAATGAAGGAGTGAATTCCTTCATATCTGGATGGTGTTATGTTTATAACAAAAGATGACTATAGGTTTCCTGATATGGATATCAAGCTCAGAAAGAATACCCTAAATCCAAATGGTAATAGTAGTTACGTGAACATCTCCATTGTTCTCTACCTCTGTGGATGATAGAGAAATAGTATTCTTCTTCTTTCTCAACCAACTAATAAGACCATAACCCAATGAGAAACTATAACCTGAAGTGGAATTATTACACTCAGAGTCTCCATCCCAATTTGAGTATGTGTAACTGACTAATTCAATGTTTGAACCAACCCTATAGTGAATCCCAAATCTATGTGATCCATGAATGTAATGCAAAATCCTCTTAGTTGTTTTCCAATGTAGCTCATGGGGTTCCAGCATGAACCTTGAAATGATACCAATGGTATATGAGATATCATGTCTGGTGTGAGTCAAGTAAATAAGGCTTCCAACAAGTTGTTGATATAAAATAACATCCACCAAGGGTGTGGAATAATCAGCCTTAAGTTTGACTCCATATAAGAATGATGTCAGACATGGCTTGTATTCAGCCATGTGAAACCAAGCCAGAAGATCAAGAGAATATTTTGGATGTGTAAGTGAAATCCCTAAATCAGATTGTGTGATCTCAATGCCAAGGAAGTAGTGTAGTGGACTCAAATAAATCATGGTGAATCTATCTTGAAGATCTATCTTCACTATTGAGATAGACGATGAAGTAATCCTAGTGATCAAAAGGTCATCAACAGAAATTAACAATTTCAGTAATGAATCATCCCACCGTAATAGTTATACATTGGGATATGAATTACACCAAGTAAAACTAGAAGTTATGAGAAACGTATCCATCTGGGAATACCAAGCATGAGGGGCCTGGTTAAAGCCATAGATGGATTTTCTAATTTTGTAATCTAAGGATGAATCATAAACAAACCCATGTGGATGATCCATATAGATCTCTTCTTGTAGGTATCCTTGAAGAAAAGAACTCTTCACATCGAGTGTACACTCCAACCATGTGTTATGGCTAAAGAAAGTGAGTCTAATTGAATTAATCTTGGCTATGTTTGTAAAGGTATTTGAGTAGTCTATGTCAGTTACCTAAGAGAAACCCTTGGCTACCAAACAAGCCTTGTACTTATCGACTGACCCATCTGCTACAAATTTGGTCTAATATATCCATCGACATCGAACCATCTTCCCTCCCTTAAGAATTGAATTCAAATCCCAAGTGTGATTACTGATTAATGAATTATATTCCTCATGCATATAAATATCCCACTCATGTACATTTAATGCCTCTCAAAATGTATTTGGATCTATCATTGAAGCATATAAGGTATAAGCCTACTCTGATAGTTTTCTCGAGTATGTTTTTCAGCCTTTGGATCCCCTACCCAAGTTCTTGCACTCTGAAGTGTCTACCTAGCCCAAAGATGGTGTGAAGTAGGTGAGGCAGGTGTTGAATCCACATCCTATGAAATATGGATAGAAGTAGATGAGGATGGCTCCTCATTACTCTACTCATTGTCAAACCACTATTGGAACTGGAAGAATTAGAAGACTCTACCTCAAGAAACTATTTGGATGATCTGAATCTTCAAAATACTCATCAAAACTGAGAGAAGCCAAAGTAGATGGAGAAGTGTCAAGTAAAGAGTCAGTAGGAATATCCAAAAACTTAACACTTCAACCTTGACTTCCCTTGACCCCCTATGGATACCTAAAAAAGATGAAACGTTTGGATTAAGGCTCCATTTCCTTGTGTTTATTTTTGGGGATGCATGTCATTATTGGTGATCTAAAGACCCTAAAGTGCTTAACTATCAGTCTCCTATTATGCCTAGCTTCAAAGGGTTTATTCCTTTAAAATCTTTTTGGGGAACCCGGTTCTGTATATAACAGGCACAATTGATGGATTCTGCCCAAAACTGTGGAGTCATAGATTTAGAGCTGATCATACAATTTTCCATCTATTTTAAGGACTGATTTTTGAATTCAAACACATCATTAAGTTTAGCAGTGTAAGGAATTTTCCATTGTAGATCAACATCCTCTATGGTGTAAAACTGATCAAATATTTTACTAACATACTCCCCCGCATTATTTGTTGGAATAACTTTGATGCGTTTCCCAGATTGTTTCTCATTGAGTGCCTTGAATTCCTGAAAGTATTCAAACACTTCATACTTTTTCCTAAGCAAAGAGACCTGTGTCTATCTAGAAAATTCATCTATGGAGGTGAGAGCATATTTGGACATGGTGAAAGAAGGATGGGAAAAATCCCTTGTGACGTTGCCGTGTATCAAATCTAAATGTATTGAAGCTCTATAAACTTTCCCTTTGTCAAATTTCTCTTCATATTGTTTTTCAATATCACAACCCTTGATGAGCCAAGAAAAATGACTAAATCCTAGAGAAGAGGATCAGTACGCATGGAATAAAGTGTAGTAAGAAGGTGCATGAGGAAGATCACACATGGTTAACTAAGTTGTGTGTAAACAACTTGAATAGTTTACCAATTTTGGAATGAAGGGCTAGAGTTGGACTTGGAGCACATGGAGGTTTACACATGGGAGAAAAAAAGGGTTTGATACTTAGCCACATTTTTGGTTATGGTGTTGCATGGAAAAAACGTGAGGATATGAGTAGGTTTGATATTGGATAAGCTTGGAACATGGATACTTACAGCCCAAGGAAATAATATTCTAGAATATAATCATTGTCTTTAAGAGATGTAAAGTAGAGTTAGTTATGGGTTAGGTGACACTTGCATATTTATGGTACTCGAGTATGTTGGGCTGTGGAGCCTATTTTTGGTCTTCTTGAATCAATGTTGAAGTGTTGGAGCTCAAACGATTAAGTTTGGAGACTTCAGGAGCATTCTACATTCGTTTGCTATGACGTTGTTGTGCAGTCGTTGTGCCATTGCTGCGACATTGTTGTTAACATGTTGTTAATTGGCTGTTAACATCGGGATTGTTTTTCCAGCCATGGGAAGTTGATCATGACTTTCAAACTTCTAGGGTCGGCTTTAGGACTTCTTAAGAGGATTTTAATCCTATAAATAGAGGTATTAGGGTATCTTAAAGATATCTTGAGTGTTTAAGAGGTCTTGAGTCTTAATGATCAATAGTGATCAAGGTTATGCAATTGGGTATCAATTGTGGTTTAGATGTGGTTTAGCATCTTTGGAATTCTATTGTGAGTTCATAACTGAGAGAAGACTGTGAGAGTTGTTTTATTCTTGTTGATAATAAAATATGAGCAAATTTTTGGTGGATGTAGCCCACATTGGGTGAACCACGTTAAATCTTGTCTTGTCTTCTTTTGTGCATTATTCATTTATGTTGTTATATTTCTGCAAGTATAATTCTATTATATAGTTTCCTACTGTTGTGGTTTGAGGAATTGTTTCCGCATATTTGTTCTCTAATTCCTAACAATTGGTATCAGAGCTTTGGTGGTTTTTTTGCTGAAGTCTTAAATCACAGGGAAAGTTTAGCTTGAGTGGGAGCTATGGCAAATGAGGGTAGATCGAGGGTTAAGAAGTTTAATGGGAAGAAAAATTTTTTGTGGAAGATGTAAATGGAGGATTACTTATATCAGAAGGACCTCCATGTTCCTTTGGCTGGAAAAGTAAAGAAACCTACAGCTATGTCGGATGAGGATTGGGAGTTGCTGGATAGAAAGGTGCTCAAGGTAATTCATTTATGCCTTGCATCTTCGGTTGCTTTCAACATATCGTAGGAGAAGACCACGGAAGGTCTCATGAGTGCATTGGGGAAGTTATATGAAAAACCCTCTACCTCTAATAAAATATTTTTGATGAAAAAGTTATTTAATATGAAGATGTTTGAGAATGGTTCTATTGCTGATCATTTGAATGAATTTAATACGGTTGTGAGTATGTTAAACTCGATAAAAATTGACTTTGATGATGATGTCAAGGCTTTGTTGATTTTTTGCTCCTTACCAGATAGATGGGACAGCTTGGTTATGGTTGTAAGTAATTTAGTCTCTAATAACTCAAAGCTGAAGTTTGAGGATGTAATAGGTGTGATCCTAAGTGAGAAAATGTGAATGAAGAGCACCGGAGATTCTTCTACTTCTAGAAATGCTTTGACGGTGGAGAGCAGAGGGAGACAAAAGAACAGGGGGAAAGGTAACCATGGGAATTCGAATGATCATGGAAGGTCAAATTCCAAGAGTTAGTTAGAATGTTGTCACTGTGGGAAGGTTGGTCATGCTAAGAAATATTGTTGGGATCTTCGGGATAAGAAGAACAAGAAGGAAACTAAAGAGGTAAATTTGGCAGCAGGTGATGTTTGTCAAGATGCCTTAATTATTTCTTTAGATAATATTACTGAATCTTAGGTGTTAGATTCAGGGGCTTCTTTCCATGCCACCCCACATAGACATTACTTTACTGATTTTGTTTAAGGTGATTTTGGACATGTATATCTTGGTGATGATGAACCATGCAACATAGGAGGGAAAGGTTTTGTTTAGATGAAAATGTAGAATGGGAACACATGGCTACTTAAGGACGTCAGGCATGTGCCTAAGTTGAGGAAGAACTTGATATCAACTGGGTAGTGATGGTTGTACGGTTATTTTTACAACGGATTCTTAGAAGGTTACCAAGGGAGCTTTTGTGGTTGCAAGAGGTAAGAAAATTGGTACTTTGTATTTAACCAATGGAGCTGATTATTGTAATTTAGTTGTTACAGATGGAGATGTAACTTTGTGGCACCAAAGACTCAGTCATATGAGTCATAAGGGCATGTAGATTATAAAGGACAGGTTACCCAGATTAAAGGAGTTAGATTTGGACTTCTGTGAGGACTGTGTTTATGGGAAACAAAAGCGGGTGAGATTCCTCAAGGTTGGACCTACCAAGAAGGAGAGTAGGTTGGAGTTAGTACATACAGATGTATGGGGGCCAGCTAAGGTAAAATCTATTGGTGGTTCTTGTTATTACGTCACTTTCATTGATGATGTAACTAGAAAAGTTTGGGTATATTGCATTAGAAATAAATCTGATGTGTTTGAAACTTTCAAAAGATGGAAAGCCTTGGTTGAGAATGAAACAGGTCTCAAGCTGAAATGTCTCAGGTTGGATAATGGAGGGGAACATTGCAGCAATGAATTTATTGATTACTGTTCGGTAAATGGGATCCGCAAGCAAACAATGATTCCAAATACTCCACAGGAAAATGGAGTGTCAGAGAGAATGAACAGGACAATCATGGAGAGTGCTAGGTGCATGAGGTTACATGCAGGGTTGCTACTCATGTTTTGGGTAGAAGCAGTAAGCATAGTTGTTTATCTGATTAACAAAGGACCCTCTATGGCCTTGGATGGAGGTATACCTAAGGAGGCTTGGTCTGGTAAGAAAATTGATTACTCATTTCTTAGATTATTTAGATGTGAGGTATTTGTTCACATTGATAAAGATGATAGGACCAAGTTAGAGGCTAAGTCTAAGAAATACACCTTTGTTGGATATGGTGAAGATGATTTTGGTTTCCATGTTTGGAGACTTAAAGACAAGAAAATATTTCAGTTTAGAGATATTGTCTTTAATGAAAAAGTCATGTATAAAGATCAGTTGCAGGAACAGAAAGAGGAATCAAAGAAAGAATACATAGTGTTAGAGGACATTGCGGACAGCAAGGTGTCCAAGGGGCCGGTTCAGATACAACATTTTCCGGCACAGCCAGTTCAGGTACCTACTCATTAGGAACCCAAAACTCCTAAGGTGATGTCTTCTAGGGTAAGAAGGGAACCTGGACAATTTACTCCATCTTTGAATTATTTATTGCTCACTAACAGTGGAGAGCCAGAGTGCTTTGAGGAAGTAGTGCAGGTGGATACCGGGAAGAAGTGGGAGCAGGCCATGGATGAAGTGTATAGATCTCTTATGGAAAACAAGACTTGGGATCTGGTGGAGCTACTAGAGGGAAAGAGAGCATTGCAGAAAGAGTGGGTGTATAAAATCAAATGGGAATATGAAGGCAGGAAATGATACAAGGCCCGGTTGGTGGTCAAAGGATTTACACAGAAGAAAGGTATAGAATTTGATGAAAAATTTTCTCCAGTTGTTAAAATGACTTCTATTAGGACTGTTCTTGGTTTAGTTGCAGTAGAATACCTGTACTTAGAACAGTTGGATGTGAAAACTACATTCCTTCATGGTGATTTGGAGGAGGAATTGTACATGCAGCAGCCATAGGGTTATGAGGTCAAAGGGAAGGAGAGGTTAGTGTGCAAATTGAAGAAGAGCTTGTATGGCCTAAAACAAGCTCCACAGTAGTGTTACATGAAGTTTAACAGTTTTATACAGGAGTAGGGTTACTCCAGGTGTCACTCAGACCATTTCGTGTACATCAAGAAGTTTCTTGATGGTAGTTATATTATTTTTTGCCTGTATGTAGATGATACGCTTGTAGGGAAGAACATGCAGGAAATAAAGGTACTCAAGAAGCAGCTAGGTGACTCCTTTGCTATAAAGGATTTGGGGGCAGAAAAACAAATCCTTCGTATGAGAATAACTCAGAATAGGAAGGAGAGGAAGCTGGTATTATCTCAAGAAGAGTACATAAAGAAGGTCTTGGAGAGGTTTAGTATGCAGGATGCTAAACCGGTTGGTACTCCTTTAGCAGGTCACTTTAAATTATCAAAGGAGCAGAATCCCAAGACTGAGGAGGATAGAATATAGATGTCTAGGGTACCATACTCATCAGCAGATGGTAGCTTGATGTATGTTATGGTATGCACTAGGCCTGACATTGCCCATGCAGTGGGAGCAGTGAACAAGTTTATGAGTGATCCAGGTAGAGAGCACTAGCAGGAAGTAAAGTAGATCCTTCGGTATTTGAAAGGGACCATTGGGATCAGCATTATGGTTTGGTGGATCAAACACTACATTACATGGATATGTAGATTCAGACATGGTAGGAGATTTGGATAGTAGGGGGAGTACGATAGGTTATGTATTTACGGTTGGTGATACAACAGTGAGTTGGATTTCACGGTTATAAAAGGTTATGCCTTTGTCAACCATAGAGGCTGAGTATGTTACTACCACAGAGGCAAGCAAGGAGATAATTTGGCTACAACATTTACTTGATGAGTTGGGTCATAAGTAAGAAGTTGGGAGACTACACAGTGATAGTTAGAGCACTATTCATTTGGAAAAGAACTCTGCTTTCCACTCTAGGATGAAGCACATTTAGCTGAGATATCATTTCATCAGGAAAACTTTGGAAGAAGAAAAGTTGAAGCTAGAAAAGATTCATACCAGATAGAATTCTGTGGATATGATGACCAAGGTGGTCACAAGGGAGAAGTTGAATTTGTGTTCAACTTTGATTGGCCCTCATGGTTGATAATGAAGGGTTAAGAACTTTTCTCAGTGGAAACAATCTCCAAGTGGGAGATTGTTGGGGTGTGGAGCCTATTTTTGGTCTTCTTGAATCAATGTTGAAGTGTTAGAGCTCAAACAGTTAAGTTTGGAGACTTCAAGAGCATTTTGTAGTTGTTTGATGTGACATTGTTGTGTAGTCATTGTGTCGTTGTTGCGACATTGCTGTTAACATGTTGTTAATTGGCTATTAACGTCAGGACTGCTTTTCCAACCGTGGGAAGTTGAAAGATTATGACTTTCAAACTTCTAGGGTCGGCTTTAGGACTTCTTAAGAGGATTTTAATCCTATAAATAGAGGTGTTAGGGTATCTTGAAGATATCTTGAGTGTTCAAGAGGTCTTGAGTCTAAATGATCAAGGGGTGATCAAGAGTGATCAAGGCTATGCAATTGGGAGTCAATTTTGGTTTAGATGTGGTTTAACATCTTTGGAATTATGTTGTGAGTTCATAACTGAGAGAAGACTGTGAGAGTTGTTTTACTCTTGTTGATAATAAAATCTGATAAATTTCTTGGTGGATGTAGCCCACATTGGGTGAACCACGTTAAATCTTGTCTTGTCTTCTTTTGTGCATTATTCATTTATGTTTTTATATTTCTACAAGTATAATTTTGCTATATGGTTTCATACTGCTGTGGTTTGAGGAATTGTTTCTACATATTTTTTCTCTAATTCCTAATAGAGTATGGTGGGGTATGATGACATTTGGTATGTGTTTTGATGTTGAGGCAGTGAATGAGATCTCTAACTTGATTAAAAATATATGTTTAGATCTAAAAAAGGGGTTTCAAAGAAGATGTGTGATGTGAGGAAAGGGAGGTAAGAGAGACTTTAGATGCACAAGTGAGAGCATGGCTAGAACTCTTTGAGTAGAGTTATTTTATAGGGATAGGATGTTATTTCTTGATGTATTCGGTCTGTTATGCCCCTTTTTGATGTAATATGGATGCTATAAATGATTTTGAATCAATATATGAGGTGGATTGTTTTGAATATCTATGTTTATGGGTCCAAACCCTTACGTTCTTCATATTTCTCATGGTTTAGATCTGATTCCTCTATTTTATTATAATGATTACACCCATATGATGGTGCATCTGTACTTGGATATAGTTTCTTTACCTCTGTGCTAGAATGAATGCATGTATTTCTATTTATGTAATATTCCTCCATTAATGGTGAACATTCTTACAAGGCTCACATAAAATATGGGCTCGGCACCTTTGCGCACCTCGATTGAGCACCTAGTTCAGGTTGCATGATGTGCCGGCACACCTAGGGTTTAAAAGGAGTAGGTAAAAGTGACTACATTTTTCTTCCATTGTCATGACCTCTTTTAAAGTTATAAGAATGGTGTGTGATGGCAGAGCACTTGACTTTTTCCAAAGTGGAGACTTGGCTTAAAAACATGAAGGATGATTTTGCACAAAGATTCAACATTGGACCCGAGTTTGATGTGTGTACATGGTTGGAGGACCATCTGTATCATAAGCTCTATGAAATTTTATTTTAATATTTTCTAATAGAACTAATTGAATGGTTGTCAGCGTATGCATTGAGGAGGAGTTGGTATTATCGACCTCGTGTGTAGACCCAAGAAGATTATAAGTGGTTTCATGATTCCAATCTGATTTGGACTCATGTTGTTGATCATTGCCGGAGTGGTGTATTGACTAGATACATGTTGGAGTACGTAGTTTCTACTTATTCTTTCCCAAAGGTTGTTGAGTTTGAGTTATTGTGAGAATTGAGAGCATCTTTCTTGCATGCTATAATTCTAGTTATCAAGATCATGATCATCACTCTAAATTTAGAAGTGTTTCCTATGGATAACTAAACTCCCACTAGGCATGGGGCGTAGAAACGGGTGTGGTGAGAAATGGTGGATCCTACAACATAAATTGAGAGAGAAGAGAGGCATATCAAGTATAATGAAGCTTGGGAGAGGGAATAAGCAAGACAACGTGAGATTACAAGAATGATGGATGTTTGGAGGAAAACATTGCGGGAAGGATTTGAAGTTCATTCTAAAGATGTGGAACTTGAGTAGTATGTGCTACCCCATCTTAGTTAATGCAGAAGGAGAACCCCCTCAGCTTCTGATGAGATCTCATCAGATGGATAAAAGAGATGGACCGTAGGCACACATTTGAACCCACCTAATGACCAAGCCCTTGCGCTTATTTTTCCAATCTCTGAGATAAGTATCACTAGTTCAATTGGTTTTAGTATTTGTAAGAAAGAAACATCGGGTAGATATCATTTCTCATTGAATTCATTTATGGCCACGTATAAATTTCTTGTGTTTTGTGGTATCACTTTAGGCACGTCATTTGGAAAAAGGTGTGGGCTCCTAGAATGTGGGTATCACGTCCGGTAGTAGTTCAACTTCACATACTGTTGGAGCTCAATTTAGTACAATGGTGGGAATGTAGAGTAGCACTACTTCAAGCCATGTACCTACTACATGAGGAGGATTCAAATGATCTAGAGGATCTGGAGGGTCAGGGGTTAGTGGAAATAGTGGGTCTGGTGGTAGAGGCAACACAAGAGGAAACTAAGGTTCTGGATCTGGTGGACAAGGACCACAACCCTATCAACGGGTATTTTATGAGATGTCTCTTCATTTACCTAATTATAAAGGTGTCAAGGATGTTACAAAGAATGTACACAAGTTTGAATTTCTATGGCATGTTAAGGGGGTCACTACCCTGGAGCAGAAGGAAATCTATTTTACAACTACATTGCAGGGGTGCACACATAGATGGTACCAAATATATGATCCACATCAAACAGCATTGGATTATACTGCATTGTGTGATTCCTTCTTGGTGGAATTTCATATTCTTTAATTTGAGAAAAAGACCATAAGCGTACTAAAGGAGATTCAACATGGTATGGCAGAGAGTTTTTGGGAGTATTATGTGTGTTTTAAGACTCTCTTGTCAAATTTATCTTATGATATCCATCCCTCTCAACATGCTCAGTGGTTCATTAGAGGTTTGATAACACCATTTAGATGAGTGCTTTTGCAAAATACTTTCATGGATCGGTGTGAAGCCTCGGAGGCTGCTTTACGCGTTGACGCAATTAGAAACATTTATACTGTGGTAAGTCCCTTTTTGGAGGCACATATTGCTTCCATGGCAAAGCAACTTGAGAATTTATCTGTAAATTCAGTGCATGAGACTCGTAGAGGACTTTAGTGTATAGATTTTGAAGTAGACAACACACCAGGGATATTTTCCCTTAAAATTCAGTGTTTTCCATGTCATTATACTATGAAATCTATCATGGGGATCATGATCCAAGTATATTCCCTTTGTTAGAATGTGTGCTCTATAAGAATGTGTCCTGCTATTGTAAGATTTTTACATCTACCACTCATGACACTAAGGAATGTCGATTGATAGACCAGATTCATAATGCAATTGATACTGGTGTACGCCAAGAAAGCGTTGTGAATAGTTCTAAAAGTGAGGGGCATCAACATGAAGGGCATGAAGATGGTAGAGGAAGGGAAAGAAGCTTTCACGGAGGATTCAAAGGCCATGATGTTCACGGCGGAGTGAGGAGTGAATTTCCCTGTGGAACTTGTTTTAATTATGGATCTACATATCACTATAAACGCGATTGCCTAGATTTATTGCAATGCTCATTGTGCGGAAAGAAGCATAAGTATGAGGAGTGACCTGAATTGTATCATCACATGAGACATAACTAGAAGAAGGAAAATGGTGTGAGAATGGTTAGTGTGAATCATGTTGAACCCTTATTCATATGTATGATGACGTATAATTAAGAGTTGGAGCCTATATTAGTAATGACACGCGTTGAAGCTACACGCACAAAAAAAATACCAAAGCAGAGGCCTCTCATTACAATATAAGAGGTATTGCATGGAAAGTACACTGATCTAACTTATCGAAAGGTGGTTTACCAGGAGACTATGGATGTAATTAGGAGCTTGCAAGGAGATATCTAGTGCTTGAAAGAATAATCGTGAAAGTTAGAAAAGGTGAAGAATGTTGAGATCCCTTAGAATGATGTTGATGACTTCAAAGAGGTATGTAAGATATTGCACCAGAAAAATATCATTCCCCTATTAGGAGAATGGTTGAGAGGAAAGGTATCACGTGCTAGATGTGAGCATGAGAGGTGGATATTGCATGTTAATTTTCCCCCTCATATTCTTGATTATGACAAGGATATCACATTGGATGTGGTAGTTGATGGATGGCTTCCGAGAAACATACTAATTGACACAGGTACTTAGGTTAATGTTCTTACTCTGATGCATGGAATTAGATGCAGAGACCACCATTACAGCCATATTCAAATGTGTTGTACATTGTGAATAGGAATAAAGCTACACCCATGTTGGGCCTCAGAATATTGGCTATGTGCCAAATGGCACATGGGAAGACAAAATCAATATGAATAAGGGCGCACGGGGTAAAGGCATGCAAGACATGGTTTTTAGGATGGTCTAGTAAAACCCACGGCGACCGTGCATAGAAAAGCAAAGGTTTTCGGGACTTAGCCATATTTGACATTCCTAGCAGCACATGAGAAAAGCATGACTTGACTGAGCATGCGAAGTGGATAAGGTGCCAACTTTACAACTTGGTGGTCAATGAAGGAATATTCCATGTGATGAAAGGATCCAAAAAGACATCATTGTAGAAAGTGGAGAGCTCGGATCAAAGCAAGCATGCTCCATTAGAGTACCACATGGACCCTTGGCAACTAATCTTTTACTTCTGAAAGGCATGACAGTGGATGCTAAAGCTATATATAGAAATGTTTGGGTAGAAGGAAAGGAATTTTTTTTAGAAGAGTGTGTGGTTACTGGCATCATATAGATTGAAGAGGTGAAGCTCTGCAAAAATAGTAATCAGTTCTATGGATTCTCATTAGGAGGGCTATAAGATAGATGGCATATCTAAAGGGATGGTCTATGATCATTTTTGTAATATGGGAAGCATAGTTAGGATTTCTGTTGCACGAGTCTTATCTGCATTGATACATTGGTATATTATGGCCTTAAGGAATGAAATGTGGTTATGTTCTAAATATGCATTATTCATGGGTGTAAACCCTAGTGCATCTTCTTTATATTATGAATCATATATGTATTCTATTTTATCCCTCTCTTTTTGTCTGAATGGATGCACTAATATAATGCATCATCTTAAGCTCTCAGAATGAATGCATGGTTCTTTATCTTTTTCCATCTAAGTTTCTATCATTGATCAATGTATTCTCACAACACTCACATAAAGGAGGGGCTCAGTGCCTACGCGTGCCTCGAGTGAGAACCCAGCACCTGCTAGGCGATAGGTCGGTGCACATGGGATTATACTATTGTTCTAAGGGAATTAAAAATGACTACATCTTGGTTCTGTTATCAAGATCTCTTTTTGAAGTTGTTGTAAGAAATGAATACATCTATACCTTGGTCCCATTGATGTGTAATGACCAAATGCCTGGCCTTGGAGAGTGTTGAAGCATGGTTTAGGAGCATAGAGGATGAGTTTTCTCAAATATTAAGTGTCGTACCTAAGTTTGATACACGTAGATGGGTAGAAGAGCACCTGTACCATGAGTTGTATGAAACTTTCTTATCTTGATTTCCAGTAGAATTATATGAATGGCTTTCAGCATATGCCTCCAAATCAAGCTTGTACTATAGATCATTTGTATGGACCCAAGATGATTACCAGAAGCTGTAGGATGTAGATCTGACTTGGACGTGTGTTGTCGATCATTGGTGGAAAGGAGTGCTAAACCAGTTATACTTTATAATATTCCATTTCTATGTATTCTTGTCTAGAGGTTGTTGAATTTGAATTCCTAAGGGAACCTAGAGAATCATTTTTACGTGATGTCACTTTGGCTATGAATATCTTGATCATTACCCTTAGTGTAGAGGCATTTCCTATGGTCGGCTAAGCTTCTCTGAGCATTGGATGAGGAAGCTAGGGTGGAGGAAGATGGTGGACATTGCGGTTGAAAAGGAGAGGGAAGAGAGATGACTCAAGTATAGTGAAAATTGTGAAAGGGAGATGGCTAGATAATGTGAGGTTACATGTGTGATGGATCTATAGAGGTAGACATTGTAGGAAGGAGTTGAGGTTCACGCAGAAGATGTAGAATCTGAGCAGTCTATGCTACCCCATCTTGGAAAGAAGGGGAGAGAAGCCACTTAAAATTTTAATGAGATTTCATTGCATGGATAAAGGAGATCCATTGGCATGCATCTGAAACCACCTAGGGACCAACCCCTAGCACTTGGTTTTCCAAATCAAGGGAGAAGTATTGTTAATCTAGTTGGTATTGGTGGAAGTAACTGATCTACACCTATGCGATATAATTTATCGTTTGGGGCATCTATGGATATGCAAACCATTCCCATATTTGGAGGAATTTTTGGACAAGGTGCAAATACACAAAATTTGGGTATCGCATTTGTGAGTGGCACGGGACACACAGCTAGAAGTTGGAAAATATCACAAACCATCGGCACGCAATTTGGTGGGACATTGGGGACACTCGGCACGGCCACTTCAGGCTATTTACCAACTACATGAGGTATATATGGTGGTGTAGGGATCATAAGACCTGGTGGACCTAGCATGCTCTCCTATGACATTCACCCTATGACATTTGCCCTTCTCAACATGCTCAATGGTTTGTAGGGGGATTGATAACACCATTTGGAATAGAATTCTCACACAAGACTTTCACAGACCCACGAGAGGCCTTGGAAGCTTCCCTAAGTGAAGAGGTTGTTGGGATCATTAATACTGATGTTAGCCTTGTTTTGGAGGATCAAATTGCTACAATGGTCAAGCAGATGGAGAATTTGTCTACAAAATCAATGCATGAGGTTTGTGGTGGTATTTAGTGAACATATTATGAAGTGGAAGGGCATACAAAGGATATTTGCCCCTGAAAAATGGTATGTGCCATGACACCAGACTGTGAAATATGCCATCAGGATCATGATGTGAGTAGGTGTCCCATACTACAGCACATAATCCGCAAGAATGTGTCTTGTTATTACAAGATCTATACCTCTAAAACCCATGATACCAAGGATTGTAGGCTGATCGACTAGATTCATGATGTCATCAATCTTGGTGTGTGCCAAACTAGCCTTGCAAGCAGTTCCAAGGATGATGATCACTACTATGAAGGATGCACAGATAGAGGACCGCGTGCAAGAGCTTTTCATGGATGATTTTTTGGTCACAATAACTGTGATGGAGGAACAATCGAGTTCTGTGTGGAACCTATTATAATTACAGATTGACGAAGCATTATAAACATGAGTTTCCTGACCTGTTGCAATGCTCGTGGTGCATAAAGAAGCATAAGTGCAAGGAGTGTCCTGAGCTATTTGAACATATGAGCCAACAATATCGTAAGGATAAAGGCACTGGGATGGTAAGTATAAATAAGGCTGACCCACAGTGGATGCCAAGAGTACCACGTGATTCAAAACTAGAACTTGTACTAGTGACAATGCAAGCAGAGGCTGCGTGTGCATGGGAGATGTCAAGACAGAAACTAGTTCTTAGGGAAGAAGTGGTACAATGGAAGTATCTAGACCATGCTCATCAGAAACAAATGTATCAAGAGACTATGCATGTGATTTGGGGATTACAAGAAGAGATACATTATATAAATAAGCATTCAAGATAGTTGGAGAAAAGGAAGAATGTTGAGGCTCCGCAAAAGGGTCTGAATGAGGTCAAAGAAGTGTGCAAAATGTTAAGGCAAGAGAATATCATTCCCTTACTAGGATAATGGTTATGAGAGAAGGTACCATGCACTGAGAGAGAGAGAGCGAAAGGTAGGTTTTGCATGCTAACATTCCCCCTCATATCCTTGACTATGATAAAGAAATCACATTGAATGCAATTGTTGATGGGTGGCTTCCAAGTAATATCCTCATTGATACATGAGTAGAGGTCAATGTTCTCACCTTGGATGCATGGCACCAAATGGGAAGGCACGCATTACAACCATCTTTGAATGTTTTGTATATGGTAAACAAGACAAGGGAAATTTCTATTGGAGTCTTGAAAGATGTGGTTATCACTATTCAGGGGGCCAAGTTCACTGGGGACTTTCAAGTCTTGGCACTCACCGAGGTGGATAATTTTTCAGCATTACTTGGGCACCCTTGGTGTTATAAAAACAATGTTGACCTACAGTTTAACAAGGGGTATATCAGTTTTGAGAACAAGGAAGAAAGGGTGATCATTCCTTTAACATATGGGAAGTCAGCCCCCTATATTGAGCCCTTAGGAGAGGAATTCCTTGACAAAATCTATGTGGGCTCCATCAGAGACCCTGAAATAATTCATCCTATAAAAGGAGTTATTCAATTTGATATGCTCAATCAATAAGCGATACAACTAGCATAGCATGCAACAATTGGGTGCACGGGACATACGAGTTAATTGGGTGATAATTGAGAGGATATGTAATAAAGGTGACAATGGTGCACTCATTCAAGCACCTAGGAAGGAAGAAGCTACCAAGTTACTCCAGGGGAACAAGCCCTAATCATTTCTTACAAGAAATGGAGGCTCAATGAAAAATGATGATGAAAGGATAATTATTCTCAGTTATAACTTGCTCGGGACTGCAGTACGTTGGTGGGAAACACATTGCAAGAGTCTCCTAGAATGGCATGAAGTAAGATTCACATTCTCTATAAGGTTCTGCAGAAGCAACGTGCCCACTGTTATCTAAGAATACCATGGCAAAGAAAATGCATCTTCCCATATCCAAGAGTGTAATAAATCCTGGATGGAAGGCATAGAAGCTTTACCACCTTCATTATGGGTGCATAAGTTATATTCCACCTTATAGGATTGTGTGCACATGTGGTATATTCACTCTGACACACACTATCAGGTAAGGAATTGGTAGGAATTAACAGTTGATCTTATTCAATTATTTGAGTATCGAAGTACCAAGCCATCAATGGATAAGGTGTTGCAAGTTTTCAAGCGCCTTACAATGGGAGTTAATGCTATGGTAGAAGATAGGTTACTAGAGTTTCTAGGTGAACCTAGTTTGGAGACATGTTTTAATGAAGAAGAATCAAAAGAGGTGCAGCTTGAGCGTGTGTGCATTGAAAAGGAAAAAGTAAAGATGGTATATGAATTAGATGGTGAATAAATGGAAATTCTAGATGTTAACCATTATAAAGGTATGCGCAAAGTCATAGATATCGTTGATGAGTGAGCACATGCCTATCATGAGCCCTTGAAAACAAATAAGGTTAACATTGGGATAGATACAGAACCTAAGGAAGCTATCATTGGGGATTATTGGTTAGAGAAAGAGGTTTCAAAAATCATTGATCTATTGCGTGAGTTTCAAGATGTATTCCCACGTGGGTACGATGAACTTATAGGTTTTCACCTTTCCTTGGGGGAGATGAGGATAAATTTAAATGAAGGTGCACGCCCACTTCAGAAGAGACCCTATCGGATGAATCTAAACTTGTGCATAAGATTCAAGGAGGAGATAGACAAGATGACAACATTTGGTATCATTGAGGCTATGGAAGAATCAAAATGGGTAATCCCAATGGTTATAAGCATTAACAAGGATGGGATGATAAGGATCTATGTTGATTACAAGGACTTGAATGTAGTATGTGTTATTGACCCTTTTCCAACCCCCTTCACTGAAGAAATTCTAGGAGTAGCTGGGTGCGAGGTCTATTCCTTCATGGATGGATTCTCTGGATATCACCAAGTTAGGATTGCAAAGGAAAACTAGAGAAAGAAAACTTTCACCACTGAGTGGGGAATTTTTTCATACACAGTTATGCCTTTTGGATTGAAGCATGTTCCTATTGTGTTCTCACGCATCGTGGTACAAGCATTTCAAGATTTCATCGATAAGTTACTTCAAGTCTACCTGGATGACCAGATGGTGTATGGGCTAGTGAAAGACCATTGTGACAATTTGAGACTAATGTTTGAGAGATGTTGGTAGTTGAGGATATCCCTCAACATTAAGAAATATGTCTCTGCTACCCCATTCGTAACCTTGTTAGGACATATTATATGTAAGGAAGGCTTGTTAGTGGATCTCACCAAAGTTGTTTTTATTGTGGGATTGGGAGATCCTACTAGTGAGAGCACACTACACAGGTTTCTTGGGCATACGAAGTACTATAGGAAGTTCATCAAAGGATGTGCCAAGATCACCATTCCCTTGGAGGAATTTATTAAGCACAAGAGTGCCTTTCACTGGGGACAAGTGCAATAGAGGTCGTTTGACACCTTAAAGATAGGTTTTTCACTACGCCCATACTATGTTTCCATTCCTGGGATAAGCCTGTTAGAATTTGAGGATTCTAATAAATACGGATTTAATCAACTTACATATTACATAATGTTACGATAAATATTTAAATAAAGATTACATCATAACATAAGTAAATAAAGAAATACTTACAGGAAATAAATAACACATGTGACACAGTATTTATAGTGGAAAACCCTAATAGGGTAAAACCCACTTTGAAAATAACCTTTTACTTCAGAGAACTTATTTTACATCCAGTAAGATCACCTCCTCCTTTGAAACCCTATTTACTAAGGGTAAAACCAAATCACTTGATTTGCACACCTTTGATATATTTCTCGAATATATCAAATGAGGACCTAAAGTCATTTTTATATAAGGTGATCGGGTATGTCTCCCAACCCACCTTTTCAACCTAAAATGGTTGACACATACACCTAGGTTTATAATATTTAATATTATAAATATAATCATTTCATGATATTAAATATTTAACCTAAAGTATATACCTAGGTTAGCATATTTAATAATAGAAATATAAATATTTCATATTATTAAATATTAACCTATATATTAGTGATGGACCCATATACATTAAGGGTTGGCCAGACCACTTAATCATTATGTTCCAACACTCCCCTTAATGTTAAGTGGGATAACATAACATATGCCAATAGATTACCTGCCTGTGGTACACTACAGGATTTACAATCGTTAAACCATAAATAGTTTAGGCTAGCATATCAGTTGAAGGAATTATAACACCATCATACTCAAATTACCTTTTGGTACACAAGGATTTGGAATCCCAAAGATCATCCCATGATCAGTGGCTAAGTATGATTTTTGAGTTTTACATGTTCTCAAAGGTTCTCATAAAATGTTATTGAACCCAAGCATATAGGAGTCTTTTACAACCAAGGACCTGCATAACAATATGTTTGTATTGAATGTTTACCAGTAAACTCAATAGAACTAAAGAGTTTACTAAATACTGCCTTTAAGATCTTTCTACACTTCTTTCTAAAAAATAATTCGATGAGTTATGCATGCTCGAAGGTCTTTTTACACTTGCCTGAAGGACTTTTTTTACACTTGCTCGAAGGTCTTTTACATATGTCCGAAGGTATTTTTACAAAAACCAAGTTCCATTAGAAGGTGACATTGTCATGCACACTCCCCCTCAATGGAAACTCTGACAATCCAAGATTTTCACAAAAGTGACAAAACTTTGCAGCACTCAGGGACTTTGTGAAGATGTCAGCAACCTACTCTTCAGTCAACATGAACTTGAGATTTATCTCATCACTTTGCACCTTCTCACGGATGAAGCGTATATGTATCTCAATGTTCTTCATCCTCTGATGTTGAACTGGATTCTTAATCAAGAGTAATACAACTCTGACCACCACATAGAAGAGAAATACTTCTTTTAGCTTACATGTGTATCTCTACTAACAGTCGTTGCAGCCACATGGATTATTTACTTCTTCCATTGTACTTCTCTACCTCAGTAGAAGAAATGGAGACTTTTGATTGTATTTGTTGTTCTAAGTAATGGTTCCTACACCAAAAAACTTAAACACATATCCATTATATTTTATAACACAACATCGGTATGGTTAGAATCACAAAATCTATATAAGATAGCATTTTCATTCTTATAATAATGCAACCCATAATTGATTGTTCCTTTCAAATATCTAAAAATTATTTTTGCAAGATTCCAATGATCTCTAAAAAAGGTTCCTGCATAAACCTTGAAGTAATTCCTACTGTATAGGTAATATCTGATCTAGTTATAATTAGATAAATCAAACTATCAACTAACAACGTATATAAAATAGGATCAACATTTTTCATATGCAGATTTAGGATCAATATTTATTCCAACTTCCATTGAAGTAGAAAATGGTTTACAATCAGTCCCAATAAAAAATTTCAATATAATGGTTACATATTGTGTTTTGAAAAATAACAATAGAATGAAATATAATCATACAAATAACATAATGTGAGAGACCTAACTCATTCATTTCAAAGTACTGCTTCAATTTCTCTTTAATCCTATGAATTAAATCATAATTGTCACCAAACATAAGAAAATCATCAACATATATACATATAATGATAATATGTGAGCCTTATTGCTTAATGTATATATCGTTGTTATAAGAACAATTAACAAAACTCAACAGCTTAAAGAAGGAAACAATTTTCACATACCAAACTCTAAGAGCTTATTTTAAACCATACAAGGATTTCTCAACTTACAATCATAGTTTTCTTTACCAATTTCTTCAAATCCTTTAGGTTGAAACATGTAAAGTTCTTCTTTTAAATCGTAATTCAAAAAAGTATTTTTCTTATCCATTTGGTGGATTTTCCACCCAAATTGAGCGGCAATTGCAAATAAGGCCCTAACAGTACTCATTTTAGCTACAAGAAATGTCTCAACATAATCAATACCAGGTTTTTGAGTGAAACCTCTAGCAACAAGTCTAGCTTTATGTTTGTTAATACTACCATCAACATTATATTTTACTTTGTATATCCACCTAGACCCTATAATACTTCACGGCTCAGGTTCATACAAGGTAATTAATGCATGGTACATATGATGGCTTCTGGTCATTTTCCTAAGGTTAATAAGATTTGAAATTTCTAACATAGATTGAGCCCAATTTAATTTCTTATCTAGGAAGATAAGAGTTTCAAAAATATCTATAGCATCAAAACATCATCATGGCCATTTACAAAATTAGAATCAAAACCATCATTTAGAAGCATTTAATGAAGTAACTTCAACAGAAGAAGACAACACATATAAACTTTTCACTATATTATATCTAGACATTTCATATAAGCTTCGATAATTAACATGTCCTAACCTTTCATGCCATAGTTTTGAATTATTCAAACTTTAAGATATAAAACAAGATGCATAAGAGAAATCATCAAAAATATACATAACTTTTATTTGAATTCCTTCAGCTATTTTACTCTCATTACTATCCTTGATATACCAAGTATCCTTCATGTATGGATTCCAGTTGCGTCCATACCTCTTTTGGATGTTCGATAGTACCAATGTGTAGAAGGTAATCATTGTTCACATTGCGTAGAATCATAAAAAGAGCCTCATGCATAAGTTGCAAGAATGTATTCATGTTATCTATAGTTGCTTGACAACCGGTGGGAGCAACCTCGGATCCAGAAATAATCATCTAGAGTTTTTTCGCCATAAATTTTGTTTTGACCTAAATGTTGTAGTTGGTTTCATTCAGGATTTGGGTTTTGTCAAGACAAAAATAGTTGGATGCCATTATTTTCCTAAACTTGTAAAACACACCCCATTATAATATACAATGTACCATAGAGTTAGATACATATTTATCGATAATAAAAAAGAACACTTTTAATAGAATCAGATCTAAATAAACTATTTGATCATAACTAATTATGTCATTACAATGCATACTAATTAACCTTTCATGATCAAAATAATAACCCACAATATAAAGGGCTCTGCATTATACCCCAAATCTATATAAAAAAATATTTCTGACCATATAGAAGTGAAGAAGAGACCCCTAAGAATGCATAAATTCAAATTTCTGAAAATATTAATGTAGACAAAAATTTGACGTCTAAATGACCGTCATAATGACTTATTTTTTGGTCTATCGTGATGGTCATTTGACCATCAATTTTAACACAATGAAAGTTTCCTAGAACCTACGAGCTTAAATTTGACGTCTAAATGACCATCATATTGTCTTATGTTTGGTCTACCGTGACGATCATTTGACCGTCAAATTTAATGAAGCCAAAACTTGATGTGTATTTCTAGAATGTGAAATTCCATAATTTCTTCTTCTGTATAATATTAGGGAGGTTATATTTTAACACATTATAATAACCTATTATAATTTATAATGTAAAAATATATACTTTTTTTTAAAAAAGAGTATATAGTTTATAGAATGTAAATAAAAAACAACATATAGTTCATAAAAATTATAAACTATAGTATATTTTTTATATATAAAAACACATAACCCTTATTAAAGGGGTTTAAAGGACATAGACCAGGTTAAAAGAATTTTACCAGGTGCAAGTAGATTTATGAGAGTATAGATTAACCTACATATTTTACAGAGGAGATAAGTAATTTCACCCGACCAATGAAATAAATTGAAATCCCTATTTTCATGAACCTTGTCTCCTCCCTTCATTTACTCTTAATTTTACCCCTGCACACATTTAAAACTATGGAAATATTACAAAATATTTTATAGAATTCTTACAAGCTAAAAACTTTAAAACTTTTATGTGGCTATAACTACCAATATTTTAATAAATATTTACCACACTTCACGTGGGCCACCAATAAACTAGCTCTTTTTTTAATTCTCCATTTATACTTGAGAGTTCCACATTTATACCTGAGATATTATCTCATTTTATTCTCCACTCCCACTCTTATATAAAAGAAAACCTTTAAATAGGTTCATTTATATAGTTTTTATAAACTATAAAATATAAATGAATGGGGCCGCCCCCTTACATAGATAATATAAATGGTTAGGGACACATGTTAAGTTTTATTTAATAAATATTAAGATTTAAAAAATAATATCGTCATGGCCAAGCAATAAACACATGCTCCCTTTCCAAAAAATAGTAAGCACTTAAGTTTTTTTTAAAAATATATATAAACAAAATCTAATAAAATTTATATTTTAAGTGGTTTAAACTAACCATATATATAAAATATGATTTAAACTTAGGTTTGTTTCTTTTTTTTTTTTAAACTATATATGCCTAGATTTATAAGTTAAGTTTAAATATGATTTAAACTTAGGCTTAGAATATGGTCTGTTGACTCTTCCCTCAATCCCATGTAATTTTAATATGGTTTAAGGCTTTTAATATATAGTTTTTTTTTCAAAACTATATAAATTTTAATATGATGTTTATATAAATTATTATATAAACCTTATTCTATATTATATATATTTTATTTAAAAATAATAATATAGTTTTCAAATTATATAGGATATAGTTATAGATTAACTATAAACTATAGTTTTTCAAATTGAATCCTTTTAGAGGGGACCAAAGAACATGGGTATGAATTTACCTTCCGAAATATTTAACCTATAAACATTTGAAATTATAGAAAACATGAAAATTATTTCATATAGTAATAAATCATTTCTTTTTATGTATGTGATTTTCACGCAGGTAAATATTTGAAGCCCCTTTCACCTGTGCACACATCAATCTCCAAACAAACATTAATTCCATATAATGTACAAAATGTAAATGTAAGTAAGAAGCATATCATATTACATCTCCCTTAAAAAAAATTAGGGATTTAAAATTGAAAAACCCTAAACTTTTTACCGAGAGTTTAATTGCACAAATGTAATGCCAAAATAAATTAGGAAAAAAAAGGGGACCGGATACTTTTAAATACCCTTTCGGATTTGTTGAAAAAACCCGGTACAAATTAAATAAATAAAATACACAAAATTTGATCTTAATTTATTTAATTTACCTCGCTCTATTACCATGTTAGAATTTGAGGATTCTAATAAATACGGATTTAATCAACTTACATATTACATAATGTTACAATAAATATTTAAATAAAGATTACATCATAACATAAGTAAATAAAGAAATACTTACATGAAATAAATAACACAGGTGACACAATATTTATAGTGGAAAAGCCCAATAGGGTAAAAACCACTTTGAAAATAACCTTTTTACATCAGAGAACTTATTTTACATCCAGTAAGATCACCTCCTCCTTTGAAACCCTATTTACCAAGGGTAAAACCAAATCACTTGATTTGCACACCTTTGATATATTCTTCGAATATATCAAATGAGAACCTAAAGTTATTTTTATATAAAGTGATCGGGTATGTCTCCCGACCCACCTTTTCAATCTAAAATGGTTGACACATACACCTAGGTTTATAATATTTAATATTAGAAATATAATCATTTCATGATATTAAATATTTAACCTAAAGTATATACCTAGGTTAGCATATTTAATAATAGAAATATAAATATTTCATATTATTAAATATTAACCTATATATTAGTGATGGACCCATATACATTAAGGGTTGGCCAGACCACCATGTTGATGCCTCAGGAACAGCCATTGGGGCAGTAGTAGCACAACCTTATGAAGGAATTTTTGATCATCCCTTGTGTTTTACAAGTAGGAAGATGACACCAGCAGAACATTATTATATAACTACTGAGCGTGAGGCACTGTCAATAATCTATGCGCTGCATAAGTCTAGGAAGTATATGCTGGTAACACCTTTTATATTCTACACAGATCACATGGCATTGAAATATTTGGTAAATAATCCTATTTTGCAAGGGCGCATATACCATTAGGTCCTATTATTTCAAGAGTTTGAGTTTACGGTGGTTGTAAAACTAGGAAAAAATAATTCAAGACCTGATCACTTATCAAAGATTGACTTAGGATAGGATGCGCAGATTATTGAGGATACCATACCAAATGCACAACTTTTTAGGTTATGACGTGTGCCCTTGGACTTAGAATATATTGTGGTGTTATTTAAAACAGGTGTGGTGCCATACGGGATGAAGGATTTGGAGAGAAAACAGTTAGAAAAAATGCACCACACCCTACATATTGATTAGTGAAGATCTGTACAAGTTAGGTTGTGATGTGGTTCTATGACAATGTGTATTAGAACATGAGCACATGGTGATTATGGAAGAAGTGCATGTTGGGATTACAGGAGGGCACTATGCAGGAAATGCAACCATGTGAAAAATTCTACTCGTAAGACTCTGGTGGGAAACCATCTACCAGAATTGTATTGACTTTTGCAAGGCATGCGACCATTTTCAGTGCTTGGAAAAACCTGGAAAGAGGGATGATATTCCCTTAAGGCCGATAGCTAGCGTAGAGCCAATTGAAAAGTGGGCAATCGAATTTTTAGGATCAATTTCGCCAGCCACGTGAAGGACTAGTTCACGGTATATCATTGCTTGCACTAATTACTTGACATGATGGGCAGAGGCAGCCCCTACAAAGGATTGCACTACAGTGAAAACTACCAGATTTTTTATGTGAGAACATAATCAAAAATGTATGGATGTCCTTTGAGCTTGACTAGTGATAGGGGTACACATTTTGTGAATGAAACTGATCAGGATTCTTTTAACAAAGTTTATGGTGGCCCATCACAAGACTACCTCCTATCATCCTCAAGAAATATCGAACTGTCTGAGGCATTCAATAAGACACTGAGTCACACGTTGACCAAGATTTGTGATGTTGAAAGATAAGACTGGGATGACAAAGTATCAACTGTTTTATGGGCATACATGACAACCTACAAAAGGTTGAATAAGGCCACAACATTTTAATTGGTGTTTGGCACATAAAGGTTGTTTTGTGCAGTGGAATTCTTGTTACCATCACTGCATATAGCATGTGCATATGAGGGTTGGATGATGAACAAGTGCTTGAGGAGAGAATCGATAAATTAATGCAGTTAAAAGAAAGATGATCACTTAGTAGATGGAACTTCAGAAGACCGAAAAAGGCCATACAAAAGGAATCGCATGATCGTGATATCAAGAACAAGCAAGTTTAAGGTCGGGTAGATGGTTTTGTTGTATGATTCCAAGTTTTTGTGCCATCCTAGGAAGTTGAAGGTCCAATTGGTTGGGCCCTTACATCATCTCGTACATCCTTGATTCAGATTCGCATGTCAATTACAAGCGTTAGATGCGATGAAGTTACTTGACCATTTCAATGGGAGTAGGCTTAAGCCCAACTATAAATAAGCCTTCCTTGTGTTTTTAAATAAGGCATTATTTCCAGTTAGCTTAGGATTTCCCTTTATGCATTTTCTTTTCTTGTGTTTCCCTTTCTCATTTCTTGTTCCTCTCTGTTTATTCTATTTTGTGCCTTGTGTGCCGATAACCACTTATTACTTTCTAAAAGGTTGTGTATGCAACAGAGGACAACACATCTAATTTTAGTGTGGGGTGGAGAAGTGCAAACTTAAGAATTAGTTGGTAGTGGAAGTTTTGTTAAATGGCCTAATCGAAAGATAAAAAACGTGCGTAAGGAGGAGAGTAGCATGGAGAAGGTGGATGATAAAATTTGGTGTCATGATAGCTTAACAAAGACAACTTTGAAAGGATGAGAAGCATAGAAACAACACGAGGTAGGCGAGGGAAAAAATTGGGTCGACAAAAGAAGTGCTTTAGACGTTACAGATGCGCACGTGTAAGAATCTTTGGTCGGTAAGGAATTTATTACTGTGCCAAAAGGTTATCACACATTTTTGCGTAGGTTTGGGCACGTGGGTGAAGGGCACTTAAGGTCAGATTTAAGTGGAAAAATCCACATTTAATTATAAGTACGTCGGTTGGTAGTGTAGCATTTATTTCTGGAAAGGGGGGAAAATCAATAAGTATGAAGTTGGGCACATTATTATTTACCTTGCAATTACAAAATTTAAGAGCTCTTATGAACTAGGGCATCCGCGAAGAGAGATTTTTGCAAAGAGAGAATCATAGAGACCTGAGTACATGACTAGGGTTGATTTGTAAACCAGAGTAGAAGGAGTACACGGGTGTAGGGAAGAGAATTTCACAGGAGTATGCCGTCTTGTGGAAGATTTTTTCCAAAGTTAGGGTTTTATAGCTAGGGCACGAAGCTAAAAGGATTCTTTCACAGAGTTGAGCCATAGGACCAAATAGAGTTAGGAAGTAGATCAAGAAATAAGAGTTAAGGCAATAACTCGACAAGTAAAAATGGCACCAAAGAAAAAGACCATTTCACTGAAGAATAAGGGAAAAGGGAAACACACTACCACAACTAGTATTTAATGAGGAATGGTATGCATAGATGCAATACTTAGATGCATTATTACTAGGGAAAGAATGGGTATCACACATGTCAGGAAAATGGCCATGAGTGACTACAATGATTGCACGAGTACCATAAAGAAGGAAATGGACATTAGAACTGGTTCGTCCAACTGATACGAGGACACCAGAAGGTATGCTGATCTACAACGATGAGGTGAAGGTGAAATTGGGTAAGGCCAAGTTATTGCTACAGCTATATGAGTTTCCCTATTTTGGAAAGCCCAAGCAGTTATTCCAATGGTTGATGTCACATGTGTATGAAGACCACTTCTATTTTGCAAGTCATAAAATGCGCATAACTCCTCAACTTATATCAAAGTGTACTGGCCTGGTTTGCGAAGGGGACTCCATAGATGATGACTATGGATGATTAGGCTGCCATCAAGGATATTGTGGAGGCATATGAATACAAGAAGGGTTCATGCTACTTTGATATCACAAATATCCCCAGACCATGTAATGAGGATGGCCACGCATGCTTGGTTACCAAGTTTAATGGTCAAGAAAGGTGGACACAAGTAAACAAGGCATGGTTGACATGTATGCCAGAAGATTTCAGAAGGAACCATCTACAACTTGTCCACCTTTATTGTAGATGAAATCATTAGCAGTCGTGTAAGAGGGGGGACAAGATAACGTTTGGTAATTTTATCCTCACCATCAATTTTCTCATAAATTGGAGTACCTGATGGACCAGAGAAGTTTGTATGGGTAGTATCCAGAAGAAGATTCCCTCGTCCAACAAATTTTTTTAAGAAGTATACCTGCGATACCATGACAGCCACCCATAAAGTACGCCTAGAAAAATGGTACAAGAGAATGCACGACACATTTGAGGTAGATTGGAGGATACCTGAGAAACTGCACACACTTGTAGGTGAAGAGGCTAAGTTTGTTGTATATCAGCATTTCTCCATTGGAAGATTCACTCCGATGGATGAGACTTAGAGTCCTTGGTGAAAATTTCCATTCTCTTTCACCACGTATAGTATTTCCAAGCAAGAGGTCAAGTTTTTTAAGGAGGTCAAAAGGCTAAGGTTTGACCTAAGTGAAGTGGATCAAGACCACTGTGAGATGCACCAAAAGATCGTATATTTTAAGAAGCACACATACGTGGAGAAGTATGTCCCCCACAAAGTTACAGATGATGAAGCCTTTAACAATGAAAATTGCTGGGAGAACTGTGGACAAGAGTATTTTTACACATCAGACCAATTTTTAAAAAGGGTGCCTACCTAGAGAATGATGTCTCCATTCCTGAGGAACCCATAGGGAGAAAGAAGGCTATACCAAAGAAAAGGGAGAGAGAAGTGTAGGAGAAGAAGGCACCAAGTGTGCAAACAACACAATCTTTGGGCGCGCCGGAATCAAGCACTAAGCTAAGTAGTTACATGCGCAAGAAGAAGCCCATAGTAAATGAGAAGACCCCAAAAGAAGAGGCTCCAGAGAAAGAGGACCCTCCCACACAAGAAGAGTCGCCAAGGAAGTAGTCGCCTACTGGAGAGAGAGAGAGAGGGATGAGTCTCCTATATTGGAATCAACTAGTTAGGAAGAAACAGAAGGTGGCGAGAGAGGGTAGAATAAGAGGAAATGAAGGGATTAGAGGCCTAAAGGAGTGAGAAGGATGATGATGAGGATGAAGAAGTTCATAATCGTCCTCGTGTATGATATACACAATTCAAGAAGAAGAAGGAAGTGAAGAGAAGAATGGCGAGGAAGAAGAAGATGCTCAAGGCAAAGAGAGTGAGTGAATAAGTGTAACACAAGATGATCAAAGGACCCCAAGCCTCACTAGGGAACAAATAGAAGAGGCCGCAGAGAGATAAGTGGCATGAATTATCAAAATGTTAGTGGAACAAAAGGTAGAGTGGATTGCAGATGAATTTATCAAGGAGATAGAAGAGGAAAGCATTGAGAAAAGAGTATGGTAGCATGGGCAGAGACCCTAGTCTAGTAGTAAGCTTTCCAAATGTTACGTGCAAACAGGTGGGAAGAGCATAGTGGTAGCACAGGGGCAAGGAATGGGTTACATCAATGATCTAAGAAAGGTGCTACATGCGTGCTTCAAGAGAACCATGCCAATAGAACAACTCCTTGCCATGCCCTCATTTGATGTAGAAGGCACATACCCACAAACTAATAAAACACTATCTTGGGCATTTGAATCCCATGTCAATGAACCTGAGTTCGAGATAAGCCACAGGGTGATAATGAAGATGTCAGAGACATATGGGATAAACCCCTTGGTTAATGCTGAACAATTTTTATATGAGCAAGTATGTAATGCACTCAACAAGGTTTCAAATGAGGTCGAGGCCATACTTTTTGGAAGGAATGATAGGGTGAGATTCCTAGAGGCAAAATTGGAGGAGGAGGAAATTCTCGAGAAAAAAAGGATCTAAAACAAGAAGAACAAATCAATGCATAGCTAAGGCACAAACTATAAGAGGAGAAAGAAAGGGTGTGTGAAGTGTATAAGAAAATTGAGATGATTAGTGATGTTATTGTCTTAAAGCATCCCAACCTAGCACCGCCTGAGAAAAAATATGAATCAACCTTGCAGTGCTTGGAAGATTTTACTCACACCCTCACAATGGAGAGGTGGCCACTCACCTTAGAATTTACAGAAGAGGCATTGGCATGCTAAGAAAGGGAGGAGAAGCTGAAGGCGGTAGAAATCGTTGCTTGGCATACCAAACTCCTCGCCAATGTAAAGGTTTCCACGCAAGTTGTTGAGGTTGCTTATGATAATTGCGCTGATAGGGATAGGGTAGCAAGCATTTTAGTTGATACACATGAAGCAGAGCTTAAGGAATTTCAAGAGAAGAATAAAGGAAACAGATCAGAGAGGGATAATATCCTAGCCAAAGTGGAAAAGAAATCAGAAGCTATCGAGACCTTGCAGGGATTGATAAAAAACTAGATGAAAGAGTTATATCTCTAAATCACCCGCAGAATGAACACACTCGATGACCTTGGAAAACAATTGCAGGGTATTTTTGATATGATGAGTGCCAAGGGGAAGGAGATAAGTTTTGAGGAGGAGAGCGCCCTAGTAGGTGAGCTCTGTCAGCAAGTGCAAAGTGAGGTAGATTCCTAGAAGAAGCTCGAGATAGATATTGGAAAGGATTTCCCACTCCTCCTTCAACAACAAACAAATTCTTTTATGTTCCCCCCATTCTTTAATTCATTCTTCCCTCATTCTTCATTCCTTCATTTTTTATTCCAACTATTCAAATTCTACCATTCTTTATTCATTTAAGGAAGGTGTTCTCGTAGATGGAGAACATGCTTAGTGTGGGGTGATGTTGGGCCTTGTAATATTAGCTAAGTGACAAAGGGTGGGTGGGCACTTGGGATCAATATGAAGAAGGGAGCGCGGGGTAAAGGCATGCAAGACATGGTTTTTAGGAGGGTCTAGTAAAACCCAAGTCGTGTGTGCCTAAAAAAGAAAAGGGTTTCGGGACTTACCCATATTTGGCATTCCTAACAGCACATGAGAAAAGCATGACCCGACTGAGCATGTGGAGTGGATAAGGTGCCAACCTGGAAACTTGGTCGTCAAGGAAGGAATATTCCATGCAATTGAAGGATTCAAAAATACATCATTGTAGAAAGTGGAGAGCTTAGATTAGAGGAAGCATGCTCCATTGGAGGACCACATTGACACTTGGCAATTGATATTTTACTTCACAAAGGCATGTCGGTGGATGCTAAAGCTATATATAGAGATGCTCGGGTAGAAGGAAAGGGAATTTTTTTAGAAGAGTGTGTGGTCGCTGGCATCATATAGATTGAAGAGGCAAAGCTCTGCAGAAATAGTAATCGGTTATATGGATTCTCATTAGGAGGGCTATAGGAGAGATGACATATCTAGAGGGATGGGTCTGCGATCATTTTTGTAATATGGGAAGCATAGTTAGGATTTCTGATGCATGAGTCTTATATACATTGTTCTGTTATGGCCTTAAGGAATGTAATGCGGTTATTGAACTAAGATCAATGAGGAATATATGGTTCTATTCTAAATATACATTATTCATGGGTGTAAACCGTAGTACATCTTATTTATATTATGAATCAGATATGTTATCTATTTGATCTCTCTCTTGTTGTTTGAATGGATGCATTAATATAATGCCTCATCTTATACTCTCAGAATGAATGCATGGTTCTTTATTTTTTTCGTCTAATTTTATGTAATTGATCAATGTATTCTCATAAGACTCACATAAAAGAGGGGCTTGGCCCCGTGCATACCTCTTGTGAGCACCCAGTGCCCACTGGGTGATAGGCCAGCGCGCATGGGATTAAATTGTTTTTCTAAGGGAATTAAAAATGACTACACCCATCAGAGTCCTGAAGGATGCTTCCATAACCATTCAAGGATCCAATTTTACTGGGGAATTTGAAGTCTTAGCGTTTATCGAGGTAGATAGGTTTCCATCCTTACTCAGATGCCCTTGGTCTTACATAAATAATGTTGAATTGCACTTCAACAAGGGATACATCAGCTCTGAGAACAAGAATGCACACATTATTATTCCACTAATAGATGGAAGGTTTGTGCCCTATGTCGAGCCTTTGGGGGAAGAAGAGATCAATAGAATTTATGTGTGCGCCATCAGGGACCCAAATATTATTGAGCCATCAAGAGAAGGAGTCATTTAGTGGGATGATGATTGGTCCTTGAGTGATATGACTAGTATTGCATGTGATAATTAGGTGCATGGGACTTATGAGTTGGTTGGAAGAAAATTAAAGGGAACTATGGCTTGTGTTGGGAAGGCATGTTCGGTTAGGCATCCAGGAGGAAGATAGTTACCAAGTTACACGGGAGAAGGTAACTCGGATGTCTTCTTACATGCTTTGGAATTCCAGTGGACCTGTGAAGTAGAACAGAGGAATATGTTTATTTATACCTTACGTGGGACAACTGAGCATTGGTGGATGACTCATCAGGATAATATTATAGAGTGACGTGAGGTAAGAATCACATTCTTTGTTATATTTTTGTGGACCAATGCACCTTCAAGTAGATGCGACTATCATGGGAGGGAATTAGCCTTGTATCACATTCAGGAATGTGATAAAGCCTCGATGGAACGCCCAGAATATTTACCTCCTTCACTCTGGGTGCATACTTGTTCTATTCCACCTTACCTGGTTGTGCATGTGCATGGTACATCTATTCAGAGTTACATTGTTAGATAGGAAATTGGCAAGAGTTGACAGCAAGTATTATTCAAAGTTTTTAGTATCTATCTTCTAAACCATCAGTGAATGAGACTTTGTAGGTAACCAAACACCTTAGTATTGGAGATAGTGCTAAAGTCTGAGGACATCATCCTAGATTTTATAGGGGAGCATAATTTAGAGGCGTGCTTCTAGGAATGATAAGAAACAGATGAAATACAGTTTAAGCATGCCTACCTAGAAAAAGAGAAAGGAAAAATGGTGTACTTGATCAATGATGAAGAAATAGAGAACTAAGATGTTGATCATAAAGAGAGTACCCGCAACATATTTAATAGTGTGGATGAGAAGGCACACACCTACCATGAATTGTTGAAGACAAATAAGTTCAACATTGGCACAAAATTAGAACCTAAAGAAGCAACAATTGGTGAATATTAGACAGACCAGGAGGTTTTAAAGATAATTGACCTACTACGTGACTTATAGGATTTGTTCCTATGTAGATACCATTAATTGAAAGGATTTCATCACTCATTGGGAGAGATGTGAATTAAGTTGAAGGAAGGTGCATGCTCTGATTAGGAAAATTCCTTATAGAATGAATCCTAATCTATGCATAAAGGTGAAAGAATAAATTGACAAAATGTTGGAATCCAGGATCATTGAAGCCTATGAAGAATCTAAATGGGTTATCCCAATGGTGATCAGTATCAAGAAGTATGGGATGATAAGGATCTATGTAGAATATAGAGATTTACATGATGAATGTGTTATAGATACTTTTCCAACACCTGTTACTAAAAGAATATTAGAGAGGTATAGTTGGGAATGAGAGTGTACTCTTTTACGGATGGATTTTTAGGGTATCGCCAAGTAAGGATTTCAAAAAAATAGATTAGGAGAAGATTACTTTAACCACTGAATGGGGAAGTTTTGCTTATACAGTTATGCCATTCGGGATTAAGAATATGCATTCTGTATTTTGTGCATTGTGGTATAAGAATTAGAAGACATTATTCATAATTTTATACAATTCTACCTAGATGATTAGACAGTGTATGGATTACTAAAAGATCATTACGAAAACTTGAGATTAATGTTTGAGAGGTGCAGATAGTTAAGTATCACTCTAAATATTAAGAAATGTGTCTTTGATACTCTTTTTGGCACATTTTTAAGTCTTATTATTTATAAGGAAGATTTCTTGGTGGATCCTACCAAAGTTTTTATTTTAGGTATAGAGGATCCTACCAATCAAAGCACAGTGCATGGATTTTTGGGGCATAGGGGTTACTATAGAAAATTCATCAAAGGTTATGTCAGGATTTCTGTGCACCTTTAGAATGAATTGTTAAGCTTAATATGGAATATTTCACTGGGATGAGGCGCAACATGTGGATTTTGATACATTGAAGGAGAAGGTTACTACTGCACCCATGTTACACTCTCCATTTTGGAACAAGCCCTTTCATGTGCATGTGGATGCTTCAAGTATGGAAATTGGAGCAGTATTATCATAATCTGGATAAGGTATTGTTGATCACCCTTTATGTTTTGCAAGTAGGAAGTTAACTCTACACTGAGCAAGAATTACACAATAACGGAGTGTGAATCTATTTATCTATGATTTATGCGATGCATAAATTTAGTAAGTACTTGTTGATTACTTTGTTTATATTTTACACAGAACACATGACACTTAAGTATTTGGTAAAAAATTCTACTTTGTAAGGGCACATATGTCGGTGGGTCTTGTTATTTCAGGAATTTGGCTTTTCGATGTTATTCAAACAAAGAAAGTGTAATTCATGACCTGGCCATCTTTTTAGAATTAATTCAGGTGAGGACATACATAGATTATTGAAGACATAATGGTGAATACACAGTTGTTCAGATTACAATGCAGTGCCTACCTGATTTGAAGGATATTGTTTATATTTTTGATGAACGGGTGTGGTGCACCCGATGGACTAAATAGTATAGAAAAGAAACAAATTTCCATTCATGCCACGCCTTATATGTTGATTGGTGGATATCTATACAAACTTGGTCGGGGTGATATTTTGCGTCAGTATGTACTAGAGCATGAGAGTTTGGGTATTATGGAGGAAGATCATGGAGTGATTACTAGTGCACATTATATAGGGAGAGCCACTATGCGTAAGATTTTGATGGCTAGTTTGTGGTGGGAGACATTGTACAAGGATTGCCAAGAATATGCTAGGGGCTATGATCATTTACAGTGCCTTGGGAAGCTTGGGCATAGAAATGAAATGTCGTTGAGGCCTATAACAAGAGTGGAACATTTTGAAAAATGGGCAATTAACTTCGTGGGCCCTATTTCCCCCTGGTGAGAAGGATAGTGTCGTACTACATCATTACTTGTACAGACTATCTTACATGGTGGGCAGAAGCAACACCTATGAAGGATTGCACTATAACTACTGCAACAAGGTTCCTTTGGGAGAATATCATAAGTAGGTATGGATGTCCATTGAGTTTAACAAGTGATAAGGGAACTCATTTCTTGAATGAGAGTATTAGGATATTATTGTCAGAATTTATGGTAGCCCATAATAAGACTACACCCTATCACCCACAAGCTAATGGAACTACTGAAGCTTTCAACAAGATTTTGAGCCACACATTGACAAAGATATGTGATGTTGGAAGGAAGGATTGGGATGATAAAGTCATTTCTGCTATGTGCTTTGGTCTTATAGAATAACCTATAAGAGACTAAACAAAACAACACCATTTTAGTTAGTGTTTGGCATCGAGGTTATTTTACCTGTTGAATTTATGTTAGCATCCCTACGTATTATGCACATGAGAGGATTGGTTGATGAGAAAGCACTTGAAGAGTGCATAGACAAACTGATGTAGTTGGATGAGAGGTGCATCATAGCCTAATGGAGGTAGAAGATAGAGACAACAAGACAAAAGGTCTAACATGATCAACACAGTAAATATAAGAAGATGGAGGTTGAACATATGGTTCTTCTGTATGACTCTAACTTTTTGCGCCACCCTAGAAAGTTCCAAGTGCATTGGTTGGGACCTTATGTTGTGACCTATATAATTGAATCAGACGCTTTCCAATTAGAATCTTTGGATGGCACATGGTTTCCTAGTTACTTTAACAAGAGTAGGTTGAAGCCCTACTATAAATAAGTCTTCTTGGTGTTTGTAATAAGGCAATGTTACCATTTAGCTTAGGGTTTCCTTTAATGCATTTTCCTTTATATGTGTTTCCTTTCATCATTGCTATGCTTTTTATTTTTTAGTTTTGTGTGTTTGTGTAATAAGAGTGTTTGCGTGCTAGTATCCAATTACATATCTAAGAGGTTTCATGCATAGAGGACTGTGCACATATTTTAGTGTGGGGTGGAGAGCATAGTAAGAGGAATGCACGTGTTTGGAACTGATGTTGTTGGTGGCCTGGGAAGAGAGAGAAGAAAAATCACGTGGTATTAGAGGAATGCACGTAGAAGAGGTTATGATGTGGAGATATAATGGTGTCAAGAAATAGTTTTATGAAATCCACGTATAGTGATGAACGCGCAAAGCAACATGAGGTAGGAAGCGACAGGAAAAACTACTTGGTGTGGGACACAGAGGTAGATGTACTTCAATGCTGAGAGCATGCATAAGGGATTCTGTAGTCAGATGTAGTTTTGTGTGCCATAAGGTTGAGGAGGTTATGCATGAGTTTTCGAGTGCAAAAGGAAACACACTGGACAAAATGCATGGGAGGAATGCACTAGAAAAATCCAAATTTAATGTGGTAGTACAGTGGTAGGTGGCATGGAAATTAATGTGGTAAAAAGTGAAAAACTATAAATAGGGATTTGGGGTAAGTTATTTTCACCTTGTGTTTACTTATAGAAGAGCTCTTGTGAACTAGGGCATCCTTGCAAGAAATTTGCAAAAATCACATGTGAAGTGAAATATTTGAGAACCAGATTGGAACGGAGTACACGGGCATGCGCATAAGTGGTTGTTTGGAAGGATTTCTATGGGTTTTAATGTTGTCTTGTGGAAGAAAGGGTTTCCAGGTTAGGGTTTGAGAAACTAGGGCACAGTTTGAAGAATTTGTGCAGAAGGATTAGAGCTAAGGGATTGAGAAGTAAGAAAGAAAGATACAAAGAAGGATTAACAAGGACCTGACAAGGAAAATGGCACCAAGGAAAGGATCAAACGTTTCACCCAAGAAGAAGGGAAAGGGCAAGGGAAAACTAGTCATGTTGACAAGTTTCAACAAAGAATGGTATGCAGAGATGCAATACCCAGATGGGGTATTATTAGGGATGGATTGGGTATCTCACGTGTGTACAAAATGGTTATAAGTGATTATAACCATAGGAAAAATACAATTGAGAAAGAGATGACATTAGAGCTTATTCTCCCTATAGGAGAAATAACAGAAGATGACAGACAAGTGTATGATGGCTCCTTCAAGAGGACGTTAGAGAAGGTTGGGCTTTTACAAATCTATGAGTTGCCATTTTTCGGCAAGCCATAGAAATTATACCAATGGCTTATTTCATGTGTGCACGAAGATTACTTTTACTTCGCAGGAAGGAGGATGCACATAACTCCATAATTGATCTCCAAGTACACTGGACTTATATGCACATGAGATTCGCTAGATGATGACTTGGGTGACAATGAGGTTGTCAAGGAAATAACTAAGGCATATGAATACAAGAAGGGTGGGCATGCCTTGTATATTTCCAATATCACTGACCCAGTCATGAAGATGGTCCCGTGCCTATTCACTAAGTTGAATGGATAAGAACGATGGACACAAATGAAGAAGAGATGGTTAAACATTTGCAGGAAGGTTTCGGAGGGGACCATATACAACATCTCAGCCTTTATTGCAAAGGATATCATTGATGTGGCATGCAAGATGGAGATAAATTTATGTATGGTAATATTATTCTTACCATTGTGTTTTTAGAGATTGGAGTGCCCAATGGGCCAAATAACAACATTTGGGAGTACCCTAATGAGAACCCCTCCCCCCCCCAGCTAATAGGTTTGAAGCATATACTTGTGAAAGTATGATGCACCTGCATAGAAGGCATGCTTGGATAAGTGGTATAATCATATGTGCAATGAATTTAGAGCAGAGTGGAGGATTCCAAAGAAATTTCAATCCTTGGTGAAGGATGAGGATGAATTTGCAGTATACCAGTAGTTCTGCATTGGCAAGTTCACATTGACTGATGGCACCAAGATCCCATGGTGTCAATTACCTTTTTCCTTCACATTGCATTATTTTCAGAGCGCGGTTAACAGGTTTAAGGAGGCTAAGAAACTGAGGTTTTATCTAAGTGAAGTAGATCAGGAGCACCATGTGCTACATAGGACACTTGTATATCCTCAGAAAGTGAGCGTATGTGGAGAATTATGTCTCTCATGACATACATATGCTAAGGACCCGTGACATTACCACTTGCAGGAATAATGGCGACAAGGGTGTACATACACCTAAGGCCTAAGTTTGAGAAAGTCACGTATGTTGAGGATGATGTCTCCATCCCTGAAGACCCTACTCAGAAGGAAGAAGATAGTGACAAAGAAGAGAGATAGGGAGGAAAATCCAACAAGTAGGGCATCAAGCACGCATGTGGTTAATACCGTAGGGGAACAAGAGTTAGGAATGAGCACAAGAACTTATGCTCACTTATGCTTGTAGTGAAAGAAGTCCCTAATGAAGGAGTAGTCTCGGGTGAAGAAGAAGAATAGGGTAGTGTAGAGTTCAGGACTCTGAGAGAATGAGAGCATGAAGGGTGATGAGAGTAGAGAGGAGGATGAGGGGCATGAGTCAGAGAAGAACCCCCATGTGTACAATGTACATGAATCTGATGAAGAGTGGAATTAATCTTCAAAGGACACTTGAGAGGGAGAAAGAAGTGAAGAATAAGTGGGGACAAAGGTGCATAAGACACCGCACCTATCTGGTGAATAGTTAAAGGACACAGTGGAGAATGAGGAGTTTGGTATCATCAAGGACTTGGTAGAGCATGAGGTGCAGTATTGAGTGGGAGAAATGGAGAAAGATAAGTATTGAAACATGTGAAAGGAGACAGGTTTAGCAGTTGGTTTTCCTGAAGGGAGTGCACACACAGTGGACAAGGGTGCGTAGAAATCACAAGGACCCATAATGACTTATGATAATTGATCCAAAAAAGGTCCTACTCATGTGTGTTTCAAGAACATATTACTTATAGACCACCTCTTCAATTGGTCATCATTTGATAAATATGGTGCGTACCTATGCACAAGGAAGATGTTGTCCTTGGATTTTGAGTCCCATGTTGATGAGCTGAAATTTGAAGTCAATGCAGGTGCATTTCTAGACACAATGAGCCCCACAGAGGTAAATCCTATTATGGATTCTCATCAGCTAAATGATGAGTAGACGAGTAATGCACTGAACAAGGTGTCTGTGGAGCTCAAAGAAAGGTTATTTGGGAGGAATAATAGGATTAAAGCATTGGAGAAGGAATTGGAGGAAAAGAACAAGGAGATTATAGAGAGGGATAAAGAGATAAAGGGAAAAGAGTTTATAATTACGCAGTTGAAGTCTGAGTTGAGAGAAGAGAGGGGAAAGGTACGTGAAGCTTACAAGAAAGAAAAGGTTATCTCAGAATCAATTATTTTAGCATGCCTGGATTTATCCCCCCTACACAGATGTATGATTCATCCTTCCACTGCCTATAGGATTTGACATGCATCATCATGATGGAAAATCAACCACTTTCACTGGAGTTGGTGAAAGAAGTTATGGCACGGCAGAAGGAGTAGGAGATATTAAAAATTGAGGAGACCATAACTTGGTACACTAAGCTTCTTTCTTCAGTGAAAAACATGGCTCACATGGATGAAGTTGTCTATGACAATTGTGAAGACACAGACAGGGTGGCAAGTATGTTGGTTGCTACACATGAGGCATATTTGAAGGAGTTATAGGACAAGAACAGAGGCAATCAGGTGGAACATGACAAGATCCTAGTGAAGGTTGAGAAGAAATACAAGGAAATTGAAATTTTAAGGACCTCTATTAAGATTAAATTAAAGGAATTATATCCCCAAGTGACACATAGGATGGACACGCTAACCAACCTTAGCAAGAAAATGGAGAATATTGTTGACACATTGAAGGTTAAGGGTGAAGAGATGAAGTTCGATGAGGTCAATGCGCTGATAGGGGATTTATTTAAATAGGCATAGAGTGAGGTGGATGCTTGGAATGAGATTGAAGCATCCTTGAATAAAAATTTCCCAATCCTTGTACAACAGTAGAAAATTCTTTTGTTCTTTGGCGTAAGCCAGATACAGGTCATTTTATTATTCCATTCTTTATTCTATTTTGGAGATCATATTGTTTCTGAGGATGGACAACACGTTTAGTGTGGGGTAATGTTGAGCCCAAAAAATGACTAAGTCCTAGAGCAGAGGATCAATGCTCATAGAAGACAGTGTAGGAAGAAGGCGCATGAGGAAGAGCGTGTAGGGATAACTAAGTTGTGTGCAGACAACTTGAACAGTTGACCAGTTTTGGAATGAAGGGCTAGAGTTGGACATGGAGTGTGTGGAGGTTTACGTGTGGGAGAAAAAAAGGGTTTGATACTTAGCCACATTTTGGGTTATGGTGTTACATGGAAAACACGTGAGGATGCAGGTACACGTGATAGTGGATAAGGTTAGAACATGGAGACTTGCAGCCCAAGGAAAGAATATTCTAGGATATGGTTATCATTATGTTTAAGAGTTGTAAAGTAGAGTTAGTTATGGATTAGATTGCACTTACATGTTTAGGGTACTCGAGTATGGTGGGGTATGATGATGTTTGGCATGTGGTTTGCTCTTGAGTGATGTTGAGGTGGTAAAGGAGAGCTCCCAATCTATTTAAGAATGCATTTAGATCTAAAACAAGGGGATGTGACAAAGAATGTGTTTGATGCGAAGGAAAGTGTTATGCAGAAAGATATTTAAGAGAGAATTTAGATGCATAGGAGAGAGCATGGCTATAACTCTTTGAGTAGAGTCATTTTGTAGGGTTAGGATGTTATTTCTTAATGTATTCAGTTTTCTATGACCCTCTTGATGTAATCTGGTTACTGTAAACAATTGTGAATCAATATATCTGATGGATAGTTCTAAATATCTATGTTTATGGGTCTAAACCCTTGTGTTCTTCATATTTCTCATGGTTCATATTTGATTCCTCTATGTTGTTATAATGATTATGTTCATATTATGGTGCATTTGTGCTTAGATCTAGTTTCTTTACCTTTGTGCTAGAATGAATGTATGTATTTATGTTTCTGTAATATTCCTCGATTAGTGGTGAACATTCTTAAAAGGCTCACATAAAAGAGGGGATCAACCCCTTTGTGTGCCTCGGGTGAGTGCCTAGTTCAGGCTAGGTGATGTTCCGCATGCCTGGGGTTTAAAGGGAGTAGGTAAAAGTGACAATAACCCTCACAAATTCCTTTTAAAAAATGAAATTTAGGAAATCTTGTAACCATGTCATGTTGACTGAGTTGTTGAAGGTAATGGTAATTAATATGTACAAACCGCTCATGCCATAATCTTATAAATCCATCTAAATGTGTGAGTAATGTAGTAGGGGAAACATCAGGTGCAAAGTGTGAGAAGGTCTATAACATAGCATTATGATATGCCCTTCACACTACTATTGTAGTATTTTTATGCAACTCCATGATGTCAATTGTATCTAGATCAAATATGAATCTCATTCCCTTCCCTATATGATTCATATGATACACGGATAGGAGATTAGTTGAAAGTGAAGGTACACTGAGAACATTTTTGAATGTTTCTCCTTTGACTTAGATAGACCTTCTCCCTAAAATTGTGGTTAGAGTATCATCACCCAAATTGATGGTGGACATATTGCAAGGATCTAAGGAATAAAAATTAACTTGTGAGGAACCCATGTGGTGTGAAACACCAAATTCGATAACCTAAGAAGGATTAGATGAGGATGCAACTATAACTAGTGTCTTTCCCTTATATTTCTATTTATATTTTTCCTTTTCCTGAGCAAATTTTTAGGTTGATAAAGATTTTTTGATAGATTCGGGGACCCCTATGTTGTTCTTCTCAAGGAGATGACTGAGATGGTCAATGTGCTTCTTCATACATTTTTTCTCATTGTGCCCAATTTTCTTGTAATAGAAACACTTAAAATTTTCCTTCTTAGGTTTCCCATTTGAACTGTAGGTTTCAATGGTAGACTTGAAAGAGGTAGTAGATTTTTCTTATTTATTTGTTTCTAGATCCTTGCTCTTTTTCTTCTTCTCTTGGTTGTTAGAGTATTTTTGTTTCCCATTCTCGGTAATGAAGGCTTGAGGTTTGGATGACTTTAAGTTACCCATTTAGATTAACTTTTCTTGTCCCTTATTCAAATAAGAAACAAATTCATCTAAAGATAACATAGACCATATGAATCTAAAAGCCCTCTTGGTAGCATAAAAGGTACAGACAAAGATAGAGTAGTCAGGACCTTGTTTGGCAAACACTAAAAGAAATAGTTGTTCATCCTTCATTTTTGTTCCACATTATTTTAACTGCAATCATAACGAATTGAGCTTGGTAAATAAATCTTCCAAAGTGTCAAATTTTGTAGGACTTAATCTAAACAGTTATATTTCTAGCCCATGACCCCTCATAGTGTCAACTTTTCCAAACAAGCTCTATAAGGTTGTCCACGCCTGGTTGGGAGATTTGGTTGACTTTATGTGAAAGAGTATTTCAAGAGACATTGAAATACAAAAGATACCAAAAGATTCGTCACACTTATTAAACCACTTAAGTTTTTTTGCGTCTTCACTAGGCTCTATTTCTAACCCCATTGTGATACGGTATAACCCTTTACTCCTAAGTATAATGGTCATTTTTCATTTCCATTCCTTGTAGTTAAAATGTTTAAGTGGGTTAATTGATCTTAAATCCATTAGTACAGAAAGAAAATTTATGGTATTTGTTGCAAAAACAATGAAATGTGTGGAAAGAAAGAAGTCTCGAACAAAAGAGGAAACGCATTGAACACTCCCCTGAGACTATATCAGGAAGTCCCCCCCATAGTTTTGGAACTTTATAACTTAGTGAGTTTTACAAAATTAATAAGTCCAATGTGTGGGAAATGAAAAATAATTAAATTTTGTAAAAATTGGAAGTCGATTTCAAGCTATCGATCAAAAGTTATTACAATGAATATTTATCATAAATAAGCCCTATTTCAAATGAGTTTCCACTCAAACATGAAATGCACTTTTTACTAAAAATAATTCTAGAAAAAAATGATGTGGGGAGAGATGAACCCAAGATTTTAAAAAATTACGTCCGTACACAGATTATGGCCACGTTCGATTAAAGAGATATGCATTGCGACCCTTAAATTTCCACAAAACTTCTGCACGACTCAAAACAGTAACTCAAGCAAGATTTGTAGTACGTGTCTGGGATGTTGGAAACTTTTTTGCAGATCTAAAACATCTCTTGATCAGAAAAATTCCCTTTACAAGTCTAAACATGCATGCAAAGCACTACCACAGGTGAAAATTCCCTTCACGGGTTCGCAACTCAACCTCTAGATTTGTATAAACCTTCTAGGGAGCCTGCAACAATGCTTTAGGGTATGAAAAATACATCAGAACCCTACAAAAAAATAATCTCTAGAATTGCCTATGTAGTATGCAGGCTTGTAAATCTCAGAAGCCTGCAAAAAGGCTATATACCCACAAACCATACAAAACCAACACCAAAAAAATCTAAATACGTTACAAATAATGACCTCAAATAAAAATAAACTTTCATAATAATAACTAGACAATCTCAATACTAGATCATATTTGATACCATATCAGAGAAGCGCCATAGATCTGCTTGTTAGAATAACGCATAGATGAATGATGCGAGACGTGAATTATACCAAGACAAAACAAAAAACACATACAAGACTATAAATTATGAAAACACAAGAGAGATAATTGCAATAACGCATAAATAGTTCCAACTCAATATGAATCAATAGAATAATGCAATAGATGTACATATAGGAGGTGAATGTGTAACCTCCTACTAGAATCATGGCAATCTCCACCTAGAATAGTGATAACCTCCATACTCGAAATAACCAGTCAATAGAAAAGTCGTCAGGGGTAGTAAATACCACTAACTAAAATAGTGTGATCAATTGTACACCAAAGCAAGCGTATCCCATAAGTGTAGGGAAACTCCAAGTGAGGTGGAATATCCTGGGTACAATAATACAAATAAAGCGAGTAAAATAAATCCTACGCTAACACACTTAATGACATCATCATGTCAATGAAGAATTAGGTCGCGGAGTGCACTTTTCACTGAGAGGTCCCAACTTAACCTTTTTGTACCGTATAATTTGTGATTTTTACTAGAAACATTCAAATGAGTCCATTAAAATAATTTAGAAACTTTGAAAATAATATTTTCATTCATGTTTTCAAATTACCATTTTTTCCTTGGGAGGCACGCCAGTGAGTTAAACTATGAAAGGAGTGTGAAACAAGTATGAAATGAACCATCACTTGGGTCAAAAATGTGGGATTAATGTGCTTAAACTTATACATTTATTAGGATATAAACTCTACTTTAGGTTCCCAAAACCTTCAGTGCAAATTCCATGTCCAGAAAGTCCATCATGCTTCATTGTTAGGAAGGTTTCCTCTTTTCTATGTTCTTAGAAATTTTTCTTACATATTCCATTTTGTATTAGATGATGTAAGATCTTCAATGAATATGATTTGATTTCCCAAAACCACCCATATTTCATGAAATATTTTCCACAAGTTGACCCTTCTATAGTGCTCACATACTCATTTTCCTCAAAACTTTCTTGGAGAGAAAGCTTTCCTAGGACCACTATGAAGCTCATAGATCCTCTTCTAAATGATACTATCACATATAAAACTATGATACCTTTTTGTTTATTGTGATTTGGGCTCCTAAAACAATCTGAAGCTCCCAAAATTTGACCTTTGAAAATAGGCAATTTCGCAATTTTGACCACTTTTGGCAAGTTTGACCAAAAAGGGGAAAAATTTCAATATGGTTGTTAAATAAAATTCATGAACATTTTACATGCCAAAAATTTGATATGAATTGGGGATTTTCCTTGGGTTGGAAAAATTACAAACAAGGAAATTAGGAACACCAAAATCTCACAACATTAAGTAAACCAGTGCATTGTCCATTAGGTAGAATAGAGTTAAAGGGAAACACTTTCTTGTGGAATATTTATTAAACACCACACACTCAACAACAACAAAAACAATACATGAATGGAAACACAAAGGGAAATAAAATAGGTAACAAAAAAACAAACCTAGCTCACTTATGTATAGGTGGGCCTCACTTTCACTGTATTACTTATTCATCTCCATATGTTACCCATGTATGTGTAGCACAAAATGACATAGCTCTGAAAACCCATTGATTGGTTCAATGAAGCAACACCCCTTTCTCAACTACTTGGGAAATCTAACTGCTACAAGAGATCTCTATATACCTAAGAAATAAAAATTTGTGTGTTTATTCTTGAGAAAGTCTATATGACTCTTCTTGCAAGTGAGGCTACATCTGGATAGTTCATTATCTTTGTTGTTTTGAAATTTTGTTTCCAGCTACAAATCCATTTTGAGATTCATCCATGCTTGTGATTTTCTATTTTTACCTTTTCCACTACTACAAGATTTATTATTGATCACACTAATCTCATCACATTCATAACTAGGCGTGTTCTTCAATGGGTATTTCCTCCTTTATTTTCATGCTCCACGTGACCATTGTTTCTATGAGTTGGTTCTTGGTAGATATTTTGACATTTCCAACACCATCATAAGCTTCTTGATGCTTTATATTTACCTAATACTTCAAACGATCCTCCTTCACACATACTAGTTCATTCTTCATAATTTTCTCACTATGGTATGACTCACATGGTTTTCCTCCTCTTGAAAAGAGAATGAACACAAGGTTGGGGCTTAAATATGGAGATCATCACTTTCATCATTATGACCAAATTGAGATACAATAGCCATGTCCACAATGGAGATATCCTCTTCTTAAGTGGATTCATCCTTGAGATACTTAAGCACCTTTCCATTTATCGATTCATCATTGATAAGGTCCTCTTCTCCAAATAGAAAAGAGGAAGATTCATATTCACAATCATACCATTGGGTAAGTCCTCGTGCTAGGTCTTGAGAAGATGAATGGAAACCTAGGGCTTACATTTCCATAAATCATTACATATCACTTTTTCCTCTTGGTCCACACTAGTTATTATCTGAAGGCTAATTTTTGTCAAATCAATATATCCATGATCATCACCAAGTAGAGAACCCATATCTATACTTAATGGGAAGTGTACACCATCAAATTACGGTTCCATCAAATCATCATATTGTTTTTTCTAATGGATCAATCACATATAGGTATTCCTCCATAAATATCAAAATCCCAACATCTTCCTCTGAAGTTATTAAATAGTTTCCATATTTTAAATCTTAGTACAAAATACTCACACTTGGGTCATCTTATTTTTTAATAGTGTATATCATATTTCTTATAGGAATGAGCTTCTTCATTTTACCCTTGACTAGTATGGTGGCATATGACTAGTCCATCTATATATCTCTGTCAACATCCTAACTGAAAATATGGCTCAACAACATCTCATATGAAGTTGGGATGTCAACCACGAGTATGTTCATCTTGACTTTATTGTCAATAAAATCTACAAATACTACTTGAGCATCCTTTAATTGACTAATGAGGAGTACTTCTTTAGTTTCTGTGGAGTAAAAATGACCAACGATCATTTTTACTTGATAGATTCATTTTTAATGTGATAGAGTCAATGATACAATTGCTCATTTTACACTGGTTGATCAACAAAGAGAGGCAGAAGGGTTATACTTTCTCATAAGTGGAGGATGTTGAAGCAATAAGATTCTGAAGAGTGGTACTAAGAGTGGGAAGTGGTTATTTGGAAGTTGAATTGATGAAACTAGACTTTGAACCACTTATTTATATAAACTGAATAAGTTTATAAAATTAATTGGGATGAGTTCTCAGGAAATCAAACTCTAAAATTTAGATTTTTAACTTCTTCATATGTTCAATGATGTCAAATGATGAAGATGTGGATACTTGAATAATAATGGCATCCTTGATAGGTGTAGGAATTACATTCTTAGAAGTAGAAGAAGAAATTTATTTGATCAAGGGAGAGGAAAGAAACCTACCCAAAGAAGGAGATGTGGATTTAGTTGAGGTTGTCTTGGGATTTTTCTTGGTTGACTCCATGGAAGTTGGCACTGGTGATCCTCTCTTTTTTTCTGTAGAGTCACATTTTGAGGATTCAAGTGCTTCACTTAGGCAGTAGAGGAAGATGCATTTTCTTATGCTTGTGAGCAAGTGAACACTACATAAGAGTAGTTTTTCATATCAACCATGGAATCCTCAAAATATTCATCATATTAGTATTTAAAATACCCAATATTTGTATATCCAAATTCTTCTTTTATTTCAGATTCTGATTTAACAATTTCATTTTCTTTATATCCTCGGGCTCCACATGTTGCATTAATAGGAAGAGATTCCAAGGTAAGGCTTTGGGGTGCTTTAGAAATTTGATTTTGGTTCTAGTTTTGATATGGGCCATGCTGAGCCATTTTATTCTTCATTTTATCTAGATAATTTACCAACTTCTGTAGTAACGAATTAGTACCTTCATACTGGGAACTTAGGAATTTATTTATTTTTGAATGGTTTTTTATCTTTCCTGACATGATAAGATCATATTCCACCTCAATATAAAAATTTTGAGCATTATCTAATGTATATGGTTGATTTCTTCATAATATGAACCCAACTTCAGGTAATTGAGTAGTAATAAAGAACCTCTTTTGATTGTTTGCAATAAGATGGGAACTAATAGTAATATTATTAATCAACTTGTTGAATTTGGCCACAAATTATCTTGTGTTTCTTTCAATTCCTTATTTATTTAAGCTAATTGAGTGAGAAGAGAATGATAATATTCCACTGTCTTGAACCTATCTTCAAACTTAGCTTTCATAACTACCCAATCAGCAATTGACTGAGATGGAAACTAGTAGAACCATTCTGTAACAGCATCTTGTAATGACTCCATGAATATCCAAATGGAAACATCTTCATGTCTACCCCAATAACACCACATGTTTGTATAAATTCTTTAATGTGCTCCTATGGATGTTTCTTTCAATCTTCGTATAACTTCAAAAAGTTCATTTTTGATCCTTAGGGTAATTCATGAAGTGGAGGAGTTAAATCCAATGGACCTATGTTCTGACCCTAGGGTACTAGCTCATTCAGCTATGGAGGAAGAGTGTTCAAAGATTATAGAGAGATTGGAAGTGTAACTGGACTAAGAGGTGGAGTCTCAAATGGACCTTCAGGAACTTGTCTTGGAATCTGTATGGGAGAAATTATGAAATCAGGTTATTCTTGTAACTAAAATTCAATATTATGAAAGAAAATAATGTCACTTGTTTGGTCACCTATGTTGTTCCTTCTATCTTCCATTCTTATAAAAAAATATGAATCACTCAAGAAGAAAAAATATATTTTCAAATTGGTCAAAGGATGGGATATGATCAAGTATAGGCATCGAGAATTTTTTATTTTTTTATTTTTTGGAATTTATAATTTTTAGAATTTTGGAATATATGATTTTTTGTATTTTGTGGGAAAAGGGTACCAGACAAATGGATTGTTAGATCCCTAGTGGAGTCACCAAAATCTATTAGTGAAATATTTTTTAAAGGAAAAAATGTGATACATACCTTTCAATGTATGCACACTTGCCGGGGTATACCAACCCTTTGCACATTTCCCTGTGCTCTTGGTCCAGATTACCAAGGTCCAACTTCATCTTCTTGGACTCTTTAAACCTATTTACTCTCGCTTGGAAGTATTGAGCTGTGAAGGCGAAGGGGAGCTTGCACCATGGGCTCCATGTTTCATCCATCAGTTTGAACCTGCCCAGGCAAAAATGATGGTACATAGCAAATTTTGCTTCTCCTTTGGTGGCTACTGGCAGTTGTTTGAGAATCCTCCATTCTACCCCTAACGCATTCCTTAGGTGCATATACCATTTCTCCAAGCGCACCTTGTGCATGGTTGTCATAGAGTCACATGCGAATTTTTCAAATCTTTTTGTAGGTGAAGGGTCCTCATCTGGGTACTCCCATACGAATTTTTTTGATGCATCAGGTACTCCAATCTTTGAAAAAATAATTGTTAGTAGGACATTACCGAATAAGATCATGTCTCCTTCCTTCACGCAACTTATAATCTCATCCATGATGAACGCAGAGAAGTTGTAGATTGTGCCCTCTGATATTTTCTTGCAAACATGTAACCATGGCTTATTAACCTAGGTCCATCTCTCTTGGCCATTTAACTTGGTCACAAGATGCACCATTTTCATTACTGGGTCCTTGATGTATGTGATATCATAATATCTTGACCCCTTTTTATACGAGTAGGCAACGATAGTCTCCTTAATTACCTCTTTATCACCTAGGTCGTCTTCCAAACCATCTCCTTCACAAATGAGGCCTATGAAATATGAGATGAGTTGAGGGGTAATGTGCATCTTGTGCCCCTCAAAATGGAAGTAGTCCTCATGCACGTACGACATCAGCCATTGAGAAAGGCACTCAGGCTTCTTGAGGTAAGGAAACTCAAAGAGTTGCAATAACCCTACCTTTTCCAACTTGACCTTCAGGTCATCATTATAGATGAGCAAGTGCTCTGGTGTCCTTCTATTTTTTGGGCACACTAACTCCAATGCCATCTCCTTCTTGATCATGCTTGTATGATGATTGTAATCATTTACAGACATGTTCCTTAGATGGGACTCCCACTCCTTCCCTAGCATTACTCCATCTGGGTACTGCATTTTTACATACCACTCTTCATTTGTATGTGCGTCGGTTTCTTTTTGTTTTCCCTTTCCCTTTCCCTTGCCCTTCTTAGGTTTGCTAACTAGTTTCTTGGGTTCCATTGTCTAGGTTTGCTTCTTACTTTAAGCACTTCGTGTAACTCTGTTCTTTCACTCTTTCCCACCTTAGATCTTGAATTTACAAAGAAAATTCCTTGAACACGTGCCCTAGTTCTTATAAACCTACCTAGGATAATCCTTTCACAAGACAACACCTTCTCACAACTCTTTTATGCCCATGAAATCCGTCTTCTTCTGGTTCACAGATCCAAACTAGTCACCCAAGCTCAATCTCTTTAAATTTCTTCTTCACACAGATCAGTTTTTGGAAGCCCTAGTTTGTGAAAATGCAAAAATCACTTCTTTATCCTTGTATATAAGGTGAATAATGAAGTTCCTCGACCCTCTATTTATAGTTTTTCCCTTTTTTAAGCATTAAATGCTATTTCACCTACCACTATACTTTTTACATTTAATCCAGTTTTTTCAAACAAAGTCTAATTTTAGCACTTTAAATCATGTGCCTGACCCTGTGTGGGTAATCTGCCAACCTTCTGGTGCATAACCAATCCATCTATACATGAGACTCTTGCGCATGCATCACCTGTGTCGAAGGCACTTCTTCTATCCTGATTTTTTCTCTCGCCTACCTTGTGTTCCTTATGCGCTTTTTCTTCATCTATACGTGGGATTTGAATGTAGCCTTATCTTGACACCAATCATCCATTTCCATCTTTTCTTTCCATGCACCTTTTTTAATAGGGCCATTCAACCAGAATTTTCAACATAACTTCCTTGGCACTTTATTCATGCTCTTCTTCACATTACTCCACCCCACACTAAAACGATGCGTGGTCCTCTGTGCACTCAAAAAAAATCCTCAAAGAGTAATAAGGGTTACCGACACCCAAGGTGAAAAACAAACAACAACACGAAAAGGGAAACATAAGAAAATAAAAGCATAAAGGAAATTCTAAACTAGCTGGCAAAATTGCCTTATTTAGAAACACCAAGAAGACTTATTTATAGCAGGGCTTTAGCCTACTCCCATTAAAGTGTTTAGGCAATTTCGTTCCATCCATCGCTTTTAACTGGCACACGCTTGAGTCAAGGATGTACGATATTTTATAGGGACCTAGCCAATGGACCTTCAACTTCCCATGATTACGCAGAAATTTAGAATCATATAGTAAGACCATATTCCCAACCTCAAACTTCTTATTTCTGATGTGGCAATCATGCCATGATTTTTTCTTTTCTTTTTCTGTTGTTTTCCTCCACCTGGCAAGTGATCATCTTTCATCCAGCTTCATCAGTTCATCAATTCTTTCTTCTAGCGCTTGCTCATCAGCCAACCCTCCTGCATGAGCTATTCGCAGAGAAGGTAACATGAATTCAACTGGCAGAATAGATTATGTGCCAAACACCAATTGAAATGGTGTGGCTTTGTTCAGCCTTTTAAAAGTTGTCATGTAAGCCCATAATCAGCTGATACCTTGTCATCCCAATCTTGTCTTCTGACATCACAAATTTTGGTCAGGGTATGACTCAGTATTTTTCTAAATGATTCCGCAGTTCTATTTCCTTGAGGGTGATAAGGGGTAGTCTTATAATGAGCTACCATGAACTCTGCTAACAAGATCCTCACGGTCTCATTCAATAAATTCTTACCCCTATCACTGGTTAAAATTAAAGGACATCCATACCTTTTGATAATGTTCTCCCGTAAAACACTTGCCATTCTGGCTGTTGTGCAATCTTTTGTTGGAGTTGCCTCTGCCCACCTTGTCAAATAATCTATGTAAGTGATTACATAGCGTTATCCGGTCCTACGTGTTGCTGGTGCAATAGGGCCTACAAAGTCTATTGCCCATTTCTCAAAAGGTTTAGTGCTAGGGATAGGGTGCAAAGGCATTTCATCTCTCTTTCCTGGTTTGCCAATGCACTGGAAATGGTCACACGCTTTACAATAGTCTTTGCAATCCTTATACAGCGTTTCCCACCATAATCATGCCATTAAAATCTTTCGCACAGTGGCGTCACCTATGTAATGTCCACCCGCACTTCCTCTATGACGGCGAGGCACTCATGCTCTAGTACACATATATGACAAACTTCATCACGCCCTAACTTGTACAAGTCCCCACTAATCAACATGTAGGGAATGGCACATATAGCTAGTTGCTTTCTTTCTAATGCCTTCATCCCTTCCAGCGCCACACCTTCCTTTAGGAATACCACAATCTCCTCCAAGTCCAAGGGAATGTGCCGCAACCTAAACAGTTTTGTATCTTGCATAGCCTCTTCAATACTCTGTGCATCTTTCCCTGAATCAAACTTTTTCCAGGATTCACAACTACCGTAAACTCAAACTCTTAAAATAATAGCACCCACTAACATATGTGCCCTTATAGTTGGAAGTTGCTTGGAGTTATTGATATCTTGGCTTCTCCTTTTTGTCTCCAAATCGTGTGAATATCACTTTCATTGTAACTTTAAGAATATGGCTATGTGGGAGATTTCTTGTCTTGTAAAATGCCCATTTTGTATTTGGTATTACTTGTAAACTTGAGTCACATTTGCTTGTGCAAATCTTCCTTCAATCTTGCAAAGAAGTTTGTAATGAGGTTCATTGATTATTTCATGTATTTTGGAAATATGTTGGATTTGTGAGCTTAAGCCCTTGAAAATGAAATCTTGCAAAATAGTTGATATTTTTATCATGGATTGATGGAACTCCATTTTGAAAGAAAAGTCTATAGATTGGGAATTTTTTTTTTTTCAAAACAATATATATATATATATATATATATATATATATATATATATATATATATATATATATATATATATATATATCTTGTTGGACATCCCTCTTGTTTAAAAATCTGAAATAATCATTTAGCATTCCATTTGAAAAGAAAGTTACTCCAACATGGAGATTGAGTATTAACATTGTATGGAAACATCATCCTTCTTGCAATATAGTTTTTCTTGTAAATTTTTGGTAAAAATTATGGAATAGAATGGAATTTGTTTTACTTCCTTTCCCATGTGAAACTTAATAAATGATTGTATTAGGAAATCAATTTGAATATGTATTCTTCTTACTTGCATTTAGCCATATCCAAAGCCTCTCTTATCATTCAAAATATTTTGCTACAATCATCTTATTACATCAATAAGTAAAACATCTTAATATAGTTATATGGACAAAGATTATTGAGTTTCCCTACTTCTCAATCATGCCTAAACGAAATAAATTAGTTTTACAATTTAAAATAGTTTTCAACATGGTATGAAATATAAATTTATTAAAAACATATTCAACATAGTTGTATTATATATTACAACTATGTTACATTATACATAATTACATATTAATTTATATATATATATTAATAAATTATATATTAGATTATATAAAATATATATATATATATATATATATATATATATATATATATATATTAATTAAAAGAAAACAAAGAATAAATTAAAAAAAACCAAAGTTACGGTGAATGGTTTTTGTTTTAAGTTTTAATTAAATGGAAAGTGGGGAGGGTCGAGCCCTCCCCAAACTATGCAGCTCCACCACCCACCTTGCTCCTCCATACTCCCTCACATCCACCTCTCCCCACACCCTCCACGTAGCCCAAAAACCAACTCCCATACCCCCTTATCCAAACCGCCACCCCTCCCTTATTTACAAAATTTGCAGTTTGTATTTTCATACGGGTTTTCAATAATTTTTTATTTAATTAATTCAATCACTGTGTGTGTGTGTGTGTGTGTGTGTGTGTGTGTGTGTGTGTGTGTGTGTGTGTGTGTGTGTGTTCTTCAGTTATATTTGCCTATATATATATATATATATATATATATATATATATATATATATATATATATATATTGTGGGTATAAAGGATATACCAAATCTGAGAAGATCTCAGTTATGAAAGCAAAAAAATAAAAATAATAATAGTATAACAATAATGAGATCCTTCTCATAAAAAAAACAAATACTCCATGAATCCTTCTCTCCATAGCTCCTAAACTTACACATCAAAAGAAAACAAAATGAAAACCAAATGGAGAGAAAAGAAAAGATAAAGTTGTGCTAGGGTAAATTTAGGTCAAGTTGAGATCTAGGGTCAGGATTAGATCTATCATTGGGCTCACATTAAACCCTACACACTTTATGTTATGGGAATTTTTATGGGAATGTGAAATAAATTTAAAGGGGGTGAGTGGAAAAACTGATTTAAAAAGGGGGAAACTAATTAAAGAAAAAAAAGGGTGTAGACTTATTAAAGGTGACCCTAGTAAACTTAAAATAGAAGTAAATAATTAAAGTCGGGTTGGACTAGTAGTCAATTTATTTGGGTAAATTAAATTAATATAAATTAATTATTAACGGGGATCAGTGAAGCAAACATTAGTATTATTTAGTTCACTTCAAAAAAAAAAAAACCTAAATTTTTAGTGACACATTGGTATGGTTTCCGGTGTCCCGAGGTGGGGCATTACAATACTTCTGTCTCAGTTGATCAAAGAACACTTGACAAAAAGCACACAAGAAGTCCACACGGGAAAGCAGGGCATATTCAAAGGTGTAAACGGATAGGGAGAACACGTGCACAGAGTAGAATTTCAGCTTTTGGGACTTAGCCGTTTTCGTTCATGAAGGTCTATTTTTAGAGATGGCGTGTAGAGCACACAAACAAGGCAAAGACGTGCATGCCACGCATTGGATATTTTTGAAGGATTGGATACAAATCATTTTGCATGGATATAGGCTAAGAATAGGATTATCACTGTAGTTAACTACCAGAATTCTATAGTTAGCACACTTGCACTTGGTGCTATGCTTGTAAATGGTGCGTGACTATTAATAGCATGCGACCTATTTTTGGAATGGATAAGTGGTGAAGGGAAACTCCCCACCCTTATATATATGTAGTAGATTGCATAGTAGATATACATATATGATGGTGAATATACATACATAGGGAGATTATGTTGCTAAATATTTTACGCGCATACTATTGTTATTGTAATGAACCTTCTGTATACTTATTGCATTTAATATAATGGAGGGTATTAGCTGAATCTAAGTGTTAGTTCTGTGTGTTTCTGAATCTAGTATGTTTTTTATCTCATCATGGTTAATACTTAATTTTTTTCTCCCTTAGATATAGATCTGGCATGCTTTGTAGAATGATGTGTTAGTAATGGAACTGCATGTGTTAAGTCTTCATCATGCTAACATCCTGCAACAAAAACCCTAAAGAGGGACTTGGTACCTTTGCGTGCTTCGGGTGAGCTCTCAATCTAGGCTGAGTGATGTGCCAACATGTCTAGGGTCTTATTGGGCTTACACTTTTGAATTCTAGGTTGCATCAGTCTTGGTCGAAAATGCCAAATTTTATAAACTCTCAAATTTCACTAAAAATGGTAAAAACGGGCGTATTTGACCCAAAAAAATAGATTTTATCATACATACCAAATCCTCGGTCATCTGTGTAGCTACGACCATCGTCACCCTTTTGAATCTCGTCCGAATAACCTCCCTGGTATATGGCATCCTCACAACTCACAACTCAAATCACACTCACTCTTGGTTCAAATGAAGTTACTATTTACCTTTTTCCTATTAGTATATATAGTAATTCAATTTTAATTTAGACTATAGTCACTACTTTCTACCATTCTTGTGACTAATACAAGCACGCGGTTTGGCTCATATATTGAGCCTCATTACTCTGTTTTTCTCCCCATTTATGACATCTAGATCACGATCTCATCTAGCACCATACTATATAATTTTAAACACTCTATCTTCAATTTTCATACGCACTATTCAATATTTACACATACTTTATCAACAGAATTACATCTCATATGCTATCTCTCGGTTACTACTGCAATCCTTAACATCCTTGCTTTCCACTCAATACTTGTTTCTCCACCCCTGTCCCTTTTGCCAAAAGGGGAGCATACAATTAGGATCATCTTATAATCCCTCTCATGATAGAACATAATTAACCAAAGCTTCTAATTCGTTACTATCACATTTTCTCTGATCTCATTTTAAAATGGTTACATCTATTATATACGACAGTCAATAGTTTTTCTATTTCGAATCCATTCCCCCAAATGACCTAATATGGGGGAAAAAATCTTTGTGTAAGTAATCTTCCAAATTCATCTTATTAAATCAACTCTTATTATTCAAGCCAATCAATCCATACAATAACCCTAGTTATTATTGCTTCCAGATGACCTAACTTGGGAGCCACATTACATCACCACCACTTACGGATGACCTAACTTAGAAGCCATTTAATACTATTCAAATCAGAACACCCGTTACTATAGGAGTGGGGGCAATGAGACATCATTACCTTTCCTATACTACTCCTATGTGGGTTCTTCAATCGAGACAAATGAATTTCAATCAGAACAAAAAGGTAACAAATCAGTCCTTATCCGTCTACAGCGATCAGACCTTGTAGGGAAGCGTCAATAGAAGGATATAAAAACATACCTCTCTCCCTCACACTCTTCCTCTGGTGACAGAACGTCAAAATCCTTTAATTATCAACAAATCAGGTTGGGAATTGTTCGCTCCTTACCTCTTCTATCATCTTTGGAAAAAATCTGAAATTTTAATATAATCACAACTATTTCTGCAAGTCACTCCTTACTATAGTTTGCTATCTCTTCCTATGCCAAATGGGTCAAAACAGTGATCCATGGTTTTCCATGCTACAATTTTATATGTTCTACTCGCACTCTGTAACATGGCTTCTCTAGACCCTATACAGGTATATTTCTTACTTCCTTTACACTACTTGAATTTCCTTCAAATAGCAAAAGGGGGGGGGGGGGGGGGGAATGTAGACACAAAATTATGCACAAATCATCACTTTACTATGATGTCAGTATGTTGTTATATGCATGAATCCTAAGTAATAATAGTACATATCGGCGATACTTTCCCTTGTACCTCCATGATCTTTGATTGATTTCTATTGTGACTCTCTTCTACATCTCTCAATTTTGTATGCACTTCTGGTCAGGTCACAGGGATCCATGTTTATCTCTCTTGTCACATCTATTATTTTTTGTCACAAGACACTAGCACCCAAGTGCTTGTGTCCCTTCTGGGCACTCCTATCCTCCATGTTCTTTTTGCACATTTTGTCATTCTTGGTCAGCCTAATTTCTTTTCTTATCCTTATCCCGCATTCTTAGTTGGCACTCAGTGTCAGTAGTGTTGAAATTCAAGTAAGGGACTCATATATATACATAACATACTATATATTATTATGGTTGGAAAATCAAGAGGGGATATCACATCTACATATTGCTACTACTATTCAAAGGGGCTGCATTCTGGGCTACATACACTATATAGGAAGGGGATGTGTTGAATTCCATATCACACATCTACAACCTTAGATCAAAGCTAGATATAGCTTGTTATCTTTGCATCATTGGCGTAGGGGAAAACCTAGGCTAAGGATGCCATTTCACACACAAGCACAAAGAACTACATGGATTCTAAGATGTAGTGCAATGCTTGGTAATAATTTCACTCATCGGGTAACCGTCGGGGTCAGTCCAACTTCACATGTTATATATGTTCTTCAATTCTAATGTGTTGGTGAGCTTGTGCAGATAGCTAGGGTTTATTTTATAGGTTACAGGTGCGATCAAAACCCTAAAAACAAAACCAAAGTGATAAATAATGAATAAAAGAGAAGATCTTCTGACCCATAAAAGACCAGATCCTAAACATCCACACAGTAATGAGCACCTAGATTAGTCACCAGTGCTCAGGGAACTTTTGTCCTCTTGAGGGCGCTTCTATCCAGTATAGTATTGAGTTCCAAAACCCTCAACTAGCCATTTTTACATTGTTTCCAGCTAGATCCAACACTCAAATGGTCTCGATCACTTCTAGATCATTCGAAAATAGGTAAGTCTCTATCCCTTTGCATTTACTTAGAGTTAATCAATTTCAGAGACTTGCAAAGTGAATATTATTGTATATAATCACATGTATATCATTTATTACAGTAGTTACTCTGAAATAATATTTAATTCAAATTATATTAAATCACATGGATAATGTTTATCTGGTTTTTATAGAAAGTAATTGTTCAGAGCATTGAAGAGAAAAACAAGAAGAAGGTTTTGAATAAGAAGAAGGCCAACTTATTATCACCATTTCTGAAGCCTCTACTAATTTTGATCATGAATTCATGCTACGACATTAACTCAAGGATGATTAAGGTCTTCATACCAATGATATAGCATTCATTTTTGAAATCAAATATTCAAAATAAAAAAGTGAGAGGTGTGAGGAAGCTTTTGAATGGGAAGATAATCAACTTGTTCTCACTACTTCTAAGTGCCCCACTAATCCTTGGAAAAATTTCATATTGCAATATCCACTCAAAGAATATGAATGATTTCATGAAAAAATAAAGGACTTAATTCTTGAGAACATGGAGGAGTGACTACATACGTTCTAGACCAGCCATGATTGTTAAAAAAAAGTTTTTTTCCATGTCTCTCCATCCAGAAAGCTGATTGCACCAAGTTTTCAACTGATTTCTTTCCTCCCATGATTCCTTATGATCACTAAAGCTCCAAGCCTCCATTAATGAATGTCATCACATAGCATCAGACCTAAAACCCTCCATCCCAAAATTTTCATTTTTGATTTTGCAATAATTCTAGTAGGCGGAACACGATGAAAATTGGAGCATAGGATCCTGGTGTAGAGCCAAATCCGATGATGATGTTTTTGTTGTAAACAAACATTGGTAAGTTCACATTTCAAAAATAGAATTTTTTTTGTGCTTCCACTTACCAAAAATATAAACCATTTGAAAATTGCAAGCTCCGATCACTCAACACATCCAGAAACAATGAAAAATGGCAAAAAGGGTAGAACAGGCATTTCCCCCAAAATAGTAGTTTCTGAAAAAGAAAAAAAACTTACTAAAAACATAAACTTGCTAAGAAGGGTAAAAAATCACCAATGGAGGTTATTTGAGTGTGCAAAGGGATTTAGAAGATCAAATTTGAGAAAAAAGAAAAATCCAAAATAGTAGCCCCTGGTCCTACTTGCCAAAAATAGAAAGTTTCAGTCTTCAGTGTAGAAAATTGCACCTGGCTCCATTTTCACTCATCTCGCTACTTTTTTCCATCCTCACATGGTTGTAAGGTTGTCTCAAAGATCAAATAATAAATTTATCCCTCCACGAGGATCCTGAAGCATCATCCCGGTCATAATTATGTCAAGGAGCGAGACAGAACATAGTGGGCCACACAAGGTGAAATTCAGGGACATAGTGTAGTTACAAAGGATTCGAAAAGAGTCAAGAACTCCATTAAAATACAAGTTAATCAAAGGAGGCCATCATAGTCATAATTTCAAAGAGGAACTCATCGAAATCATCCCACAAAGAACAAAGAATAATCCCAATTTCATCTAATGTCATAGTGTTCTTAAACACTTAATCAAGCACCTGATAGCATGATCAATCCATCAAAGGAATTCATCTAGCTCATTGCACAAGTTGGAAACATTGTATATCGAATTCATCATCTTCTCTCCAAAAATATAATCAAGTGAGTTAGTCAAAGCATTTGAGTATTCAAGTCATCATGTGTGAAGAATCAAGAGATCATCCTTCTCTTCAGAAGCATTTAATTTTGTCTTCCCCAATGGTGGATCTTTCCCACAATGAACAAGAAATGATCATGTATCAAGTTCTTGAAAGTGATCTGAAAACCAACATCATGTCAACTCTTGAAGAGCCATTCCCATGGATTCAAGAATTTATTGAAAGTAATTCGAGGACAAAGCAGCAAGCTACAATGCTTGACTTTGGAGTTGTCACTAAAACCTTGAGGTCCAAGCAGAGGAAGAAGGCCCAGACAACTTCCCGCTTCTTCAGTGGTGTCTCAGGAAACCAATATGTAGAATGTTTTAGACCTAAGAATGTAAACCCTATTAAAGAGATTAATCCATCAGACTATGATTTGACCTGTATCTCATTGGGTCAAGCTACATATGAGGGAGACTCTCATCTATTCAAGGAATCATCTTCCCACCACCTTACCCAAAATGAAGAATACAAATGAACAATTGAGAAATTGGAGGAACGGGTGAAAACTCTCAGTGCTTGCATTCAATCTTTCTTGGAGCCCAATTCAACATATTCTCTTCCTATAGAATAAATTCATTCGATCATCAACTTTGACCCTGAGGTGATCAAGAATTTATAAAGTTATATTATGCAATGGAAGGCTAACGATAGATGGATTGAGAATATAATCGATAGAGGTAAGACATTGTCTCCTGAGGGTATCTCTCTAATCAAGTATATTCTTTTCACTTTGATGGAAGTAAAGAAAGTAAGGGAGGAGATTGTAAAAGAGAAGATTCACCAGGATCAGGTTTTCCCACTTATATTCGAGACGAGATCCCTCGACACTCACACCCTCATGAGTAAAAATGTGTTTGTATCAACTGCTGAAAACATGTCTCTAGTTTGATTCCACATAATGGATGAATGATAATGTCATTTCCAAACTTGACTCTAGAAAACAAGAGGCTTTTGAGATTTTGAATGAAGTCTACAACTATCTTCAGAGACTTGGATTCTCTCCACTCAATGAGAATTAATCATCAGAAGAACTCATTGTTTCCTTCCAAGAGTTGGTCAAGAAAGAGGCGGGTGACTCTCTCTCCTTCAATGATGTAAAAAATATCATTCATCTCATTCAATAAAGTGCTTTTGATGACCAGTCTCTCAATATGCCTATAAAGGTCAATTTTGTCCATTTCAAGGCAGGTGTGCACCCTATGGGAAGGATATGAAAGCCCGTACTCATTCAGAGGTGGTAATGAAGAGTCATGAAGGTGTTGGAAATTATTTAGGAATATTTAGGGAAATTATAAAGGTTTAGGGACATTTTGTACAACATCAGGTTTTTCAATTGTATGGAATATGCAGTCAATATTAGTACTTCAACTTCCTCGAGTGATTACAAGATATCCGTGAGGAATTAGAAAGAAAATAAATATGAATTGTAAATCTTAAGGAATTATCTACATGGTGTAATCATTACATATTTCACAAGACCTGATGGCTTCTCAAGGCAGCTCAAACTTGGCAGATACACCTTGTTATCTCGAAGAAAAAAGGGACAATTTTTTAATATTAAATAATAATTGAGGTATTAAACTTATCCCATTGTTCTTAAAATTATCTTGGGAGTCTAAATCATATACAAATTTGTCTAAAAAGACCACTTGGAGCTCCGGGAATTGCATTCTCAAGTTGTCTCTTGTGCGAGGTATGCTTCTCATACTTAGTCATTTTTTGGGGTGACACATGTCACCTTCTGGTGAGGGCACATTTTATGTCCCTCTTATCCCCATTACCAAGGGGATATAGGTGGAAAAAAATCATCCCACCTCGGCCCTCCTCTCTAGTCCCCCACATGACCCAACTCAACCCGACGGAGTGTTTATCAAGTCAAACTCGTCTCTCTCTCATTAAACCATGAAGTGACACTTGGAATCATCTGGTGAGGGCACATTTTCTTGTCCCTCTTTTCCACATTCCCAAGGGGAAATATGGGACACAAAAATGCACCCCATCCTAGCCATTCCTCAGGTTCTCCATATGACCCAAACTCAGCTCCCAGATGTCATGACATGTTTTTGTCATCTATCCATCCTCTCACCACACTGCGCCACTTATCCTCACCTGCTTCAGGTGTATTTTATTTTTCCCCTTGTCCTAATTCCCTAGGGGATTAGGGGGGAAAAAATCAACCCCATACCCAAGCTTCCAAAATCCTATTTTTAAAGCACAAGCAACTTTCTCACCGTGAACAAAAAGTAACTGTCGGGTGACTCAAAAACACATAGTAACTTGCTTTCAAGCTTATTTTGATGCTATGAAACCTAAAAAAAATTATAACACAACAACCATGCCTTCAACCATTTTCCATACCATCCATGACTGTTAAAACAAAGTTTTTTTCCATGTCTCTCCATCCAAAAATTTGATTGCACCAAGTTTTCAACTGATGTCTTTCCTCCCATGATTCCTTATGATCACTAAAGCTCAAATCCTCAATTAATAGCTCCCATCACATAGCATTAGACCTAAAACCATCCATCCAAAAAAAATCTTTTTTTATTTGGAATAATTCTAGTAGCCAGAACACGATGAAAATTGGAGCATAGGATCTTGGTGTAGAGCAAAATTCGATGATGATGTTTTTGTTGCAAAAAAACACTGGTAAGTTCACATTCTAAAAATATAATTTTTTTGGTGTTTCCACTTACTAAAAATATCAACTCTTCGAAACTTTCAATCTCTAATCACTAAGCACATCCGAAAATAATGAAAAATGGAAAGCAGGCTAAAACAGACATTTCCCCCAAAATAGCAGGTTCTGAAAAAAAAACTTACTAAAAACAGAAACTTTCTAATAAGGGTAAAACATAATCAATGGACGTTATTTGATTATGCTAGGGGATTTATAAAATCAAATTTGAGAAAAAAGGCAAAAAAAAATCCAAAATATTAGCCCCTGGTTCTACCTGCCAAAAATAGAAAGTTTCAGTCTTCAGTGCAGAAAGTTGCACCTAGCTCCGTTTTCACTCATCTAGATACTTTTTTCCATCCTCACATGGTTTTAAGGTTGTCTCACAGCTCAAATGATAAATTTATCCCTCAATGAAGATCTTGAAGCATCATCCTGGTCATAATTATCTCAAGGAGGGAGATAGAACATAGCGGGCCGCACCAGGTGAAATTCAAGGACATTATGTAGTTAGAAAAGATTCAAAAAGTGTTAAGAAATCCATTCAAATCCATGTTCATCAAAGGAGGTCATGATAGTTACAATTTAAATGAGGAACTCATTGAAAGCATCCCACATAAAACAAAAAATCATCCCAATTGCATCTAATGTCATAGTGTTCTTAAACACTTAATCAAGCACTTGGTACTATGATCAATCCATCAAAAAAAAATCCATGTAGCTCATTGCGCAAGTTGGAAACATTGTATCTCTAATCCATCATTTTCTCTCTGAAAATAAAATCAAGTGATCTAGTCAAAGAATTTAACCATTCAAGCCATCCTGTGTGAAGAATCAAGAGCTCATCCTTCTCTTATGATGCATCCAAGTCTGTCTTCCCCAATGGTGGAGATTTCCCACAATGAATAAGAAGTGATCTTATATCAAGTTCTTAAAAGTGCTCCAAAAAACAACATCATGTAAACTCCTGAAGAGCCATTCCCATGGATTCAAGAAGTTCTTGAAAGTGATTTGAGGACAATGTAACAAGCTACAATGCTTGACCTTGTAGTTGTCACTAAAACCTTGAGGTCCAAACGGAGGAAGAAGGCCCAGACAACTTCCCGCTTCTTCAGTGGTGTCTCAGGAAACCAATATGTAGAAGTTTCTAGGCCTAAGAATGTAAAGCCTATTGAATAGATGACTCCATCATATTATGAATTGACCCACATCTCATTGGGTCAAGCTACATATGAGGGAGACTCTCATCTATTCAAGGAAATATCTTCCCACCTCCTTTCCCAAAATGAATACAAATGAACAATTGAGAAATTGGAGGAACAGCTGAAAACTCTCAGTGCTTACATTCAACCTTTCTTGGAGCCCAATTCAACATCTTCTCTTCCTGTAGAAGACATTCCTTCAATCATCAACTTTTACCCTGAGGTGATCAAGAAGTTATAAATCTATATGATGCAAAGGAAGGCTAATGATAGAAGGATTGAGAATATCAACGATAGAGGTAAGACATTGTCTCCTGAGGGAATCTCTCTAATCAAGTATATTCTTGTCACTTTGATGGAAGTAAAGAAAGCAAGGGAGGAGATTGTAAAAGAGAAGATTCACCCAGATAAGGTTTTCCCACTTGTATTTGAGATGAGCTCCCTTAACTCTCACACCCTCATGAGTAAAAATGTGTTTGTATCAACTACTGAGAACATGTCTCTAGTTTGGGTCCACATAATGGATGAATGATAATGCCATTTCCGAACTTGACTCTAGAAAACAAGAGGCTTTTGAGATTTTGAATGAAGTCTACAACTATCTTCAGAGACTTGGATTCCCTCCACTCAATGAGAATTCATCATTAGAAGAACTCATTATTTCCTTCCAGGAGTTGGTCAAGAAAGATGTATGTGACTCTCTCTCCTTCAATGATGTAACAAGATCATTCATCTCATTCAGTAAAGTGCTTCTGATGACTAGTCTCTTAGTAGGCCTATAAATGTCAATTTTGTCCATTTCAAGTTAGGTGTGCACCCTATGGGAAGAATATGAAAGCCCACACTCATTCGGAGGTGGTATTGAAGATTCATGAAGGTGTTGGAAATTATTTAGGAAGATTTAGGGAAATTATGAAGGTTTAGGGACATTTTGTACAACATTGGGTTTTTCAAGTGTATGGAGTATGCAGTCAAAAATAGTACCTGGACTTCGTCAGGTGATTATGAGAGATCCGTGAGGAATTAGAAAGAAAACAAATAGGAATTGGAAATCTTAAGGAATTATCTACATGGTGGAATCATTACATCTTTTACAAGACCTGATGGCTTCTCAAGGCAGCTCAAACTTGGCAGATACACCCTGTTATCTAGAAGAAAAAAGGGACAATTGTTGAATATTAAATAATAATTGAGGTATTAAACCTATCCCATTGTTCTTAAAATTGTCTTGGGAGTCTAAATCATATACAAATTCGTCTAAAAAGACCACTTGGAGCTCCGGGAATTGCATTCTCAAGTTGTCTCTTATGCGAGGTACGCTTCTCATACTTAGTCATTTTTTGGGGTGACACATGTCGCCTTCTGGTGAGGGCACATTTTTTGTCCCTCTTATCCCCATTACCAATGGGATAGAGGGGAAAAAAATTCATCCCACCTCAACCCTCCTCTCTGGTCCCCCACATGACCCAACTCAACCCGACAAAGTGTTTATCAAGCCAAACTCATCTCTCTCTCTCTCATTACACTATGCAGTGACACTTGGAATCATATGGTGAGGGCACATTTTCTCATCCCTATTTTTAAAATTCCCAAGGGTACATATGGGACACAAAAATTCATCCCATCCTATCCCCTCCTCAGGTTCTCCATACGACCCAAACTCAGCTCCCATATGTCAGGACATGCTTTTATCATCTCTCCATCCTCTCACCACACCGCGCCACTTATCCTCACTTACTTCAGGTGTTTTTTCTTTTCCCCCTTGTCCTAATTCCCTAGGGGATATAGGAGACACAAAAATTCACCCCATACCCAAGCTTCCAAAACCCTATCTTTAAAGCACAAGCAACTTTCTCACCGTGATGACAGAATGGGAAATGCAAAAAGTCGTAATGACTACATCCTATCTACACTTAAAAGTATTTACAATTTCATCGAATAGCATGTTCATAGTGTATGCAGCCTCAGCGGGATTACTGAAGACATTTGGGCCCCCAAAGAGAAAAGGGATATGGAAATTTCTCAGGGGGATCTGGAAGACCCTTCTCAGGCCACAACCATTGCTTTCTTTGTCTCGCTGCAAACGATCAAAACCAAGATTGATAGGGCTATCAAGTAACATGGAGTTGTGCTGTTGTTTACTAGTTGTAAAGTTGCTGATGACTAGCGGATCTGGAGCTGTTTTTTGGCGGAGATATTCTATGATAGATATCTATTGTTTGTTTTTTGATCTCTTCTATTGTTTTTTGGATCATTGTGCGACTGGATCCTTTCTATTAATATGTTGTTTTATCTGGCTGTTGAGCCCTTTGAGGTTGGTTGTTTTGCCCTTCTCTGGGCTATTTCTCCTGCTTCTGGTATCTAGCTTTTGAGCCCTTTTGTATACAGGGTATAGTCCCTTCAAAACTATTTGCCCTTAATAAAAAAAAAAACTTTCTCACCGTGAACAAAAAGTAACGGTCGGGTGACTCAAAAACACATAGTAACTTGCTTTCAAGCTTATTTATCTTCATAGTTCGACCATGATGCCATTTTTTATGCTATGAAACCTAAAAAAATATTATAACACAACAATCATGCCTTCAACCATTTTCCATACCAGCCATGACTGTTAAAACAAAGTATTTTTCCATGTCTCTCCATCCAGAAAGTTGATTGCACCAAGTTTTCAACTAATGTATTTCCTCCCATGATTCCTTATGATCACTAAATATCAAAGCCTCCATTAATGGCTCTCATAGCATAGCATTAGACCTAAAACCCTCCATCCCAAAATTTTCTTTTTTTGATTTACAATAATTCTAGTAGGCAGAACACGATGAAAATTAAAGCACGGGATCCTGATGCAGAGCCAAATCCGATGATGATGTTTTTGTTGCAAAAAACACAAGTAAGTTCACATTCTAAAAATAGAAATTCTTTGGTGGTTCCACTTACTAAAAATATCAACCCTTAGAAAATTACAAGTCGATCAGTAAGCACGTCTGGAAACAATGAAAAATGGCAAGCACGGTAAAATATGCATTTCCCCCTAAATATCAGGTTCTGAAAAAAAAAACTTACTAAAAATAGAAATTTGCTAAGAAGGGTAAAACATCATCAATGGAGGATATTTTAGTGTTCCAATGGATTTAGAATATCAAATTTAATAAAAAAAGGCAAACAATTCCAAAATAGTAGCCCCTGGTTCTACTTGCCAAAAATAGAAAGTTTCAGTCTTTAGTGGAGAAAGTTACACCTGGCTCCATTTTCACTCATCTAGCTACTTTTTTCCATCCTCGCATGATTTTAAGGTTATCTCACAGCTCAAATGAGAAATTTATCCCTCCATGAAGATCCTAAAGCATCATCCTGGTCATAATTATGTCAAGGAGGGAGACAGAACATATCGAGCCGCACCAGGTGAAAGTCAGGGACATTGTGTAGTTAGAAAGGATTTGAAAAGTGTTAAGAACTACATTGAAATCCAACCTCATCAGAGGAGATCATCATAGTTAGAATTTAAACGAGGAACTCATTGAAATCATCCCTTAGAGAACAAAGAATCATCCCAAATTCATCTAATGTCATAGTGTTCTTATAAACTTAATCAAGCACTTCATAGTATGATCAATCCATCAAAGGAATTCATCTAGCTTGTTACGCAAGTTGGAAACATTGTATCTCGAATCCATCATCTTCTCTCCAAAAATCAAATCAAGTGAGCTAGTCAAAGCATTTGAGTATTCAAGCCATCCTGTGTGAAGAATTAAGAGCTTGGCATTCTCTTCATAAGCATCCAAACATGTCTTCCCCAATGGTGGAGCTTTCCCACAATGAACAAGAAGTGATCATGTATCAAGTTCTTGAAAGTGCTCTAAAAACCAACATCATGTCAACTCCTGAAGAGCCATTCCCATGGATTCAAGAAGTTCTTGAAAGTGATTTGAGGACAATGAAGCAAGCTATAATGTTTGACCTTGAATTTGTCACTAAAACCTTGAGGTCCAAGCAGAGGAAGAAGGCCCATAAAATTCCTGATTCTTCAGTGGTGTCTCAGGAAACCAATATGTAGAAGTTTCTAGGCCTAATAATGTAAATTCTATTGAAGAGATGACTCCATCATATTATAAGTTGACCTACATCTCATTGGGCCAAGCTACATATGAGGGAGACTCTCATCTATTCAAGGAATCTTCTTCCCACCTCCTTACCCAAAATGAAGAATACAAACGAACAATTGAGAAATTGGAGGAATAGGTGAAAACTCTCAGTTCTTACATTCAACCTTTCTTGGAGCCCAATTAAACATTGTATCTTCCTGTAGAAGACATTCCTTCGATCATCAACTTTGACCTTGAGGTGATAAAAAGGGTATAAAGCTATATGATGCAAGGGAAGGCTAATGAGAGATGGATTGAGAAGATCATCGATAGAGGTAAGACATTTTCTCCGAAGGGCATCTCTCTAATCAAGTATATTCTTGTCACTTTGATGGAAGTAAAGAAAGCAAGGGAGGAGAATGTAAAAAAGAAGATTCACCGGGATGAGGTTTTCCCACTTGTATTCGAGACAAGCTCCCTCGACTCTCACACCCTCGTGATTAAAAATGTGTTTGTATCAACTGTTGAGAACATGTCTCCAATTTTGGTCAACATAATAGATGAATGATAATGCCATTTCTGAACTTGACTTTGGAGAACAAGAGGCTTTTGAGATTTTGAATCAAGTCTACAACTGTCTTCAGATACTTGGATTCCCTTTACTTTGCGAGAATTCATCATCAGTAGAACTCATTATTTCCTTCCAGGAGTTGGTCAAGAAAGAGGCAGGTGACTCTCTCTCCTTCAATAAAGATATCTTAGAGTCTATTGCCAACATTAAATACTCCATTTCCGAAATTGCAAAGGATCACAAAAGATGGCTCAACTAGTGCAAGAAGATAAATGATGTTCCCTGGACATGGATCAAAGTGTTGAGTGGTGTCTACATTCCATAAATAGATAAGGTGGCACCTGTGGTTACTCGTTTAGTAAAGAATTCAAAAAATAAGATATCACTTCAAAAAATATTCCTCAAATATCATAGTCAGAAAGTTCCTCATCAGCAACATATCAGTCAACCTCCTCTCTTTCTCTCTTCTTTCTCTCTTCATATTCTAATTTTCAATTGAGAATGTATTTGTTTTCTATTTTATCCTATTCAATTAAATGACCATAAGCTAAACATTGTAAGAGTCAATTTTTCCAATGATAAGGAAAATACTCACTTCCTATGAATATGAATGGTCACAAGTGATGAGGATAGGTGAAGAGTCATGTGGGGGGTAGATGAGAAGATGATTTGCAATGTTATAAATTTGGATGGCTTCTTCATTCCAAAGGATCTTAAAAGATTAGTTTTTGGTAGCAATTATGGATTGTTTTAGGTTTATTGACCCTTGTATTCATCACTACACAAAAAAAAGCTACATTCCTTCCATTTCTTTGCTCATGTTTTCCTCCTTTCTCTCTCTATTATGCAACTTTGCAAGTATAGTGCTCGTGAATAACCAAGAAGGAACTTTGTATCATTGATTGATGAATCTAAAGAATTGTGTGTCTATGGTTTGTTAGTCTTACTAATTGCTTACAATGTTGCTTTCCTCTAATTGAATGTGTACCTACTTTAGTTATTGTGTATGAACTCTGTTAGCGCCTACTCGCAACAATAACCCTCTCTTTCCTAGTTTCTCTCATTTTTCCCTCATCATTGCAATTCCTCCCTTGTACCCCGTACACGCACCTTGCCACAAGTTCAGTGAAGTCTTCCCTTGTGATCCCTAACCTATTTGGCCACCCCACATAATTAGGATAGTTTACGTTCAATAATGGGAGCCTCCCCATACACAAGGAGGGGTGTAGCATCGTGAATGTTTTTGGAAACACATAATTTGAAATACGCTAAATTATTTCACCGATAATACAATATACAGTTAGCCCACTATCTTGGTGTTAATAAACATGAGGCACCCCTTGGGGGCTGACTAGTTTGCACTCACACTTACACAAGCACCTAAGAGAACTACACGAGGTTTTATCCTATAATAAGGGAATATAATGCTTCACTTGGATTGGTTCAACAATTGGGGTTGACCACAAAGGGTAGTCTAACTTTACCACACTCCTATGTTTTCTCCTTTTGGTTTATTAATGCAATGATGAATTGTTCTACATGTTTCTAGAGTTTCCACTTTGTCGTAGGTGATTATAGGTCATGTCCCGAAGTTGTGTGAACAAGAATGACATACAACAAAGGTCATTTTTAGGTAAGAAAAGAACACATGAAGTTTTAGACCTATATTGTCAAAGCATCCAAAACTGTATTGATATAAATCAGGACCACACAATTATAATCTAGACCGTATAATAGTTATACGATCTTGCCCCTACGTAGTTTAATTCCAGAACTTGCACTATAGCACTTCTAGTCTCTGATCTACCTTTTCCACCTATCTGCACATCCAAATCCTCTCTGTTATGACTTATACAACTAAGTCTCTTTCTACTCTTGTGCATTTGAGCTATTGCTAATCATTATAAGTGCGAATGCGTTATTTTGGTTATGAATGGTTAATGGTGAATTAATTAGATTAAAATAATCCATATTATAAACCATTACATCCTCTTTATTGTTGTGTACTTATATAACATTATATTTAATTTGGGAGTAAACAACTATGTGATGATACACTATGTCAGATTTAGGTGTCTATAGTTTGTTTTCCTTTCAATATATTTGGTTTTTCCCTTCTTACAAGTTCCTTTACAAGTTCTGCTGCAAAAGTTTGATTAATAGTTTTCTTCACTAGACTATTTTCAAAGAAAACATACATGGTCTTAAACCTATACATGGTTGGGGGTTCAATTCCTAATTCCACCACTCTTAAAACTATCACTTTTTCCACAACTTCTCAACAAAAACAAAAAAGGATGAACAATCGTCATTTAGAGGTGATTCATGCTTACTCAAAATAAAATATTAGGAGGGGAGCTTCGTTAAGTTTTTTCCTTCTATTAAATGCTTATTATACACAACACCTAGAGTACCACTATCGATGCCTCTACAACATCATTGTCATTTATGGTGCATATATGTAATTTGTATGGTTGTAATCCTAATGACAGACACACTTATCCAAAGCTACAGGATGAATAAAACCCTAAAACAACACTCCACCTATACTTTTATACTAGGGTACTCTCTTATATTAAATCAATTAGTTCCCCACAAGAAAAATAAAGAAAAAATGGTTACGAGATGAGTATTTTTCCTTTCTCAGCCTTCCCCTCTCCTCCTCAGTCGTTTTAAAAAATTAAAAAAACATCATGTAAAATTGCTTCTAAATACATGCCTTACTACCCAAGTTGGACATGCCTCTTTGGTGCATCTTGGAATTGTTTCTATAACTCTAAAAATCATCATTAATAAAAAATTAATCCCATATTGGTTGGTTGACTTGATTCGTGGTAACATATAAACCCCAATATGTATCACGATCCTTATGCCAATACGAGTGAAGTCACGATGGAAGTTTCCCTCTCACTAATATAATATCCCAATAAGGGTGACATCGTAATGAAAGTGCCCCCCTTACTAACATACTGGTTGATCTGTTACAAGATCAATATGTTTTCTTGCTTGTCCTTCCCCTCTCCCCCAGTAGTTTCAAAAAATCCAAAAACATCATCTAGAATTGCATATTTATACCTACCCAAATTAGATATTCATATTTAGTACATTTTGAATTTGTTTCTATGACTCTAAAAACCATCAGAATTTACTATCAACGTAACCTCTACACCTCATTTTGGTGTAAATCTTAATATATGCTAGCAATCGTACGTGAAATGTATGATGGAAACGCCAAATAGGGTATTTTGAAGGATTCATATTGTAAGGAGAGAAACATTGGGAGAGGAATAGGGGTGAAGATGAAGGGGTTAGAGGTTAGAGAAGTGTGGGTACAACAAAAAAAGGAAGTGGAAACAACGCGAAACTGAAACATCGAACAACATGACGACGTATATGGAAATCCTTTGAATGAGACCAGGGGTGTTGTTCAAGACGATGCAGAAATAATTTCTAGATATATATGTGAATGTAAGGAGTGGTAGAAAAATATTGCCAAAGTGATAATGCGTTTGTAGTTTTTTCAATGACATTTAGAGATATGAAGATGTGGAGTGCAAGTAGCATCTAAAGGTGGCGACGTCATGTGAAGTTCTCCCCATCAACGATTGTGATGGCATCATTATTCAATAATCACCAAAAAAAGGGGCAGGTGTGGGTGGTTGTGAATTTTGATTGGACATGGGAAATTAATCACCTGTATGGGCGACAATTTTTCCATAGATGAGATTATTCCTCCCTGAGAATTATTTGGTATATGAGGTGAACTATATAGTAGAGATTGAATATTCCATGTATTTCAATCTCACTTGTACTACTCACATGTGTGTAATTGGTGTTGCGGATGTGAATTTTCCCTTACTTTTGTTATGAATGTTAAATATGTGGAGGAATCACCCACTTGCAAGCAGGATTTGAAATCTTAACACCTTATATATGAAATTGGGTGCTTAATTCTTTAAAAAAAATGTCCATATAAATCAATCTACTCTCTATATTTTTCTGCCAGCAATTCTATGTTGTGAAATGCAAACACTTTCTTTGTTTATGGAGTGGATTTATTTAAGGGGTTGGTATCACTATTCATTGCGAAGGTTGGAGTCATATGTATATTGAAACTAAGATCCAAGAAACTAAAGCTAATGTTGTGTTCCATTGTAGTGCCCATTTTCGACAACTACTTCCAAGTTGGGGATGATTTGAATCACCGCGATCGCAACAACCTCGCCAAGAAATAAAACGAAATATTCTTACCGAAGAAGGGATGGAGGAATTTGGCGGTTGTGTAATTATTTTTTAATCATAGGAAAGCACTTCATATTTTGTTGGGAGATAGAGCTGCGAATGTGCGTAACGAAGCCACATCTTTTCTTACAAACATTGTTTTCAAAATATAATATTTCTTATGGCAAGTCTCTTATGCAGCAACGAGGGTTGCACGACTTCATAGGAAAAAGACTCGTAATGGCATCATTATACAAAACAATTTATGCCTGACCATTTTTAGACATGAATCAAGTACCTCCCTCCCTTATCCTCTCAGGTTATCGACCACATGTTTGGTACTACTATTGCCAACTTTATGGTTTTGTTGACGTGGAGGATGACTCACAACCTGCCATAAAACATTTACAGATGTGATGATACGACCTATCAAAATGAAACAATTTCCCGCCTGTTTATATCATATGGAGAAGGTTGTGTATATCCCTAAACGAACATACACAATTTTTATGAGTAAGTATGATGTTGTCTAGAGTTTTGTGGATGAAATGATATAAGCGAATTTGAAGGAGGAGTCACTAAGAGAGGTGATTCGAATGGATCTTTAAGGCTGTGAAAATATAGTTCGAGTCTGACATCCCTAAAGTAAGGTCAGCACCACAGTGAGGTGGCTTCACCTGTAGAGTACACGAAGTGCACAGAAAATTTTGGAATGCCCACATCAAATGACCAAGCAACCTCTCCATTGCGAAGACATTGACTATAGAAGAAAAGGCCACCCTCACTTCAAGATAATTAACGAAGGGATTTTTTCTCTAGTTTCCGTCAGAAATAATTTTCTATATAATATCATTGAGAGTTTCTACGCTTTTAATTTCAGAAGAAAAAATGCATGCAATCGTGACCTCATTTAAGTAGTGACGTGCAATTGTAAATGTTTAATTTATTTTGAAGTGTAAATTTTTAAACACCCTTTTATGAAAAATTGAAGTAATTTGAAGGGCATTGACAACTTCAAATTTGATCCCTTTGTGTTGAAGATTAAAAAACACCAAAATTTGTGCGCTAAGATCAACAAGTTTGTCGAGGAATAAAAGCATAAGTGGCACACAACCTAAAGTAGGCATTATGTGAGAGGGGTGGTGGTGATATTCGGCGTAATTAAACCCTAGATATTGATTTTATCCAGCGCACTCTTAACTTCAAAGTGTGAATGTGAGGAATTATATTCCCCCAAAAATTACATCAACATTTAAAATCAAATCAAGTGTGTTTATTTGACGTAAAATTGAATTGAAAGTATCCTATAGATCTACTCTTCAAGAAAAAAAAAAGTTAAAAAAAATAGAGCCTCCACACATAGCAACAAGGCTCAAATTCCCCAGATTCCAGACTCAAATCCAATATGCCCAAATGTGGAAACTGCATGACATTACGCACATAGAGCGAAAATGGCTTTTACATTTCCTTGCAAGCTCACTCGTATTTGTGTTGCTTCTTGCATCGGTCCTAATTTGATTAGGGGCCTCCACTCGCTTGAAGTAGCCACGCAAGTTCATTTTCGAATATAGATCGATGGATGGAATGCCCATGGCCCCCAGACTTGTATACTTGATAACAAGATCTAACAATGACAAAGAAAGGATCAAAAGGCTCCTACATGCCATTTACCATCCGAGACGAAGAAATCAATATTTGTTGCACCTGGATAAAGAAGCTCCGGACAACGAGATAAGATGGAAGTCCACTATAAACTGACAGACTGACATCATAGGCACAGGCTGGGAGTACGCTAAACAAACATGACAGAAGTCGTGTCACCACCTGGAGCACTTCCAACCATTAATATTTCAACGCATGCACGGTCGAAAGATATGGGCCATCGATTTCACTATGGATGTCAGAGGCAGGAGGTTGGATTTTAATAGAGTAACTACGGGTGTCAGAGGTAGGGGGTTAATAATAATAATAATAATGGTTTTTACAGTCCACGATGCCGGGCGGCCTGTTTTTGGGTCTACAAGCGGCTTATAGCATATGGGACTACCTTGTACTCACGTGCGGGAGGCAACTAACTTTGCTACAAACAAGGCGTACATACCTTACCCCCTGCAGGATTTGAACTTGTGACCTCTATTTCAAGAGCACATGTTCTTCACCATTAGGCCAACTCAGGTGTACTTCAATATAGTAACGCCTTCAGCGTGATAATCCTAAAATGATATATACTCTTTTTTTTATTGAGGGTGGTTGACAAAAAAATTCTTTTGGCGATTCCTATAATTTAGTACACAATTCGGCGGGAGGTTCCTTTCTTGGAACCACTGCCTAATATTATGGTTCCATTTGCCACCTTACCTATAAAATAGAGACCATGAAAAGAATTAGAATGGGAAATGGAAAGAAACTGGAATTGGAATGTGAGGTGATACTAAAAATTCAAATATACCAAACCTAAGAATTGAGGTGTAGCATTTCCACTTTGTCGAGAATTTTTTCCACCATGATATCTCAAAAAATAGGTCACTAGTACCTGGAAGTGGGCATTGACATCTCAAAATATGCTAATGCCTTTGTTGCTCTTGCCCAGGTCAGAAACGCACAAAAATTAAAAAGTTTAAATTCTACAAAAATCGAAAAATTCAGCCAAATTTCACCACATTTTTCAAAAATAACCATACTCACCAACTCATCAATCGTCTGTGATGCCATAACCGCCACTACTCTCTCGAATCTCGTCAAACTCGCTTCCCTAACACATGACATCCTCTCAATCTCAGAGCTCTAATTCTCACTCAATCACGGCACAAATGAAATTACGATTCACTTTTTACTATTACTATATATAGCAATTTTCAAATTTTCATTTAATATAGTTAAAGGGTCCAAAACTGTATTGATATAAGTCAGGACCACACAATTACAATCTAGACCTTATAATAGTTATACAATCTTTCCCCTACGTAGTTTAAAGTTCCAAAACTTGCATTATAGCACTCCCAGTCTCTGATCTACCTTTTCCACCTATCTGCACATCCAGATCCTCTTTGTTATGACTTATACAACTAAGTCTCTTTCTACTCTTGTGCATTTGAGCTATTGCTAATCATTATACGTGCTGATGTGTTATTTTGGTTATGAATGATTAATGGTGAATTAATTAGATTAAAATAATCCCTATTATAAACCCTTACATCCTCTTTATTGTTGTGTACTTCTATAACATTAGATTTAATTCGAGAGTAAACAACTATGTGATGATACACTATGCCAAATTTAGGTGTCTACAATTTGTTTTCCTTTCAATATATTTGGTTTTTCCCTTCTTACCAGTTCCTTTACAAGTTTTGCTGCAACAGTTTGATTAATATTTTTCTTCACTATATTGTTTTCAAAGAAAACATACATGGTCTTAAACCTAGACATGGTCGGGGGTTCAAGTCCTAATTCCACCGCTCTCAAAACTATCACTTTTTCCACAAATTCTCAACCAAAACAAAAAAGGATGAAAAATCATCATTTAGAGGTAATTCATGCTTACTCAAAATAAAATATTAGGAGTGGGAGCTTTGTTAAGTTTTTTCCTTCTATTAAATGCTTATTATATACAACACCTAGAGTACCACTACCGATGCCTCTACAACATCATTGCCATTTATGGTGCATATATGTAATGTGTATGGTTGTATTCCTAATGACAAACACACTTATCCAAAGTTGCAGGACGAATAAAACCCTAAAACAACACTCCACCTCTACTTTTATACTAGGGTACTCTCTTATATTAAATCAATTAGTTCCCCATAAGAAAAATAAAGAAAAAATGGTTACGGGATGATTATTTTTGCTTTCTCGGCCTTCCCTTCTCCTCCTCAGTCGTTTTAAAAAAAAAAAAAAAAAACATCATGTAAAATTGCTTCTAAATACATGCCTTACTACCCAAGTTGGACATGCCTCTTTGGTGCATCTTGGAATTGTTTCTACGACTCTAAAAATCATCATTAATAAAAAAATTAATTCCATATTAGTTGGTTGACTTGATTCGCGGTAACATATAAACTCCAATATATATCATGATCCTTATGCCAATACGAGTGAAGTCGCAATGGAAGTTTCCCTCTCACTAATATAATATCCCAATAAGGGTGACACCCTAATGAAAGTGCCCCCCTTACTAACATACTGGTTGATTTATTACAAGATCAATATGTTTGCTTACTTATCCTTCCCCTCTCCCCCAGTAGTTTCAAAAAATCCAAAAACATCATCTAGAATTGCATATTGATGCATGCCTTCCTACCCAAATTAGATATTCATATTTAGTACATTTTGAATTTGTTTCTATAACTCTAAAACAACATCAGAATTTACTATCAACGTAACCTCTACACCTCATTTTGGTGTAAATGATAATATATACTAGCAATCGTACGTGAAATGTACAATGGAAACGCCGAAGAGGGTCTTTTGAAGGATTCATATTGGAAGGAGAGAAACATTGGGAGAGGAATAGGGGTGAAGATGAAGGGGTTAGAGGTTAGAAAAGTGCGGGGGCAACAACAAAAGGAAGTGGATACAATGCAAAACTGAAACGTCGAACAACATGACGACGTATATGGAAATCCTTTGAATGAGACCAGGGGTGTTGTTTAAGACGATGCAGAAATAATTTCTAGATATATATGTGAATGTAAGGAGTGGTAGAAAAAGATTGCCAAAGTGATAATGTGTTTGTAGTTTTTCAATGGCATTTAGAGATATGAAGATGTGGAGTGCAAGTAGCATCTAAAGGTGGCGACGTCATGTGAAGTTCTCCCCATCAATGATTGTGATGGCATCATTATTCAACAATCACCAAAAAAGGGGCATGTGTGGGTGGTTGTGAATTTTGATTGGACATGGGAAATTAATCACTTGTATGGGCGAAAATTTTTCCACGGATGAGATTATTCCTCCCTAAGAAATATTTGGTGTATGAGGTGAACTATATAGTAGAGATTTGACATGGCTTATTTCAATCTCACTTGTACCACTCACATGTGTGTAATTGGTGTTGTGGATGTGAATTTTTCCTTACTTTTGTTGCGAATATGAATGTTAAATATGCGGAGGAATCACCCACTTGCAAGCAGGATTTGAAATCTTAACACCCTATATATGAAATTGGGTACTTAATTCTTTAAAAAAAAGTCCATATAAATCAATCTACTCCCTATATTTTTCTGCCAACAGTTCTATGTTGTGAAATGCAAATGCTTTCTTTGTTTATGGAGTGGATTTATTTAAGGGGTTGGTCTCCCTCTTCATTGTGGAGGTTGGAGTCATATTTATATTGAAACTAAGATCCAAGAAACTAAAGCTAATGTTGTGTTCCGTGGAAGTGCCCATTTTCGACAACTTCTTCCAAGTTGGGGACGATTTGAATCACCGCAATCATAACGTCCTCGCAATAAATATGATGAAATATTCCTACCGAAGAAGGGATTGAGGAATTTGGCGGTTGTGTAATTATTTGTTAATCATAGGAAAGCACTTCATATTTTGTCGGGGGATAGAGTTGCGAATGTGCGTGACGGAACCACATCTTTTCTTACAAACATTGTTTTCAAAATATAATATTTCTTATGGCAAGTCTCTTATGTAGCAGCGAGGGTTACACGATTTCATAAGAAAAGGACTCGTAATGGTGTCATTATACAAAACGATTTATGCCTGACCAATCTTTAGACATGAATCAAATACCTCCCTCCCTTATCCTCCCAATTTATCAACCACATGTTTGGTACTGCTATTGCCAACTTTATGGTTTTGTTGACGTGGAGGATGACTTACAACCTACCATAAAACATTTACAGATGTGACGATACGACCTATCAGAATGAAACAATGTCCCACCTATTTATATCATTTGGAGAAGGTTGTGTATATCCCTAAACGAACATACACAATTTTCATGAGTAAGTATGATTTTGTCCGGAGTTTTGTGGATGAAATGATATAAGAGAATTTGAAGGAGGAGTCACTAAGAGAGGTGATTCGAATGGCTCTTTAAGGCTGTGAAAATCTAGTTCGAGTCTGACATCGCTAAAGTAAGGTCAGCACCATGGTGAGGTGGCTTCTCCTGTAGAGCACACAAAGTGCGCAGAAAATTCCAGAATGCCCACATCATATGACCAAGCAACCTCTCCATTGCGAAGACATCGACTACAGAAGAAAAGGCCGCCCTCACTTCAAGATAATTAACGAAGGGATTTTTTGCTCTGTTTCCCATCGGAAAGAATTTTCTATATAATATCATTAAGAGTTCCTACACTTTTAATTGCAGAAGAAAAAATGCATGCAATCGTGACCTCATTTAAGTAGTGATGTGCAATTTTAAATGTTTGATTTATTTTGAAGTGTAAATTTTTAAACACCCTTTTATGACAAATTGAAATACTTTGAAGGGCGCTGACAACTTCAAATTTGATCCCTTTGTGCCGAAGATTAAAAAACACTAAAATTTACGCACTGATATCAACAAGTTTGTCGGGGAATAAAAGCATAACTGACACAACCTAAATTAGGCATTATGTGAGAGGAGCGGCGGTGATATTCAGCATAATTAAACCCTAGATAGCGATTTTATCCATCCCACTCTTAGGTAACTTCATAGTGTGAATGGGAGGAATTATATTCCCCCAAAAATGACATCAACATTTAAAATCAAATCAAACGTGTTTATTTGACGTAAAATTGAATTGAAAGTATCCTACAGATCCGCTCTTCAAGAAAAACAAAAAGTTTAAAAAAAATAGAGCCTCCACACACAGTAACAAGGCTCAAATTCCCCAGATTCCAGACTCAAATCCAATCTACCCAATTGCGGAAATTGCATGACATTACGCACATAGAGAGAAAATGGCTTTTACCTTTCCTCGCAAGCTCGCTCGTATCTGTGTTGCTTCTTGCATCGGTCCTAATTTGATCGGGGGCCTTTACTCGCTTGAAGCAGCCGCGCAAGTTTGTTTTCGAATATAGATCGATGGATGGAATTCCCGTGGCCCCAGACTTGCATACTTGATAACGAGATCTAACGACGACAAAGAAAGGATCAAAAGGCTCCTACACGCCATTTACCATCTGAGACGAAGAAATCAATATTTGTTGCACCTCAATAAAGAAGCTCCGGACAACGAGATAGGCTGGATTCTGGAAGTCCACTGTAAACTGATAGACTGACATCATAGGCACAGGCTGGAGGTACGCTAAACAAACATGACAGAAGTCGTGTCGCCACCTGCAGCACTTTCAAGCATTAATATTTCAACGCATGCACGGTCCAAAGATCTGCGCCATCGATTTCACTACGGATGTCAGAGGCAGAAGGTTGGATTTTAATGTAGTAACTACGGGTGTCAGAGGCAGGGGGTTGGATTTCAATATAGTAACGCCTTCGGCCCGATAATCCTAAAATGATATAGGGGAAGGGACTCCCATAATCGAGCACTCTAAGTTTGAGGGTGTGTATAGACGTATAAGTGCCCGATTAAGCCTTCGAAAAATCATCAATTGAATAGACGAAGAATTTAAAAACATAAATATGTGAAATTTATAACTTGTTCATACCTAATGTGCATTGTGGAAAATAACCTATACATAATGTGAAAAAATGTAACATTTGAACTAGTGACCGATAACTGTCGAGTTTTAGAACCACTTGTTATCAATTTAATGCTTTATAAATGCTTATTTCGTTGGGATATGGTGCGCAGTAAATATTGTCAGCTGTGATCAATGTCACCTATCGCCGATCACATGGGAATGAATTCATTCTCGCCAGGTGCTTAATGGTGTGGCAGAAGTAGTTGGAACCGGCGATAGACTGGAAGGAGAAGATGGCGCCTGGAATGGTGGAAGAAGATGGTGGTGACGGGTGGTTCTAGAGCTCGCCTCCGCCATGCGCACCGCCGCTTGCAGAGATAAGGCCGTAAGACACTCGCCTACGGCACAGTTGGACTTACATGCTTCGCAAAACCGCGCCGACACATGATTCAAGTCCTCTGTCCATTTCATAAGCTTCAAGTCCTCTGTCCTGGTTCTTGCAAATATACTTTTTATGTTTTTATCTCCGCTGCTTACACTAACCAGTAGAACCTGATTGATCGGCCGCACGAACATTTATAGAGCTCTGATCCAAAACAATGAGCGTTGAATTTTGACACTCTGTCTTCGATTTTCTTGGCCTGTCTCTGTCTCTTTCCTCCAATTCTTTGTCTCTGTCTCTTTCTAACTCTAACGGCGACATATTCACTGACGGGAACGGGAATTTATCCGAATCGGATATGTCATATGCGTCGTTTGAATCTCCCAACTCTGAGTCGAACAACGATTCCCACTCCCAGCCATAACCGAACACTCTGTCTTCGATTTTCTTGGCCTGGTTGGACTTACCTCTGTCTTCCATTATCCGTAACTGCGGAACAGTTTTCTCCAGACTGTGTGCTGGACTGCCTACGTTTGTCATATGAGCACCATACACTATAAATTGCAAGTCGCATTGAAGCTATTATCCATTTTTGGCGGCGAAAACTTCATGGGAGACGATCGGTGTGTGGAAAGGAGAATCGGCCATACATAAAATCTTCTTGGGTTATTGTGAAAGACTGCCTTGGACATGAACAAGATACAATATAATTAGGTTTGTGCGCAAGAATGTTTATTTGCCCTTACTGTATTCTCATTATTTTCATGTCTTCAATCTTGCTGTGGAAATATGAATGGTGACCATCATTTTTTTAATATTGATTGTGTGAAGGTTGTTTGCAGGATGCTGGTCAATCTGTGCTCCTTCATTTTCTAAAACAGTCATAAACACGCATCTTTTGATTGAGTCATCAGAGACTACGGCCTGCAGATTGGACCGGTTTGCTTGCGTTTTCCCCGATTCAGTGTAGCAGCATCTCTTAAACATATATACTCTGCACCCCAACGAGCTCAGCAGCATCTCTGGTGGCTCTCATGGAGGCATCATTAAAATAGACAAGCACAAACTGTATCTCGGTAAAAAAACAGTATGCAAAAATGTGTTTTTAAACACATTATATTTTGGGAATTTGACAATACTTCTTCTTTGAACTATCTTTTTAACAAGAAATTTTAATTTGTTGACACTAATTTGTCTGCAGGAATTTTGTAAGTTGCTACTAAATAAATTTGTATTTTTGTCTCACTCACACAACCAAAAATGTCTTTCCCTTGCAGTTGCACATGTTTGACGTCTTCGATAGGAGTTCCATGGGTTTCTAAAGTAACAATTGCAAAGTGATGGCATTCCCACTGCACTAACATGTCCATGCATCGCCTTCGCAGAATTAAAGTTCCATTCAAGCAGGTAAGGTCGACTGTGACCTTGCTAAGGAAATGATCTATTTTAAAGAATTGAGATTGAATGAGATGTTAATATCAAATGAAGAAATTACTAATATTTTTAGAATCTCTGAACTTCACAAAACATGCCATAATAAACACAATTCCGAATTCAATATTTTAGATACAATATTTCATAAAATCACAGCGAGAAGTTTTCTTTGCTGTAATATTCTGGAATATTGTATTTAACATATTGAAATGGAAAACAATATTTTAGATATGGTAAGTCATTGTGATGCCAAAAACCGTCATTTTCATATTCAATTTCTTTTGGGAATTTCATATGACGAAGTGGAACCAATAAAAAATTCTTCCACTAGGGGGAAGGGACCCCATAACCGAGCAGGGTCCAATGATTGAGAGTGTTTTAGCTGTTTTTGGAACCTTTCTTTGCTGTAATATTCTGGAATATTGTATGTAATATAGGGACCCCATGGAACCGAGCACTCTAAGTTTAGATATGTGTATATAGACGTATAAGTGCCCGATTAAGGACCTTCGAAAAATCATCAATCGAATAGACGAAGAAGTTAAAAACATAAATATGTGAAATTTATAACTTGTTCATACCTAATGTGCACCTTGTGGAAAATAACATATACATAATACTGAAAAAATGTAACATTTGAACTAGTGACCGATAACTATGTCCAATTTTAGAACCACTGAGTTATCAATTTGAATGCTTTAGTAATGCTTATTTCGTTGGGATATGGTGCGTAGTAAATATTGGCAGTTGTGATCAATGTCACCTATCGCCGATCACATGGGAATGCATTCATTCTCGCCAGGTGCTTAATGGTGTGGCAGAAGTGGTTGACATGCTGTAGTAATTTCACAATGCACAATGCACATTAGGTATGAACAAGTTATAAATTTCACATATTTATGTTTTTAAATTCCTTGTCTATTCGATTGATGGTTTTTCGAAGGCTTAATCAGGCACTTACATGTCTATACACACCCTCAAACTTAGAGTGCTCGGTTATGGGGTCCCTTCCCATATTGATATTATGTGCAATTGTTAGATTGAATGGCATAAACTTGAGTTCTTTGACATACCATTACAACAGATTGTTTTCCATTTCAAAATATTAGATACATTACTCCAGAAAATTACAGTAAAGATGGGTTCCAAAAGTTTTACATATATAACATTTATCAATATCTACTTCAGCCTGCTGCTAAGGCATTCAATTACATATATAACATTTATCAACATCTACTTCAGCCTGCTGCTAAGGCATTCGATTACATATATAACATTTATCAATATCTACTTCAGCCTGCTGCTAAGGCATTCGATTACATATTCCAAAAGTTTTACATATATAACATTTATCAATATCTACTTCAGCCTGCTGCTAAGGCATGCGATTACATATATAAAATTTATCAACATCTACTTCAGCCTGCTGCTAAGGCATTCGATTACATATATAACATTTATCAATATCTACTTCAACCTGTTGCTAAGGCATTCGATTAAATATATAACATTTATCAATATCTACTTCAGCCTGCTGCTAAGGCATTCGATTACATATATAACATTTATCAATATCTACTTCAGCCTGCTCGACAAAATTTACAAGCTCGACAAAATTTACTAATGCTTACTAAGAAGGTTATGTAAACCAAAATTTGTACAACTTTTCACTTAATAGTTTGGCCAAAATCCTGGAAATGGTGGAGGTTGCACTTCGTTGTGATTCTCTGATGTGGTAGCATTCACAGATTGAATTGCAGTAGGTAGCATGGTAGGAGGTGTACCCTGAACATTTTCATTAGCTTCTGAAAGTTGGCCAGTCTGACTAAACAACACTTGATCTAAAATTCCAAAATTTGTAACATTACTTGTAGGAGAAGATGGGCAGCTAGATTGGTTTTTAAAAATGGAAGAAAAAGCAGGCATGAATGTGTTATACATGCTCAAAAAAATATGATGTTGATCAGCTAGGGGATTTGAGGGACTACTCAATCGCCTATTTTGTCGGTCAGAATCCTTTTGTCGTTGTTGCCATTCCTTCAGCTGTTTATCATGCTCTTTGGAGATTTTGGCCTGCTCCTTTTTCAACTCATTCTCCTTTTTTCGTTGTAACTGTGCCTCTTCCTTTTTCTGCCTTTTCAGTTCTCTTTCAATTTTAAGTTTCCCCTTCTTTTCTTTTTCTATTAACCTTTGTGCTTTCCTTTCATTTGCCTGCCCCTTTTCCTTGCCTTCAAATCTTCAATTTCTTTTTTTCTTGTCTCTTGTTCTTGAAGTAAATGCAAGTAGTCATCAGAGGTAAGTATTTGAGATTGCCTTCCAATTCTAATTGCATTGTCATTTAGCCATACATGGGTGTGAACCTTCTCAATTGGCAAGTTTTAAGAATTTGCTTACAGGTTTATATGCTTGGTTGTTCCCATCTTGGTTGCAGATCACCTCTTGGTTCTCTTGACTGGCTAAAAAGTCATCAGCTTCAAAATTTCCTGTATCTAAACCATTTGCATCATGATCTCCCCACTCCGATGTGTTAGCATAATAGTGCACCACCTTGCTTGGAAGAGGTGAGGGAGGAGATGGCATAGAAGTTGAAACTTCCTCATTGTTGAAATCAATTTGCATGCCCAGGTTAGCAGCCCCATCTTTAATCCATTCAGGTGCACTGAATTGTGTTGGTAAGCTCATGCTATCATCAATATCTGTAGCTTCTTGTGTTTGGCTCACATGAGTTGCTGAACTAAGGTGAAAATCTGAAGGCATGCCAAAACATGTAGACTCAACATGCTCTTCCCTTGTTTTTTGGTTTTCCTCATTACCTACCACATTTTTTGCAAGTTCTTCTAAACAACGTTGCACATCTTCATCTTCCACTCCCGCCATCCTCAATATGTTTTCAACAGCTGCCCACCTCATCTTCTTCAACATCAAAGGCCTCACTTGGCCTCATATCATTGGAAAGAGCATTTTGATCTAGTGGCCATATACCTGTCCTTCGAAAACTTGCCTTGATATTTTCAGGTGTAAGTGCAAGTTGGAAAGCTTGACTGCCAAGTTTTTCCAATTCTGTCCTCCTTATTTCAAGACCTGGGTTCCTTCCCATCCATCTAGACCTGACTGTTTTAAATTAGTTCTTGAATGGAGAGACCACACTAACATCTAATGGTTGAAGCTTATGGCTAGTATGTGCTGGTAGAGTCAGAAGGTCAATGCCTAAATTTCTAGCCTCTTGGATTGTGCCCAAAGCTACATGGCTGCCATGACCATCAAATATGAGAAGATGCCTATTTTTTGGTGAAACCCCACCTGGAACTGATCTTGTAAAATGATGTAACCAATTCATAAACAACTCTTTTGTCATCCAAGCATGTGGTTGGGCTGTCATGCATGCTCCAGGTTCACATCTAGCTATATAGTTCTTCAGTTGTCTCTTTGCTTTGAAAAGATAAAATCCAGGAATGCTTTGTCCTGCTGCATTAACACAAACATAATATGGTAATCCATTCCCTACTTTTTGACATAATATGTGGAACACTTCTACATCCCAACTTAGCAATGACACGCATGCCACAATTCCTGCCTGCTTGAACACCAGTTTCATCACAGTTCCATATTTTGTCTAGCCCATATTGATTTGCAGCATACATTTTTTGCAAGTTATCATAAAAAAGCAGCAACAATTATTGGCCTTAACATGACTGCTCTATCTCGGTCAAGGCCTTCTACAGTTCTTATTGTCAAGTCAGGATGACGTCTTCGAAAACCATACCACCATGACTTTCCTGGCAGGCCATCTTTGAATGGGTTTGGTCTGCATTGGCACATGTGCGCTACATAGGCCTTTAGGTGAATGACTTCAATACCATGGCCAAGTTCAGCCATATCTTGGCACCAGGTAACAATTTCTTTCTCTTCTTCATCTGTTAAAACAGTTGGAGGTCCCTTCCTCTTACTGGTTCTTTTTCCATACAACCAATCAGTCACATTTGTACTAGGGATTCCCCACTTAGTTGCTGCTTGCCGCGTGGACATTCCATTTTCTTCCAAGTCCCTTAAGGCTGCTTTCATGTCAGCTTCTATCCATTGCCCTCTTATGTATACTTTCTTTGTTATAGCAGTACTTCCAGTTACTTCCACAGTTGGATTAGTAAGGTTGATTTCAGGATCTTGGGCAGCTGTGATATTCTCATGAAAAGAAAATTCTTTTCCTTTTGGCGGATGCCTCATTTTATTGGAAGCTGTTCTTTTCTTATGTATATTCGCTGCATTGATGAAGGAAAAATTTTGTGCTTTGGCTCTTGACTGATTCTTCCTTGGATTCGCTGTGGTGGTTTTTTGAGGTTGTTTGTCGACTATGTTATCCTCATCAGAAGAGATATTTGTGAACTTCGCCCCCCTTTGCAGCTTACTCCTCGTTTTTCTAACTGGTCTGTTGGCAGGCTGCTTTGCACGAGCCATTATGAAATCTGCCCCAACACGTGTTGATCGCCTGTCCCAACACAAGTAGTTCTGCCACACAATTAAACACAATTAAACACCAGGCGAGAATGAATGCATTCCCATGTGATTGGCGATAGGTGACATTGATCACAGCTGACAATATTTACTGTGCACCATATCCCAACAAAATAAGCATTTATAAAGCATTAAATTGATAACAAGTGGTTCTAAAATTGGACAGTTATCGGTCACTAGTTCAAATGTTACATTTTTTCACATTATGTATATGTTATTTTCCACAATGTCACATTAGGTATGAACAAGTTATAAATTTCACATATTTTATGTTTTTAACTATCTTCGTCTATTCGATAGATGGTTTTTCGAAGGCTTAATCGGACACTTATACGTCTATATACACCCTCAAAACTTAGAGTGCTCGGTAATATGGGGTCCCTTGAAAATACGTCCATCATTTTTGTGATCGACGACCTGCGTGCGAGTTTTTTCATGCGCTGCAACAGTCTAGACAAACGATGAAGTACTGTTAAACCCAGGTCATCGATTCACACAATTAAACACCTGGCGAGAATTCTGAAATGCATTCTGCCATGTGATCGGCGATAGGTGACATTGATCACAGCTGACAATATTTACCGCGCACCATTCCCAACGAAATATAGCATCTATAAAGCATTAAATTTATGGCAAGCTTGTGGCTTTAATCCAATAATGGCCATAAATTATAGTTTCAAGTTTTTTGAAATGCTATCTGCCAAGTCCAATAATGGCTCGTGAAATGGACAGTTTCACCGTTACACTATTTAAATGCATGTATATTTGAAGCAAAACTTACAGTAAATTTCTAGCAAAACTGCAGTATATTTTTAACAGATTTGCAGTACATATTTTATTTCCATGAAAGAGCAGGTTATGAATAATGACAGATGATCAATTGAAAAAACATAGGATTCACTGTATATTTAGTGATTTTATCATTAAAATTGTTACGAATAATAATGAGCTGCTTGTAAACTATTTAAATCAGCCATTATTGTTCATAACAATTTTAATGGTAATCTATCTATACAATATAAACTTCTATACAATATAATTAATGAAGGATTGAACAAGATTACCAAGATGTAAATAAATAGGAAATGGAAGATATTGCACTTGGCTAGTTAGCAGCTTTTGCACAGCATGGAAGAGATTGCCCCTGGCTAGTTAGCAGCCTTTGCACAGCAAGAAGATGTAAACTGTCAGCAGCAACAAGTAAGTTTTAGTTTTTGCACAGCAAAATGTAAATGAAACTGAAATATTTTTTTGAATGGGAAAGAAGTATTCGACTCAACTCTACTATTTATAGATTTTAGTGAGAAATTTGGATCCATGTTTGATCTGTGTGCTTCATTTCTATTGGCTGAGGGAGTTTGACATGGATTGGTAAAGTAAATAAAACAATTTATTTGTTATATTTGACATTTTAGTTGATCCATGCACTCAAATTCTATTGGGTGAGAGAGTTAAGTGGAGATGGAGTGGGAAATACATCACTTTGATTGTGAAATTATTAATTATATTTTTGAAATCTTGTTCAATCCTTCATTAATTGTGATTTTTTTTGTAAATAGTGAGCCTTACAACACTTTTCTTGTTTGTAGGTGCTTGCATTTAATATAGAAGATGACATTGGAGGTTGGGAGATTTTGGATGAATAAATTGTAGATATGGATTTGAATTTGTCAAAATCAATATAAATAGTTGGACTTTGATGAGCCTTTTAAATTTGTTATTAAGATAGATGTATGTACATAAAAATATAATATGATGTAAGCAAGTGAATTTAGTATTGAAAGCAAATATATTTATTATTGCACAAATAATTGTTTAACATTGTACATGTTGGAGCCTTAAAAAACTTAAATGGCACCAGTAGTTGATGTTGAAATAACCTCTTGATATTAATATGTAATGTATTAATTTGCAGATGTGATCTTTATTTGGTGAGAATGTCATATATTTACACTTCAATATTGAAATAACAATACATAATAAATTTCACAATAACTCAGGAAAAATTGAACATATTTATGTCACTTTTCATTTAATTTATGAGCAAAAAAGTTTCTACCAAAAATTCCAAAAACAGCTAAACCACTCTCAATCATTGGACCCTGCTCGGTTATGGGGTCCCTTCCCCTATGCTCTTTTTTTTCGGTTGAGGGTGGTTGACAAAATAATTCTTTTAGTGATTCCTATAATTTAGTACACAATTCAATAGGAGGTTCTTTTCTTGGCACCACTGCCTAATATTACAGTTCCATTTGCCACCTTACCTATAAAATAGAGACCACAAAAAGAATTAGAATGGGAAATGGAAAGAAACTAGAATTGGAATGTGAGGTGATACCAAAAATTCAAATATACCAAACCTAAAAATTGAGGTGTAGCATTTCCACTTTGTCGAGAATTTTTTCCACCATGATATCTCAAAAAATAGGTCACCGGTACCTGGAAGTGGGGGTTAGCATCTCAAAATATGCCAACACCTTCGCTGCTCCCGCCCAGGTCAGAAACGCACAAAATAAAAAAAGTTTAAATTCTGCAAAAATCGACAAATTCAATCAATTTTGACCACATTTTTCAAAAATAACCATACTCACCAACTCATTGGTGATTTGTGAGGCCACAACCGCCGCTACTCTCTCGAATATCGTCAAACTCGCTTCCCTAACACATGACATCCTCTCAAGCTTAGAGCTCCAATTCTCACTCAATCATGGTACAAACAGAATTACTATTCACTTTTTACTATTACTATATATGGCAATTTTCAATTTTTCATTTACTATATTTACCATTTGCATTCATGCTTCCAACTATTACACAACACACAGTTTCACTCATATCTCTTACTTTGTTACTCTGTTTTCTTCCTCGTTTACGTTATTCGGTTCAAAAAATTTCTTACCACCATCCTGTACACATTCCACAATGCTATATTCTGATCTAACACGTTTACTACTTAGCATAAGCACAATCTTGCAACATCTTCTATACTACCTCTTAGTCATTATTAGATCTGTTCATCTCTACTTTCAGCTCAATTCTCATTATCTCCACCCATCAACCTTTCGATGAAAGGGGGAAATACAGTTAGGATCACCCAACGATCCCTCCTAGGTTGCTATACAATCAATCGATACTCCTAATACATCATTATCACAAATGTTTATTTGACACTATTCAAGCAAAGGTACAAATTTTCTCATGCAACATTTAACATCTTCTACTATTTCAAATCTATCTCCCAGATGACCTAACTTGGGAGTTACATCACTTTACTATCTCTCCCATATGACCTAACTTGAGAGCTACATCACTTCATTATCTTTCCCAGATGACCTAACATGAGAATCACTTTACATTTTCTATCACTTCTAGATGAACTAACATGGAAGCCATCTAACACTATCACGACACCTGTAGGAGTGGGGGCAATGAGACATCATTTTTTTTCCTATACTGCTCCTATATGAGTTCTTTAATACGATACAACACAGAACTAAACACGGAACTAAAGTTGGTCTCTATTCGTCTGTAATAGTTGGAACTTTTGGGGATGTAGTCATGGATGAAGAGTAAAACTAGACCTCTCTCCCCAACACTCTTCCTTTGGTAGCACGACGCCTAAATCCTCCATTTTTCTAAATTTACAAGATCGGGTTAGGAATTGATCAATCCTCACCTCTTCAAAATCTCCATTGACAACAATCCAAATCTCCAAATTTTTTGAATCATCTCACGTATTTCCCCAAGTGCTCCGTACAACAACTCGCTATCTCTATTCACACCACATGGGTCGACACGCTAATCCATGGTTCACCATGCTATATGTTCTTACATTCTACGTGCACTTCTGTGACATGGCTTCTTTGAACTTCTCACTGGTATGTTCCTTACTTCCTTTACAGTACTTGAATTTCATTCAAATAACATAAACGGGCGGGGGCAAATGTAGACACAAAATCACACACATAGTACTATTTTATTTTACCGCCAAGTATGTTGTTATATGCATGGATCTTAAGTAAGAAAAGTATTCACTGGTGACACACTCCCTAGTCCATCCACTTGTTTTGATTATTTTTATTGTCTTTCTCCCTCACATCTATCACTTTTACACCCAATCTTGGTCGAGTCACAAGGATCCCTATCTGTTAATCTTTTCACATCTGACATCATTTATCCCAGGACACTAATTCCCATTCTAGACACTAGCACTTAGGTGCTTTTGTCCACCCTGGGCTCCTCTGTCCTCTTAGTTCTTGTTTACATTTTTGACATTTGCGGTCTGCCTTTTCGGTTTTCTTATTCTTATCTCGAGGTCTTAGTTGACATGTCATGTCACTAGCGTTGAAATTAAAACAAGAGATCCTTATATATACACGACATACATACCATTATATGGAGCATGCAATTCTAAAGGGGAAACATATGTACATACTATCAAAGGGACTACATTTTTGGGTTGATTACTTTACACACACTGCATATGAAGGGGAAGTTCTAAATTCCATCCCACACATTTACATTTTATCTAGCTATAGCTCATTATCTTGGCATCATTAGTGTGAGGGCAGCCTAAGGGCATTATTTCACACACAAACGCACATAACTACATGGAGTTTGGAATGTAGTGCAACGCTCGGTCATAAGTTCATCCTTAAGATGACTATCAGGGACAATCTGACTTCACATATTGCATTTTTTAATTCCATTTTGATGTGTTTGTGAGCTTGTGCATGTAGCTAGGGTTTGTGTTGCAAATTACAGGTACCTAGATGATCCAAGTGCAAATATTAGGTGATCAACGTGAAGTGATAGCGAAACCCTAGCGACACAGGAAAAATTAGATTCCAACCCTGTGCACAGTCATAGGCACCTAGAAGAGGTCTCTGACACCCAAGCACCCTCGCCCTAGCCCAGGTGCTCATGTCTAGCTCTGTCCATAGGTTCCAAAATTAATATCGAGCATTTTTGACATCCTACTTGTTGGTGCTCAATTGTAATCTCGCCCCTTTTTCATTTAAAATTTTCAGCCCACCTGGTTTGATGCACTTTATGTCTTCCTGTGTGGATGCATAATTCTTTGCCTTTACCAGGGTATCGTTGTCAAGTCCTTTCCTTGGGTCATGGATCACATTGAGTCTTGGTATTATTTACAGTCTTCTCTCCACAACAATTTTTTTTTGTTGTTGGGCGTCTTCCACGATTGTGTCTCCTTTGTAAATCCTGTCCCAACATTCGTGGATACGTGGTATTTTCTAATTAGATGCGGCGTGGTGGGTCTATTTGATATTTTGATGCATTATGACGAAGGGCGTGAAAGTATAAGGTAAATGCCTAAGACTCGCAAAAGGACACGTGAAGGGCCCACGCTCATTTGAGGATCTGCCTCTAGTTTTGACCTTTGCAGTTGCGTCGAACAGACACGTGGAGGCTTATGCTGGATCTTCCCATGCTCATACTTTTCAACAACCGGTGCAACTCTCTCAGGTTTTGACCACGTGGAGGGCCCGCGCTCGTTTGAGGATCTGCCTCTAAACCTCACCTTTGAAGTTGCACCGAAGAAACACGTGGAGGATTTCATTGGCTCCTCTTTATACTTGGCTGACTCGGACTCGCAGTGCAAATAAATAAAGAGGAAGCCCAAAAGTGCCATAGTCGGAGGACGGGAGACCATATTACCGAGCTGAGTTAGAATTGCTTGGGCACTTGCATAAAATCGACATACGACCCTACCAGGCCCCTAGACATCCTCGTGTCCGTCAAAGTTTCTAACGTCATCCTAAGGTGGCCCATACTCTCCTCAAGCTCAATTCTCTTTTGGTCGGATGATACCCAATCCAGGAGGCCTAGCCCACCTAAAAAGAAGGTCATTTTCCCCTTCCCCTTGTGAAGGGTCGACTTACCAGGAATGCTTTGAGGAGGGATGTTTGGAGTGATAAGGGGGATGTTTGGAAATGACAAGAGGGACATATATTACATGTTGGTGACTGGATGAAACATGAGGCGTAGAACTAATCCATGTTTCCCATGTCCTGGAAAAAGGTGGGTTTTCCTTGAGAGAAGGAATGAGTTGAGGTTCTTGAAATTCCCACTCAAAACGAGGGGCACAATGCATCAAATGTGCGGATCGAGGAAAATTTCTTGGGCCCGAGACACGTGGAGGTCCTGCATTCATTTGGGGACGCGCCTCTGGACTTCATATTTGTAGTTGCGCTAAGGAGACACGTGGAAGCTTCCACTGGATCCTCTTTATACTTGGTCGACTCGGACTCGCATCAAAGATAAAGAAAGCGGAAGCCCAAAAAATGCCTATATTCAGAAAAGAAAATATTGAATTGGGAATGTGAATGCCTCACAACTTTCCCACTTGGCAAAAATAGGGAATGAACATGATTAAATGCTATCTTGTAAAGAGGAATATTATCTCGAAGATTTAGACTTTTGGGGGAAAAATGTAGAATGAGTGAGCGAGTGGAATTGTATAAATGCAACGAGAATACTCTTGCAGAAGGGGGGTTAATTTTTCAGAGAAAGTTTGAGAAAAACCATTTTTTCCGAGAGACTGTCTGAGAAACCTGTTTATTTTCCTGTGTTTGTAGATTTAATCATTTCAAGATGGTTGCAAGTGTATAACCATTGACAAACTCTAATATTGTTGAAGAAACTTTCCCCTGCTGATGAATCTAATGAACCTTGAATGAATTTGTGTTGATCATGAGCATAATTGTGTTTTCTTTTATTTCAAAATGTTTTCAAATAGTTATATATGTGCCTGTTGCAGTCTTACATTAGAAATACTTTGAAATCATGCAAAATCTCATCCTCATGTCAAGTATTGTGGCATTTGCAATTATGTTATGAAGAGAGCTTTCATTTCATAACAAAATAAGTGATTTAAATTCACTTTACTTGCATTTCAGTGATACAGATTGTTTGTCAGTTCATGAGTGTATCATGAGTGTGATATAGCAGGGGTCTTCTAAGGTTTAATTGATTCTTCGACATGAGCCTTTGTGTTGAATTCTTGAAGAGTGTATGAAATCGTGCATCTCTGGGCCTCCATTGATACAAACCTTCTAGTTGAAGGAATATTTTTGTCTATTTCGAATCATTTTGTCTATGAGTGTTCCAATATTTGTAAAGGTTCTCAAATATCTTGTATAATCAAATTTATCTTGCTTAACTTCCCACCAAAAATTTCTCAAATGATAAATCCTACATGAACTACCATTGTTTGTACTATGTATCCAAAAAGATTTAACAAATTCCACTGCCAAAATATGTAGAAACAATAAGGTTTCAATTATTGTCTTTAGTAACCTGAACCTTGTCTAGGAAACATCTCCACTCTCTAATGTGACAACGCGTGAGAGTTAGATTGTGTTGTATTGATCATATTTTCTCAAGGTTTTTCATGTAGATTATGCAAAGAAAGATCTCTTGATATCCTTCACCAATATGGGTTACAAAATGGGTCCTCTCACCTTGGTTGAAGGCACAACCTAAAGTAGTCAGGGTAGGTCAAACCCTGTTCACGGTGCTATCCATTTCTTCCATGCCTGAGTGAATGAAGAGTCAGCTAAATCCCTCCCCGGCTATAAAACGACTCGCACTCTGATTTATCTGCCTCCAAGCATCCTATTCGAACTACAGTGTTGCTTAGTCGCAAGGAGAGAATCAATTTGGGTACCAACACTGCCCAACCTGTTCATCAAGTTGTGCTAGTTTAGATTTGTTCCAGGATAAGCGAAAATCAGATAAATGCCTTATCTCTCCTATTTGCTTACATGGTTGCATCTTTAGAGCATTTAGCATTTGTATTATGTTGTATATTATCATAGTAGTGACTCTGAAATTAGATTTAATATTCAAATTTTATTAAATTGTGTTGTATTCTCAATGACAGATACACTTCTCCAAAGCTGCAGGATGAATAAAACCCAAAAACAACTTCCACCTCTACTTTTATACTAGGGGTACTCTCTTCTATTAAATGAATTAGTTCCCCACAAGCAAGATAACGAAAAAATGGTTCCAGGATGAATATGTTTGCTTTCTCGAATTTTCCCTCTCCTCCTCTATCATTTAAAAAAATCAAAACATATCCTGCAAAATTGCTTCTAAATACATGCCTTACTACCCAAGTCGGACATGCCTCTTTGGTGCATCTTGGAATTGCTTCTATGACTACAAAAACCATCATTAATAAAAAATTAATCCCACATTGGATTGTTGGCTTGGTTTGCGGTAACATATAAATCCCAATCTATATCACGATCCTCGTGCCAATACAAGTGAAGTCACGATGGAAGTTTCCCTCTCACTAATATAATAGCCCAATAAGGGTGACACCCCAATGGAAGTGCCCACCTTTCTAACATATTGGTTGATTTGTCGTAAGATCGATATGTTTGTTTGCTCGCCCTTCCCCTCTCCCCCAATGGTTTCAAAAAAATCCAAAAACATCACTTGCAATTGCATCTTGAGACATGCCTTCCTACCCAAGTTAGATATGCCTATTTAGTGCATCTTGAATTTGTTTCTACGACTCAAAAAAACATCACATTTTGCTATCAATGCAACTTTTACACCTCGTTTTGATGTAAATGCTAATAAATATTAATCCTAAAATGATATATACTGCATTTTTTTTTGTTGGAGTGGTTGACAAAATATTTCTTTTGGTGTTTGCAAACCTTCGAGAAGAAGTCCAAGCAACTAAGGAAGACTATAAGGGGTTTGCTGCTAGACTTGAGAGCGTTGCCACAGATCATCTATAGACACAAGTAGTCTCTGGTAAATGTAAAACCCCACCAATTATTGAAGCAGCAATTCAAGCCAAATTTGTAAAGCAGAAACAAAGAGATTTTAAGGTCTTAAACCTTAGAGTTAGAGGCCTTGCCAAAGAAGACGTCCCTTTAACAATAGCTAAGAACTTTCTCCAACATAAACTCAAAACAGATAACATACCAATTGAAAAGGCATGGTATCTACCAGACAATTCTCTAACCATAAGATTCCACAGCATACAGGATAAGCTCACTGCCTTGAAATTGAAAAGTTACCTCTTCAACCTTGACCAAAAGGTATACCTTGATGAAGACATGACCAGGCTACAATATGAGGAATTCAAGAATGAAAGGGCCAAAATAATTGAAGCTAGGAAACATGGCAAGTGGGCTGTTATGAGGAGTGGTAACGCTGTGATACAGGATAATCCACTTCCTTGGTGGGACAAGCCATGGCCTACCAAAACATCTTGACGCCATAAGGTGGAGCTCCGCTCTCATACATCCATCTCACTCTCATTATGGAATTGTGGCGGATCTCTTTTCTTCTCTCTAGGGTCTTCAAGTGATGTTATCCAGGGCAAAGATATTATTTTCTTTGCAAAAACCCATGAATCAAGAGTCAAGCCCCTTCCTATTTTCCTTGGGTTCACTTGGTTCTCCAAATACATGACACAACTTCATCCTAGTTCTAGAGGCTTGGGTGGTATCGCTTGCCTTGCACATGACAATCTAGCCTCTAAACTTCGAATTGAAGAATATGATACACATGCCAGATATTTGTGGGTATCAATTGACAGAGGAGCTTCACAATCCAGATTGTTCATCGCACTATGTTACTTCCCGCCAAGATACTCACCATATACTATGATAGGGGATGATGAATCCCCATTCACTGATCTTTATCCTGCAACCTCTAAGTTCTTGGCAATGGGGGATGTCATCCTCTTGGGAGACTTCAATGCCCGTACAGGTAACAAACAATGCTCCCAATATGACCATATCTCAGATCCTTTAAGACTGCATGATCTTGGAGAAGAGATGGACAATTATAAGCAGTTAGCTGATCATTCCATTTCACTTTATGGAAGACATCTAATTAGATTTGGGAAATCTCATGACTTGATAGTGTTGAATGGGCTTTCTTGTTTTCCTGGGTCTGGGGATTTCACATGCTATCCTCATGCTGGTGGAGCCAGTGTGGTGGATTATGTCATGAACACCATTACTTTTCAGTCATCCATCTCCAATCTTTGTGTGGACCCTCTCCCACCCCTTGCTGACCATGCACCTATCTCTTTTAAGGTCCTACTCCCCACTCTTGGGGATGCACATATCACCTCTTATACTTTCCAGTCTTCCACCCATATCTCCTTCGACCATGACTTTGATGATATTTATATTGAAAACTTGACAACCAACCTCCAAGATATAAATTCTATCCATTGCCCAGTGGCAAGAGCTGAATATCTTTCCAGAACAATTTGGAATACAATTCTCCAATCCTTCCCCCATTCCACTCGTAATCATCCCACCAGTGTCCCACTTGGCCATTGCACTCGGAATGCCTGGTTTGATAGTAGTTGCAGATCCCTCCACAAGCTTGTGACTCACATCATTTGCCAACACCCTTATAGGAAGAAGTCAGTCCAAAAAATGTACCGTTGGCACCTACGGAAAAAGAAGAGGTTATATATTCACAAGAAAGAAAGGGACACACTCAACATGTTGAGGTTTAAAGCGAAGTTGTTTTGGCAAACCTTCCTCCCAAGGAAATCCTCATGTGTTATTCAGGGCATAGATACATGGTTCAACCACGCATCCTCTCTCTACAACATCCCTAATCAAGTTCCAATTTCAGTTGAGAACAGGTGGCAGGGTAAAATTCTCTTCACAGACTGTATGGTGTTATGTGATATCTTCAAACTTCAGGCAGGGAAATCAATAGACACAGAGACCTTGAGAGCTGAATTTCTTCACCACATTCCAAAACTCTTAGCAACACACATTGCTGATCTCTTTAATCTAGTGGCTTCCCATGGATTCCCGCCAGCTATGGACGTCTCACATCATCTGCCCCATATTTAAATAAGGGAATCAATATGAGCCAAATAATTATAGAACCATCATGATAGGGCATGCTTTGAGAAATTTATTTGCTACAATGTTAGATGATTTGATTTCTAAATTTGTTGAATCAAAGAAAATCCATACAAAAGGACAAGTAGGTTTTAGACGGGATCACCAAACAATAGACCATGTCTTAACACTTAGAGCCATAATTGAAGAAGCAAGGGCCAGACAAGTGTAAGGTTTATTGTTGTTTTGTTGACTTTTAAAAGGCATTCGATATTATACGTAGATACCTTCTAATCCAATGACTTTGTGACCTTCAAATTCCAGAGCATTTGGTTCTTCTTGTGATGACACTCTATGAAAAGGTGGTTGGCAAAGTCCAAACTGCTATTGGTTATATAGGTGATATTAATAACACCATCGGTGTTAAACAAGGCTGCCCACTTTCTCTTACTCTATTTGGTCTTTACATTGATGAACTAGAACACATTATTGCAAATTCTGGTCTTAGAGATGATGGTTGTCTTTTAATATGATATAATCATTGCTATTTTATTATTTGCAGATGATATCATCCTCATGTCACATATTGTTGCGGGCCTACAATGACACCTTGACATACTTAAGCTCTTTTTGTGATACTCATGGTTTACAAGTGAACTTGAGGAAAACTAAGGTCTGTGGTATTTAATACAACAAAGAGGGTTTCCCATGCAACTAACCTCATGTACAAAGGAAACTTGGTGGAAGTGGTCTCCTTTTACACTTATCTTGGAGTGAATTTCACGGGCCCTCCTTTGAACATGCTTCATTCAGTAGAGGAGAGATTATGTAAAGGTTATACAACCTTCAATACACTTGAGAGACAATGTTTCCAACTTCAATTTCAAGATGCCAAAGCAAAATTGCGCATTTTCCAAACTCTTGTGACACCAATAATGTTGTATGGTTGTGAGATTTGGGGCCTTGATCCTCGACACATTGGTTGGGCTCGTGTTGATAGAGTACTCGTCTCCATGCTACCCAGGACTCTTCGAGCAAAATGCTCAATTCCATATGCAATCATCTTGGCTGAATTTGGCACGCACCCTCTTTGTACCTCAACTATATTTCATCTTGTGATGCTACTTCATAGACTACGATGTATGATATATACACCAATTGGGCAAAATATTACAATGTGCATACCTAGTTCAAGGATCCCCAATCATCCATGAGCCTATTTGTAGTTGGGGATCCAAACCACTTGGTATACACATTGTACAACTTTCCTCAAAAGCATCAAATTGGATATTAATCGTCTTCCTCTCTCTCACATTCTCTATTAATTATCCCCACATGCCTAAGAAGGGAAATTCATAGAGGAATTAGAGAGGAGATCTACAAAGCTTACATAAAATCAACATGGAATGAACCAATATATCCATTGCCAACAATAATGCACCACTATTTGGAGCATTATCTCCAAATTGAAGATGAACATGTCATCCCCCCCAAATACGTCAGGCTTCCACTTGGTTTGAGATTCCCCTTGGGTCAACTACAAGTTTGTTCTCATCAGCTTCGCATGGAGACAAAACATTACATTCCTAGAGACCAACGCACTTGCACACTTTGCAACAATGAACCTGAATTAGAGGAGCACTTTATATTTCGCTGTCCTGTGTACTATGAGATCCGTGGAAGGTACTATTGTCTCTTCCGAGAAACTCAAGGCTCATTACGAGCCCTTATTCATTATGAAGACCAAAGGTGTGTAGCTTTATTTATCAAGGAGATGACCCAACATAGATATGGCCTCCTCAAACATCATCATGGCAGCCTTGGGTCTCAGAACCATTGATTCATTCCTTCAACAAAATACATAACATCGGTGGCATAAACGAGCTCATGACTTTACACGTCAGTCACGATCTACCAGACGTAGAGCCTCTTAATCATGACACATAGACTTGTTGTATCCCGTGTCTCTTTCTAGCTGCTTCTTGTATATTCTTCTGTATTTGTTTTTGTTCTTCCTTCGTGCATCGTCTTGTTCTCTTTGCACCTCTTGTAGTCCCATTAACCTATTTGGTTACTTCTGGACATTAATTTTTAAATAAATAAATAAATATAATTTAGGACACAATTCGGCGGGAGGTTCCTTTCTTGGCACCGCTGCCTAATATTATGGTTCCATTTGCCACCTTACCTATAAAATAGAGACCACGAAAAGAATTAGAATGGGAAATGGAAAGAAACTGGATTTGGAATGTGAGGTGATGCCAAACATTCAATTATACTAAACCTAAGAATTGAGGTGTCGCATTTCCACTTTGTCGAGAAGTTTTTCCACTATGATATCTCAAAGTACAGATAGGACGGATGAATGAATCTGTTACGAGTCCATGGCGTTTCGAAGAAAGCTTTCCTTCGATCTCCTCCGCTATGACAGCTCTGGGATTGAACATATTGCTAATGGCGATGCACCTGCCGCTAAATCACCCGGCCGGCGCCGCAGGCACAAGAAAAAATCCGCCACTTTAGCCTCCGCAACGCTGGACAACGGCCAAATATACAGTAAAGATCAACTTCATTTGGCAAAAAGTCCTCTAAGTTCCTCCAGCCTGAGGAAATGTGCGACGTTGGACATAGGATCCCTCGCAGAACTCTCTTTGATCGCACATCAAGAATCCACAGTTTCAGAGGAAGCTGAAATGGCCAACGGAGCAATTTTATTTGATAGGAACAATAATAAGCATGCCCTAACAGGATCAAACGGAATTATGCATATCGACCGAGTAGATTCCGGTGACTCGGCGGGAAGAGATTTGATCTGTTCGGAAGGCGCGGACGGGTCGTGTTTGATCACTCATTCAATTGTAGAAGATGTTTCAGATACGTGCAATTTAGGGTTTTCGGATCAGAGTGAGTGCAATTTAGGGGTTCTGGATCGGGGTTCCCCCGCCGAGTTGAGGCAGCGGAATGTTAAGATTAGTGTCGTGGAGGAAAATGCAGTTGAGGTTGTGCAAGTAGAGAAGGAGATGAGTCCAATTGTGTTGCAGGAGGAGCAGCCTGAGAAAAAAGATTATCACGAATCTCCGCAGTCATTGGACTGGGAGCGTCTGATGGCTGAAACTTCTGATTATCCTTCACGCGTTGAAATGTCTCCGTTGGGATATTTTTTGGGGGAAATTAATGGAGGCAATTCTTTGCGCAGCACAACGTCGGTGGGAAATGACAAGAAGAGACAAAGGGTTTACAATACTATGTTTCATGTACCCTGGCGATGTGAACTGGTATGTAGCTATTTATTATAGATTTACAGCGTGATTTTTAATTTCTTGATTTTGAATTTGATGGATTTTTGTCAATCAAGCACTCTGCTTCTAATTTACCTTTTTGAAGACCAGAGTGATAATGGTCATCAATTTTTTTTTGGTCTCCTTAACCTTAAGAAGCCCTCGGCCCTCAACGATTATGTCGTTCACAGTATTTTACGCAGAGTTTCTGCCACTCTTTAAGAAGCTTCAACCATTTCAGAAGGGCAAACGGTTGTGATGGAAAAGTAATGTTCACAACCATGAAATTTAAAAAAAGGAAATCTGTCAATATTAGAATAATCAAACCTCTGTTTCGGGATGGTTACACTTCAAATACTTGCAGGCAGATTCATTCAAGTTCAATGCCCATCGATGCACAAATTTACTCAACAATCATCTCAAGACTCAGACCAATAATAAAGAAAAATAAAACAGAAAGGGTCTAGCTCTGCATAGCATCAGAATAATTTTATCCTTGTAAAAATAATACCAAATGTTTATTATACTTACTGTGACAAGGTTGACACCCTAAAGGTCTGCACTAGGACATAATCCAGTTGACATCCCCCAAATCCAGAGTGCAAATCTACGAATGTTAGAAATTTTTCTTAGCGCTTGTCTCACTCTCTCCCTTGTCTTCAGAGGTTCCATTCATCTCAGGAGGAGAAACTTCAGATTTGGCCTTGCAAGTTTTCATGGAACTTGCTTTGCTTTTAGTTGCTCCATTCCATTCAGAAGGAGATATTTCATCGCATATCTCTGAGCTTGAATCACTGGTCGCAGGCACAGTTTCTGAATAAAAGAGTTCACATTAAGCATTTCTGTTTAGCATTAAAGCTATCTAAAATAAAAAGAGGGCATACAACTTTATAATGATATTGTGATAACTCTGAATTAGAACATGGAAGGAAGCGTAAACCAAATCATAGCCCATATCATAATAAAAGTCACATAGTGGAATCGACCTTTGCTCTTTCTCTGAATTCAGATGCAAGATAGGATCAGAAACACAGTACTGATGAGCGAAGCTGCCTTTCTACACTGATTTTACGTTCAATATAATAAAAATTCAGCAAAGGGATGGCCTAGCAATGTTCAAATGCCATCAGAAACATTTAGGCAGTTTAACATTCCATTACTACAAATGGAAAGCAACATTTAAACAAAATGAAAAGTGAATCAAGATAAGAAAACGTAGACTCCAAATGTATGATAAGTATTATCCAATATACATGGTAGGTGTTAGAAGGCAGTTTTCAGAGAATAAAAAGCAAGAATATGCGCCTCATGGGTATCACCATCTGTTGTGCAGAAAGGTTTCATGAAACATCAGGCTTGGTACCAATTGCAATAGAAGATTCAGACTTTGCTGAAAATATTGTTTATCAAGAAATTCTTCACACTAGCAACTCACCACTGCCGCTGCCATCCACACTAGCAACCCAACACAGCTACTGCCATCCACACTAGTAGCTCAGCACGGCCACTACCATCTCTTTTGATGGAGCCAGCAAGGACTATCATAAAATAAAAAAATAATTACCACTGTACTTAGCAACTTCCAGTCCTCCAAACATGTTTCCATTCCCAGAGACAGTTTAAGAGGCCAGAACTCCCACCACGATGTTTTCAAATGATATTATACATATAAAAGCCAAGATCAAAAGCATGCGAAGCAGTGTATGGAAGGAAGATATAAGAGCTCTAGCATATGACACCTTTAATATCCTCTAGCAATCGCTCACAGTTTCATGGTAAACAGCAAACACAAAGGGGAGAGATACGTGTTCTGGTCAAGCTTCTGGTAACACAAGCTTCCTTGAGGTTCGTCATCGTTTCAAAGAGCACCAACCCTGAGTTTAGAGCATTCTCAGCTTGCACTTGACCATGTGTAGAAATGGTCAGGAACAAAGGTATACAAATAAAGATCTTATTGGAACTTCTAGAAGAGTAGTGAAATAAAAAACTATCTCACATGCATGTTGTGTATGTTGCCGCATTATAGCCTCCTACCCATTGAATCTGAATGTAGACATTAGAGGATATAGATGTATAGAAAATCCTTAAAACCATTCCCTAGAATCAAATGTGTCAAAAGAATGGTAGTTTCCAACACAGCTTAACAGTGACAGCAAAGTCTTTTACCCTGCATTTTTGTTCAAAATTTTAAAGTCTTTATTCATGTTTCTTATCCAAGAGAATGCTCTCATTTTTTGATACTTGGAGTGTTGAATTCCTTTTTGTGACTTACCTCCAAGAATGACATTATTGGTGCTACTTTCCCATGACCCAATTAACTACCTAGTTCCATCACGACCCCAAGAGACCTAGGGTTCTTTCTTATGGGAAACTTATTTGAGGGTTGATTTCCACACATGCCTCCTGAAGAGATTTGAATTTTAGATTACTTCCTATATGATTTCCATTGTCCTCAAAACCCATTCTCTACTTAAATGAATATGTAAATTCGGGAGTTCGACCCAAACAAGGATGGTCATAATTTCTTCAGTTATAGGATGTGAAGCCCTAGAGACAGGTCCATCCTCCAAAACAATGCATACATCATTCTTGTCTTTGGAAGGACAAAACAAAAATATCATGTGCACACAATGTGGTCAATTCAAAATTGAGATCCTAAAGGTTTGAAGAATTTGCCTATGTAAATATGAATGTTTAGAATTCTTTGCCAAAAGCCTCTAAGCTCGTACAATGAATTTGTTATCCAAAATTCACCCCTCGAGGTAATTTTGATAACACGCATCAAATTCTTCAGTCCCAAGCAAGTAGATTGATACAATGCCCAAAATCGTGTTTTTTGGGGTCCCTTTGGCTTCTCTCTAACTCCCCCATCCAAGGAAAAATCCCAACGAGTTAGAAAAAATTGAAAAATGCAAAAAATGAAGTCACAGGCTCGTTTTAATACATTGCGGATCTGGAGGCTGCGGGTTGTACCAGTGCGGATTGTACCAAGGTTCGTTGTACCAAGTCTGGGGCCGAAATACAAAGGAATTGGCAAAATTGGATATTTTTGTCCCAAGCGGTCTACGGGACAGTTGGGACGTTGGGACGCGCGGGACACAATGGCCACAGGCAGTGAAAATCGGCAAAAGCAGAAGTTTTTGTTTTGCGCGGTCCGGGACAGCCGGGACAAAAGTACGCACGGGACGTGAAAAGGCGGAAAAACCGCAAAAGGAGCCAAGTGAAGTGGATGTGGCCGATGCGGAAGTCAACGGCCCTCACGGCCCAGTCAACGACGGATGCGCAGGATCGAGGAAGCCCGAATCGGGTGATGCAGAGATTTTTGTCAGGGACAGCCGGGACACGCGGACCCGATTTTGCCGCAATACCCGCAATTCAAAGGAAAAAGTCAACGTTTGACCCGTGAATTTCAAATGGCCATAACTTTTGACTCCAAGCTCCGATTTTCACGAAATTGGACTTTCTAGAACGAGCACGACGTCCTCTTCTTCACAAAAATTGGATTTCTTAAATTTAATGAGGGTAGATATATTTAAATAAAAGAAACATATTCGGCTCCAGTCAGTTAATGCTCATTCCCGTCAAATGACAGAAAACACCTGATAGACCCAAAATAGCTGCCCACACTCAGAAGACCATAAATTTTGCATTTCTCAACGAAATCGCACAAAATTGGTATCGTTGGAATCGTGGTTCCGAGCCCGACACACAACAATTAAGAAATTTGGGATTTGATGAGAAATCGATGGAGATTTTTTACAAAACGTGGCCATGTTCATGACAGTGTTTTATTTGGTAGTTGGGAGTGCAATTAAGAGGCATGGTCATCATTCTTTCTCTGCTGCAGCACCTGAGACAATATGGGGAGCCTTTTGCAAGTAACACAATCATTTCACTCCATTTAATGCCTCTTACAAGTGGTTGAAGGACAGATTTCGGGATTTCCATTTTCCCCCCCTCTCTCTCTTCTCATTTTTTCTATAAATTGGAGTGTTGGGCTCATTGTAAAGGGAGGTAGTTTTATTGTAGCAAAGTTTTGTCAAAATTGCTTTGTGAAGCTAATGTGCTGCAGGCCCTTGTAGTGGACTCCTTTCATGGTGATCCAGGCCCTTATCTTGTAACAAATTGAACTGTGCATATCATGAAGCAATAAAATACAAGTTTGTGGATGCATCTTTCCCTGCTGTGTTTTCTTGCATTCTTTTTGCCCCTCCAACCTTGATTACAAGTGTATTGTGTCTATCTTTATGCTCTTGCAAGGGCTCATTATTATTGTGCATGTATGAAATATTGTTGTGAATGCATTTGCCAGATTGTGGAGAATTGTTATCACCCCTTCTAGTATGCATTTTACTTCTATTTTTCACACATTGGAACATTACTCTCACCCCCTCCTTTTCTGGTGTATCACCGCTCTAGTGTAGGCTTTCATTTTATGCATTCTCTCTCCTTGGTCCCTTGGAAAGTTAGATTAGAACAATTATTTTACCCTGCATTAGAGTAGATTGTGGCAGGTAGTTTAGGAGCAAGAACCAACTTTCTCTGGAGGTCTATCTCAAGTAGCAAGTCCCACAACTTGGAGATAGTACCCATGTTATCCAATCACACCATGAGCTCAAGTATATGCACTTGTGTAAACATAAGGGTGATGTGATTCGGTGATAACAAAATCTTTATTTACTAGAATTCACTCAAGGAAATGACTCCACTGTTTGGGCTTTTGGAGGACTCAGAACATCAGATTTATGAATGTAGGTATTGCACTTTATAGATTTTAGAAAGCACACCAAACGAGAGAAGATACCATCCTACCTTGATTCTACATAGAACTCTTAACAAGTGATCATTGGAAGGTCCCCTTCATTTCAGGTTGAAAGCCATCCTAAAAATACCTCTCCTCTTAGGATCCCTTATTTACTAATATTGAGGTTTGCTATTTTCTTTAATAGTAAAATCTCTAGAGACGAGTACTGTCTTTCAGCTAAGAGTTGGTGACAAAAGCTCTTCATATGTGAGCTCAATCGAGACTACTAATAGTCCTGAACTGGAGTCCACAACTCCATTAAAGAGCATCAAGGGATCCCTGCATTCCATAGACATAGTTGCACTTCTCTCTCTCTTGGTTGAGATAGATGAGATGGAAGGGCTGGCAAATGACATATTGACATGTGAGAATGCACATTTTGGAATCATTGTGATGCAGCTCAACTCTGAAATGTTACACCTCTACTTTGATCCTACCATCAGCCTCTTTCTCTCTCCTAAACCAAAATTGTAAATCGGTATATCAACTTATCGTGGAGCCCAACAAGTGAACTTCAGCTCATGAAAAAGGACAGTTCTGTCATATGATAACACATTAGATTTCCTATAACCAATAGCAAGGGAATCTGTTTTAAGCATAAATTAGATATCTCATATCAGAAATGAATTGAATGTGTCAATTTCTCTACAGTATCCTTGATAAACTAGCAAATATCACATCCAACCGTTCCAATTAGGAGAGTGCTGCATGGAAGATTTCACATTTGGTAAAAAGTAAAAAGTAAAATAGTCTTTTAATTAAATACTGGCAAATTTTCATAACAGGGAGAACAAAACATAGAGTAAAGAATTCAGCTTTCTGAATCCTTCCTTCTTCTTCTCCCCAAAAGGGAGAAAAAATCTAAAATGCCTGCTCACTTCTCCTCTTAAGATCCCATATGTACTAATATAGAGGTTGTCTATCTTCTGTAAGAGTCAGATCTCTAGAGACAAGTACTCTGTCTGTCAGCTGCTAGCAGGAGACAAAAGCTCTTCATATGAGAGCTCAAGCAAGACTACTAACAGTCCTGAACTGAAGCCCAGAAATCCATTAAATAGCCTCAAGGGATCACTGCATTCTAGAGACATAGTTGCACTCTTCTCTCATTTGATTGAGACAGATGAGATAGAAAGGCAGGCAAATGGCATGTGAGAACGCACATTTTGGAATCACTGTGATGCAACTTAGCTCTGAAATGTTGTAGCTCTGTCTTGATTCTACTGTCAGCCTATTTCTTTCTCCTAGACCAGCTATGTATATTAGTATAGCAACTTATCATGGATCCCAACAAGTGAAACTCAGCTCATGAAAAGGGACAGTTATCTCGTATGATAAACAATTTGATCTCCTTTAACCAATAGCAAGGGAGTGTGTTTCAAGCACAAATTAGATATCAGAAATGGATTGAAAGCGTCAATTTTTTCTACGGTATTCTTGATAAACTAGCAACTATCACATCCAACCGTTCCAATCAGGAGAGCAGTGCAAAAAAGATTTCACATTTGGTAAAACAGTCTTTTAATTAAATATGGGCAAAATTTCATAATAGGGAGAACAAAAACATAGAGTATAAAGAGTAGAGCTGTCTGAATCCTACCTTCTATTTCTCCCCAAGATGGAGAAAAAAAACTTAAAAGTGTGCTTACCTCTATCCCATACCAAAAATGATAAGAAGCAGCTAAAAGTCCTCCAAATTCTCAATTAAAAAATACTAATAATTAAAAAAATTGAGCTATGGTGTTCATCAAGTGAATCCAAAATATCACAACAGAAAACTAACAATTGCTTCACTAAATTGAGCATTTAACTAATGCTATCCCAGGTTCCAATTGTCCCCAAAATCCTGCATCACTTCGTTTGATCTAAAATATTTGAATGGCGTGGCTCAGAGTCATTGGGCATGTTTGGTGTGCTGCATTTAATTAACTCAGCTTTAGGGATCCAATTGTTATTTTTAGTCAATCTGCTCTCATTTCTTCCTCTGCAAGAGTCTTTTCCATTCTTCCAACACTTTGTTATCCTTATCATCTTCCTTACTGGTCTTGTATGCTTAAAGGCCTGCAACATTAGAGATTGGACTGATGTCTAAATCTTCAAGTAACTCATTAAAATATGCATTTTCGTTAATCCTCTTCAAGGTTTTATAGGAACCAATCTGATTTTGGTTTTAACTTGTTGTAGATACCTTGCGGACATCATTCCTTTCGCAGATGTAATATAACCTGCCGTCTTCCTTGAACACCTTTTCCCTTCGAAGATAATCTGCTCATTTCTTCTACTCTTAATTATTTATCTGTAGCTTTTGTCTTGCTGTTGCAAATTCTGAATATGCCCCATAAAGTCTTCGAAACCTTTTCTGGCTTGTGTACCTCTTCAACATAATCAAACAAACCTGCTACTTTTTTAGGTTTTTGCCCATAAACAATATGAAATGTAGACTAACCCAGTGGATCTACTAACACTTGAGATGTAACTTGCAAGTAAACCCAGCAACAGAATCAAATAAATCTGCTACTCCTTTAGGGTTTTGTCTATAAAAAATGTGAAAGAGAGACCTACCAATGGATCGATTAACAGTTGAGATGTAAGTGGTAACCAAGTCAAACAAATCTACCAATTCTTTAGGATTTTGGCTAAAAATAATTTGAAAAGGAGACCTACTAATGGATCTAATAACACTCGAATTGTAAGGGAATTCGGTGTAAACCAAGATCAAATATCATCATCTTGGTTCTCACTAACCAGGCTCTGCAGCAAATTGCTGAAGCTCTTGTTCACTACCTCTCTCCGCCATCTATTTGTAAATGGTAATCCAAACAACATTGCATTTTGCTGTCTAGTTTATTTACACGAGATGACCTAAAAATTTGGTATCCCTGAAACTTGTTATGGTTTCTAGAATGCACAATTTTCTTATGTCTAAGAACATTGATTTGTATCATTGTGATTTTTTGTAGGTTATAGAATGAGCCATCATAGAAAAAGAATTCCAAACCACAAACATGGAATCATTTCTCCTTCGAGTTCATGGAAGCCGCAATATAAAATCCATGGGAATGTTAGTCATGGCTCGTTAGGGGCAATGGTTTCTATAAACCAATATTTTTCTGTCCTTCATTTGCAATAAAGGACAGAGTTCTGCACAGGGAAATAAACCTATTTACATACCTGTAGATGTAGCCAAAAGAATTTCTCACATACCAAGTTATAGGTCTTGTCTTTTCCAAAGTTTACTCCAAACTGCTTGAGTGAGATTCACTAATCAACTTCTATTTCCTAGATCTAGTGGGAATATGTATTTGTATGCCTTGAAACAAATATCCATCAGCTAACAAATAACCACCTTCAAGTTCAGAGTCTTTATTTATATCGTCTAGACTCTAGATTGCTAAGGGCTTCAAATTTTTTACTAAAATATGTACCATTTGCATAACCTTCTTTCACTAAATCAAACACAACAATCAATCTTATTTTGCATTTCAATCAATACATACGACTTCTACTCAAGCCAACAAAAAGCCATCATCTAACAAATAATCAACTCCAAAGTCTTTACCTATACTGTCTAGATTTCTAAGGGCTTCATAAATTTTGCTAAAATATGTACCAGTTGTATATCCTTCTTTCGTTAATTCAAACCCTACAATCAATCTCATTTTGCATTTAAATCAATACATGCCAGCTTCTACTCGAGCCATCCACCACTACGTTACATTTGCTATGCCTGTTCTGCATGGAAATATTAAATTAAAATATATAATTTCGCAAAAATGAGACCCATTTAACATGTTTGTGTGCTAATCTAAAATGGGAATTTACAAATTTCAAAGCCTAATTGTTTGTTAGTAAAATGAATCCCCTATGTAAGAGATAATGTCGCCAAGGTTTCAATGTCTAGACACTAGTATATAGTTCTTTATCACAAGTACTGTATTTCTTCTTAGATCATTTAATGTTCTCTAGAATAGGCACATAGTTTGCCTTTTTGGCCCAACACCTCCAATACTCACATTTCTATTATCACACTAACCTGTAAAAGAGTTTTTAAAACTTTGGAAGAGTGAGCATTGGTGCTTCTTTTTGGCTTAACGATCTTCCAACAGCCACAATTCTTTTTGAGTGTTTTAAAGCTCATTTTAGATGCCTTAGTCATGTAAAGGTCTTCCTTCCTTCTGGTTCATGAATGGAGCGCATGTGGCTCTAAAATTTCAAATAAACTTCTAATAGAAGTTCAGAAATCCATAAGAAGTCCTCACCTCTTATATGTTTTTTAATAGTGTTCTCTCAGATTGATCCTCCTCTCAAATGATTCAGATCAAGTGTTAAAGGATACCGACAAATAACCTTCCAAGCAATTAAAGATTGTTTGAGGTGGCAAAAATATGAAGTGCTTTCAACTCAACATAAAACTTGGCTAAATTAACACACCTTATCTCCAATGACATTTGTGTTTAAGAGGCGTTAAGACATAATCTGTTTAATACTTGATCAGAATTTAATCAGTGCCTTATCATCCATCAATAGATAAACCTGTTGATAGTAACAAAGATAATTTAACTAGAATGCATAGAAGAAGCCTGAAGGTGGAAGACAAGTGAGAGATCCCCTTTAATGGGAGATAATTTTCTGATATTTTCCAATTAAATACCCTAACAATGCATAACTAGAAAACACTTAAAAACTGAATTTGAGTGCAGATCTGTATTTTATTCCAGAAAATGCGACTAGGGTAGGAATAGAAAATTGGTATTTTTAATCACACAAAATCACCTTAACCCTTTCTGATGCCTCTTTTGTAATTGACTGAAATTTAGCAAGCAAAATGATAGTTTTCAGGCCATAAAATACTGAATCTTTATAAGATAAATTTCAGATCTGACCTGTTTATTACAGCAGCTAGAAAACAGTCTGAAACCTTCCACAAAGTGCTGGAAATTATGTAGAAAAATATGCCTAATAGTTCCCACAGACAACAACTCCAAAACAACACTTTTAATCTCTCTAAAACTTGCAAATAAACCCCAAAAGAGGTCGCTCCAGACAGAATAGATCAAGCAAAATACTCAGAAATATTCCTGAGTCTTCATACAATTTGGGAATGAGAAAAAGGAAGAGTTTTCGTTCCTCCCTTGAGTTTCCTAGAGGGTTTTCGTCCCCTAAAAATTCCTGTAGCTTGTGACAGCTCCAATTATGCAAAAGCATGAATAGTAATGATTATCCAATGCCATGCCCAAGTCGCCCCTCTCCTTTTTATAGAAAAAATATTATAAAATCACCTTTCCATCTTCCAATGAGAAGAGAGTGCCAAAATTCCCTAAAAGCATGCCCATACCAAGTCGCACTTTTCCCTTGGGCCAATAAACATTACATAATATTTTATTATTTTCCTAATGTCTATTTTGGCCCACCATGTCAAGTCGCACTTTTAGCCTAGAGTGAAATAAAATCACTTTGGCCATTTAAAAGACACTTTATTAAGTCATAATAATATTATTATAAGTGCTTTATAATAATTATTTTTAAATTGGCACTTTATAATAATTTTATGACTTAAGTCACCCTTAATCTCCTCCTTTGGCCGTCAGGTAGACTAAATGGGCCAAAGGTCTTCGACCAACAACTATCCAAGAAAAAGAGGGACATTATAGTCCTCCCTTCCCGGGATTGCTTGCCCCCAAGCAATCATAAACTGCAATTCTGCATTCTTATCAGTTCCTGGATCCCAGATCAGCCGAAGCTTTTTTAATAGCTTCCTATGCACTATACAAAGCTGTTCAAACACTGAAAAAAAAATCTTATGCAACTTACTTGTCACTAGTGAAACCAGCCTCCTCATGTATGCTTCAAATTTGCCGCACTCTTCATCACATCCTTGCTGTTCCGTGCTGATATGCAATGAAAAATCTTCGTAGATGTCCTCACGAGATGTTTCCTTATCCCAAACTATCATAGACTTAGCTGCCATTTGATGGGGCAGCGTGTACTTGAGTGCTCTCAATATGACTTGTTTCCCTTTGTGTTGGAAACTCAGCTCCATAGCTTCCACATCTTGGGTGACTCTTCCCAATGAATGAAGCCATTGCATGCCAAACACAACATAGTTATCTTTCAAATCCATGACATAGAAGTCATCCCAAAGTGTATACTTACCAAATAAAATGCTAACTTGATTGACCTTTTTCTTGCACGGGAGAGTGAGACCTCCTGCTATAGTCACATCAAAGCCTTCAAAGTTATCACATTGCAAACCTTTTTGGTCTACCAAACCTGCATCTAGGAAGTTATGTGTAGATCCACTATCCAAAAGTGCCATGATCCTACACCCGAACATTGTGCCTTCAAACATGAATGGATTATACTTGGGTGCTCCCGAAAGATAGGTGAGTCTACCCTCATTTGCAATGCCCGGTGTTGGCTGCTCTTGTTCATCCTCAGACTCTTCATCCTCAACCTTTATGAGATGTATTTTGCCTTTCCCAAGACACCTATGCCCCGGTTCCCATGGATCATTGCAATGAAAGCATAAATTTTTCCGGTGAAGCTCATTCTTTGAAACAGTCTCCATCTTGGGTGTAAACTCAACCTTCGAAGAAGTGGGCTGCCCTTGTTGTTTTGATTTTTCCTCCTTGACGTTCTTCCTTTGGGGCTGAACTGGAGTAGTGTCTAAGTCCAAGGCTGTTCGAATAGCCTCATGCAAAGTCGTAGGCTTAAGAGCCTTGACCAATCCCCTCAGCCTGTCATGAAGTCTTTCAATGAACAACATCACCACTCGCATCTCAGGCATCTCTGGCACCATCACTGCTATACGCTGAAATTCGTTGATGTATGCATCAACGTGTCCACTCTGTCGAAGTTGTGCCAAGTCTCTATAGTAAAGCTCTACATCCCTACGATCAAATCTCGCAATCAACTTCTCACTAAACTCCCTGTATGATTGCAGAAGATCATGATTCTGCGTGACTAGCCCATGGTGCCACCAATCATACGCTACTCCCTCAAGGTGCAACGTGGCAAATTGGATAGCCTCCCGCTCCTGCATAGGTTTGAGAGTGAGATATGTGTCAAGCTTGTGAATCCATGCTCTGGCACTAATCTTTCCACTACCATCAAATGTGGAAAGGGTCACCTTGTTGGTGGCCTACTTCAACTCCCTGTTTTGCTGTTCTCTAGGCCTCTGTACCTGTCTAGCTCTCAAGCTTTCCCTCCTTTGAACACAATACTGGTGGAGGGGAAAGACATTCCGTACCTCCTGTGGTAGAGCTCTCCACTCATCATGTGTTGCCATCATAGTGTCCTGAAAGATTGTGCCCTCAAGTGGGTCCTCAACTAATGGTGGCTCCTCCCTTTGTAGGAATCTAGGCTGCAGAGGTCTATCCGTAGTCCTCGTGGGTCTCCTCTCCTCTGCGTGTCTCTTATCACGTGGAGGGGAACCTCTCACGCTACCCACCTCTGTAGGTGCCCTGCTGTGCCTTCTGTGACTGTTAGCCACTGATACAGATCTTTCCCTTCTGTTATGTCTATCTCTCGGCCTATTCATAGTTAGACTCTCCATCAGTTGTCTCATGGTTTGAATCATTTCCTGATGGGAATCGATCATACCGCTGAAAAGAATATCTGGGTCAACTCGCTCACATCGTGGGGGACTGTGCGATCCTTCTCTTCTGTCCATGATTCCAGTACTACTTTCTGTGAGAATATGTGCCTGACTCCTTGTATAATTTCTGTGTGGCCCAACTTCTCTAGGCTGCATCAAACAAAACCCTCCAGGTGGGAGGATTGCTGGTCTGATACCATTGAAAGATCCCCTTTAATGGGAGATAATTTTCTGATATTTTCCAATTAAATACCCTAACAATGCATAACTAGAAAACATTTAAAAACTGAATTTGAGTGCAGATCTGTATTTTATTCCAAAAAATGCGACTAGGGTAGGAATAGAAAATTGGTATTTTTAATCACACAAAATCACCTTAACCCTTTCTGATGCCTCTTTTGTAATTGACTGAAATTTAGCAAGCAAAATGATATTTTTCAGGCCACAAAATATTGAATCTTTATAAGATAAATTTCAGATCTGACCTGTTTATTACAGCAGCTAGAAAACAGTCTGAAACCTTCCACAAAGTGCTGGAAATTATGTAGAAAAATATGCCTAATAGTTCCCACAGACAGCAGCTCCAAAACAGCACTTTTAATCTCGCTAAAACTTGCAAATAAACCCCAAAAGAGGTCGCTCCAGCCAGAATAGATCAAGCAAAATACTCAGAAATATTCATGAGTCTTCATACAACTTGGGAATGAGAAAAATGAAGAGTTTTCGTTCCTCCCTTGAGTTTCCTAGAGGGTTTTCATCCCCTAAAAATTCCTGTAGCTTGTGACAGCTCCAATTATGCAAAAACATGAATAGTAATGATTATCCAATGCCATGCCCAAGTCGCCCCTCCTTTTTATAGAAAAAATATTATAAAATCACCGTTCCATCTTCCAATGAGAAGAGAGTGCCAAAATGCCCTAAAAGCATGCCCATACCAAGTTGCACTTTTCCCTTGGGCCAATAAACATTACATAATATTTGATTATTTTCCTAATGTCTATTTTGGCCCACCATGTCAAGTCGCACTTTTAGCCTAGAGTGAAATAAAATCACTTTGGCCATTTAAAAGACACTTTATTAAGTCATAATAATATTATTATAAGTGCTCTATAATACTTATTTTTAAATTGGCTCTTTATAATAATTTTATGATTTAAGTCACCCTTAATCTCCTCCTTTGGCCATCGGGTAGACTAAATGGGCCAAAGGTCTTCGACCAACAACTATCCAAGAAAAAGAGGGACATTACAACAAGTGCTATTTGTGCATTTCAATGAGCTAAGGAAAATGCTAGTCTTTAAATACAACAAGAAGCAGATGGAATGTCACAAATACACCAAAAATATGATGAAATGTTACAATAAGAAGATTTCAAAGTTGCGTCAATTACAATAGATTAAATCGAAACACCTAAAGCCACTGAATTCCCACTATTCACTCCAATAGGCCACTGAAGGTTATCCTTCATTAATTATCACACTAAATGCAAAATGTTTTCTCACGAATCTTCACGATCTTAATGTTTTACTAGACATCTTTCCAGTATATCACGGCAATGAGAGAAGGTCTATTGCTGATCATACATTGACCTCCTAATCATAAATCTAGCCTAAAACTAGACTCGTAAAATGGACCCCAGCTAAGCTCCTCAGATGATCATGGACAGTGCTGCAATCTAAAACGAAGAATGGAGAGGAAAATGAGACAAATGAAACTGTAAAGAAATATATAAAAGCAAGAGACACCATTTCACAAAATGACATGTTTGCTTAAGCAAAAAAATATGGATGGTGCTGAAGTTCCTTTGCTCCAACCATGGGTTGGGCATTAACTCTGGTTGAGCACTTTTCTCTCGACTGCAAGTTTCTAAATTATAGAATTCCCATGATGGCATTCCTGATTATAATCTTGAGTAGAGTGGTGAGAAAAGGATTCCTACCAGGAAGACAAGTGTTGTCTTTAAACTGCATCTCTGTGATCTAAATACCAGCAGCCCATTGGATCACACATCCCCAAACACTTTTGTAAATAATAATTTTTAAAACTTACACTTAAAATATTATGGTGGACCCAAGTTTTAGGTGTGCATCCAGTTTACACTATGAAGAGCTGATTAGTTATCAGCAATCTGAGGAGGTACTAAGAAGGCTGTCATAAGCTTATTTCACAACTTTCGATCTGGTAGAATGGTCCCCTTGAGAGTCCTATCAAAAGCTCCCTACTTCCCATCTATTTTGATCCATTCCATCTATTTTAAAGCTGGGGTGGTGGAGTGGGTTGGGGATGGGCTTGGATAAACAATGGCTAGGATTAGGACCCTCCTCCATGTGGAGTGTGTTGAGCTCACAGGTTTTGTGAGGTTCAGGTTAAGAGCACAAGGGTGAACCAATAAAGAGCATGCGTGACATTGATGTGGATATACATGGCAACGTGGGCTCACAATGATCAAATTTGGGGCTTTTGATGATGACTTTTAGATGGAAATAAGATGGTTGAGATAAATTGATTAATGTGTAAAACATAACAAAAAACAAATGGGTGGCCATGACTCGCCTCTTTTAAAAATGAGGGTTGTGTTATGGATAGACAACCAAAAATCTTTGCAGAACATCTAAACGACCCACTCAACCGTGACTGTTCGAAAAACATCATTGTTGAGGATTATGGATAAAACTGAAAGTTCTCTATCACTATTCTTCAAAGTTGTAATATCCCTGATAAATAATTTCTAGCGAATCTAGATATTTTATCAAACCCCAATTGTTGACAAAAAAGAGCAATAAACTATTTTTTATAGAAAAGAAAAACCCTAATTGCAGACGATTTTTTTTTTATTTATTTGTTTTAAATCAACTTCAATAAAAATACCAGAATGTTTGAATACAATTATTTTTTCACAACCGCTGATCTAGATGGAAAGATGAACATAAGATAAGAGCATGCAAACTGGTTTGACAAAAATCTGCCCTCAGATGTTTGTCTGATGAAATCCTTGGCTGTACTTTGCTGTTCTGGATGTTAAAACAACCTTGAATATGATGTCCTAGCTGCACTGGATGAATATTTTTACTTTGAATGATCACTGCAACCCTTGGATGGAATTGCCAAGCTTAGATATGAGGGTTTCCATCTTCAGATCTATGTGTAAATGAGGGTTTTCGTCCTCTGTTACTGATGCAAAAGCATAAGCTACTTGTAAACAATGAAGTAGTTGATAAATTTCCAAGATGATTGTACAATGAACCCCAAATCTTCCTTTATAACTTCCAAACACTCTCTAAAGTGGGCAACCCTTCTAGACTTACATGCATGATCTTTGAACAATTAAAAATAATAAATTCCTCCATGTTGGGGTCCCATCCTAAGAATAGGATTAAACACATTTAAAAATATTTTATCCACCTCTTATCCTAAAATTAGGATTTTGGTATTCATGCAGCCCTCTCTAACTTTGGTGCTCCCTTTATTTATTAATTCTAACTTTAGCGTCTAATAATAGAAGTCAACCTTCTATTATTATTTTATTCTATTAATGCTTTTTGGAATAAAAATATAATTTAAGTGTCCTTTTTCAATTAAAATATAAAAAATATCCTTGGACCACTTAAATTAATTTATTTTTTTCTTTTGATTTCCCTTTAGGCTACAGAAAATAATAAAAATAGGTTTCAGGTATTTAGAATCAATTAATTATGAAAAGGGGACATTATAGTCCGCCCTTCCCAGAATTGCTTGCCCTCAAGCAATTGCAAGTCTCTTCTATAAATATCATGATCCCAAACTCTCATGTTCACACAATTTGGAACTTGTCTGAACGGATCTATGTGCCATTTGCCACTCAAAGTGTTCTTCACTCTGTCACCATTTCGACTATGTTGTCTATGATGACCACACATCTAAAATGATTTAGTAGGAAGCAACAAATCCACAATACTTTCATACTTTTGGCTGTCCTCAACTTGTTCACCTTCCTCTGCTGAATGAAACTTGGTTGAGATATCTTCAACATCCCCAACATTGTGACTCGGAACTTTTGGGTTAGGATCAACATTTTTCTTCACCTTGAACTCTTCACATTCACCAAGTGAATCTTGTTGACGCATGCAAACATCACAAGTCAATAAAACATATTCATGATTCTTGCTAAAGTTATGAACACAGTCAATTTGGTTGTTCTGAAAATTCCAGCCAACTGAAAATCAACATTAGCAACTGGTAAAACTTTTTTTTCATGTTCATACCCCTCAACACAATCTTCTTGAAACTCCACCCCAAAACCTTTTTCTAGATCTGATTTTCTTTCTTCAGTTCATGTCCCATGATTTCTTCTGCTCTCCCCATCACTAAGGGAGAGCTCTTATTAGATCCATAAAAAACAGGGAGTGACAACTTCCCTAAAGCCTACCGCAGGTCTCTCTAATTAGTTTGTGGCCTAGGTTCAGATCTTGGTTTACCCCTGCTTTTCTTTAGATTAATAAAATTTGTTAAGGATATGGCAGCTCTAATCTCATCGGGAAGTACCATGTACTCTTCATAGCTAGTAGCAATATCATCTGCTATGGAACGCTGAATTTCTACTTTTGGAATTGCTGCCTCTCTACGTCGAAAGTTAGAGTAGAAGGGTCTGATAGTAGAACCAATGGTTGTCCTTTGATAGGGCTGGTTATGGTTCACTCTTGAAAAATTTCCCTCACCATTTGGAACCCTATGCACATTCATGCCCTGCATAACTTGGATTAACTGGCCCATCATATCAGCTAACTTGTACTGTCCCTGAACAAACCTGTCAAAGTGTGCCTCATCCGAATCCTTGTTACACATGACTTATGGTTGTTCTGTACCTTTCTTTTTGCCCCTTCGCTGGTACCTAATTTCTTTGTCACTACCTTGCATGAAGTTCAAAGCTGTAATTTTTTTTTCCTTCCACAGGTTGGGAGGAAATTCGCTCTAGTACCATTGCAATATCCCTAGTAAATAATTTTTAGCAAATCTGGATATTTTATCAAACCCCAATTGCTGATAAAAAAGAGCAATAAACTATTTTTTTATTAAAACGACAAACCCCAATTGCAAACAAGAATTTATTTATTTATTTTAAATCAACTTCAATAAGAATACTAGAATGTCTGAATACAATTATTTTTTCACAACTGCTGATCCAGATGGAAAGATGAACATAAGATGAGAGCATGCAAATTGGATTGACTAAAAGCTGACCTTAGATGTTTTTCTGAAAAAATCCTTGGCTGTACTTCGGTGTTTTGGATGCTAAAACAACCCTGAATATGATGCCCTAGCTGAACTGGATGAATATTTTTACTCTGAACGATCACTGCAACCCTTGGATGGAATTGCCAAACGTAAATATGAGAATTTTCATCCTCGAATATATGTGTAAATGAGGGTTTTCGTCCTATATTATTGATGCAGAAGCAGAAGCTACTAAGTAGGTGATAAATTTCCAAGATGATTGTTTAATGAACCTCAAATCCGCTTTTATAACTTACAAACACTCTCCAAAGTGGGCACCCCCTTTTAGACTTGCATGCTATAATGTCTCCTTTTTCCAACTAGCACCAATTGAGAACTTCTTGCCATTTCTCTTCTCGTGGCCAATAAGGAATTGGACAAGGGAAGTCCTTGGGTTTCGTTTTTATAATCTTTTATTGTTATTAATGTTTTTCATCGGCGTATTACTCCCTAAGGCACGTCGGCTGTGATTATAATGCTCCCAACATGAAATTAAAAGTTAAAGTAAAGCTCATTAAGAGGTCGACAAGGTTGGGAAGTTTCCAATATGGAATTAGAAGATAAAGCAAGATTAAGAGGTCGGTCTACACCTTATGGCTCTTGGCACAACTAAAGAGTATAAGAGGAGTCTTAGGGGCTCAATTGCACATCACTTTTGCCATATATATTGTATCTATTTGGACTCTAGGGCTGTTTGCTCTATTTCCAACTTCCCTAAGGGCAAAAATCCATAGTGTGGCATCCAAGGAGAGGACGACAACCTTCCTTGTGGCATTTGGAGAACAAAAACTCTCCAAATTGGGTGGTGTGAAGAAGAATATTGAAGATACACTTGCTGATTTTTATCTAGGGCATCAAGAAGAAGATTGACAAAGATATTTTGTATGATTTGGAGTTCCTCTCCTAGGGAGCGACTAGGGTTGAAGTCATTTTAAGTGCCTTCTAGGGAACGACACTCATTTATAATTTGATATTCAGACTTAACATATTTTATAAGGCTGAAATCATTCATATTCGGTTATTGTTGGGGTTTGGAAACCTCCATATTTCTCTTAGCTGTACTTCTATTGGTCATAAATTTTTTTTCATCTAAGTAGTTGATTGATTTTAATAGTGAAATTGTTCTAAAATATTCCTAAAATGTCTATAAATATTGTGGATGAGTTGTACTCTAGGGCTGTTTGCTCTATTTCCAACTCTAGAAATGGCGAAAATCCATAGTGTGGCATCCAAGGAGGATGAAAACTTTCCTTGTGGCATTTGGAGGATGAAAACTCTCCAAATTGGGTGGTGTGAAGGAGAATATTGAAGATCCTCTTGTTGGTTTTTTATCTAGGGCATTAAGAAGAAGACCTACAAAGAGCTTTTGCATGATTTGGAGTCCCTCTCCTAGGGAGCGACTAGGGTTGAAATCATTTTAAGTGCCTTCTAGGGCATGACACTCATTTATTATTTGATATTCAGACTTGCGTAATTTATGAGGCTGAAATCATTCATATTTGGTTATTGTTGGGGTTTGGAAACGTCCATTTTGATTATTTCTCTTAGCTGTACTTCTATAAATATTGTGGATGAGTTGTATTCTAGGGCTGTTTGCTCTATTTCCAACTCCACTAAGGGCGAAAGTCAGTAATGTGGCATCCAAGGAGGACGACAACCTTCCTTGTGGCATTTGGAGAATGAAAAATCTCCAAATTGGGTGGTGTGAAGGAGAATATTAAAGATCCTCTTGCTGGTTTTTATCTAGAGCATCAAGAAGAAGATCTACAAAGAGCTTTTGTATGATTTGGAGTCCTCCTAGGGAGCGACTAGGGGTGAAGTCATTTTAAGTGCCTTCTAGGGTATGGCATTCATTTATTAATTAATATTCTGACTTGGCATAATTGATAAGGCTGAAATCATTCATATTTGGTTATTGTTGGGGTTTGGAAACTTCCATTTTGATTATTTTTTAGTTGTACTTTTGCTGTTCATAAATAATTTTTCCAGCTAGTAGTTGATTGATTTTCATTGTGCGAAGTCAGTAAGGTGGCATCCAAGGAGGACGACAACCTTCCTTGTGGCATTTGGAGAATGAAAAATCTCCAAATGGGTGGTGTGAGGAGAATATGAAAGATCCTCTTGCTGGTTTTTATCTAGAGCATCAAGAAGAAGATCTACAAAGAGCTTTTGTATGATTTGGAGTCCTCCTAGGGAGCGACTAGGGGTGAAGTCATGTTAGGGGTAACGCCGCTACCGGGCGACCAGCCGGCTCGAAAGATCGGACTAAGTCGCGACAATAGAGACAAGCGAAGCACAGAGGCAAACATAGCGGAGCCAATAGACCCGACAAACCCCTACAGTCGTGTAAGGCAAATCCTCTACTACCCCCCCCTGACGCACAACTAATCAATCAGAGCAAAAAGTAAGGAACGAAGCGGAGGACCGTCGCACGGACCGCATACCACTGCCGACGGTCCGCGAGGACGCACGTTCCGACATCCCCGCACGAAAAGCGACGAAACTAAAGCGCACGGCGAACCCCGGTCGAGCGGGCCGCGGTACTCCGCAAGGCCCCTGGGTCACACCAACCGGCCCGGAGAGGGCCGAGAAGATAAAAGATAAGCCGCTGCGAACAACGCAAAAACCGACCCCCAACAAAGCCCTCAATAGACCCTGCCTCCACCACCGGGGCAACCAAAGGTCACAGCAACCGCGCACGGCCCAATACAGAGACCGCCGCAGCAGACACCCATCAAAGAAAAGAAGCGGGAGACTCCAACCTACGCCCACACAGAGCAGATAAGCAAGCACCCTATAAAAAGAGAAAATCAAGCTAAGAACACCTCGCCAAGGAAGACCGCCTAACCACCCGCCACAAAGACAAAGAGTAGGCCGCAAGACCCCATATAAACGCTTATCCTTTCTCCTCTAGACGCACCGGCACCCCCACAATTGAGCCGGGGTCCCTCCCCTCCACGCCCACCATCCCCCCTACCATACCCACCCCCCCCCCCCCCACCGGATTAGCTAAAAGTGCCTTCTAGGGTATGGCATTCATTTATTAATTAATATTCTGACTTGGCATAATTGATAAGGCTGAAATCATTCATATTTGGTTATTGTTGGGGTTTGGAAACTTCCATTTTGATTATTTTTTTAGTTGTACTTTTGCTGTTCATAAATAATTTTTCCAGCTAAGTAGTTGATTGATTTTCATTGTGAAATCATTTAAAGTATTCCTAAAACGTCTATAAATATTGTGGACGAGTTGTAGGGTAATATTTGGGTGAAATCTTGTATTTGGGTGAAATCTTGTGTTTTACAAGCCGCTGTTCCAAAAATCAGACCGCTGTTCCGTACTAATTTAATTTTCAGTTTGTTGGTTGAAAAATCAAATTTAAATCATATTGGGGTTTGTGGTAATTCCTTATTTTTCAGTTTCAGCCCTAGAAAGGGACATTACACATGCATGATCTTTGAACAATTAAAAATAATAAATTCCTCCTCCATGTTATCGCCACACACTAAGAATAAGATTAAACACATTTAAAAATACTTTATCCACCTCCTATCCTGAAATTAGGATTTTGGTATTCATGCAACCCTCTCTAACTTTGACGCTCCCTTTATTTATTAAATCTAACTTTGGTGCCTAATAATAAAAGTCAACCTTCTATTATTAATTTATTCTATAATGTTTTTTGGATTAAAAATATAATTTTGAGTGTCATTTTTCAATTAAAATATAAAAAATATCTTTTGACCTCTTAAATTGATTTATTTTCCTCTTTTAATTTCCCTTTAGCGTACGGAAAATAAAAAATAGCTTTCATGTATTTAAAATTAATTAATTCTGAAAAAGGGGCAGTACAAAAGTGAATGCTACAACATGTTATGATTGTTCATCACCTTGTTATCGGTCACAATAATTTCATCATTCTTTAGATTAACTTTTTGTCTGGCTAGGTTTACCAATCTTATTAGTCGGCTTATGAACATAATTGAAGGTGAGAGAATTGATTCTTTTTTTCAAGATATGTAACCTCCTATGCAACATCATGTTCTTTTGAAAGAAAGCTTTTAATTAATCATATAGTAACATATACAAAGCTTCGTTACAAAAAATGCTAGAGGGATTGGGAGAACATCCTAAGCAAGTTTTTGATTCTCCATGTCCATAAAGACATCAAAATATTAATAACCCACGTGCCAAATGGACCGATACAAATTAAAAGTGAATCTCTAGCAAAACTAGAAATCAAAATGAAACAATAAATACTAGTAATTACACGGTATCTAAATAACTAAACTGAATAATGATGTCTGAAATGCCCTTTATATGGAGGTTGTCAAGACAACCAGAGAACCAAAAGAAGCCATATAACACACTATGACCTAGGTGTTACAAGGGTACCTAGTGTGGGTGGTAGCATGATTATGTTTATTATTAATTCCCCAACTTTGGGGTTTGGGGTTGGGGGATGCCAAATTAGCCATCATTTCTTCTTGAACCAAGTGGGCCAGTTGGTATATATCCAGTTGTAAACTTAGAAATAAGAAGGAATGATGCTTAGAGCTTTAGTACTTGGAGCTTCACGGCAGCAATGGCAAAGGCATGAGGCTAGGAGTGACATTGAAGTAGAGTTGACCTGACAGATTGAACAAATGGGTATGACAATGGGCATTTGTACTGCATGGTTTGAAGATCCAGCTGATTGGTCTACTCTTGACTCCATTTTGACTACTAGAATCTCTCTACGGAGTCTTGCTGTCGGAGCCAATTAATTATTCAAGTGGTGCTCAAATGAGCAATAAGTTCTGTGGTCGCTTTTTTAGTTTGACACTAATTCTGGGAGACAAGTTGGCAATCATCGAATTTTTCTTAGCCCATTCATCATCATCCAATAGGACCCGACTTACTATACAAGGGTCACTCCCTCGGGGGATATAAACTGCCTGAGATGCTGAAGCTCTATGGCCACTTTTCTAGTCTAGCATTGAATCTGAGAGAGTTTTCCAGTCACTGAATGTTTACCTCCCTGTATGAAATATTTAGAGCAACATTGCATACAGAAAGCTGCAGAGTTATGATGCTTCTATATCAAATACAAAATTTCAACTCGGAGCATTTCTCAACACTCCAAATTTAAATGATCAGAAGGAAGAATCTCCTTCGAGAGCAATTTTCCATTGATGTGAACAAGACTGCGAAAAAAATTCTCAAACTCATAACCAAGGTGATTTGGCCTTACTACATTAACCAAAGAAGGTTCTCTGCATAATTGAATTGCGCACATGTAAGGTTGGAGACCCCTAGATACTCCAATCTGGAGTCTTAAAAAAATTGAAGTACTGGGAAAAAAAGGCTATCATAGGGAAAAATCGGTCAAATTTTGTGGAGCCAAATGGAAATCTTATAGTGTATTGTTTGTTTGCCATTGATCTTCTTAGTTAAATCAGGGATATGAGATTCAAAAGATTTTGATTTTGAGCTGGTGAGGCTTAGTATTAAAATGCAGCCACCCTATCTCCAATCTTATATTGGAGAAGAACTCAAGGTCTTGGGCTATTGGTGAGTTAGAAGTAGTTTATAGTCATCAATCCAAGTTCCATTCTCATTGAGTTCATTGGATGCTTTCAATAATTGGCCATGGGAACACCTTGAGGTAGGGGTCGAACTTATCCATAATAAATGCCTTCGCCATCCAAATTTTGAACCCTGGTCTTTCGGGGATGGGATGTCTTCTTCGAAATGATTTAGGTAAGTTGTGTGCAAGTTCCTTCCACTTGCTTAATGGAACCTGTAATCAAGCCAAAGCACAAGCTCTTCTTTTTGGCATCAAACTAGCACTACAAAATGGTATCTCCCATCTCCTTATCGAAAGGGGATTCAATGATCATTACTCAAGCCATTAAAAAAGGCAGAGCCCCAAACCGGACACTTGACTTTTACATTTCCAATGCAGTTTTTTGGCTTTCCAAATTGGCTTCATGGGAAATTCATCACATTTACTGAGAAGGAAATCAAGTTGCGGACTTCCTCGCCAATTTCGGTGTTTCTCAAAGCTCCCTCTCATTATCAGCCAATGATTGCGGTGAGTGGCCGGGTTTGGCCGCCATTTTGGAAAATGATGCTCTCTCTCACGTGGCAAGGTAAATGTCAGCGACTTGTGCGGCGTTCGATTTATTGGCTCTTTTTTGCCCTCTTTCCCTTCATCCTGCCTATCTGTCTCTAGCTTCCGTGAAATTTGCTTTCCCAATATGGAATTTGGACCATTTCCTGGTCTGTTTTGAGGGGTGAATCACAAGAAATGGCGTTCTATGGGCCTGTCACGCAGACCGGTTGAAAAATGTGTTTCAACTTGATTCCATCCAGGTTCATAGGGCCATTGAGGTCATCATTGGGAATGATTATCTTCAACTCTCTGGACGCCCCCAGGTTAATGTAGAAATCACTTCCCTGTTTGTGACCCACCTGCTATTGATCGGTGAATACAAAGCTGAGGCAGTCAATATCGCCCGCCGTTTCATTCTTCCCCTCCACTTGGTCGAGCTGGAAGAGGCGGTTTGGGGGTTCTGTTGCCTTCCGGCTTCATGCTTGATGAGGTAGATGGGAGCTTGAAAGGGGTGGACAGGGAGTTGGTTCAAGAATTGTAGAGGAGAAACAAGGTACTGTGGAGGTTTGTTGTAGCAGTACATATGAAATGCAAATCCAAGGCGACGGCAGGTGCTTCCATCTCTCAACTCGATTTGGAGGAGCTGGACAGGCCTATAGGTCCGATTCCCCCGCACGTGACTTGTCTTCGAGAGCGTGGTGTATCGGCTTACACTCGTCTCCTTTAGGTCTCATAGCAACAAGCTCATGTCCGTCGCAGCAGCTCCAGGCTTCGCAAATTTGTTCCTGCGGAAGGGAAAACCTTATGCCCCAAGACTGAAATTGTTGATGTATTTGGCTAAAGGCAGCAAGGCTTATCAATATAGTTATTATATATAGTTTTTTAGCTTTTTGGACTAGGGTGAGATAAGTTCTCAATGTCATTTCTTATCACCCTGTTTTTGTTATAAGATACTAGTTTTTTGTATTAGGGTGGCAGGGTTTTATGGCTACTTTGTTAACCACCCTGTCGTTTTCAGATCTTTTATACATACTGTGAAAGGAAGGGAACCCAAGAACCCCCCGGTTCATAGCTCTGGTCAAAAGCGTTTACCTTATAAAAAATTCTTATATTGGAGAAAGGATTTGTCACTTTCCTACCACCAACCTCACCACCATGGGTAAGTGGTTATAATATTAAGTTGGTGAAATAGATCAGTAGCAATTAGTCCTTGAGTTTTGAAGATATTATTTAAGTTTAAATTTGGATTTCAGCTTTTGCTATGGTATCTAATTTTTCTACCAATAAGTAAATATCCTGGACTCTTCCAATGCCCCCCTTAAAAAAATGAAGGGAAGAAAACAATCCATCTTTTCCTAGAGGCTTCTCATTTGCAGCGAAATTGACAATCACTAAGGAAGGTTTGGGATTTAAAAAATTAAATTTTATTAGTGCAAAATGAATCTCTTTTCCATTGAGGGCGGGGTTTTGAAAATTTCCCAAGCTTTTCACATGCTTATATTTACATAATTGCAAACAATTTTCATGGAAGCTGCGGTAACATGCAACATGTGGAAATTGAACCTTGCTAGAGTATTTGAAAACTTTATGCTCCTTTGACTCGAATGACCCCAATTTGGATAAAGCTCATGGAACACATTGGTGTAAGATTGGATTGACAGGTCGTGTCCTTTAAATAGTCGTGCCATTGAATGTAGTGATCTTGATAAATATCTTCAAGATAGTACTCATCCTTGAAGGCTTCCAAGAATGTATCCTAGGTTGGCTCAAAATTTCCATATTTTTGGTCTTCTTCCCACAAAGAATGGGCTTGCCTCCGCTTCTTGATAGGGGATGTTACTTTTAGAAGAACAATCTTGATTTTCTCTTTATTAGAAAAATCTTCATAGAAAAATAGGAATCTAACTGATCTAGCCAATTATCTACAATGTTTGCATTTATCTTTCCTTCAAACACAAAAACATTTAGAAAATTAGATGTACTTGAAACCTAGGGGGGACTTGACCACCAAAAGCTTTACCCTATGATTAGGTCAATGACACCGCTCATTAAAGGACTTTTGTGAATTGGGTGAACGAAAATCTTCTTTGTTCTACGAGTCCTTTTGTGATTTCATCCTTCATCATTGCGTGTAGGTCATATTGCGCTTGATTGTCCTTTGCCATCTAAACTTTCTTGAAACGGCACACGAGATAATTTGATTGATCTCGTGGGTTGATGTTGAGGCTCGAATATTTTACCTTATGCAATGGGTCATACAAGATGATGAACTTCTATGATATCTTTGATTCGGGGCTTAGGAGGTGACCTTGACAACACCCTAAATGAGGATTTAGATGTGTTATATGCATATGCAAAAGCTATTTAAATGCTAAAACGAGAGGGAGATATTAGAATTGGGCTAGTAAATGTGTTTATTTAATTGTGCATTATGTACATCACACACTCTTGAGAAATATGTATGGTTGTATATCTTCTACTTTGATTGCTATCTATAGCCACAAATGTGTATACATATATTGCAAAGATGTGAAGGTAGAAAGAACTGTTATGGGACACCATGTGGGACTCTTCACCTTTTGACCATTATGTGGCTTGAGTGAAAGGTCCGTGCTATGTTGACAAATGCTCTGGCATAATTATAGCCTTGGAAGTGCCAGGTGGTGTGGTGCAGTGTCGTGCAAAACAATGTCATTGTGATATCAAAAATTTGACACGGGCAATGCGAGCAAGTCCGCACTGGTTAAGCCTTTGAAGATCATGTGCTATGCACCATTTGGGATGGAGACAACAAGTTGTTGGCACCACAGTACCCCACATCGTGGGTTGTCCTTTGTGGTATGACATGGAGGCGTGTTAGACCCTATTGAAGCCAATGGATGGGAACAACAAGTTGTCGGCACCTTGCAGTACCCACATTGTGGCTTCTCCTTTGCAGTATGGCATGGATGCGTGTTAGACCTTGCTGAAGCTAATGCTATGTGCTGCAGTAGATTTAGCGCACACATGGGTGGCGCTAGGTCCAATCTACACAGATGGCACTACACTATTGTTGGAGTGTGTGCGACATTTATCAGGGGTGTATTGATGGTCTTGGAGGTAACATGACCTTGTGGATGAGGTTTTGGAGTACCGCAGTTCATTGAAGTGGAATTGTATGAGCTACAAGCTATGGGGTAGGCTTGGTGGTACTGCAGTAACCACTATCGGTAGTCCTCTTGGATCAATCCTTTACACTACATACTGCCAAAAATCAATAAGAGATGCTTGAAAGATAACATTCCCAAAAGAAAAATTTGAAAGGTCTCCTTGGTTGGATCCAATTCAATTTGAGCGCCTCCATCTTAATGGCGAGGCTGATATATTTTTTGCTTCTTTTGCCATTCAATACTGAAGCTTGATATATTATTTTACTTCTTTTGACACTCAATACTAAAGCTTGGGGATTTACAAAAGGTTTCATGCTTGCTTAAGAAAGTTGTAATAGATTTCCTCTTTCTTTGAGGTGGTAAGAAATGAATCATTTGAAAAACGGCCATTGATCAATGGACCGACCTTGCCTCCCAAAAGCGCAATGCCTTTGATGAAGCCAATAACAACTTGTATGGCAAATAACCATAGGCTTTAGCCACAAGCACTCATCGGGTTGGTACTATTACTGAATCCTATCTAATAGACTAAAGAAGGACGTAAATCTCTAGCTTTAACAATTATTATTGGGGAGATACACCAAAGTGGTGAAAATGTATTTAAACAAAATCATAAAAGAAGGAGCCGAATTTAATAGCTTTCAACATGAAAATGTTTGAAGACCATTCAATACATCCTTAGGCTTTTTCAAAGTCAATTTTAATAAAGAGACTGTCTTGAATAGGAATTTGGTGCACTTCATACCCTCCGAAACGTCAATTATTTCATCAAGGATATTAAGTCCTTTTGATCAATCTAGAGTCCATATTGTTACAACAAAACTAAAGAAAGAATCAAATTTTTGATGCACAAGGCCAAAGTTTTAGTTATGCAGGGTCATTTGTTTTTAACTTGTAATAAGCTTTGGATCCCCAACCTAAATGATGAACTGATATTTATTTGAATTGATATATTTGACTCGTGACTTATTGTTGATATGTTCTTACTAGCCTAGAAGTTGTCTTTAGCTATCTAGCTTGGATTTTTTAGGTTCACTCTAGAATAGACTATTTCTCTCTCTTTGAGGCTTAAAAAAATAGACTACATTTTTAGGCCACACGACCTTGTTGTAGTCCCTGCTGCAATTTTTGAAGGCCATGAGTTTTGTTTGACCCTTTCGGCAAGAGAAACTCTAGACTCGGGTTTTCAGAGTTGCAACCTAATTGATATGCTCCTCCATATAGACGTTCAACTGACTGCACCTTGAGCTTGGTTGTAGTACCTGTTATCCATATTTTGCCCTCGGGCAAAATATTGGATCAGAACGACCCCGCACTAAAAGAACCTGAGAAATCACGTTCAGATCCTGCAAACAGATTGCAGAGGGACTCTATAATGGAAGTGGCGGGGCCTGCGAAGATCAAACAACAACGTGTAGGAGAAATTCAAAAAATGGCTTTGTTGAGCGAGCCTGGGCGTTAAATCCATTCTATAGGTTACAAGTGGGCTCGAAAATAGAACAATAGGGTCAGAGGAGGAGCAGTGTTGCAGAGAAGCCAGGAGCAAGAAAAAGAAGAAATAACGTAGATCTAAAGTCTTCGGGCTCAAAACAGTTCAAAACGAGTCCAAAAATCGGCTAAGTATGGAGGAGGCAGCGGAGAAGGTCACGTGTCCAAACGACGCTTCTCCAAAGTTGAATCCAAGAAAGGAAGTTCAATTGAGCGTCAGGCTTCCACGCGTCCAAAGCCCCAAAAAATTGCACGACCGTTGAAAAGTCTTCGACTAGGCAGGAAGGTGCCAAGTGTTGGCTCGGCGCAAATCTGAAATGGGAGTCCAAGGCGGGGACTCAAACTCGCGCCAGCCCTCCATGTAGCAAATGGTCAACAGAGGTCAAAAGGCGGACGGGGCGGGCCTCAAAAAGGGGCTAAGTATAGAAGTACTGACGGGGACTGTCACGTGTCCAAGCGGCGCATCTCCAAGGGTAGACCCAAAGGCGGGACTCAAACAAGCGCCAGTTCGCCACGTAGCCCAAGGTCCGAAAAGGTAAGGGAGAGGTCGTTGAAAAGTCCAAAGACCCGCGAAGGCTTCCAAGTGTCAACCCGACGTTCCTTCAAAGGAAAATCCTGGTCGGGCTTTCAAGCGAGTGCAGAGCCTCCACGCGTCCAGTCTCTTGGAAGGGGACAAAGTCGGGTTGAATAGTCAATGCATAGTGGTAGGCCGACGAAGAGTGCTAAGTGTCCAAACAGCGCTAACTCAAGGGTCGAATAGAGAGAGGGTTCTCAAACAAGCGCCAGACCGCCGCGTGTCCCCGGTCAAGAAATATGACCCCGCCGAGCAAATGACTTAGCCAAAACATAGAAATTGGGCAGGCCAACGGAAGAAGCGCCACGTGGCAAGCCTAAACCAGCAGTGCTAAGGCGGGCCATCGGGGGAAAAGTTGGATTCTTTCCCTTTTTTGTTCCAAAGATGTAAAAGTTGCAAAATGGGCCACAACTCTGCCCAAAGGGAAAAGTCAACGTTTGAGCCCGAGTCAAAGTCGAAGTAGGGAAGTGGAGGAAAAAGTGGAAATTTTCCTTTTGTATAAAAGGCACAAAGATGAAAATTGAAGTGCATCTCCCCAGCCAACCAGAGGATGCCACGCATCCAAGCGGAGCTGCGGGGCCGCGGGAGCTTTCTGGATTTTGAGATTTTTGCGGAAAAAGGGGAAAGGATAAATCCTGGGCCCACGAATCCGATTTTTGCCCTAATTTGCCCCTCACGTGTTCCATATTAAAAAGGGGGCCCGTTTTTAAACTGGTTTACCCACTCTTTTGTACGGACCCGATACAAACTTCGAAGGGGCATATCTTTCGACTCAGAGCTCAAAATATTGCAAATCTGACACCGTTGGAAAGATCTCGGCCTCGCCCCACGCCATAGAGATCTGAAACTTTAAGTTTGAGGAGGTTAGGTAAAGAAAAATGGAGAAAACGTCTTTAGGGCCATTAATGTGGGATCTATCTGCCTCAACAACCAAATCGGATTCTACTCCGCCGTTTCCTCCTTCAAGGCGCCGAACTAGAAATTGACACAGTCAAGACAGATTTGGGGGCAAATTTTATAGGAGGCATTAATAGCGGTGGTTGAGCTTGGAACTTTTTCCCGCTTCTCTCTCTTTCTTTTCTCTGATTGAATCTATAAAAGCAGGGTCAAGACTCATTGTAAGGGGTTGGACATTCTTCTGATTTGTAGGCTCCCCTTTCCTTCTGGCAAAGGAACTCGTGAGTTTCAGACCTCCCCCCAGAGTTGTAATACGTTTCTTGCCTTTTTGGCCGCTTGTAATGCATTGTATCAATCTGCAGAGCAATAAAATACGTTCGTGATCGATTTTAGATCCTTTCTTGTCTCATTTGCTCTCATCTGGTCTTTCATTATAAATCTGGTTATCTGTGCTTGATTATCGTATGTATTTTGTTGGTTTGTGTCTATCAGCAAAACTAATGTTCATCATTCCTTTGGTGCATCACCTTATAGCTTAGTTTGATTTCCTGCATTCCTTTTATCCCTGCCTCCTTGGTAAAACTTAGATTAGGTTTAGGAATAGGCCCTTTGCAAGTTTTCACACATGCACCTAAACAAAGGAATAGGAACCAACCTTTAATATGGAGAGTTTTTCCCATTTGCAAATACCCACAATTTGGGGAACAACTCAATGTTATGCGAATCACACCAAATGAATCTGCCTTAGAAAAGTAGATTTGACGACTCATTTGGGGGTGCTGTGATTTTGCACTAACAGTAACTCTTTGGATTGCGTTGTTAGATTGCAACTATGTCCTTTACTTGTTTAGTTGGGATTTCCATCTCAAACTTGTAGGCCATGTTATCGCTGCTTACACCAAACCATCACTTTGTCCTTAGCATTTCTTGTTGACCATGGACTAGAATACATCTCATTGTTTTGTTGAAGTGTTGTTTTTTTTAATAGCCGTCTCTCTACAATGCCTCCTACAATGCTTATTATAGTGAGACAACTCCATCTGGCTTGTTGTTGCTTGCCTTGATCCAGTCACCACGGTCACCATTAATGCTGAATTGATTCTCCTCTGCTGCCACTCTTTCCGTTTGTGGCACCTCTCATCTTGGCCTTCGATCCATCTCTCATGGTGACCGGATAGTTTCGGGCAACTTCCATTGGCTGTCAACCCTGGCTCTTCGTGTCCTCAACAAAGGATCTTTCGTCAAACAATTTGCTCACCTTTGAATTGCAAACCATGTTTGATCGACATATGCTTGTATTGGTATAGAGACGACATTGTGTGTTCAACATTTTGCTTACATTCTACGCCAAACATCTTGTCTCTCCATTTGTTGGCTTTAGATAATAATGATTAAGTGTTGGAAAGGTGCATTGTTATCCTCTATGCAGATTGTCCTCATTTCGTTTATTCGACACTCTACTAGCCAACTGCCGTTACTCATAGCCTAACATGACTTGTCACAACTTGGTTTGACTTCTCACACGCCTCACATGTTTTGTCACTCTCCCGACCTGTCAAATGCATGTCTTTCATTCCCCACACACGAGTCTCTTTGCACCTCGAACCTCCTCATTGATGTCGACTACCCAACAATACTCGTCTATCTTTTCCACGGGGACACTTCAACACATTAACATTGGTAAAAATTGTAGTACTAGAAATGTGCATTGTAATTCTCTGCACTCTCTTCACCTCCCGAGCTGCAGTCCTACTATTGCCGCCCCATGTGGTCACCTGTCTTGTTGACACTCCATTTTTTGGCTTCTCTTGGCGTCATCACACTCCAACACTAGTGTTCCTACCTCAAGCGCCAATGTTCAATCAGTCAACGGTTTTCTTCTATCAACCTCTCTTCCCTAGGTCATGTGGCTTTGCCATCATCACTCGATTTCTACGATGGCCCCTTCCCACCTCACATGCCATGTGGTTTGACATGTTTCTCTACCAACACGAATGACATCACCAAAGTGCAGCCCTTCTGCTGCTCATCAACCGTGGCTTTACTCTGGTAAATAGCCTCCTCCATTCAACTCCTGCCATGCGGCCCTCAAAGACCTGTGTTCACTATCATTCTTGGCTTGCTGTCCATTGCTACAAGTCGGCATATCTAGTAATAACAAAGTTCTTAAAATTTGTTTGAAAACTATAGTTTGCCAAAATAAAAAAAACAACTGCCGTCCATTGCCACAAGTTGGCATATCTAGTAATAACAAAGTTTTTAAAATTTGTTTCAAAACTATAGTTTGTCAAAAAAAAAAACAACTAAAGTTTTTACTTTTGCTACATATCTAGTAATAACAAAGTTTTAAAAATTTGTTTCAAAACTATAGTTTTCCAAAATAAAAAAACAACTAAAGTTATAACTTTGAACTTATATTAATGTTTATTATATTTTTTTACAATTAGACTAATTAAAGATGGGGCAAATATAGTATTTTAAAGAGGGAATATATATTCAAGTGAGTGCAAATATTTTTAGAGAGGACAATATATTTGTTTTAGGAGGGCACTATTATTAAGGGGACCATATATTTTTTAAGGTGGTCAAGTGACCTTTATCATAAAGAGGGGCAATTTTTGTATTGTTTGGTCCTTTTTGGGCAGCTTCTCCCTTCTCTCCCGATCTCATTGTTGAAGACCAAAGGGTGGTGCCTGGTTTGATAGGTGGTCAAACTCCCTCATGAATAAACATTATTCTTTCTTTGGTGTACTTTTTCTCCAATGCCTTAGTTTCTTATCTTTTGTAATGGCTTCCATTTAGTACATAAAAGAGAACACGAAACTCAAACTGCAAAATTCTTTTCTACGCTCCCTCATTTCCGATAAGGATGCCCTCATACTCTCCCCGAGGAACAAAATTGCACATTTGTAGCACCATCTTGATGTGTTGGACATACATTCCCTTGTTTCTGGTCCACCTATAGTCATTGCTATGTACCTTGCTGTATGGACTCCGAACTAGATTATGGGCTGTTGCTAGCCCCATTTTGATCAAAATGAGATTCTCTCATGTGAGTTAAGCGGCAAAGGCTCATTGCCTTAATCTCAAATCTCATGCTCCATGTGGAAAAAGTCTATGAGCTTATCAAGCCCTTTACATCTTGAGACAGTCAATATTGAGAGTAATCTGAATTTTTAGAGGTGGAAAGAGGAATACATGCACATTTACTTACCAAATATTTTGTCCACGTCATGCCTCTCACCAATGCATCTAGCTTCTAGCTTCTTACCAATTAATGGTTTGCTCTAATATTATATAATTTTATTGTGCACAAACATGTCCCTGGAACTTGATAACCCATGAGAGATGTCCCTATGGGGTGGTGATAGGGAGACACAATTTGGGTGTACTTGATCCATCGCTTTTGACAATGGATGGCTTGGGCATGTCTCCATTTTATCCCTCCATTAACATCCATGTGGGGACACCTTAGGGATGCCCAAATGTTTCTGCTTAGAAGCCCCACTTAGGGCTCACGAAAATAGCACTAAAAAGAAGAAAACCCGTAAACACAATGGGTGTAGATCCAAAAGGATGCTATACACCAATTGATCAGAAGGATCATATAGATTAACACAAGGGTTTGGTTGAAGTGCCATAGTATATCTTTGATAAGCTCGAGAACAATGACAGTGACGACATTGATGAGGACAAATTCTTATTGGGCTGTCTATAGGCAGAGAATCAAGCACATCCCATTTGAGCCTTTATTGGTATATAATGCTATTGTTTTTTTCTATCGTTGTGTATACAGTAACTCTACAAGACTATAGTCTTTTTGTCTAAATAGCATAGAGTAAGCATAAATGTGAACCATGATGCATAGATATATTTTGATTTTGACATTTTATCTACCACTACGAGAAAATTAATGATCAGCTTAAAATTTTCCCATTGTTAAATTTTAAATTAATCCCTAATTATGTAGTTTTTTTTATATTTATAATTTCTTTTATACGCTTATACCCTTTTTTGATAATATGCTAGAACTTATTAAGAAATAAGCTGTGTTACAAATCAAATCTTTTTGACTGTTATCACAGTGAAACAGGTGCTCAAAATACTAACTGCTTCAAAAACTTCACCATCTCTGCAGTTGGATATTTCAAAATTAAAACCATAAACAAACCTAAGAAATAACTATTGATCTTCATGTAGGCCTTGAACCGGGGAACAAAAGAAAGAAAACTATATCTGAGCACGGGAAATAGATTATTATGAGCTTAGATCTTCCCATTACCAGGGAATACAGTTGTCCTATTTCCTTTCCTTCCCCATTTTTCCTAGAATTACAGTGTTATTTCCAGCTGACCCCAATTTGTGTTATCCTGTTCCTCCACACAAAAGGGACTTGGCAGAGCGTAGTAGAACAGCCTCTATATAACCAAAAAACCTTTAGCTCCTATTCTGACTCGTTGACGTATTTTGCATCTTCTCTTGTGTTTGCAATCCAATATTGCGATAAAGCAGCTACAAGGAAAATGACATGAGATAGTTACAACACCCAAATTTAATCCCCCTTATTGAGCCGCTTGGGAACTCATTCAAAAATTGACATTTTACAAATTTAATTACATGACCCTTCTGTAATCGATAATCTGGACTCCTGCATAACCCTTTTTCTGGTTGGATATGGCCCGATAAGTGTCGATTCCCCGAGAAGCATCTGGTTAACGGCCAAAAATTGGTTGAGTAAATGTTTTCAGGCCATTTTCTGGTTGTTTGTTCCAATCCTTTTATAAAAAGTGTCCCTATTAGCAAATCACGGTGTTCATTGTTAGCAACATAGAAGTATAACCATTGGCCTTGACAAATCACTTGTGGTAAAACGGATAAACTTAATAGGTCTGATTTGCATCCAAAAACTAGACAAGCATGGATCACATTTTGTATTCTCTCTCAGTCATTATTTCTTAGATGACTTTGTACCCCATAACATATACATTAAACATGTTTATTATCCAAGACTATCATAAGGATCGTGAAGTTTATTGGGTATTATCTGTTTCATGCATATCTAATTTTAGATTCTACACTGAAAATGCATTTTGACTATAAAATAAAGATCATAAAATTTATGTATTGAGATTTATATTTAGATCCCACACTAGAGACGTTATCCTTGCTTTATAACTATTGGTTAATCATATGAACTGTTTCAATTTTGGTTTGATTTTCAGTATAATGTAGCTTATTTTGATTTTTGTTACTAAATTCTCCTATGTGACTTACTAAAAATTATACTTGCTGTTGCAGCTCATTGATGTAGGATTTTTCGTATGTCTTGATTCTTTTCTGTCGTTATTGACTATTATGCCAGCGAGGATATTAGTATTCTTCTGGAGATGCTGGAATGTCAGGTCGGTCTGCAAATGTTCAATCTTTATTTTTACGCCCTTGCCTGTATTTAGGGAATCATTGTGAGTGTTCTGTGATATGTATTATTTGGCAATAATTTACTGACATCACATTTGTGTATGCATAGTGAGCTCTGTCAGAATATTTTTTAGTTCCTTTAGTTCCGATAGCTGAGCCTAAAGCGTATGAAAAGCGAGGCTTGATTTACTAAAATCTCTGTTATGACTGAGAATACAAAAAGACTATCCATAGGCTAAACATTTCATTGAGGGAATAACATTGGATATTGTCACAGACTAGGCATAGACTGATTTTCAGTAGGTTGCCTAATGCTCATGTGCAAGTACCATTATGTCTTGAGCTGAAAGCTGTGCATGCCCTTTGTAATCTCGAGCATAGGGCAAGGAATCTCCGAAATGCATTTAAACTGGACAAATCTTTCATTAAGTTTTGGATATAAACTAGTTAGATTTTTCCTTCATTGATTTACTTAATATTGATAAGTATATATACACTTTATCACTATTAGGTCTAGTCTCAATTATCATTTCAAATACTTCCAGATAGTTTAACTCACTGTTGCAAAATGATAACTAATCAGTGAGGGTCACAAAAATGCTAATTAGAAAAAAGATAAGAAAAATAAACAAAATAATAAAGTAGTTAAAATCCCTTGATATGGGAAGTAGACCTAAAATATGTGAAAACGCACAAAATTGGGAAAAATACAAGTAGAATTATTAGGAAAAATGCAAGAATCGGTCAATTAACAAGATAAACTGCTTTTTGACATTTCTTGGAAAAAATTGTTTTTTTATTAAAATTTGCTGATTTTTAAGCCATTTTTTAGGATATGGAAAAAGGCCGAAATGCAGAGCATATGCAAAATTTGTTTGGAAAATGTACTAGCACAAAATTGTATGAGATGGTCATCAGTGAAACAAAATTGATCTTTTATTTAAGGAGCAGTGGGAAGTGTGTGTCGTTACGAACCATTTAATGGGCACACAAACGGGAAGTTGGCAAGCAGACACCTAGTTTGTAATGTATATTGCACAAATATAAATATTTATAAAAGATAGATAGCATATCTAATTGATCAAGTAATCACTCCCGAAGCAATATTTCTGAGTGTGTCAAGATTCAATTTTGAGTTGATACTATTATTGCAAGCAACTTTTAAGGTGATGCTATTCCAAACAATATCTACAGTTGAATCCTGCAACTTTTGAAGCAATATTTTTCTGAGTGAAAATAACACAGCTATCTGTAAATTTAATGTATGTTTTCTCCTTTAGGCTCAGTCATTTAATATGTTGTTTTTCATTGAGAAAACTCTCATTTTAGGGGGAACTTTAGAAGGAGATGAATAAACTCTTCAAAACTAAAGGTCCATAATAAAGGTAGAATAACTATTATCAATAGTTATTGAGGATGCTTATGAAATTGCCTCTTTTCTGATTCAAAACCTCAAATACCACCCATCGCGAAGGTATCTGCGTTTAAATTCAAAACCCAGATGAAAGAACATCAGAGAAAGAATAATCACTGAAGTAGAAAGTTCCACTTTTGACCTGCTAGTGAAAGTCTAATTTTTACGGACTTTAACATTGCTGACATTTGAAACTATCTTACCAGAAATGGGAAACGGAAAACAAAATTCCATACGTGTTTGAACTGAAACAAAAAACAAAATTCTATGTGTTTTTACTGAGAAACGAGGGTCTTGAAGTTTCCGGGATAAGAAATGTTTCAGGTTCTTTTTGGTGCATATGCAATGATATTTAAATTTTAACCATTATTGTACAGATAAAGTTACATATCATCTAACTTTATACAAGTACAAACATATATCACCTTCATATATTCTTGAGTCATAACAAAATATTGGTCGATCTTCAATATTATTATGTTTATGTAGCTCACTGGATTTGATATTAAATTCAGTAGTTGGAAGAATTTCAGACTAAACAGTGACCATTCTGATTAGATACATCAATTGGAAATGTACTTCCAAATTTGCAAATGATTTGAAGGACAATCATAAGATTGATGTCATGTATCCTAGGAGATATCTACATTTTGTGAACGGCTTTTGTGATAAGTCCTTTCATCTTTCAGATTTGTAGATTATCCATTTATGTTGCATCTTAGAAAAGCTATATGATAGAAAATCATCACACCAGTATTATTCAATACCACCTTTTTGTTGACGAGATAAAAAACCAAAGTCAATGAACCAATATGCTAGCTCTTTGAACTCAACCAAATCGGTGAAATTACAACCATAGTCCAAGTATTGAATTTTCTAAACATTAGATAGCTGATAATTAAACAGGAAGGCAGGGGCCTTCTGAAAACTAAAATCCTTGCTGAAGTGAAAAGATAAGACTTTAGGGGTGAATTCTTCTTGTGTTTTCTAAAAAGCATGGTAGTAATCCATTTTTCGTTGACAAAGAAATCAAACTACATGCCAGAAACAATGGATGTATATCAGAACATTTAATGGACTGTGGAAATACTCTCTTAATGGATGTATATGTTAAATACTTGTCAGAAGAAATACATGATCTAAAAGTACCTACAGAAAATACAAACACTTCATAGCTGTTAACTAGGAATTTTTTGTAATAAACTTTTGCAATATCCTATACCGAAAACTTCATAGCTGTTAACTAGGAAATTTTTGTAACAAACCTTTGCAATATCCTATCAAAATAGATTGTATTCCAATTCATAAATCTTTGTACTCTGGCATGTAAGTACAGAGTTACACTGTCTCTAAATGGGTTTTTTATATATATATTTTTAGGGTTTTGTTTTCCTTATTTTGGATTTTGGCGCAGGGCTCTGTCTTCTTGTTTGGGGTTTTTTCAATTCTGTTTTTAAAATGTTTTTAGTTTCTTAAATTTTTGTTGTACTCACTTTTCCCGATTTTGGTTGGCCATCTCTTGCAGGCCAAAATAGTTGACCATTTTTTGAGATGAGTATTATTTCTTGAGAAATATTTATGCCTACCTTAAACAAGATGAGCAGCCAGAAAAGACCATTTCCATTCTTGTCTCATTTTGGCTATTTCGGTATGAGACAAGGTCTTTCTGTGCCATTTGTAGTCTGGGCCACATACACATTTCTTTGTACGAATCCTCTGTCTGGCCTTCTTTCTACTGGCCCTACTTTCTATTCTTATCCAGTCGTTGATTGGAGATTGATGTTGCCGCCCTTTCTGAGATGAAAATAAAGTTTATCATGAAATAATAGTAGGCTTTACTTGGGCTTGTAATCTTTATTTTACAAGATAAGTAAATGGTTGAATAGAAATTAGCAAGACAACAAAAGGGAGTGAGAAGATTAAAAAAAATAAAAGGGGTAATTATAGAGAGAATTAAGGATTTCAGGGATACTTAGGGGTTCTAGGTGAAGGATTTTTTTTGATAGGTAAAATTGTAATAATCCCCCTGCCATAACCTGTAAATATGGGAAATGCACCATCAAACTACACTTTGTGGTTTATTTGCCACATTCAAGGGTTTCTATTGCACCAAAATTTATCTGGGACTCGCGCACAGCCTTGTCTACTTGTCGCCTGCTTTAGCAATCTCTGTAATACAGGGAGCAGATGTCAATTGCTCCACCTTGCCACTAGACCACGGTCCACTCGACGGCTATAGGTGGAGTTGGTGGTATTATATCTATCTTATTTGCACAAGTTTTGTTTGATTAACTATTTCCAAAAATGCTACACAAATCTATTGTAGGTCAGCAGTATGTAGGATTTGTATGCACCTCTGTTCACGATAAAGAAACATAGAGTAAAAACTACAAAATAAGAAATATTGTAGACAAGGTACTCGCACACAAGTCAAACTAACCGTATTGATCTCATACACCACACAAGGGATAGGCATACCTATATGTACACCAAAATTTGCATGTAGCAAAAAGATTCGTATATAGATGTAGTAGCAATTCATATTAGGATCAAGATCAACTCACTCCACAACTCAATATGAAAGGGAACAAACCATCATTTGCATGTCAAAGATTCATTTGGAGTAGCCAATTCTTCTGTTGATTCTGAGTCAGTTTGGCATATAGGTCTTGTAGAGTCCGAGTTGAGTCAAAGTCTTGTAAGAATGCATATGACTAACATCATCCTGCTTGATAAGGCTTTTGTATGATAAACTCAGTTCTCCCATTCCTGTCAAGGAATTATTGTTAAGATAGATTACTGGTTTCCTAAAATAAGCAAATAAAATTATCATTATGTTTTTTGTTCCTAAACTTGGATGCAAGATATGCTCGTAATGGTTTGCTATCTATAACATTACCGTATGATCTGACAATGTAATGGGCAGGCAGTTGCAGATACCATTGGCTGATGAGCTTTCAGACTTTGGGTGCTTAGTGGTTTTGATTTGTGGAGTGGCACTTCTACAAATTACAGGTAACTTTCAAGTCAATTTCCATCACTTGTCTATGAGTACGAGCCCTAAAGCTCTTTTGTTACTAGACATTTGGCAGCTTAGGGGGTGGACTGTGTCTTAGCAGTTTTGCTATAACGGTAAGAATTTGTTGTAATTTTTATGTTTTACTTGAAACTTCTCTGTTCTTTTTTCTTAATCACAGATATTAGCTTAATTTACCATTTTATCCGAGGACAAGGCACAATCAAATTATATGTGGTGTACAATGTATTAGAGGTGGGGTAAGATTTCAAGCTTTATATAGCACATGCAGAGTTTATTTAAAGGATTTAAAGCTCTATTAAGGCTGGTCATAATTTTCTATAGGCCATCATTTGCCATTGAAAACAGATATTTGATAAGCTGTGCCAGTCATTTGGAGGGGATGTGCTTCAAGTGCTTTTCAATTCAGCAGTGGGAGTTGCAAATAGTTCGAAGGAGTATATGGCATTTGAAACCATGCGCTTTATTGTGGACCAAGTTATAGCTGTTGTTGCTTTCAATATCCTTTACAAGGGCAATATTTAGTGACATGAAATATCTATAATCTCATTTCACTTTCTAGTTAGATGATTTCTCTACCTGCTCATTGCCAAATGTATCACAGTAATATCCTTAACTGCTTGTACTTGTGCATTCTTTCATCATTTTAGCCCAAGCAATTACTCTATCTGCTGCAATAATTTCCCATAACAATGCCTTGATGGCGCTACTTATATCCAATAATTTTGCTGAAATTAAGAGCAACGTTTTCAAGCGTGTGAGCGAGGAGAATCTGCACAAGATGGCCTATTACGGTGAGTTTCCTTTTACATTACTCTATAGGGACAAGCTATATTATTTATGTATTAAGTTTGTGTAACTCCCATAGGTACATCAAGTGATACACATGTTTCACCCTACCTGTAATACTTTATTGAAGCATTGAAACTGTGAAAAGCGTTATTGACAAAAGAAGAGATGGCTTAAGATGTGATATACTCTTGTCTGTGTTCTGTATTTTTCTCCAAATGAGAAGATTTACTTTGGTAAAATTAGAGAACAACTATTTGTCAAATGATATGGAACACATGCTGTGTTTGGCATTAAGTCCTATTGGGCGCTCCTGTGTTTGAAGCTTTTATTTAGAATGGAATTATTAATGTGAAAGTAGAAGCTAATCTAGATCTATCTCCATTTACTCGGGCAGGCATATGATGGTTAGAGGATAAATTAAAAAGGTCCTTCAAGTCCGACTCCAAAGAAATACCTCTGAAATGCAATGACAGCCATGACTATATATTTTCTATTTTAAAAAAATATCATAAGATAACAAAATATTTCAGCTACCTTTTAGTCTGTTGTTCCTTGAGTACTTCTTTACTCCCTACGTTTGTTGTCGGTGGTCCCAACTGCTGTTGTGATCCGTTATTATTCCATCCAAGAAATGTAGTCTTACACTGGCATGTTTGGCCATTCTATATACCCAAGCTATATTGTAATAGGTTCTGTCGGTGTTATAGTGGAGGAAAAAGATGTTCACGCTGATGGGAATGAAGCATCTGCGATAATTTTTCAGGCAACAAGAAAACTGTTTAAGGGATTGGAAATTGATGATGATTTTTCTTTGATTGGTGAGCTGGTTGGTGGTCTTGTTGTGCTATTTGATAACCCAGAGCTGGTAAAACTGAAAAAATGAAGATCCAAAACCAAAAGGATATCCTAATGTTGAAAAGAGTATTATTCTTTTCAAAAGACAAGATATATGATTCTGTAGTTCAAGTTTGATTTTGATTAAATGTCAGTCTTTATTAGAAGGGAAGATTCACTGCCTGACATTTGTAGCAATATGTTCAGAGGGTGTTATGGTGGGGTAAAAGGATGTTCATACTCATGGGAATAGGTTATGTTCAGGTGACAAGAAACACAGAATAATAGAATACAAATCAATTGTGTTTTTTTTTTAGATTGGTGAGCTGGGGTCTAGAGGTTGATTCTTGTAACTCAGATCTTGTAAAACCGAGGAAATGAAGATTTAATACCAATAGAGTGCTCACAAGTTTAAAGACAGTATTCTTTTTGTAATAGAAGGAATAGACTATTCTGTGAAAAGTTACATTGTTATTACATTTTAGGCTTTATCAGCTGAGTGGTCAGGTTCACTCACCCATAATGTAGTGGATGTTTTGTTTAAACCAATTTTGTTATTGTTAAATGAAATGCCTGTTTTATTCTTTGCTGTACTCTTACCATTTTTTTTTAGTAATAGCTTGTTGAAGCTTAGATTTTTTTACACCCTTTCTGATGTTACCTTTCTATTTCCTGTGCGAAATTATGGCTCTATATCTAGGCAGGTGGCTCTTGTTTTATGATTTGTCTTAGGATTCACGTGCAAGATCATTATTACTAGAATATATGGAGATTACTCATTTGTTGTTGCCCTTGTTTTTTTCTTATGCAGATACTGTGGAGAGATTCCATATAATGGCACATATCATATTTGTATTGGCTCAAAACATTTTGGAAGCAGAAAGTCAATGGTTTTGGAGTTTCGTGACGGTAGGATTGCTGGGCAATCATTTATGGTGTATTCTGTTGTTATAATTGAATGTTTAGTTCTGAACAAATGGCTTCATTATTATTCTTGTTTTAAACCCGAGTGTTGGATTGAAAGAAAATACACAAGGAACTTTGAAGTTTAAATAAATGACAATGGAGAAGCGACAATTTTGTTTTCAGCAAGTTACATTTCAATTCCTAACTATGCTCATGGATCCAGAACTCATGCTTGATATGGGGCTGCGAAGTTCTAGTGGATGTTATCAAGCATGCATTTCTTGCAAAGTTTAATGAGATAAAACCAGCTGCTTATTCAGAATTCCTGGAAGCTCTCTGTAAACAGGTATTACCTTGGCACATATTGTGGCCTCTAGCTATATGCACCTTTCATATGGAAATAGTTGTGGTCATTTTAAGTTACAAACTCATGAGGGCACATGATATTAAAAAAATGGGATGACCATAAAAGGTTTATCTGTCTACTTAACTTTCTACTATTTTTGTTTCTATTTCTTTATTTTTATGCTCAGTAAACTAAGTTTTTTTCCACTTTAAATGGACGCAGACTATAAACAGTCAATCACACGAAGTTCATAAGACACTGACTTTTGTCCCTCTTGCGCCGGCATGCGTGGTATGGCATATATAGTAAACTTTCTCCTTTTTTAGATCTATATATTTGTTAAATGTGAATTATTATGCTACCCCAGTTTCCGAAAATAGGATGGTTGAACAAAATGAATCAAAATAAGGATTACTTCAGTGTATTGTATAGAAAGAATAAGCTCATTTCTCTCACCTTAGAACTCTATCTGATTGTGCTTTCAAATTTCTTTTGCAGGTTATCAGAATCCTGACACCAATTTATGCTGCACGTCTTCCATCTGGTCCAGTTTGGTGGAGATGGTTTTGGGTTGCTATGCTTTTTTCAGTGACTTATCTCATGTTGGTGAGCTTGAAACTTATGGTTGGTCTTGGCTTGCAGACTCACGCTAGATGGTATGTTCGTAGGTGCCTTCGAAAACAAAGACACTTACATGCTGACTAGTTTTGTATATTTTATATGATATCAATAGCTTTTATGCTGGTTAAGTCATCAATTTGAGATGATTGCCCATGATGGGACATCAAATACAAACATGCTAGTGGACCAGAGCCAACAATGCATGTTATGTTGATCCCACACCTGCAAATAACCACAGGCATATTCTTATTCTTTTACTAGGTGCGCTGTGAGCTAGTTATTACCAAATCAATAAGTTATATATCCAAGCAAGCTTGAAAACAGGATAGATGGGTTGGTTGGTTGTGTTTGTGCATTTAATTCATTTTCCATAAGAATCCAGTCAATTCAAATTCATATGCTATTCCCTTTGGCTACAATTTGACAGCTAGGACACATTTTTTAATATATTTTTTGATCGGAGATGTCTGATTTACATAGATATTGGCATCTTTTCCCATGTATTCGGATTATAAACAGCTTACAACATGTTGAGTGTGAGTACATCTAAATTGGAGCCTTCTTTGACTAAGCTGCCATGACTAGGGGGAATCCAATCTGTCAAAGTCACCTAGGAACCGATCAGGGCCGTGTCTGCTCTTGTATGTTTGATCCGGGTATCTAGAGGGATTTGTACAACGGTGGATGGGGTAACAAATGATTACCCTCATCGGTCAGATTACAACCCTTTCAGTTTCAATGCATTTGGTTATTTTTCTGTAATATGCTGTCATGATTTAAACAAGCCTTGAAAGCATTGGGTGATGATAACCAATTTTGTTATTTTTCTTTGTTGCAAATGTTTGAAATAAGAGTCGAGTATGTCCTTATTGCTGTGGGACAAAATAGGTGATTTATCACAATGTCCATGCGGCCACTTTGAAACATGTATACATATGTATGCGTATATATTATATGTAGATAAATACATGTTGATGTATACATCACATATATATAAATCTTAATATCTTTGTTATACAATGGAGTTTGAAGTTGAGCTGCCATCAGGCAGGCCAGAGGTCCACCATTTTTTAAATCTGAAATTATTTTCGAACCTGACACAATGGTGAAGCAAAGATGGATTCCATTTGTCACCCATAAGTAGAAAATTGATGGAGAAGATAATGTTGTATTTTTCTATGTGATATATGGAAAACCCAAAATAAGAACCTCAAGACTAATTTCTTGGCGTATTTCAAATATATATATTTAAGATATTTGTATTAATATATTTTTGTGTATTCATGTATGCATATACATGTGTACATATACAAACACGTATATGCATATGCATGTGTATTTGTGAATATACACACATGTATACAAATGTATATACTGTTATTATTTTTACTGGACTTTGGGCATGTTGTGTAGGGATAATTATAGATGTTAATATTTGTTGAAGGAATATTTTTTCCCTCAAAAAATCCAATTGTAATGCAAGAGCATTTGAAAATGAAAGTTTGTTTTAATTCTCTACAACTATGTTTTTCTTTGATGAATTGCCAACTTTGCATATTAACCATACATAATTATGAATTTACAAGGAAATAGAAAAATATTTCTAGATTAATGCTAATTTAAGAATTTCATATTGGAAAAGTTTTGTAGGTATTTCTATGCTTTAAGAAATTGTGGCCGCTTTAAACTGCCCTTGATGTCGTGCGAATCCTCACTCTCAACTAACAAACAAGTTTCATAATTTCATAATCATAACATGGAAGTTTGGGTCTCTTGTTTACATGGAAAACGAGAGTTCTAGTCGTGCACGTGTATGCCTAACTTCTATGCAGAGCATGAAACTTGAGATAGTCCCAGGGAATCTTGTAATTTTAGTGGATACCAACAAAGAGGGCAGAAAATGTTCGCTCATTTGTTTGCTTGATGGTTAGAATGTTGAGAATTATATCCCCCCCGGTTTGGTCTGGTTGGCCTTGTCAAACAGCATTAGTGATTACCTCCTTGCTTTGGGTTAATTGGCCTTGATTTTATCCACTAAAATAAATCAACTATCAAACACTTTTATGATATAGTAAGTCAATTAATTTAACTTAATTTAATGATTTATATAGCATTATCACTAGCTTTGATAGTTAAAACCGACAATAATATTCATTACAATATTCTTATGAACTAAAAATGAAATGGTATGTAACCAACCCCAATAAGAAAGACAATAATATTCATCACAATATTCTCACGAGTTGAAAATAAAATGGCATCTAACAAATCCTAAAAACATAGTAATTATGTCGAGAGGCGGTCTACAATGGAATGTGTTGTTCACCTTTGTTCGCAAAATAAAATTTGACATTCATTTGACCTTAAGGTGACAATACATTCATAAATTTGGCTTCTATCAGACTGTCACTTAAATAATTTTGTTTCTTTTTACCTGGAGAAGTCAATCAAAAAATAGTAATATCTTGGTTATGTAGTAATGTTTGGGTGTTTTTTGTTGAATATATACTTTTGAGGCTGACATATAGTAATTTACACTATATTTGTTTTCTTTATTAAAAAATAAATAGATGTTTTAATAAATGAGTGGAGTATATTAATGATGACATGTTTGTAATATTTTTGAATAGAAAAAAATTGTTATCTTACAATTTCTTGACCGATATATTTGCATAAGACTATTCTCCTATGATATTATCACACTTATTTCTTTAGTTATGGACTACTATCCCCTTTTGTAGTTATTTTTAAATACTAATATAACTTTATGATGTTAGCATATGGTTAAGTTGTCATGTAGCCCATTTGTAAACAACCACGATTTTACCCTAATTAAGAGCACACGTTTATATATATAATAAATTTGTCGGTAATTGAGGCCACAGGTACAAAGCCATGAATGATTAAACTGTCATGTAAACCATTTGTAAACGGCCATGATTTTACCCTAATCAAGAACACATTTCTTGATTGTGGTAAAATCGTGGCCGTTTACAAATGGTCTACATGATAGTTTAATCATTCATGTCGATATCTATGTATGTATGTCGATAATTGAGGCTTTACTATTCTAATCACAGGTACAAAACATGAATAATGCCTCTATTTTTTGGATATATATTTTTCATATCTAGATTCCTATTTATTTAGTATGTATAATGCAAGAGTTAAAACCTAATTAATCTCATTGCTTTTATGTTACGTTCATTTTTTTTTACTTGCAAATTGCCATTGTCGAGGTAGCTTTGGCTTTGGTATTGCAAATAAAGAAGTATATATCTTGTCAAGATTTTCCCCTAGCTTTGATGTGATAATTTACCTAAGTTCAACACTTTTATATGTTTTATGGGAATTTGAAATGGGTGCTTTATTACAAAAGCCTTCTCAATGGTGTAACACATCACATGAGAATAATTGATTGTATGAAGAGCACATTGGTACCACATGAATCTAGGGCAATGAAGAGGAGAATATCACCTGAATCAATGTGAAAAGACAATATCGATTATATATATTTTTAATAGGTGACATCAATTATATTGCATTTGTAATGTTGTCCCAATTTGAACAAACAAGATTTTCAAGAGGAGGTTAGAAAGGTGTTTTTGCCTTGATTGACGAGAAAGTCTTCCCTGGCTCTCAGAACTTGGTCGAGTTCCTTTCATGGTAGTTTATGGTCCCTTGAACGACGAGGCAAGTAAGAAAAGGGATTGGACGAAAGTAAAGTCAACTTTTGACTTCCTCTTAATATATAATCGATCCCATTCATCAATTTAATTTCAATTTCATTACCAAACAAAATAGAAGAAAACTAACCTAAAAACGCAATGATTGATTCATTAAATCACACATCTTTCAACGGATATTTTATTCTTTTTTGGATCATACAATATATCTTAATGATATCCACCCTTGAAGTTTTTATTGAAGCCATTTTCTAGTCCAAAGTAGATGATCAATTATAGTCATTATGATATTGTAGAAGACCAAAGCATGCTCAAACAAGACACACACACAATTTGAGATTCAAACACTATGAAGACACAAGAAATAAAAGGAAGTATCGGCCAAGCACAAAGATGGAAGTAGACCTAGTGACATGTTGTAAGAATGGTTTAGACATTGAGGAAACCACTAAAACTTCTAGACTTGCAAAATAAAAAAGAACACATTTGACAAATATCGAATGCGCCATCTTAAGATTGTAAAAACAAGCACATTTGATGGTTGTTGATGTGCACACTTTAAATAGAAGGGGTCATACACAAATATGGTGGAGTTCAACAACCCTTAGTTGTCAAGTTTAACTACAAGTAGATTCATCACATGCCAAATCTTCCAAATTGAACACTTGCTAAGTTAGCCAAATAAAGACCATGCAAACCTATTGCACATGCCACTTGGAGGATGTGTGTAATACGATAAAACAAGGAATACTAGTCACCCATTTTGGAAAAGGAGGCAGTCTAATGCCTAACTATTGAAATGAATCTTTGTTTGACAACCTTTGTAATTGTTTGGTAGCTTATAAGAATCCTAAAATACGCACATTGAGGTTATGGTTTGGCATCTAGATTTTAAGAAACCATTCCAATTGTGCAGGATATGTAGTTTTAGTGATATATTATTTAAGCAAGGTGATCATTGTATGGTAATTGATGTCCCAATGTGGTCTTTTGATGCTCCATATTAATTCTTGGCCGTCGTGTTCTTGTAGTTTTTGTAGTTCGAAAAAAGTCATTATTCCGTTTTGTTGGATACCCCCATCAAGTTTTGCTAGGGTATATCTCGCGTCCTTCGTGTTGTGAGGTTTGTATATACTTTTTTCCTTGCTTAATTATCCATTCTTACGTTGTTTTCATTTATGCCACTAGAAAATGCTCCAATTCGATATTAGTTGTTTCATAAAGAAATACAATTATAGCAATAGATTGATCGACTCTAGATACAATACATTTCACATTTGTGTGTGTGTGTGTGTGTATATATATATATATATATATATAAGCTTAATAAGGGACTGGTATGCTAACAACTTTTTTTTTTATAGATAATTGGTTTATGTGATATTGTTGTGTTAATTTTTTTTAAGATGCCCTTGATTAAATCATCAAGAGTAAGAGGCGAAGATGTCTTTATTCCCTTGCAATAAGAAACATCCTAAGGGAGTTGGACTAAATAAATAAGAGGAAAAATGACTTATCATGGTGAAGAGAATGTGCAACATGAGTGGAGAGCTCTTTGTTTACACCCTAAACCAAATAAATAAGGGTTTGACACGAGTTTTGTCTGTAACTATTGTTGGGTGTAATAATGTTACATGTAGAATATTCTAAATTAATTAATCCACATCAACTACACAACTTAGAATATAACTATTAATGCAATAAACAATGATAAAGGGAGATTTAGGAGAGCCTTGAGTGATTTTGGTATAAATATGCAATAGTTGTTCTTGAGAATGCCATGTGAGTTTAAAGTGAATTAGACTTATTTATATAGGATTTCATAAGTTAGGTATCACGTTAAGATCGACCTATAGGATAAGAAGTGACCCATAATTGATATTCAAATTGTGAAAACAATCGTTGGAATGTGGGCGATGGGAGCATACAAGTCGAACTAGATCATAGTACAACCTTGCCCAATGCTATATGGTTTCATATGGTCAATTCATGACGAAATATCGAGATTCTGGGAGTAAAATACTACTTTGGATGAATATAATTGAGGAAGTGAACGATAGAGAAGTGTGTAGAGATAAACAAGTCATGTGAAAGAGAAAAGGATATGTTAACTAGGCTTAAGATGCGAGCACAAGTCATAGTATAAGAACAAAACCAAACTTGTCATTGCCAAAGGATAAGTTTCCAAATTTAAGTCTCTACATTTGCCTCCCACGTAAGTGTGAAATTGAAAATTGCATGCTTAAAGGAAAAATGCACCTGAGTGTGCACACACATTGTCTTTGCTTGATTGTTGTTTTTGCATTGGTGTTGGCATGTTCTATGGTGAAACTTGCAACATAGAGTGTTTTCATGGCCATAGGAGAAATTTAACTGTAAATCAATTGCAAATTTGTATTTGTAACTTTGAAAATTTAATTTTGCATAGTAAAGTAAAGAGACAAAGCATGAAAATAATACATCTATTTGCTTTACCAAGGGATGAGCTCATGTTCTTTTTGTTCTTAGATATTTTGATTTGTGTTGAGCTATTGAAGGATTGGGGGTGATCATTCCTCAATTTTTCCGAAGGAGAAACCAAAGTAGGAGAGGAGTTGAGTGCACATGACCCAACAACAAGAGGATAGGTGTTGTAGGGCATTTGTCCCAAATAACCCTAAAAAGAGGGAGGAAAAACCTACATAATATCTAACAACTTTGATATCTTCCCACAAAAAGAGTGAGGAAGGAAGAACAACTTACAAAGTATCTAGCCACTTTTATATCTTCGAATCCCACGGACCAAACTAATGCAGATGGATCTAGGTCTAAGTGTGTAATAACACAAATTTGAAAGGGAATGAAGTGTGTCTCATTCCCCCGTTGTGTGTTTTAGGATTGTGTTTGGTATATACAAATGTAGATTAATGAAAAAGAAGAAGGCCCATGCTCCCATACCATGTATTTTCAATTGTATTCGATTGATGTAGTGAAGAAGGAATGAAGTATTCACGCCCCCTATATTCATCTTTAAAGTGTGTCATTTCTCTTTGAATATGTACTAGAAGTTTGTAAAAGCATCAAGGGTTTATAGTAAGTTTGATCTTAAGAGTGGTTTGTGGCAGATATTTCTTCATCCAGAAGACAAATACAAAATTACTTTTGTGGTACTTGAATGCCAATATGAATGGAAAGTCTCACCTTTCGGCTTAAAAACAACACCTTTTATTTTCCAAAAGGTAATAAACAAAATCTTTGGCTCTCTGTCAGAATTTTGTATAGTTTATATAGATGACATTTCATCTATTCAAAATCACCCAAAGATCACATAGAACATCTCAATAAGTTCTATGACATTGTTTTCAGTAATGGTTTATGTCTCTCTATCTCCAAGATGGAAGTCTTCAAGGATTCCATAAATTTTCTTGGTCTAGTTACAAATGGAGATATCCAAATCCAAGAACATATAGTGTCAAAAATCCAGACATTTCCAAACCAGATTACAGATCTAACATAGTTGCAAAGATTTCTAGGCTGTGTTAATTATGTTGCTGGTTTTTACAAGAATATTGCTGCAGATAGAATTCTTCTAAACAAAAGACTCTAGAAAAATTTGCCTGCATGGTCCCCTACAAATGTCAAAAGGATTAAGAAACACATGTTAAGATTCCCCTATGACTCTTCCAGGAAATGGGATAAAAATTATTGAATTCGTTTCTAGTAATGATTATTGGGGGTTGTTTTAAAAGAAAAAGAAGACATTGGTAATGAAAAAATTTGCAGATATGCTTCCGGTGCATTTCATGGTTCAAAATTGAAGTACCATTCTACACACAAAGAAATCCTTGCTACCAAGAAAGCCATTAAAGCTTTCATGTTCTTTGTCCAATATGAGAAATTCATTCTTAGAACCGATTTAAAGGATTTTATGGCCAGACTAAACATAGAAGACCCCTCAGATAAAACTACCTTCAACATAATTCAAATATGGGGAATGTGGTTTGATAATTATGAGTTTGGAGTCCAACACATTAAAGGTAAGAAAAATGCTCTCGCAGATTTTGCAAGTAGGGAATTAAATCAGTCAAAAATTGTCAATATTACTCAGGTTATTTATGAATTTGTCAGCTATGTTTGCTCATGTGAAAATTTCCAGAGATCTATAGATGTGCGGAAACAAAATGATAATCAAATTTCTTATGAATCACAACAACTGCTCTTGTCCTTAGACATCATTTTTGTTTCTTCATACTCCATAACCGAGGTAGCAACCATATTTGTAGATCCAGAAATACCAGCAGAAAATTATCATTCGCGTCAAGAACCCATGATATTATGTGCCTTAAAATGGAAATGGAGACATTATAGATATCTTGAGCCACATATAGACGATATTCATGTGGAACAAATTCATCTAAGTAAGTTAGTCCCAAGGCCAATAACTTTATGGAAGTTTGAATTTTCGAGGATGTGGCCTAAAGGACATCCACTGCAGACAAACATTTGGAACAGATCCAGTAGAGCGGGAGATCAAGGATATATTGCCAATCATTTCAAATATTTTTTCTCCAGATATCTCCCTGTAAAGATTTTTGATCATTCTCTCCTTCAAATGCATATTGACATTGCTAGGAATATTTTGATAAATTGTAAAATTCCATGATATGTAAAAGAAGTATATTATGTAAAATCTAACCATGTGCAGGCACATCATCAATATCCAGATGGAAAAATGTGGTGAAAGATCTATCTTCATCATACCATGAACCTTCATCCTCCGACACCAAGACACTTTTTACGGATCTCAAACTAGTAACTCATTCCATCACATAGACACGTATCGAGCAATAATGATGGTACCTCATCTATCTTATGGATTTGGTATGAGTGCAACACACAGGATCTTTACCTTGTTAAAAGAGAATAATCTTCCATCTTGTCTGACGACGATGAGGAAGCTCATGTCTCTTTTAGTCCTTAAAGACATTTTCTTCACATGCTACATTTTTAGGCACGTTGACAACTTGTGTGGGTCATAGAGGTAAGATTATTGCCTTTTTGTCCTTGTCATAAGTGTGGTAGGCCCATAGCTTTATTTGTGCATCTCTTTATGTCTTGTTTGGAATCTTTTGGCCACCCAGGTTAAAGGTTTCTAATTTCTAGTTATCTGGTGAAAAACTACTTTATTCCTATAAAAGGGAGAGAAGGTTTCATTCACTACATCAGAAGTTGGAGATCCTTAAATAAGTCTCACGTCTTGAAGTCTGTCTAAGAGTCTAGAGTTGTAAAATTATCTGTCTAGAGTAAATTTGAAGTTTCAACTTTAACACGCCTTCTAGATGGATGAATATTAGTTAAATATAGTTTGCGTTATGTCTTCTTATCTCTGTGTGTTTGCGAACTCTGAGGTTAGTATTAGAATTGGTTGTAAAGATCTCTTTTGATAAATAAATTTTTATCTTCGAGTGTCTCTGTTTCTCATTTTGTTATAACAACACTCCTTCTCTTCATCACACTCGGTAGTAGTTAGTTGCTATTTTCATTTTGTCTCTTGGTTGACTATTTTGCGTAAAGAGACGAGCTGTTTGTAAGTCGCATAGTGCACAGTTTCAGGCTGATACTGTAGGCCAAAAATCAGGACCAAACCATCATAATGGAGCAAATAGATCGACTCTTGCTGCGAAAAGATGAAGCTGAAGAAGACTTGATCAACTTAGCTGACTTGTTTACTGTAAATTATGCGTTAGATTTACAGGAAGAAATAGATCCACTTCTAGAATGTAGATTTCCCAAGATCTCTTACAATCAATTCTACAATACATTGTCTACCTTTCACTTAATTGCTGCATTTGCATTTAAAACTAGAGAATCTGTAATACAAGTTTCCCAAACAGATAAACATGAGTATGATATTCCTGTAATTGATCCCAAGGATATTAATTTTCTAAAAAACCAAAAATTCTATAAGTTTGTGCATATAGGGTGTGTTCAAATCGGTATTACCCCTCTTTTCTGGCATGGTCTCAATGCATTTGTTTTGTGTTGTTTATTAGACTGGAGACATAATAGTTTTAAGAACTCTTTGCTAGATGCAATCCAGACTAGTCTGCATAATGGTTATGTGTCTTTTGAAGTTTTCCCCAATTACCCTGTAGGTATTCAAAAAGATAAACTTTTAAAGCAAGTATTGTGTCTACATCTTACTGCATCTGGCATTGATATGAAGCCTGGCTCCTGCCCTCTCGCTATTCACTATAAAATTATTTATGGACCCGTTAACACCCTGCATCCTGCAGTCAAGAATGGTTTAACAAAAGGCAGTAGCGCAACGAGTCATGTCAGTTTCGAGTCTCATAAAATAGAACCAGAACTCATTTGTTGGGCTACTATAAATGTTCCTAAAGAATGGACTTTTTAAATCTACCGCACAAGATGGGAATATACACTCTAAACCATAGCGTACCACGATTTCATCCTTGGTGGATGGTTCTATACTAGTGTGAGTTTTGTTTTTGTTTTGTATTTGTGTTTGCTTTTGAGGATCCGTGTCTTGTATAATTTTGCATATGCTAATGAATGCCCTCTTTTTGAGGCACGTGAGATGTGGCAATAGAGAACACGACTCAAAAGAAATGATGTGTACCCATGTTGGATAAGTCTAATAGTTTGCATTGGATCACATGGAGGGTTGTCTTAGGAGGCCACCGTTAGGATCCTACACCTGCAAGGGGATGCACATGGTAAATACCATGACACACAAAGATAAAAACACATAACAAGCTACAAGCAACAATTACAATAACAATCATGTATACATGAGAAAACAAGAGCAAAGGCAAACAAGATCATAAACAAACAAGTATATGAGTATTTTAGAAAATAAGTGCACAAGCAATGTTACATATTTTAATCACGCAAAAGGCCCAAGATGTCAGATAGGGGACATACGAGTGTCAAAAATACAAGCATAAACAAGAGGATATATAATTTATAAACAAGGGACACAAATGTGTCACTAAAACAAACATAACAATGGCCATATGCCAAATACATAGAAGCAAGTGAATACAAATTTCAAACAATAGTCATGAGGCACAAAGAGAAAGATAAGTTAGCATTGCATAACACACATGTGCTAGTCATGTTACTCCAAAAGATAGAATACATACAATGTAAGTAATTGATCATAATGAGGAAATGTAAGTAAATTTAACTAAACAAAAACACCTAGATAGTGTGGGAGATGCCCCTCAGAAGATTAAGGTCAACTAAGAGAGGTATAGGTTAATTCTTGACATCATGTATCAATGCATATGCCCTATATCAAGCTCAACATACCTCGTGAACACATGTGTGTAAAGAGTATATTGAAAAATATGTTATTTATCAGACCAATATGACAAGCAACTTATGTAAAGTAGCACAACAACAAATTAAGTAATATGTAGGTTATGATTTTGTATTTTTGTAAATATTTGAATGTTTTTGTGTTTATGTGATTATTTGAATGTTTTTGTATTTTTGTGATTATTTGAATGTTTATATATTTGTGTGATTAGCTATATACAAATAGGGAGGAAAACATAAGAGCTATATGGTATTACAGTAAGGATGAAATCCTGTGACTGTAGTAGACATGACTCGCAATATCATATCACAACAAATAGGAGTTGCAGGCAATATGTGGAGCCATGGCCAAAAAGGCTTGTGATAAAAATTGTAGACACCTAAAATCCACCATGCTAGTTTAAACGTAAAATTTACAAATGACACTAACACCCGTCCCATTTATTAATTAACGACCTCTCATTAATGAATTAATTTCTCGTTTTCCAGATACTAATTAACATCAGTTTATTAGTTAAAATCCTCTCCACTTGTTAATTAACAACCCATTATTAGTTAACTAAAATCATGTGTCCATCTATTAATTAATGACCCTTCATTAATTGAATCCGACTTCAAATCATCTCTAAATCTCATTAAATTCCATCTTACCACCTCACACCATTCTCCTTTGGGGGCAATGTAAGTGAGAAACCAAACCAAGATGATAAACCCCTTTGGGTAGATCTTTGACCACCATCTTCCATAAACTACAAATGGAAAACATGATCATGTATCCTCTAACATAACCATTTGATGCAAACATCCCTAAACCATCTCAGTATTGGGAAAATGAGCATTGCGACTGCCATCAAATCCAAGGCATTCGAACAATTGATGCATGAAGCTCAAAAAATTCATCCAAGATCTCATTGACCTATGGGACCTTCAACTTGAGGATATTTACCCCAAATCACAGAATCAACTGTGAAATCCTATCCCTAAGCCCAAATCCCAAAACCCATCATCTAATCAAAATCAATCATTCAATCAACTTCAAGGTCATATCCCAAACCCATTCCAAATCAATCAAACATTCCACAAAGTGGTACATGTTGCAATGTTTTCCCCAAGCACAAATCGACATATCTACCATCAAAATAAAATCACACAAAGACCATCAATCATATGTCTTTTTTGGCCTTGACAATCTCACCAACAATCCAAAAGCACCCATCAAAACTAAATCCCTAGGTTGTGCCACCACAACTAGACAAATAAAAATAATTTCCTAACAACCTCCTCTGCCTACTCTTGGGAGCCCATATAACCCTAGCTAACAACTTGAGAAGACTCACATATAAATTTCAATTCGGGATCGTTTCAAAAAATCTACTGTTCACAAGGACATTATGTATAAGGATCTTTAAGATTCAAGAGTCCCTTGCAACATTGACCCATCCAAATTTTGCACATTGGTTGGACACTTGTCCATAACCGCGCTCCCATCTACATCTACTGAGCTCCCATCTCAAGTCGACGAGCTCCCATCCACATCCAAAAATAAATCATCCAAATCTCATTTCACAATCATTGCCAAAGAATGAAGAGAATGTGAAATTCAAAATGAGTTTCATGTTGCTGAGCTTCTCCCACCTCCTCAAATCCACATCAATTGTGATATGCACAAACACAAAGATGAAACATCCTATCAATTGGGAACTTCACTCTTCATCAAGGTAGACCTCCAGACAAACAAGAAAATCATATACTCATACATCCATTAACCTAGTGACGATAACCTTTCAATAAGATTCCAATTTTCTGAATACCTATTGCCCATAAGATACTTAAAACCTTGAATTAAAGGGGAAAACACCTAGGAGTCCATGAACAAAACATTTGTGACCATATCCTTACTTGTAAACATATAGGTCATCGCGACATAGGTTATAAACCTTTTGGAAATGTGAGTAACAAATAAAAATCCACCTCCATCAATAGGGAAAAAGGTTCTTTCAATATTGACACAAAATCCACTGGTATTCTATCCAAGGAGCTTCCTTCCATTAGCCCCTTTCATGACACCAAGTCACCCAAACCATCCAAATCGACCACCAATCCCCTAACCCCCTTACATAGGACCATCCGAATCAAATGTATATCTTCCATAGTGACAAAGTTATCGCAACACTCCTTGGAGTCAATAATGATATCTCGCTAAGAGGCCACACAAGGGGATTTAAAATCAACTTAGACATAAAAAAGTAATTAGAATCCAAGTCCTTATCATCAAAACATAGCCAAAAGTTGAATCAATCCATAAAATCATACAAAATTCAAAGCGTCAAAATATCCAAAACGAAAAAAGTATCAACAATCATAATGAGGCCTCGCCTGTAAACAAATATCCTGTCCTTCCTGTGTTAGTGTAGGTTGTTATTTATTCTTTTATTTATTTATCAGGATAATTCTTACACTTGTGTTAGCCCTACACTTGTTGGGTTAGCTTCCTTAGGTGTACTAGTTATGTGAAGTTAGCTTACTAGTTGTGTTGAGTTAGCTTCTCAGTTATGTGGAGTTAGCTTGCTAGTCTTATGGAGTTAACTTAACTACCAATATGAGTTAGTGAGAGTTCTTCACCACTGATTTAGGTAGTAGTTGCACTTCCCTCCTCCTATATGTACATATTTCTTATTGAGTAATTCAAGTCATTGTATTGTAATGTATTGAACATTATGGATTATGATGGATTTCCATATATGATATTTTAGCTCGATTTCCATATATGATATTTTAGCTCTTTTGTTTTACAAATCTAATGTGTTGTGCTATTATCATCTGAGATCGCATCTTGGAACAATCTTCTTATCTTTCCGTTCATAGTATCAGAGCCCGATGTGTAGGTTATAATCACTTGTAGGTTATTAGAAAGTGAAGTGAGAAGCCAAATGGTTGAGAAACAAGAGGCTGAACGGTGGAGGAGCCACACCTTTAGATTCATCTCAACAAATTCCTATGTTGCTGCCATGAGTGATCAGATTTCCACCCCAAATCAACACGAATAGATGAAAAAGATGCCTGCATATGACTTGGTGCAAAAAGCATAACGAAAGGAACATCATAACGTGTGTTAGGCCAATCATGTCTGATAGCTGAAATATTAGGTTTCTAAAGCCTGGGTGAAGGTGCAGAACTCATGATCCTCGGAAAGAGTCGAGTGAACAAAAATTGAAGCTCTATCAATGTGTGACCCCAATGAAGTACCTGCTTGAAAACCAATACCATGGCGAGAATTCCACTTAACATATGAAATATGGGAAATAATACTCTGTGAATGTATACCAATATCTCTGATAGTGAAACCCATAGAACGAAGCATGCGAGAACCGAATGCAGTGGTATGCTTCTCAAACAGAGCCATGCATATGAGCAGAAGTAGGATACACAACATCTGTTTCTGCAATATGCACAGATGTGGAAGAGCATGCAATAACAAGCCTCATAGGCTTAGGAGCATAAGGTGCAGGAGTAGGCTCATAAACTGACCGATCAGTTCAGTGGGTACAAGAGCAACAACTGCAAGTGGACTAGGAGCATGAATATGATTGTCCACAATATGAGGATGATGTTGTAAGCGAGAAAGTATCTGCTATAGGGAGTGTATTAGTGTATTATTCTCATAAATGAGGTTATGAAAAAAATAGTTTTACTTTTTAAGTGATCTATTTTATTCATGGTATTAGAGCCTGACATGTAGGTTATTGTGCGCCATTGGATTTGGGAGGGTGTTGTAATCACTTGTGGACGCAATTTCAGTTGAGTCTGACGTCCTAAACTTTTGGTGTTACATTCTTGTATCTATGGGTGTATACATTTATATCTCTCTTGTTTGTTGATATATTTTGGATCTGTATTTTTGACACTTTTTTTTGGCATGTTGATAGTCTCTCTAATGGGGGAGCTATTCTGGTGAAGCCCAGTTTTAGTTTGTCAGTGTTCAAGTAGTTGATTTTGACAACTCATACAGATTTGTGATGTCACTCTACCCATTCAGCAGTATGAGAGGGTGTGGTGTTGATATTGATTCTTTAGGTTTCGTGTCCTTGCCTTGTTACGTGTTGATACTGCTTCTTCGGGTTTCATGTCCTTACCTTGTTACCTTGGCTTTTCTTAGATCGTGGCACTCCTATTTATTTGGATCTCATGTCCTTGCCTTATTGCCTTGGTTATTGTTCTTGGATCGTGACACACCTATTTGTAGCAGTTGATTTTGTTTCTTCGGATTTTGTGTCCTTGCCTTGTTGCCTTGGTTGTTCGTGGATCGTGGCACACACCTGTTTGTAGCAGTTGATCAAATTATGTTTGGTGTTTTTTTTAAAACTTTCGACATCACTCCATTGACCGTCTCCTTGCATGGAGCTATTATGGTGAAGCCCAATGTCAGTTGTTTTTGAGTTCTATGATCGAGCAGTGGATTCAAACCACATTGCGCACCAAACTTCTTCAACATTGTACAAGTTTTTGGAGTCAAGTTTCTTAGGATATCTTGCAATGGGATTTTTCTCTCTATTTTGTTATTACTGGTTTTGGGTACCTTGCGGTGTCTAATTTTCCTAGTTATTCTACATGGGTACCTCATCAAGCCTTGTTGTCGGGACCCACCTTCTTTTTCACCCACCTAAGCTATGCTTACGTGAGGGTGTTAGTTTAGGCTATTATTTATCATTTTATTCATTTATTAGGATAATTCTTACACTTGTGTTAGCCCTACACTTGTTGGGTTAACTTTCTTAGGTGTACTAGTTGTGTGAAGTTAGCTTACTAGTTGTGTTGAGTTAGCTTCTCGGTTATGTGGAGTTAGCTTACTAGTCTTATGAAGTTAACTTAACTACCAGTATGAGTTAGTGGGAGTTCTTCACCATTGATTTAGGTAGTAGTTGTACTTCCTTCCTATATGTACATATTTCTTATTGAGTAATTCAAGTCATTATATTGTAATGTATTGAGCATTATGGATTATGTTGGATTTCCATATATGGTATTTTAGCTCTTCTGTTTTGCAAATCTAATGTGGTGTGCTATTATCATTTGAAATCGTGGCTTGGAACAGTCTTCTTATCTTTCCTTTCATCTTGTCCATCCTCATGCACATCACCCATCATGGCCATACTTTTGGTGCACTTTTCATTAGTTTGTCTACACTCATTATGAGGCAACAATTTATGTTGCAGTCGTTTGATCTTGGTCTTTCATTACTTTGGAAAATTAAATAATGCCCGTCCTCCTAGAAATCATCTCTATCATGCACTTACAAATAGTTTTGCGAAGACCCTTAGGCATATCCGTTAATAATAACCAATGTCGTCAACACTATCACTTTTGCATCCTTCCATCAAGCCATTGGTGGTTCATAACCCCATATAAAAGCAATTGAGAGAGCTTTATATCTTTTTAGAAACCAATCAATCAAAAACAAAACAAAAAAAAGAAAAAAACAAAACAATATCAAAACTCTCTCTAGGGACATCTTTAATATATTTATTGGGGCTATGGATACTATGCTGAAAATAGAACAATACTGCACCTTGAATCAGATACATATCCGCTAGGACTATAAATGCCTAAATGAGAGCAGAGCAATTTGTTATAACCAACATGCTCCAGCCCCCTATGAAAAAAAATAGGGACTTCTTGTGCAAAAAGATACAATCAAATCTTGGACCTCTAAAAATCACCCAAAGACCTTTGGTTTTCACATTCTGAGGTAATCCATCCAAATAACAAAGAGTATATTCATTAGTGGTTTTAAAAGGTATCTCCAAATGTCAAGGAGTGTTTGCATTTGAGTAAGCTCATCATTTTAACTTTTACAAGTGTTTCAAAGATACATTATAACACTTATTCTAAGTTTTAACTCTTGATTATAATGCTAAAGTAGTTTGTCATGCTTTATCTAATTATTTATTGTGTTTACAGGTCATGAAGAAAGCAAAACCAAAATTTGGAATCTTTTTGGAGTTGAAACAAGTAAAATACGGTCAAATGATGGCTAAATTCACAAGGTCCTTGAAAAAGCAAACCGTCAATTTTAATAGCCTCAACAGACTGCGAAAACCAAAAGGGCGTCGATCTAATACACGTGGAAGACATCGACGGTGAGTTGAATACGATATGGAGACACAGATTGTGCCCACGTGTTAGCCAGTTCGAGATTCGTAAGCTTGAAAGATACGAGTGCAGGTAATACCGATTGGACACACGTGTCCGTCATCGGCAATTTTAACATATGGGGGAGAGTTTAGTTTCAGGAGATACTGAAAGTAGATAAGTGTCAGACATCTGTGACATAAACAAGGTATGACGAAGGTCAAAGCTAACATTTACGTAGGAGGAAAGAGCACCGATTTATTACATTTGTCACCAATCGGGTAATATTAGGTACTAAGGCTACACGTTTCCCAAAGATTTCTAACACATAGTTTTGAATCCCTTTGTAAAGTAACCCCGATGAGGCACACGTGGACAATATAGATGGAGATCCCAAACAAACAACCAAACAATTAATAAACGTGTTAAGTAATGAAGAGGCATTGACACTCAAGGAGACACATGGCTAAGTTCTAAAAGAGGATAGTTGAAGGTTAATATGTGGTGACAAGCTTAATTAAGAAGATAAGGTTACAAGACTTTAATAAAGCTGAGTTATTTTTTGGTAGGCATTCACTTTTGAAGTTGCCTTGATGGAAAGTGTCAAAATCTGGTAATGTTTTATGAGGAGTCTTTTTATGAAAATATTATTTTCTCCTATGCCAAAATAAATATATAAATATTTGTATTCTCTCCGATGTGATTTGCAACTCCTGTGCAATTGCTAGTATTAAATTCTTTTATGTAAAGTTGTTGACTGACCAAGTGAATGTCAAATAAGAGACTGGGACAAAAAAAATAAAATAAGGGAGTACCCCGAGAAAGCCAAAAAATGGCTAATGAAGACAAATAAAACAAGTTGGAGCTATATTTTTGAGACCAATCAATTAAATAGATGTACACGAGGAAAAATAAGTTATTAATAGCTTGATTAGAGTTACTGGAGCTCCAATTTGTGATTCATACAACTAGTAAACAAAGATAAAACAATTTTTAGTTTTAGGGCAATACAAAGCCAGACGGGAGGCTATTTTTAATTTTGGAGATTATTGTGAATGCCAAATTAATTAATTGGAGTTTAAATATATGGTTTTAACAGAGGAGATCTATTTTTTGGATCAAGTTGGTCTATTTTGAGATTAAACAAGTATAAAATGAGAGTTTGTTCCTATTTCAAAGCTTTTCAAGCCTTAATTAGCTTTAATTGTATCAATTTTAGTTGTTTTAGGATTGTATTTTCTGTTTCGGGAAGTTTTGAAATATTCAAAGAGTATGGAGGAATCCATTATTCTATAAATTGGTGCAATTTTATTGTAAAGATCATTTGGAACTGAATTCAATATATAAAGTGCATTTTGGAACTTTACAAATTTTGTGAATTGCGAATTGCGAATTGTTAGTTAATTGTTGATTCATGTATTCGGACCTAGACAATAATCTCTGTTGATTTATTAAGTAGAGTTTACAATTCTAATCTTGGTTGAATTTGTGGGGAAATAACTTGTGATGTGCAAGTCTTATTTTCATTAGTGGATGTTTCTAACACTTGATTTTGTAGTTATGCTTTGCAATCTTGCAGATTTCAGTGGTTTGAGAATGTTTGCAAGTGATAAGTACTTTTTTTGTGTGTGGAATATGATTAGCTTGAATAGTAGTTAAGATGATTAACCTTTGATATATACTTTGTGGATGAATTGTTGTTATTTGCTTAGCTGATGTAGAATTGTGATTCCTCTTTTGTTACATCCTAAGATTGATTTAGTGGAGTTTACAAAGAATTGAGTTTTGCTATGGTTTTATGTGTGTTTGGCTAAAATAAAAAGGTGTTTACAATATGAGTAGGTTAAAAGAGAGTCTAACATAAATTTCCACCCTACCCTACCCTCCTTTTGAGTTTTATTTTTCATAAATTATTCATCATTCATAACCATTGTAAATACCAATAGGTTAAACCTAATTGCAAATTATGATTCTTAGATCCATGGTCTAATAAGTTGAATACACATTCAGATCAACAAGATCCAAAATCAGGGTTATAATAGGGAATTTTGCAATCACATCAGTCCCTCTGTAGGTTAACACTAGGCTACATGCATCCCAACTGAATTTATTTGTCCTAAAGTAATATGTACCTTGAATTCACATGACTAGATAGGGTTCTAAAATGAGTGGGAAAGAGAATTAAAACACCCTTTCCCCTGTTTGAGAGTTTTTTATTTGTGTGTATAAAACATTGATAAACACAATGTATGACCCGCCTTCCAAACACCATTTAGCCACCAATCAACTATCAAAACCAATCATTCCTACACATTGGCTAGTTTGTCTTCACTCACTTACTGCCAAATTTTCATTTCAAGCAAAAATTGAATTTTATGTACACACACTGGATCTTGACAAGAAACAATATAGTATGTTATTAGGCGTTGTTTGGACCATGTTCACACTCCTTTAGTCCATATTTTATCTCACTATTTGTGCCTTTGGATCATTACTTGTTCATCACCAATTTTCAAACTATTTGTCATAATCATCTACAACACTCACACTTGCTTTCTACTTTTCTTAGAACATACGTGTGCATCTATTACGTTTTATAATGGACATGGGCAACTTTTCCCTCACCGCAATATTAATCTTGTACCAAACTTCCTTTTTCTATAATTTGTTCATTTGTCACTTTTCATCCCACGTTGTGCTGGGGAAGCTTGTGGCCCAAAATCAACTATCACTTGAGGGGGATGCTATACCAAATCCTTTGCTTGACCATATTTTGAAAATTTTCAATCAAATTTATCAATCAATCACCAATCAACCAATCTGACCAAATAGTCATCCAACTTGTGAAATTAGCCTATCAATCCCTTCATATCAATATGCTAAAGTGGCCCATCAATCAACATTTATAGGTCCATGTCTATCCATTCAATCATTCAAGTCTTTTTGCATGCATCCTTGCTTGGGGCATTGCAATGCAACCCATATATGTAAGAATATTGTCTTTGGGACTGATGAACACTATGTCATCTTCAACTTTTATACTGCATCTTATTACCTATACCATGTAAAGCAGAACGGGGATAAAATGTATCAACGATGGAGAACCATACCTTTCTTAAGTTCTCATCATTTAGAATATTCAAAAATCCAAAAATGCTTATAACATCCAAAAAATTCAAGAAAATCCAAAAATCCAAAAACATCTATAAAATCCAAAATATCAAAAAATCCAAAAAAATAAAAACCCCAACATCCAAACACATCCAAAACATTGTATAACTCCAAAAAAATCAAAAATCCAAAAAAAAAAAAAAAACATTGAAAATCCAAAAACATTGTATAACAATGAAATCATAAACATTGTAACACAATCCAAAACCTAACTAATAACAACCAAAAAATTCAAGAAAATCCAAAAATCCAAAAAAATCTATAAAATCCAAACTATCAAAAAATCCAAAAAAATAAAAACCCCAACATCCAAACACATCCAAAACATTGTATAACTCCAAAAAAATAAAATAAAAAATAAAAAATAAAAACATTGAAAATCCAAAAACATTGTATAACAATGAAATCATAAACATTGTAACACAATCCAAAACCTAACTAATACTTAGGCCAGTGGTTAAATACAAGTGAAACACCATCAACATCTCACCAATGATGACATCGTTTATCATCCAAGTCTCCCTAGCATATGTCATTTCCTATGGAAAAGTGTGACTAATTTTGTCATCTCTCGAGACATATTGGTCCCCCATTCATGTCCCTCACGTGTATCTTCCTTTGGGGAAACATCGTCACTCTTGTTGCAAAACTACACCACTTGGGTATTAAACATGAAAAAAATCAAATGTATTCATTAAATAATTGCTTGCTTGAGTGTATTTTCTTGTGCTTGTTTGTTTGCTTAATTTTCTTGCATTGTACTTTTCTTTTAAGTCATTCGTATAACATCTTACAAACATTGGTATTATGGCTTTTCTTATCATTGTACTTATTGTTGTATGATAATATCAAATAAAGGGTGTTTAGAACCATATTAATGTGAAATATAAGCAACATTCTCCTTCGTACCATTCCCCCCATCCCTCTATCTTTTATATCCCCTTTCCCTCCATCTTCTATCTAACATCCTTTATCACATAACCAACATACTAGTTTTCATCGTATTCTTCTAGCATATCAACCATCCATCCTACAAACATCTCTTTTTTAAATGGTCATTCGATTTGTGAATTTGGTCCATCGATCCCTTCCCCAAATGTTTTGAAGTAGCCCATCAATCAACATTTACAAGTCTTATCTATCTTGTGAAATCATCCCATTGATCCCTTCAATAAAACTATTGAAGTGGCCTATCAGTCAACATTTTTAGGTCCATGTCTATCCCTTTTTGCCATGCCACTAGGAACACCTCCTCTCACCATGAAATTTTCTCCTCCTTTGGAGAGTATATCTCCATCTTCTACCACCACATGGTCTCTCAAGGGGGCATCCTCCTATCAAGATTTTCATTCACCTTATCGTCCCATCATGTTTACTATTTTCTTTAAAATGGTGCTGCTTCTGTGACACCCTCCCAAAGAGGGGAAAATATAAACACCTAAAATATTTCGTGCTACTTTAAACATAAATTGCACAAATAACACTAACACTTGTCTTCATTTATCACTATTGACCCTCTATTAATTAATTATTTTTTTTCATCCACAAGATACTAATCAATGTCATTTTGTTGATTAAAATCCTCTCCTCTTGTTAATTAATAACCCATAATTAGTCAACTAAAATTCCATACCCATCTATTAATTAATTACCCTTCATTAATTAAACCTTGATTCAAATCATCTCTCAATCTCATTAAATTCTCTTAAATTCATCACAAAATAGCTTCTACAAGCTAATCTAGGCATATTAATTAATCCCCAATGGATTAATTAAGCCCCCTTTCTTCCCATCTAATTCCCATGGAATATTAATCCCACTTAATTACTCTTAATATTAATTAACTAAGTCTAATCTTACAGTTCTATTATCCCACATTTAGTAAGAGTCGCTCTTTTCCAAAAAATGAAAGCTATAAAAGCAACCCTCTACCCCTTCCCAAAACACACCTAATTCTCATGCTAAGCATTTTTATTTGTGGAAAGCTCAAGGAAAAAGTGAGAAGGAACCCCCTTTTGTTGAGGAACAAAGAAAAGTTCCAAATATGGCTCACTCTAATTAGAATGGACCTCTAAAGCACTCCCTTAAGTAACTTATCACTACCACTCTGTTTTGAATTTAATTACACAAGGATACTTACAAATATGCGAGTAATATCAACATCCATGGGAGGAATTTGAGGTTATTTCCTTCAATTATTTGTGTTCTTATTTCATTTAATTGTAAATGTCTCATTTGTCAAGGACATTCTAGGCACTGAGAGGGTGGGGGGTGAATCAATGAAAATTCAAAATTTTAGAGACAATTCAAATGCTTTAGTTTGTTATCAAACAACAACAACACTATCTATGAGCAATCAACAATGTACACCATATGGAGACAATATTTAAGGTGGGAAACCATTTTAAAGGGAGAAAATACCACTAAACCAATGTACTATTGCTTGACAATTTGTCTAATGAAGGATTACAAATGTCTTAAACTTGTTGAGCACCCACTCAACATGAAGCACCAACTTCAATATATGATCAAGCACCTACTTGAATTCTTTGCAAGTTGTAACTTTCATCTACTTTCAAATTTTCTAAGATTCTACTTAGATTGACAACAATTCTGATCACTCACTTTGCATAGTTGCTTTGACAAGAAAATAGTGATCCTAAATTTGCTCATATATTCTCATACACCTTCACTAGTTGCACTAGCCTCAATGCATTCTCAGCTCTCTCACTTTTTCAACAACTTCTTCATGCATAAATACTATACATATATAAGAGAATGAACTTTTCACATGACTTAGCACTTTAACTTATCACCTATACAACTTCTATAACTTTTCAACTCGTACAAGGAAGACTAATTGACATCAGAAAATCATCAACTAGCCATGATTGCATTTTCAGGAGGTTAGATGCAATCTCCTTCATTTCATGAACTTTAATAACTCTTCATGAAATTTTTGAGAACAAGAAAACATGTATCAATAATCTGAAATTTAGTTACACTTATAAAGATTCCAAAACAGATCTCTATAACATCCATTTGTAACAGTCATTTTTGATTTGTCTTCTAGCAAAGTGAGCACTCCTTTGTCTTCTAGAACATTCTAACCATTCACCAAGTGGCATAAACATGTGATCATGTTATACAACTCCTCTCTTTGATTTTTATACCTATAACAAGTCTTGAGACTTGCCATTATCTTACCAAGCCTCCATTTGAGTGTTTCACCGTTTTATTTACGTTTTGAATGTGACGAAACAAATAATGTTATGGGCTGAGGAGGAATACCTATTGTGATAGTTGGTTTGAAGGTTGTGCATGTGTTATGACTTCTCGATCCGATGTTGACTGTGAGAGCTTCCTTTTGGCTAGGAGGAACTACCTTAAATAGAAAACAAGACCACAAAATAAGAGTTAAATAATATATGACAGTGGACTACCTAACGAGTGCTAGATCTGGGAAGTGTGATACTTCCTAGATGGCTATCAATCCACTATTTAATACAACTTAATGTGAGAAATAATGTAAATAAACAAATTCCTATTGTAGTTGATATGATTTACGTATCTCATTCAAATACAATAAGCAAATCTAATATAACAGGCTAGGTTATGATCAAATCTGGAGGTAGGGTAAGGGGTCAAAGTGTTGAACTAGGTTAGTTTTAGGCTCTGGGTCACTTAGGTTGCTTAGATAAAGATTCTTAGATTCTGTTATTGATGGGATGGCCAAATACAGAGACCGACATCGGTCGGGTATGACTAATCACGATTTAGGAAGAACCGATGACGGTTATGGGTAATTGGCGTTGGTAGAGGCATGATGATCAAAAATCAATAAGATCTAGTTGTGGGGTTTGAGCTGAGGTCAGACATAGGTGACATAGGGAATGAGGAGGTATGTGGGGATCATAGGAACACTCAGAGATATGTAGAAGTCAGGTATAGGTGGTTTTATGGTGTGGGTGGAGGAATGGTTGAATTTACACAAAGAGGAATAGTAGGGGAATGGGAATGCAAGTCACAAATAACAACAAAGAAGACAAAAACTTATAAATAAAATAAAGATGGAATGACACAGGTCATAAACACAATTACTGATATATCATGTCCAATGGTTGGGTGGTGATGGTGGTTGACCAGTGGAATGGTGCTCAGTGCCGCGACAATGCTTCCCGGAATGCTACCGTGAGAGCGATACCTCTAGGTTTGTCTTGATGTTGGCTATGGCTTCTTGGATGTGCGAGAGAGATTTGGTTCTTGCTTGCATGTAGGTCTCCTTTTTCTCCCAAAATTCGAGAATGTGGCCAACCTCTCAAACAAGGTTACTAAAATGGTTATATGGTAACCAATGATGGTTTCTAGTTGATCGACATCGGTTTCAGGATGACTGGCGTCGGTCAAGGCGAGATCCCCTAGGTTTAATAAAAATGACAGATCTTGCAATCATTTGGTGAGGTCTACCCATTTTTTGCAGATCAAAACAAACTTTATCTTTTAATGGGCGGGAATGTGGTTAGAGGAATAATAGGCATTGATTTTTAGGGTTGAACTAAGTCCTAGTTCATTAAGGTAAGTAGGGCTAAGTCTTAGTTAGTTATAGAAGCATGCTATGAATAGGTCTATGGTGAGGTGTCTAGGTGAGGTGTGCATCCATTTAATTAAAGTAATTAAATTAATAAATGGGGTGAGGATGAGTATTAATTTAATTGTAAATAATTAAATTAATACTAATGTGGGGTATAAGGGTCATGGTTAGGTGAATGTGTTTAGGTTGGTTATTCAAAAGGGGACCAAGGGGAGTGTGACCCAATTTTGGTGTCTACATTTTGGCCCTTTTTGTTGTGTAACTTGTATTGGTAAGTGACGTTGACAAAAACAAGAAGTGATTGCCCCATGTGTGGTTGAAGGTGATCCCCCTCAAATTGGGCATTGATGAGGTGGAAGACGGAATTAGTGAGGGGTTTGATAAGGTTAACGTGGGGAAAGGTTTGAGTATTGAGGGAAAAGGTGACGGTCAACTCGGGTAATGGGTAGTAGGTCGTGGTCAAAATTGGGTCATGGGTAATGGAAATCGAACGCCCACACACATATATATTGCAACACAGTACCAAGTTGAAGAGCTTGCAAACTCTACATTGTCCAAGGTCGATAGGTTTATCTAAACAAGGGTGAGTTGGTTCAGGTATCCAAGGTATAGGATATGGTCTAGAAAGTAGGTAAGGTGCAGGAACGTTTAGGTATGTTCTAGTACACCAAAGGTTTGGTCAGGATAAATGACACGACAATAGGAAAGGTATGGTTGGTAGGCTAAAACAACATAGGTAACAACATTGTAAGGTACAAAAAGTACATAAGATCAATGGTCACACCAAGTAGGTCAAGTTCAGGAAAACAAGTCATGACATGAGTAAGGCAAAGGTATAGGTAAAATAACAACTCCTAAGACGCAACAAAGGAAATGTAGGGGTAGGTTGGGTTTATAGGTATATTTCAATGGGTGGATGGAATGATAAAAGGTGCATTGGCACTAATGGTTGTAAGCAAAAGGAAGCTTAGCAAGGCCAAATAGTTATAAGGGTTGAATGATGACGGTTATAGGGTGACTGACGTCGGTTGGCTAGGGCACTAATATGACCGTCATCGGTTAGGTCGGGTTGGGTTTATAAAACAAAAATTCCATATTTTACGGAATCATTATTGTGTTGTGACTTTGGAGAAAACGACAGATCCGTTTGAATTTTCATACTTTTTCCAAGATCGAAGGACACGACATTGTACCCAACTAAGGTGGAGAATTGAGTTAGTGAGCCACAGAGTGGGTAATCGACATTTGAGAGGTGGGTCCATGAGATAGGTGTGATCAATTTGAGTAGTTAGAGGTGAGGAGGGAATTTGGTGATGGCAGAGGTAGGAGAGAGGTCGGGTGGACCACCACTGCAGTGGCCCGAAGTTCCCCCATAGAGACAACATCGCGATGAGGTAAGATTCGACTCCGTTCTACGCTGGTGAGGTAGATAAATTTGTATAATTTAGGTTAGGGGAAAATGAGTTTTTTGGGGTAAAATGTAAATTTAAATTGGGGAAAAAATGGGTGAAATAGGAAGGGTAGGAAGGTTGATTTAGGTTAAGGGGGGGTGGGTATGGGTGGAGGGGAGATTTGGGTAGGAATGGGTGGGTAGTTAGGGAGGGATAGTGAAGTTTTTGATAAAAATGAGTAGGTTTTTGCGGATTTTGTTCTGCAACAATGACCGACGTCAGTGGGAGTTAGCCGGCATCGGTCATGAATGAGGTGATTGATGCCAGTTTTGGGAGAACGATACTAGTTAAGAGAAACTGATGCAGGTTGACATTAGGGAAAAATAGACCAGGGGATGAGAGAAGTCATGAGATAGAGATATTGTTGACAAAAAATAGCTTGGGTAAGAGGTGTGAATAGGTATGAATCAAGGGGTGTGGAATTGAGATGGGGGGAAGGGTAGTTGTCAGGGTTGGGGTGGAGAGATAGGTCACGAGTAGGTGGGGGTGGGGAATAGGTTGGGGTTCAAGGGTGAAGTGGAGTATGGTTGAGGTCTAATGATGTTATGGTTTGTTAGATGCAGGTGAGGGACCAGTTACAGATGCGTGATAGGGCAACACCCCTGTTAGTGGTGAGGAGGAGCACGACAACTGATGAGTGGAGCCATGTGGTATAGGTTGGCTTGATTGGGGTTAGACGTTACTGGCATGTAGTTTGGGAGTTGAGTTTGATGGTCATCTTCATCGACAAATGGGATTCGACGACCAACACATTTTGTTTGCCTACAGGTGAGATGACCGTCACCTTGGAGGATGTTTATGAAAGGAACAATAACCAGATCATACCAAGCCAAGAACACAGATGATAATCAAACACCACGATCAATAAGATGAAAGTAATTCACCAGAATAACTTTACATAAAACCTTTGCAAATAAATGAGCAGCAATATCATATATTATTATGGAACTCAATGTAATACAGTGAAAATGGGCCTCGCTTAAATAGGCAAGGAATAATAATCTAAGAACCAGTCAAGGTCGTAGATCAAGCCATAAATCAAGAAAATAACTAGTCAAGACCATAGATTTAGGAGAGAACTAGACATTAAGGATCTAGTCAATACCATAGATCAAGGAAAAAACTAGTCAATATCATAGATCAAGGAGAGAACTAGTCAATACCATAGATCAAGGAAAGAACTATACCTACCAACTAGATAATATCTCCTAATATCTAAATAAGATAAAAGAAATATCTACACACATAAGTGGGTGATGATAAATACAATAAAGGTAAATAAAGTACCTAGGTGAACATGAGCTAAGGTAAATACCTACTCTAACACCCCCCTCAAGTGAAGTTAGGGGCCAAAATAGAAGTGACATGTCCACAGTATGAGTCCTGACAACTAGGCCTGATGAGGTACTCATGTACAATAACTGGGAAAAAAGGGACATCGCAAGGTACCCAAAACCAGTAACAACAAAGTAAAGAGAGTAAAAACTCGTTCTAAGGCATTCCAAGAAGCTTAGTTCAAAAAACTCGTACAATGCTGAAGAAGTTTGGTGTGTGTGTGGTCTGAATCCACTGCTCGATCACAAAACTCAAAAACAACTGACACTGGGTTTCACCAGAATAGCTCCATACAAGGAGACTGTCAACGAAGTGATGTTAAAATTGCAAAAAAAGAAACACCAAACATAATTCGATCCACTGCTGCAAATAGGTGTGCCACGATCCAAGAACAAAAACCAAAGCAACAAGGCAAGGACACAAATTCCAGAGTGTCATGTTTCAAGAAAAGCCAAGGTAACAAGGTAAGGACACAAAACTTGAAGAAGTAGGATCAACACCACACCCTCCCATACTGTTGAATGGGTGGAGTGACGCTACAAATCTATATGAGTTGTCAAAACAACTACTCGAACATTGAAAAACTAACACTGGAATGCACTAGAATAGATCCCCCATAAGAGATACTATCAACATGCCAAAAGTGTCGAAAATACAGATACAAAATCTCTCAACAAACAAGAGAGATACACTACACCTGCTAAAGAAAAATGCTCAAAATAAGAAGCATAACAATGCAAAAGGTATAGAAAGTGGAGCAAGAGGCTGAATGGTGGAGGAGCCACGCCTGTAGAGTCCTCTCAATGAAAGCCTATGTCACCCACAAGTGATCAGACATCCACCCCAAATCAACACGGATGGATGAAGAAGATGCCTGCATATGACTTGGTGTAAAATTCACAATGGGTGCATGCAAAAGAACATCAGAATATGTGTCAGGTTGATCATGTTTGACAACTGAAATCTCATTTTTCTCAAGCCTGAGTGAAGGTGCATAACTCATGTGTTGCTCATGATCCCAATGAAGTATCTGCACGAAAACCAATGTAATGGCGAGAATTCCACTTAACATGTGGAATAGAGGAAACAATACCCTGTGAATGTCTGCCAATGACTCCGCTAGTGAGACCCATAGAATAGAGCATGCGAGATATGAATGTAGTGGTATGCTTCTCAAATAGGCCATGTAGCTGAGCAGAAGTAGGATACACAACATGTGGTACTGTAATAGGCACAAATGTGGAAGAGCATGCAGTAACAAGCTTCATAGGTGTAGGAGAATCAAGAGCAAGAACAAACTCAAAGAATGACAGATCAATGTCAGTGGGTTCAGGAGCAATAGCTGTAAGTGGACTAGAAGCATGGATATGGTTGTCCACAATATGATGGTGATGCTGTAGGCTAACAAGTTTTTTATGCAGGAAGTATATTATTGTATCCTTATCATGAATGAGTGATTGTAGAAGAGAATTTCACTTCTTGAGCGATCTATTTTCTTCCAAAAATTTTAAGATATCCTATTAAAGTCCACATACTTCAGAGAAAAGCATATCATTCTCAGAATCCATGATAGGTACAAACTGCAACTCCCAAAAATTTAGGACGTCGGGCTCAACCGAAATTACATCCACAATTGATTACAACACTCCTCCATGGTTGGCACTTTATAATTATAGTGAAAGTCTCAAAATAAATAACTCCAATGGAAAGAGCATGAAAAATCAATAAATTTTTCAAAAAACGACACTCAAAACCGAGTTACCGATCAAAAGATACAAGCTTTTTAATATTTTTCTCTATTATTTATTTTAGTTGCCACTGAAACAAAATAAATTGTTGTTGCCTTCATCACACAAATAAAATTAAAGGGGGTTGAAGTTAAGCACCTACTAGTAGGAATCATAAGCTTTTAAGCTCTCATATGACCATACCATATGTCTAAGGGCTAAGGGCTAAGCACGCAGCAACAAAATACGACAAAATCCCAAATATATGATTACACAAATAATTTATTTGCAAAATAAAACTTACAGACGGATGCTAATAGCAATCTCTAGCTCTGATACCATGAAAGTTAAGCGCGCCGCCCCCAGAGTATTTTTGAATTTAATGGGTGTCTTGCTCTGATACCATGTTACATAAAACCTTTGCAAATAAATGAGCAGCAATATCATATGTTATTATGGAACTCAATGCAATACATTAAAAATGGGCCTTGCTTAAATAGGCAAGGAATAATAATCTAAGAACCAGTCAAGGTCGTAGATCAAGCCATAAATCAAGGAAATAACTAGTCATCAAAGAACTAGTCAAGACCATAGATTTAGGAGGGAAACAAGACATTAAGGATCTAGTCAATACCATTGATCAAGGAAAGAGCTAGTCAATACCATAGATCAAGGAAAGAACTATACCTACTAACTAGATAATATCTCCTAATATCTAAATAAGATAAAAGAAATATCTACAAACATAAGTGGGTGAGGATAAATACAATAAAGGTAAATAAAGTACCTAGGTGAACATGAGCTAAGGTAAATACCTACTCTAACAGTTTATAGGATCATGTGGCTGCTGATAGTAGGGACACACGTGTATCCCATTTCCTCAGAGGCATTTGAGGAGTTGATGTTGACAGTGTTTGGTGAGGGGCTAGCAGAGTTAAGGCTTCATAGCGCTAACATGAGTTATGGAGATATGTACCGGGCCCATCCAGAGGAGATGATGTTAGTGGTACTAATGATGGAGGTAATTTGTTGTTTTGTGCTGCTAGATGCGGAGGGTGGGAGATTCCCATGGGAATTGATGGGGGTTGTTCATGACATGGAGGACATGACCCAGTTTGCGTGGGAACCAACATTCTTGGTGTAGTTATACAGAGAGTTATGGGCCTATGGGAGGCTACAAAGGTTTAGGTTGTGTTTTACATTCCTCCTACACTGCTGGGCATATGAGCACATCATGTGGGTGAGTTTAGTGGGCATGACTTGACCTGATGCATTTGAAGTGGGCATGGTTCAGGTAGGCTACATGTAATGGGTAAGTGTTGTTGGAGAGCGCCGAGTTGTCAGGGCTACACACGATGTAGCATATTACATGTGTACATTAGAGGGGTTGTTCAATGTGGAAATCATTTAGAGGCCGTACGTGGGCTTCCGATCATATAGACAGATGGCTGATGAGCTACAAGAGCTACAGTTGCTCCGATGCATAGAGGGGTGCCGTGTAGGAGAGCACGAGATGATACCTATTGATAGGGTCAGACGACAATTTGGGTTGCCGCAGGATGTACCTCCACTATTTCCACAATACAGGAGGGATGACGTGGAGAGGCCTATGCCACTACCACAGCCAACGATGCCTACAGGGAATGAGGAGTAGGTGGTAGACCAACGGATTGATGATGTTGGGGTTACAAATATGTATAGACAGTGGTGGACAACACAACTACAGTAAGTACCACCAAGACCAGGGTAGCCCGACTTATCCACTGTCATAGTTCAGAGGGATGCCCTATAGGGGTAGGTGACTACCCTAGTGACATAGTTAGGGATAGTACAGGGGCAACTGACAGGGTTAGAGGCATAGGTGGCCACACTACATGCACAAGTAGTAGCCCTACATGCCCAGGTAACACAGGGACAGGTTCCTGCACAGGGTGGGGATGGAGATGTGGTATAGGTGGCTGCGCTATAGGCGTATGTAGTAGGTTTGTAGGGCCAGTTGGCCATTACATATGCACAGATTGTGGCGGGCCTTCAAGCCCAGGTATAGGCACATGCACCTACATAGGCTCAGGGACAGGGTCCCTGTACGATGGAAAAGTGACATGTGAGCATGGGAATCTACAAGTGACTCTTCCTTGCACCTGACCTCCCGAGGTCGTGCCGAGACAGCCGGTGGGGATGGAATACATGTGGGATGCAGATAAGCTAGTTAGGTAATCTTATGTCTTCAACACGCAATAGCGGGATTTACGAATCTCAAGCAAAAAAGGCCCTCCTAACCTGAACTGGTGTGATAAATCGTTCGGCGAGGATAGTTGCTCGAAGGCTCCAATCAATATCGAGCTCTGCCATGATCCAATCTATGGGTTGTGGAATACGTGGAAGATAACCTGTGGGTGTTTCGTATATGTCTTCCGATAAGGTCATGAAAATGTAATGGCTAAAATATGTAGTGGATCTTTTTGGTGCCTTATGGACAATTCTCTGGTCTAGTCTAGAAATCTTTAGCTTGATTAGCTGCTACGTTTAATAATGATAGTTGTGTGATAATGTTTGGTGGGAGTGGAGAGGATCTAAACACTAATGTTCACAAACCAATGTCAACTTTGGATTGATTTGTAGGCCCATTGGGTTGTGGGACCTTTAGATCACAATTGTAAGTTCGTGGTTGTTGTGGACCTCCTATGGTCATGTGAAGAATCAATTCCTAATTTTGAGTATCCAGTAGTCGTATGCCTTTTTGGGCTCTACATTTAGAACTAGAAGTTGCATGATTTTCTTAGAGTACCTAACAGGTGTTCTAGCAACTTGGATATGTAAGCTAGTGTCTATATCAATGAGGAGGTCTCCTGCGTCTGGCTGTGGGACTAGTGGATCACAACCGAATGTTTGCCCTCTTTCAGGTCCTTCTACAGTCATACAGATATCTATCAAGGCAATCTATAATTTGTTTGATTTGACCAAAACGTGTGTGCTTTGTTGTCTTCTATGTTTAATCCCCTTAACTATGAGCTGATTTCTTGTAGGTTTGTTGTTGTTCAGAAGACCTGAATTTTGAGATTTTGGTCTATGTTAGTTATTGCTGCAACAATATTTGGTTGAGGCACATTTGGCTCAAAAACATATTCCCTGGGCTCCCTAGGTCTTGTGATTGTCATACAAGATTAATATAAGCCTAACTGAAATGAAATAAACTAACTATGCGAGATATATCTACAACATATATATATTCCTCTATTTTTGTATTTTTGATAAGATTTTGAATGGAATTGAAGGAGCAACTAATCTAATATATTTAGAAAATGACAACTAATCTAATAACAAAATTAAAACAAACAAGGTAGCCCGGTGTAGCTACTTGCCTGTGCAGTTGTGAGTTTTATCCTAAATAACTAGATAGCTGATTAACTTAATTGAAAGATTCTCGATCCTACCTTAGAAGTGAGGAATGAATCATAGTTTCTTAGAAACTATCAATCCCCACAGCTTCCTTGGCAATATCGAGAATGAAATTTAACTGAAATGAAATATTTCACTACTCTATTTGATATATTTTTTTTATTAAGGGAAAATAGTTTTGGAGGGACTATACCCTGTATATAAAAGGGCTCAAAAGCTAGATAGCAAAGGTGAGAGAAACAACCCAGAGAAGGGAAAAACGGCCAACCAAAGAGGGCTCAATAGCCAAATATGACAATACAAGTGAAGAAAGGATCCAAACGAACAATGATCTAAAAAGAAGCATAAAAGATCAAAAAGCAACCAAAAGAGAAACAACATATAGAACTCCACCAAAAAGCAGTGCCAGAACCACTAGACAACAGCAACTTCGCAGCCAAAAAATAGCATCACAACAACCCGTTACTTGATAGCCCTGTCAATCTTGGTCTTGATAGCCTGCAGTGACATGAAGAAGGCAATGACAGTGGCCTGAGAGGAGTCTCTTATATCCGCCTAAGCAATTGCAATGTCCCTTTTCTCTTTAGGGCCCCAAATGTCCTCATTAACCCCACTTAAATTGCAGACACTATGAACATGTTTTTCAATGAAATTATAAATGCTTTTAAGGGCAGATAATATGTAGTCATTGTGACTTTTTGCATTCCCCATTCTGCCATCTAAGAACTGTAACTTCTTGAATACTTCAGCAATAACCCCCTCTTCATCATCACTTTGAAGAATTCCTTTTCCCTTAGCTCTTTCCATATTTTTTATAGTCCCTTTGAGCTCTTGTATCTCCTTTTCTAATCTGTCCACTCTGTCCATCAATTCCTCCTCCTTGGGCTCCTCCATCAGTTTACTGATATGTAGGAGGTTCTCAGCAAGTTCCAGGTCTTTGTGGCTCCTTAGGACCTGTTGGGAAGCAGGGATTTTAGCTTTTATGCTCTTGCTTTTCTTGCTGGAAGCAGCAACTTCAATCTTCCTTTTCAGCAGGGGGGAGTGGAAGCGGTGCGAGTAGGTGGAGGTATGGAGGAAGAAGGTGGGGTAGGATTCATGGGGGGGCAGCTAGAACAGTGGTGATGGATCAGGAGGATAAGCCCCTAGTGCAAAGGGACATCCCTAGAGTGGCTCTGAACTTCCCTAATTGATTTCTCCAGCGAGTTTATCAAATAGTGAGGAAAGCTGATGATGATATTTCTACGAAAGTGATTTAGAAATATCAAATGTTTACTCTATTTGATATGTTTTAACTAGAACTTTGACAGATAAAACCTAGAATTTGCAGAACAGTGGCGAATCCAGTAGTGTATGACTTTGTCCCCTCAGAATGATCTCCTCATTCTTTCGTGTTCACGTGAATCCAAAAGAGCGTGTATATGCTAGCATCAATAGAAGAAGGTATTTGAACAATGACAGCTTTGGATATAGACCGAATACAATGCAAGTAGGAGAGGGATAACGCAAGTGATAGAGCTTGGCATATGAAATTCCTAGCGGGATTTATCATGGGAATACAACACAAGTGTACTGAGAGATTCTAGAATCTACCTTCTGTGAAGAACACAACCTGTAACTCTAATGGATTCAATCTACAAATGACACTACTTTGCTCTAAACTAATTTGCATGAACAACAATGAACAAGACTGAAGCAAGAAGATCGAATGGCCTCTAACAACAAAGGAAAAACTAGCATGGATGCAAAAATGAAAACAGAATGAGCTCTAAACAAGAAATTGACAGACTAAATAATGGAAATGAGAAGTTGAGGGGCCATTTGCTTGAAAATAAGCTGGCTATTTATAGATTTCACATTCACCTAAAGGTAATTCCTATTAGAACTCTTTTACCATTAAACAATGAAGAAACACTATTCCAGGGGACATAAAACATTAATACAAGCCAAGGCAGTTGAGAAAAGCTGGTAAAAGTTGAAAATTACGCAAGTCGTGATCAAAAGAACATGCTAGAAATCGCGTGAAGGACTGCCGCCCTGAGCAGGGTGGTGGTTTCATCATTAATGGTCAAAACGCTTAGAAAAGGAAGGCAGAGGAATAAAACAAAGCACAAGGAACAAGGATAAAGCATTTGGGATGCTAACATATACTTCGTGAGATTCTTTGGATCTTGAACAACTTGTGAGGCGACCTGTATCATCATTGGGGCATGTGTAACATCGTTTCGGTAGTACAAAACCCTACAATTTTGGGTACATACATATTGCCCCCTCGGAGAAGCATTTTAGCCATGAAGAGGTGTAAAACGGTGGGTCTGAGTATGGCGGTCCCAAAATGGGAAGCTTTAGAAATTATACCTGACACACCCGTGTGTCGAAAATTCACTATCCAAGTTCCTGCTACCATTTGTGTGGGGATGAGAACTTACCTCCGTCGGCGCTCTAAACCTACGAAAGGGGCATTCAAAATGAGTCAAAACACTATATATATAAAATGGGCCCACTTTCCTATTCATTTATGCGTGTCGATTTGATAGTTTTTGAGCTCTGGGACCCATGGTGACGGTTTTCGACGAGAGTATAGTCGAAATGTTCGTAGTGAGATAGCGATCATGCCTCCGCGAGCGGAACATCGACCTGTGAGATCTCAGGTTAGTTCTTGTTTTAACATTTTTGCACTAAAAATGTTAAAATGTCGAAATCTTTGTCTTGGGGGGTTATTTTTCGAAATGTCAATTTTAAATGTGTCTCTTAGGGGGGCGCCAAATGGGTAGGCTTTTGTTTTAGCTAAAACAGTCAATTTTTTGTATTTTTAAGCATTTTAGGGCATGCGACCCATCTTGAAATGTAGGATAGGACTGACACCCTGAGCAGGGTGGTGGTTACAGGACCACATCCTTTTAAGGCGGCGGTTACGGAACCGCCGCCTTGCTCAGGGCGATGGTTTTCTTCAGAATGTTAAAACAACACTGATTTGAGTTTACTTTTGCATTTTTAGTATTCTTATTTGTTTTAATAATTTTTTTAATGCAATCTTGATACTAACTTGCTCCCTTTTGCGTGTTTTTGTGTGTTTTGTAGAAGAAGGAAGAGTACATCAGATGGAGGCGAGAGAGAGAGAGAGAGAGTGATTGGCTTCCAGTAGTGCTAGATGCACTCTCTCAGGATGAGCAGGATACTCTTCAGAGGGTAGGCATACTGAGGATCGCGCGGGTTCCCCACATTACACCTGCCAGTCACATACTATGTGACTTATTCTCTTACTGGGATGCAGATCGGAACACCTTCCGATTTCCATGTGTTAGGGGTGAGTGGACTATCACCCTAGAGGATGTCTACCGCATTTTGGGAGTCCCGATTATTGGGAGGAGACTTTCATTTTATACAACAATATCCAGAGCTCAGGTGACTCAGTGGGCCACCTATATGGGAGACGCAGTTGTCTCCACTGGTTTGAAGAAGGGGTTGAAGGTCTGTTCTATTCCTAGCTTGCCCATCCCTCTGATCCGTCAGGCCATTATGGGCATCCTTGCTTCGAGATTGATTAGAGACAAGGGAGGGGATACTTTACTCTACTGCTGGGCACCCATCATCGCATAGAATGAGGCACATGGTCGGATTTATGCCTGGGGAGCCGATATAATTGGGACCACCTATCACGACTTATACAGGGTCGTTCAATCATAGGGATAGTCGCTGAGCCATCCGACCTTAGTTATGAGCTGGGTCTATGAGCGCATCATCCCTTATGGGAGATGCATAGAGGTGGCGGATCCCGAAGCCATGAGGGTAGATAGATGGATAGAGATGGCGGTGCTTAGAGCACCCCACCAGTCAGTTGCTTCCCCGACTACTGAGGATATGGAGGCCACACCTTATCAGGCCATGGCAGGGTTGTGAGGCAAGGAGACCTTCACTTTGATTTCCTGCTCTACTACAGGGCAACTTGTGGATAGGAAGGGGAAGGTAGAGACACACCCCTTTGATCGAGTGCCTCAATAGTTTGGCCTTGCTTATATTGACATGCTTCCCCCAGTGGTGCCAGTGTTCAAATCAGTTCGGGAGGCTAGGGGAGGTCATAGAGGCTAGGGTTGGACTGTTGTTACTCCTGACGTCCCTATTGCAGCCAGGAGGGTGGTACGCGCTCGAGGGAGATCTGGTGCTCCTCAGACACCTTTACTTTGGATCACTGCCAGCCATGCTCACAACAGTGATGACCCCATTGATATAGACTCTGAGTCTGAGGAGATTACAGGGGGAGAGATGGAGGAAGAGACTGAGGACATGGAGTTCAGCGAGTCAGGTGGGGGAGAGGATAGCGATCTTGAGTGGCATGACACTCAGGAGATTTTACAGGCTGAGAGGGTAGAGTAGAGCACGGAGAGGGTGACTCTAGTCTTAGAGGAGTTAGTTTCTCAGGACTTAGGTGGAGAGAACGAGTCCATGGTAGGATGCCATGTTGTCCCAGATGTGGGAGGAGGACATCAGTTAGCAGTGGCATCCATGGTAGGCACGGATCCCAGAGATCCTTCTTGGAGGCCCAGAGATCTGAGTGAGTTGCCACTCTTATTTTGATATTTATTTTAGCTAGAATTGCCTTAGTTACTACCTCTCTTTTTGTTCATCCTTGGTTTTACCTTTTGATCATTTTCTAATTTGTTTTTCTCCTTTGCTTGCAGAGATTGCTGATGAGTGGCGAGACTTGATTCGCCGGGTATGTACTGATACCCTGATGCTCCCCATGGAGAAGACTCGTGCCGACCTATCCGCAGATGCAGGGGAGCCTTCAGAAGCTGGTAGGCATACCGATGTTTTTTCCCTCGTCTGGCATGTGGCCAAGATGGTGACTTCCCTCCGTGCTGAGGTAGCTGGGTATAGGGCTGCAGAGCACTTGATGAGGAGGAGCCACTCTCATAGCGAGGCTATAGCTACTGTTCAGGATCGTGAGCCCTCAGTGCACTTAGAGCGCCGGCGTAGCTGGAGTCCTAGATGTGATTGTGCACCTTTTGAGGGATCCCATAGGGATTGAGAGGCCACTTGGCTCTTTTTGTAGTGACTCTTGCTAGATTGTTTATACAACCATTTTGTATTTTTTGGGCTCATTGAGCATTTTGACCATGCCTAGTGCATGATGACATTGTACATAAACCTGATTATATATATATATATATATATACATCTCTTTTGGATCTATATCTCTTTGTACCTAGAGTTTTGTGATTCATTTTCACATGTATATTAGATGTTTGTAAAATTTTTGTTTTTATATGCTTTTCAGAATGTATGCAATGGAGAACAAATATCACAAATGTTTTCTTTTTTGTATTTCATGATGCTGATGTATGATGATGTGGACACTATGTGATCTTGAACTTTAGTTTCTATAAGCAATTTTTGGTACTTCATATTGTTTTGACAAAATGTGATGATGAGCTGGTATGATGAGCAGATGAACTTGCCCTACTCCTAACTCCATGCAACCAGTAAGATGTGAGGGCTCACCACCGAGAGCTAGAAAGGGCACAAGCTATGAGGTGTGTTGAAATGGTAATGATGGGAGATAGACAAAGAGTTGGTGGAACCAAATTAGGATGCTACAAACCTATCTTACTCAAGTGACTCCATAGTTTAGAATGTAACTTGCTTTTTAGTTTATCTAGACTTAGATCCGTAGATGGCCACTTGGTTGACAAAATCTGGTTTTCAGGGTTTTGAACTCTCTTGGAATTTTGGACATCTGATTCATTTGTTTTGACTCAAGATTTCAAAAGTTTGTTTGAACTATTTGCTTATGAATTTTAACATTTTCTGTCAAGCGGACCCCCTACACCTTGCCCCATGCTACTAGTAGGAAGCATGGGCTTATCACCATGGACAAGGCATAGGCAAGTAAAGGCATTCCCATCCTTTCCCAACCCTACGTCACTAGTAAGAGACGCAAGCTCAACACCAAAGGTTGGTAGGGCAAGGAAATGTGTAAAAGTAAAATTTTCTGTTTGATCTATATTTGACTTACTTACTTGAGAAAAATGTCAGTATGTTCTTATTTCCAAAGAGATATATACGCGGGATAGATGTGACACCATAAAGCTTCTAGAACAGACCATAGGCAAGACACCTACCCTAGGAAGAAACCAAAAGTGAGAACAAGCATGCAGGCCTTGGTATGGCTACCGTTAAGACTTTGTCATATCTAGCTTTAATTGATGAAATGATTCTGAAATAATTGATGATGTTATGAAAATGAAGAAGTATGATTTGAAAGCTCCTGCCAATACTATCAGAAGTTTGTAATGAATTGCTTAAGGATAAGTCCCTTGATCACCAAATTTTACGAAACGAGTGAACAAAATGAACCTATCTAAATGAATATGTAATGTAGATATAATTATACAAATAGTGCCGATGCTTCATGCGTAAAACCATTTAAGATGCAAGGAATTGACTGATTCACTGAATTCCTCACCCTCCAGTGTGCACAAGAGATATGCACCATTACCGTAGTCCTTCATGACTCGATATGGGCCACACCATTTGGGCCGGAACTTTCTTCCTTCACCGGTTTTCTTATCGATCTGGCTGTCTAGTCTTAAAACTAGATCTCCTTCATATATTTCTCGCTCATAGACCTTTTTGTTATACTGCCGGCACATCCGGTCAGCATAGGCTCTATGCCGTTGTTCGACGTTTAACCTGGCCTCGTCTAGGATTTCTAGTTGGGAGAGGCATGCCTCTCTATAAGCTTCTTCATCTAGAATCCCTTGTAGTGAGATGTGGAGACTGGGTATTTCAACCTCAAGTGGGAGAACTGCTTCTGCCCCGAATACCAGTGAGAAAGGAGTTGCTCCTATTGGTGTTCTTATTGAGGTTCGGTGGGCCCACAAGGCCTGATATAATTTTAAATGCCAATATTGTTTGTTTTCTTTTACCCTTTTGAGGAGAATAGCTTTCAACGTTTTGTTTGTCGCTTCAGCCTGCCCATTGGATTTAGGGTAGTAAAGAGAGGTTATGTGATGGTTTATCTTTAACTTGTTACATAGCTCATGAACCTCTTCATTCTTAAAGGACATGCCATTATCTGAGATAATGACTTGTGGGACACCATACCTACAGATAATTTAGTTCAAAATGAATTTGGCAATCACTGAACCTGGTACAGTGGTGAGAGGCATGGCCTCCACCCATTTGGTAAAATATTATGTGGCTGTGATTATAAAATTATGGCCATCGGTTGATGAGGGAGAGAATTTCCCTATCAAGTCCAGACCCCACGTGGAGAAGGGCCACAGAGTCACTATTGGTTGTAGGGATTGTGCTGGCATGTGAATCTCGTGAGAGAATTCTTGACATTTGTGGCATTTCGTACAAATTCCACTGCATCATGCTTGAGAGTGGGCCAAAAATATCCCATCCAATGTATTTTGCGAGCGGTGGCATGACCGCCAAAGTGGCCCCCGCATATCCCACTGTGGGATTCATGAAGAATCCTCTTGGATTCTTCTATGTCGACGCATCTTAGAAGCATGCCGTCGAAGGCTCTATGATAGAGCACTTGGTCTAAAACAACATATTTAGCGGCAATAATGCGTAACCACCTTCTTTGTTGTGACGTGGCACTTTCCGAGTATGTATGGTCCATGATAAAATTGATGATATCAGTAAACCAGAGACATGTAGAGATGGGGGGTCTGGTTTCAACAAAGAATACACATTCATTGGGAAAGTATAGATCTACCAGCTCGCCTCCATCTAGTGGATTGTTAGCTACCTAGTCTACAATGATTTGTCCTTTGACGAATTTTTGGTTTACGAATGTTAACTCAAATTCTGTGATTAGCGTTATGAAATGTCCAACGTTCTTAAACAAGGACCCTTGCGTGAGGAATGTCTGTAAATGGTATGTCTTCACAATGACCCTTGTTTCTTGATTTAACATGTAATGTCTTAAACGTTTTGTGGTGAAGATTATGGCAAGGCATTCTCTTTCTGCCTATGTATAACACGTTTCATAATCGAGTAATGTTCGGCTAATGAAATAGATTGCGAGTTCTCATTTATCATCATCTTCTTGAGCCAGCATGCAGGCCAACGAGACATGAGTGGCTCGTGAGTATAGGATCAAAGGGTAGTCTGGCTTAGGAGGCATTAGCATGGGTGGTGACAACAAGAAGCACTTAACTACTTCGAAAGCCTCATTGCAGTCTTCAGTCCAATCGATACTATAATCTTTCTTGAGTAGATTGTTGATTGGATGAATGGAAAAGCTTAAATCTGGGATGAACCTTCGGATTGCACCGAGTTTCCCAAGAAATGACCTGATTCCAGACTCATCCGAAGGTGGGATCATTTCGAGAACAACCCGTATTTTGGCTGGATCAACATCAATCCCTCGTGAAGATATAATGTATCCTAGAAGTTTGCCTCCTGTTACACCGAAAACGCACTTCTCTGGGTTTAATGTGACACCATACTCAATTAGTCGTGAGAGGATGATACGGAGCACCTCTGGGTGATCACAACACTTCTTGGCCTTGGCCAACAAGTCATCCACATATGATTCCACAATTTTATGGATAAGATCATGGAATATGTACGTCATTGCCCGCTGATATGTAGCGCCGACGTTCTTAAGACCAAATGGCATGACAACATAACAATAAGTTCCCCAGGGAGTTATAAACGTGGTTTTGGCTTGGTCTTGTTTGGATATTTTGATTTGATTATATCCCGAGAACCCATCCATGAGAGACAAAAGCTCAAATCCAGTTGTTGCGTCAATGATGACGTCAATGGATGGTAATGGGAAATCATCCTTGGGACAAGCTTTTTTAATATCCCGAAAATCTATGCAAATGGTATCTTCCCATTCTTTTTGAGAACGGGGACGATATTAGATACCCATTGTGAATAATCGACTGGTTTGATGAATCCTACTTGGAGAAGTTTTATTACTTCCTCTTTTACCATGAGAGCCACTTTTGGCTTCATTGGTCTTGACTTTTGTTTAATTGGCTTCACATCTAGTTTAGTGACAAGATTATGTACCACAACTTGTGGTGTGATACCTGTCATTTCTTTATAATTAAATGCAAAATCCTTTTGATGTTCTTTGAGGATTTGGGTGTGTGTTTCTATTTCTTCCGGAGTTAGCGAGGATCCCAACTTCAAAATTCTTGGTTCTTCCTCCATTCCAATGTTTATGTCAATGGTTTCTTCTATCAAAGAAGTGTTACCTTCTTCAAATTCAGGTGGGGCTGGAGGTAGTTCCAAGCTTTCTCCATTTTCTATCTCATAGATATCGAGATCCTTCTGTGGAGGAGACTCTACCATGGGATTTCCAAAGTAGGAAGAGGAATGTGGTATTAAGGAAAGATCAATTATATGGTGAGCAAGGTGTAGCTCCGCATAGGTGTTTAGATATTTGAGAGTGACTTTATCACTATCAACATGATGTAAGATAGGAGATTCATTCTTAGCTGTATGTGTTAGCAGAGGGTTTGTTGACATTTTCTTCACCAATGGTTCAGTACGAAGTGATACTTTGAAACTTGTATCTTCCAACTCATTACTTGGGGTAAAACGTGAAGCTGAGGTTGCTATTGAATCTGCGAGAAGGTTCTGTTCTCATGGGATTGCCTCAATGGATATGAAGTTGAATCTTTTGCTTAGATCTAATACCACTGTTTTATAGAGCTGTAAGTGCTCAACTTTAGTCTCATATACTTCAGAGACTTGGTTTGCAACTAACTGCGAGTCTCCTAATACTCTGATGTTATTAACACCGATCCTTTTGGCTATGATGAGGCCAAGGAGGAGGGCTTCGTACTCAGCGCCGTTGTTTGTACATTCAAAGTTCAACTTAAAAGAAAAAGGTAGGATCTTTCCCTCAGGAGAAGTAAAGATTACACCTGCCCCGGCTCCATAGCGACATCTAGCTCCATCGAAATGGAGAGTCCAATATTTACTAGGAAAGATGGATGCTGGGACATTCTTCGCATTTGTTTCTTCTGTTTCGGTTACTTCTACCATGCAAAGTTCCTCTGCTGGAAGAGAACCAACTCCTAGGGTACATCCCATACCTGTGGAATCAAATGGTAGGAAAATTGGTAGATCTTGTTCCAGTAATTCGAAATTTTTGCAAGTAGTTCCTAATGACACTGTTTCTACAACGTTAGCTTCATCCTTGAGGGCTGGGATGCCCTTGACTAGGTTCGTAATTTCTAGTTCTGTTGTAGGTATTAATTTTTCTTCTGGTTTTGAGTCGATTGGTTTGTTAAGTTGGTTTGTTGGGAGTTCAAACTCAGAGTGAACGCCTGGTCTTTTCTTCAGGTCTGCTAGGTGTATGTCGAATGGTTTTGGGTCACCTTTTGCTACGAATATCTTTCCTAGGTGTAAGAATCTTATTTCCTGGAATAACGTAGAGGGGATTGCTTTCATGCGATGTATCCATGGTCGACCGAGGATCATATTATAGTTGGTTTCCCAATATATGATATAAAACTTAGTGAGGATTGTCTTGGGTCCTAAGGTGACTGGTAATATTATAGTCCCAATTGAAGTAGCTTTAAGGCTATCATAACCTCTTAGCGTATTTCTTGTTGTGGAACAGTTTGTTTCTCCATATCCTAGCTTTTGAAGGAAAGAGAAGGGGACAATGTTAACTGCTGCCCCATCATCCACCATTGTGCGTTTAACGTAATTATTGTAAACCCACACCTGTAAATGCAAGGCCGGATCACCTCTACATGTAATTTCAGCATCTGTTGGCATTTTGTTTATGTCGAATATAAACTCGGTATCCCTATCTGGCTGCCCTGGAGGGTGGATATCGAAGTCTATATGGTTTACTTGTGTTTTGGGAGGTGGAGTGATGTTAATTAAATGACCCAGACCTAGTGCTTCTAAAAGAGCAGCCCTATGGGCAGGAGAATTTTTCAACAAGTCCAAAAAGGAGATGTGAGAGAAGGTCTTTGTTAAGTCATTAATTAAATCATAAGCACCCACGGGTTTTACCAATGTTTGTTGAATGTTATCTGGTTCTAGTGGATAGATTGGATTTGGTTGAGAAGAATATTCTCGTGTTCTTGTTATGGCTTCTACGTGTAGCTCAGTATCTAACTCCACTAGACCAACTATCTTGGTTCGTGGCTGATTTCCTAATTGTGGTGCGACAGGTGGATTTAGTGAAGTTGAGGCTTCATGATCGTTATTTCCTGTCATTACACCTTTGTTCGTCCCATTTGGATTTAATTTATTATTGCTATTGTGATTTGGAAGTGGATCATTAAAGATCTTAAGAGGTGCGTTTTGAGGGGAAACTGCCCCTGTGAAAGTATTTGGCATCGGTGTCACAGAATCTGTTAAGAACATATCTATGAAGAGTTGTCTTTGTTCTTCTGGAAAATGTTGCATGAACTTATTGTAATCACGGCAAGTCCTAGTGTCATGGCCTCGAATTTTGTGGAAACCACAATACAAGTTGGGATTATAACTCCTAGGTTGTTGGTTTGGCACGTGTTGTGGTCCAAAATTCTGATTGAACTGTTGACTATTAGGATTAAAGTTTTGTGTTTGTTGTCTTTGGTTTTGATATCCAGTTGAGTTTTGACTTGGACCTTGTGTCTGGATCTGCCGTTGTTGTTGTTATTGTTGTTGGATGTTGTTGGGGATGATTAAAATCCACCGCGTTGATTGTTGGGGTGAAATTGTTGTTTTGTTGGTTGTTAACTGGTGGTGGAACATTTACAACATTTGCTTTTTTAGTTTGGTCAGTCACTCCATCTGTTGTCACTCCATGCGGTTTTTGTTAAGGATTTTAGGTCCTTGATTGGTGTTTGTGGTAGTAGGATAAGTCGTAGTGTTTTGGTTGGGGATGATTAACCTCCCATTTGTTCCATATGTCTTGCGACCGCTATCTATTGCAGCTTGATCTATTCAGAGAGCGCTCTCGAGCACTTCATCATAAGTTCTTAGTGGGAACTTTTGGACTTCTTCCTTTATCTCTCTACTGAGAGAATGAAGGAATAAATCACATAGTTCCATCTGATCCATGTTTGGAGTGCTTGCTGAAGAATAGAGGACTGTACGCCATCTTTGGATGAAATGAGCAATAGATTCATTGTGTTCTTGTTTAATATGCAAGAATTCCCTGATTCCTGTTCTCAACAATTTGTTCATGTCGAACACCTTGATGAACTCTGAAACGAGTTGTTTAAATGAATGTATTGAGGCTTCAGGTATTCTGTAATACCAATCGAGGGCGATACCCTCTAAAGTTTTGGGGAATATTTTAGCAACAACTCCATCCCAAGGGAGCAGTTCTCGAATGGCTGTGGCATAGGCCTTAATATGTGCATTTGGGTCTCCCTCTCCTTTGTACTTGGGTAGATCAGGGAGAGGTCTTGGAAGCATGACGCTTCGTATAGTGAAGTCCAAAGGTTCTTTCAAATATTCTGAATAAGTTCCTATTGCATAGGTTTCGACCATTGATGGTGTTTGCTGAGGGGGTGGAGGTGGAATGGGTTGTTGATATGGCGTAGCATATGTATTTGCAGGGGCATAAGGGAATCCCTGTGGTTGAGCGAATATGCCAGGAGAAGAGAACATATCTCCCTGTGGTGATTTGGAATACATGTTTAAGTATGGAGGAGCATTGTTCAGGAATGGATTGTTTTGTACTAAACTGGGAGGTATCATATTTTCCACTGGAGCGGCGTTAGAAAACGCAGTTCTAGTTGGCGTTTGTTGTGAATACTGAGGAGGCATGCCCAATGTGCCTGTTCCTGTGAGGAGGTCTACTTGGCTAGGATGATGTGGAGGATTGGAAGTTCCTGCCTGCATGAATTGTGAATTTTGACTTGCTTGAGCAAGTTCCAACCCTCTAACTTTCTCAACTAAGGCTGAGATGACCTCGTTTGGTGAAGACACGGTATTTTTCCTTAGTGGTGTTTGTTGTATACCTTGAGGTTGTATAGGCATATGGTACCCAACTATGAATTGATCGGTGCCCTGCCAAGTTTCACCAAGGGCATTTCCTATAGGTGGAGGGATGGGGGTGTTTTCTTGGAATGAGACCTCGGGTTGTGTTTGCAAACCTCCTATAGATGGGTACATATTTTGAGAGCGTTGTTCACTCCTAGCATAACATGCTAAGTATTCGTCATCTAACAACATATATGGATCTGACTGTCTACTAATTTGTGGTCTAAGCAACACCTGAGGAGATGAACCAGATTCTCCAGTGAGCGTCATATTGTTTGAGCTTGAAGGCTCTATTTGTTGCGTTTGAGTGAGCTGATCCAACTCCTCTATTTGGAAAGAAGAACTATATCTAGTCCTTTGAGGTGGAGTTTGTGTTGAAAATCGGTTAGTTGAATAGTTGTCACCCCATGCTGAGAGTGAGGGTGATGGTTGTCTATTTAGTTGATCGTAGTATGCTTCAAGACCTAGGAGAGGTCTGCCATATGCATCGTATCCTGACATATTCAGGGGGTATATGAATACCCGCAAAATAATGGGAAAGAGCGAAGGTGGATAAAATTAAAAGAAGAGTGTGAAAGTGAAACAATTGTTCCTTTTATGTAAGTTTCACCAATTTTGTTGGTAAAGCTGATGTGAAGGCTAATGCGGTGGAAAAGATGAAAAGTATACTAATTGGAAGAACAAGTAGAAATAAGAAGGTTACGTGTTTGTTTCACGTCAGGTTCACCAATTTTGTACGATGGAAAAGTGACATGCGAGCATGGGAATCTACAAGTGACTCTTCCTCGCACCCGACCTCCCGAGGTCGTGCCGAGATAGCCGGTGGGGATGGAATACACGTGGGATGTAGATAAGCTAGTTAGGTAATCTTATGTCTTCAACACGCAATGGTGGGATCTGTGAATCTAAGGAAAAGAAGGCCCTCCTAACCTGAACCGGTGTGATAGATCATTCGGCGAGGATAGCTGCTCGAAGGCTCCAATCAATATCGAGCTCTTCCATGATCTGATCTATGGGTTGTGGAATACGTGGAAGATAACCTGTGGGTGCTTCGTATATGTCTCCCGACAAGGTCATGAAAATGGAATGGCTAAATATGTAGTGGATCTTTTGGTGCCTTATGGATGATTCTCTGGTCTAGTCCAGAAATATTTAGCTTGATTAGCTGCTATGTTTAATAATGATAGTTGTGTGATAATGTCTGGTGGGAGTGGAGAGGATCTAAACACTAATGTTCACAAACCAGCATCAACGTTGGATTGATTTGTAGGCCCGTTGGGTTGTGGGACCTTTGGATCACAACTGTAAGTTCGTGGTTGTTGTGGACCTCCTATGGTCATGTGAAGAATCAATTCCTAATTCCGAGTATCTAGTAGTCGTATGCCTTTTCAGCCTCTACGTTTAGAACTAGAAGTTGCAACACGATTTTCTTGGAGTACCTAACAGGTGTTCTGGCAACTTGGATACGTAAGCTAGTGTCTATATCAACGAGGAGGTCTCCTGCGTCTGGCTGTGGGACTAGTGGATCACAACCGAATGTTTTCCCTCTTTCAGGTCCTTCTACAGTCATACGGATATCTATCAAGGCAATCTATAATTTGTCTGATTTGACCAGAACGTGTGTGCTTTGTCGTCTTCTATGTTTAATCCCCTTAACTATGAGCTGATTTCTTGTAGGTCTGTTGTTGTTCGGAAGACCTGAATTCTGAGATTTTGGTCTATGTCAGTTATTGCTGCAACAATATTTGGTTGAGGCACAATTGGCTCAAAAACGTATTCCCTGGGCTCCCTAGGTCCCGTGATTGTCATACAAGATCAATATAAGCCTAACTGAAATGAAATAAACTAACTATGCGAGATATATCTACAACATATATATATTCCTCTATTTTTGTATTTTTGATAAGATTTTGAATGGAATTGAAAGAGAAACTAATCTAATATATTTAGAAAATGACAACTAATCTAATAAAAAAATTAAAACAAACAAGGTAGCCCGGTGTAGCTACTTGCCTGTGCAGTTGTGAGTTTTATCCTAAATAACTAGATAGTTGATTAACTTAATTGAAAGATTCTTGATCCTACCTCAGAAGTGAGGAATGAATCATAGTTTCTCAGAAACTATCAATCCCCACAGCTTCCCTGGCAATATCGAGAATGAAATTTAACTAAAATGAAATGTTTCACTACTCTATTTGATATATTTTAACTAGAACTTTGACAGATAAAACCTGGAATTTGCAAAACAGTGGTGAATCCAGTAGTGTATGACTTTGTCCCCTCAGAATGATCTCCTCATTCTTTCATGTTCACGTGAATCTAGAAGAGTGTGTATATGCTAGCATCAATAGAAGAAGGTATTTGAACAATGGCAGCTTTGGATATAGACCGAATACAATGCGAGTAGGAGAGGGATAACGCAAGTGACAGAGCTTGGCATATGCAATTCCTAGCGGGATTTATTGCGGGAATACAACACAAGTGTACCGAGAGATTCTAGAATCTACCTTCTGTGAAGAACACAACCTGCAACTCTAATGGATGCAATCTATAACTGACACTACTCTGCTCTAAACTAATTTGTATGGACAACAATGAACAAGACTGAAGCAAGAAGATTGAATGGCTTCCAATAGCAAAGGAAAAACTAGCATGGATGCAAACATGAAAACAAATTGAGCTCTAAACAAGAAATTGACAGACTTTAAACAATGGAAAATGAGAAGTTGAGGGGCCATTTGCTTGAAAACAAGCTGGCTATTTATAGATTTCACATTCACCCAAAGGTGATTCCTATTAGAACTCTTTTACCATTAAACAATGGAGAAACACTATTCCAGGGGACATAAAACATTAATACAAGCCAAGGCGGTGGAGAAAAGCTGGTAAAAGTTGAAAATTACGCAAGTCATGATCAAAAGAACGTGCTGGAAAACACGTGAAGGACTGTCGCCCTGAGCAGGGCAGGTGGTTACAGGACTGCCGCCTTGATCAGGGCAGTGGGACTGCTACCCGCCCTGACAGGGTATTTTCGTCACTAAAGGTTAAAACACTAAGAAAAGGAAGGCAGAGGAATAAAACAAAGCACAAGGAACAAGGATAAAGCATTTGGGATGCTAACAAATACTTCGTGAGCTTCTCTAGATCCTGAACACCTTGTGAGGTGACCCTTATCATGATTGGGGCATGTGTAACATCATTTCGGTGGTACAATACGCTACAATTTTGGGTATGTACAGTCCCATTTTATAAGCAGGGGCGGGACAGGGTCCCACGGTACAGGTACAGGGTCAGAGGCTGATGACACCACCGCAGACAGTACCCATGGCCAGGTTCAGGGATGCCTTAGGTGAGGTGAGATATTATCAGGATCACCTGATGGCTGCAAGGATATCCCCACCTATGCAGAGTATAGAGCAACAGCAGGCCTCGAGTGAGAGGACCAGGTCTCACACCCATAGTGTGGAGAGTACAGGGGGAACGTCGAGCCCCAAGATAGAGTCAAGGTGAGGCCATTAGTTCATAAGGAGGCCATCTAGGTGAAGTACCAGTAGAGGTCAAGCTGAGGCCCATGAAGGGTGGTGAGATGCTAGTGGGATGCCACACAAGAGTAGAGGAGGAGGAGTAGGCACTGGTGAGACAGGCATGGAGGATATTTAACGGGGGGATTCCTGATAGTTACACATACCTCCATTTTTTGTGTGTTTTTGGTATATACCATCCTACGTACCAAAGATAGTGAGGATGTACATGAGATTTTGAGATTTTTGATCATATACTAGGCTGCGAGCCGACAGATGTTGATATTATATATGAGAGGCACGTGTATTTATTTTGCTTCTGTACACATATGTATGGAACACATAGATTTGATGATTGATATAGATGATGATATTTATAGTATGGATGGTGATATTTATTTTAATTTCCATTATTATTTGTGTATGTGATGGAAACTAGGTGAATTAGGCATGATTGAGTCAAGGTCTTGTAGGCATGGTTGAGTTAGGTCAGTTAGGCATGTTAGAGTCAGGTCATAGGCATGATGGAGTTAGGTCATAGGCATGATGGAGTTGGGTTATAGGCAAGATGAATTCAGGTTATAGACATGATGGAGTTAGGTTATAGGCATGATGGGGTCAAGTTATAGGCATTATGGAGTCTAGTTATAGGCATGATCGAGTCAGGTTATATGCACTATGGGGTCAAGTTATATAGTCAGGTTATAGGCATGGTCAAGTGCATGATGGATATAAATGACTATGTAGATGAATGTTATGGTTTAAGTTTCCCAATATTTTCTATAGTGTAAATGTAAAAGTGATAAATGAACATTGTGATGATGTGGTAAAAATGTTCATCAATTGTTGCTTGTTTGGTTTTAATTTCCAATTGTTGATATAAAATGGAAAATAAACTAAGGTAGGATGTTCCTAGGAAAATTAAGGGGAAAATAGGTTAGGGTGAAGAGTGGCTGAGCTAACCTTCAAGTGCCCCATGCCCTCGGAGTGCTACCTACTTAGCCCCGGAAAAAAGGGGCCTCAGGCTGATGTAGTTCTCCCATAAGCTAGGGAATAATATGATGAATTAAAGGGGAATGGGTTAGTATATTTTACACATGATTGAGTCTAGGTCATAGGCATGGTTGAGATGAGGTTATAGGCCTAGTTGAATGTTAGGTTATAGGCATGATTGAGTTAGGTGATAGGCATGGTTGAGTTGTCATTTAAAATGTAGGTGTCGATGATCTGGACTTGTATAAGATAATGAATAAGTAATAAGGAAGGTGAATGGGAAGAGCTGGAAAAAGAGATGCTTAATTGATAAGAACCCTAATGATTCTACCATACCCCAGATGGAATTATGAAGGTAAGACCCTAAAGGCCTTGCATAATGGACTATTCTAAGGGTGAAGAAAGTCACATGATCATGAAATGTCACAGTTGCAGTAAGTCCCTTGAGTAGAGAGGAAATTAGGATGAAAAGGCAATGAGGTGAGAGTGGGTGGTTTAGCATAACTTAGTGTATGACAACATGTTTTCCTTAGCAAGAAACCCAGGATCAAAAATAGGCAAGTCCATGACAAAAATTTCATCATTTTCTTCATTTTTTCATTTCTTTGTTTTTAATAGACTGATCAATGTGGGAATTCTATATGGGATGAGTATATTATCTCCTTGAGGTCTTCATGAAGATGATCGATGCAGGAAGCTTTTGGATATTTTTATTGTATTTTTGCAATGACTTTATATAGTTGTCCTTCAAGGGAGCACTCTATTTATAGCGGCAAAAATAGAGTGAAGAGATGTCCCTTTTTGAGGGAGTCATCTTTTGCTGGAAGTTTGACTCAAGGAGTTGAATCCCTTTTTTTTTACATTTAAGTCATGGACAAGACTATATAGGATATTAGGTTCTTGTTTAGAAGACAAGACCATAACACGTAGAGGTTAATTATGAAAGAGGTTTTAAGTAATGAATGACCATGGGATTCCATCTAAAAAAAAGATGAAAAGTATCCATGAGAATCTTGCCATGAGTAGAGTTGTGGTACTCATATTGAAGATAAGGCTGAAAGGTGATGGGTAATCATGTGATTCTTGTTTATTCATTGATCCTCAAAAATGGGTAATATGGAAGGTGAACAATGCTCAAAGGACAAGTAATCAAATGACAGAAAGTGATATAGGACTTGATGTCAATAATAAAATGTCTGAAGATGCAAGGAATTGAGAGGCTCAGGTTTGAGTTTACCTTTGAGTGAAGACAAATGATAAGCACCTGATCCATAGGCATGGGTAACGATATAGGGTCCAAGATAATTAGGAGAAAATTTTCCCTATTTACTTTTCTCTTCTTTGGTTACATGTTGATTTTCTTTCAGGATGAGGTCAGCAACCTGAAAGGTTCCTTCATGAACATGCTTTTCATAGGCATGTTTGATATTTTTTTGGTAAATTTGGAGATGTTCAAGAGTATTGAGATGGCGTTCATCTAATAACTTAAGTTGTGCCAAATGATCTTGGTGAAAGTCATCATCATTGAGCATGTCTTGTAGTGAGATGCAGAGAGATGGAATTTGGACTTTGAGAGGTAAGACAACCTCGGTACCATAGACCAGAGAAAAAGGTGTGGCAGCTATCAAAGTGTGAATACTAGTGCGATAAGCCCACAAGGTGAAAAGGAATGTGTGAATGCCAATCCCTGTCAATATCATCAACTACTTTCATAAGAATTTTGTTCAAGGTTTTATTGGTCAATTCTTCTTGTCCATTGGTTTGTGGGTAATAAGGTGATGAGAAACTGAGTTGGATGTCAAAAGCGTTGCATAGCTTTTGTAGGGTCTTATATTTTAATTACTTTCTGTTATCAGTGATGAGGTGGTGAGGAACACAAAATTGAAAAATGATGTGATGATTTATGAATTCACATATTTTCTCAACTTTTGTAGAAATGAGGGGAATGGTTCTACCCATTTATTATAATATTCAATAGCAGTTATAATCCATTGGTGGCGTTGTGAAGAATGGGGATTGATCTCTCTGATAAGATCCAAGCCCCATTGAGAGAAAGGCCAAAGGTCTCATGTGACCTGTAAGGCATGACTAGGTGTGTGATGAAGATTAACATGTTGCTATAATTTGACACAATGTTTGACATAGTCACAACAATCACGGTTTAAGGTTGGCCAATAAGTTCCAAGTTGAAGAATGCATTTTATGATAGCTAAACCACTAAAGTGACCTCCAAAAATTCCATCGTGGACTTCCTTAATGGTGTAGGGAATTTCAGAACTTGTAAGGCATCATAAGAGAATACCATCAAAGCCATGCTTATAAAGGAGACCACCCATGATGACATAATGAGAGATAATTTTAAGAAAGGAAGATTTTTTATTATGAGTGAAATCGGTAGGTAGACTGGAAAGGGAAAGATAGTCTGTAAATTACTTATACCAAAGGTCACGTGGGTCAGGTGTAATGGTTCCAACGGAGTAGACCTCACGAGGTAAATAAGAGGGTGATTGTAGCCTTTGTATTATGACAAATATTTTAGATTCAGTAGGTGAAGTGGGTATCTGAGAAGCCAAGAAGGCCATGGTATCTGCAAACTTATTGGTAGAACGTGGGGTGGTTTGAAGTTTGTAACTGTCAAAGGTGGTCAAAAGTATATCTACATGGTGTTTATACTTTTGAAGTATCTCATTACGATATCGGTATATACCATTGACTTTGTTTATCACTAGTTGGGAATCACCAAAGATATTGATTGACTTAACATCTAAGGCATAAGAATCCTAGAGACCCAATACAAGTGCTTCATATTCAGTGATATTGTTTGTACAATCAAAATCTAGTTTGAAAGATAAAGGCATAGGTTCACCATCAAGAGGAATGAGGATAACACCAGCCCCACCTCCACATTGACACTTGGAGCCATTGAAGAAGAGTGTCATTTGGTAAGCGGGTTCATCTAAGGAGAGGGTAGCTATGGATTCATCTGGGAAATCAAAGTTAGAGGGTTGATTCCCAAAAAGAGGTGCATCTGCTAGTTGGTCAGCAATAGCTTGGCCCTTGATGGACTTTTGATGAATGAATTCAAGGTCAAGGTTGGAAAGAAGCATAAGCCAATGTGTGGCACATTGATGTTGATAGGGTTTGGTGTACATATAGTGTAAGGGGTCAGTATTAGTAATAACAAAGGTTTTGTGGTTGAGTAGGTAATGGCGGAGTTTGGTGGTGACAAAAACTAAGGCTAAGAAGAGTTTTTTGGCATGGGTGTATCTAGTTTTGTAGTCTAGAAGGGTATGACTTATGTAATAAACTACTTTCTCTCTGTGTTGCTCATCATGATGAGTGAGCATGGAACCTAAAGAATGGTTAGTGGTAGAAATATATAGGTAAAAGGGTTGGTCATCCTTAGGAGGAATGAGCACTGGTGGTTGAAGAAGGTATTGTTTTAAGGCTTCAAAGGCTTTATGGCATTCATCATCCCATTTGAATGAAACGTCCTTCTTGAGAAGATGATGGAATGGTTGACAGCAGTCAGAAAGCTGTGAGATAAAATGACAAATGGATTGCAACTTACCTTGTAGGCTTCAAAGTTGATGGAGATTAGTAGGTGGAGGCATTTCTAGAATAGCCTTTACTTTAGCAGGATCGAATTCTATGCCAAGCAAAGAAACAATGAAACCAAGGAGTTTTCCTGAAAGTACCACAAAGACACATTTCTTTGGTTGAAGATGAACACAATACTTGATGAGGTGGTCAAAGATGACCTTAAGGATGGTCAGGTGTTTGGCTCGATGTTTGGATTTGGCAAGAAGATCATCTATGTAATCTTCCAATATGTGATGCATGATGTCATGGAAGATGTAAGTCATGGCTCATTGGTATGTAGCACCTACGTTTTTAAGGCCAAAAGGCATGACTCGATAGTAGAAGGTCCCCCAAGGGATGATGAAGGTAGTCTTGTGTTGATATTCTGGAGCAAGTAATATTTGATTATAACCTGAGAAACCATCCATGAGTGATAGCATTTCATGGCCAGAAATGAGATCAACTAGTTGGTCAATGCCTGGTAGGGGAAAATCATCTTTGGGACAAGCTAGGTTGAGGTCATGGAAGTCCATGCAAATGTGGAGTCCCCCTGTCACCTTTGTGATAGGAATGATGTTAGAAATCCATTGGGGATAGTCAATGGGTAGGATGAAGGAAACTGAGAGAAGGCGTTGAAGCTCTTCTTTGACCAGAAGAGCAATGTGAGGATGCATTTTCCGCAACTTTTGTTTGATGGGTTTGGCATCAAGAATGGTTACGATATTGTGGACCATGATTTTTGGGTCAATACCGGGCATATCGGCATAGGACCAGGAAAAAGCATTGCTATGGTCCCAAAGGAAAGAGGAAAAATCTTCCTGCTCAGTAGCATCTAAAGATTGGCCTATCTTTAGAATGTGTGGGTCATCCTGAGTGTTAATGTTGATTTCAATGGTCGATTTTTTCAACATGGTTTGTGTCTCAGAAGGTAATGACTGGTGAATATAAGAATCTTCCACACTAAGGTAGGTGAGGATGGACTTATTGTCCTAACATTGAATGACATTAATAGAAGGTGTATCGTCATCGATCATGTTAGGGTATAGGAATGTGAGAGAAGAGGGAGTCTTTCCATCACATTGATAGGTTAGAGGTCCCAGGGAAATTGTGTTTATGAAAAAAAAAAGTTAGGAGGAATAGATTCAGGATCTATGGACTCCGTGGGTGAAGATGGTGACATGGGTGAATGAGGTGGAGAAGGTTTTTCTTCCTTAATGAGGTCGACGTGAGCCTTCTTGGGAGGTGGTGCGTCAAATCCAATGCCACTATGGTCATTGTGTTTATGGGTGGTACAAGAGATGACACTATGGTGGCCCTGTTCATAAAAACTGAAAGCCAAAGCCTTTCCATGCACAACGGTGAAGGAAAGTGTGAGTGAAGTGATGGCTAGTAAGTGAGTGTAAGTCAGATGAAAATGGTCATGTTTGGGATGGAGGTTTAGGTGAATAAGTGGAAATATCAAGTCCCCCATACATTAGATTAGTGCAAAGGTGGGGAGGACCATAAGGAAAAACCTCACCTATGTGGTAGTCATAACTAGGGTGCTGACGTAGGTTCCCATACTCTTGTGGAGTGAGGAATGTGTCGATATTGTATAGGCGGTACTCCCCCAGAGTGAGGCATTGAAAAACACCTTCTAAGGGATCAGTAGTCAATATGTGGGTAGCAGGATAGACGACTCACTAGATGATTGGGAAGTAGGTGAGTCAGCTGTAGAGGCTACAACGGTAGTAGGAATAACAGGGTTAGATGTGGGAGAGGTGATGGTAGACTTGGTGGATGGGCTTGTGGGTGAAGGTGAAGTGGGGGTAGTGACAGATGCCTTGACTGGTACAAGTACATCATTGGGCTGGTACAACATGTTACAGGTCTTGAAAGGTGATGGGTCAGTGAGATGGTGTATTTATGTCCTTCGTGTTCAAATTTGAGGTAGCAGTGTAAAGTCGAAGGGACACAACCCATGGCATGGATCCAAGGTCGGCCAAGCAACAGATTATACTGGAACTCCCCTTCTAGGACATAGAATAGTTCTAGGATAGTGCGGGGACCTACGTGGACATGGAGAATGATGGTACCCAGGGTAGAGGTCATGGCATCATTGAAGGAGCGCAACATAACTAGGTTACCATGCATGTAATTGGCAGGTATGTGCATTTGGTTGTATGCATGGGAGGAGATGATGTTAATACTAGCACCACCATCGATCATAACACATCATATGTGTATATTATTGATATAGATGGAGATGAAAAGAGTGGGATCGAGGTCATCAGACTAGAAGGGAGTGATCTCTTCATCTGAAAAGCTGAGGGCGGCTACTTGGCGAGTAGGTGGAGGTGTAGAGGAAGGTGACAACTTAGTGAGAGAGGCTACGTGATGAGGGGTAATGATGGAGGCTATGGGCATGGGGTCATTTGGTAAAACCTCAATAGATTGAAGGACCTCCATGAGGGCTTGACGATGTGACTCAGAGGTTTGGATGAGGTCATATAAAGACATTTTGAGGGAGGATTGGTGTAATTGTTTTAGCATTGTGCGATGTGTGACCCCATCAGAAATAGGATATGTGGGACCTTGAATGGTGACTTTGGGTGTGGGTGTAGATGGTATGTTGGGTACAGGGTTGGTTGATGGGCTAGTTGCCTTTTCCCTTTTCTGAGCTTGGTAAATGTGAACCATGTTAATCTTTGGAGAGGGTGTGTCATGAAAGGTATAACACATGAGGGGAAAAATGGGTGGATAAGAGCCTTGTGGATCATGTGGGGGTTTGATCTCTTATATAGAATTTCAAATTTTGGGGTGGATAAAAGGGTTGTGGGGGTGGAGATACTGGTCACTGAGTAGGTAATGGAATAAGATTTGGGGAGATTGGTGAAGGTGGAATGGGGTCCTCATCAAGAAGATTGTCATCATCAAAATTTTCTTCGGGAGGACATAATTGGATAAGAGTGGTTTTTAAAGCCTTACAGTTCTCTACATCGTGTCCTGACACAATGGTAGGCACAAATTTTAGTTTTGTCAAACCCTTTTGGTTTGGGTTTGAGTGGGTCGTAAGGTCTAAGAGGTGGTAATGTGATGACAGAGGTTTCAAGGAGGTTGGCTAGGATAATGGCATATGACCCCGCCAATGGATCACAGTGTGAGGTGAGTGTGGGCTTGGGTGGAATAATGGGTGACTGCGGCATGAGAGGTGTCACAAGTGAGGGGTCTTGAAGAGGGGTAGGCTGGACCATCAGTTTGGGGAGTGGTACCATCTTAGGCTTGGGTTGCTCCTTCTTGGGTAAAGGAGAAACAAATGAACTGGTAATGGGGGGAACAATAGGTCTAACCACTTCAATGGAGGGCATTGGGATTTTCAATTTCTGTTGTACTTTCTTGGGTAGAGGTGAGGAAAGAGTACATGACATAGATGGAAATGTAGATGGTGGAAGGGGGTGAGTTACCCATGGGGATAATCATGGTGTAGTAGCGGTCACTAGTAGAGATCATGTGGAAGGTGTGAGTGGAAGAGAGGAGAGTGTCATGGGTAGTGAAGAAGTTATGGAAGGTAGTGGTGGTATGGGTGGTAAGAAGGTCACGGGTGATGGCAGGGGTTGTGTGGATCACTTGGGTATATTAGAGGGCCGTGATGAGGAGGTGGGCTGCTATGTTTCTTGGTTTACCATGGAAGAAGGTTGCTTGGCCAGGGTTGAGGGGTGAGGTCCTAGGATGGATGGAAGGGGTGAAGGTGACAATGGTGTGGTAGGCGAGGTTGGTGTATGAGGCCTAGAAGGTTGGGTCTTCCTTTTAGGCATAGGAATGAGTTTAGTGTTGGTTTGGGAAGATGTGGCTAAATCTAATTTGATGGGTGGATGAGTAAGGTTCGATGTTGGCATGACCCCTAAGGTAGTGATGGGTTTAGGTAAGGGAGATGATATAGGCGTGGGTAGGTGTTTGGGTATAGGTGTGTGTTGGGTTGTGGGAAGAGGTGCATGTTGGGTTGTGGGAAATGACATAGAAGGTGTTCCAATAGACATGGTTATGTTTGGTTTGGTTGCTTGAAACACTTTTGGATAGATTGTGGAGGTGTCGGTGAGTGATAACTGCATTTGGGTTGAAGCAGGAAGTAGAAGACGTCCCCAAAGCAAGGCTCTATCAACATAATCTAGGTGATCAACCAAGCATGAAAATGGTACTATTATAAGCAGGGCCAATGTGGATCGAGTAGCAATCCCCGTAAAATATGTTTGAGAAATAGGGAAATGGTTAGCTTCAGACTCTGTGGGTAAGAGAGCCAAAAGTAGGTCAGTAGGATCTTGGAAGGCCGATGGAGAATGGTCACCTAAAGGAAATGGTGTTTCTACAGGATCCTCTATGGGTAAAGGAGATGATGGGAAAGATGAGGTAGAATCTCCTTGTGATGGTGTAGGGAGTGGACATGTGTCCCCTATGAGTAGGAGAGGTGCTACTGACGACTGCTCGGTAATTTGAGAGGCAAGAGGTGGAGTGCTAATTATGGGATCTTTCACGGGTGAAGGAGAAAATGAAGGGGGTTCCTCTATGGGTGGAGGAGTAGATGAAATAGGTTCCTGTGTAGGTAGGGGAGTTCGGGATAGGATTTTTTCTATGGAAGGAACAGGGAGCAATTGGGAAGCAACTGGTATGTCATCAAAAATAGCGTGGACCTCATGGACATTGCTATCATTGGTTGAAGCGTCACTAGTTTGGTTGGAAGATGGGGCATGATTAGGGAATGGTTTTTTGAAGATATGTAGGTTTTGGTTGGCTGGTGCATTTGGGTTATCCAAGACTAGATCTCCATTGTCTAACATTTCTTGGATGATATTCTTGAAGGTGATGTAGTTACCATCGCTATGACCTTTGACACGATGATAGTTACAAAAGTCATGTTCTTTATACCATGCGGGCGTGGGGTGATCAGGGTCAAAACCAGTGTGTGGTTTTATAGGTGGAAGGGTAATGGCACCAGCCTTAATAAGCTTTTCCAAAACAGAAGAATATGGTTCCCCTATTGGGGTGTACTTTCATTGTTCTCGTCTGAACTGGAAAGTTTGGATGGGAGAGAGATTAGAAGAAGGTTTGGCTTGGTTTGATGGGTGAGAGGGTCCAGCCTTGAGAACCACAGTGTTGGCAGATCCTTTGGATTTTGAATAGTTGTTCTGGGGTTTCAAAGATGAAGAAGCATCATTTGATTTGAATGTGGTGTTTTTGTTACGTAGCTGAATTTTCTTCTCTTCGATAACACGAATCTAAAATTTTTGTGCCATGGTGAATGCCTCGTCAAAGGTGTAGAAGGTCTACACCTGTAGGGTTGGTGAAATGTGTCTAGCACAAGCCCAAGTAAACAAGATCTATGAGCTCAGTTTGAGGTAATTGGAATGTGAGCTGGTTAATTAGGCTATGCCAACGAGGGAAAAAGTCAGCGATAGACTCGTCGTCATACTGTCGAGTGGAATAGAGATCAGTCATGGTGACTTTCTTGATAATGTTGATTGAGAAGTGGTCTAAGAAGGCTTGGGCTACTTGATTAAATGAGTAGATGGAATGTCTAGGTAGCCCACTATACCAGTCTAATGCAGGTCCTGTCAGGGACATCAGGAAGGTCCAGGAGTAAAGCATCATCATGGGAAATCAGGTAACACCCATGTTTGAAGGACCAAAATGTTGTTGGGTCTTCTTTACTATTGAAGCGGTTAAATTTTGGCATTTCCCAATGTACAGGGTATGGGTGAATAGGAATGGATGGATGAATGGGATCATTACAGATTTCATCGTAGGTGAGGGAATTGCGTGAGCTGGAAACTGATGCTTCTAATGTCTGCATCTTTTCCATCATTAACTTGATGAGGTCATTGGTAGGTTGTGATAGAAGGGTGCCTCCTATGGTGTAAGAGGGTTGGTGCTGAACATGTGATGTGGGTGGCATTCCAGTGTATGGTGATGCTAAATAGGAAGGTTGAGAATGGGGGACTGACATGTAGGACATATACCTAGAATGAATGATAGACGAGATAGGGGTTGTTGATAATATGCATATGTAGGTGGGACAGTCGAAGTGAATCTAGTAGCGATTGTGGGCAGAGAATGCAAGATAGAGAGGAAAATATTCTGGAATGGGGTAGGGGTCACTGACACCATGGGTGGTTGTGTTGCAATTGGTATATGTGAGATAATGGGCATGGATGGGGTTATGCTTTGGGTGGTTGATGAAGGAACAACTGATACTATGGGTGCGATAGATGTTGCAGATGCAACGGTCATAGTGGGTGTGGGGCCTAGCTATGAAACCACTGGGGGAAAAGCAGGTGAGGGTAACACCAAACTAGTAGGGGCTGATGCAGAAGTGGGGACAAGGGTAGGAGAGATGGATACGGGCATGCCATATATCAACTGACCTGAGGAATCCTGAGTGGATGAGTGGGAAAGATAGAATTGTAAGGCTGTGGGATTCTGATCGAGGAGTCGTGAACTCCTCATCGCTTGTAGCAATGGTGATAGGTAGAGTCAGATCCATGGGTGACAGGATAGAAGGTGGTGAGGGACTAGGTGGGAGTGGTTGACAGCTGATGTGGAATATAAGAGCATTAGTTTGGTTGTGAGTCAACACCATGTGAATAAGTGTTGACCTGGTAAGACTGTATTCTGTAAATGACACAGAAAACAACAGGAACAGAGAAAAATGAGGTTGGGAGGGTGAATTCGGTCAAGGTTTGGATTTTGAAAACCAAACATAGACACCGACGATGGTCAGGATGACTGGTGATGGTTAATGGGGAACTGATGTTGGTCACAGAAACTGATGCCAGTTACTGTGGAAAAACACCAGTTTCAGAAAGTGAAACAAGACTGATGAATGTGCAAGGAAGTAGTTTTGTATGACAGTAATACCAACAGGAGGAAAATATGTTGGTGCCCTGAGGGCCAAAATCAGAACAGAATGAGTGAATGAAGACTGTCCCAGGAAAAATACCCAGAAATCCAGAAGCTGACACTGGTTATGGTTAACCGATGATGGTCAGATGAAAACTGACAATGGTCATTGGACCGACGCCGGTTACTGTGAAATTTAGAGAGAATGAAGAAAACTGGGTTTTGTGAATTAAATTAGGTGAAGAATCAAACTCAGGAATCTGAGAATGAGAAGATGGGGCCCTGACACACTCAGATAAAGTCAGAATACTCCAACTATGATGGTGGAGTGTGCAAGGAAAAAAAAAAACGTAGAATCGTAGCCTCACACCTCAAAACACAAGCCAAGAAGAAAGCTAAGAAAAACATGATCCTAAGAGTGATTTTTCTTTATGTTTGTTCATCTTACACTATTTAGAACTGACCGTGTGCATTCAGAATATAATTTTTGGTTGGGAAGGCATCCTACGAAGAAGGAGATCTAGAAGGTGAGGTTTCAGGTTATGTTATGGTGGGGGGGGGTCCTTCCTCTGATGGGGTACTGGACAGAGATAACCAGCTGGGGATTACCTGTCAATCCTCTGATCATGTGATCATTGACAGGCATTCCTAGGTAAGATGTCATTTAAGAAGGTGTGTATATTCAAATTTTTGTGCAGTTTGGAGAGAGAGAGAGAGAGAGAGAGAGAGAGAGAGAGAGAGAGAGAATACTGTTCTTTCTATGATTCTTTTACAATGTGTAACCATTGCTGGGCATGACTTCCAGCATATAGGTTTCCCTCAGTTTTATTGTGAGCTATAATGCAACATACAAGAAATGTAATGCTTTCTAGTGTTTTAAACCCAAATTGAAATATGATATTCAATGAAGCAAGTGTTTTAAACCCAAATAATGAACAAATGATGAGAGAGGGTGCTCTTTCACTAAATGCAGAAAGCAAGAAGAATGATTCTTTTTAAACGCACCAAAAGAAATGTTTCATTTAGAGAAATTAGAAAGAAAAAGAGGATTACTAGAGAAGAAGATTTAGTGAATAACGATTTAGAAAGGAAACACACAAGATGCAACCTATATGAAAATAAAGGGAACCCACAAACGAGGGTCCCACCGGGCATGTGCCAAAATGTTTCACCATTTTATTTACATTTTGAATGTGATGAAACAAATAATGTTATGGGCTGAGGAGGAATACCTGTTGCAATAGTTTGTTTGAAGGTTGTGCACACGTTCTGACTTCTCGATCTGATGCTGACTGTGAGAGCTTCCTTTTGGCTAGGAGGAACTACTTGAAATAGAAAACAAGACCACAAAAGAAGAGTTAAATAATATATGACAGTGGACTGCCTAGTGAGTGCTAGATCCGGGAAGTGTGATACTTCCTAGATGGCTGTCAATCCACTATTTAATACAAATTAATGTGAGAAATAACGTAAATAAAAAAATTCCTATTATAGTTGATATGACTTAGGTATCTCATTCAAATACAATAAGAAAATCTAATATAACAGGCTAGGTTATGATCAGATCTGGAGGTAGGGTAAGGGGTCAAAGTGCTGGAATAGGTCAGTTTCAGGTTCTGGGTCACTTAGGTTGCTTGGATAAAGATTCTTAGGTTCTGTTATTGATAGGATGGCCAAATACAGAGACCGACATCAGTCGGGTATGACCGATCACAGTTTAGGAAGAACCAACGACGGTTATGGGTAACCGGCGTCGGTAGAGGTGGGATGATAAAAAATCAATAAGATCTGGTTGTGGGGTTTGAGTTGAGGTCAGACAGAGATGACAGAGGGAATGACGAGGTATGTGGGGATCTTAGGAACACTCAGAGATATGTAGAAGTTAGGTATAGGTGGTTTTATGGTGTGGGTGGAGGAATGGTTGAGTTTATAGAAAGAGGAATAGTGGGGGAATGGGAATGCAAGTCGCAAATAACAACAGAGATGACAAAAACCTTTAAAAAAGAAAAAGGATGGAATGACACAGGTGATAAACACACTTACTGATATATGCAGGTCCAATGGTTAGGTGGTGATGATGGTTGATTGGTGGAATGGTGCTTGGTGTCGAAGTGGTAAGTGCTTCCCAGAATGCTACCGTGAGAGCGATACCTCTGGATCTGTCTTGATGTTGGCTATGGCTGCTTGGATGTGCAAAAGAGCTCTGGTTCTTGCTTGCATGCAGATCTCCTTTTACTCCCAAAATTTGAGAATGTGGCCAACCTCTCAAACAAGGTTACCAAAATGGTTATATGGTAACCGACGACGGTTCCTGGTTGACCGGCGTCAGTTTTGGGATGACCAACATCAGTTAAGGTGGGATTCCCTAGGTTTACTAAAAATGACAGATCTTGCAATCATTTGGGCTAGGTCTATCCATTTATTGCACGGATCAAAATGGACGTTATCTTTTAATGAGTGGGAATGTGGTTAGAGGAATAATAGGCATTGATTTTTAGGGTTGAACTAAGTCTTAGTTAGTATGGTAAGTAGATATACTATGGTTTATGAATAGGTGTCTATGGTGAGGTGTCTAGGTGAGGTGTGCATCCATTTAATTAAAGTAATTAATTAAATTAATAAATGGGGTGAGGATGAGTATTAATTTAATTGTAAATAATTAAATTAATATTAATGTGTGGTATAAGGGTCATGGTTAGGTGAATGTGTTTAAGTTGGTTATGTGAATCTTCAATGAGTCCACACCATAATCATTGACGTATAGACCATCATGAAAGATCTTGAAGTGTTCAATCAACCCTTCTACACATATTTGTATGCACAATCCTAGTGTTTTCAGATCACAGTCATAAATGAGCTTGTAATACTGCCAGGAACAAGTCTTCAACTATTTTCAAGGTTGAGGAAGGTAGTTTATGGATTGTATATCATCTTCAACAAATAAGAAGTAGCAAGGCACAACTATTTTCTTCTTGAATCATGCATTGGAGTAGGGTATTCACAATTTTGTATGCACAAAGTTACACCTTCAAAGATATAGCAAAACCACACACTTTCTCAGTTAGACATGAATTCAAGAATGCATTTCAAGGAGTTTCAAGATTTTATTCTGTTCACCATGTCCTTATTTTGATTCATATCATAGCAAATAGATTCATCTTGTTTGATTTTCAAGAGCTACTAAGGTTTAGGTTTGATCATCAATACATAGTCTTATTCCATCTTCAATCTAACAAATTGAAGAAAATTTTCATGATCAAGCTTTGTATAGAGATGCTAAAGAGAACCTCTACTCCATGAGATACCATTCTTTGCATAGGAGCTATGAAGAAATACCAAGCCTTCAAGACTGTACAATAGGCCTACTTGAATTTCTCAAGAAGCCAGTTTAAGCCAGTTTAGACCATTTGTATTGCAACACAAAGAAGCTTCCTCTCTCCAAGACATGATATTGAATAGGCTATATTGGAACCATATAGTATGTATATGTTCATCTAGCACTCAAGAATATGCTATTTCAACAAGGTTCACTTATACTTCACAAGACTAGTTTTAGGCCTGATTAGCCCTTAGCGTTAGATTAGAGAGTTTGACAAGGATCACACAAAATGTTCAAAGAACTTTCCTACAATATTTCATGAGCATGAAGTACACTCCCCAAACAAACTTACAAAACCATGGTTTCATCTTGAAACATTTTAGACAAGATTATATACACAAAACTTGTAAAACAAAGCAAAATCCATGATGTAAAATCACACCTATAGAATCAAATAGCTACCAACTTGGACTAGAGGGACTTCTCTACAAACATGAGAGGTTGTATTATATTTTTTCAAGTGTTTGGAATAAAAAAACATCATTTATTTTCCATCACTTCAGACTTATGGTTTGGGAGGGTTTTAGATAGTGCCGGAAAAATGTATAGAACTTTCTTATCCCTCATCCTTTTGACTTCAAACTTTTTGCATAACCTCAACCTCTCTATGCTCTTAAAAATTTTCTCTTATGATTTATCTGAAAAATTCTTGTAAATTTAAATCAAATGCTAAGAAGACATGGCTCTGTTTTGACATACCTTGCTTAGCCTGGTTTTGACAAAACTTTAATTTCTTGCACAAAAATCATCCTCCAGACTTCAAATTTTGTCCACACCTTCACAAATACCTTATCTATCATATCCAATAGTTTTTTGATCATATTTAACTCTAGAAAACTCTTCTCCATCTCATTTTCACAAGAATTTACTTCTTGTCTTGAGAGATCATGCTACACAGACCCATATAGGTACTCAAAATGCCTCCTAAGAGACTTGTGAAGTACTGAACACATAATATATCACCATATAATGCTCATACAATGCTTAGTTAATATATTCATACCTTGGATCATAATTTATTTCCTTGTTTTCTTATAAAGTGACTTGGACTGATATAGGAAAGTCAACTTTTGAAGCAAATCACCTTGTCTCAGTCTCAACTCATCATCTTGGAGCCACAAACAACATGTATACCTATCAAATACACTATCACCAGCTTGGAATACCCTGATTTGACATGTATAACACCATACACAAAGACCTATTAGGAAAAAAGCCTTTGAACTAGACTTGATTGAGCTACCTTCCGTTAAGAGTCACCAATTTTGAAATGTTATTTACTCTAGGAACCTTTACACACCTCTGATACACACTGTAGAACATATGAGATACATTTTAGGTTCATACTAAGGACCTATAAGATTTTCCAAGCACCAAGACCTTGTGAATGCAACAAGACTCTTCAAGGAACCTCCAAACATACACCATAAGAGGACTTCAAACACAAAAAATACAAAATCGAAGGTCAAAGAGTAACACTACCAATCAACTTTCATGCCCTTGATTGATATTTACTTCACCAACACCTTTTCCATCAACGCCATATGACATCAATGCCAACACCAATGCAACATGGGTCAACATCATCTTGATGTACTTAGCTTTTAAAAATGCTTAATCTACGATGAAATTTGAAGGTGTGAGTTCAATTCATGTTTTAGATTAAAATTCATTTTAGAAAGCTAGCGTAGACATATGATGCATGGCTAAATCATGTCATTGGTGAGTACAAATAGCTTAGGAGGAAAGGAAAACTTCATAGCATTTACAATGATAGAAACATGTTGATACTTGATATAATGATTCATATAATGACTAGCAAATGATGGTACTCACAATGTGTACTAGAGTCAAAACATGTATCATTCAACTTTCTTGTATCAATCTCATTAAGAGGGAGAGATACATGGCTACCTACAAGAAATGGTTAAGGCATATAAGAAAGTGTCAGGAACACATGTGGGTGTACTCAAAGTGTCAGGCATAGGGGTAGCAATAGGCATAAGAGGAGACATTATGATAGGCCAAAGGGGAAAATGTGTTTCCCCCAAAGATATAGACACCATAGTGGAAATAATAGTGAGGTTGGGAAGAGGAGAGGATAGATTCTCAATTAGAACATCGAAGGTGGGAAAGGATAAAATATAATGAACATATAACAGAATCAAGGAATACCATGGATACCAGAATCATGTGCATTATCGGAAGAAGTAGTAAGATCATAAAAAATAGTTGCACATTATTGTCAATATTAGTGGAGACATACCAAGATTCATTCCAAATAACATATTTAAAATATATAAACATTGTGGCATTTTTAAGGGGTTTCCCCAAAATACTAGGCACTTTAGAGGTAGAAACAAGGGGTAAAACCTTATGAGGTAGAGTGGTAGAGGATATAGTAGGCATACTATGTATAATAGGACTAGTAGTGTCATTCCATCCAATAGTATTAGAAATATTACTAGCATCATCATCATGATTGAACCTATCCATAAAATGTGTATCATGTGTAAGCCCATGACTAGGTACATTGGCTAGATCACTAGTAATAAAAGATAAATAATTTGATGTAGAAATTTTTAAAATAGAAGATAAGGTATAATGTACATATGCACCACCTTTTCTTGATGCTATTTTATTCTTATAAGGCTCAAGGTCCATAATACAAACATGGAAGGAACCAAGGTAGGGAAATATTAGGCCAACATGTTTAGGGACCACACACATAATGTATCCAAGGTTGTCCAAAAAGGATATTGTAATTGGGATCATTAGGTATAATGTGGCATATGGTGGCAAGGTTTTGTAGATCCACAGTGATGTGCAATGTAATTTTCCCAAGCACCCTATCTGGTACATTATCAAAACCATGAATTATCATGTCATACGTGCTGAGATCATTGGTAGGTATGCCCAACCTATGCATAATAGATACAATGAAAACTTGAGTTATGATTTCCACAAACATGTTTAATTAAAAAATTAGATATCACTAATTTAATATAAGAGGGAAGAGTATTTCTAATGACTTGTCAAGGAGGTATGTCTTAGGGCATAAAGGGTGTACTCTTCATACTAAAACTTAGAGCACTTAGGATAGAGGCCACATAGTCAAGATATGTATTGACACATATCATGATGCATTGTAAATCCTCAAAGAGAACATCCTTACATGTGGGATTGTGGTGGAGAAAGTTAAAGAAATAGAATGTAAGACCATTAGAAATAAACATAACAATACAAAGGAAAAAAAGGCCTACATCTGATAAGAGAATCATGCACCAAATAAATGAGGATCCCCAAGGCCACACAAGGTATCCTAAAATAAATAAATAAGGGTTTAATATGAGTTCTTTCCTTACTTATTATTACGTGTAAGAATCTTATAGGTAGAATATTCTGAATTAATTAATCCACATTAACCAAAAAACTCAAAATATATCTATTATTGTAATACATAGTGATAAAGTGATATAATGATGATATGATTTCTTAAAACACAAAGTGGGATGAATAATTAGCTAATAAGAGAGATACATCAATGATTTATATGTGCAGATTTGGAAATGCTTTATCTCTGAGAGTGTTCCTACAAATTGCTTCATATAGAAATGTATAATTTTTTCTAGGGTGTAGTATTATTTTTTCATAGGTTGTATGGTATTAGAGTACTAGATATTGGGATTCTACAACTTCTGGTGATTGTCAATGGCATGGAAATATGATTAGTTTTCTATCACTAATGCTTGTCAATGTGCGACACCTTCCTATGATGAATTGCAATAGATAAAACCTTAGGATACCTATACCAACGCTCATGAAATTGATTAGATAAATAATAACAAATCATTGTGTGGGTCAACCCCTATTAAACCAACCCGGATGCTACACTACACCCCCTCACAAGAAAGATCAAAATCCATGTAATTCTCTTAGAGTAGGTGCAAGTAAATTCTTATCATGTGATTTGGAGGTCATTTCATACTTTTTACTTTACCAAAATCTCCCTAAACTTATTTGTTACGGAAGATCTTGGAGTCAGATTTCTAGCACATTTTGAACAAACCAAAATGGACACTGTATGTGGGAGATATTGTCAACACAAGATCAAGTGTCAACATGAATAAGTGAAGGCACATGTGCAAATTGACAATGTGGCACAGTTTTGGACTGCCAAATGATGTTTTTTGGTGCTGACACGTAGCGAAAGGTAAAATATCAAATGGGTTTTCAGTTTATAACCTCTAGTCTTTGATTGAAAGTTCTTATTGCTTTCACATTTGGGGACTCCATTTTTGATGATAACAATAACAACTTCATACCCACCTTGATTAAAGTAGACTTACCACCCCATGGAAGATATTTCATTGACAAGAAGCCCACAAATCACCTTTCTAATGGAAAACTCTCAATAGATTTTATACGTATTCTTAATAAGTTAATAACCATTCCTAATTAGTTTTCCTTACCTGTCCATTGCACATATTACAAATGAAAACATCTAGCCCAGTTGGATTATATTCCAACCTAAACTATGATCACTCAACCATAGGGATGGAAGCATTACGAAAGGGATTATAGTGAGCACTAGGACCTACTATCGTTTCTCCCCATCTCTGTATTATAATAAAATTTTCCATATTTTTTAAATTTCTTAAAATCCTTAACCAAATCTTTAATTATCTTTTTAGGATAAAGACAAGTAAGATCCAATATAATTGGTTTTGAAGTATTTTTTGAGAGCTACATGGTCTCACCTCCATAAAGGGAACTCAGATAGTTGATTTCACATTCTCTTGAATGTTTTATTTCACATTATTCTCATTTTCATAGAACATAAAGCCATTTAGAAAATTTTTATGGGTCTCCGTGGCATGTTTACTCATATTACATATATTATTTTTCCAGCATTAAAAAAAAAAAAAAACATTATTGTGAATTCATATCCTTAACACAAACTATTGTATATAATTTGTTTTGTAAACTTAATAAACAAACCTGGACGAGTTCAAAATAGTCCCAAAAATAGAAACAATAATATATACAATAGTTTGTAAGCTTAATAAATAGAAACACACCTTGCAACTCATTTTATGTCCCAAAAATGTAGTGAACAATAGTTCTTTGTGGAAATTCAAGCCAATATGCAAAACTGTCCACAGTCTGAGTTATGAAGAGGAATCTAAAAAACGTTTTACTAGGATGCTATAAATTTACTAGGGAAGGACTCATGTTATGAGGGCACATAACTCATGTGAAGAAATCAAAGTACTCAGAAGGTAAGAAGGCAAGTTGATTTAGCCAGCACATGAGTTGACATGATGGTGAAAAGGGCATGAAATGTGGACTATCATTTAAGACATCATGCGACTTATGTGGATCATGCAAGCCTGACTCAACACATAGTTGATTGGAGATGTTGAACATTTAAACAAAACAACTTATAGTCACCATGATTGTAGGGATTCATTGCATGATCTTTGATATCTTATGACACTTTCAAAACATCTAAATTGATAGTTAATTAATGACTCTATATGTAGTTAACAAGTTGGATTTCATCTAAGTGTGGCATGGACTTGTTATTCCATAATTGTAACTCTTCAACAATAAATTTTTGTCATAGATATCTTTCATTTAGAGCAATAGTTAATCATTGCAAATAATCCATCCTCTTTTATAATGAAATGGACTACTCTTGATTTAAAAGGGAATTTTTATTATAATTGTAGAGTTAGTTCATTGATTGTTGTTGAAGAAATTATTCTATTCAATAAAGTGCGTCATTTTGGGATAAATAGACTTGTGTGATTTGCAATTATAAACTGGATCAGAGGGAAGGAGCAAGGGCCACTCCTCTCCAACATGAAGGGATCATTTCTTGTTTATTTAATCTTTGTTATTCAACATTTTTTCAAATTACCATATTTTCATTGCTTTCAATATTTTAATGTTAAATTCAGTAATATCTTGTTTTATCAATAGAGTTCTCTTCTTAATTGTATTTAGAATATACTATTTGATTGAGTTCATTAGTGAATACATGCTGAGCACAATTTCAATCATTCTCTTTGTTGCAAATAGCCATGGACACTTCCCTGCACTAACAATCAAGAGATAATTAAAGTGTGAATATCAACAACACTTGTCATGCACCCTCTTCATCTTGAAGAAATTGATCTTCATCTTCAAAATATGTACAAGAATCATATAATACTTATTCAACCTCATTCTCACCTTCATTACTGAAAAAATATTCATCTTCACCCTCTTTAAGACAATCTAAGAATATCTCTATCACTTCTTCCTCATCAAATTGCTGATTTTTGACATACACAATCTCTTTGATGACCTCTTGTTCTTTTTTTATTTGTCTTATTCTCCATTTGTCTCAGCATTTCCTCTTCTTTTCTTATCACTTCTCTCAGTTATATTCTATGTTTTCTCTTCAAAAGCAACCCCATAAGACTTAAATCTTCTTCTCAACATTATTCCAAATTCTATGTTTAATCCTTCCATACTTACTATTTTCATAAAAAATTCTAGTTGCTTTAAATATTTCCTAAGCTTTTTTAGTTCTTGTTAAGACCATAAGTCACTCTTTCGTACATCCTCTTTACTTATTTCTTCTTTCTATCTCTCTCCTCTTATTTATTCTTGTGGCATAGTAACGTAATCAATCCATTTTTTAATTTAAGGATAAAAGGATTTTTTTACTAGGATCCTACCCAGGTACAAAAAGGCCAAATACCCATAAAAGACGATGAAGAGAAAAAGAAACATAATCAAAGCACGCTGCAAGACATGAAAAAAGGAAACAATGTAACACCAATTCTGAACCATATGAAATCAACCCAACGTGAAACATTGAGATCTGAGTGTCATGTGAGAAGGGGATGAATGCAACTTAGAAGAGGCCCTTTTTTTTGTTTTGGACCAATTTCCACTCCTCCTTGTTAATTTCATCAACTTTTAAAGGTTCACATGGGAGGTTAATGTCAATAGAAGAAATAGGTTGAAAGTGAGACCTATTAGGAGAAGAGGTAGTTTCCCTTTCCCCAACCAACCCAAAAGAGCTCTAGGTATTGTGAGTCGTAGAAGCTATTTCCTTAAAGGGAACCTAAGGGGGAATCATGACAAGATCTAATCTTAAGGGGCATGTATCATAAGTAGAGTCATCAACAAGATTAGATGATGCATTCATGGTTAAGTGAGAATGGAGGGAATCCTTCCACCAATCTTGAAAATCTCCATTTTTTCTCTTAGGATGCCCACAATCAACTGTCAAATGTCCAGTTTCAAAAAATCTATGACAAGAAAAGGCCAACCTTTCATAGTCAAGATGTTGAGTCCATATCCTATCACCAATCCACATATTGACTTTTTCAAGTAAATTTAGGGATAAATATAAATCCACTAAAATCTGAGCATAGGTGGTATGTAGCTGTTGGGAGGTTTCATCATCTTATTTTTCAAAAGTTCCCAACTTGTTCCTAATGGATTTAAGACAATAATAATCCCGTAGTTTCAGGGGTAGACCTCAGAGTCTTACCCAGATAGGCATTGTTTCAAATGTATATTTTAGAGGATCAAAAGTGGGATACTAGGGTTTTGTCATAAGGCCAAACTAATCTCCCCATACCCAATACACATTATCTCTTCCCTTCAATCCCTTACACTGTCTCTTCTTTCTCCATTTCTCTTTTTCTTTCTATCAAGTCTTTTTCACCTTGCCTTATGTCTCATTTAGGTTTTTCTCCACACCTAGTCTCTTGACATTATTCCTTACTTTTTGTGACTTCTTCTTATTCTTTTTAGGGATTCTTTCCACTTTACTTACCTTCTCTCTCTTATCTCTTTATTATGAATTCTTTCAAAATGTCAATAATTAATTCATGTACTCATACATCTTATGTTTAGAGTAAAAATCATTCAAATATTAAGATCAAGTTGCTTTGATACCAAATTCATGTAGAGGTGGAAATTTTTTCACCATTTACCCATATATAAACTAATCATAATGCAATGTGATCCAATCAATGGTAGATTTACTTTCAAGTGTGCTTAAATTTTAAGGATCAACGAGTCTATCATCACCTTTGGTTTAGGTTTCCAAACTTTCCAATCCAATGTTGAACTCTTTCTTTTTAAACTTGTTCATACAACTCAAAAATTGGATTAGAAAACATATAGTTGTGTTATAGAATGTGAACACTCTATTAAGAATCAATATTTTTCCTAATACTTGACCATGTACTATACTTTTTAAAAGTGTTCCTCAATGTTCTTATATCTAAAGAACTATAATATTTCCCACATGCACCTTAAGACTTTTCACACACTTCCATGTTCACTTATTGACCTCATTATGCTTCTTGATTTTCCTCATTGCCTCTTTTGTCCTCTTACCATGTATTCTCACTCTCTTCTCATTGTTAGTTCACTCTTTGTGAGTGAAGTGATGAGGTTTCAATATAAACTTTGTCCTAGTTAAATTTGAATCTCCATATATGCCTTGTTACCAAATTTAAATAGAAATTTAGATTCAAGAATCACAGTTTGACAATATTTTCATCCTCCTACCTTGTTTCACTTATCTAACCTTATTGATCATATTATTATTCTTAATATTTTGTATCATCACCCACTTTACAAGACCTTTATGTAATTTAAAGTATGAAGAGTAATAGATTGTTCCTTAAAATGGATAAAAAGAAAATACTCTACCTAGACTATAGACTATCTCAATCAAGTTTCTAGTTATATTCCTTCTATAAGTCTCAAAGACTTCATGTGAGTAATCAAAATCAATAGACAAACAAAAGATAAATAAATAAACAAATATATACCTTCTATGTAACTCTCTTTCAAAACTCAAGTAAGATCATGGAGGCTATTAAACTTGTATGATCTTGTTGATATTTGAACTGTGGATGCTCTTGATATTACTCTCCAAAGTGGATTTGCAATTTATATGAGCTTGGGTGCACAAGGATGTGGATGTCAAATTGGATGAATGTTTTACTAAGCTCCAGGTTAATGATTGTAATAACTCGGGTTAGTAAGTAGACTTGGAAATAATAGTAGCTGATTTACAAGGGTCATAAACATTTGGAATAACATAAGTTACATATAGGAAGGTGATTGCACGTACAAATCTATTGCCCCATCCTTTATAAGAATCTAGAAGTGGAGTTTAAGTGGAGTTGACTAGGGAATAAGATTAATTAAATAACCAATTTAATTAGTTATTAATTGTAAGGAAATAATTAACCATTTATTTAAATAAATGTTTAATCATATTAGCTAAGGGTGTTAGGAATTAATTTAATTAATTCCAAGAGTATGATAAAATTAAATTATTTAATTCTAAAGGGCAGAATTATGAATTAAGCAATAGAATTAATTTTATTACTTCTTAAAGGGGGTATTTAAATTATGGAATTAATTTAATTAATTCCAAAGGGGTGTATTGTGCATGATTAATCAATCATAAGAGGGTATTAATGAGGATGTGAAATGGGATAATACTGGGATCAAGTATGTAATTTTGGGGTGTTTACATTTGGCCCTCTTTAAAGTGCTATTGCAAAGTAATAACATTTTAAAGATAGTAGACACATGCAAAGCTGAAGACATGGAAATGAGGTAGATGTTTACATTTTCCCCGGTGAAGCATTTAAATGTCCCAATGAGTAGGATGGTAAAGGAATGCCCCCTCAAGCGGGTGGGTGACACAACAAAGCGGTGGACAACCACTTGATAGGAAGAAGATAAGGGATTTGAAAAAGAATAAGAGGACTTGTTCTCGTAACATGAGCGTCATTTGGAGAGTATGAATATAAGAGCAAAATTTATTTTACTATTACACAATAGAGTTGTCACCATGATTATGAAGGAATCAAGATGGTTAAGCTAGATGCGCATAAAAAAACACACATAGAGCGAAGAAAAGTTAAAAAAATGAAAACAAACCCAACATACAAAGTATGTGTAGGCATCAGGGTTATAAAGGAACCAAGATGTTATCACACTAGTTATAATTGGTCCAAAAAGTAAACATAAAAAATGCAACACAAATTTGAAAAATATGATAATCATCTATGCCCTTAATGCATACCACAATGATGAGTATGTAGATGCAAATGCCCCTGAGGTGGGAATAGGATCAAACTAGAAGAGCTAAGTGATGCTTAGATACTCCAAAATATACTCTTGTTGGATCCATTTTGTAAATGATTTGAGAGAAATTGCCCCAGGAAAATTTATATCATGAAGGAAAAAAAATTTGTGACTTTTGAAAAGCAGAGTCAGGAACCATGCAAAGGGAAGAAAGTGATAGTTGTAAGATTAGAACGATCACTAGGGTAGTAGATAAAAGTAAGAATTTATCAATATTGTGTTGAAATGTTGAAGGATCCACTTCAAAGTTTTCCAATTGTAGGATTTTTTTGAGAAGTGATTGTTTGTTCAAAACAAATTTATGATTTTTTAATGGTTTTTACAATGTTTTAGAAAAAATTGATGTGAAGAAGAGGACCGACATGTTTGTTACACCTGATTTATTATGGATAAATGATGTTGTTGAAAGCATAAAATAAGCATATCAAACAAACCCAATATGAAAAGGAAGGAACCACACCAAATTTATATGTGAACTAAGATGAAAAGAATTTTCCTATAATTGGTCTACAAAAAAGGTAAACAAATTACACCAAAATAATAAAGTGAAAGAAGAAAAAACCTCAACAATACAACAAAATTTGTAATAATGATGTCCGTTGAGAGATCACTTATAACGTGAGAGGATTGGATTGGGCCGAAGAGCGAAGTGATGCTTAGATACTCTTGTCGGATCTCATTGAAGTTTGATCTGTATTGGATTAAAATTTATATTGCAAAAGGATGATTTATTTATTTCCTTGAGCATAAATATACACGACGAGAAATAAAAGTGATTAGTGAATGATGATCTGGAATGATCATGAGAAGCCCCGTTAAATGGCAAAAGTGTGGAACTGTATTATCCATTTTTTGAATTTCAGTCAAACATTTTCTGAATGTTTTTTGTTGATGTCAGTTTTACCTTATTTGTTGGATTTTTGAACAATTTTATATTGTATTTATGTTTTTGAACAATTTATATTGCTATTTTTGCAATTTTGAGAAGGGAAAGTGCACGGAAATGAGGAGCCAAAAAGTGGGCACATATTTGATTTTAAGCAAAATGTTAGTGCATTTTGGGAAAGCACGAGTGCATTATGAATTATCAGGTTCGGTGATTATCAAGACTAAAACGTGATTTCGTTATAACACACTCGTGTTCCTATTTGCTATGTGGTAGATGTGGTCGTGGGAGGGATATATTTACTAAAATTGTATAAGTTTTTCTTTTATTAATCTTTATACTTAATTATTTCTTATACTTTAAATTTATATTAGTAAATATAAGAAATTAGGGTCACTCAGTAACTTATGGAACTAGTCTCACACCTCCATTTGTCATGGTTTAGAAGATGGTTTTTCAGATTCTAATCTAGTTAGTACAAAGGTATTTTTCAGGATTCAACATTCAACCTAAAACTTTTAGGGTTTAAATTATACAATTGATATCTATTTTGTGAAAAAATATAGTCATTTTTAGCTTTTGGGGTCTTCTTGATTGGTTATTAACATTTTTAGGAGTTTTATATGTGTCAAAACTATATTTTATAAAGCTCACAACTCCCAAAGGTAACAACAATTGCTTGAATATAAAAGGAACAATAACTAGATCATACCAAACCAAGAACACATATGCTAATCAAACATCACGATCAATAAGATGAAAGTAATTCTCCCGAATAACTTTACATAAACCTTTGCAAACAAATGAGCAACAATATCATATATTATTATGGAACTCAATGAAATATAATGAGAATGGGCCTTGCTTATATAGGTAAGGAATAACAATCTAAGAATCAGTCAAGGTCGTAGATCAAGCCATAAATCATGGAAAGAACTAGTCATCAAAGAACTAGTTAAGTCCTTAGATTTATGAGAGAACTAGAAATCAAGGATCTAGTCAATACCATAGATCAAGGAAAGAACTAGTCAATACCATAGATCAAGGAAAGAACTATACCTAACAACTAGGTAATATCCCCCTAATATCTAAATAAATAAAAGGAAATATCCACACACATAAATGGGTGAGGATAAATACAATAAAGGTAAATAAAGTACCTAGGTGAACATGAGCTAAGGTAAATACCTACTCTAACAGAATATATGGACCCATAAAATTCCTTATAACACATAATAAATCAAAACACATATGTAAGTTTTTTTCGATTCAAATAATCAAGGGATGGTCATAATGAGGTCTGCGAAGGATCTAAAACATCATGAGGATAATGGGTGCAATTAGAAAAATCATGAGGTATTCCTCAAGGCTTCCTTCATTCTCTCAGTGTTATCCCTATCCCAAGAATTTCCTCTATTGCGATGTTTTGGTCCAACTCTGCCCTGATTAGTTCAATTGGGTTTGTTTCCTCAACTAAGAAGATTCAAATCTAGGCACATTTGAATCCATTCCTATCTTCTGAGATAGTCTTATCATTCCATCACGTTCTCAGAAAACTAAACCACCTATTTCACTCATCTAGTTGCTCAACATTCATTCAAAGACTCCTCTCACTTGCCTTTACCAAAATTGCCCTTACATTGCACAAGAGTAAGGTTCACTGGTCAATTATTGGTTTGTATACTCTACAAAATATTCATGCAAGCTAAAAGAATCCCTAAACACCCTTTTCAATCTCAAGGAGGCATGTCAAGTTTGGTTAACATATATCCACTTGTATGAGGTTCTGTAGGAGTGATATTCATAATTATAGGAGGCTTTAAGGAGTTGCATCCACCGTGCCACAATAATAATTGTATTCTCATGAATAAACCTAACAATGATTTGGATATTTCAAAAATTTAATTATCATAATAATGGAAAATAAATCCAACTAATAACAATTAATCATCAATAAGTAAATCAATGGCAGGATAATCAATGTCTACCACGTGCCACCTCAAAATTCCAAATTTCATTTTGTTTAAATTTGCTTCAAGAAATGTTGGGGGAAATGAACTCACCATTTTCTTCACACTTTCAAAGGTCTAGAATGTCAATTCGACCCAAATTTGGAAAATCTGGAGAATTTGGAAAGCTGAATTGCATTTATAAAGATAAGTTCAAAGTGAAGGAATGCATTTCATAAGTAATTCCAGTCAAAAATGTTTTATTTTTTCTATTAATACCCGCTAAAACTAGCCTTGTTATTGCATCTTAATAAAAACAAGTTCCCAAGAGCTAAGGGAGATTTTAAGCTTATCACACAAGCATGGGTAGTTCTCTCTGATAATACCAGAAAGGCTACCTATGACACCATGAGAAAAACCAACAAGGGCACAACCCCACCTTCCACCAACCGAATTCCGTAGGAACTGCCATTGACATTAGCATCACTAATAATCTAAATGGGAATAATTCTTCAAGTGTGGATTCCTTTCCTAAGACTTCCATATTCGATGACCACGATGCGAACCAGAACTTGAAATAGAAAAGAGACCAAGAACATGACTTAGATTGATAATTTGAGAAGATTTTGAGGTTTAATTTTATTTTCCAAGATGCATTACTCCAATGTTTGAGAATGTTTCTCTAGATGCAATAGGACTCTGATTCAGAAACTCGATGATTCCTAAATGTTGAATCTTTCCAAAGACCCCAATAGTACTCAATCCTTGGATATAGCGAGACACCGTTACTTGGCTTCCATTTATAATGATAGAGATATTTGTAAATTCATGTTATGACCTCTAAATCTGTATGTATTTCAAGTTGTTTAGGACTCATGGTTTATGGTTTAGGGTTTAATGTTTAGGGTTTAGTGTTCATGGTTTAGGTTTAAGGGCTCAATATTTAGGGTATAGGGTTTAGAACCTAGGGTTTAAGGTTTAGGTTTTAGGACCTTCAAGGTTTAGGGTTCATGATTTAGGGTTTAGGGATCATGGGTTAGGGTTTAGGGTTTAATGTTTAGGGAAAAAATAATCTAATGGTCTTGATCTTATACACTTGATCTTTAGTCTATAATAGTGATTGCAAAGTGAACACTGCTCTTGATCTTCTACACTACAAGGATCAACAAACCTCATATATTACACATCTCTTCCAAACATATTTCTCCTGACATCTACTTGTGCTATTGAATGTCAATTTCTTCACACTCTGAAACAAATTTCACTTTTCTCATATTTCCATGAATGGTGTTATGCAAGCCAGGATGACCCATTGGAAGCTAGAAAAAATAACCACATTCTCATATTCGCATTCATGATTCACTTTAATACATGTTCATATTCACAAGAACCTATTCTTCCTTGAAATTTCTTGGTTTGTCTCACTAACTTGGTAAGGATTACACATAATCCAAAAAATTCACATTTCTCATGACATATATAGTCATTGCCACATAGATGTTCAACATTGGAGTCCAAACTATTAAAATGAAATAATTATTCAAAAGAGCATAAAAATGATCAAATTTGAATTGGTATCCTAATCTGTCTGACCCAAAAATACCCTTGGAATTATTATTCTTAATTTATAGCACTGTTAGAGCTCCAAATATTTCATAATCTATAGAAAAAAAGGAGATAAATGTATTGGGTAACATTTCTTTGTATTGAATTGTTCTTGGATATCTGACATTTTCCTCCTTCAAAATATCAATAGATGAAAGGCATCAAATTGTTATGACTCTCTTTGAATGTTATGCCTATGAAGTAGATGAACCATTTTTAGGTGAATATTCTCTGTCAATACTAATAAGAATGGGTAAGACACATAACATTACAGTGAGTGAAATAGTTCCTTGTAGGGTTTATTGTTGGCAACGATGCCAAACTTGCATCAATCGTGGCACTTGAGACTACACTTGTAAGGGCATGAGCTAAAAACTAGATTTCAAGAGAGGAATAAATGCACATTAACATCCCCTTACTAGTTATAAACCCGGATTCCAAGAGAAGAATAAACCTAGAATCTAAGAGAGGAATAAAACTAGATTCCAAGAGAGGAATAAACCAGGATTAAAAAACATTAACATCCTCTTAATAGTTATAAATGTGTGAAAATTTTTATCATTAACACTCTAGATCACCTTCCACCATCCTTGCATGCCTTGAAAGAAGGGACATGAAATCACTGCGGAAATTTTACTCCCATACCTGACACTTTAAATAATAATTAAAATTGTCTTGACTCCCCTTGTCAGGAGGATATATTTTTGTAATTAAATATAGATAAGAAATAAATTAAAACTCCTTTTTTCTTTTGTAAAGGTAGAATTATGGTAAATCACTTTAAGAATTATTTGAATTTCATTTTAAAACTATTTGTTACGCTGGAATCCCAAATTCACAGAATAAATCATAGATTTTTTTTTCACAATATCTATGAAAACACTAATTGTTGAAGTGGTTGAGAATTTTTCAATTCCTTATATTCCTTAAACTGATGTGAAAAATTTGTGCAACAGATAGTTTGAACATGAAGACACCTGAAATCTCGGAGTTGACACGAGATCTCCTGGTGCTCTAGAGATAATTGATTCCCAGGACTTTCTCAATTTTATTCAGAATAGCTGTAGAGCCTATGCAAAAGACATTGTGAAGATGAGTGGAAGACACAAGAGAGAGGAAATAAATTTCCAGATTCTTGCTATGTAAGAGGATGAAAGGAACATAGGTAGATGCCATGAGAGGGAAGGGGAAAACAACAAAGAGAAACCTGAGAAAATGAGTGAGGGTAGGTGAAAGCACAACCCAATTAAGTAGTCTCTCGACTCATGTTAGGATGGTCAACAGAATAAAAAATGGATGACATCATCAATATTTTCCCATGAATTGGATAAATTATGAATAAAGGCTTCCGCTAATTGATAAACACACATAATAGAAAATAAAATTACTAAATATAGTCACATACATTATACAGAAAGGTGTTATCAATTAAATTTAAGGAAAAATTACATAATTGAATTTGGGTTATTGATTTAATAACATTATGGAAGTCTCCACATTGTCTTCCACATCCTTCAATATTTGCAATATAGGCCAAAATTCATCTATAAAATAGAATTTTAATATGCATTGTAGGCCACAATTCATCCTGCAATAGGTGTATTTTTACAATTATAATATGCATTACACTTGATCTAAACCTTGCTAAGATTTTTGAGAAATATATTTTGATTCCTAGATACTCTATAAATAGTTTGTTTGGTCATGATGCAATCTTCCTGTATGATCACGATGCAATATTCCACACAAAAATAAAAAAAATATTTAAAATAACGATATGAAAAACAATAAATAAAAAATGTTTCAAGTCTATACATGCTAGTGGCCACGAGGCTTTATTTTTTCTTTGGATCAAGGTTTTATCATTTTCAAAATGTCATTAAGATTAACATATGAAGATCTGGTAAAAAATCATTTTATGGTTTCAGGGAAGCCTCCTTGGATTTGCAAATCAATAAGCATAACATGTTTCAAAATGTCTTTAAGATTAAACCATGCATAACTAGGGAAAAATTGTTTTTTTTTTCTAGAGAAGCCAACATCTATGTGTGAAATGATAAACATTATATGTTTCCATTTTTACGTGCTAGCGACCGTTAAGCTTGATATTTAATTGGGAATAATGGTCTTACCAATTCTATTTTTTTTTTAAGTTTAAACTATGTAGATCTGGGAAAACTCATTCTTTTATTAGTCCATGATCCACATTTGTCTCTTCACCCAAGTCATAAAAAAATGTTTTTCTTGCCCAAAAAAGAATAGAAAACAATGATTGTGCACTGCGAATTTTTAAGAACCTTAAGGTAGTTATTTTATTCCATAAAAATGCATAATACATTGTTGGATTTGGAAGAAAAATATACAATTCAAACCCCAATGGTGCATTTGAAAGTGTTAAATGATCTACACATGTTCTTGTGTTCTCTTGCATGTTTCAGCCATGTACATAATTTGGTGTAAATTTTCGAATCAGTTTTATAGTTTCCGTCAAATCTCCAGTACGTTGGGGTTTTGAGAGTAATTTCTTCTTTAACTTTGTGCGACAAGAATCTCATGTCATCAATCAATAGTATATTGTTTTCACCATAGACATTACCATAAATGTCAAATATTTGCTAACTCGTATTTGTTTTGAAATTACATTAGTGGTATCCCCAAATGAACCTAAAGTGGGTTTCCCGCAGCCAAAAATGAAGACCATGTACTATTGATGCATAATCGCAACACCCTTGAATGTCTACAACTCAATGGGTTGAAACTATCAATGTGATTGTATAACATGGAGATTTTCCCAAAGTGTGGGCTTTACGATCGGTAAAGCTCTTTGGATGAAGGTTGGTTCCTATTCCTCTGTTCATATGCACACATTCAAATTATAGGGGATCCACCCTAAAATCTACTCTAACTTACCAAGGAGACATGGTTAAGAAGATTATAAGAAATGAAATCTAAGCTAACAAAGGTGATACACCAAAAGAAATGCTAAACACCTTCTTTTCCATAAAACACAAACCATTAAAAATGTAACACAACCACCATGCACAGATAACTAGGATTGTAATGAGGGATCATATGAAGTGCAATGAACATAAGAGAGGGTTGAGAAATCATCCACAAACTGTATTATTGCTCCACAAATTTGATATAGTCACTACAATGGCCAAGAGGCAAGAATTGCATTACATTTTGATGGGAGGTTTGAACTCCACATATCCACTTATAGACAAGAGAATAATGGAGGGTGCAAAGCCAAAAATGTGCAACCTTTAGAAAAATGCCCCTCCTTACAATATATAGGAAGAATGAGAGAGAAAGGAGAGAAGAATTCAAATTCTTGCTCTAACCACCATAGAATGCATTGAATTCACCTATAACAATGATGGTTTCTACTGCAAAACCCATGCCTCCATGTAATCTTCCTTATTGGGCAAGAAAGGAAGCCCATACCTTCATTATTGTGGTAGGTGAGAAGCCTGACACCCTCAAAAATGACAGACTATATTTATTCATTTTGAATAACTTAGTTCCACTCAAATTAAGATAACTAGTTGTAGTTGTGTAGAGGAGACTTTAAGCTTTCCAAAAAGTCCTTTCTTGTGCAAATCCAAGCTCCCAGTCAAAAGTTATGGCCATCTGAAGGTCGGGGTGTCATTTTGCAAAAAAAGCGAGTTCTTGATCTTCCTTTTCGGAGTCCGAAATGCATACAACCTCTGAAATCTTGAAATTCAGACTTTCAGACATTTTGGTTTTGGAAGTCATGTTATTGTTCATCCTTCAAATTACTTCGAGAGTTCTAAAATGTTGAAACCTGAAACTCTGAAACCTGAAAGTCTGAAATTTCAGACTTTCAGAATTTCTTACATTCTCCCTTTTCAGACCTTTTTCACTGTTCATCCTTCGAAACACCTTGAGATTTCCAAAACTCTAAAACCTAAAACTCTGAAACCTAAAACTTTGAAATTTCAGACTTCTAGAATTTCAGACATTTTCCCTTTTCAGACCTTTTTCACTATTCATCCTTAAAAACACCTCGAGAGTTCCAAATATTTGAAACCCAAAACTCTGAAACTCCGAAATCTGAAACTCTAAAAAATTCCACCACGTTGACCCTGAAACAAGTTTGAATTTTTGAAACCTGAAACCTTTTGGGTTTCAGACTTTCAGGATTTTAGACATTTTTGGTTACTTTTCCTATTTTAACACTGAAGACTCCGATACTCCGAATTCCACGTCTCCGAAACTCCAAAACCCAGAAGTCTAAAATTTCAGACTTTCAGAATTTTTCCTCTTTCATACTTTTTAAGTTTTTTTTCCCGCCTTGTCTCTGAAATGCCAAAAATGTGAAGTCTTAAAACTTTGAGCCTTTCTCCATTCTTCCACTTGAGCTTTGATCTCCTTCGATGTTCCCTTAGCCATTCATTTTTCGACCTTGTATTTCTATTGTCGAGCCTACCTGCAACATGATTTTTAGAATTGAAATGTGAGTTTGCATGAATGAACTAACCTCTCCATTTCCTCCTATGCAAGGTCACATTTGATCAAATTTTTCCCGAGGGGAAAAATTGGATAACAATTTGGAGACTCGTGGGATCACCTGCCTAGTAGGTGAAAGATCAGTTGCCTTAAAGTATCCATTGGGCAAAGAGTTATGAATGATAGCTTGATACTGATCTTGTACTTGAAACTTGAACATGACTATTTACACCTCTTGATCTTGAACTTATTTCGCTGCTCGCACTCTCAATTTTCCTAAGAAAATCTTGAAGATGAGATTTGTGAGAGTAGAAAATTGTCTTGATCTAGAGTTTTCACCTATCCCTAAAATGGACTATCTCGAAACCTAGTTTTATTTGTTCTGCATTTGTTTTCCTTTGAGACTAGCAATTGTTCCTATAATTATGACTTCTTCCCTGTTACAACATTCATATTTGGAGGCACACTGAACTACACAATGATACAATCTTGGAGCAACAAAATCTTTGCCGAAGCACTTAGGGAAATTGAAAGCTAAACTACAACAATACAATTTGTATACGCACTTAGAGGAATTAAAATCCTAAACTAATATTTACAAGGGTGAAACTCTTCCTTTTCAGTAGAAATGTTTAAGATAGATCCCATTAACCAAAATTGAGAGCTCTTCTCCATCCAATGTAGACAATTGGAAGGCATTGCTACTTTTACATCCCGTGACCATGTAGGGGCCACTCCAAATGGCATCAAACTTGGAATGTCTTCCTGATTTTTCCTGATCCGCATCCCACTTTAGAACTAGACCCCCTTCTTGCAAGGTCTTGCTTTCTTATCAAACCATATTTTGACTAATGTTTGATTTTTCTCTATCATTTGAACTGCATGTTCTCTTATTTCTTCCAATTCCATCATCTCTACACACCTAACCTCCATTGGTTCAAACTTAGACAACTCCAACTTCTTCATGAGCTCTAATGCAGGTAGCTCTAATGATATAGGCAACACTGCCTCTTTCCCATAGACTAACTTGTAAGGGGAATTACTTGTTGACCTCTTTGGTGTGATCCTATCAGCCCACAAGGATGATTTGAGCTTAGTATGCCATGTCCTCTGGTTTTCATCTAGAGTCCTTCTGATGATTCTTAGCAAATTCTTGTTTGTGGACTCTGCCTGTCCATTACCCTATGGGTAATAGTTTGAAGAGGTGCTTAAGTAGATTCCATTCTTAACAACCCATTCTGTGATCTTGGAACCTAGGAATGCCAATGCATTATCTGATATGATAGTGGCCGTTACTCCGAACCTAGTCACTATCCCTTCATAAAAGTCTAGTATGCTAGACTTGTTTGCTTCTTTGAGTGCTACCACCTTGGTCCACTTGGTGAAATAGTCTGTTGCCTGAGAATCCACTTGTGGCCTTGGCTTAAGTTTGGATTGATGACCCCAATGAAGTCCAATCCCCACTGCATGAATGGTTGGTCAACTGAAATTGGATGCAATGGAAGTGCTGCTAACCTTTCTTTGCCTGTGAAGAACGCACATTTTTTACACTTCTTGATCCAAGTGTAACAGTCACTAAACACAATGGGCTAATAATATCCTGCCTTCATTATTTTGAGAGCTGTTAGCCATGGAGAAAAATGTCCTGCAACCTCTTCATCATGAAATTCTTGTAACACCTTCTCAATTTGACCTATTCCAATGCATCTTAGTAGAACACCATTGATGTATTTCTTGAACAAAACACCATCAACAAGCACATATGAAATGGCTTGTATTCTGAAATATCTCCTCTTTGCTTTGATTGTTTCTGGAGAGCATAGTCATGTTTGTAGGAATTGCATCATATTCTGAGTCCAACAAGGAGTGGGTATATTATCATTTGCTTACTTTTGACTATCCTGTAGTACCAAAACAACTTCATTTTCACCACTTGCTTCAACTTGTTAACTCGAGGCCAACTGCTCACATAATCCATTTGCATAGACAAGATTAGTGACCTTAATTTCAATGTCATATTCCATGACATGAGTGATCCATCCTACACATTTCTCATTCAAATCTTTATTCAAAAGGAAGTCCTTGAATCCTGCATGGGAAACTAGAAGTTGGATCTTGTTGTTCGAAACTAGGTGTTTGAACTTCTTTAAACTCCTGATCACCATGAAGGACATGCTTTCTCAATGAAAGAGTACCTCAGTTCATAGTCCTCTAAACTTTTATCAAAGAAGGAAACTGACTGTTTGGATCCCTATTTGTTTTGTTGCACTAGGATTGCAGAAATTGTGTCCCCACCACCAAAGGCATAGAGCATGAAGTCCTTAGAGAAGTCTAGATTGACGAGAGTTGGAGCTTACGATATGGCCTCTTTGATAGCCTCAAAACTTTATTTACCCTTAGATGTCCACTTAAAGGCCATGCTCTTCTTCAACATCAGTGTTATTGGTTTCACAAGAGTGGAAAAGTTTGGTACAAACCTGTAGACAAAATTGATCCTTCCTAGGAAGCTTTGAAGAGCCTTCTTATGGCTTGGGAATGACAATGCTCGGATTGCTTCAACTCTTTCTAGGTCAATTTTCAATCATTACTTTAGCATAATATAGCCTAGGAGCTTTCCTTCATGAGCTAGGAATGCACAGTTTTTGGGATTCAATGATACCTCGAATCTCCTACATCTTTGAAATACCTGTCTCAGATGAAAGACGTGATCTACTGCATTTTTTGAGAACACAGTGATATCATCAAGATACACTAGCACCATTTTTTTGATCAACCCCTTGAATGCCATATCCATTTCCCTTTAGAAATTTTCTTTGACATTGGACAATCCAAATGGCATCTTCCTATAGGAATAGGTGTCCCATTTGGTGGTGAAGGCCGTTTTAAATTGATCATCTTCTTTCACCATTATCTGATTATACCCCAAGTAGCCATCTAGGAGAGAGCATATTTTTGATCTAGCTACTACATGTAATATTTGTTCCATTAAAGGAAGTGGGTAGTGGTCTTTGAGAGATGCTCTGTTCAGGTCCAAAAAATCTACGCACAACCTGATTTCCCCATTCTTCCTCATGACTGGAACCAAGTTGGCAACCCAACTTGAGTGCTTGATTGGAAATATAATACTTACATTTATTAGCTTGTTTAGATCCTTCTTCATAAGAGGCTCAATGTGCGGGTTGACTTGTATTTGCTTCTGCCTAATGGGTTTAACATTTGGATCTAGTTCTATTTTATGTTGGGCCAACTTAGGATTTAATCCTCTCAAGTCTTCATAGCTCCAAGCGAAGACGTCTAGAAACTCTTGGCAGAGTTTTATGAACTCATATCTTTCTTTCTTAGTGGCCACTTTTCCAATTTGAAGTGTTTTTCCTTCCCCAACTAAAATTGGCTCTGAATCCTCTCCTTTGACATGTATGTTAGCTTTCTCTTTATGAAACTGGTCATTAGGGTTGAAGATAGAATCCAATGTTACCAAACCTTTTGGAAGCTTGTTTGTTCGTAGCTACACTACTTGATCCCCATACTACTGCTCTAATTTGGCTTGATTCCTAGCTGAGAATTTAGCCTCTTCTTGTAAGAAATTGACGATCTGTTGATTGTTCTCAAACAATTTCCAACTTGTGTTATTGTCTAGAAACACTTGCCTTAAAATCACATGGATATGTGGTTGCATTTTGTCTTTTTTGATATTGTCAACCACATTGAAAGTTGCTCCATTGGTTTCAAGTATGTATGTAGTTTCATTCTTCTTCTGGGATATGGACACAAGCTTAGAAATCCTCAATTAGGTCCCATACCCTATTTTTGTAGCTCTTGAGTAGGTCATTCTTTATAGCATGTTGCCGCCTGACCTAATTGATGATTAGCTCACTATCACCAAATACTTACAGATTCTTTATGCCTCTTTTCCTGGCCCAGTGAAGTCCATGAATCAAAGCCTCATATTTAGTTGTGTTGTTTGAACATGCAAACTTGAATCTGAAAGATGAATAATACTCGATGTTCTATGGCGAAACCAACATTACACCTCCTCCAGCACCTTGTTTTCTTCTTCAACCATCGAAGTACAATTACCAAAATTCATTGTCATCCTTATTTTCTAGCTTGGTGATGTTAGGAATGGGTGAATATTCTTTGTGTACACAATATACACCCAATTTAGATTCTTCCATTTCCTTGTATGGGTCAAATACATGCCTCTTGTTTTCCCATTCATCCAGAGTTAAATCTAGAATACCCTTGACCTTGGTACCTATTTCTAAATCATTTGAGCTCTCTTTTTGATCAAAGGCTGAGTAGTTTGCATTGATAGGACTTGGCATGTGAGGCTCAACGTGGAAGTTTGTAATTGGTTCTGACTTGATGGTTACATTGGCTCCATATCTTGTTTTGAAAAGCATGTGTGACCAATCCACTGATGGCTACCCACCAATTTTAGCAATGAAGTCTCTTGATAGACACAACAAAAATAGTGGTGAAAAGTCAATTACAGATACATCCTGTAGAACTATGACATTTGGGAAGGGATGTAGTATTAGGATTAACCCTTTGATGACCCCAATTGATCCTACTACTGTTCCATCGAGTTGCACTACTCCTTTCAGAACTAGATCATACTTTAGACCTAATTGATATGCTATTTGCTTGGGCATCACTAAACTACTTGCACTCGAATCAATCATGCAGTTGTGTACTACATGGTTCTTAACAATCAATGACGCATGAAATGGTGGAGGCTTTAAATTTTTACTTAGTTGACTCCCACCTTGTTGCATTACATTAGTGAGCACTTTGTCCTAACTTTGGTTTGATGTATCCAAGGTAGACCAATTAGCCATTGCAAATTGTAGTAAATCTTGTTGTCCTAGGATTACCAGTGACTCCCACATGGAAATGTTCACATGTGTTTTCTTCATTTGATCGATGATGTTGAAAGTGGGTGAATTATCATTTTTTTGTCCTTTACTTGGCACAACCTTTTCTGGAGCTTGAACAGGCACATGTGCTACTGTAATGAGTGCCTTAGGCTGATTTTGCACATTTGGGGCTACATTTGGTCTACTAACTCCTTGTTGTGTAGGAGTGGGTTGAGAAACAACTGGGTTAGATGGTTGTCCCTCCTCTATGTTCCTCTTCTTTGACCATGTGTTGGAAGCCATGCCTTGAAAAGGTGGTTGGTTAACTCCACATAAGTATTATGTTTTTCAATTAACCAATGTATTTTCCATTGGGGGTGCCTCTTGTTGGGTTTCTTTCTATTGAATTCATTCTTGGCTTGGTTCTTGAGACACACCAATGGTCTGCACCATTAAGGCCTGATTTAGTGCACTGTTGAAACACATTGATTGATTATGAGGTAGATTGTAGGGGTAACACCAGTCGTACTCCTGTGTCATGTTGTTTTGTGTCGGAATCAGGGCTCTCAATGTTGAAGCTATGTTTGGATCATACGGTTGGAATGGCCTGACAACTTGAGGTTATCCTTGGTTTGAGATTTGATTTGGAGCCTGAGCTGGTGATCTATTTTGCTGGTATGGGGCCCTAGCTTAATATTTATTTTGAGGCTGATATGGTCTAGAACTCTGAGCTTGTTGTCTCTTGATAGTCACTAGCTCATTTCCTAGGTTATGTAGTTATTTCATAACCTCCTACAATTATTTTGAAGTGCTTGAAAAAGTAGAAGCCTCGCTATTGTTTTGATTTATAGGGGGTGGAATGGGATTCAAATATGGTGTTTGACTAGTTGTAGGAGCTCCCATGTTTGGATAGAGAGGCATTGGTGGCCTTGGTGCTAGCTTACATGCTTGAATCAAGTAGTTTTCAGCTCTAATAGCATTGTTATAGGCTCATGGCAGCATTCTTCCTCCCATTTATTGTATCATCATTGTAATATCTAAATTTAGAGCTTTCAGAAAGTAGAGGAATGCTCCTTCGGTAGTTGGTCTAACAATTATCAGAATCCTATCCCATGTTCATTGGAAACGGAAATTGAAATTTTTCATTTACTCATTAGGAGCCCACTTGATTTTTGTCAATTGTTCCAATAAAGACAGATTATCTCCCTTTTCCCCAAATTGATTGTGGAGGGCTGTGCACAAATGGTCCCAATTCTGGATAGACCCTAATGTTAGGATTCTAAACCATTAAAAATATTTACCTTTAAAAGATGAAGCTAACAACTTGACCGTAATATCCATTTCATTGATTTCATGAATTGCATAGACATTGGCAATGTCTTGGATGTGGTCAATAGGAGTAGTATGATTTTCTCCTATGAAATAGGGAATATTCTTTAGTGCTGCAATCAAGATGTGATTTTGAGCATCTAGGGAAAGTGGGATACTGCTCGTTAAGTTGACATATTGATTGGGTTATAGATGTGCCATTATGATTGGCCTAAGAACCTTGGTCGATTGGAGAAAAGGTCTACCAAGTGGAGGTGTAGAAAAATTCCTATTAGTTGGAGAAGATGATCTTTGTGGTCTTCTTCCTCTCCTTCCTCTTCCTGGTGATAATTGTAAGTAAACAAATAGTCCCTCTTCTCAAGTATCAGACCTAGTCTGAATCCTTCTCATGTACTTGGGAAACCTATGCTACTAAACCACTGAATTTTATCCCTTCGGAGTCACCATATGTGTTGGGGAATGAGCATCTAAAGGATGGAGTTTTCCAAGTTACACACCAAAATCGAAAAAATTAAAATTAAAAATTTGAAGGACCTATATATTTGAGATTCTAGAGGTTGAAATTTGATTTGGAATGACAGTCCTAAAAACTTGAAAATGCAAGACTTCCAAATGTCTGAAACCCCGAAACCTAAAATTTGGAAAACTTTGAAATCCCAAAACTTGAAATTCTAAAATCCTGAGATGTCTAAAATTCTAAAATTCAAAAAACTCCAAAATTTTAAAAATCAAAATTTCAAAGAACTAAAAATACCCTTTTGAAGATTAGCCCCCGAAATATCAACTGGTGAAATTTGGACTTGTTTTGAGTAAGTTAAGCCCTTGAAAACTTATTTCGGAGTTCAACCTGAGAGGTGAAAAGTCTGAAATTTGAGAAATTGCAATTTCTAGGTCTAAATTTCTTGAAAATTCCTTCAAAGCTTATGGAATGACTTCTTGTCCCACTGGGCATGCCAAAACTGTTGATGCATAATCAAAACACCCTTGAATGTCTGCAACTTGATCGGTTGAATCTATTAGTGTGATTGCATAACATGGAGCTTTTCCCAAAGTGTGGGACTTTATGAACGGGAATGCTCTCCGGATGAAGGTTGGTTCCCAATCCTCTATTCTGATGCACACATCTAAATTGTAGAGGATATACTCTAAAATCTACGCTAACTTTCCAAGGAGACATGGTTAAGAATATTACAAGAAATTAAATCTAAGCTAACAAAGGTGATACACCAAAAGAAATATTGAACACCTACTTTTCCATTAAACACAAACCATTAAAAATGTAGCACAACCAACATGCATAGATAACCTAGATTGTAATGAGAGATTAGATGAAGGAAATGAACACAAGAGAGGGTTGAGATCATCCAAAAACTTATTTTATTACTCCAAAAATTTAATACAGTCCATTACAATGGCCAAGAGGCACAAACTTGCATTACAACTTGAATGGGAGGTTTGAACTCCAAAAATTCACTTACAGACAAGAGAAGAAGGGAGGGTACAAAGCCAAGTTGTCCAATTGTTAGTGTAGAATCACAACACCCTTGAATGTATTTAACTAGATGAGTTGAGACTCTTAATGTGATTGCACAACATGGAGCATCTCTCAAAGTGTGGGACTTTGAAATCAAGAGAGCTCTCTGGATGAAGGCCGGTTCCTATTCCTCTATTTAGGTGCATACAAATAAATTGCAGAGGATCTATTCTAAAACCTACTCTATCTTACCAAGGAGACATGGTTGAGAAGATACGAGAAAATAAACCTAAGCTAACGAGGTGATGCACCAAAGGAATGTTAGACACCCATTTTGTAATTTAACACAGACCATAGAAATGTAATACAACTACCATGCATAGATAACCAAACTGTAATGAGAGATCAGAAGACAACAATGAACACATGAAAGGGTTGGGAATCATCCACAGACATATATTATTACTCCAGAGTTGATACAGTACACTACAGTAGCCAAGAGGAAAAACTTTGTATTACAACTTGAATGGGAGGTTTGGAAGCTCCACAAATTCTCTTGCAGACAAGGGAAGAAGGGAGGGTGCAAAACAAAACTGTCCAACCCTTTACAATGAGCCCAGCTCCTTCTTTTATAGATGCAGCAAAGAGAGAAGAAGGAGAGAGGTGGGAAAACTGATTTGAAGCTCAGTTACCGACCATCAATGCCGCTGCAAATCTTCCCACAATCTGTCGAGTCCGCCACTTTATGTCTGTTCGGTGTGTTGAAGAAGAAATAACGACGAATCAAATTGAATCTATTTCGGTTGTCGAGAGCAATCGGATTGCATATTAATGGCATGAAGATGTTTTCCCATTTTTCACCCACCTAACCTCGTCAAAATTAAAGTCTCAGGTTTCCATGGCATGGACGAGGTCGAGACCTTTCTAATGGTGCCAAATTTGTTGAATTTAGGTACTGGATCGAAAGATATGTCTGTTTGAATATTTGAGTTGGGTCCATACAAAAATGGTGAAAACCAGTTAGTAGAATGGGTCCGTGGGCCCAAAATTCACTTTGCACCCTTTGGCACAAAAATACAGAAATGCAAAAAATGCCCCGTAGCCCCGTAATTCATTGTTGTCAAAAAACCATCCTTGGGTCCACTGGTCTACATTTTCCATTTTGGCGAAAAGTCCTCCCCAGGCCCACGAACCCATATGTAATCTAGGCCTGACACGTGGCTCCTTGGGCGTTAGCAAACGTGCATCTCATTTTTATACTTTATGCCTTTTCAAGCCAAAATTTCAAATTTCCCCCAACGACCCGCCTTGACTTGAAGCATGGCCACGTGTAGAGATGGCACACATTTGGGGACCGCTCCTCGATTTGATTTTTAAAATTACACCAAAGAGACACGTGGCACCTTCCACAGCTTTTCTCTGTTCCTTTATGTTTTTGTGGGGCCATATATCTTAATCGGGACACGTGGAGACTTGGCTCTTGTCTGAGTCTAGCCCTTGGGTCACCCCTTTTGAATTTGTGCAGTTAAGGCATGTGGCACGCTCCGTTGATTTTGCCCCATATTGAATTTTTAACTGTCAACTTTGTCCCTCTTTTGAACCTGGGACACGTGGAAGGACAACACTTGTTTAGGAGACCTGATTTTAGGTTTACCTTTGAAGGTGCGCTGAGATGACACGTGGATCCTTCTGCAAGTCTTCGATACTTAGCCAATTTGGGCCGATGTCTTTCTCAAACCCTATACACGTGGAGGGCTGGCACTAGTCCGAGTCTCCGCTTTAGGCCACACCTTTGAATGTGTGCTATTGAGACACTCAGTTCCCTCTGCCGACACTCTTATACTTAACTGATTTGGGCCCGCTGCTCTTTGACTTGTATTATACCTTAACCATGTGGAGAGATGACACTAGTTTGAGTCTCCACCTTGAGATTTCTCTTTTGAAATTATGCTGAGATGACACGTGGCTCCTGTTTATTTGGAATTTTCAATGGCCGGCTTTGTCCCTCTTTCAAACATGGGACACATGGAAGATTCTTGCTTGTTCGAGCCTCCACTTTTGGGTTTAACGTTTAGGGAAGTGCCGATGAGGCATGTGGAAGCTTCTGCTAATTCTTCCATACTCAGTCAATTTGGGCTCATTCTGAATCATTTGCAAAGCTTGAAGACTTTGAGCCTTTCTCTGTTTCTCTCCTTTGAGCCTCTGGTTTTCTATGACATTGTTTGGACCTTCCCTGAACCTGTTACTCTATTGTAGAGCCCATCTACAACCTATTTGTTGGATTTGAAATGTAGGCTCGTTCGATGGAAATGTCCCTTGGATTTCTTTCTACGCAGAGTCTTGTTTGATCACTTTTACTAGGGAAAAATTGAGATAACAATTTGGTGACTCATAAGAGCATATGCTTGCTAGATCAGTTTCCTTGTTGTATCCATTAAGCATGGAGTCATGGGTGGTGGCCTGACGTTGGTCCTGTTCTTCTGGAAATGGACCCTTTGAGACCCAATTTTAGTTGCTTTGTATTTGTTCTATTTTAAAATTAGCAATTGTCATGGAAACTATGGGTCTCCCTATTGCAAATGCTGAAGGGCCTAACACATTCACCTGGAGGCACATCGATCTGCATAACAATGCAAACCTGGAGCAACAAAAAACTTGTGCTGGAGCACTTAGGGAAATAAAACCTATGCTATAACAAGACAATGTGCATATGCACTTAGGGAAATTAAAGTCCTATGCTAATATTTACAAGGGTGGAACCTTCCTTTTCAGTAGTAATGTTTGAGATGGATCCCATTGACTAGAATATGTAATTCTTCACCATCCAGTTTAGGCAGCTAGAAGGCATTGCTACTTTTGCACCTTATGATCATATAAGGGCCACTCCAAATGGCATCAAACTTGGAATGCCTTCCTGGATTTTCCTGATCTGCATCCCATTTTAGAACTAATTCCCCTTCTTGAAAGGTCCTTGTTCTTGCTTTCTTATCAAAACTCTTCTTGATCAATGCTTGATCCTTCTCCATGATCTGTATTGCATGCTCTCTTGCCTCTCCTACTTCCATCAGCTCTGCATACCTAATTTCCATAGGTTCAAACTCAGTTTCATGAGCTCCAAAGTGGGAAACTCCAATGATATGGGAAATACTGGGGAGCTTTTGTAGACCTTTTGGATGTGATCCTATCAGCCCATAGAGCTGATTTGAGCTTTGTATGCCAAGTTCTCTGATTTTCATCAAGAGTCCTTCTGATAATCCTTAATAGGTTCTTGTTTGTGGACTCTTCTTGGCCATTACCTTGAGGGTAATAGTTTGATGAAGTGCTGAGGTATACACCATTTTTGATAGCCCATTCAGTGATCCTTGTACCCAGGAATGCCAATGCATTATCTGATATAATAGTGGTAGGGACTCCAAACTGGTGGATATTCCTTCATAGAAATCCAAGATGTTGGATTCATTTTCTTCCTTAAGTGCCACTGTCCACTTGGTGAAATAGTTTGTTGCTATAAGTATCCACTTGTGGCCCTAGCTTGAGTTTGGGTTAATCACTCCAATGAAGTCTAATCCCCATTGCATGAATGGATGATCCACTGAAATTGGGTGAAGGGGCAGGGCTGCTAACTTCTCCTTCCTTGTGAAGAATGCACACTTCTTGCACTTCTTGATCCATGAGTAGCAGTCCCTAAACACCGTAGGCTAGTAATAACCAACTTTCATGATTTTGAGAGCTGTTACTCGAGGGGAAAAGTGGCCTCCTGCTTCTCCATCATGGAACTCATGCAACACTCTCTCAATTTGGCCTGTCCCAATGCACCTCAATAGGACACTATTGATATCCTTTTTGAACAAGACTCTACCAACAAGCACATATGGGATGGATTGTAGTCTAAAGTATCTCCTTTTTTATTTGTTCCATTCTAGAGGGCACAAACCTTTCTAGAGATAATGCACCAAGGCTTGAGTCCAACATGGAATAGGTGCATCATTAGCTGGTTGTTCTTGATCATTCTGTAGTAATAGGATAACCTCTTCTTCATCCACTGACTCAGCTTGTTGCTTGGAAGTGAGATGCTCACACAAACCCTTGCCATGAACCAGTTTGGTCACCTTGATTTCAATGTCATACTCCATTACCCGAGTGATCCAACCAGCTCTCTTCTCATTCAAGTCCTTGTTCAGGAGAAAATATTTGACACCAACATGAGATACTAGCAGTTGAATCTTATTGTTCGAGACTAAGTGTCTGAACTTCTTCAAACTCCTAATGACAATAAGGACATGCTTCTCAATGAAAGATTACTTTACCTCATAATCCTCCAAGATCTGACTGAAGAAGGCTATGGGTTGTTCTGAACCTTCCTTGTTGGGCTGAACCAAGATACCTAAGATTATGTATGACCCTCCCAAATCATATAGCATGAAGTCATTTGAGAAATTTGGGTTAATAAGTGTTGGGGTCTATGATATTGCAAGCTTAATGGCCTCAAAACTCTCTTTGCCCTCTGTTGTCCATTTAAATACAAGACTCTTCTTCAACATCATTGTTAAAGGCTTCACAAGAGTGGAAAAATCAGGTACAAACCTACGAACAAAGTTTATTCTCCCCAAGAAGCTTTGGAGAGATTTCTTGTGTTGTGGTAATGGAAGTGTTTGGATGGCTTCAACCCTTTCAACATCAATTGTTAACCCTTCTCTTGAGACAATGTGGCCCAACAATTTTCCCTCATGTGCCAAGAATACACACTTCTTTGGGTTTAATGACACTCTGAATCTTCTACATCTCTAGAATACCTGTCTGAGGTGGAAGAGATGGTTTGCAACATTATTTGAGAAGATAGTGATATCATCTAGATACACCAATACAATATTGTTGATTAAGCCTTTGAATGCCATGTCCATAGCTCACTGAAATGTTGCTCCGACATTTGATAGTCCAAATGGTATCTTCTTATAAGCATATGTGCCTCATTTGGTGGTGAAGGTTGTCTTAAATTGATCTTCCTCTTTCACCATTATCTGATTATATCCTGAGTATCCATCTAGCAATGAAAACCTCTTAGAGCCAGCTACAACCTATAAGATCTGTTCCATTGATGGAAGTGGATAGTGATCCTTGAGTGATGCTCTATTCAGATCATGAAAGTCCACACACAGTTTGATTTCTCCATTTCTTTTCCTCACAGGCACCAAGTTTGCAACCCAACTTGAGTGCTTGATAGGGAAGATGATGCTGGCCTCAATTAGCTTGTTCAACTCTTTCCTCATGAGAGGCTCAATGTGAGGATTTATTGGCCTTTGCTTTTGTCTGAAAGGCTTGGCTCCTGGATCTAGCTCGATAGTGTGTTGTGCCAACTTTGGGTTGAAACCTCTTAAATATTTGTAAGTCCAGGCAAAGACATCTGGGAATTCTTGACAAAGTTGAATGAATTCAGATTTTTCTTGTTGAGTACTTACCTTGCTGATTCACAACGTTTTTCCTTCTTTATGGAAATGGGCTCTGAATCTTCACCCTTTACCTAAAAAATTGCTTTCTCCTTTCAGAATTGATCATTTGGGTTGAATATTGACTCCAAAGTTACAAGACCCTTTGGTAGTTTGTTGGTTCTCAGCTGCACCACTTGGTCGCCATACTGTTGTTCCAATTTGTCTTGGTTTCTGGAGGAGAACTCAGCTTCTTCTTGTAGAAAGTTGACAATTTTCTGATCATTCTCGAAGACCTGCCAACTTGTGTTATTATCAGGGACAACTGGTCTCACAACCACTTTGATATGGGGCTGAGACTTATCACTCTTGATACTCTCTACAACATAAAATGCTGCCCCAATAGCTATCAGTTTATTTGCCACTTCATTCTTCTTCCTTGGGATGGAACTGATGTTAAATGCTTCAAAATCCTCGATGAGGTCCCATACCCGGTTCTTGTAGTTCTTTAACAGATCGTTCTTGGTAATGTTTTGTCCTTGCACTTGATTCATAACTAGCTCACTATCACCAAACACTTGTAAGTTTTTAATCCCTCTTTTCCTTGCCCAATGCAGTCCATGGATCAAAGCTTCATACTCTACTATGTTGTTTGAGCAAGAAAATTGGAAATGGAAGGCTGAGTAATATTTCATACCTTGAGGTGAAACAAGCATAGCTCCTCCTATGGCTCCTTGTCTACTTCTTGAGCCATCAAAGAATAACTGCCATACCTCATTATCATCTTTGTGGTCTGGCTTAATGATGTTAGGAAGAGGATGATTCTCCTCATGCAAACAGTAGAATCCTAGCTCAAATTCCTCCATCTCCTTATAGGGGTCAAAAGCATGCTTCTTGTTTTCCCACTCATCGAGGGTCAAGTATAGAATACACCCAACCTTGGTATTTGCCTCATAAACATTTGGGAGGTCCTCCTGATCAAAGGCTAAACAATTGGCATTGATTGGGCTGGGTACATAAGGCTCAATATGGTAATCCACAATGGGCTCAGATACGATCAGTAGCCTTAGCTCCATACCTTGTTCTAAAAAGCATGTGCGACCAATCAGCAGACAAATAACCTCCAATTTTAGTGGTGAAGTCTCTTGATAAACACAATGCAAAATGTGGTGGCAAGTCTATGACTGATACATTTTGTAATACAGTCACATTGGGGCATGCATGCAATGTGAGGGTCAAATCCTTGATGACTCCAACCGTTGTTACCGCTGTCCCATCCAGTTGCACTATGCCCTTGGAGATGACTTCCTATTGAAGACCCAGCTGATCAACTATTTATTTTGGCATTACAGAGCTACTCACTCATGAATCAATCATGAAATTATGTACCAATTTGTCTCTAATGATCAATGAAACATAGAATGGAGGGGGCTTCAGATTCTTACCTTGTTTGTCTTACATGGTTTCCTTTGGGCTGAGCCACATTGGTAAGCACTTTCTCTTGTTGGTTGGGGGGCTGGTATGAGGTTGACCAATTGGATCTAGTAGCCTACAATAGGTCTCTCTACCCTGGGATAGCCAATGAATCCCACATTAAAATATTCACATTTGTTTTCTTCATTTGTTCAATGATGTTAAATGGGATTGAACTATCCTTTTTCTTCCCTTTCCCTGGTACATGTTTCTCTTGCACATGGGTCATTACAACCAGTGCTTGAGTGGGTCTGGGGGGTGGCTTGGGATGAATCTACATATTGGGAGTTAAACTTTGAGTGCCAATACCTTGTGGAATAATAGAAGGTTGAGGATTACCTAAGTTTGATAACTGTCCCTCTCCAATATTCCTTTTCTTGGACCGTGTATTGGAAGCCACACTTTGAGAAGGGGCTTGGTTAACTCCACAAAAGTCTTCAACCTATCAATTGACAAGTATGGTCTCACTTGGAGGTGCCTCTTTTTGGGTTTCTTGCTACTGATTTTCTTCTTGACTAGACTCTTGGGACACACCAATGGTCTGTACCATCAAGGCCTGGTTTAGTGCACCATTGAAACACATTGACTGGTTGTGGGGCTGATTGTATGGGAAACACCAATCATATTCTTGTGCCATATTGTTTTGTGTTGGAACCAAGGCCCTTGATGTTGAAGCTATGTTTGGATCATATGGTCGGAAAGGCCTAGCAACTTGAGGTTGTCCTTGGTTTTGGTTTTGACTTGTAGCCTAAGCTGGTGCCCTATTTTATTGATATGGGGGTCTAGCCTGATACTTGAGTTTGAGGTTGATACAACCTAGAACTCTGAGCTTGTTGCCTTTTGATAGTCACTAGCTCATTCCCTAAGGTTCTACAGTTGTTTCATAACCTCTTGTAGCTCTTTTGAAGTGCCAGGAGGATGAGGTGGAAGCTTCCGCTGAACTCTGATTCCTTGGAGTGAGTATGGGAGCTAATGTGGGTGTTTGACTAGTGCTTGGAGCTCTTAGTTCCATATACAAAGGCATAGGTGGCCTAGGAGCAAGTTTACTAGCCTGAATTAAACAATTTTCAGCTCTAATGGAAATGTTATAGGCTACAGGTAAGGTTTTGCCTCCCATTGATTGAATCATTAAAGCAATATCAAAGTTTAGAGCTCTAAGAAAGTATAAGAAAACACCTTCATTTGTGGGCCTCACGGACCAATGGAATCCTATCCCATGTCCTTTGGAATCTGAAGTTGAAATCTATCATTTGCTTAGGAGCCCTCTTGATGGTTGTTAAATGCTCCAACAGGGATAGATTATCTCCCTTCTCTCCAAATTGATTGTGAAGAGCTCTATACAGATGGTCCCAACTCTGAATAGAGCCTCCTGTTAGACTCTTGAACCATTGAGAAGCTTTACCCTTGAGTGAAGAGGATAACAATTTGACTTCAATGTCCATCTCAGTGATCTCATGAATTACGCAGACATTTACAATGTCTTGAATGTGGTCACTAGGAGAAGTCTGGTTCTCTCCAGTGAAATATGGGATGCTCTTTAATGTTGTAACTAGGACTAGATTTTTTACATTGAGAGCGAGTGGGCTGCTGCCAGTGAAGTCGACATAGGGGTTGGGTGGTTGTGCCATTATGATTGGCCTGAGAACCCTTGTTGATTGAATGAAGACCTACCAGGAGGAGGTGTTGAAAAGGTTATATTTGGTGGAGATGGAGACCTCTAGGATCTTCTCCCCCTTCTCCCTCTATCTAGGGATAAGTGTAGATAGAAAAATAGTCCCTCCTCTCTAGTTCTTGACCTTGTTTGTATTCTACTCATGAACTTGACAAGCTTGCACTGTTGAAACCAGTGGATTCTGTCTCTTTTGGAGTCACCAGATGTGTAACTTCAGAGTTTCTTAAAAGATAAAAACTTGCAACAAGTGCACATCAATCCCACTGTAATAAAAATGGAGACCTCTTTGGTCCCACCGGGCGTGCCAAAACTGTTAGTGTAGAATCACAACACCCTTAAATGTCTACAACTAGATGAGTTGAGACTCTCAGTGTGATTGCACAACATGGAGCATCTCTCAAAGTGTGGGAATTTGAAATTGAGAGAGCTCTTTGGATGAAGGTCGGTTCCTATTCCTCTGTTTAGGTGCGTACAAATAAATTGTAGTGGATCTATTCTAAAACCTACTCTATCCTACCAAGGAGACAGGGTTGAGAATATAGGAGAAAATAAACCGAAGCTAATGAGGTGATGCACCAAAGGAATGTTAGAAACCTATTTTTCAATTTAACACAGACCATATAAATGTAATACAACTACCATACACAGGTAACCAAACTGTAATGAGAGATCAGAAGACAACAATAAACACATGAAAAGGTTGGGAATCATCCACAAACATATATTATTGCTCCGTAGTTGATACAGTACAATTCAATAGCCAAGAGGTAAAAACTTGTATTACAACTTGAATGGGAGGTTTGGAAGCTCCATAAATTCTCTTGCAGACAAGGGAAGAAGGGAGGGTGCAAAACAAAACTGTGCAACCCTTTACAATGAGCCCAACTCCTTCTTTTCTAGATGTAGCGAAGAAAAAAGGAGAGAGGTAGGAAAACTAATTTGAAGCTCAGCTACCAGCCATTAATGTCACTGCAAATCCACCCACAATCTATCGAGTCCACTATTTTATGTCTGTTTGGTGTGTTGAAGAAGGAAGAACGGTAGATCAAATCGAATATGATCCAGTTTTCAGGAGAAATCGGATTGCATATTAATGGTGTGAAAATGTTTTCCCATTTTTCACCCACCTAACCTCATCAAAATTAAAGTCTTAGGTTTCCATGGTGTGGACGAGGTCGAGACCTTTCTAATGGTGCCAAATTTGTTGAATCTCAGGTACTAGATTGAAAGATATGTCCATTTAAAAATTTGAGTTGGGTCCATACAAAAATGGTGAAAACTAGTTAGCAGGACATGTCTGTGGGCCCGAAATTCACTTTGTGCCCTTTGGCACAAAAATACAGAAATGTAAAAAATGCCCCGTAGCCCCGTAATTCATTCTTGTCAAAAAACCATCCTCAGGCCTGCTGGTCTGCATTTTCCATTTGGGCGAAAAGTCCTCCCCAGGCCTGCCGGCCCGCATGTAGTCTAGGCCTTACACGTGGCTCCTTGGGTGTCAGCAGATGTGTAGTTCATTTTTATACTTTATGCCTTTTTGAGCCAAAATTTCAAATTTCCCCCGACAACCCACCTTGACTTGTAGCATGACCACGTGTAGAGATGGCGCACGTTTGGGGACCACTCCTGGATTTGATTTTTAAAATTGCACTAAAGAGACACGTGGCACCTTCTGCGGCTTTGTTCTGTTCCTTTATGTTTTGGCGGGGCCATATATCTAATCCAGGACACATGGAGACTTGGCACTTGTCTAAGTCTGGCCCTCGGGCTGCCCCTCTTTAATTTGCACAGTTAAGGCACATGACACCCTCTGCTGATTCTGCCCCATATTGAGTTTTCAATTGTCGAATTTGTCCCTCTTTCAAACCTGGGACATGTGGAAGGCCAATGCTTGTTTAGGATACCCACTTTTATATTTACCTTTGAAGGTGCACTGAGATGACACGTGGCTCCTTTTGCGAGTCTTCGATACTTAGCCGATTCGGGCCGATGCCTTTCTCGAATCCTAGACACGTGGAGGGATGGCACTAGTCTGAGTCTCCGCTTTGGACCATGCCTTTGAATGTGCGCTGTTGAGACACTTGGTGCTCTCCACCGACACTCTTATACTTAACTGATTTTGGCCCATTGCTCTTTGACTTCTATTAGACCTCGACCATGTGGAGAGTTGGCACTAGTTTGAGTCTCCACCTTCAAATTTCTCTTTTGAAATTTCACTGAGATGACACGTGGCTCCTTTCACTTATTTGGAATTTTCAATGGCTGACTCTGTCCCTCTTTCGAACCTAGGACACGTGGAAGCTCCGTGCTTGTTTGAGCCTCTACTTTTGAGTTTAACCTTTGGGAAGCACCAATGAGGCACGTGGAAGATTCCACTGATTCTTTCATACTTAGTCAATTTGGGCTCATTCTAAATCATTTGTAAAGCTCGAAGAATTCGATCCTTTCTCTATTTCTCTCCTATGAGCCTCTAGTTTTTTGTGACACTGTTTTGCCATTCCCCGACCGTGGTACTCCATTGTAGAGCCCACTTGCAACCTATTTGTTGGCTTTGAAACATAGGCTCGTTTGACAGAAATGTCCCTTGGATTTCTTTCTATGTAGGGTCATGTTTGATCAATTTTTCTGGAAGAAAAATTGAGATAACAGTAGTCTTCCTTGTTGGGAAATAAAGGAAGTGCATACCTTTATTATTGTGGTAGGTGAGAAGCCTAACACCCTCAAAATGGCAGACTATATTTCTTCATTTTGAATAAATTATTCCCACTCAATTTAAGATAATCATTTTTATTTGCGTAGAGGATACTTTAAGCTTTCCAAAAAGTCCTTTCTTGTGCAATTATGAGCTCCCATTCAAAAGCTATGACCATTTGAAGGTCGGGGTGTCATTCTGTGAAAAAAATGAGTTCTTAATCTTCCTTTTTAGAGTCCAAAATGCATGTAACCTTCGAAATCCCAAAATTCAGACTTTCAGAAATTTTTGTTTTGGAAGTATTGTTATTGTTCATCCTTTTAATCTCCCCGAGATTTCTGAAACTCTGAAACCTAAAAATCCGAAACTCTGAAACTTGAAAGTGAAATTTCAGACTTTCAAACATTTTCCATTTTCAGACATTTTCACTGTTCATCCTTTAAAATGCCTCGATAGTTTCGAAACTCTGAAACTTGAAAATTTGAAACTCTGAAACCTGAAAGTTCAAAATTTCAGACTTTTAAAATTTTGGACATATTCCCTTTTTAGACCTTTTTTCACTGTTCATGCTTCAAAACGCCTCAAGAGTTTCGAAACTCCAAAACTTGAAACTCTGAAACTCTGAAACCTGAAACTCTGAAAAATTCCACCACATTGACCCCAAACTAACTTTGAATTTTTCAAACCTGAAATCTTTTGGGTTTCAGACTTTCAAGATTTCAGACATTTTTGGTTACTTTTCCTGTTTTGCCGCCAAAGACTCCGAAACTCCAAATTCCACATCTCCAAAACTTCAAAACCCGAAATTCTGAAATTTTAGACTTTCAGAATAGAGGATTTCAAGCTTTTTCCTCTTTTGGACTTTTAATTTTTTTTCCCGCCTTGTCTCTGAATTGCCAAAAATGTGAAGTCTGAAAACTTTGAGCCTTGCTCCATTCTTCCACTTGAGCTTTGATCTCCTTCGATGTTCCCTTAGCCATTCATTTTTTGACCTTGCATTTCCATTGTCGAGCCTGCCTGCAACCTAATTTTTGGAATTGAAAAGTGAGTTCACATGACTGAACCAACCTCTCCATTTCCTCTTGTGTAAGGTTGCGTTTGATCAAAATTTTCCCAAGGGGAAAAATTGGATAACATGTACTTCACCATTCTTGAATCCATAAATGAAGACCATAAGGCAGTGTCAAAATATTTTGATACAGTACTTATCAAGTTAGGACTAAACTATCCTCCAAATTATTCATTATTCCTAGATCTAAAATATGGAACCATATTACGAGGTATTTTGTCACCAAATCTAGAAATTCCAAACAACAAACCTTCAACTCCCAAAATAGTAATTTCTGAGGCTTCCCAATAGGATATATAAAAATAATTCAGAATTAATGTAAACTTCCAAAAGTGATTAAAAATAAGGCAACATAGTATTGTGATAATATTTTATTTGGGTAATTCACAAAAATAACTTATAAAACTATAATATCAACTCAATCACATTGAAGATATAAATACTCCCAACTTTCAAATTTATATTATCAACATATAAAATAAAGAGTGACCATATGACTGTACGAATGAATATTATTGTAATTTTTTTTGAAATAATTAACAGTTATATATTTTCTGTTTGCTCCAATTTTTGGATGCCCTCTACAACACTCAAACCCTAACACAATATCTGTGATATGTTTATGTACAAATTGGTCATCAACCACTTATCTTTGAAACTATTTTATTCATTAGATTTCCTCCCCACCATAAAATTTTCTGGAGGGTTTCCCTTTGGGCCCATTGTAATAAAAAATGTGTCTGTAAGGCCGAAAACAATACCATCTCTACTCAAATATTTTGGAGATCTTTTACTGTAATTTTGTCTTCTACACAGTAATGTTCTTTACCTAAAAAAAAACTGGTTTGAATTCAAATTCAATATTTTTTTCAAAGCCTTAATCAACTTTTCAATTTTGGCGCAAGAGAGGTAACTGGAACAAAATCCTACTTCACATTTTGCTGCTAGTATCTTTAAAAATTCCTTGAGCCCACCTCGCAAGTTGAGAGTCTCCTTACCGAACTTTATTGTCAACTCTTTATTGGATTGGTTTTTCTCATTGAGAAAACCCTCCAAATCTAAAATAATTAAATAATCCTTTTGGCCAACTGCACATAAGTAATTTTTTCTCAATTGTCCACAATTTGATATTAAAACCAATTCAAATAATCAAAATTTCAGTATGTTAACAATTACTGATTGAGACTCTGTCTTGTTTTTCCTCACACTCCCCCTCTGCAAGATCTTGTGATGCTCATTCTATTTAAAAAACAATAATAAACTCAAAATAAATTTTAAGTTGATGTAAAAAAATACGTGATACAACTTGATTTTATACAATATTGCATATATGTAGTTATATATTAGCGACAAATATGCATAAGCCATTAATGCTTAGACTATGTTTGGGTTGACAATCTATGATGGGTTTAGCGAACGCTAATAGATAACTGCAAAGAAGTATTTGTTTTTTTAATTATAAAAAACTTATTATTAACCAATTAAACATTAATAAATTAAAAGTAAATACCATGGTGACGTAATTAAATTATTGATATAACTTGCTTCTATTCAATGAAAAAACCTTTTATGGACCGCTAGACTAACCCACTATTACCTGAACTATATTTGGTATGACATTCTTTTATTAGCTTAGTGGCCACAAATAACCAACTGTACCGAATTATTATTTTTTCAATTGTTCATAATTTAATATTAACCAATAAACCAAAAATTTACTCAATTCAAAATAAATCTAATTAAAAGATGCATGTTAGCGACCTCTAGGGTAATACATATAACAAATAAACTACTTTTCTATAGGTTCCCTCAATTATGAGGGGCTTATAAATGGTTTTCTTTATAATTATATATGGCTATCATATCATTTTCTGTCTGCGAGTTTGTGCATGATGTCCTAACAACCTCACCATTTGGCATCAAGTATGATTTTTTTTGAAGTTTTATTAAAAATATGTAATTAGTAAACAATGACAATCGAAAACTTCTTTTAGTGATAACTTTATAAAACACATATTTCTTACTCACCTTTTATAGATTCACTAGATGGATGGTCATCAACATTTGGGGCAACAAGTTTAATTGGCTGTGACATACTAAGAACGACATTGTCTCCTTTGTTTGTATGTGGAGAGGAAGAGATGATGTCTTCCTCTATTGTTTGGTTGTCTACATAAATATTGTATGTATCAGTTCAAATGCATTAAACTAATATAGTTGTTTAAAGTGATCTCAATCAATGTACCCTTTTTCAAACAAGAATAGTAATGTTGTAAAAACATTTCTTGATCATGTGGTTCAACAATAAAAAATGCATATAGACCGGAGTCAACCAAAACATGCACTACAACACTACCGCCGTACAACAATATAACTAGAGAATTATCGGAAGCGAGTCGAATGAACATATGAGACCAAAACCCATAAGATCTCTCATACAGAAAAAGATGTGTCTTTCCTCTTAGGCCAATTTCTCTTGTAGTCACAATTTTCTATGGAAGTTGATCCATCCAATCCATGAATATTTCTACTATATCCCCATCATCAACATCACAATCGTGCACATTAGTTATTTTGTACATAAGATACAAGTTCTTAAATTTTCCACTGCTATCATAAAATTTGTAAAATCCTTCCACAACTGATTCTCCCTTGTCTTTGAATTTTTACATGTATTTTTTTAATTGTCTCTCTTAACATTTTTGAATAAGTAAAAGGTAAGAGCACAATAATTACACAATTTAAAAGACTAGATCCGAAAACTATAAGTAGGTCCATTATTGCATCAGAAGTGAGTACACTAGATAAATTGTAGAAATCTGTGATCACAAATTCTGCATTGAATGGTTTTATTGACAAAATAGAAGATATTGTTGATTGGACTTGGAAGGGATATGCACATTAATAGGTAAAGTCTTTGGTGTCTTCCATGCTTGCTGGAATATTTTCTTCCATTGAAATCACGTAGTTGTCTATAATTGTTTGAGCTTTCACTGGGAGAACCTTTGCCACTTCAGCATCAATTTTTCTTTTTGCCAATTTTTCACTTCCTCCAGAATCAAATTTTCTTTTTCCTTTATTCTCTTATCCCAAGAGTATACACCACTGGTGGTAGTGAGAATCATGTAGACCAATTTTTTCAATAATATTTTTTTTTCAGTGCATTCTGCTAATACAATATTACCTGGATATTTACTTTTCATATATTTTAGAATTTTTTCTCTCATTCTTATGTCATATTTTACTATTTGGAAGTAAAATTCAAAATTCTTTGCTATGATTCCTACATGAATAGAGCCAGTTAACCATACTTTCCCTGATTGGACATTATCTAGTAGAATTGATATCTCCTCATCGGTCATTCCTCTTGCAGGCCTGAAGGAATTCTCCGTGAACCTTGCTAGTGAATTTATTTGAAAGTTAGGTTGGTTATCCTTAAAAGAAGAATAAGAAAGCCCACCTGATTGAAATAACTCAAATTTCTTTTTCAATTTTGTCCATATGTCCTCAGGTAAAAATAGAAATGTCATTTTGTCAATAAGGTTATTTGTTTTAGCCACTTTGAAAATAGCAAGACATTGCTTCTTGAAACATTACATTGAAAGAGGAAATAATATATTTACTTTATGCATATTATAAAATTAAATTTTAAGAACAAATGAATTAAAATTAAATTTCGTTACCTTCAAATTGTCGGACTTTGAGTTTCCCACTTTGGGCCTCTGAGGACATCCTATGGATCTCCAAATCATTCGAGCCTTGTAGAGTACATCAAAAAAATTGGTATCAATCCAATTTTTTTTTACCTTATTTTTCTGGTTGCAAATATTAACAATGACCTCGCCAGGCATGTGTGAATACATAATGTGAGCCTTTATAAATTGAATCTTTGTATATAATAACTTGTATTTGATTTCAACCATTTTTTGGGCAGAAATAGTATGTTGTCCATCAAGAATGTAGAATTGAACTTTATCCCTTTTTAGGTCATTTGGATTCTTGATTTTCACATGTTCCTTTGTAGAAGGTAAAAAGGGAAGAATAATTATATCCCTCAGTGTAGGAATAACATTAATCAATATTGGATGGACAAGAAGGTCAAAATTATTTTCAGACACAGGATGAAATTGATATTTTGGAGGTGCCAAATGACACCTAGAAACTTCAACTAGAAAAACGTCACCATTGAACAAAAACAACTTCAATTATTCAATGTTTGAAGATTCTGTTTTCTCAAATATACTGGTCACTTTCTTCAATAGCACGATTAATTTGTTATTCTTTTCAAGCCCTTGCAACTTTGAATTAGATGGATCTATATCTAATTTAGAAAAATAAGATCGCCTTAGCATTGTAAATAGATTTGCATGTTTCTGTGTAGAATTTTTTTTAATCTATTCAAATAATGACAAATAAAAGAGGTATTCTCGGTTCTATACCATTTTGTGAATACCAAATTCATGTTATTATGAAATTCAAGGGCATTTTCACATCCTATTTTGTCTGACTGTATGAACTTCCCTAAATTCCAACCATAATTAAGACAAGAACACACTTTATTTTCTCTAGAATCCTTCATTTCCAGTTTTTTGAAAAATGAAACTTTCAACTCCATGTTCAATGCGTTCAACCTAAATAAAAAATGTTTGCTCATCAATAAATTTTGAAGTTAGTACCATACCAACTTCATTGGCAATGTCCTCATAAAAAAAACCATAGATCACCGTGGAATTTTTTTGGGGAATGCATTTCTACAAAACATTCATCTTCTCTCTTTTTCATATCCTCTACTTAATCAATAAAAGGAATTTGCATGAACAGAGTGCGACCAATGGAAGACATATTACCTAAAAAATGAATTAAACAAATTATTATTTCATAAGTAATTGGAAAGGAAAAATACTATTTCTCAATAGTACAATAACAATAAGATTCTGTATCTTTATGTCAATATTTTCATAGAGTAAAATTCAATAGGAATAAATATTTATAGCATAACGGTCGTTAGGCATACTTCAACCCTCCTTTAGTTTTAAAAAACAAGAAATAATTAATGATTTTTTTTGTTATGCGTTGCACTAAACAATTTAAACAATTAATTACTATTAAATTTGGTTTGTTTCAAGTAGTGAATTTGTTGCTAGAAGTGAAGACTAGTAGCTGCTAGGATCTATATACTCCCATCACTGTAAAAAACATATTTGAGTTACACTACTTCATTGTGGAAACCTAGAATCCAACATGGGTGATAATGGTTGAGAATTGAATATTTAATAATAAAAATTCTTACATGTCATGATGTGTTTGGATGTTGTAATTAGGTTCCCTTTATAGTTATCATAAGATATATTGTGTATATCACATAATTGAAATTGACTAGTATAAAGGAAAATGCTTAGCATCCATTAGGTTTGATTAGTAATTGAAAGTAATGGTTTCCCTATATCAAGAATTAATAGGTTCTTATTTTAAAATTATTGATCAAATAACAAACAAATCATGGAAAACCCTTAGCATCTGCTAGGATCCTGATGGTGGCTAATCTACCTAGTGGGCGCTAGGCTTAAGATTACATGTTTAACTACATGTATTGTATTATGTTGAAATTACGTTTTGAACTACGTCTATTCATAAAAAGCCATAAATGTATTTATTTTCTTGGAGTATTTGTTATCTTCTCTTGTCTTGGAACACTAAAGAAATGTAGTAAGCATCTTCCCTTGTGGTCACTAGTCTTGTAAAATTTAAATACAATAATGGAGCTTAGTTAGTTTTTAGTGGAGTCATTACTACTTGTCCCGTATAAAGACAAAAAATATCCTATTGGCCACCAACATAAGGATAGTATGTTAGGCTATGAATAAAATGTAATAGAATTTGAATATTCTTGTATTAATTACGTGTATTCAAAAAAGTGGTAAATATTTTTAATTACGTGTTTCCAGGAATTGGTAAATATATTTCTTGTCTTTTAATATTGGTTGTCTTCACTTATCTTGGAACATCAAAGAAAGGAAAATTATTGACGACCGCTAAGTGACCTGACTTCTCTTAGGTTGTGTCCTCTACATTTTTTTAGAATCCATTTAAACTAGTTGAGAATAAAAATTTAAAAGGATAAAGCATTATGTATTTCTAGTTGGATATATTTATTCATATCATGTAATTCATGTTAGTTCGTATCAATGAAAACATTTAGTGACCGCTAAGCTACATCAATGAAAAATTCATTGTCTACATTATTGACAAATATAAGTGTTAGAGCATAATAATAGAAGTACATATTTTAAACCTGAAGACATATCCTGATCATCTTGGCCCTGCATATTTTCAGAAATTACATGTTAAACAAAATAGTCTGAAAAAAATTTACTAAACATCAAGGGTGAAGATGAACACGAACCTTGCTCAGGAATAATAGGATCAAAGGCCGTGAAGAGCAATGATTGTTTTATGTTTACCAATTATTCATTGATGAGAAGGATAGCAAGCCATTAGCCTCTACAATGTCGGGAATCCATTTTAACGATGCAAAAAACAATCTCAATAGATTTGTTGTCATTGTTTGTAATTATTTTATATTAGCTGGACTATCCCTGGTAGAGCCAAGTCCTTGAATACATACCTTTGACCAAGTTAACGTCTTATGTAGCTTGCATTTGATATTTTGTGCATAAAACATAATCCATATATTTTTATATAAACAAAAAATTCTTTGCAACGGTAAGCACATGTTAGTTAATGAAAAGTAAGTGTCGTTAGTTAAGGCTGGTGATAAAGATAAACACATAGTTAGTCAAGGTTAGATCATATTAGCACAAGTAGATCATAGTAGAAGAAGTATCATCGAAGCTTGTATGGTGTGGTAGCCGTGAAAAAATAATTGGTGACTAATTACTATAAATTTAGTAAAGTATTAAATGTATAAATCAGTAAGTTTAAGCGTTGGAACATTATTTGTCCCTGGCTAATGACTCGAATAGTAATGAATTAATTATTGGAGATGAATCCCATATTATTTCTAACGTCGTCATTAAAAATTAAACCTTGTCAGGGAAAATCAATATTGTGTGAATTAAAATTCCCTTTGTATGCTCTCATTAACTCCAAATTGGACCTTAAATCTTATCTATTAAGATATACTAACTAGGAATTTTGTAAAAATTAGAGGGACTCACCAAGTGTTTTGTGATAAGATTTGCAATAATATGTAGATTGGCCAGAATCATCACCTTTTCTAATAAACGTTGATATTAAAGCCATTGACAAGCTTGTATTAATTTCAAGCATACGATGGCATATTCACTGCATATATTTATCTTATCACTCCCCCTTATTTTCACACCTTTCAGGTTTCTTTCACAAGATTTCATTTATTCTTTCATGGCTGGACCAATGTTTCCTTTCATGCAATTTTCCAAGGTTGTGCATGAAATGGGATTTTATACCAAAATTTCACGTCACCGTTTGAAATCCATTTTTTGGATTGAATCAAAGCAAACACCTGGTTGTAATTGAGGGAGTTCTTGAAGATGATTATCTTTCTCTGAAGGGATATCCTGAGGGTAAATGCATAAGTTTACTTCGAAATTTTTTTTCATCTTCTTATCATACATCCGGCGAAGGATTGGGCTTTGGAGATGGGTCATCACTGGACAAGCCAAGCGTATAGGGTTGGCATGAAGCAGAAATGGAAAAAACCTTGAGTACATCGTGGCCCTTTATTTTTGATGCTCACTATAAACAAAAGGGTTTGGTGGATGTGGACATTTTTTTTAGAGTTGTACAAATGGTTTTACATCCTAAATCATTTCTTGTATGAAGTGGACAAATTGGGTGAGACATTGTCGATGGGAGGTAGGTCACTCCACTTGCCTAACCTAGATGCTATGTCTGCTCCACTGCAACAAGAACCGACACGTTGGGATGTTCTTTTCTGACAAGGTCATGAGATGCATACGATTGGTTAAAGAGTTAGGATACTATTGGAAAAGATCATCTTTTTCCGGAACCACCAAAGAAAACCATTTTCATTTTCATTAAGGTGGAGGTTATGGAGATGTCATCTGATTAAGATAAATATGTGGTTTTAAAATCTGTCAAGCTATATCTCTTTTTGGTTGTTATATAGCGTTGCCAGTTCCATTGTTATTGATTCATACTGTTTGGCTTAATGGTATGGGATTTTTTGTATTCCCAACCACTTGTGTTCTTTTGAAATTTCCCTTATATTTTTCACCAAATTATTACTGAATCATTCAAGTTTTAAGATTGATACTCTCATTGTATCTATAATGTAAAGGGAAAGGGACCCTTCAACCCTCCTTTAATTATAAAATACAAGAAATCATTAGTAGAAGTTTATGTTATGTGTTGCACTAAGCAATTTAAACAATTAATTGCTATTAAATTTGGTTTGTTTCAAGTTGTCAATTTGTTGATAGAAGTGAAGACTAGCGGCTGCTAGCATATCTATATATTCTAGGATATCTTTCCATCAATGTAAAAAATAATCTTTATAGCTTTAGGTTAGAGGGGCTTGAATGCAAGACAAGAATTATCCTAGTAGCACTAATCTCAAGACTTTGTTATGTTACACCAACGCCATGAAATAATCTATGACCTTAGCACCCACTATCCTTCGAATATCATATAGTGGACTTTGAATAACATATTGAACTCAGTGGCTGCTAGGCTGAAAATTTATTTTTGGAATATGTGTAATCATGAAATTTGTTATGTTACACGATGGTAATATAATAAGCTTCAATCTTAAGGGCTACATGTAATCTAGAAAATCATTAATATCTATCCTGTCTTCAATTATTTTTTGTCTAGTCATGTATTTGAATATCCAAGTTTAAATGATTAATACATCCACCTTATCGGTTGCTAGTCTTAGAACATCATTTTATAAATTCTAAATATAATAATGAAGCTTAGTGCATTTTTTCGTCAAGTCATTACTAATTGTCTTGTATGTAAGAAAACAACTATCCTAGCGTTTCGCTAATTTAACTCAAGCCTCTGTGATGTTGCAACAATAGCTAATTCTGTTAACATATTCAACATTAGTGGCCTAAATATTTTAAGAATCGGAACCCAAAAACCGCTAGGCTTAAAATTTCAATGTTGGAATTCGTGCGATAGACTTTGGATATCCTATTGAGCTCAGTGGCTGCTAGGCTCTGAATTTTCCATTGGAATCATTAGTAATTTAGGAAAGAAATTAACCTGAGCATAAACCACCCTAACGTTGCTAAACCTTTGAAAATAGTCTTTTAAAATTTAAACATAATTATGGAGCATAGTTAGATTTTAAGTCAGGTCGTTACCACTTATCCTGAATGCAAGACATCAAATATCCTAGTGGACGCTAACGTCAAGTCTTTGTGATTTTCCTCCAACGCTATATAATCTAGAATTTAGTTCATAATGAACACAAGTCAAAATAAAATTTAACTTTTGTATTCAAAATACGAGATAAAAATTTTTCAATATATAAAATCAAATGATGTGGTTGTTATTAAATAGTCCTGGACAATAAAATAAAGTATTTCTGAATTAGGTCATATTAACGAGAGAACCACAAACCTTTTCCTAACATCCCCCCCTCAGTGTGAATATAAGTGAGAAAACCTCCATTTCTATTACTGCAACAAATTTCGCGATCATGTGATTTATCCTCTTGGAATCAAAGGTCACAAGTTGGTTTTCCATTCAGTTGAACAAGTGCTTTGAACCAAATAAGGTATTTTTTTTCTATATGGGGATTTATCCCACAAACCAGGATAAAGTTTGGTTAAAGCCTTTTCAAATAGGCTTTTTCACCTACAACCATTTGCGATGTGCCAGTGAATTCTTTGGCCGCTCATCATAGGTGGAGATTGTTTGGCTTCATAATGATCACAGTTTTTTTTCATAATTGATCCACAATACAATATGGAAGCATTGTGTCATGTAATTCACCGTGTGAAATAACAATCCAAATATTGGGTTGGCAACACTATAAATCGTGCACAAATCAATATGCGTGGCCTCATCGGTGGTGAATGATGAGAGGACGCTGTTTTTCCTCCATCCTCTATTTCCTCCATCCTCCAGTACATGTGCTCCTAACTTAGTTGGATGTGATCATGAATAGTGTATCTAAAACTGCAGATGCCCCCTTGATTTGGACTTGGACATCGGGTAACACTGAAAATGCGTCCGTAGGATATTTTTTAAAGAAAATTTGACACTTTGACTTAGAATCAAAATAAAATTTTGACGAGACACTTGATGATGACACATTTAAAAAAGGTAATAATAACCTTAATTTTCCTATATGACACTTGACTATACATTGAAAATTTATGATAACAATACTTGACAATAGATCCATACATATAAACTTTATGACGACTCTTCACAGTACAATATATAGACCCTACAAATAACATAGACGTGGTATACTTTATATGACTTAAAAAAAATCTAGATTTAACATGAATGATTGACTTAAACTATAATTACAGCCCATAGAGAAATAAAGTGAAATCTAAAGGAATAACTGGAAACTATATGAAATACATACGGGGCTATTATGTGGGTCAAGTTGTACTCCCAAAAGGAGGAGAATCCAACTTCCAAGGTAGAGTGATAGTCAATAGAAAACCACATGAGATTGCATAACCGTATTTATGAAAGGAAGCACAATAATGAACTAAGATCTAATGCAATATAGAACCAAGCTCAAAAATGGAGTCCACACAGGCTAAAAAATAGATATGATGATATTCAGGTATAGTATTCTTGATCGTTGTATGTTGTGAGTTGCACACAAGTCAAGATATGGAGAGAGAATTTCAAGAACCAACTCCTATACAAAAGCAAATCAAATCACAATCACAAGATTTAGATATGAGGAACACAAGTTTGAGATATTGGAGATCGATTGGCAAGAACTGGAGAGAATGTTCTGTTTAATCTATCCATGTCTTCAAAATTTGAAAAAATTTGTGTAATGCATAGGGATGCAGAACATATCTAGATGTTCATGTTGAACTACAGATATCAATAAGTGAAGAATCAAATTAAAAACAGTTCCAATATCCACACAAAATCTTAGTGCATTTGTCTATCACTTTTAAAATGCCATCCACAAGAGATACGACATATATAGTCTTCACGTGAATGGAACCGGCTAAACAAAGATGCAAATAAAAAAATGAATTTCAACAATGGGGGCAATAACATTGAAGTGATGCTCCTTAAAAATACCAATAGAAGTTCCACTAGATCTTAAAATTTCTTTGGAATTCATGTGATAGAATTTGGTATCAGTATTGAACACATGAAACAAGGTAAAAATTTTTTGTTTCGAATCAACTATAGTATTTATAAAATATTTCAATGTATGAGCAACCACCCTAGCGGCTATTTAGTCATTGAAAATAAACAAATTTCCGAATATTTAAATCTAGATTTAACAAGGAGCCCAAAATAGTTAGATTTTTAATAACCAGTCTATTATAACTTATCCTATATAACAAGATAATAAATATCATAGCTAACTACTCATTAACCTCAAGTCTTTAATGATTTTCCTAATGTTATAAATTATCTTCAACTGTAACGAACACTAGGAATATCATGTAATAAACTTCGAATAACATGTTGTACTCATAGGTCACTTGGCTAAATAATTGGTGTTCAAGCTTAGTTCAGTTTTAAGATTTTAGTAGGGTCGTTAATCAATATCTTGAATAGAAGACAAGAATTATCCTAGTGGCCACTAATATTAAGTATTTATTATGTTACACCAAGGAAATGGAATAATCTATGACCTTAGTGGATGCTAGGCTTCAAATATTATATGATAGACTTCGAATAACATATTGAACTCAATGGTCGCAATGTAGAAAATTTCATTTTGGAATGTGTATAGAAAATCATTTAAATTAATCTTGTCTTGGAATATTTGTTGTCTTGGAACATCAAAGAAAGAAAGTAAACATCCACCCTAGTGGTCGCTAGTCTTAGAAGGTAGTATTGTAACATCCAAATATAATAAAGGAGCTTAGTTAGTTTTTCAGTTGGGTCGTTACTAATTGTCCTATATACAAGGCAAAAAATATCCTAGCAGCCGCCAATCTCAAGTCTTTGTTATGTTTCACTAATGCTATTTACTAATGTTTGAGATTAGCGGCCATTAGGCTTTGAATATCATGGTAGGATTCTGATAAATTAATATGAAAATCTAAATATAATAATGGTGCTTAGCTTGGTTTTCAGGTGAACCGTCCTAGTTGTATCATATGCGAGTTAACCAGAATCTTAGCGGCCGCTAGTCTCTGTTCTTGTTTGAAAAATGTATTCAGGAAACTCTTTAATATTTTTCTTGTCTTGGAATATTTGTTGCCTTGTGTTGTCTTGTAATAGCTAGGAAATGTCATAAACATCCAGCTTAACGGCCTCTAGTCTTGGAATATGTTATTTTAGAATTTAAAAATTGTTACTTTATATTGGCTCATTTATCAAGTAAGTCATTACTAACTGTAAATGAAATATATGTTTGTAAATAGAATGATTAACATTTATATTTAATAATATTTACGAGTACATATAATGTGCTTACCTTTTACTAAACATTAAAAAATTGTAAAGACATTGCATTTAATTATTTCTACGTGGGAAAACAAATATAAAAACTATATATATCAACGTGGAAATCAAGTGAGAATCGAATATTGAATAATTAGTCTCGACTATTTTTCACATTAAAAAAATTATTTAAGGAGGTCAAAATGATTACCTAAACTATACAAAAGCAAACCATTATAATTTATAAAAAAAAATATGAGACTCATGTTTTGCTGCTAGAGATAGATGTCAGCACTTACAGGAAAAAATAAATGGACGAAGAAGAATGAAAAATCAACAAAAAATTAACCAAAGAGACAGATAGAAGGGCTAAAAAGGGAACCCATTATACTTGAGCTATGACTGAACATAAAAAATGGGTTTTTGGAATGAATAAATATTATAAAAGGGATTAAAAAATCTTCCGTCATGGGTGGAAAAAAATGTGGTTTCAGACAAAGCACTGTGTTTTGACAAGAAGATGAAACAAAACTGCAAAGGTGCCAAAGGGAAAGGCAGGGATGGATTGTGGTGCAAAACACAAGAACTAGGTGAATACAGAGTGGCTGCAAGTGCCCACCATCAACTACGGTACACATACAATAACATAGATGCTTTTGATAAATACTTGTTTTAGTTGTATCTGATATTTTTATGTGCTTGATAATGTCTGTTAAAGCTTTGTATTCTCTCTAAAACACAATATCAACGAGATTCTATCTGCAACCTATTTTTCTTGTCTCTTTTGATTCCATCCTTTGTGGGCCTCCTGATCTACACTAGCACCCATTATCTATCCACAATCACTATTTTTTGTCTTGTTTGTGTGCCCCCAAAAGTGATTACAATCACTGCCTCATCTTACCATTCAAAAAAAGTCCAAGAATCGAGCACTCAGACCAGTAAATTAGTGCCTACGAGTGTTATATTCTGATTTCAAGAGCTCCTTTTTATGATTACAAAATAAAAAAGAAACCCTAATATATATTTCTCTAGTTTATTTAGTTTTTTCCAAATGCATTCAATGAAAGAAATTTTGAAAACTGAAAAAAAGTGGGAATAGGAAATTTCAAAATTTGAATTTCCCCTTCTTAAAGAGAAAGTGTGGGATTTTGATATTTCAAATATTGGCATTTAATGTGGGGGATTTCACATATCGTACTTTGAATTCACCCATCATTAATATTTGCATTTAATTTGGGGCATATCATGGGATACAGGGAAATCAAATTGATTAATTTTACCTACTTTAGAAACAAGTGGGACAATGACAAAAGTTTGTTTGTGAACACTTGGGAAAACAAAAAATATTAATTTAAGCATAATAAAAAACCATTTAGAAAATAGAAGTGAACATTAGGAAACAAAAAATTTAAATTTTAATAGAGCGATATGTGCCTTGTTAATTATTAATTTTTATCAAGTGCGACTTTGATTTTTTAAAAATATAATGCACATTAATTCGGGGGATAGCATGGGATACGAGAAAATAAAATTTATTAATTTTACCTACTTAGAAACAAGTGGACAACGACAAAAATTTCTTTTTGGACTTGCAGAAAAATGACAATTATTAATTTTAGAATAATAAAAACCATTTAGAAAGCAAAAGTAAACATTAGGAAACAAAAAATTTAAATTCTAAGAGAGCTATATACGCCTCGTTAATTATTAATTTTTATCTAGTGTAAATTCGATATTTTATAAATATAATTCACGTTAATTCGGGGGATAATGGGATACATTAAAATTTATTAATTTTACCTACTTTAGAAACAAGTGGGACAATGTCAAAATTTCTTTGTGAACTCACAGGAAAACAACAAATATTAATTTAAGCATAATAAAAAACCATTTAGAAAATAGAAGTGAACATTAGGAAACAAAAAATTAAATTTTAAGAGAGCGATATATGCCTCGTTTATTATTAATTTTTATCGAGTGTGAATTTGATATTTTTTAGCTATCATCCACGTTAATTAAAAAAAATCCAATAAAATGTGGCATCTTGCAAGTTTGAACCAGTTAATTACACAATTATATAATTGACACATTTATTAAGAAATTTTAATTAGCAATAGAATTAACAAATATTTTTTACCTATAAAAATCCGCATTATTAAGTTATAACGGTAATCCATTAAAATGTTGACATGTGGCATGAAATTTATAATATATCTCATGATCATTGATATTTTGGAGTTATTTACACTTTACTCTATAAATAATAAAACATAATTTTACGCTTCACCAAATTTTGATAGTACCTTATAGATAGGAAAGAAAATAGCGACCGCTAAGCTCCATTAGAATGATATTTTTGCAACACCGAATTCAAAATAATAAATACTTAGATTTTATAGGGGATCAGGGTATTCTCTTCAACACGTGTTAATGAAAAATTCTGCATGTTGTATGTTGTCCATCTATTTGTTGAGTAGAAGCCTAGTGGTCGCTAGCCTCTACAACTCCTAGGTTTCATTTCTAGCAATGTAAATAAATATCTCTACAGTTTTCGATCACTAGTATTTTCATTAACTATAATCTTATCTTATTGACTATACATTCCTTCCACAACCAAGTGTGGCACTACATACCATTGAAATATATCTCAACTTCTATATTACTCATAAGTTTTTTTTGTGTCTAACACATAATTTATATCAGTTCGTATCAAGTAAAATACTTAGTGACCGCTAAGCTCCATTACTTGAACAAGATCAATCAAACAGTTTGTGTGAAAGAAAATGCTTAGCGACTGCTAAGCTCAAATACTTACCAAAATGAATGATTGTGCAGAAAATAGGCTAAAAAATTTCTTGATAACATAGATGCTTTATGAAAAAATCATAGTAATAGATATTAGCGGTCGCTAGGCATTTTCCATAATATATTTTGATGACAGATATGTGAGATATGGACAATTTTTATTATCGAAAGCTATGGAGGTCTTTGCATAGTCAAGAAGAAAGATGATTACTAAAAATGTTTTCAGGGTGCTCATATAACATCATAGGGACTGCTAGGCACACACCTTTGCATCTTTTCTTTTTTTACACATCGGTGTGCATCAATGAAAATGATTTCCACTACTTGTTAGGAGGAATAGATTAGTGGCCACTAGGCTCAACTAATTTTTTATTTTGAATATAGAGATCAAACAATAGTTCATATTAAAGAAAATGCTTAGCGACCGCTAAGCTTGAATACTTACAGGAAGGAATGATTTGGTGGAAACTAGGCTAAACAATATCTTATTTTGAACATAGTGCTCTAATAACATATCATAGTAATAGATATTATTGGGCGCTAGGCATTTTTCATGAAATTTTTAGATGCAAAATATGTGAGATATAAAAATTGTTTACTGTAGAAAGCTATGGAGGTCTTTGAGAAAGTAATAGATTAGCGGCCTCAAGGCTAAACTGTTTATTAATTTTGAAAATAGAGATAAAAAATAGTTCATATAAAAGAAATGCCTAGCGACCGCTAAGCTCGAATACTTACAGAACATAGCGCTCTACGCTTATTGTTTATTGTTAAATGAGAAAGGAATAGATTAGTGGCCTCTAGGCTAAACTATTTCTTAATTACAAAAATAGAGATAAAAAAGTTCATATTACAGAAAATGCTTAGCGACTGTTAAGCTACGATACTTAAAGAACATAGCGCTTGGATAACAGATCATATGAATGGATGAAATGTGTCACAAGGGATTTTTCATGTCGGTTCATATAAAAGTAAATGCATAGTGACCACTAAGCTACATTACTTACTGAAAGGAGTGGTTTGGCACTCACTAGGCTCTACTGTTTCTGTTTTTAAAATATCGACCTAATAAAAATCACTGTCTGTCTTAGCGAAAAAGATAAGAGTTAGATCATAATAATAGAAGTACATATTTTAAACCTGAAGACATATCCTGATCATCTTGGCCCTGCATATTTCCAGAAATAACCCGTTAAACAAAATAGTCCTAAACGTTTTACTAAAAATGGAGGGAAAAGATGAACATGGGTCTTGCTCAAGAATGAATGATCTGAGTCCGTGAAGAGCAATGCATGTTTTATGTTTACCAATTATTCATTGATGAGAAGGCTATCGACCGCTATCCTCTATATTGTCGATGAATCTATTTTAACAATGCAAAAAAACAATCTCAACAGGTTTGAAGTCATTATTTGTAATTATATTATATTCGATGGACTATCCTTGGTAGAGCCAAGTCCTTGAATACAAACCTTTGAGAAGGATGACTAACGACTAGAATTTTTGCAACCAATAAACACCATTAGTTAGTGAAAGGGAAGGCTTTGCTATTGCTACAATCGATAATTTCTTGTAATTAACATAGCCACATAGTATGGAAATGTTAGATCATCGTAACAAATGTACATCATTTAAACCTGAAGACATGTTCTGTTTGTCTTGGCCTTGCATATTTTCTTAAAATCATCCTTCAAAGAAAATAGACCTAAACAATCAACCACATATGCAGGGCAAAGGTGAACAAGATTCTCACGCAGTATTAAATGATAGACTTCTATTACATTGATCAAATCTTTCTGATATACTATGGTTTCTAGTCTGAGTATGCCCAATGGTGTGTTTGATAAAATAAACAAACTTTTTTTGGCCTAGGAAAAACAAAAATATGGGTCTAAGTGCTATATGTGCATGTCAGCCTCTCTCCAATCCTTGAAGCTAGTTTGGAAAGATAGCCACAAAAAAAGGGTGACCTTCTTCCAGATGCTAATCACATAATTAATAACATGACTAATGACTAGAATTTTTGTTGGAATGTGTTTTTTGGATTGATAGAAGTTGATAATGTTGATTGATGTAAGAGAAGTGTGGTTGTGCAGATATGTAGTAAATTTTGAGAAGTCATTTAGCAAATGCGGAAGGTGTTATTACAGAGAATGTTGAAGAGGGTATTGAGAAAAGAATGTTAGTGGAAAGCATGTTGTGTATAATTTGTGTAGAAGGAATTGTCTATAACCAACCCTGTTGATACAATATTGTATCGATCAATTTTTTTCCAATATAGTGGTTCGTAGTGCCCAACTATATGATTTGTATCATGAAACAAGATGCAGTATGGAAGTTTTAGACTATTTTCATTAAATTTTAAGTAATGAGTTTTTTTTTTCAAGACCACACCGATATTTGTTATTTCAAAGGAAAGCAACAAAAGGGAATTGTCTATCCTCGAGACTTGTCTAGATCTTGATGGCATGATCAAGATCTGTGCCTTGCTGGTCAGTAATTCATAGTGGTGGCTTAACATTTTTTCTTTTTTCTTGTGATGTTTTGTAATCGGATGTACTCCTAGGATTTTTGTCTGCCTAGTTTGAACTTGTGGCTTTGGGGCGTGCTTCCATACCACCCAATTTTTTTGTGAATATTCTTATATCATTTTACTTGTTAATATAATATAAGATGTTATTCATAAATAAAACACACCATCAATCCCAAATTAGTAAATTAAAAGTATATGTAAAAATTATTGAGATTACTCGAAGGACCAAATATAGAATTTTTAATTTTTCAATGATTATTAATAGTTTGAAGATTAAATTGTGCAGTATCATGATATTGATTACCGAGGTTGTCCCCAGACTATAGATTACGACCTTGTTCCCACCCAATGTAAATTAATATATGTATGAATCAATAAATTAAAGTGTTGGAACATTGTTGGTCCATTGCTAATGACTTGAATAGTAATTATTTAATTATTGGATGCGACTCTCATATTATTGCTAACGCTGCCATCAAAAAACTTGTCTGAATAAAATTACTTTTTTATGATTTCATTAATTACATATTGGACCTTAAATCTTATATATTGGGAGGCTACCAAATAGGTGTATTTTATATAAAATTGCGGGTCTGTCAAAGCATTTTGTGATAAGAATGGAAATAAATATGTTGATCTCCCATAATCATTACCTTTTCCAATAAAGGTTGATATTAAAGCCCCTAGCAAGCTTGTATTAATTACAAGCATGTGATGGCATAGTCACTCCATATATTTACCGATCCACTCTTCCTTATTTTCACACCTTTCAGGTTTATTTCACTGGATTTCATTTCATCTGTCATGGCCTTTCCAATGTTTCCTTTCATGCAATTTTCCATGTCGGTGCATGAAATGGGATTTTATACCAAAATTTTACATCACCGTTTGAAATCCATTTTTCGAATTGAAATAGAGAAAGACCTGGTTGCTATTGAGGGAGTTCTTGGAGATGATTATCTTTCTCTAGAGGGACATCCAAGGGTAAATGTGGAAGTTTCTTCAATGTTCATTTGTCATCTTCTTATCATACACCCAACAAAGGATTGGGCTTTGGAGATGGGTCGTCACTGGATCAAGCCAGCGTATAGGGTTGGCATGGAAGTGGAAATGGACAAAACCATGAGTGCATTATGGCCCTTTCTATCTAAGGCTCATTATAAATAGGAAGGATTGGTGGATGTGGCCATTTTTTTAGAGTTGTACAAATGGTTTGATGTCCTAATGTGATTCGTGTTTGGTGTGTCCAAATGGGGTGAGACACCGAGGGTGGGACATAGTTCGCTCCCCTTTCCTAACCTGGATGATATGTTTTCTCTGCTATAATAGGAACCAACACATTGGGATATTCTTCACCTGAAAGGTTGCAGAGCATACGATTAGTTAAAGAGTCGGGTTACTGTTGGAAAAGAGCATCTTTTTCAAGAACCTCCTGCGGAAACCGTTTTCATCCCCATTAAAGTGGAGGTTACGAAGGTGTCATCTGATTCAAATAAATAAGTGCTTATAAAATCCATCAGGCTGTAACTTTTTTTTGGTTGTTATATAGCCTTGTCAGTTCCATTGTTACCAAATCATCATGTCTGTCTTACTGGTCTGGTTTTTTTTGTATTCCCAACCACTTGTGTTTTTGGCATAGGCCCTTAAGCATTTTTTCACCAAAGTATTGGATCATTCGGTTTTTTTAGACTAATCCTCTCATTGTATCTATAATGTAAAGGGAAAGGGACACTTCAACCCTCCTTTAGTTATAAAAATCAAGAAATCTTTAATAAATTTTTTGTTGTGCATTGCACTAATCAATTTAAACAATTAATTGCTATTAAATTTGGTTTGTTTGAAGATGTCAATTTATTGCTAGAAGTGAAGACTAGTGGCCACTAGCATCAATATATTATAGAATATCTTTCTGTCAATGTAAAAAACAATTTGTATAGCTTTAGGATAGAGGAGCTAATAGTGGATTGATGGCTATCTTCCCATCACTTTTGAGTTACACTACATCATTGTGGAAACCTGGAGGTCTTCACTTTCGAAAGCTATGGAGGTCTTTGAGAAAGGAATAAATTTAATTCTCTTTCCCTAATAATAGAAGATATTGTAAATGGCTCTATTTCTTTTACAGAAACCTCTCCTACAACAATTTGTTTGGGGAAATTCCTGTCATTAATTTTTTTTCATGTTTTCCTCCATACAGGTGTAGATATAAACACAAAATTTCTCTTGCATACCAATTCAGTTTTGTTTCTTATGGTTTTTGGATATCATCAATTAACTAATGCAATAAATAGTAGTTGTCTTTTAAATAGCTCAGGTTCCAAAGACATTCTTCTATTGTTATCAAAAAATTGGCAAACTTGGAATATGTATGATGTTGTCTAACAAAACTGTGGCCCAATGTAATGAACAACATCCATGTCAAAACTGACAATTGTTTGCATTTTTTAGGGTTCAAGTACTACTATTGTGCATAATTATAGCTCTGTACCATTCAAATCATCCAAAGGTATTTACAAAAGGCTCTGCAAAAAACATGGAGCAAGGTGTTAAAACTAACATGGCAAGACATGATTTCATATTGTATAGATTATCAGACAACAAATCAGAAAGCAATATCATATTACAATTTCTTTATTGACACATCTATTTGTTACATTTAGGTTCTCCAAGGTTGGTCATACTACACATGAACATGGCTCTTTACATGTACAATGACATAATGAAAATCACAAAAAATATTAAAGAGAAATATGTAATTGGCTATGGTGCTACAAGCAATATTTATAAATGTGATCTAAATAATTCTAAGCCAATTGCTATAAAGAGAATGTACATTCGCTACCCACTAAGCTTGTTTGCATTTGAAACTGATGTGGAAATAGTTGGAAGCATCAAGCATCAGAATCTTGAGAGTCTGCATGGATTTTCACTTTCTCCACTTGGAAACCTGATGTTTTATGATTACATGGTAAACGGAAGTCTGTGGGACATCCTACATGGTGAGTAAAATGATTATGTTATGAATAAAAATGGATCTGTACATTGTAGATTCATTTTTTGAAATAGAAGTGTCCAATCAACCTCTAACCTTCATATTAAAATGGATTGTTGGAAAATATAACAAGTGTTTTATTAATTTTTATTTTCGTATAGGATCATCAAAGAAGATTAAGCTAGACTAGAACAATCAGCTAAAGATTTCTCATGGTGCTGAAGAAGGATAGCCATATCTTCATTATGACTGTAACCCACACATTGTTTACAGGGATGTGAAGACTTCTAACATTATTTTGGATTATAATTTTGATGCAAATTTTTCAGACTTTGGCATTTCCAAGTGCATTTCCTTGGCCAAACACCACACCTCTACCTATGTTATGGGTACCATTTGTTACATTGACCTCGAATATGCAAGAACATCAAGGATGAATAAGAAATATGATGTATATAGTTACGGGATTGCTCTTCTGGAGTTGCTGATAGGAAGGAAGTTGTGGCCAATAACTCAAATCTGCCAAAGTTGGTAAGATTTTTGTTTGTTAATTTTCATTCAGAGCTTACAATGTACATTTTTTAAAGTATATTTAATGTTTTTTGTATGGAGCAATCAAATGTGGATGGAATTATCTTTGACATTGGAAAGTGGACCCAAAGTCTATCAAAAGAAAACTACAACACACTCATGGAAATTGTTGATACAGAAGTTGCAGAAACCTATAGGGATCTTGGGATTGTAAGAAAAAACTTCCAGGTTGCCTTTGCTTTACACAAAGAAATGACCATCTATTTGACCCACCATGCATGACGTTTCCAAAGTTCTAAAGTTGATGATGTCAGTGCCTGCTCCTACGCAAATTTCCTAGTATCTGAATGAACCAACTGACCCCTAGTAATAATTACATGAGATATTTGGATGGATATTCATATGGTAAGCACCGTGATGTTATAGGGAGCACAAGATGCACTTCTGAAAGGCATTTTTTTGTGAGATTTAGTGAGGTGATTTCACAAAACAATTTTTGACTGGAATGAGACTTGGACGGTGTTGTGATAGGAAAAAAAGCATCCCCTAGAGTCCTCTCTTTCTCGGGGTCTACTTTACTCAATGGCTGAGCCATTTTTCAAGTAAACAATGACTAGTTTTACCTGTTACAGTCTAAATTTTTTACCATAATAATTCAAACCACTTTGAACCCTTAAAACAGATAAAAGTGTGCCTGAATTTCTTTTAGAAAGGGAAAAAATTGGGTTTTGGGAAATTTGTTCCTTTTCCACTTGTACAGATAGGATTGTTTTTGTCATAGCTAAATCAATCCACTTCTGATACTAGTAGTAGTACACTCTTCTGCTACTACCTTCTCGTAAATACTAGTCTCTACTTTACTAGCACCTCCACTGTTACTTTACTCAACACTACTTGTATCCAAAATGACAGTCTTGTTCTAGAGGAAGTAAATGCATTCATGTTTTGTACAAATAAAATTATCCACAAAAGGTGATGACTCTTCATATAATATTTACAACTGTATATGTATGAATTTGTAACAAATTTGAAATTTACAGATAGAAAATTTCATTGTAAAGATGATGGTGAATCAGTTTTGTTATTTCTTGACTCACAAAGAATACAATTGTGGCACAATGAGTGTTTTGATTGATGTAAACTATAAAATAATGGTTCAATGTATCTCTGAGGGCATAAGACAATGTTTCTCACAAACATTTTTCTTGCATTGTGTCAAGGATTATTTCATTTTCTTGCTCATGGAAGTGACTCATTGTTTATATGGAGAATGGAACAATTTACAAGCATAAATTCTACTATCTTTCAGAGTAATAGAATTTGTGATATACATAAACTCCCAACTATTTTGTTTTCTTTTAATGATTACTCAGAGATATAATTTATAATAATAAACACTAGTGAACTTGTACAATCTAAAAAAACAATACTTGAGTTGTTACAAGGTATATTTTGGGGTGAGAATGAAATTTTATTATGAGTTCCACCAGAAATCAAAATAACCACTAGCATTTAAGGCTAGTGTCAAATTTAAGGATATGTGTTGAAAGTGTGTGCCTCGCACTTTCAAAATTTGAGATTCACACTCTGAATGTGCGAGTGTGAGACTTTGCACTTTTAAAGTGTGAATCTTGAGATTTGAAAGTGCAAGGCTCACACTTTGAGACTACGAGGATTGGATTTTTCAGAGTGCAGGGATATCACTTGGAAAGTGCAAGGCTCAGATTTTTAAGAGTGTGGGGATCAAACTTAGAAACTGCGAGGCTCTTGGAATTTAAAAGTGTGATCCCCACATTTTTAGAGTGTGGGGCTCGCACTTCAAAAATGTGTTCTCGGAACTGTTATTCTGTGTATTTTTTTCTTTCAAAGTGTGGAGCTTAGACACTTTCTAGAGTACAGGGAAAAATAACTTTTGCGAGGCTTGAAACTTTTAATGTGTTTCTCTGTAATTTAGAGTGTGATTTCATGAATTATAATAGTTATGGTTCACTTCTACCTTACATCGAGGGATTTATTACACTTTCATTTTTAATACAACGGGATCATGACTTATAATAGTTAGCGACCGCTAACCTTACATCGAGGATTTTTCACTTTCATTTAATACAATGGGATCATGACTTATAATAGTTAATGGAATCTAACCTTACATTGAGGGTTTTTCACTTTAATTTATTACAGGATCATGACTTATAATAGTTAGTGACTGCTCACCTTAGATCAAGGCTCATGACTTATAATAGTTAGCGAATTCTCACCTTACATCGAGGCTCATGACCTATAATAGTTAGTGATCTCTCACCTTAATACAATGAGATCACAAAATAATAGTTAGACCGCTCATGAATTTGAACTAAATTTTGTAGGAAGTTATTGTTAATTTTTTATTTTTATTAATCCAACGGGATCATGCCTTATAACAGTTAGCGGTTTCTAGCCTTACATAATCTGAACATTAAAAATCTAAAAAACGGTGAAATTGGAATCCAATAATAGCCAAATTAGAATCCAATAATAACGTAATTGGAATCCAATAATAGTGAAATTGGAACTAGAATAATTCCAATAATGACAATATTGGAATCTAATATTTCTACTAATGGATTGCAATAATAGTAATAATGGAATCCAGTCTAGACAAAAATGTAATCCAATATTTGCAAAAACGAAGATGGATTTCATCCAATACTTGAAATATTGGAGTCCAGATTCACTAGAATATGTCCAAATTTAGTGAAATAAGCGTTCTTAACAAATTCAATGTTAATATGGAAGAGAGTGTAATGATTAAGTTTGAAGATAACTCGACCCTTAACAAAGTGAATGCTAAGATGGATAAGGTATTTGGAAGATTAGGACAACACAACCCTTAACAATATGAACACTAAGGTAAAAGTAAGCAAAAATGAAGGTGAATATAAACTCAACCCTTGGAAAAGTGAATGCCAAGATGGAAGAGAGATCTGATTTGTTTAAATATTCTTATCCTCTAAAAAAGTGAATGCTATAAGGGAGGAGGATTTTTTGATTATGTTTGAACATACTCAACCTCTAGCAAAGTGAATGCTAGAATGGAAGAGGAAGATGAAAAAGGTTTGAATGTACTCAACATCTAGCAAAGTGAATGCTGAAAAGGAAGAGGATTTCACAATTAAGTTGAAATGTACTCAACCTCTTGTAAAGTGAATGCTATAAAGGAATAGAGGATAGAAATATCAAATTCGTACATGACAATATTAAAAATTTAACAAGGGGATTTCTAAATTATAGATGCAAAATGGATGATCGTATATAGTTCAACAATGATTGTACAAAACTAAAATATGTAAGGGGAAGATGAAAAGATTGAATCTTGATGGAAAATAAGATAAGAAGGATTGATCGTGAAAAAGTAGATATAAGAATGTAAAAATGTAAGTTGTGAGATGAAAATGCTAAAGTGAGGACATGGATATCCACAACTCAAGACTTAATTATGAAAGGGGAAGACAAATCTTAAACTTTGGAAAATGTAACCCAAAGATTTAAGACTAAAAATGAGATAGGGATAAAATCAAGATGAGATAAATATGAAATTAGTAATATGACGATTTCAAAAATAAATGCGAAGTGAATGGAAGATTCAAAAAGAGAGAATGAATCTTCCAAAGAAAGGATGAGATTTCAAATAAGAGAGGAGAAAGATAGGTCCAAATAAGAAGTATTTGGAAAGGGGTGAAATGAAATAATGAAAAATCCAAATAAGGAAGTATAAGGATTTTGAGACAAGATGAAAGAAAGAAATCAAATAAAGATTATGTGGAGATGTAGAGAGAAGACAATGATAGATCCAAAGAAGGGATATTTGGAAATAGTGATGAAAATGAAAGAATGATTCCAAATGAAGGAAAGTTAATTAAAGAGAAGGATTATCCAAAAGGAGATTTGGAAAAGTGTTAAAGAGAGGTGGTGAAAGACCTCAAATGAAGGATATGAAAGATAAGAAAAGTGAGATGAAAAACAAGTCCAAATAAGGGAAATTTGGAGATGTGGAAAAAAATGAAAATGAGCCCAAATAAGGAGTATTTGGGAGAGTGAAAAAGATAAGAAAATGAATCCAGATAAGGAGTATTTGGAAAATGGGGAGAGATATGAAAGTGAGAACATAGATACTAGTGTGGAACACTACTATGAAAAGAAAGGAAAAACAAAAAGATTTTTTTAGTTTTATGAATGTTTGGGCCTCTACCTTAAATTGGCATAGATAATGTGTGGCCTCCTAGGTGGTTCTATCAACTAGGTGTCAATAGTATATCCAAGTGATCAAAATACTATTTCTAGTTCTGTATTTACTTTAGCCCCTTTGAAATAATGAGATAATATCCTGCTCAAATTAATCACACTGAGGTCGCCATTACTAGATATCCGTGAACCTAATCTCACAAGGTGTACACTAGTCAGTTGTGATGGGGGTACCCATTTTTTTAGCCAATTCACTCAATGTGCCAACTACTTTGGGGTTCTTGTGGTAATCCTCACAACGTGTTTTATAGATTAAGTCAAAGCACTTCCCATAGTTAAGTGGATGGGAAATAGCCTTTTCATCCGGACCTAAAAACATAGTGTGATTTGTTAATTTTTTATCTTGATTTAAAATGATATTTTCTTAACCACTTTTCTTTAACCGAGGTAACCTGTAGTTAGTAGGCTATTTTAAATGTCCTTCAAGGCAGCTTGTAGTTATTAGTTTGATTTGTTTGAATAATATCCTCCTTTATAGCCAGTCCTGCAAATAAGGTTTAGTATGTTTTCTTGAGGAGGAAAGGACAAGACAAAAGAAGACAATCCACATTTTTGATTTCCAAGATCACTTATAAATTTCAAGGAAAGAGAATACACGTGAAATAACTTTGATTAATAAAGTAAAATGTTAATTCCCAAATAACACCTAATAATGATCACATTTCTAATTTGAGAGATCACTTATAAAGTGCGAGGAAAGAGCATACACGTGATTGTTTTGTGATTAAGAAAGGAAAAAGGGTCAATTCCTTACAAACAATATATCTACTGAAACAAAGCAATAAAGTAGTCTAAAATAAAGGTTAGATGAAATTTAAATATTCTGGAAAAAGAAGAAAAAATACAAAACACATGAAGAGTATGCTAGCCCTTACACTTTGAGTATGCTAGCGTTACAAAGAACACAAACATGCGGTTGAACGTGTTAGCATTACAAAAGACCCAAAAAAATTTAAATAGAAGAGGAAGCAGACTGAATGCTAACGCATGTAAGAAGACACTAGCACTTGGAATTAGAAGGAGGCATGTGCAGTTTAAATGGTAGTGCATTCAGTTGGATGGAAACACATATAGTTTTAACAGTAGAGTGTCCAGTTGAACGCTAATTTAGACACTTATACGCTAGCACTGAGTTCTGGAATGCTTGAAAATTTAGTTATGTAAATGTTTAAATGTTGGAAAAACTACCCGGAAGATGGTTTTTTTGGTTTTTTGGCTTTTGTACGACACTTGAGGACCTCAAATTTTAACAACAAGATTAGAAGAATACAAATAACACTCAAACAAAGTTAGATTACAAAATAGTAAAATAAAAAATGATAAGTAATAGTGGGACTCCCACTAGGTGTGCTAGAATGTGAGAAATGAAAATCAATAAACAAATAGAAAATAAAGAAATAAACATAGATATACCTTATATGTAACTCTCTTGCAAACCTAAAGTAAGATATTGGAATCTCATTGACTTGTATGGTCTTGTTGATATTTGAATTATGGATTCTCTTGATATTACTCTCCAAAGTGGATTTGTAAATGATACGAGATTGGATGCACAAGGATTCAAATGTTAAATAGGGAAATTTTAAGGAACCCCCCCCCCCCCCCACCCCCCCAAATTTTTTTTTTTTTTATAGAAATCGTGGGGAATATCCCTGTAACCAATTTTGTGGTTTTGGTGAATATCCCTAAAACCTGTTTCGTTATTTTGGTGAAAATGGTAAAATATAAAAAATAGTTTGAAATTGAGTTGTGAATCTCCTATAACTATTTTGGAAAATACCATCTATCGAATTTGAGTGGAATAAGGCCCAAAATTTTTCATTTCAATTGTAGACCTAAAAATTGATTGAATTGGTTCATTTCGCAGGCTTGGAGTCCAAAGAATGCCTTTTCCTTGAGGAGGACCGAAATCTTGCCATGTGGCCTTCTGATAAATAATCTTCATCGTTCGATAAGAAGAGGAAAATGACACGTGGCATTTTTTTTTTGATTTCTCACTACCACTCTTCCTTTCCTCACTGACACATCACATCGCGGACCTAAAAATTTATTAAATCGGTTCATTTCATGGGATTGGAGTCCGGGTAATTCCTTTTCCTTGAGGAGGACTAGAATCCTACCACATGGTCGTCTGACATATAATATGCATTGTTTGATATATTAAGATCAATGGAGCAGGCTCTATTCTGGGATGAAGGCCTGACACACTCACATTTCGAATGGAAGTGCTTGGAATAGGCCTAGCAAAGTGAAAAATGTCATCCATTGAATGGAATTTGAAAAGAGAATAAATTTTACATCTATAAAGTACAATGAAAGACGTAATAATTTATAGTGATGTGGTACTACTTGAAAATCGCGAGGTGATATTAAACATCCATTGACAATTGAAAATCTGTTTCTAGAAGGCATACTACAACAAAAGGTAAAATAGATTCAGAGAATTTGTGGACTGTGTAAGACTCAAAATTTTCATATTTCCGAGTAAGTTTCATACTACATTTAAATCTTGATTCTTTAAATATTATCTTTTTTATAAGTAGCACTTTATAAGACTTCGCTTTGAAATATTTTAATACAAGGGTTGACAAATTATGGTTGAGGGTTTCCTGAATCCAAAATTCTAAGCATGTCTACTTCCATAGGACCCCAAAGTAAAATTAAAACCCAAATCCCATATGCTAAACTGCTTAAAACCCATGGATTTTACTGATGAATATCATTATATTTATGATCTTGTAATTAGCACAAGAACTTCACAAATTAGATACATGTTTGAGAATAAAGAAAATGAAAGTAAACGTTCAAAACCATCAGGTAAAATCAAAGGTTGGATAACATGGGGGATTGGATTGGGATGTATGATGCTCCAAGATGTTTTAACCTACCCTGAATTTATCATTATATGTGCCCATAATTATGATGGAAAAAAAAAATTGTTGCAAATTGAAATAGAGAAGAAATTTTGTCCATTACAGAGGTAAATCTTGGCCATGCATTGGGATTTGAAAGTAAAGATTTAAGAACCGTCAACATAAACCTAGAAAAAATTTCTAGCGATTATAATGCCACCACTAAAAATGAAAGAGATGAGTTTTTGTGGAAATTAACATTTGATGGAACAGTACCGAAAGGGAAGCCTTTGTATGCAATTGAGATGTTTAAACAGTGGGTTAAGAATACCATTTCTATGCTAGTATTTTTCCTTGGCTTCGATAGTGATGAGAAAGAGGATGAAACCCTCCTGGAAATGGTATACAATATCCATTTCGTTTCTCCACCTTGTGCATACATATTTGTTAAGCACATTACACAATCTATGCATAAACAATTCTTAACAATCAAAGAAGGCTCTGACACTAAGACTTTTAGGTTCACTACCTACTTGTGCTATTTAATTCTATGGTGGTTTGGTGAATGCTTTGGAAAAAAAAATTGCAATTCATCCCTATAATGTTGAGGGCTAGCCAAAAGTGATGTTCTATTAACTGAGTGGATCCCAAAGATAAGGATTTTTGGTAATAGAAGGGACTACAATCAATTTTTGGATTATTTTTGGGATCCAATTTATCAAGTAATTTCAAATATTAAATTGCATACATTGCCCATGAACTATAGAGATTTCATTCAACTAGGATCAGAAATACAATTAGCAGACTGGTACTTCATGAAGGAATATATTGTGTTGAGGTTTTATGGATCAAGAGTACAACCTTTTGAATTGCCAATACATGTGACAAAGAGAGTTTTTTCCTTGGAATATATGGAAAATGGAAAGCACAGATAAAATCTATTTTGTTAGTTAACAAAAGAGGATCATATTTCCTTCCTTACCATTTTCATGTGGAGGGTTCACATTTGAAAAAAAGAATTCAATGTGGCACATGAAATCTTACAAATTTTAAAGTTTGATGTTGAATCTCAATGGGTGTATGACCCATGTGAGGTGATTAAAGTAAGGGTAGTGGCAAATAAGAACTCAACCACTAAAATTCAGCATGAAAGAAAACCCTTGCCAGAAAAATTGAAAAACAAGAACTCTTAGGATGAAGTAAAAAAATCAATGGATGAAATTAATATTGAGAAAGTAATTAGTTTTCAAGAGTTGTCAACACAATTTTTGGGATTTCCTGAGCCTCCACAAAAACAGGAAGAGAATTTTCAATCTGCCATTTTTTTTTCAAAATAAGATAAAAAGTCCTCTAAAAGAATGCCAAATCCTATATATCACAAATTGTAAGATAAAAATTAGACAAGGTCAAAAATTACTTTCTTTTGGTCTATGAGGTAGGACCTAGGCCATCCAAAATCTGTTTCAGAGTATGGTTCTATTCCAAAATATGTAAATTTCAACAAATTGTGGAATGAAACACATCGTTTAGAGGCAAGTAGTGATGAATAAATTGAATCTGAGGAATTACACACTCCCCCTGGCACATATAAACCAAGTCTTGATGAAAGCTTGAAACAAAAATATTCTACAGGAGTAGTTATTGCTGAAAAGATGGGTTTTAGTAGTGGTGGTTTGGGTTCAACAGGACAAGGCATCTGGCTTCCACCAAAGGCCTAACCTAGAAGATTTTCTGATAGGCCATGCCTTGGAGCTTTTTCTTCAGAGAAAGGACCACTGCATACTACAACATCTACAAGTGGTAATCTAATGCAATTTTCTCTGGAGTCAAATCCTCAGCAAACAGTTAAACCACACGTTGAAAATCCTAGAGTATTAGTATTTCTAGTGTTGGTAGTTCTAGTGATGATGGTAGTAGTGGTAAGAAAGTACCACGGCAAAACATTATTGTAAAGAGACCAATACAGACAGTTGAAGTTCCTATTGTCCAACAAGGAACCAAGAAGAGGACAAAGACAGAGGTAGACATAGATACAATTAATCTTGCCTCAAGGTAACTAATAACAGAACTAGAAGGTAGTGCCACTACCACCCCTCTACAAATTTCTATTCCACAGGGAAATTCTCCCCAAACTTCAATTATTCCTTCTCCATTCAAGGTGAAATGATTCATTCCTACAAACACCTCAAGTTTTGATTACAGAGCTGAGTTTTCCAATAAATCTGAAAGAGATTAAAAATAAGAAGAAAATTCTACAAGCTACTGTAAGTTTAGATCCTACCACAATGAGGGTATTTAGAACATATAACCCAGTCACAAATACAATGAAATACATGTATGTTGTGCCCAATTTTGTAAAACTAGAGAATCAAATGGTTTCTAGTGACTACGATGTAACCTACCTTTAAATGGATTTTAAGGGAATGAAACCTTTGTAAAAAATAAATTTCTCAAAAAGGAACAATGATGTGGTATACAAAACATTTCTATTGTCAGAGAGGGAGAAAAATAAGTTGAATAATAAGATTCAAAAGTTAGAGGTAGACCTGACAAATGAGAAAGCAAAAGGAAAAATGACACTTAATAAGAGAGGTGAGTTGGAGAGGAAGATAAAATCATTTTCCTCTATGACTGCAGTTTCTGCGAGTGAAGAGGGATAGGTAGAAATAGAATAAGCCAAGAAAAAGTTACAAGAAACAATGATTGCGAATGAACAGGCACAAGTAGAACTAGAAGAAGTGAAGAAAAAGCTACAGGAAATAACGAGTAAGAATAATAGATTATAACAATCATTAGAAGAATTGAAAGAGGTTATGAAGTTAGAGAAAGAAAATGCCAAAAATGGGAACAAATCTTAGATGAAGAGAGAAAAATCATGGAAAAAATGCAGAAGGAAGAGAAAAAACAAAATGAAATATCGCAACTAGAGTTGGCAAAAGCAAAAAAGGATATACATTCTTCAAACAATACAAACATGCCTTAATAGCACGGTTCACCTTAAAAGAAATGGAATCATCAATTTTATTTACATGAGGTATATTATGCCTCTGAGATATGTATCTAGAATATACCAAATATTTAGAGTTGAAAAACTCAAATTTGGTAACTCAACTTAAGAAACAACCGTGGAGAGAGATCAAACACCATTAGAAGAATGCTCATAACTTTCTTAAAATATGTCCAATTCACCTGAATGTTTTTACACTGTATAAATATTGGAGTCCTATAAAAAAATTATTCTATGATTTATCCGAAGGATTCACTAATTTTTTTATTGAGTGTTAAGAATCCAGACACCTTATTATGTAATTTTCAAAAAGCATGTTATAGAAAAAATAGTATAACTTTCACATAACTACTCAGAACATGATTAAATTTTTCCTGGAGCACCAAAACTCACCCTAATACATGGTAATAAGAAAATTTTCCATAAGTATGCATGAACTCTTATATTCCATCTCATTTTCCTCAGCCAACACTGCTATTTCTCAAAGCCACTTTCTATGCACTTTTGAAATTTGACTTCAGGAGCTAAACTGAGCTTGGTTTTTACTCACACATACTGTAGACATTCTTAGGCTTATCCCATGCTAACAAGACCTTGCTATGACCTATACCAACTTCTGACACCTCATCAAGCACTAGAAAAATGCCTAAATGGGCCAGTTTCAATTACACCTTTCACCAGATTACCTACTACACCCTATGAGACCTCTTGCTCATGATTGAAAAAATATTACTAACTTGTAGACCATCTAAAACTAGTAGCCCAACCTGTAATTTTCTTTTAGACACCAACAACTTTCCAATTTAGGCTTGTAGCACCTTGAAACCAACTTGGATGGACTACCAATCAAACTTCATGCCTCCTACAGAGCCTCACTTCACCACTCACTGGTTTTCTATCAATACCACTTAATATCAATGACAACACCAATGACATAGGGTTCAACATTTAGAGTTTCTTTTCAACAAATATTTCATAAATTCATGTAGGTTTGTTTATTGTTTTTCTTATTGATTTACCTTTAGGCACATGTAAGTTTGGGTTGAATGCTAATCCTTGTTTGAGGATTGTTAATATGTTTTTGAGTAAATTAGAGATTGCAATTTTGGTAGGGGATTAAAGTTGGGATTTTACTTGTTCTTTAACTTACAAGGGGTTTTAAAGCAAGGTGTTTATTTCATTCTTTAACTCCAAATTTGGATGGATGTATGCTCATTTCCGTACATACTACAACAAATCAATATAATATATTTCAAGTTTCATTCCAAAGACTACAAATCAACCTATTCTTTTTATAAAAATAAAAATAAGGAAAAATATATTATTAGAATAATGTACTAAATATTTGAATATATTAATTATTATATGAACATCTATATCATGGGCTATCCAAAAATGAAAGCTTCTAATTTGATGGACCTGGATCATCTCTACCATTTGATTCAATAGATCTTTGAGAACGACTCTCTCTTCGTTGATAGTCAAATTTTGTAATAGGGTCATCTGGTGTATTTGTGCTATTCTTTTCAGCCCCTCTCCTTTCATTAATCAAGTTCCATATTGCCAGAGCCCTATCATAGGGAAAGTTATCCACTTCGTATCGTGATGTGTAAATTCTCAAACAATTTTCCAAATTTTTGTAAAGCTTGTTTCGTAATTTTGAATTTATAAAGGCCAAGGAATTAGAAATTATCTCATCTTCAATTGAGCCCAAAATCATTGTTCGACATAGATCAACTAATGAGAAAAACTCAGACATGGTTTACTGTAAAATACTACTTAACCCAATTTTTTTCCATAGCTGGGTTATTACTCCACACTCTAAGGGATTATCCAAACATTTGAATTGCTAAATCATTGTAGAGGTGAATTCATGAGATTGATCAATCAAACTATCCTTACTTAAAGTACATGTAATATTCATTCCATTGATATCAACAGGCTTACAAAAATGTTGAATCAATGTAGTCAACCTCTAGAAGTAGTCTTCCTACATATATATTTGATTTTGGATAGGATTCCAAAAGGTGGGATTTACTACAACCATTGCTTCAAGTAAAACATCCCTTCTAAATCGTTCCCTTATTTTTTCTAGTAGGGACACTGTAATTTATCTTAACCTTGCCCTTGTTGATGATACAATGTTATCAAACAATGATGCTGTGACATTTACCTTCTCAACCTTACCGACTACTACTTTAAACATGTACATCAATATCTCATATCCAAATACAAAAGCACATAATTCCCCAAACAAGTTAAGTTTCAGAAATCTATTTGCATTTCAAATCTTTATCAAATCACTCCATCCATCAAAATTATGACCTATATAAGTAGTTTCATTGACAAAAATATTATATTGCCAAAAAAATGTGTTTCCTCAAACTAGAAAAATCAACAATATAGATAGTTCTTTCTTGTACTGGTTTAATTAAATGATGCATTTCTTCCAGAATGGGAAGGAGACCACACAACATAAAAAATGAATCTGTATCAGTCAAACAATGTATTAAATCTTGGGCCTTGTCCACTTGCATGTGATTTTGCCACATGACTCCTAATAAGGATTGATACTCTTCGTACACCCTACGAACTAGTTGGTATAATTAGATCCACATGGTGTCGACATATTTTAATAGTTTATGAAATTTTTTTAGTCTTGCAAATATTTGGAATTCTATGAACCTTTTAGGAGTACGATAGAAATAAGCATGTACATCTCGAACAAAGTCTTCAAATTTTGCTACAGGTTTAAATTTTCCAACTATTTTAGAATCTAGGTTCATTCTATGAGCCATACAATGAATGGAAATAATATAAAGGAAATGAGATTTTTGGAGTCTTACACATAGGCCATTACATTGACCTTACATTATAGATTCCCCATCAAACCTGACACATACCAAATTTGATGTAATTACAACAATATCCATGTTACCGATCTCCTTCAAATGTTTTATTACCAACTCACAAAGGTTCTCAGCATTGGAATTCTCTCTCATCTTGTGAATGGAAAATAAGTGAGGCCATCTCACATAATTCTCAACAATATACACATGCATATAGACCAAATTAGTATTATCTACGTCTGTAACCTCATCAATAGGCAAATATATGTATCGTGTAGACTTTAGTTTCTATTTCAAGTCTTCTTTCTCAACCATATCTAGGAATTTTTTCCAATCCCAACCACTAATGTCTAACCAGTGAGAATGAGAAAAGTGTGGGACACTAAGAAAAGACAACATCTTCTTTTGTTCAGGAAAATCTATTATAGGATGACCTCTTTTTAAAATGTGAAAAAAGTAGCTAGCTAAACTATTTTACCCAAAAGACTGTTTTGAATGATCTTGTTAAATTGAGAGGTAATCATCCCTCTGTTAGTGCTAAATCACGAAACCTCAAAATGAGTTCAATAAATATGATTTTCTAAGGTAGAGTCATTTGGTGTGATTGCACAACATTCAGCTTTTCCCAAAGTGTGGGACTTTGCAAGATCAGAAAAACTCTCTAGATTAAAGGCTGGTTCCTATTCCTCTGTTGGGTGCATGCGTGATGACTTGCAAAGGATCTATTTCTACACCTAATATAAAATTTTACCAAGGAGACAGGGATAAAAGAGATATTAGAAATAATAAATAACTAACTATAAGGTGATGCACTAAAGGAATGATGAACACTAGTCTTGCTGATAGACACAAGCCAACAAAATACAGGTAGTAATCAAGCACATATAACCATATTGATAATGAAAAAACCAGATGTGAGAAAAAGAGACAGAAAGGATCTAGAATCGATCACAGATGTGTTTTATTACTCTCCAGATTGGTACAATGCATTAAAAAATGGCCAGGAGGCAAGGAACACACTGTACTTTTAATAGGAGGCATGAACTCCACAAATTCCTTTGCTAGAAGGAAAATGGAGCTTGCAAAACAAAGAATGTCCAACCCTTTACAATGAATCCCACCATTGCATTTATAGATTCAACCAGAGAGAAGAAAGAGAGTGAGAAGCAGGAAAGTAGGTCAAAACTCAACCACTGCCGTTAATACCTCTAACAAAATCTGCCCCCAAATCCGTCTTTACTGCATCAATCTTTGGTTCAGTGCCTTGAAGGAAGAGGAAACAACAGAACAGATCGAATCTGATTTGGTTGTTGAGGTAAAGAGATCCTGCATTAAAGGCCTAAAGATGTTTGTCCATTTTTCACCTACCAAGCCTAAAAAAATGAATTTTTATCTTTCCATGGCATAGAAGACGTTGAGACGCTTCCAACGGTGTCATATTTACAATATTTCGAGCCCTGAGTTGAAAGATATACCCCTTCGAAGTTGTATCAGGTCCGTACGAATGGGTGGGAATTTTTTTTGAAAGAATGGGTCTCCTTTTAAATATGGGACATATGGTATCCAAATTAGGGAAAAAATCAGGTTTGTGGGTCTATAATTTATCTTTTTTCCCTTTTTTGCAAAAAATGCAAAACTCAGAAAAACCCACGTGGCTCCGAAGCTCCACTTGGATATGTGGCACTCTTTGGTTGGCTAGTGGGATGCACTTCCATCTTTATCTTTGTGCCTTTGACAAAAGGAAAATTTTCACCTTTTCCTCTGACTCCTCGCTTTGGCTTGACTTGGGCTCAAACCTTGACTTTTTCCTTTGAGTGGAGTTGCGGCTCTATTTTTTGACTTTTATCCTTTTGGGATGACAACAGGAAAAAAACCAAATTTTTCCCCTAGTGGCCTACTTTTTGGCTAAGTATTTTGTTTGGCGGGGTCATATATTTTGACCTGGGACATACGACATTCTAGTGCTCACTTAGAACCTTCTCTCTCTTCAATCCTTAAATCAGTGCCATTTAGACACTTGGCAGCCTCCACCAGTCTGGCCCATACATTGACTATTCAATTGACTCTGCCCCTTTCTGAGATTGGACATATGGAGGCACTGTACTTGCTTGAAATCCCAGCTCAAATTTTACCTTTGGAGGAGTGTCGAGTTTACACTTGTTGGCTCTGTGAGTCTGTGGACTTTTCAACGGTCCCTCTCACCCCTTTTGGACTTTGAGATATGTGGCAAGCTCATGCTCATTTGGGCTTCCGCCTTGGACTAACGTTTGAAGATGCGACACACTGACACTTGGCATTCTCCGCTTACACTTTTATACTTAGCCAATTTTGAGGCCCGCCCCGTCCACCTTTTGACTCTATTTGACCATTTTTTACATGGAGGACTGGTGCAAGTTTGAGTCTCCGTCTTGGACTCCCATTTCAGATTTGCGTCGAGCTGACACCTAGGATTATCTTTCTTAGTTGAAGAATTTTCAACAGCCCCGCAACCTTTTTAGGTTCTGGATGTGTGGTAGCCTGATGCTCACTTGAATTTCTTTTCTGGATTTAACTTTGGAGAAGCACCACGTAGACACGTGGTTCTCTCCACTGCCTCCTCCATACTTAGTCATTTTCTGGGCTCGTTTCTAAACCGTTTTGAGTCTGAAGACTTCGAATATTTACCATTTTCCCCTTCTTTCTCCTGGTTCCTCTATGGCACTGCCCCTTCTTTTCTGACCCTGTTATTCCACGGTTGAGTCTACCTGTAACTTGAAAAATGGATTCAAGACATGGAAACGGCTCGACAGAGTCATTTATTTTTGCATAGGGTCATTTAATCTTTCTCAACCCCTGCCACTCCATTTTTGAGTCCTTCTGTGACCTATTTATAGATTTGAACAAGCTTTCTCAGGTTCTTTCTATGTGGGGTCATGACTGATCCAATATTCAGCCCAGGGGTGAAATATGGATAACAATTTGGCAAATCACAGGGGTATCTACTTGATAAATCAAAAGACCAATTACCTTGTCGTATCCATTGGGAATGGAGTTGAGAACAATGGTCTGATACTGATTCTACCTCTGATTCATGAGCCTGGCTATTTGCACTCTCAATTTTCATAAGAAATATCGAAATGAAGGTTTCTGAGAGTATAAAATTATTTTGACCCGGGGATTCATCTCTCCCTGAACGGATTGCACAAGAGCAACAAAACAACACCATAAATATATACAGAAATTGAAATCATACATGCTCCAAATAGAACATGTAGAGCGTGTAAAGCACTTAGGAGAAAAGCAACCTAAACAACAGTAATGCGATGTGCAAAAGCACTTAGAGGAAAGAGAAACTAAACTAATATACAGGGTGAGAAATTCCCCTTTAGTAGTAGTGTTTAAGATAGATTCCATTTACTGGAATCTACAATTCCTCTCCATCCAATGTAGACAATTAGAAAGCATTGATACTTTTGCATCTTGTGACCATATAGGCACCACTCTAAATGGCATAAAATTTGGAATGCCTTCCTAGTTTTGCTCGATCTACATCCCATTTCAAAACTAGATCTCCTTCCCAGAAGGTCCTTGATTTTGCCTTTTTGTTAAAGCATCTCTTGATTGAAGCCTGATTTTTCTCTATTGCCTAGAGTGCATGCTCTCTGACTTCTTCCAAATCTATCAGCTCCACATACCTGGCCTCTATCGGTTCAGATTCAAACATCTCTAGCTGCTTCATGAGCTCCAATGTTGGCAACTCAAGTGATATAGGAAACAATAACTCTTTCCCATAGACAATTTTGAATGGAGAGCTGCATGTATATCTCTTGGGTGTTATCCTATCAGCCCATAAGGCTGATTTGAGCTTTGTGTGCCAGGTTCTCTAGTTTTCATCAAGATTTATTTTGATGATCTTTTGCAGGTTCTTATTTGTGGACTCAGCTTGACCATTACCTTGAGGGTATTAGTTTGATGAAGTGCTCAAGTAAGTTCCGTTCTTAATAGCCCATCCTGTGATATTGGAACCTATGAATGCCAATGTGTTGTCTGATATAATGGTGGCTGGCACTCCAAATCTGGTCACTACCCCTCCATAGAAATCTAGTATACTAGACTCATTAGCTTCCTTGAGTGCCACTGCCTTGGTCCACTTGGTGAAATAGTTTGTTGTTGTCAGAATCCATTTGTGACCTTGGATTGATGACTCCAATGAATTCAAATCCCCATTGCATGAAAGGTTGGTCGACTTAAATTGGGTATAATGGAAGTGCTGCTAGCTTTTCTTTACCTTTGAAGAATGCACAATTCTTGCACATTTTGATCCATGCATAGTAGTCACTAAACACTCCGGGCCAATAATAACTCACATTCATGATCTTGAGTGCTGTCACCCTTGGAGCAAAATGGCCTCCAGTTGCTTCAACATGGAATTCTTATAGCACTCTATCAACCTGATCTGTCTCAATGCATCTCACCAGAATGCCATTTATGTCTCTTTTGAACAAAACACCATCAATAAGAACATATGGGATGGCCTGTAGCCTGAAATGCCTCCTTTTTTCTTTACTCATCCCATGAGGAAACATGGCCTGTAGCATGAAATGCCTCCTTTTTCTTTACTCATCCCATGAGGACATATGCATGTTTGAAGGAAGTGCACCATGTCTTGAGTCCAACAAGGAGCTGACACATCAACATTTTTTTCCTCTTGATTATTTTGTAGAACAAAAATAATCTCCTTTTCACTGTTTGCTTCATATTTTTGACCTGAGGCTAGTTGTTCACACAACCCCTTCCTATAGATTAACTTAGTGACCTTGATCTCAATGTCATACTCCATGACATGGGTGATCCACCATGCACATTTTTCATTCAGGTCCTTGCTGAGAAGGAATTCTTTAACTCCCACATGAGGGACTAATAATTGGATTTTATTGTTTGAAACCAGATATTTAAACTTCTTTAACCCTCTGATCACTGCCAGGACTTTATTTTCACTGAAGGAGTATCTCACTTCATAGTCTCCTAGACCTTGGCTGAAGAAAGCAATTGGATGTTCTGCACCTTCTTTATTCTGTTGAACTAAGATTACGGAAATTGTGTCCCTGTAACCAAAGGCATACAATATAAAGTCTTTAGAGAAATCTATATTCACAGGAGTTAGGGCTTGTGATATAGCTTCCTTGATGGCTTCAAAGCTTGTTCTCCCCTCAGCTGTCCATGTGAATGCTAAGCTCTTCTTCAACATCAACGTTATCGATTTAACAAGGGCTGTAAAGTTTGGTACAAACCTTCAAACAAAATTGATCTTTCCTAGGAAGCTTTGAAGAGCTTTCTTGTGACTTGGCAATGGAAATGCTCTTATTACTTCAACTCTCTCTGGGTCGATTTCCAACCCTTATTTTGATATAATATGGCCCAGAAGTTTGCCCTCATGGGCAAAGAATATACATTTTTAGGGTTCAATGACATCCCAAAACTCCTGCATCTTCGAAACACTTGCCTTAGGTGGAAAAGGTGGTCTGCTACTTTTTTGGAAAATACTGTAAGGTCTTCTAGATAGATCAACACTATTTTGTTGATCAGCCCTTTGAATGCCATATCCATAGCCCTTTGGAAAGTGGCTCTAGCATTACACAATCCAAATGGCATTTTCCTGTAGGCATAGGTGCCCCATTTGGTGGTGAAATCTATTTTGAATTGATCATCTTCTTTCAACATGATCTGATTGTACCCTGAGTAGGCATCTAGGAGAGAGAATCTCTCTGATCTAGACACCACTTGCAAGATCTGCTCCATTGAAGGGAGTGGGTAATGATCTTTGAGGGAAGCTCTGTTTAAGTCACAAAAATCTACACACAACCTAATCTCTTCGTTCTTCTTCCTGACTAGGACTAGGATTGTAACCCAGCTTGAGTGTTTGATTGGAAATATGATTCTTGCCTCTATCAGCTTATTTAATTCTTTCTTCACCAGAGGCTCGATGTGTGGATTGACTGGTCTCTTCTTTTTCCTGATGGGCTTAGCAGTTGGGTCTAGTTCAATTGTGTGTTGTGCTAGCTTTGGATTGAATCCTCTTAGGTCTTCATAGCCCCAAGAAAATACATATGGAAACTCTTGGAAAAGTTGTATGAATTCATACATTTCTTGCTCGGTGGCCACTTTGCCAATTTGAAGTGTTTGCCTTCTCCAACTGGGATTCACTTTGAATATTCTCCTTTGATCTGTATGTTAGCCTTCTCTTTTATAAACTGATCATTAGGATTGAAGATAAAATCCAATGTCACTAAGCCTTTGGGAAGTTTTTTTATATGTAGCTGTACTATTTGACTCCTATATTTCTGTTGTAATCCACTTTGATTTCTAGACGAGAATTCAGCTTCTTCTTGCAAGAAATTAATGATCTGCTGATCATTCTTGAATACCTGCCAACATGTGTTGTTATCTAGAACTACTAGCCTCATAACTATATGGATATGTGGCTGTTCCTTGTCTCTTTTGATGCTGTCAACCGCATAAAATGTTGCTTCAACTACTACAAGCCTATCAACAAGTTCATTCTCCTTCATGGGTATAGACACAATGTTGAAGGCTTTGAAATCCTCCATGAGATCCCATACCCCACTCTTGTAGTTCTTGAGCAGGTCATTTTTGATAGCATTAAGTCCTCTAACCTAATTGGAAACTAGTTCACTGTCACTGAACACTTGCAAGTTTTTGATTCCTAGCTCCCTTGCCCAATGAAGACCATGGACCAAAGCCTCATACTCAACAGTGTTATTTGAGTAGGAAAACTGAAATATGAAGGCTGAATAATATTTCATACCTTTACGGGACACAATCATAGGTCCTCCTCCAGCTCTTTGTCTACTCCTTGAGCCATCAAAGAAAAATTTCCATACCTCATTGTCATCCTTATATTCTGGCTTAATTAGGTCAGGAAGAGGATGATTCTCTTCATGTAGGCAGTAAACCCCTATCTCAGATTATTCCATATCCTTATAGGGGTCAAAAGCATGTATTTTTTTGGCCCACTCATCAAGGGTCAAGTTTGGGATACATCCCACCTTGGTGTCTACTTCACAAGTGCTTATAAAGTCCTCTTGATTAAAAGATGAGTAGTTGGCATTGATTGGGATAGGTACATAAGATTCAATATGATAATCAATAATGGGTTCATATCTTATTGTGGCCTTTGCCCCATATCTTATCCTAAAGAGCATATGTGACCAGTCGGTAGACAGATAACCTTCAATTTTGGAAGTGAATTCCTTGGACAAACACAAAGCAAAATGTGGTGGAAAATCTATAGTTGATACGTTTTGCAAAACAGTCACATTGGGGTAGGCATGTAAAGTGAGGTTCAGATCCCTGATGATCCCAACAGTTTTCACTGCTGTCCCATCTAATTGCACTACCCCTCTAGAGATGACCTCATATTGGAGACCCAATTGATCAGCTATTTGCTTGGGCATTACAGAACTACTTGCCCTAGAATCAATCATACAATTGTACACCAATTTGTCTCCAATAATCAATGAAACATATAATGGAGGAGGCTTCAGATTCTTACCTCATTGTTCTCCATGGTTTCTCTCAGGTTGAGCCACATTGGTAAGAACTTTCTCTTGCTGATTAGGGGACTGGTTTGAGTTTGACCAATTCTATATTATAGTCTACAACAAATCCCTCTACCCTGGAATGGCTAGTGAATACCATAGTGAAATGTTCACACTAGTTTTCTTCATTTTCTCAATGATATTGAATGAGCTATCTTTCTACTGCCCCTTCCCAGGAACATTTTTTTCTTGTACATGGGTTGTCACAATTAGTGCTTGAGTGGATTTGGAGGGCGGCTTGGATTGGTTCTACATGTTAGGAGTTATATTTGGAGCACCAACATCTTGTAGAGTGATGGAAGATTGAGGGTTACCTGAACTCAGTGGTTGACCCTCTCCAATATTTCTCTTTTTGGACCATGTATTGGCAGCCACACTTTGAGAAGGGAACTGATTCATCCCACAAAAGTCCTTAGCCTAAATTTACAAGCATAGTCTCACCTGGAGGTCCCCCTTGTTGAGCTCCTTGTTGTTGATCTCCTTCTTAGACAAGTTCTTATGATACCATACTAGTTTGCACCATCAAGTCCTGGTTTAGTGCACCTTTAAAGCACATTGATTAGTTATGTGGTTGGTTGCATGGGAATCACCAATCATATTCCTGTGTCATATTGTTCTGTGCTGGAACCAATGCCCTCGATGTTGAAACTGTGTTCGGATCATATGACTTGAAAGGTCTGGTAGCTTGAGGCTATCCATGGTTTTGGCTCTGATTTACAGTCTGAGATGGTGGTCTAGTTTACTAGTACTGGGGTCTGGCCTGATACTGAGCTTAAGGTTGGTACAGCCTAGAACTCCGAGCTTGCTCTCTTTTGATGGTTACTAACTCATTCACCAGGTTCTAAAGCTATTTCATGACTTCGTGGAGTTCCTTATAGGTGTTAGATGATGAAGTGGAGGCTTCAGCTGAGATTTGACTCCTGGGAGTAGGTACAGGGGCTAATGTGGGTGTTTGGTTGGTATCTGGGCTTCCTAACTCAGGGTATACAGGCATGGATGGCCTAGGAGTGATTTTACTAGCCTAAATCAAATGGTTCTCAGCCCCATTGGAAAGGTTATAGGCTACAGGTAAGGTTGTGCCCCCCATTGGCTGAATCATCAAAGAAATATAAGAATTTAAAGCCCTAAGAAAGTATAAGAAGGTACCTTCATTAGTGGGCTTTACTACTGTTGGAATCCTATCCCAAGTCTACTGAAATATAAGGTTGAAGTTTGTTAGCTGCTCGTTTGGGGCTCTCTTGATTGTTTTTAGTTTCTCTAACAAGGATAAGTTATCACCCTTCTCTCAAAACTGGTTGTGAAGAGCTGTGCACAGATGGTTCTAATTTTTGATAGAGCCTACTTTGAGGCTACTGAACCATTGTGAAGCTTTACCTTTGAGTAAAGAGGTGAGAAAATTTATTGCAATGTCCATCTCACGGATTTCATGGATTGTATACACCAAGTGAAAAATCTTGGAAGAGGTGATCACAAGGAGAAGTATGAGTTTGTCTATGAAAGCCTTGAACCATATAGAGATGAAAGTAACATCTTCGAACATGCTATGCTATTGGAAGAAAAGATCATTGTGACGTTTAGATAGAAATCAGTTGTTTCTAGATAAGAAGATTAACATGAGGATATGGTTGAGCCATCCTGATTGGCAAGAAAACAAAGATTCAAGAAAATTAAGAGAAATGGAAAAAACAAAGGAAGGATACATGCTAATAAGTGAACTACACAAGGATGGTGGACTATGAAAAAATAAGAAGAATGTATAGGTTGTTATTCCTTGCATCCCTCTGTGTGTGCAGGTGTAAAAAATGGAAACATGAGAATGATGAATCCCTGAAGGTGTGGATCAAGAGTATGTTCAAGAAATGTTAAGTCATGAACTGGCTTGGAAAGTTGAATACTATATGGGACCCTAGAGGTCTTAAATAAAAGAGGGATAGTGGGAGTGAAGATAAAATATTAATTAACAAACAATAATGATTGAAAGATTCAGTTATCAGAAAAGATCGTGTAAATCAACCTTACTAGTACATGAGACGGATATTTATCTCTCCCACTTGGGATGCCATAACTGTTAGGGCTGAATCCTCAATAAAACTACAATGAGTACAATAAATCTCATTGTCATAGGTGTAATGCAGTATATTATATTGTTGTGATTGACCCTTGGGACCCTATTGTAGCTTCCAAATCTTAAAGGCACATAGGTGCGCACGGCCGGAGGAAGTGTGCAAGTTAAGGTATGCAAGGTAGGATTCAAAAAGGGTTCTTGGAGAACCAAGGACGTGCGCCCACAAAGCAAAATTCAGGACTTAGCCATTTTTGGCCTTTTGGATAGAACACATGAAGAACGTGTTCCATTTGGATAAGGTTCCAGCCTGGCAACATGGTGTCCTGGAGGGAATATACCTTGCGATAAGAAGATCCAAAAAGCTAATCATGACATGGAGAGGCATGCGCTTGAGGTGATCCACACCTTGACACTTGGGGCCAGATATGAGGTTGCAGAGGAGTTTGTTAGAGCTCAGATGCCTATTTATATGCGCGCCCTTGGCAAAGAAAAGAGAACCGGAGGAAGGAAGCAGAGCTCTATAGAATTACTGTGAGAACTATGGGATAAAAAGGGTAGATGATTATAGGAAGGATGTAATGAGGGAATGGGGAATGTAAATTTTGTTTTGAAAGCCTTCATGTATGGATCCAGATATGGCACATGACTACGGTCTCCCCTTCTGTGATATTCTATAAGTAATGCTATGAATGAATATGATAAGGTTACCATGACAATTGTATTAAGATCTTCTCTCTGTATTATCTACATATTTCTATTATGCTTTTGTTCTTGTATAATCATGAACCTTATTTGAATGTTAAGTCTATTTGTGGATTTACAACTTCCTAGTTCTGTTAATTCTGGTTAAGTGCCTTTACTTTTGATATGAATGAAAGGGTATAGAAGCCATTCTGAGCTCTATAGCTTTTCATGTCCTTTAAATCACTAATTCAAGATCATGAATGATGCCTTCCACTAAACTCACATAAAAGAGAGAATCAGCTCCCTCTCGAGCACCTCAGGTGAGCACCCAGCGCCTACTGGGTGATAGGCCGATGCATGAGGTTCCCTTGTTCTTGGTGGGTGCAAAAATGACTACATCTTGGTTCCATTGTTGGGACCTCTTTTCAAGTTGTAGTGGAACATGGCATACATCGTGGTTTGTGTAAAAAGTGATGACATAGCACTTAACACTTGAAGGTGTTGAAAATTGGTTTAAAAGCATGGAGGAAAAGTTCACTCAGAGATTCAGTACTAGACCTGAGTTTGATACACGAAGATGGGTGGAAGACACTCTCTATCATGAGTTGTATACGTGAAAACCTTCTTCTGAGTGTTTCCCAGTAGAGTTATTTGAGTGGCTCTCGGCATATGCATCTAGGTCGGGGTGGTATTATAAATCACACCCTTGGACCCAAGAAACATACCAAACTTACAAGATGCTGATCTAACATGGACCCATGCTATAGATCATTGGTGGAAGGGAGTATTGGCTAGCTACACTCTAGAATACGTAATTTCCACGTATTCTTGTCTAGAAGTTGTTGAGTTTGAATTTTTGTGGGAGCCCAAAGGATCATTTCTGTAGGCTATCCACCTGATAATAAAAATATTGATGGTAACCATGAGTTTAGAGGCATTCCTAATGGTCAGCTAAACCATTATGAGGACTTGCTGAGGAAGCTAGGTTGGGAAAAGATGGCTGATATAATGACTGAAAAGGAAAGGGAGGAGGGACAACTCAAGTATGGTGAAGCACATGAGAGGGAGATTGTGAGACAACGTGAGGTTGCATTTACGATGGATCCATGGAGGTAGATGTTTTTGGGAGAAGAGGTTCACATGGAGGATGTGGAGCCTAAACAGTCTGTGCTACCCCATCTTGGCAAGCACAAAAGAGAGAAACCCTCAAATTTTGATGAGAGCCCATCATGTGGAGAAAGAAGAGTTGTTGGCACACATCTGACCCCACCTAGCGACCAAACCTTGGCGCTTGGTTTGTTCAAACGAGGGAAAAGTATAGTTGATCCATTTGATATCAGTGGAAGCAACCGATCGGTGCCCAGAAGATACAAATTCTCGTTTGGGACTTCTATGGCTTCACACACTATTCCAGTATTTGGTGGAATGTTTGGACAAGGCATATATACAGGTGGTTTTGGGAGTGCATCAGGAAGTGGTGGAGAAAATATGACTGGGAGTGGCACTAGTTTCACAAACTGTCAACACATAATTCAGTGGGATGATGGGAACATCTCAACACGACAAACATAGGTGTTATACCTAACATAGGAGGATCTGGAGGTGGAAGTGGTGGAGCTGGTGGCTCAGGATCTAGTGGTTCTGGTGGAGGAGGAAACACTGGAGGAAATCAAGGGACTAGGTCAGGAGGACAAGGGCCTCAGCCACCTCCTCAAGTATTTTTCGAGATGTCTCTGCACTTACCAAATTACAGTGGGATAGAAGATGCTGCAGAGCATGTGCATAAGTGCGAGCTGCTATGGCGCGTGAAGGGGATCATGACCCAGGATTGAAAGGCTAGTCAATTTGTGAAAACCTTGCAAGGACACGCACATAGTTGGTATAGAAAGTATGACCCTCATCAAACTGTTGTGGATTATACCGCACTAAAAAATGTGTTCTTGGAAAAATTTCACATACCTAAGTTTGAACAGAAGAGCATCAGCTCTCTCAAGGAAATCCAACAGGGAATGGTAGAGAGCATGCAGGAATATTATGCACGCTTTAAAAATCTATTGTCTAAATTGTCTTATGATATCCACCCTTCACAACATGCTTAGTGGTTTGTCAGAGGGTTGATCACACCCTTTAGGAGGGATTTATCTCATAAAACATTCACAGACGCATGAAGCGTTAGAGGCTGCTTTGCACACTGAGGCAGTTGGTAGTGTTGACACTGGTGTTAGCCCATTTTTGGAGGCTCAGATCACTGCCATGGCTAAGCAGTTGGAGAAATTATTTTCCAACATAGTTCTAGAGACTCACGGTGGGATGTGGTGCACAGATTGTAATGTAGAAGGACACACAAAGGATAATGGCGGGATATGTACTCGAAAGGCGGTACACGCTGTAGTAGTAAATTGTAAAATATGTCACTGGGACCATGATGTAAGTAGGTGCCCCCTGTTACAGCATGCGATCTATAAAAATGTATCTTGTTATTGCAAGATATGTACCTCAACCACACATGACACCAAGGATTGTAGATTGATTGACCAGATTCATGAGGTAATTGATCTTGGTGTGCACCAGACTGGCATTGCTAGCAGTTCCAAAGGAGATGAGAGTCAATATGAGGAACACAGAGATGGAGGTGCACGTGGGAGGGGATTTTGTGGAGGATTTCATGGCCATGGTAACCGCATGGGAAGAAGTGAGTTCCCACGTGGAACATGCTTTAATTGTGGAGCCACAGACCATTATAAGTGTGAATGTCCAGATCTTCTACAATGCTCCTGGTGTGGAAAAAAACATAAGTATGAAGAGTGCCTGGAGTTATATGAACATATGAGTTAGTAGCACCGGAAGGATAAGGGCACTGCCATGGTGAGTATTAAGAAGGATGACATGCAATGGCTCCCACGAGTAATACGTGAATCAGAACTAGAGCCTGTTATGGTAACAACAAGGGTGGAGTCCATGTGCACAAGGGAAGCACCTAGGCAGAGACCTCTGGTTTCAAGGGAAGAAGTAGTACATGGGAAGTATCCAAACCTGGCTCACCAGAAAGAAGTCTACCAGGAAACCATGGATGTAATTCAAAGTTTACAAGGGGAGATCCAATGCTTAAAAGAGAAAACTAGAAAAGATGAGCAAAGAAGACTAGTAGAAGCACCAAAGGATGACTTGGATGAGGTTAAGGAGGTGTGTAAACTGCTGAGGCAAGAGAATGTTATTCCCCTACTAGGAGCATGGTTGAGAGAAAAGGTACCACACGTTGGGGAAGAACACGAAAGGTAGATCCTGCATGCAAACCTCCCACCTCACAGCCTTGATTATGACAAAGAGATCACCTTGAACGCAGTAGTGGATGGATGGCTACTTAGCAACATCCTCATTGACACAGGCACGTAGAGGTTAATGTTCTCACTCTAGATGCTTGGCATCAAATGGGAAGACCTACATTACAACCATCTTCAAATGTGTTGTATATGGAAAATAAGACAAAGGCAATGCCCATAGGTGTCTTGAAGGATGTGATCATTACCATTCAGAGGACTAAGTTCACTAGGGATTTTGAAGTCTTGGCACTTGCCGAGGTAGATAATTTCCCAGTGTTACTTGGGCACCCATGGTGCTATAAGAATAATGTAGATCTCTGGTTTAACAAGGGGTACATAAGCTTTGAAAACAAGGAAGAGAGGGTGATTATACTGCTTGCTGATGGAAATTCCACACCCTATACTGAACCCCTTGGAGAGGAAGTCCTGAACAAAATATATGTGCACTCCATAAGAGATCCAAAGACCATCCACCCTATAGAAGGAGTCATCTAGTTTGATGATGCTCAATCTGTCAGTGATACTACCAGTATAACATGTGATAATTGGGTGCATGGGACTTATGAAATGATTGGGTGACATCTGAAAGGATTAGTGACCAGGGTAACCACAGTGCATACAATTTGGCACCTAGGAGGAAAGGTAATAACCAAGTATTCTGGGGGTGTATACCCTGAGGCCTTTTTGAGAGAAATGGAATCTCAATTGAGGGAGGATGAGCGGCAAGGTATGCTGGGTTATGTTTTGATAGGCACAGCAGTGAGGTGGTGGGCTGCGCATAGTGAAAACTTGTTGGAGTGGCATGAAGTTAGAATTGTGCTCACTGTTTGATTCTCGAGGAGTAATATACCCACCACTATCAAGGATTACAATGGCAATGAACCCGCCTCTTCCCACATCTAGGCATGTGAGAGGGTCTAGGGAGAAGGCATGGAAGCTTTACCACCCTCCCTTTGGGTGCACAAGTTGTATTCAACACTACAAGGTTGTGTGCATGCTTGGTACATCCATTCTGAAACTCACCGCCAGACGGGAAATTGGCAGGAATTAGCTGCTGACTTGGTTCACACATTCGAGTACTGAAGTACTAAGCAACTGGTTGATGAGGCATTGCAGGCTTTCAAGTGCCTCACTCTGGGGGATTGTGCCATGACGGAAGATAGATTAGTAGACTTACTTGGTGGACCTAGCTTGGAAGCATGGTTCGAAGAGGAGGAACCAGAAGACATACAATTCAAGCACGTGTGTGCTGAAAAGGAGAAAGGAAAGATGGTATACGTTATTGATGGAGAGGAGATGGAGAGCTTGAATGTCGACCATTCAGTTGGGATGTGTGAGGTAGTTGACAGTGTGGATGCATGTGCACGCGTATCATGAACCACTCAAAACCAAGAAATTTAACATCGTCTCGGAGAAGGAGCCCAAGGAAGCTATCATTGGGGACTACTGGTTGGACAAGGAAGTATTAAAGATCATCGATCTCTTGTGTGAATTTGAGGATTTATTCCCACACAGATACCATGAGTTGAAAGGTGTCCACCATTCATTGGGGGAAATGAGGATAAATTTGAAAGATGGTGCACGCTCGGTCAGGAAGAGGCCTTACAGGATGAATCCCAACATGCGCATAAGGGTTAAAGAAGAGCTAGACAAAATGATAGCATCTAGTATCATTGAGGCTGTGGAGGAATCAGAATGGATAAGTCCAATGGTGATCAGCATAAAGAAGGATGGGCAGATTAGGATATGTGTGGATTATAGGGAGTTGAACGCTGTTTGTATCATAGATCCTTTTCCCACCCCCTTCACTGAAGATATTTTGGAAGGAGTTGCTAGGCACGAGGTCTATTCCTTCATGGATGGATTCTTAGGATATCACCAAGTAAGAATTGCCAAAGAGGACCAAGAAAAGAAAACTTTTTCCACCGAGTGGGGAAGCTTTGCATACACGGTCATGCCCTTTGGATTGAGGAATGTGCCCACTGTATTTTCACGCATAGTGGTACAAGCATTTAAGGACTTCATCCACAAGTTCCTTCAAGTATATTTGGATGATTGGACAGTGTATGGATTGGTCAGGGACCATTGTGATAACTTGAGATTGATGTTTGAAAGATGTCGGCAGTTGAGGATTTCCCTCAACATCAAGAAATGTGTCTTTGTAACTCCTTTTGGAACGTTGTTGGGGCATCTCATATGCAAAGAGGGCTTACTGGTGGATCCCATGAAAGTTGTAGTTATTGTGGGATTATGGGAGCCCACCAGCCAAAGTCACCATGCACAGATTTCTTGGACACACTGGGTACTACAGAAAGTTCATTAAGGGATATGCCAAGATCGTCATGCCTTTGGAAATATTGCTCAGACATAAGAGTGCCTTTCAGTGGGGAGAGGCACAACAGAGGGCATTTGACACTCTAAAAGAAAGGCTTATCACCACACCTATTCTATGATTCCCATCATGGGATAAACCTTTCCATGTCCACATGGATGCCTCTGGTACAAAATGTGAGCCGTTCTTACTCAACTAGGAGAGGGGGTTGTTGATCATCCCTTGTGTTTTGTAAGTAGAAAGTTGACACCAGCAAAACAAAATTATACAACGACCAAGCGTGAGGCATTGTTAATGATCTAAACACTCCACAAATTTAGACAATATCTACTGGTGACTCCCTTCATATTCTACACTGACCATATGGCCTTGAAGTATCTAGTAAACAAAGTAGTGTTGCAAGGGCGCATATGCCATTGGGTACTTTTATTTCAGGAATTTGAATTCAAAGTGGTGGTAAAACCTGGAAAGAATAATTATGGGCTAGATCATTTATCAAGGATTGATTTGGGAGAGGACATGCAAAGTATCAAGGAAACCATGCCGGACACGTAACTATTTAGGTTGCGGCGTGCGCCCTCCAAGTGAGAAGACATTGTTGTTTTTCTCAAGGAAGGTGTGGTGCCTGAAGGGATGAACGCACTAGAAAGGAAAAGGTTAGCCATACGTGCCATGCCCTTCATGTTGATCAATGGGGATTTGTATAAAATGGGATGCGATTATGTTTTGCACTAGTGTGTATTAGAACATGAACGCATGGCCATAATAGAAGAAGCCCATGGTGGGATTGCTGGAGGACACTATGCAGGGAATGTAACCGCGCGTAAGATCCTAGTCATTGGACTATGGTGGGAGATGATTCACCAGGATTGCATTGAGTTTTGCAAGGCCTGTGACCACTACCAGTGCCTTGGCAAACCTGGAAGAAGGGATGAGATGCCCTTGTGCCCCATCGCTAGCGCAGAACCTTTTGAGAAATGGGAAATAGATTTTTTAGGACCAATCTCACTGGTTGTACAAAGGACTAACTCACGGTATATCATTACCGTTACTGATTATCTGACAAGGTAGGCAGAGGCCGTGCCCACTAAGGATTTCACCCATAGCCACGGCTGCTAGATTTTTATGGGAGAACATTATCAGTAGGTATGGGTGCCCATTAAGTTTAACAAGTGATAGGGGCACTCACTTCTTAAATGAAACCATTAGGATTCTATTGGCAGAATTCATGGTAGCCCATCACAAGACTACCCCTTATCACCCTTAGGAAAATGGGACTGCAGAGGCATTCAACAAAATCCTTAGTCACACATTGACTAAGATATGTGATGTGGGTAGGCAAGATTGGGATGAAAAGGTGTCAGCAGTTCTTTGGGCATACAGAACAATGTATAAAAGATTGAACAAAGCCACACCATTTAAATTGGTGTTCGGCGCGGAAGTAATTTTTTCGGTTGAATTCATGCTACCATATCTGCGTATAGCACGCACAGGAGGGTTGGACGATGAGCAAGCACTAGAAGAAAGAATAGATGATTTGATAAAGTTGGATGAAAGGCACTCACTCACAAGATGGAGCTAAACAACTGAGAAGACAAAGCAAAAGGCATGGCATGACCGCCATATTAAGAACAAATAGTTTGAGGTTGGCCAGATGGTATTACTATATGATTCAAAATTTCTACACCATCCTGGAAAGTTGAAGGTGCATTGGTTGGGTCCTTATGTAATTTCATACATCCTTGATTTGGGCGCGTGCCAGTTACAAGTGCTGGATGGAACAAAATTACCTATACACTTCAATGGGAGTAGGCTAAAGCCCTACTATAAATAATGCTTCTTGGTGTTTGTAAATAAGGCAGTTTTTCCAGTTAGTTTAGAATTTTCTTTTATGCTTTTCCTTTCTTGTATTTCCCTTTCATGTTGTTGTTTTGTTTTGCGCCTTGGGCACCGGTAACCTTATTACTTTTTGACTTATGAATGCACAGAGGACCGCGCATCGTTTTAGTGTGGGGTGAGATGATGAAGAGAAACTTGGAGTTATTTTGCTAGGAGGATTTGGGTTGGTGGCAAAATAAGGTTACATTGGAAATCCACGTACAAAGGAGAAAAAGTGCAAAAACATGAGGTGGGTGAAAGCAAGAATCATGAGGATGGAAGAAGTGCCTTTGGCACCGGTAACACACATGCAAGAGTCTTCTATCAAGATGGATTGTTTGTGCGCCAGAAGGTTGGAAAAGTTTTCGCGCAAGGATTGGGCACGTAAGGAGAAGCGCTGAAGTTGGGTTTTGTTTGAAAACACCACATTAAATATTGTCGTATGGTGGTAGGTAGCCTAGCCTTCAATGCGTAAAAGTAGAAAAAACTATAAATACAAGAGTGGGAATTTCATTATTTCACTTTGCGAACACAAGAAGAGTGATTTTCTTTCAAGAGCTAGGGTTTCAAGAACTGACTGATGCGAAGGAAAATCCCAAGAAATTAAGCACAATTGGTCCATTGGATCTACAAACTAGAGTAGAAGTGATTCACAGGTGTGAGGAACGTTGTGAAGAAGCACCGTGATCAAGGGAGAAAAATTTTAGATTAGGGTTTGTGTTTTAGGGCAAGGGGCGCACGAGGAAAAAATTCAAAAAACTCGCAAGTTAACCTAGGATGAAAGCAAAGGGTGCAATGACGGCCATAAAACCAGTTGATAAACTTGCAGAACAATCCAAGAAGGGAAAGGGTAAAGGAAAAGGAAAGAAGAAACAAGAAGAAATACCCTTGGATATAAATGAGGAATGGTACTTAGATATGTAATACCCAGATGGGGTTTTGCTAGGGCAAGAGTGGGAGTCCCACATAAGAAAGATGACCATGATCAACTACAATTACTGGTCAAGTACAATCACAAAGGAAATGGAGCTAGAGCTGGTGTGCCCCATAAATAAACGAACACTTGACGGGTTGCTGATCTACAATGACGTGGTCAAGGTGAAAATGGAGAAGGTAAGGCTTTTCCAAATTTTCAAGTTACCATATTTCAGGAAGCCTGAGTGCTTGTACCAATGGTTGATGACGTGCATACACGAAGACTTCTTATACTTCATAGGGAACAAAATGCGCATAACTCCCCAACTAATTTCGCGCTTCACAGGCCTAAACTATGAAGGGGATGCGCTCGAAGATGACCTCTGAGACAAGGAGGAAATCAAAGAAACCATAGCATGTTAGGGATTGAAGAAGGGATTAAGGTACTACGACGTCTCAGATATCAGTGATCCGGTGATGAAGATGGCCACACACTTAGTCTCTAAGTTGAATGGATAAGAAAGGTGGACCCAGGTCAGTAAGCCCTGGCTGAATGTCTATAGGAAAGTCACAGAGGGAACCATATACAACCTCTCCCAATATATTGCAGATGCAATCATAATCAGTGTGGAGAAGGGAGGAAAGTTCCTATTTGGAAACATTCTATTGATAATTGTGTTCTCGGAAATCAGGGTGCCGGATGCATCCGACAAGTTTGTGTGGGAGTACCCTGCTAAAGATCCCTCACATGCAGAGAGATTTCAGAAATACACATGTGAATCAATGATAGGGGTACACATGGCATGCTTAGACAAATGGTATAAACACCTTAGGAATGCATTCGGGGCTGAATGGCAGATTCCTGAACAAATCCTCACGGTGACCGAAGGAGAAGCAAAGTTCACAGTCTACCAGTACTTATGTATTGGTAGGTTCATTTTGGTTGATGGATGCTGGAGTCCATGGTGCAAACTCCCATTCTCATTTACTACCCAATTTTTCCAAGCAGAAGTAAACAAATACAAGGAGTATAAGAAATTAAACCTTGAGTTGTCCACCCTTGACAGAGAGCATAGGGAAATGAGGAAGAAGCTGGTCTACCCAGAGAAGCACGCGTACATTGAAAGGTACATGTCGTAGGATGTGCATATTGTAAGGCCTTTGACCTTACCTATTGCTGGGAGCAATGCAACAAGGATTTACCTTCACATAAGGCCAAAATTCAAAAAGGGCACGTACATGGAGAATGAGATATCCATCCCAGATGACCCTATTAGAAGAAAGAAGCCCACACCAAAGAGTAAGGAGAGGGAAGAGAAAGAGGAATAAAGGGTGGTGGAGAAGCAGGATGTAGGTATTGCGAGGAAAAGTACCTGCGTCTGAAAGAAAAAGAGGACGGTGGTCAAGGAGAAGACCCCCAAACCTGCGAAGCCACTATCTCCTGAAGAACCCTCAGCTGAAGGGAAGAACACATCCCCGACTCCAAAGTTTTCAGCAAAAGAAGAAGAATAGGGGACGAAAGAACCAAATTTTGAGGATATAGATGACATGAACGCCTATATAGGTGAAAAGGATGATGATGAAGAGGAAGAGCTAGAGGAAAACCAGGAGCTGATTGATGTCCACAATTTGGAGGGAGAGGAAGCAGAAGATGCAAATGATGCTTTCATCTTTATAAGGAGGAAGGGCACCTAAGGGGAGGAAGGCATGCGGAGTGAAGAAAGGAGTGAGGGTGCAAGTACCAAGGAGCGAGATATGCCTAAGCTCACTCAGGAGGAGGTGGATGAGAAAGCGACAAGGGAGGGGGAGAAGATGATTAATACCTTGGTCGAAAAGGAATTGGAGTGCAGCGTGGAGCTCGTGCTCGGTGAATTCAAGGAAGAGCAAAGGGAGAAGAGTGTGGGTAGCACAAAAGGCCCAACTCTTACAATGAATGTTCCAAAGGGCATGTGCATGGGAAGTAAACGCGTGGAGGAAGGAAAATCAATGATGGGGTATGTTAATGACCCTAGCAAAGTTTTGCACGCGTGCTTCCAGAGTACCATGCCCACCAAGGAGCTCACCACTATGGAGTCCTTTGATCCTGAGGGTGGATACCCATGCACAAGAAAGATGCTATCATGGGCGTTCAACTCCCACCTTGATGAGCCCGATTTCAAGGTTAACCAAGGAGTGATACTAGCGCTACCCGAAGGAAAGGGGGAAAACCCCATTATAAACACGCAACAACTATCAGATGAGCAAGTGTGTAACGCACTCAACAAAGTCTCCATGGAAGTTGAGGCTAGGCTCTTCTACAGAAATGACAGGGTTAAAGTCTTAGAGCACTTGATGGAAAAGAGGAAGGAAGAAATAGTTAAGCTAACAAAGGAACTCAGCCTTGAAAAGCTGATCAACGCTCAACTATAGCGAGAATTACAAGAGGAGAAAGCTAAAGTGTGTGAAGTTTCCAAGAAGGTGGAGCTCACCATGGTGGAGTGTCTTGAGGACTTGACTTGGATGCTCACCATGGAAAGGTAACCTTTGGTATTGGAGTTGGCAGAGGATGTAGCTATGTGCTTGGAGTAGGAGGACAAGTTGAAAGTCATCACGCTCATAGTTGAATACAAAAAGGTGCTCACTGATGTAAAAATAGCTACACAAACCACTGGGGTTGCATACGACCATTGCACGGATCAGGATAAGGTGACAAGCATGCTGCTTGCCAGTGCTGAGGCCAAGCTAAAGGACTTTAGGGAAAAGAATAAAGGCAATAGAGCCGAGCGAGAAAAGATCCTAGCCAAAGTGAGAAAGAAGTCTGAAGCTATTGAGATCCTATGGGTCTCAATCAAAACCCGGCTAAAAGAGCTTTATAAGGTCATTACGAGGAAGATGGATGCCTTAAAAGATCAAGCAAAGGAAATAGAGAAGGTGGTAGAGACCATAAACACAAAATGGGAAGGGTTAACCTTTGACGAGGTGAGCGCATTGGTTGGCGACCTTTACACAAGAGCGCAGGATGAAGTCAATGCATGGAATACGCTGGAGGCCGACCTGCGGAAAAATTTCCCCCTTCTTCTTCTTTAGGTAGTTCTCCTTCTATTCTTTCTCTCCCCCATTCTTTATTCTTTCCCTCCATTCTTTTCCAAGGCAGGGCCTTGCCTTTTTTGCACTGCATTCTTTGAAGAGGTTCCCGAGGGTAGAGAATAGGTGAAGTGTGGGGTAATGTTGGGACCCTATTGTAGCTTCCAAATCTTAAAGGCGCGTAGGAGCGCATGGCAGAGGAAGCATTCAAGTTAAGGCACACAAGGCATGATTCAAAAAAGGGTTTTTAGAGAACCAAGGATGCACGAACACAAAGCACAATTCGTGACTTAGTCGTTTTCGGTATTTTTGGACAGAACACATGAAGAACGTGTTCCGTTTGGATAAGGTTCTAGCTTGGCAACAAGGTGTCTTGGAAGGAATATACCTTGTAATAAGAAGATCCAAAAATCTAATCATGACATGGAGGGGAATGCGCCTGAGGCAATCAACACTTGACACTTGGGGCTAGATCTGAGGTTGTAGAGGATTTTTTTGGAGCTCCGATGCCTATTTATACACGCGCCCTTAGAAAAGAAAAGGAGAACCCGAGGAAGGAAGAGGAGCTTTGCAGAATTACTGCGAGAACTATGGGATAAAAAGGGTAGATGATTATAGGAAGGATGTAATGAGGGAATGGGGAATGTAATTTTTTTTTTGAAATCCTTCATGTATGGATCCAGATATGGCGCATGACAACGGTCTCCCTTTTTGTGATATTCTATAAGAAATACTATGAATGAATATGATAAGGTTACCATGACAATTGTATTAAGATCTTCTCTCTGTATTATCTACATATTTCTATTATGCTTTTGTTCTTATATAATCATGAACCTTATTTGAATGTTAAGTCTATTTGTGGATTTACAACTTCGTAGTTCTATTAATTCTGTTAAGCGCCTTTACTTTTGATATGACTGAAAGGGTATAGAAGTCGTTCTGAGCTCTTTATCTTTTTCATGTCCTTTAAATCACTAATTCAATACCAGGAATGATGCCTTCCACTAAAATCACATAAATGAGAGACTCGGCTCCCTCTTGCGCACCTCGAGTGAGCGCCTAGCACCCGTTGGGTGATAGGCTGGCACGCATGAGGCTCCATTGTTCTTGGTGGGTGCAAAAATGACTACAACACAAGCCAAAAAAATATATGCAGTAATCGAGCACAGATAACGAAATTGATAATGAAAAAACTAGATGTGAGCAAAAGAGACAGGAAGGATCTAGAATCAATCACATATGTGTTTTATTACTCTCCAGATTGGTACAATGCATTACAAAATGGCCAGGAGGAAAGAAACACACTGCAATTTTAATGGGAGGATTGAACTCCACAAATTCCTTTGCTAGAAGGAAAAGGGAGCTTGCAAAACAAAGAATGTCCAACCCTTTATAATGAATCCTGCCCTTGCATTTATAGATTCAACCAGAGAGAAGAAAGAGAGAGAGAAGCAAGAAAGTAGGTCAAAATTCAACCACTGCTATTAATGCCTCTGACAAAATCTTCCCCCAAATCTTTCTTTACTGCATCAATATTTGGTTCGGCACCTTAAAGGAAGAGGAAACAGTGGAACATATCGAATCTGATCTGGTTGTTGAGGTAAAGAGATCCTGCGTTAAATTCCTGAAGATGTTTCTCCATTTTTCACCTACTAGGGCCCAAAAAAATGATTTTTTTATCTTTCCATGGCATAGAAGACGTCGAGACGCTTCCAATGGTGTTAGATTTGTATTATTTTGAGCCCTAAGTCAAAAGATATACCCCTTCAAAGTTGTATTGGGTCCGTATGAATGGGTGGGAAAATAGTTTGAAAGAATGGCTCTCCTTTTAAATATGGGACACGTGGTAGCCAGATTAGGGAAAAAATCAGGTTTGCGGGTCTGTAATTTATCTTTTTGCCCTTTTTTTCTAAAAAATGCAAAACTCGGAAAAACCCCCATGGCCCCGAAGCTCCACTTGGATACATGACACCCTTTGGTTGGTTGGGGGGATGCGCTTCCATCTTTATCTTTGTGCCTTTGAAAAAAGGCAAATTTTTACATTTTCCTCCGACTCCCCGCTTTGGCTTGACTTGGGCTCAAATGTTGAATTTTTCCTTTGAGCAGAGTTGCGGCCCATTTTGCATTTTTGGCTAAGTATTTTGTTTGGCAGGGTCATATCTTTTGACCTGGGAAACGTGATAGTCTAGAACTCACTTGGAACCTTATCTCTCTTCAATCCTTGAATCGGCACCATTTAAACACTTGACAGCCTCCATCGGTCTGCCCCATGCATTGACTATTCAATTGACTCTGCCCCTTTCTGATATTGGACACGTGGAGGCACCACACTTGCTTGAAATCCCGACTCAAAGTTTACCTTTGGAGGAGCGTCGAGTTGACACTTGTCGGATCCATAGGTCTGTGGAATTTTCAATAGCCCCTCTCACTCCTTTTGGACTTTGAGCTACGTAGCGAGCTCGCGCTCATTTGGGCTTCCACCTTTGGACTAAATTTTGGAGATGCGATACACTAAAACTTGGAATTCTCTACTTACACTTTTATACTTAGCCAATTTTGAGGCCCATCCCATCCGCCTTTTGATTCTGTTTGACCATTTTCTATGTGGATGGCTGGTGCAAGTTTGAGTCTCTGCCTTGGGCTCCCATTTTAGATTTGCGTCGAGCCGACACCTGACATTCTCTTTCTTGGCAGAAGAATTTTTAACGGCCCCACATCCTTTTGAGGTTCTAGACACGTGGCAACCTGGCGCTCACTTGAATTTCTTTTCTAGATTTAACTTTGGAGAAGCACCGTGTAGACACGTGGTTCTCTCTATTGCCTCCTCCATACTTAGTCATTTTTTGGGCTCTTTTTTGAACCGTTTCGAGTCTAAAGACTTCTAATCTTTACCCTTTTTCCCCTTCTTTCTCCTAGTTCCTTTGCAGCACTTTCCCTTCTTTTCTGACCCTGTTATTCCATGCTTGAGTCTACTGGTAACTTGAAAAATGGATTCAAGACATGGAAACGGCTTGACAGAGTCGTTTCTTTTTGGATAGGGTCATTTAATATTTCTCATCCCCCACCACTCCATTGTTGAGTCCTTCTGTGCCCTATTTATAGATCTGAATGATATTTCTCAGTTTCTTTCTATGCGGGGTCGTGACTGATCCAATATTCAGTCGGGGGGTGAAATATGGACACCACCCTCCATTTCCTGCAACTATTATTTCATTTCTCTTGTGCTCTTCAAATTATTTTTCATACTTAATATGCAAAAAATCATCTGCATTTTTCCATCTAGAAAAATTCTTCTCAATGCCATCTACAATTATCTTCTCATATATCTTTCCTACATGCTTCTCAATAGTATCTAACTTAAGTTACATTGTCTTGTCCCTGCCCAATTTCGAGTTGCAGATTGTAAATTTTCATTCTTTGGAGGTTCAACTTTATTCTCATTTTCAACAGGTTCAATAAATGGAAACTTAGAAACCCACCCTAACCTAAAACTCCTTCCCAAGTCCCATTTTCTTTCCTTTCTCCTTCTTCCAGAAATAGGTTCTTGCTGAGTATTTTCCTTGGTGGAATTTAAATTTCATTGACTGCTAGAAGTTTCACCTCTAACATTCACTTGGGTAGGTGATGCAAATGTCATCTTCATTCAATTGGGTAGGTGGTACAGTGTTCAAACTCAACATCATTCATATGGAATGTCTTCAAGGGGAGGACATTTCATTGTTTTCGTCATTGACAACATCTGGAAAATAAAAAATGAACACATTCTCATTTTGAGTCTTATTTTGAATGTAATCATTATCCCTTGATTGTGACAGTCTTGCTGGAGAAGAATGGGTTTCCTTAGATGGTTTCTCAAAATAATATTTATTTTTCAAATGTCAGTACCACTACCAAGAGGGGTTGGAATAGATTTTATTTCCTGAGGCTAAGCTTCCCTTTTTAGTTGTCATTTTCCTGAATTAGTGAATCCTGTAGAAAGAAAAAAATTACAAGATTTAAATTAAATGATATTGATATGTGCACATACATTAACATGAGAAATATGTATAAAGAAAAATATTACTCCTATTCATTCATATGAATTTATTTAGGTAGAAAGACAACATAGAGAAGAAATTCATCGTGAATAATTTCAAAGGCACTCTCATTGAATGATTGCTAATGTTAACATTAATTACAAAGAAGTGATTTCAATATCCATATATCATGTTCTCAAAACACTAGATAGTGCATCTCAAGATGTAATGGATGTCAATTGACAAAAAAATGCACAAAATAACGACATATGAGAGGTGACAACAACCAACATTGCATCTTACAAGAAATAGAAAATACGAAATAATAATTTAAAAGAAGAGTAATCATGGAAACCTAGAAGAAGTTTAGATGTAAAATTAATAAATTTAAGGAGAGAAAAAATGTAACTAATCCTAATGGAATTCTTCAAAGAGATTTGAATTTTTTTCAAGTGATTTTTGACATGGTTTATATAATATTGTGTCACTTAACATGTACTACTTTTTAAAGAGTGTTACATTAGTATAAGAAGAAATTACAAAAAAAATTCCATAATTTTTATGGTTTCTTGATTGACATGTTACATCAAAATTGGATAAGGATTGCTTACCATTTATTCAGTTTCAATGCACTTGATTTGTATTGGTTTGATCTACATGTTTTAGTACAAAAATCACAAGGTTTGACTCTTTTGAAAGAAAAAGTTATATAGAACAAAGTGAAAGGATGAGGTGATATTTTTAGCTATCTCTCATAAAACTTAGTTGGAAGGAATAAGAATATTACTGCTGTCAAAATTAGAGCATACATCAAGAAAAATAAAGATGTATTAAAGGTTTGAGAAGAGAACAAATAACTTAGATGATTTGTTGAGTTAGAAAAATTCAAAATGACACTCTAATGATAAGAAGTCTCTGTTATGTAGCTAATAAAACATGAAATATGTGATCTCAAGGTCTGTGCTTACTTTTAAATCAAAGTATAGTATGCATCTTCTCATGAAGGACTCTGAGTTCATTGATTCATCCATGGTATGATATGTATTTAGTTGATTAATGAAGGAGTTTTGATGACCTAGCTCTTTCATAATGTATAGAGGTTTGTCTTCTTGTATAAAGGTTCTAAATGTTTTTCATCAAGCCAAATAAGGTGTGCATCTGCTCATGAAAAGATTATTGATTCATCAGAGGTATGAGGTATGGCATAAGAAGATCTAATTACCAAGAGTGTTTATTATTTCAAAAGAGTTGAGATGGAATATATGGTCTTCCATCTAGGACTCATTGTGGTATGAGACTATGAATTCAAGGTTGAGAATGTATGTGGGGTTCTTTAGCTTGACAATGAAATGTCAATGTTTCAAAGATAGCTAGAGTATCATTAATCTTGAAAGAATATTGAATGTTTTGATCTAATGTTTCACATATGTTAAAACTTTGATAAGGGTATTATTTATATAAAATACATCATGTTCCTACTTAGAGAATGTTTTAAAATATACTTGTAGAATATTTAAATAAAGTAATTTATGATCTCAATAACCACCAATTTCATTGCTAGTTCTTGTATGGGTCCTCTATTGAGGTAAACTCAAGGTTTTAATATACCCAGAGAACTCATGAAGCTATGTCTATAACAAGGAATTTATGTTAATACTTTGTCAACTCTTCCAACCAAATCCTACCCAATGAGTATGTGAACCTCGTGGACAGTGAGCCATAAGGCTAATAATTCATTTCAGGATCATCAGAAGTAGGATATGTCTGATGTCACTTGTCAGGGCACTTTGTATCTTAAGTCTCCCAGTAGGAAATGGCCCTAGTGGACGTGAAGAAGGTGTAGAATGTGTCATATTTTATATATCCTTTAGGTCTGTTGTGGGACAAGATCATGAGGCAGTCATCAACGGAACAGTGGTCAATGGTCCAAGCATGGGATCACGTGGCAAGCATTCCGCCACACTTCACATTGATGGACTCCGTATCATGACATGATGGTTCATGGAATAATCACTATGTAGTGTACATACACACAATGTTTAGAGATATATATATAATATATATATATATATATAATATGAAGATATGATCATAAGACTAGTAATATTTGAAATTTTCAGGATTTTAAGGAGGATTCAGGATTTTTCAGGAAATTTTGTTGAGACAAAATAATGAATGGAACTGTGAGGATCTTAAGAAACATCATAAGTAATGTATACATTTTATGAAAATTATAGCATTGAAATATATACTTAGTGACACTGATAAGGTACATGATTCTTTTAGAACTCTGGCGAAGTTTGGTATGGAATGAAAATCCTAGACTAAAGGTAAAAATTAATCAGCGTCAATATTACTACCATTTACATGATACCACTATGAAATTAAAAAAAGACATAAATTCACTTAAAAAGGCAAAATCATAGATAAAGCAATGCGAAGTCATTAAGAATGAGAAATAATGTCATCAACTTATTAGAAATTTCACCTACAATAAGTGCTTCTATTTTGATGTAATCCGCACATGACATATCGCTGGATCCAGGCAAGATAATCTTGATTTATTCAAAAAAATCTTAAGAAATATTCACAATATGTTGGTTTGGTAAATTATACTCTACTACTTCACAAATTCACAAATTGGAAAATCAAGGGAAAATATCTAGCACACACACACACATGTGGTCAATTTAGATCACATTCCTTTTAAAACCTCCTCTGCATGTCAGAAAATGAATCCAAATGACCAATAAGGTTTCATAAATTTCATGGTGAAGAAGATTGTAGGTGGTGAAATCTTGTCCCATTAATCACGCAATGATTCAATATTAAAATATACATCCTGAATGGATTGGATATATGTTGTCTATTTGCATGGGAAACATTATTTCTTGTGGAATTTTTGGGAAAAGACCCAAGCACTAACATGACAAAAGAATCCACCCATTGATCAAATTCTAGAAATCATACTATTTTTCAATCTACAAATTTTCACCACTAATATTTTCCATGTTGAGTGAAGAGTTCCTTCCAACCCCAAAAATTCAAACTCCTGGGGGACCATCTTATTAAAACACTAGCACATATGATTCAACCTCTTGAGTTTAATCCTTCTGTAATGAGACACTTTTAGCTTGCATATTTCTATACTCCTCCAAAACTTCATTGAGCCATAATGACACTTTTCCAAGCTTGCTTACAACATATAAGCATTCTCATTCCTAATCATTCTTGAATCTATATGTTAAAATTATTTAATTCATCATTTCTCTCTCATTTGGGTCCACTTAGGGTTTTACATTGTTGAATTGTTATCTCTTGTGCATACTTTATGCAAAAGGTAATTATGGCTAAATATCACTAATTATGATAGTTACTCTGAAATAATATTTAATTCAATTTAGATTAAATAATTTGGTGAATCCACAACTAGTACATGATCAATCATTGCAGGATACTTATTTTTCCTATTCTATCAAATTAGTATTTTAAAAGTTACATAATCCCAAACCCTCATTGAAGGCATTAGGGTTTATAAATTTCCATCTATTGTCATATATCATACATTTGATATGCATAACTCTTCTTAGGGTTCCATCCTTGGTCCTATGCTCTTGGTCAGTTTTGAGGGATCTTTTTGAGTTGTGAATTACATTTTATTTCACAACATGGCCTCTAAAGTTCCTCAAGTATTCTTGTGCTCAGTTACTTCAAAAGCACCCCATGTTTCAAATTCTGATTAATTTCAAAAAAATCACCCTACAGACAATGTACCTGAACCCTCGTGAATATGCCACACTTGCACAAGTAGAATGGACAATTTTCAATCATATCTCCAACCCCCTATTAGTCTCAATAACATTCAACTAATCAATCCATATTCGATGCTAAATTCATGTTTTATCACCTTGGCATTCAAGATCACAATAGTTAGAGTTATGGAAATCTAAGATGGGACATCCCTCATATTTGAAATTCTAACATCTCAAGTGATGTCTTCTGATGCAAATGCTAGTTCCTATACACACAGTCATCCCAATCCCATGTCTACTACATGAGCTCATACATATCAACTATCATAGTCTTGCCACAATAAACACCTCTCTAGTTTGTGTATCAAAATTCTAGGAAACACAATGTGTGCAAAAATTTGAGAGTGTGAATCATAGTTCTGGTTGCCACCATTTGATGCGTTTTGATCTTTACTAACCTCCTGTATTGTTACAAGAACAAAGGTTACCTATTAGAAAATTACTATAGAATTAGTGCGACATCAGTAACAATGCAATTGTGTGGATGTTATTACTTTATAATTGGAGAAATCTAGCATCAAGTTCCAAGAACTGATAATTCTATGTTACGGTGCATAAATTTTCTATCACCATGCTCATTTTGTCCAATTACTATCCCCCATGGGCTCCACTTTAATCCATCTGTGTCTAATTGATGCATATGCATATTTGGATGATTCATTCCATTCCTTCTTTATAATGAGGGCACACCACAAATATCTAACTCACAAGGTTTCCCATCAAAGAAAAATTTGAATCCCTCGTTTGTTCTGAGATCCCACAATCCATCCAACATATTCTACATTAACTTCCTCACATTTGATCCTATGGAGGCCTGTATAAGATATGATCATGAAATGTTGTGGTGGTCTCCCTGATAGAAATTACGTTATGTAGTTCTACTTTATACATAACTCAACTCATATCAACAGAAAAATGTGGAAATCAAATGGTAAAGAGTATTATATATGTGTCCTCGTCTAAAAGTTTAATATATCATTTTGAGTCAATTCACCAAGTTTATATAGTCAAAGTCATATTTATAAGGCTTACACCTATCCTTACATGGTTTGTTTTTTAGTAGTGTCACTTAGCTTTGCAGTCATAATTTATGTCTCTTGTCAACACTAAATAGATCTCAGGTTTTCAAAGTATAAGCATTATCCTTGCTACATGGGGGATTCATTAGCTAGGGAAATATTAGCAAGCTCAGTTCATATTGAGGTAATTAATATTGATAAAATAAAATTCAATATACTCGGTAAACATGAGAGGTGAAAGGTTTTTTTTTACTAATATTTTGAATCAGGTATTGGGGGTAGGTTAGAGAGGTGGGCCAAAGGAAAGGTGAGGTTTAATTTTAATATAAAACTAAAACATTTGACCCCTCATTTTTAAAACTAAATACCTTAAAATTGTAAAAAAGGAGTGTTGTCATAAATTTAAATTATAAACTCTTTTTGAATAAAGAAATCTCAATTAAGAGATTCTTAACCAAGAAATAATAAGATGGTAGAAAACTAGGATTGAGTATACTTTTCAAAACAAGTGATATTATTTCACCATCTTAATTATTTGAAGAACTATTGATAAATGATTAAATTTTAAAATTTATAAGGTAATTGGTAATAGGTTTTGAATGGATTCAAACTATCTTTCGAGAGAAAAGATGCATTATTAAAAAAATTGAGTGAGAAATATGATATATTTTTTGTTTTGATATATTAGGGTAGAAATAAAAAGGGGTAAATATTGTCATTGAAAATATGGGTAAGTAAAGCACATGGAAAAAATAGGGGGTATTTTCAATGTAATCATATAATGGGAGGGGGTATTATCAATTGAATAATTAGAGGTAAAAACTAGAATTAAGGGTATTTTTAATACCCTTTGAACGAACGTGTTAAACCATACTTTTACTACGTGAACCCCCTGTGTTGTCATTAAATGTTATTTTAGACTTTATAGTCTTTTGTTTAATTGATAAAGTATAATACAATAAGGTCATTAGTATTGTCAATCAAAAGTTTGTTATAGTAGTATAATTGTCATTTATGCAATTTTCATTATCAATAGTTTCCAAAAGAGTCATAGTATTTATAGGTGATTTTAGGATATTTGTATCCGTAATTTTTTGTGGAGTCATTGCAATTTTTGTAAAAATAAATTTTTTTATCTCACTTTTCAATAATTGGACACATTTTCACTTGTATGTGACGTCCATCTTGTGGGGATAAATTATATAATGAGCTCCATGATGAAATCTAGTTGAGTTAGCAGCTATCTACTGGAGGACGAAGGCAATGGAGGAAGGAGGTCATTTAACTACCTTCGTTAGTCGCCAACGATGGGGCCACTTCAGTTGTGGTGACATCTGTGTTGTGTGTGATTATCAATTTTGTAGTATGTTTCTTTGCAGTGTTTCTGTTACATTATGTGTATTGTGTATACTAGAAAATGGTTGTATAGGATGATAGAGAACTGAAGTGATCCTCTGACTGTGGTGATCCTCTAACTGCCATAATTTGTTGGAAGATGATTGGTCAGTGAATATGTTCATTGGTAATGGTGATCATGTGCAACAAGATCTGGATAATAGGATGAAACACGATATAACTTTCCTTTTTTGTCTTCCTATTTGGAATTTCACATTATGGGGGGGGGAATAATAACCAATGTTCCATTCCCATTCTACGCCAAAATGGCTAAAGTCAAGTGTAGCTTCTAGTGGCAGTGGCAGTTGTCTATGCTGTTTGGGATTGAGGGGTAGTGATAAAAAATAATGGCTAAAACTAGGAACATTGTGATTCTTAGAGGTGGAAATATGAAATCTTTGCAGTATGTGTTACATTGTTCAGTTTGGTGAGTTGTGTTTCCTATGTTATTCCATACAGTTTTATATTGATGAGGGCTAAAAATATTTCTTGGCACTTTATGATGTGGTTTGTGGTAAACCACTTGAAAATCACCAGTATTGGTTTGTGGTCAGCCGGTGTAAAACCACCTGTTGGGTTTGTGATTGTCTTGTGAAATTAACCTAATCATGAAAGTAGGTGCAAGTACAAAGATAGATTTCCCCATGTTTGCACTAAGGGGGGGAATGTTAGGAAATTAATTATTAGTGCTAACATTATATTGTTATATTGGTTGGCGTGTATGTGAGGTTATTTGTAACAACTCACGTATATTAGAATTTTTTGGAAAGTCTTGTGGGAAGTGTTGTTAAACCAACCACCCTAATTATAGCTCTTATATGTCCTATTTATTTGTAACTTGTCCTTCATGAGGAAAACACATAAATTAATACTATTTTTACACATTCTTACATAAATATGGTCTTTCTACTTTAAAACTTGCAATATGTTGGTTCACTAAATCCTTTTCTACTACATAAATTTGCAAATTTGAAAATCACGGGAAAACATCTACACCGGGAAAACACACACACACACACACACACACACACACACACACACACACACACACGGGGTGAGTTTAATCACATTCCTAAAAAACTCCTGTGCATGTCAGTGAATGAGTCCAAAGGATCAATAAGGTTCCATATATTTCTTGGAGAAAAAAGCATGTTTTAAAATCATGGCCCATCAATTACATGGCGAATAAATATTGAAATATACATTGGGATTGGATATACATTGGCTATTGACATGGGAAAAATTATTGTTTATGGAATTTTTGGGTGAAACCTAGGAAGTGACATGACCGTTAAATTTGCCAAAATTAAATTTTGGAATTCCTACTATTCGCCAATCAATGAATATTCGCCGCTAAAATTTTCATTGATGTTAAATTGGCAGAAGTTGGATGAAATTTTCTCTAAGAATCCATGGACCAGTTTACAAAGGAAATGGCCTACTTTTATAGTTGAGGGTAAGGCCATGAAAGATGGATGAAAGTTTGACTAAGCTCTAGGTTAATGATTGTAATAACTTGGGTTAGCAAGTACACTTGGCAATAGCAGTAGCATATTTACAAGGGTAGTAGACATTTGGAATAACATAAGTTACATCTAGGAAGGTGATTGCATGTACAACTCTATTGCCCCCTCCTTTCTAGTAATCTAGAAGTGGAGTTCAAGTGGAATTGACTATGGAATAAGATTAATTAAATAACAAATTTAATTAATTATTAATTGTAAGGAAATAATTAACCATTTATTTAAATAAATGTTTAATCATATTAGCTAAGGGTGTTAGGAATTAATTTAATTAATTCCAAGAGCATGATAGAATTAAATCATTTAATTCGAAAGGGTAGGAATATGAATCAAGCAATATAATTAATTTAATTAATTCTAAAGGGAGTATTTAAATGATAGAATGAATTCAATTAATTATAAAGGGGAAAATTTTGCATGATTAATCAATTTAATTAATCAATCATAAGAGGGTATGAACCATGATGTGAATTGGGTACAAGTATGTAATATTGGGGTGTCTACACTTCAATCCCATGTCTTCATCAATAAATTTCTTCAGAATAATCTTACTTATCTTGTTCAATCTCCCTCATGACTAAATATTAATTCCTTCTATCAAGAAATTTATTTAATGTTCTTATACAAGGTCTCAATCAATTGTAGGACTGTTATAAGTTTTTCTAGGCACTATTATTCCAAACATAAGTGAACTATATGACTGTTATAAGTTTTCCTATGCAATGTTATTCCAAACATAACCTAACTATGTACTCGAAGGCTTAAAATGACCTTCATTATTCCTTTAATAATCTTCTTGCATGATCACATACCTCATTCAATAATGAAAACACCAAGAAATTTCAAATAAGTCCCCTTTAGCCTTTATTCTACCTATACAACCTAGTAGCCATATGAAACCTATTTTCCTCCATAAATTTTTATATAATTGGTTTCTAAAGGAAATAAAATATGTTTCACGCACCCACTAAGCTCTTTCAACTACCACATTAACCATACAAAGGGTTGTTAAAGGAAATAAGCCTACTTCAAGAAATGCATGTTTCATTAGGTCTATTTATACCCCAAATAAGACTTTCAGCAAAGAAGGATGTCGTACAACACAAAAATGCTCGAAACCAATAAAATATCTTCTTACATCATTATTAGATGATTTGTAGATAATTTCATGAAGTTTCATCCACTAGAACACAAGTTATACCCTTTTTAGTCTTTTAGCCCCAACTTAGGGTTTCACACTACGCGAGAGAGAGTTTTCTTCATAAATTGAACAAATAAAGGTTTCAAGACATAAATTTTATTTATTAATCTCTTTAATATCATCCTTCAACTTTCTCCTTCTTACACCAATACTAGGAAATGCACCAATCACTCCCAACAACAACCTTTGCATCTATTTTCTCTAAGAAAATCCTCTTTCAAAGGGATAGTCTACCAACAATTCATAAAAATGCATTTTTATCTCAATATTAATTCTTAATATGCATTAAATTACATATCCTTACACATGTTCATGCATGCTTAAATCACTTCAATCTCTAATTCATCCTTTCCTTTCTTCTTTTACCAGTCATTCTTAAGAGTACACCAAGAAACATACCTATTATGCCTTCAACTGAGAACCTCTTGTCTTTCTAACACTTCATACGCTAAGAGGGATCATTCACTCATTATAAAACCTTTCTCACAAATTAAAAACACTTGGATAGTCACTCATTCAATAGAAAAACTTTTCAATCACTACAAAATTACATCATATTCATCAAGTTCTCAACCTATTTATAGTAATACACCATTAATGCATCATTTCTAGTAGTAATAACCTGCATAGGAGTAGAATCCACCATAAAATACCATTCCAAATTCAGAGAATACATTCATACATAGATATTTCATCAAAAGACACATTTATTCTTTTATACAAGAACCTTCCATCATTTATTTACAAAAACCTGGTTTTACAAGTTTCCTATGCTCTCCATCTTAGGTTCTTTCCTCCTTGAGGCTCTTTCCTCTATTCTTAAACCTCTAATGTCTCTATCTTAATCTCTTTTCTCTTCCTTATTCGAAGATCTCCATTTCAAGACCTAAAAGGTGAGTGGAATATCTACTTTTCAAATCTAACCATGGTGGACACTAACCACAAGATGACCACACATGTTTAAGGGGTGATAATACCCCAGATATATCAAATATGGTATTTTATGACATTTACAACCTTTTTACAACTTTAAATAAAACATTACACCTTTTAGTTCCTAGTTTACAAATTTAAATATTCAAATGATATACTTTGGGGGGAAACTCCTAAACAACCACTTAACACTCATAAAGGGACATAAGAAGGTTGAAAAGGATATAAGGAAAAAAGGAAAAACTCCTAGAACCTACTAAAATGTAAAACTTTCTTATGTACAAGGTTGATGCTCCCGCATTAAGTTGGAAACCAATAAAAAGAATGGTAGTGCCATGGTGAAAATAAAATATTATTTTTTAGGTTGTAAACCTATTATAAGAAAAACACAAAAAGGTAAGGGTCAAGCATACATTTACTACCACTTGATGTATGTGCCCACTTGCTTCCTCTATTTTGCAACCAAATTCTTAGAGTTTTATCTGAAAAACTAAGGAAGATCAAAGGGAGGAGCCTTTAAAGATGAGAAACCTTGCATCGTTTATCATAAACATAACTGAAAACACTAATTAACAAAGAATTGAAGCCCTCTTAATGTCGCCAATGGCTAGAGTAAAAATCATTACCAATAACTACGACTATCTTCTAATACCTCTACTGCTCATAAAGGTATGAAACTCCAACCACTCATCACAGTTAAACCCAACCACTAGCCTTATAATATTGGCTCACATACTTTGTATACTCTTCCACATTTTTCTTACATATCCTTTTGGCCACTTCCAATATGCATTTAAAAATAGTTCACTTTCCATTAATATTTAAGGGATGTACATAATCTATTTCAATATCTGCATTGTTATATTGGATGGGAGGGTGCAAGAATCGGTCAAAATGGGGCCAAGTTGAAATCAAGGTTCCTTTTCTAAAGGAATGCTCCTCTCGCTGCTTCTATCTACTACCCACCTACGATTCCGAAATTCTTATAACATTCCTTGCTTGAGTTCATTGTTTGTGATGTGGCGGCTGTAATATCAACTATTGTTGGGTCGAGTCAGCCCATTACAGCTTGCAAGTCTTGTGTGTGCTTGAATATTTTCAATACAAGAATGCTTGGGTTTGGCAGCCATGAAAGGGAAAATGTTCTCATTTCCCATTGTGCTTTAATGATGTCCATACCCTTTCCAAAGTCCCATTTTGAAAAGGCTAGAAAATGGTGATGGGGAAGAATTAGGTCGAGTAACAATGAATAGTTGCTAGTAGGAAAGAGATGGTTCTAAACACCACTAGATATCTGGTGTCCGCTGCCATATCATCACTGTGGACTAGTACCACATGCTATATAATGTTTTCAATTATCCATGGAAATCAAAATCACTCTCTTGGTCTGCTGAGAAATAAAGGGGATGAAAGCAAAAACATGATTAATGGAAAGAAGTAAATGAATACTAAAACATAGTAGAAAAGTATACACACCCAAAAGAGCACTCAAAAAACCCATCCTTTCCTGATACACATGAGGAGAGGAAAAAGTAGTGCATCCACCAAAAAGAAAATTCTTCGGTGCATGGTTAACAAAGCTAAAATTTATTATTAATTAAAAAATGGAAAAATAAAAAAGTAGGAAAGTTTGAGATGAAATTATAATTTTCCCTCAAAATGACCCTTTTGTGGCAATATATTGAAGGTGTAATCAATTTTGTTTGTAGTTTAGTGTTTCATATGTGCACCAAAAAAATTGAAGAAAAAATTCACTTCCTACACGAACATGTACAACCACCCAACATCCATATCTTGTATTGATAATTGATTAAAAACATACAAATGTCTTCACCAAGTCACTTTCACGTAAAAAACTAGAGGCGTTCATAAAAAATTTCTTGTTCATTTGAGACTATGTTCAATTAAGGGGGAATAATAGAATAATGATAAATAAATTGATTACTTCGTCATTATATCTCAAATAAATCACTTTTATTGTAACTAATGTAATAAAAAATTCTTCAATATCTAAAAATACTTAATAGCTTATTATTGATTTATAATAATGATTGGATTTATGTTTTTGCAATTTAAAATCATGTTTTCACTAACTTATGTAATTGGTTGATGGAAAAAACATAGGTAAAATTTAATCTTACCCATATGACTAATTTTTTTTGTTAGTTGTACAAAGTATCATGATTGCATTGCCTTGACTTGGTGGGACTTCAACCACTACACTTGTGAATAAAACCCATTATTATTGCAATACAAACATCAAACATAATAATGTACACTACAATCATCATTAGTATATAATTTCAAACAGAATAATGTACACTACAAACATCATTAGTATATAATTTCAAATAGAATAATGTACACTACAAACATCATTAGTATAAAAGTTCAATATTATGAATAATTTAGAGATTTCTTTTTTATTAATGGCAAATGGTTTTTCGGGAGGGACTATACCCTAGTACAAATAGTGTCAAAACCCAAATACAACAAAAGAGCACAGAAAAGACAAGTCTAAAAACCTAGATGTTCAACAAAGCCCAACAAATATAAATAACAAACAACAAATCTGCAACCAACCAACGACCTGCTCGAAGAAGAAGAAAACACAGAAACAGTAGGCCTTCAACCCAGATACAACGATAAAAGCATAAGTTGTGACAAGACTCAATCATTTCCAGAAGCGCTGGAGTGGTTTTGCTTATTGTGTCCTTTCTTCCTTCACTCCATCATCGTCCAGACCTCAATACCTTTTTCCGCAGAGATCGGAAGAACTACTTCAAGATTTATGATTGGAATGTTTCCCTCATCGAGGCCGGGTCCCCATTTTTGTTTCAGAAACAACCACTTAGGTAGAATAAATCTGGGCTATCCCTTCAGAGCCTGGCTGATATGGGACTCCTGTGTAAGATCGTCTGATGGGTTTGAAGAGTCTTCAGCCGGGTCAGAATGGGGGCTAACTATAAGATGTTTTGGTAATGAATCCTTCCACCAAGTTGGTTTTTCCTTGCGTTTGGAATGCGCGTAGTCATCCAAGAGATGTCTAGTTTGATAACACCCTCGACATCCGAAGGCTAAACCCTCATAATCAATCCTCTGGATCCAATGTCTGTCACCTATCTGTAAGTTGATTTTTGCTGGAAGAGATTGAGAAGTATCAAGATCAACTAGAATCCTAGCATAAGTAGTATGAGTTTGACCCGTGGTTTTATCATTTGTTTTCATAGAAGAACCTAGGGTATCTCCAATAGCAAAAAGACAAGATTTATTCCAAAGCTGCAAAAGGAGGCTAGGTAAGCGAATCCAGACTGGGTGGGATACAAAGGAATCTTTATGAGGATCAAAGGACGGGTACCATGACTTGATCATGAGACCAAGATCACCCCAAACCTAGTATTTATCAAAAAGTAGTTCCATATCCTCAAGGGTTTCAAAAACAACAATAAAATAGGCTTTAACACAGGAATAGAGTTCAATCTAATTATTTTACTTTTTGCTTAATATTCTTTTTAAAATATTTCATATAAATATATAATAATGAATTATTTTAAACATCTCACGACATGCATTATTATTATATATGTAAATCTCCAATTAATACCTAACATTAATATTACATTTGATATTCGTTATACTGAGGTGAATGGAGAATCCCATTGAACATTACTTAAACATAATTAGTTGAAGTAAATGTCATTACTCTTGTAAACAAAACCTCAATTATTTGAACTGCTTTATTATTAAGGTAAATAAAATTGATCTTAGACTGTAAGTGAATCATTACAAATCTAATTAATAAAGTCCATTACGAATATCACAATAAGATTTTGACCTTCGTTTAACAGCTCCTAGGATGGTAGAGGTTGTCCGGCCAGAAAGAATTTGGCCATAGTCAAAGCTCTAGCAGGTTGGTAGCTGGGCACTTCATGTCCTGCTCCCCTCACAGTTGCGAATGTCAAGCCCTTATAAATTACAGTGTATCCCCCTACTTCGATCTCCCCATTCATCCATGGATACCATGATGTCTCTATTGGAAGATTCAACGCATTAATGGAATATCTGGTACTAGTCACAGGAACCCTTCCATCTACATCTCCACTGCATTTACCAAATTGTATAGTATTAATCTTAATGTAATTCATTCTTATTTATCATATTTTGCCAATTTATCAATCTGTTTTTTACGGTACCTGTAGACTAGAATTCGTATTCCTGATGCCATCATTCTCCCATATATTGGAAAGAACAGTGGTTACATTGCTGGTGTAACCAAGCACTCCACTGCGATGCCCACATTGTGTTAATTAGACGATGACATTATCAATCTTAAATGACATGCAATGTTCATAAGTGACCTGCAATATTCATACCTGCATTCATCCCATGGATAAGGTAGCGCTGTCACATTTGCATGCAGGGCATTCTGCACTTCTGGTGTGTTTAGGTAGGTTAATACATAGCCAGGAGTGCATGGGTCAAATCCATCTAATCCATTGCCGGGGCTCGCATCCTGCAAACAGAGTGGAAAGGGTATATGTGTGCATCAAATTTCAATAAAGAAGCTGTAAAATAAAATGTTTGTGTATCCATTATTGAAAATTTAGGGCTTCTTCCTTACAGTATAAGTAGAAGCAGCCCAAATGGGGTTAGGGTGTGCAGCGCATAAGGGTCCGTATATATTGTAAATGTCTATCTGTCCTCTTTCTGACTCAGCTTGAACTGTCGTCCGCATGTAACTACGAGTTTCAGAGTAGTTTGAGCCATTACAACGATATTCTGCATATTCTTCATCAGATATTAATGCATGCGACCACCAGTAATCAACCATCCCACAATCATCCGTTTCAGAATTCATAAGTCCGTTTCCAATCTGAATCAACCGTCACAATACCGCAAACTTAGTATCTATCAATACCATGAATGTGCACATTTGCCCATAATTAGGAAGAAAACACACCAGAACGCCCTTAAGGTTAATGAATGATGTGTTAGAGTTGTTGTTCTTCAAAACTGTGTCTGCTAACTGAGGCACGTAGAAACCTGCATTCACAAACAAATGCAAGGAAACATTTGGACAAGAAATGTATCAAATGGAAAACATGAAAAAACATTTTTGTATGAAGTAGTTAAATGCAGAGGACTTACCAGCGTAGCTTTCCCCGGCTATGTAAAATTCTCGATTTTTATACTGCGGAAATCTTTCAAACCAGTTGAGAAGGAACGTGTACGAATCTTGAGCTAGAAAAAACAAATAAATTCAATCATGATTGTGAAACTGACTCGTTACGAATTCAATCTTTCAAACAAGTTACCGGTGGTGTAATCGTTGGCATTTGTATAATCAGAGGTGGTATTTGAGTATGAGAACCCAACTCCAGCAGGTGACTCCAAAAACAAGGTGTTTGCCACTGCAGGAAAAAAAAACGAACAAAAGAAAAATAGTAAAATTAGATTGCTATAATCTTCCTTGCGGGCTCATGATTCATAAGAATGCAATTCTAATGATTGTGGGTATAAAATGAAGAGAATAGACCTCGGTTCCAGGCGTATGGATTATTATGAAGTGTCTTGTTATCTGCGTTTACACGAAATGGTCCCAATTCCATCATTGCTCCAAATCCAAACGATGAGCACCCCGGCCCTGAAATATAATCATATTTATTTTCTTATCATAATGAATGCTTCCATGGCTGTTGCATTTATAGATCAATATAAAATGAATACAATACCCCCATTGAGCCAGAGAAGCAGAGGCTTGGTAGAGGGATCTTCAGTGGCCTCTGCAAAATAGTAGAAAAGAGCTCTCCCCGCCTGTGAATCAACCGTCACATATCCGGAATACTGTGCAAACGTTATGTTTGTTGGCTGGCCAGGCAGAGCAGTTATTCTATCATTTTCCTGAGACTGGTCATACAAGCTTTTACCGCTGATCAAAGGAGGTAACCATTCTTGATTTGTGGTGGAAACAGATATTTCGTCACTCAGAAACTTTGAGAACACTTGACCACGAGTCAGCTCATGGGAAGGATGTATGAAAAGGGCTAACAGCAGGAGAGCTGTTATTAAAATGTCCATTTCTGACTACCAAAAGACCAATTGAGCAGGTATGGAAACTGTGAATGGCGTGCAAATATATAGAGGCGTATGAACATAGGATTAATAAATTTAACATGTATCCTGTTGGATGTGCTTTCAACATTTTCGAAAAACTCAAACGGACTGCTGAGTTTATGTTATTTTATTTTTCACATATCTGGTTCTACTTGTCTTGTTCGCAGTAGACTGCTAGTTTTTGATCGCATAGGAGGTATTATCTATATGACTACTATAAATAATAAGTAATGAAAGAGAACAATATGCCACATAAAATGGCCGGCTGACAGACATATCAAGGCCAGTTACCTCTTTGCCATGCACATTAGAAGGCGGAGAAAGCTACGAATAAATCATAGCAGAATATCATATGTTATCTTGCTCACAACTCTCAAAAACTAAGTAATGGGATTATTTCTTTATTTTCATCCAACAAACATAGAAATTGGATTGTATTGGGATACTCGATCCTTGTATTTGAAATCAGGTGGTTTTTTTTTTTTTTCAAATGACAAATACGTTTACTTTTCAACATACTCATAAATTTATTTTTCCACGACCTAATGACTTTAATTAAACACCCCACATAATCAAATCAAACAATGTATGGGCCCCGCCTACCATTATGGGTGTTATGGTTGATGAGGTACTCATTTACATATTTTCCTTACCCTTAATTTTATCTTTAGATTGTACAAATTTTCTTTCACTTAATGCTTCAGTCAAAATATCTACAATTTGATCTTCGATGTTACATTTATAGACACTCAAATTTGCTAATTTGGCATTTGATATTTTATTCATGACTCACACACACAAACAATGTAGAAAATTTGCAGTCTTAAACAACGAACAACATAAACAAAACAATAAAATAACTCGCAAATACAAATAGATTTATTTGCTCAAACCAACATTGCTGTGCGTAATTAATTAATCCCTTCAATTCTGTCCGAGCTTCGGCTCATACAAATCAAGACGTGTGTGCCACTGTGTGCTTCTACTTCTGCCTGTGTAGATTTCACACTTTTGTGTGTGCATACAAAGCAAATACAATTGTTATTAAATAAAAACTAACTCCCTCTAAACTCAACTACGAACTGCTCTCAAACCGAGCTTTCTAAATCTGAACTTCTGCTTTAAATTTACCCGCATGCTGTGCATGCATAAAACAAATTGTTTAATTTTATTTGACTTTCCTAACAAGAAGACAAAGCTGTACTTAACTAAAGCATAATAAATCTAATCTTATCTTCCCTAAAAAACTACGGTGGAAATTATTCATGCTGCACATGCATGCATATTTCCAACACTCCCCCTTAATTTCAAACCTGTAGCTTTCACTATTCTGGAGCTAAGTTTGAATTTCCAGATCTGCCATATGCAGGATCAAAAAATCCCAAACAACCTCTCAAATATTCAAAAAATTCTTTTTCCAAAGACTTTGTAAAAATGTCTGCAAATTAATCTTCGGATCTGCAAAATTCAAAACAATTTTTCTTGTTGTTCACCAACTCCCTGATGAAATGATACCTCGTATCAATGTGCTTGCTCCTCTTATGAAAAAAAGGATTTTTGGATAGCGCTATTGTTGAGTTGTTGTCACAAAAAATCTGTGTAGCGTTCTTTTGTTTCTGCCTCAACTCTGTCAACACTCTTCTCATCCAAACAAATTGACATGTTGCACCTGTTGCTACTACATACTCTTCTTCTGTTGAAGATAACGTCACAATGGGTTGCTTCTTTGATGCCCATAAAACCACTCCTATTCTAAAGTGAAAATTATAGCCGAATGTACTTTTCTGATCATCTATAATTCCAACACTATCACTATCTATATAACCAATGAGTTTAAACTCATCTTTTAACACCCACATTTTATACACACAAAAACAATAGTAAAAATATGGATAATTTTTTTTGACTTATATTGCTTACTACACAACGCCACAATGGCTCCAAGTAAAGAAAACTCAAGGACGCATATGACACTTAGAAGTCATTGACTCACATAGACACAAGACAACACCATAGACATGTTGGTGCCACACTTTTCCCAATGAATGAATACTAGAAATGACCCAACCACAAAAAGGGACTCATTGGCAAACCTACAACACATCATTTCTTTGATTGCATCTTAGTTATGATTAACATTCCAAGAACATTATTGTGCAAGTATAATTTTCTCCTTTTTCCACCTACAGATTCTTAAGTTTATTTCACATTTAAATTTATAGTTCGACCATTTGAAGTTGGCTTTTTATCGTTTACGGAACATTTCCATAAATTACATACTTATTTGGCATAATTCAAATTGCATATAAAGTACTTTAATTATCTTGTTCTTATGTTAAGAGAATATTCTTCTCAAACATTTATTCAATGTCTACATGTTACCCTTGTAACTCAAGTGAATCCGACTTGATGTCCAGAAAGCAATAATAGGATTTAAGGGAAGGGGGGGTGGTTTAGATTCAAGATACCTTTTTTTTTTCCATAAACATTATTCGATCACAATATCTTTATTTCCCGATTCAACATTCCCACAATAAGAAATTCTGTATATATATATATATATATATATATATTGTTTTTCTCGAAGTTTGATCTCACCAAGGGAAATTCATATTCTTCGAACACATGAAAATTTTTAATTGAGTTATAAGGACTCCAAGAGTGGCATTGTTCCTAACCTCAAATATTGTTTTTACTCTTATATGCTTTACTTTTACATCACATTATGGTATCATTATTACCATCTCTTTTTAACAAAAAAGTTACGAAAGTACATTCCTTACATCTTGAAGAATTACATGATTGGAAGTATTATAAACTACACATGAACCACACGTGATTTGTGTTCAAGGTAAGATCCCATGTTTCTACATTTCACGATTCCGCATGTGAAATTTATTTTATTTTTAATGTTATAAAAGGGTATAACAAGGGATTTTAGGACAAGACTTTGGTTTCCTGGGTTCTCTAAAGTCAACATTTTTCAAATCGATTTCGTTTGCAAGAGTTACTTATAATTTTGTACCCACAAGTTAACCTCTTAATCAACTAAGGTTTAGTTTAATTCCAATTTTCACTCAGGGCTTTACACCCTATTATAGATTAGATTAAGGTTCAAAAACATATTTACCCTATAAAACCTCTATAAAATATCAAGGCACTATATTGTCACTAGCCAAAGATAAGACATTTATCTAAGAAGATCTAAAGAGGCGATTAACAAGATTCTAAGTGATAGTGCAACTATTTCACTAGCTCCATGATGTCATCTGGATCCCACAAGCATTTCATTTGATGAATAAATTTAATTCTAAATCTATCTTCGGAAGACAAGGTAGTACACTTGGATAGAAAGAAAGAGTTAGCTCTACTTACTCCAGAGAAAGTTTGACTGTGTCGCTCCTATTTGTCGGGTTTATGAAGATGTCACTAAACATACTGACTATGATGATAAAACCAACTAGGGGTCTTATTTTCCTAAGCTAGGAGCTTCCATCAAGCACACATTTTTTAATTTATTCTACGGTTTCAATCTCTACTATGGTAAGAAGGATCACCCATGAAGACATGTTATGCATAGATCTTATACTAGGGTTGAGTGTTTCAATTAAATCTCTTTATTTTATTTACAAGGTAAGAATACAACACAATAATTAATTAATCGTTTATTGAACACTGAAAAATGCACTACAATATATTAAATTCAAATTCATTTACTATATATATAACAAACCCTTTTACCATACGTAACTCTAAATCAAATTGAATTTGTGATAAAATGCACATTTCCTAAGATATCCCTAAAACTAGAATCTCATAATAATTAGCAAATATCAAATATAACTTTTCTACAACATAAGACTGCATTATACATAGATTCATTTTACAATCACCCATATATATTACAACAAATAAAAATGAATTACTCAACACCTTTTCGTCATCTTTCTTGCATCCTGCAAAACCATGTGAACATGAAATCAACGATAAATCACTGGCATGGCATCCACCCTATTCTAACATAATTAACATTTTTTAGCTTCCCATTTACATATAATAATAATTACAATTTACAATAGAAAGAAAAGGTTTAGAGACATGTATTCATCACATTACATTTCACTTCATTATGTAATCCAAGGAGAGAGAAAGAAGAAGGAAAAGAAACACCATTTTTTCGAAAGTTTCATTTCACACAACAAGTTACACTTTGGAGTTTTCAAACAGTTATTTACATGTGTCAAAAGTTTCCACGGTGGTTTGGAAGCCTAACAGGGGTCCTACAAATTTCCTTTTACATTTTCCTGCTAGCTACAAAATTTTCAAAATAGTCTCGGAGGCTAAGAAACCACTTTCAAATGTTGTCTTCTGATGAGAAAACACACCACGGTTAAATTTCTACGTGCCCAATTATAAACCAAGAGTTCATAGGAACTAACAGAATTCAGAACTGGCTAACACTTTATGAATGTCGGCTAGTTTTCTGGGGCCATATGTCATAAATTAGCTAGTTGTTAATGATAAAAAATCAGCTTGAGGGCTTAGAAAATCACGTCCAAAACTGATGATCGTCGGATGAACGCGTAACGAGGAACTTCCTACAAGTTCCCCAATAAAATGATAATTAATCAAAGTCAACAGAAATCAGAACTAGAAAACTATTTTCAAACGATGACAAGATTTTTGAAGCCACCTGTCCTAATTGGTCCAGCTTGACCTAGTCAAACTACGACCAGATGCCTATAAAATGGTTTTTCCAAACTATACAGAAAAGTGTTTTTCCTTGAACTGAAGGTTCCATGCAATTGTTTAGTAGAAACACTACAAGTTTGTGAAGACGGATAATAATTTCTCTATCTAGGTTTCATATGGCGGTTCAAAATGGAAGCCAACTTTTAAGATTTAGCAGCTTCTTACCGCTGCAAAAAATTGTAACAAGGCTCCTATAAGGGTGCCAAAAGGGTAAAAAATGTTCAATTGGGGGATGATCCAATGATTGAAGTGATACCTCACATAACAAAGTACACGTAGGAAACTTAACATCTCCTTTCCAAAGCTACGAAGGTTACTTTGCAAGTCTCAGAAAATCACAATTGATCTATGTAACGCCCACTAAAATCTCCCACTTGAGACCCATGAACAACCTCGATTAAGTTAGAAAATTATGGAATAATTTTTTTTAAAAAAATGTTCACAACAAAATTTTCAGAGTCCATTACAACAATTATCAAATCACCTTACAAAACACTAAGAGAGAGAAAGTTATCCTGAGCATAGTAAAATTTCCCTTAGGTGATAATCTAACTATTTAAAATTAGATTAACACTAAGCCAAACAATTCTTGATTAAACTCAGAGGGTAAGAAGAGCCAAAATAATTAAATACCCTAGGTGTTTAATTCTACAAGGTTTCAACAATTAACAAGGTCTAACAGTCAGGGGGAGAATACACATTTAAACTAACAGGGTAAATTCTCACTTACCCACTCCCATAACTCTCTTAAAATATTCAACCTGATTTTTCTTATATTTAACATGCTCAAAACTTCTTGAAAACATTTCCATTAGATAGAAAATTTCCTCACCTTTCCAGTGATATAAAGAAGTCCTTCTAACTCTTCATATTTCTCAAGTTATGGGCCGGCAGGCCTTGGGGTGAAAATTTTCCCCAAGAGCGGGCCTGCGGGCCTGGGGAGGAAAATTTTCCCTAACTCAGGCCTGCGGGATTCAAAGAGAGATTTTTCCCTTGGCATTTTTGGGTGAAAAGTGCATTTGACTTCCGCGTGACCGTAAGTCTGCGGCGGGGCTTCACGCCTAAGAAGATGAAATTTTGAACTTGGGGTCCGCTAATGACACGTGTCCAAAATCCTAGCCTCGTGGGATGGCGGGTCACCAGAGATAAGATGGAAATTTTGAATTTTAGTTTAGAGGGGTGAAAAGGGGAAATTTGGTCTGCTCCTCCGCCGAAGCACAGAGCTGCCACGTGTCAGTCAACTATTAGCTGAGGGTCGGTGGACCGGCGGGGAAGTTCAAGAAATTTTGAGTTTTATCTTAAAGAGTGCAAAGGCAAAAAACTACCCAAGCCTCCGTCGACGTCGCACGATACCACGTGTCAGACCCTCATTGGCTGCGGATCGTCGTGCCATCGGGAGGACATAAGAAAATTTGACTTTTGAAGCGCAGGGTTTCAAAACACTCCACTCTTCCACCAACATCTAAGGAAGCCACGTGGCAGTCCCTCATTGGCCATGGGGTGGGGGCTGTGGAGGAAAAATCACCAAATAATTTTTTTGGACTTAGATCATTTTACTCATTTAAATTTAACAGTTAGATTATTTTGAGCCCGAAATGAAGCAAAAACTTTAGAAGGCCATAAATTTTGATAAGGAACTCAGTTTTGGCAAACAAGGACTTTCTGGAAATACTCTCGACGTCCTCTTTGCACAGAAACCTTAAGAATTTGATTTTGATAAATTTTAAAGGGTCAATTTTGAGAAAACATCTTTCTGTCACTTAGAAGTGAACTGGTATTGTTAACTTATCAATTTTGTTCAAATTTGTCATTAATTCTTTTTCATCTTGCCAAACAGGCATGAAGGATTTCACTTGGAAGGTTTTAGGATAGATTGCAAGATTAAATTTTCTTGATTGATTTGCATTCGAAAATTACCAATGTTCACACAACAGAAGACCTACAATTTCACCTTTACTTGATTTGAAGGGTTCTTTAAAAATTTCTTGAGTGTTTTAGTTTAGTTTGGGGATCATTTTGATCTCATTAAGTCCAATTGAATATTTCATTTGTCTCTTATAGATTTGTAGGGTTGTTTTGGACATTTGATAAAAAGGAATCTGTAAAGTATACGGTGAAGTAGAAATGAAGTTTGTACATTTCAAGAACAGAGATTAAACTATCTCTTTTGTCATGCAATGAAAACATTGAATTTATTCCATGCTAGTTTTAAATAGTTTTCTTTCCTTCAATCAAAAGATAAAGACAAGAATGCAACTTATATATATATATATATATTTAAATATTTCAAATGAGATAGAGCAATGCAATATTTCATCATACGTGCTTCCTTCCTTTTCACTTTTACGATAGAGATTTCCTACTGAATATCAAGCACATATTTCCAATGGAAATAATATCGTATGAACAAGGAAAAACACTTCTATTAATTCAAAGGAATCTCTTACAACTTCTTTCCCATTTATTTTCAAAATACAACATACCAAAAGCATATCTTTCTTTTCTGTTCACAGAACTGAATGCTAGATATATTCTTCCATAATCAATTACAACTTTCATAGCTAAAACAAAGTAGTCTTTCCAACACAATAATATACAAGATCATTCACTTCAAGTGAAAAAGGGTTACAATAAGAATAATCTCAACAAGGACTGTCAAACTTGTCTTTTTTTTTCCATTCCATTTCAAAAGACAACATACAAATCTTCTTTTCCTTTCTCAGAATAACATTACGGAGTATGTCCTTTCACATTCAAATAGAATTTTATTTCCAAAACAAAATACTATCCAATCTAATAATATTACAAGTCATCCACTTTAAGTAGGGAAATGGTTTTACAAAAATAATTTTCACAAAGGAAAGCCAAACTTTGTCTTCTTTCACAGCTCCAAAACAACAGTATGAATTTCCATCATTCTCCAATTTGATCACAACATAATAGGGGGAAAGGAAACAATCTACACCCAACCAAGACATCCAATGAAAAGGATAAGCCATCCTTCTTCATTGGCCTCTGAGCCTTGGGAACCATATTGTAATTAGAAATGTTTTTCAACATAAGGCAACAACAGGCTTCCATAACACAAGACATATTTCTGATTCAAAACACAGTCCAAAACAAAATGCAATTTACGACCACATTAAAACATAACAAAAAAAACTTAGGATTCACCATGCAAGCCAAAGGAGCAAGAAACTATGGGGGATGCTGTTGATGCCTCCCAAAGGGGAAATGGGTATCACCACCTGAGAACAAACCGCCAATATATATATATATATATATATATATATCATTTCAAATCCCTGACATGCCCTTATGCCTCCCCCAAGTACCCCTTATTGATCACATTTCCTTATGCCCCCCAACCTCTTATGGTACCCCATAACGAGTAAATAAATGCAAGCTATTTCTTTGTAAGGTGGAACCCTGAATCCCAACTTCCTCCACACTTATACCTCCCAAAAACACTTATGCCTCCCACAAAAATGCCCCATAGTCTTCTCCTACACCATCCCTAGGCCATCTACCCAAACATCCCACACACATGCCAAAACATTCACAACAATAACATTTGCACAAATAAAATAAGATAATTTCAAGAGCTAAGCTCTTACCTATCCATAATGGAGTTTGTTCCAAGTTCCAAACTAAGCAAGCTTTCCAATGCAAAACAACCCAAGATCAAAGAAACACAGGCCTGTAAAATCCTACAAACTCTATCCAAAAGTCAAGGGCTCCAAACAATCAAAAGAATTCGCCCCAAAAGAAGTATCCAAAAGTGAAGCAACCAAAAGAGTGTAACCCCCAAAACAAGAAAATGAATTCGAATATATAGAAGGGGGAAGAGAGGAGGATGTCTAGGTGGATCTATGTAGGATGCCACATCACACATCCTCAACTCCAACTCTTTGAGTCAACTTCAATCTCCAAGGCACAATAAATAAGTAGGTTAATAATATGACATTTTTACTTACACACTCAAATCTAGTCCGTACCCAAAAGGACTTAAATTAATAACATGTAAGAAAGTGCAATTAAAACATTCATCTTGACTTACAAAAATGCACAAAGAAGGTCTAAATTTAGACTCTCCAACCATAGGTAAGGTTGGTATGTAAATTTAAGAGGTATGGGACAAGTTTAACTTGTCCCACAAGCCTCCAAAATCAGTCTCCAGGACAATTTCGAATTCCAAAGAAGATGAAGTGTTTCATACTCCAAATTTTACTTACATATCTCTTACACATCACTTACACATTTCTTACACATACCTTACAACATTTAATACAAGAGTCAACCACTCCAATAATTACTTTCTTATGACCCAATTTAATTAATTTATTTTAACAATATGATTACTCACATTATATACCACAATTTATTTATATAAAAGGGGTAAACACATCACTTAATAAACACATACAACATTAATAAAAATAAACCAAATAAATAAATACACATAACCCTTGGTCACAGTTAAAGGTGATCCCCCCCCCCCCCCCACGGGAATCCCTAACAACAATCAAACACACACAAAAAATACAAGTTGCCATGGTGACCTTGTTGAATTCATCTAGAATTCCAATGTGGTTTGTCTCCAATCCTTAGGATGTTTGTTGTGATATTTTAAACCTACAAAATACAAATACCTCCTTCAGCCTCGTGAGCCATATTAGAACATCCAAAATGAATATAAATATAATCCCAAAAAGGTCATCCATATATATGAATCACAACAACATCAAGGCAACTAACAATATCATTTTTAATTTTATCAACCACTATATGGTCATCAAATTTAATTCAATTTTCTAGGTCTACTCATTATATCCAATATCACATGTCTTTTGAATAGCATTCATAAATATAATCATATCGAATAGTATATCATTATAAATATATAAAAAGTTTCCAATAATAATCATGCACCATATATGAATCAAAGTCAACAATCATCCATGATCTAACATCTAACATCATACTAAATCAGAATCATAACAATGTCCCTAATATAGTCATTAGTGTAATAATCAATATCAAAAAGTGTCGAAGGACAAGTGAGACTACTTCCCCCTCCCCTTAGATCTCTGGAAGGTCAGATTCCTTCTATCCTAGTTCACTACAACTAACTAACCAACACTATGCACTAGTAATAGGATCACTCCCATTATCCTATTGAATTGCTTCAAGGGACAAGTGTTGAAAGAGGGAAATTCTAAAGTAAAGAAAGGTGATTGACCAAACTAGAATAGGGTTTGATTCTAGCTCCAGGTACATGGGTATGAAAACATATGTAAAGATCAAAGATACATGCACATAGAATGTTAATAGGAATAAACATAATAAGAATGTGTTATCCATATTTCACCCCATGCCAAATATTGGATCAACCATAATCTCGCATAAGAGGAAAGAGAATCAAAAGCAGACCATCGGGAAAAAATTTGGTTCTTTGCCCCTTGTTATCTCAAAGGGGGTAAAAGTTGCAAAATGGCCCGCAACTTCGCCCAAGGAAAAAGTCACCATCTGGGCTTGATTCAAAGTCAAGGAGGGAATCAGAAAAAAGGGGACCCATTTTCGAGTTGTTTTCCCGCCCTCCTGTACAGACCCGATACAAACTTCAAGGGGCATATCTTTCAACACATGGCTCGAAATATTGCAAATATGATGCCGCTGGAAAGATCTTGGCCTCATGCATGCCATGGGGTCGGAAACTTTAATTTTGAGGAGGTTAGGTGAATAAAATGGAGGAAACATCTTCGGGCCTTCAATACAGGATCCATCTGTCTCAACAACCAGATAGGATTCGATATGTTTCCTCCATTTCCTCTTCCTTCAAGGTGCCAAACCAAGGATTGATGCAGTAAAAATGGATTTGGGGAGATATTTCATCAGAGGCATTAACAACAGTGGTTGAGATTCAACCTATTTTCCCGCTTCTCTCTCTTTCCTTCTTTTAGGTTAAATCTATAAATACATGGGAAGGATTCATTGTAAAGGGTTGGGCATTCTTTTTTTTGCAGGCTCCCTCTTCATTCTAGAAAAGGGATCTGTGGGGTTTAGGCCTTCCACTAAAATTGTAATACGTTTCTACCTTTTGGCTACTTTGTAATGGACTGTATCAATCTACAGATCAATAAAACACATCTGTGATCGATTTTAGATCCTCTTTTGTCTCTTCTGCTTTCATCTAGCCTTCCATTATATATTTGTCTATCTATGTTGGTTTATTGTATGCATTTTGTTGGTTTGTTTCTATTAGCAAAACACGTGTTCATCATTCCTTTGGTGCATCACCTCATAGTTTAGCTTTGTTTTAATTTTTGTATTCCTTCTATCCTTGTCTCCTTGGTAAAGTTTAGATTAGGATTAAGAACAGATCCTCTGCAAGTTTCTACGTATGCACCTAAACAGAGGAATAAGGAACCAACCTTTAATCTAGAGAGCTTTTCCATTTTGTAAGGTCTCACACCTTAGAGAAAGTTTAATGTTATGTAATCACACCAAATGAGTCTGCCTTAGGAAAGCAGATTTTTAGAACTCATTTGGGGGTATTGTGATTTTGCACTAACAGTAACCACTAAGTAGAGGAATTATAAGGAGAATTCCATAAGTTTGAGAAAGACCACATAGTTTCCATGGAACATAACATACTGCAATAACAAAAGTTAAGGTTTCCACTAAGTTTAAGTTATGTTTTCATAGTTCGTTGTTTAGACAAGGCTAGCAAAATCAACCATGGCCAAAATTTTGTACGATGGACAAGTCTACTCAAGGTCCCACAATTTGAGATCACACAAGATGAGGTTAATCAATAGGAGGACACCTAAAACATCAAAACATTTGAAATCAAGGAACTATTCAAGGGAAGCACTTCTATAACTCGAGAGCGTACGATCAAATTTTCATGGTAATACTAAGCAAATTCATGACCACAAGGTTTCCTATAGTTTTATTTATTTACACTTTTGTTTTAAGAATCGAACACACCACACCAACCAAATCTAGAGACTTCAAACATTCAGCAAAAGAAATATACATATTTTAATCTCCCCTAGCAACTAACCTATCAATACAAGAAGTACCATTCACAAGTAAAAAAGTGGGATTCATTTATCTTATTCTGCCTAGATAGAAGCTCGGTAAGAAATCATGTCAACATTGATGATGACCCTAATGATACAAGTTATAGGATATCATAATCGTAGGACATGCATTAATTAGAAAACTTATAAGAAATGTGCTTGGAAAATAAAACTATAACTTATGTTTTATAATTTGGAATTTAGAATGAATATGTTTATGGGATTGAAGAACAAAGAAAGAAAAATGAGTAATTAAGCAACCTTGTATCATAGAATTGGTATTACCTACCCTAGAATTTATAATAGGACGTAATTCTCCAATGGTTGAGACTACATTGAAATAGGTTACTTCTCAAACAAGTTGTACAGGTGTCAAACCAAAAGACCACAATTTCCACACTTAGGTTTTTAGCCTATTAGACGATAAGGGTATTGATGACCCATAAACTGTAACAAGTGTATCGAATATATAGATATAGCCTTAATTTAGCATAGAAGGTACTAACTTAACTATAAAATTATTACAATATCCACCATAGGTGCTTAACAATGCTGATTTAGGTGACAGAACTACAAGTTCAATCATACATTGAACTCAAGTGCACATAAATGTTACTTATTTTAGTAACTCAACTAATTAGATTCAAAAGTGGTATTGTGAACATTTTCTAATGCATATTCCTTTATGATTTGAAACCGTGGTAATTAATATGAGTATACCCCCCTTGTTATAGCAAATAATAAACACCTGTATAATGTTTATAAGGACCACTAAGGGGGCATGATATCTTGCCATTCTATAAAGGCGGAAAATAGAAAAAGTATTTAAGGATTTTACTCCTATGGGAGTTAGATGGACAATTAGTTTTACTCTTTCTATTCTTCTACATGGTTTTTGAACATTAAAATCTATTAATCTACCAAGGTTAAAGCAAGGAGTTCCATTTTCTCTTTCTATGTTCTAGTTTATTTGTTAATCTTCAAGGCCAAATCTCCTCAATTATAATTTTATGATGTTTGGCTGAGTCAACCCTTGCTCAATCTCAAAATATTTAATGAGAAGGAAGGGTAAACATATCACATTATTAATTTTATGGGAGAGAGAGGTAAATCAACACCTCCCATTTTTAATTATAAGAAAACAAGGGACATTCAACATACAAAACACATTATTAATTTTGTAAGAACTAGGAAACAATCAAACAACATGGATCACAACAATATTTCAAGATTTTTCCACTAATTACAAGTATCTTAAAACATTCCTAGTGGGTTTCTACAAGTTCTCAAAATAAGTTACAAGGGAGGCCCATTAAAGAAGCATAATTACTTTTACTGATCTACTAGGGTTTAACAATGTTTGTTCGTTTTGGCAAAAAGATTTTACGCACCTGATAAGATAAGGAAAGTTTTCAAATTCTACACCCATATTTAGCACATGATAACATACCAACCAAGCAATCAAAATGACAAGGAAATATTTTAACTATAAGAACACCAGATACTCAGCTAGAAAGCATCAAATGTAAGCATCTAGTTGTCAGTTATCTAAATCAACATGGCTTTATGACCAAGAGTTACAGTTTTGTCAAAAGAATCACATTATAAAATACCACCGAGATTAAATTATCAAGGTCTAATTATACTATCATGACCAATGTCATGGTCCAAAAGAATCAAAGCATCCATAAGTGTCTCTACATAATCCAAAATTAATAGGTCATATAGTGTTATTCATAGTAACTAAAAAAAAGTTAAGGAAAGGTGTAGACTTATTTATAGGTCAAGAGGGAAAACATAGAAATAACTTAATTTACACACAATACTTGAATGGGATTAAATCTAACCATAATTACCAAGATGAATACAATCCTCAAGTCTACTACCATTGTATATAATGAAATGAGGAAATCATGATAAAACTTAGCATGCCATCGAAGAAGAAGAAACTACTATACAAGACCTTAATTTCCACTAACATCAAGGAGCCAACCAAAATCAATCCAATCCTAACATAATTCATTAGTATCATAATTAAACACCTCTACTCCGACGAGGTTCAAGCTCTTACCAGATTGTCAAGAGAATCACCACCACTGCTAACCGGACTGCCAACTAGAATGCTTACAACACAATGAGCTCTCTTTCCAAGCAAGGGTTGATTAATGAAAAAAGTCACTCTAAGATCCAAGATACACTCAAGGTTTCATGCATCGAAAACCAAGTGCATAAATTTAAGCACCTAAGAGGACATTCAAGACACCCAGGGTGTACCCCCATACGACAAAAATGTTCAAGTCTGAATACGAAGGGGAAGCATAGAACCAGCTCATCACCATGTAAGAGGAAATCCACGTATCATTTAGCTAAGAATCAACAACATAATGAGACTCCTGAGTCACCAATAAAAATAAAGTCCAAGAAATATCGTTGAATCAGGACATTGGCTAAGTAGTCGCATTAGCAAAGTCTTGAAATTCTCGATGGAATTTAAATAACTTTTATGAGCCTCAGAGCTTATACAAATCTAATCATAAAATAAGATGTTGGTCCTTGATAAAATGACACAAGATTATAAATGTAAAACTTACAAAACGTTAACACCACATTCACTTCGTATAGCCCTTACATGGCTGCCAATAGGAGTAGTCTAGCCTCGAGGGCAGTTCCAAGGACACATTGCACAGGATTGGGTTATAAACGACACTGAGACTTAATTTCCACTCTCCCATATGGGTAACAAAAGTGAAAAAAAATACTAACAACCAGACCATGGTTTCCTAACTACTGAAGGAAGGAAGCTCTAAACAATGCTTCTAATTAACTCTTCCCAACCCCAAGAACACAACCACTATTGTCCAACCAGAAGATTCACACCATATAATTTATCATTCCAACAACTCCAATAAGGAAAGGGTCACAACAAACTGGCTTAAGACATCATGGGGTAATTAAATCAAGTCACCTTAGGAAACTTGTAAAAACCAGACATTTTCAAAGGGGAACCAAGTTTCCACTACACTAGAAGTTCACAAACATCAATTTAGTTTGACATTCTTAGTTACCTGGGTTTAGAAAAAATGCCACTAAGCAGAGTACAACATTATCAAAGTTACTTATTATTTTATTATTATTTTAATTATGGTAATTCAGAATGAACAGAGTAATGTAATATTTCTTCATACACTTGATTTCTTTTTGAACAATTTTCCAAAGGAAGGTTTGTTTTCTTAGATTTCAAAGTGTGCAAGTGTTTAAAGTTCATGTCTAAATCCGTTTTCTAGTGTTCCCAAGGGTCCAAGATTTGAACCCACAGCTCTGATACCAAGTGTAACACCCACTAAATTTCACACTTGACCAACTGACCAACATAGGTTAAGTGGTACAAAAATATGGAATTATTTTTTTTAACTTCTTAACAACCAAAGTCATAAAATTACATTGCAACTTATAACTTTTCCCATTACAATGAGATTACTAATTCCACCTTACAAAGCAACTTAAGTCAGACGATGTTATTGAGCAACTGTGAAATTTCCTTAGGTGATAATTTAATTATTAAGGACAGTTAGATTTGACGATTTTGACCAAAGCATGATTCATGATTAAACTCAGAGGGTTAAGTGGAATGATGTGGCAAAACAATTAAACACTCCAAGGTCTTTTAATTCCACAAGATTTAAGACAATTAGAAATGTTTAATTGATGAGTCAGGGGGAGAATACACTATTTTCTAATCAAAGTAAATTCTTGGACTTACCCATTCCTAGAAGTCTTGTTTAAAGATTCAATTTGGTTTTTGCTTTCTTGGAATGCTCAAAAGTTCCTGAAAAGCATTGCCTTATATAGGAAATTGGTCACCTTTCCTTGATATAAAGAAGTCCTTCTAACTCCATCGTATTTCTCAAGTTATGGACCGGTAGAACATGGGGTGAAAATTTTTCCCAATAGCATGCTTGCAAGCTTAGGGAGGAAAATTTTCCCTAACTTGGGCCTAGAATGGACTTTAGGTTGAGAGAATTCGTCCCTAAAGGAAATGGGGACGCTTTGGAGGGAGGCAATAAAGTGCATTCCTGAGCTTGGGAGGGCTGATTGAAGCAGTGTCCTAAGGTATTTAGTGGGGCTTTGTCACCTTTTAGACAGATGAAATTTTGACACCCCCACCTCCACTAATGAGGGAGGCAACGTGGAAAATCCTTATTGGCGAGGACAGGTCACCAGAGTTGTGCATGGAAACATTTGAAAAATTTTAGTTCAGAGGGGTGCAAAAAGTCAAAATTTGGGTCCCGCTCCTCTGAATTTGAAGTGGAGGCTGCCACGTGGGCAGCTAACCAAACTGTGGTTTGGCAAGAGGCAGCATAAGGAATTTTTTCCCCAAAATTTTTCTACCATAAGAAAGAAGACTTCACTCTTCTGGTGGAAGCATGAAGCCATGTGTTCAGAAACCTTATTGTGCTGCAGGCCATCATCGTTAGCTGCAGGAGTGACTTAAGAAGTTGTTTGAATTTGTTGTGGAAGCCATGTAAGGTTTCAAATCTACTCCGAGGCTTCCGCTGACACCCAAGGAAGCCATGTGGCAATAAGAGGCTCATTTTGTGGGGTTGTGGGGCTAATGGAGGAAAAATTACCACTTCATTTCCTCATGGATCATATGCAAGACTTGCTGGGTTAGTAGAGAGTTCATGAGTCATATTTTGGGACTCCCCTATTTGCCCAAGATTTAAGTGCTAAAAATTTATGAGGGTAAGATTATTTTGAGCCCGAAATGAAGTAAAAACTTTAGAAGGCCATAACTTTTGATAAGGGAAACTCAGTTTTTTTAAAACAAGGACTTTCTTGAAAATATTTCAGCGTCCTCTTTTCACAACATTCTTAGGAATTTGATTTTGATAAAGTTTAAATGGTAAATTTTGAGAAAATATCTTTCTGTCACTTAAAAAGTGAACTGGTATTTTTAACTTATCAATTTTGATCAAATTTGTCAATAATTCTTTTTCCACTTGCCAAACAGGCATGGAGGATTTTTACTTGGAAGATTTTAGGATAGATTACAAGGTTAAATTTTCTTGATTGATTTGCATTAAAAATTTATCAATTTTATACAGCAAGAAGTCTACAATTTTTCCTTTTCCCGATTTAAAAGGTCTGTATAAAATTTTCATAAGTATTTTGGTATGTTTGGGGTCGTTTTGACCTTACAAATAAAATTTGATATTTCATTTTTTCTTTTTAATGTTGCACATTCTATTCAATTTTCATTGGAATAATTACCAGTATGAAAGGAGCTCAAATTTGAATAGATTTATTTTCATTTGCTAAGTTTAAACTATGAATTTTCCAACCCAATCTAACATACTAAGTTGACTCAAGAAAAGTACTCAAATGCCAAATTACAATTATGATTTCTAAAACATTTATTTCAAAAAAACACAGTAATATGACATTTACCCATACATAGTCACTTTATAATGCCCGCTAAAAAACAACACACTCGAGACCTAAGAACAACCTAGGATTAGTTTTGTTTAAAAGAGTCTACAACCAGGTTACAAGACAATAGTTGTCACTAACAAGTTCCAGATCAATTCTAATCCACTAGAATATACTTTTCTTTTATTAACAATTATTAGAGGTCACAAGGTCCAAAATTTAGGGTTAGAAAGTTCAATTAGGTTAAGAGGGTAATTCCTCACCATACCCACTCTCTAACAGGATTTAAAGATTCAACTTGATTTTTCTCAAAATTAATGCATTCAAAAATTTCCTAAATCATTCCCATTGGATAGGAAATTTCCTCACCTTTCCAATGATATAAAGAAGTCCTCCTAACTCCTCATATTTCTCAAGTTATGGGCCGGCGGGCCTTGGGGTGAAAATTTTCCCAAGAGCGGGCCTGCGGGCCCAGGGGAGAAAATTTTCCCCAGGGCAGGGTCTGGGGCTGCGGGGAGAAATATTTCCCCACAGGCAGGTCTGCAGGGCCAGGAGAAATTTTTCCCAGGGGAGGAGTTAGGTTCGGCGGGGCTGGCGGGAGACATTTTGGAAATTTCCCACTGCGTGGGGTGAAAAGCCACCTTTGCACCCACACTCCCGCCGCAAGTCTGCAAGGGACACGTGGCACCTCCTAAGCCAATGCAGGGAAAGCAGGGTGGTGGGGATAAAATAATTTTAATGCCCAAAAGGGAGAAAAGGGTAGAATTTACCCGTGCCTCTGCCGATGCCTTGCAATGCCACGTGACAGCTCCTGATTGGCTGTGGGGGAAACTTTAGAAAATTTTCCCAAAATTTTCTGAAAATGCAAAAGGAAAAAGGGAACCCACTCCTCCACCGATGCCTCGTGAAGCTATGTGGCAGCTCCTGATTGGCTGTGGGGCAGCGGGGAAAATTTAAAAAATTTTCCCAAAATTTTTCTGAAATGCTAAGTTTAAAAAGGGATCAGCCCCTCTGCCAATGCCTTGTGGTGCCACGTGGCAGCCTCTGATTGGCTGTGGCTGGCAGGGTGGCGGGGAAAATTTAGTAAAATTTTCCCAAAATTTTTCCAAAGCGCTAAGGGAAAATTCAGGCCCGTGGGTCCGCCAAGGAAATTTTCCCAAATTTTTTTTTAAAGTGCCAATTAAAATTTTTTTTTGACGCCAAATGAAGAAAAACTTTAGAAGGCCATAACTTTTGATAGAGAGCTCGGTTTTGGGAAAACGAGGACTTTCTGGAAATCTCTCGACGTCCTCTTTACACAAGAATCATTAAATTTTGATTTTGATAAAGATTAAGGAGTCAATTTCAAGAAAATGATCTGCAGGCTTTTACAGTGCAAACTGGTAAATTTTAACTTATAAGATTTGTTCAATTTGATCTTCTTCCTCTCTCAACATGTCAAATAGACATGGAGAATTGTTCTTAGATGGATTTAAGAAGGATTTCAAGATTCAATTTGTCTGATTGATTTGCAATTTGAAAATTTACATCTTTGATAACAAAATAAACTGGAAGAGGGTTGAGCCCATTTTTGCTAAGTTTTGAAGAATTTCCTTAAGTATTTTTGTCCAATTGGATTCATTTAGGGCATACTACTTCAATTTTAATCATTTATTTGTTATTTCATTGTTGCAGGTTCGAACTGTGCATTTTTGGATAGAGTATTTGCTAGTTTGAAAATACAAAATAGAGATCAAATTTTAAAGGATCTATTCACCATTTTCATCTTTCAAGTATTAGAATTCATTCCAATTCAAATCTAATACATTTAGTTGATTCAATTCAACTATTCAAAAAATGTAAAATACATATGTGATTTCCAATTTTCACATATTTCAAAAAACAGAGTATTACACTTCCTTCATACGCATTTCTTTCTTTCAAACAGAGATTAAAACTCACAATTAGATGATTAAATTCAATACAATGATGCAATTTGAGGAAGGTTATGCAATCCTTTATTGATTCCAAAAGAAAACTTTACAACTTCCTTCTTTGATTTCTCAATTTCATCATACAGGACACAATTTCTTCCTTTCAAAAGAGCAGAACAGAGTATGTCTCTTTCACATTTCAATTTACAACTTTCATAACCAATACAACATCTTTCCATTAAAAAACATATACAAGTTCATCCACTTCAAGTGGGAAAGGTTACAATAAGATTTCATTTCACAAGGGACTGTCAAACTATCTTTTCTCAGCTCCAGAACAACAACATGCATATTTCTCATTCTTCCAAATTGTGATCACAACAAGAGTAGGGGAAAGGAAATGCTCTCCACCCAACCAAGACATCCAATGAAGAGGAGAATCCATCCTTCTTCATTGGCCCCCGAGCCCCAACCACAATGCAATAAAAGATGTGATCCAACTCATGGCAACAACAGGCTTCCACAAACACACAAGCAACATTTTCACAATAAAAACACAGTCCAAAACAGAATGTAGTTTACAACTACATTAAAGCATGAAAAACATTACTAAGGCTTCATCAAGCAAGCCAAAGGAGCAAGAAACTATGGGGGATGCTTCTTATGCCTCCCAAAAGGGGAAATGGGTATCACCACCTAAATTACAAACCACCAAAATATAGTATATCAAAACCCTGACATTCCTTATGCCTCCCCAAGTACCCCTTATTCCTCACATTTCCTTATGCCTCCCCAACCTCTTATGACACCCCATAACGAGTAAAGAAATGCAAGCTATTTCTTTGTAAGGTGGAACCCAAATCCCAACTCCCTCCACCCTTATACCTCCCTAAAACACACTTGTGCCTCCCACAAAATAAACCCCATAGTCTTCTCCTACACCATTCCTAGGCCATCTACCCAACAACCCACAAACATGCCAAAACATTCACACATTAACATTTACATTCATAAAAGAAGAGCATTTCAAGAGCCAAGCTCTTACCTCTCCATGATGGAGTTTTCCAAGTTCCAAACAACAGTTGTTTCCAAGAAAACAATCCAAAAATCCACCAAACAACAAGCATGCAACAATCTTCAAACTTCTCCAAAAGCAAGAGCTCCCAAAACAACAAGGAATTCACCCAAGAATGAAGTCTCCAAAGTGAAGCAACCCAAAACAAGGCAAGGAATTCAAATTTTATAGAAGAGGGAAGGAAGAGGATGAGGTGGATCCATGTAGGATGCCACATCACACATCCTCAACCCCAACCCAAAAAGTCAACTTCATTCTCCAATGCATAATAAATAGGTGGGTGAATAATATGACAGTTTACTTACATACTCAAATCCAACCCACACCCCAAAGGACTGAAATTAAATCATGTAAGAAAAGTGCAATTAAAACCTACAATTTGCCTTCTCAAAAAGCATTATAAAAGTCTAATCAACCCTCCAACCATAGGTATGGTTGGTAATTAAATTTAAGAGGTATGGGACAAGTTTAACTTGTCCCACAAGCCTCCAAAATCAGCCTCCAAGGACAAATTCGAAATTTCCAAGAAGGTGGAGTGTTTCACACTCAAAAGTTAACTTACACATCACTTACACATCTCTTACAACACTTTAATTCAAGGCCAACAACTCTATTAATTACTTTCTTATGACATATTTTAATTAATTAACTTAACAACATGATTACTCACAATATTACACACCATTTAATGAATAATGAAAGGGTCAATGCACCACAAAATAAACACATGCAAACATAAACAAAGGAACCAAATAAATAAATACACATAACCCCTTGGTCACATTTAAAGGTGATCCCCCCCATGGGAATCCCTAACACACACAAACACGCACAAACAAATACTAGTTGCCATGGTGACCTTGTTGAATTCATCTAGAATTCCAATGTGGTTGGTCTCCAATCCCCCGATGTTTGTTGTGATATTTTAACCTGTAAAACACAAATACCTCCTTCGGCCTCGTGGCCATATCAGAACATCCAAAATAATATAAATAAAATTCCAAAATCATCTAGATATATGGATCACAACAACATCCAAGCAACCAACAAGATCATTTACAATTTTACTCAACAACTATATCATCATCAAATAATTTCCATTTCTAGGTCTACTCACAATATCCAAATATCACATGTCCGAACAACATCCATAATATAACCATGTCAAACAATATATCAACATCAATATCCAAAATGTCTCTAATAATCATCATGCATCATAACTGAATCAAGTCAACAATAATCCATGATCTAACATCTAACATCATACTATAATAAAGTCCATAATCATGTCCATAATATAATCAACAGTATCATGATTAGTATCAAAAAGGTGTCAAAGGGAAGTGGGCACTACATCCCCCTCCCCTTAGACTCGACTTCCTCCTGGAAGTCACTGGAACAAATGTGGAAACTAAACTCGTAGCAAAGTAGCATCCTCCCATGTAGCTGCAGTCTCATCATATCTGTCCCACTGCACCCAGACCTGATCAACCTCTCTGCCTCGAAGGCCCAGGGTCCTGTGATCTAGGATGCGAATGGGCTCCACCATCACCTGCCCCTGATCCTGCACCTGTAATGATGTCCAATCTAACACATGAGAAGGATCTGCAACATATCTCCTAAGAACTGAAACATGAAACACATCATGTACGCGAGACAAGCTAGGTGGCAATGCTAGACGGTAGGCCAAAGGGCTGATACACTCCAAGATCTCAAAAGGACCAATGAATCTAGGAGCTAACTTAGAACCTTTTCCATAACGGATAGGGCTCTTATGTGGCCTGACATGAAGGAACACCTTCATGCCCACATCAAAACTATGATCGGTCCTATGCTGATCTACATACTTCTTCTACCTATCATGTGCCTCCTGCAGTCTCTGTCTGATCAAAACCACCTACTGCTCCATGTCCTGCAACAAAGCTGGTCCAAGAGAAACCCTGTCCTCTAACCTGTCCCAGTTAAGAGGTGTCCTGCACTCTCTACCATACAAAGCCTGAAAAGGAGCCATGCCTATAGAACTCTGAAAACTATTATTGTAGGAAAACTCCACCAAGTACAGGTACTCCTCCCATCTAGACTACTGATCCATCACATACATCCTAAGCATGTCCTCTAAAATCTGATTCACCCACTCAGTCTGTCCATCTGTCTCAGGGTGATATGTTGTGCTGAAGTTGATTCTCATCCTGAGGGCATGCTGCATGGTAGTCCAGAAATGGGAAGTATACAAAGGATCGTGGTCACTAATGATCTTCCATGGAATCCCGTGCAACCTGACAATCTCATCAAGATATACCCATGCCACTACACTAGCTGTATAAGTGGTCTTCACTAGAGAAAAGTGAGCCACTTTTGTCAATTTATCAACCATGACCATGATGGCATCGTGGTGATATCTCGACATCGGTAGCCCAACAATGAAGTCCATGGAAATGGTGTCCCATTTCCACTCTGGTATAGCATGAGGAAAGAGAAGGCCAACTGGATGCTGATGCTTGGCCTTTACTTTTTGGCACTCTAAACAACATGAAATGAATTGGGCCATGTCTCTATGAAGTCCTCTCTAATGATACAATTGTCTCAAGGTAGTGTGCATCTTCTTCACCCCTGGATGGGCTGAATAGGATGCACGATGTGCCTCTATCAAAATGTCCTGCCTCAAGCCTCCATCTCTAGGAACATAAATCTGAGCCTTTGTGCCTGAGAAGGCCATCTGCTTCTAGTGAAAAACCATCAAACTTCCCCTCGAGGGGTCTCTGAGACTCGATCTCTGCTCAAACTGCAATGTAGAAGCTGTCAAGAGGAAGCTGCTGAAGAATCCTACTCCATAAATCTGTGCTCACTGAGGTGGCCATAGCCACATGTCTCCATCTGCTGAGAGCATCTACCACCACATTCTCCTTCCCCTTCACATGCTCTATCTCCATATCATACTCACAAAGCAACTCCATCCAATGTCCGTTGATGAGCATTGAGATTGGGCTGTGTGAAGAGGTGGCGAAGACTCAGGTGATCTGTCCTGAGTGTGAATCTCCAACCAAGTAGAAAGTGCCTCCATCGAACCAAAGCGTGCACAACTGCCACAAGCTCAAGATCATGAGTCAGATAATTAAGCTCATAATCTTTGAGTTTGTGAGATTCAAAAGCCACTACTCTGCCCTCCTGCATCAACACACCTCCAAGCCTACTAAAGAAGCATCCATGCAAATGAAAAACTCACCCTGTGGATCCAACACTACAAGGATAGGTGTTGTAGTGAGACATTCCTTCAGTGTACTGAAGGCCTACTCACACCTGTCTGACCAAACAAACTTCTTCCCTTTCCTCTGAAGGGAAGTGATGGGGTGCGTAATCCAAGAGAAGTCCTGAACAAATCTCCTTTAGTAACCTGCTAGTCCCATGAAGCTACGCACCTCAGTCATAGTAGTGGGTGCTGGCCAATCCATAATAGCTCTAATCTTGGAAGGATCGATGGTGATACCTTCCCCAGAAATGATATGACCCAAATACTACACCTCCGTCTGAAAGAATGCACACTTCTCCAAGTTCCCGTAAAGATGTTGCTCCCGAAGACACTGAAGAACCTGGCGAAGGTGCCCCTCATGCTCCTCACACATATGTGAGTAAATCAAAATGTCATCAAGGAAGATGAGCACAAAGTGATCTAAGAAATTCCTAAATACCCCATTCATCAAACTCATAAACACTGCGGGGGCATTAGTCAAACCAAAAGGTACCACTGTGAACTCATAGTGGCCATATCTCGTATGGAAGGTGGTCTTATGAATGTCCACCTCTGAAATCCTCAGCTGATGGTAGCCTGACTTAAGGTCTATCTTAGAGAAAACTGTGGCTCCCTTCATCTGATCAAACAAATCATCAATGCATGGAAGGGGATAACGATTCTTGATCGTTACCTTATTTAGCTGGCAGTAATCAATACACAACCACAAGGATCCATCCTTCTTCTTTACAAAATCACCGGTGCACCCCAAGGGGATACACTAGGATGAATAAGGCCTTTCTCTAGAAGGCCCTCAAGCTGTAACTTGAGCTCACAGAGCTCTGGGGTGGTCATCCGATAAGGTGCTCGTGAGATAGGCTCTGCTCCTAGAACCAGATCTATATGAAAATCAATCTCACATGGGGGTGGTAACCCCAGTAGCTCCCCTGGAAAGACATCTGCAAACTCTCTCAAAATGGGATGATCATCTAGCGATGGTCCACTAGACCCATCCTCTGATCTATCACTGACTGTAACAACAATACATCTGACAACCCCATCGCACACACCACTTAGGCTACATAGCAAAGATTGTGTGAATAGAAACGTCTCTCCTGACCCCCACTATCACTACCTTAACTCATAGATAATTTGTACAGGATATAATCTTGTGGTAACAATCCACTCTGGCCCTATGTGCAGATAACCAATCCATACCCAAGATGACTCCATAAGAGCCCAAAGGAAGGATACAAAGATCCGAGGTAGTGGTGAAAGGTCCCAAATCCACCACACACTCCTTAACTAAGGATTCTACAGAGATCTTGGCTCCAGAAGCCATCTCAACATCCCAACTATGACCCTACCTAACTGCCACCAGCCTGCATCGCTCTACTAAAGATGGTGCAATAAAAGAATCAGAAGAACCAGAATCAAACAAAATGGAGGTAGGAATGCCACCAATGTTACCTGTAGTCTCAATAACTGTACTCTGATGCTCTTCCTAGCGGTTCTCAACCACTGCATACATCCTATGACTGCCCCATATCACCAATAGTAGGCTCTGAGATCTATGTCTTACCCTTGTTATTAGGGTTCTGTGGGCAGTCTCTCTAAAAATGTCCAGTAACACCACACCCAAAACAACCACCTGATCCTCTCCCTTATGTAGCAGGTCCGACCGGTACTCTGGAGGTCTGTGGTGTGGATCCTGATGATCTAGCTATGGTCTGCTGAGGTCTCTACTGGTGAGCTCCTACTGAGTGAGCTCTCTAGGCACCCTGTGTCCTGATGGGACCCCTAGGAGGAGGCCCCATACTCTGACCTCTCTATGCATCAAACCTTTATGGAGGTCTATAAGGTGGGTGGGACTACTGCTACTATGGTCTAAAAGATGACTGTGTTGAACCCTATCCACCACGAGGAAGAGGTACTGACCCCCTCGATCTGTTGTCCTGCATCTGCTGTATGTGGCTCCAGACTCAGTCTCTAGCCTATTGGGTCTTTCCCCGAGTCTCCTCTGCTATATAGGCCTTCTCGATGGCCTCAGCTAATGTCTGTGGACAATGGATCTGTACTGCACCTCCAATGTCTAGATTCAGGCCCCGATGAACCTATGGATCCGCACCTGCTCATCCTGCATGTAATCAACATACTGGAGTAGATCTAGAAATCTACTCTCATACTCAGCCACTGTAAGAGATGCCTGTCGGAGGTCATGAAACTCATCTATCTGCTACTGTATGAACCTCTGTGACAAATATCTACTCTAGAAATGCTCCTCAAAGAGCTCCCAGGTAACTGTCTCAGAATCAACATGGAGCTTCTGCTCCTCTGTCCACCACTAGACACCAGCTCCATCCCTCAGTAGATGGATTGCAACACGAGCTTTCATGTTGCTAGAACAAGGACAGAGCTTGAAGCACCCACTCAAGCTCACTAACCAGGCCTCTACCTAAAATCCACCTATGTCACTAGAATAATGTGATGGCCGAAGCTTCAGGATCTCCCTGATGTGATCTGCAGCTGTGGTCTGATGGCCTCTAGGCCTCTCTGTATGCTCATCCCTAAGCCTAGGGCTCCGAGACCTCTCTCTATGTCCTGAAACTTGGTCACCCTGTCCCCTCTGTGGTGACTCTACTCTGGCTGACTCTGCATGGAAGTTCTCTCCTCCATGCTCCTCACTGGGTCGAGGAGATACATGACCCTCAATGGAAGTGACTCTATCATGTCTGGCTACATGTCCTCCTACTGATCCTCTGCATAGAGCGGCATTAACATCCTGAAGAGTCTACAAAATTTGGGGTAGGATGGCTGCTACAGCATGATCTAGTGGTGGTAAGTCTAGGTCTATGTGAAAAGACCCCTCATCCCGTCTGTGCCTCCTGCACAGACCAAGGTGAGAGTTAGTTCATTCTTCTAAGTTTTATTCAGTTTCCATGTTTACTAAAATATGTAATTTCTAAACTAAGTTGTTTTCTAGATTTAAAAGTGTGCTAGGTTTAAGGTTCATGTCTCAAGTTTTCTAGTGTGCCCAATGGCCCAAGCTTTTGAACCACTGCTCTGATACCAAGTGTGATGCCCGCTAAAAACAACCCACTTGAGACCCAAGAACAACCTAGGATTAGTTAGGAAAATTATGGAATAATTTTTTTTGTTTAAAAGAGTCTACAACCAGGTTACAAGACAACAGTTGTCACTAACAAGTTCCAGATCAATTCTAATCCACTAGAATATACTTTTATTTTATTAACAATTATTAGAGGTCACAAGGTCCAAAATTTAGGGTTAGAAAGTTCAATTAGGTTCAGAGGGTAATTCCTCACCATACCCACTCTCTAACAGGATTTAAAGATTCAACTTGATTTTTCTTAAAATTAACGCATTCAAAAATTCCCTAAATCATTCCCATTGGATAGGAAATTTCCTCACCTTTCCACTGATATAAAGAAGTCCTCCTAACTCATATTTCTCAAGTTATGGTCCAACAGACCTTGGGGTGAAAATTTTCCCCAAGAGCGGGCCTGAGGGCCCAGGGGAGAAACTTTTCCCCAAGGGCGGGTCTGCATGGGCTGCAGGGAGAAATATTTCCCAGAAGAGGAGTTTCAGTGGGGCTGCAGGAAGACATTTTGGAAAATTTCCCCATGCATGTGGGGCACGTGGCAAAAGCCACCTTTGCACCCATTTTGCTCCCGCGAGGGGCGAAAAGTCCACAAGTCCGCAAGGGACACATGGTGCCCCTTAAGCCAACGTGGGGAAAGCAGGGTGGTGGGGATAGAAGAATTTTAATGCCCCAAAGGGTAAAAAGGGTAAAATTCACCCACGCCTCCGTCGAATGCCTCGTAATGCCACGTGGTAGCTCTTGATTGGCTGCAGGGCGGCGGGGAAAATTTAGGAAAATTTTCCCAAAATTTTTTGAAAACGAAAAGGCAGAAAGGAACCGCTCCTCTGCCGATGCCTCACGATGCCACATGGCAGCTCCTGATTGGCTGTGGGGCAACAGGGAAAATTTAGAAAATTTTCCCAAATTTTTTTTTGAAAGTGCTAAGTTTAAAAAGGGATCCACCCCTCCGCCAATGTGCGTGACGTGCCACATGGCAGCCTCTGATTGGCTGCAGCCAATAGCAGGGGGTGGTGGAAAATTTAGGAAAATTTTCCCAAAAAATTTCCTAAGCGTTAAGGGAAAATTCGGGCCCACGGGTCCGCCAAGGAAATTTTTCCCAAATTTTTTTTTTACAGTTAGAATTATTATTTTGACGCCAAATGAAGAAAAAACTTCAGAAGACCATAACTTTTGATAGAGAGCTCAGTTTTGGGAAAACAAGGACTTTCTGGAAATATCTCGATGTCCTCTTTACTCAGGTAATCATTAAATTTTTATTTTGATAAATTTTAAGGAGTCAATTTGAAGAAAACGATCTGCAGGCTTTTATAGTGCAAACTGGTAAATTTTAACTTATAAGATTTGTTCAATTTGATCTTCTTCCTCTCTCAACATGTCAAATAGACATGGAGAAATTATTCTTAGATGGATTTAAGAAGGATTTCAAGATTCAATTTGTCTAATTGATTTGCAATTTGAAAATTTACATTTCATGACAGTAAAATGACTATAAGAGGTTTGAGCCTGTTTTTGCTAAGTTTTCTAAGAAGTTCTTTAAGTATTTTTGTCCAACTAGATTCCTTTAGGGCATACTACTTCAATTTAATCGTTTAATTTGTTATTTCATTATCCAATGAAGGTTCGAACCATCCTTTTCATTGGCCCTCGAGCCCCAACCACAATGCAATTGTCAGATGTGATCCAATGCAAAACAACAGAGCTTCCAAATTTTAAAGGATCATATTCGCCATAAAAATCATCTTCCAAGTATGTAGAATTCATTCCAATTCTAATCTAATACATTATTATTTGAATCAATTCAAGCTAAAGGAATTCAATAAATTATGGGGGATTCTTCTTATTCCTCCCAAAAGGGGAAATGGGTATCACCACCTGAATTACAAAAAGCTAAAATATTATATTCCTTCATGACATTCCTTATCTTTCCCCAAGTACCCCTTATTCCTCACATTTCCTTATGCCTTACCAACCTCTTATGACAATAATGAGTAATTCATGGAAGGTAAGCTATTTCTTTGTAATTTCAACCCAAATTCTAACTCTCCTTTCATTCCTTATACCTCATCTACAAATACACACTTTCTGCCTTCCACAATAACAAACCATAGTCTTCTCCTTCACATTCCAATGCCATTTCTACCCAATAGCAACATATTTCCATGCTAAAACATTCACACATTAACATCCACATTCATAGTGGGAAGAGGTTTACAGAGTTAATATTTACATCTCCATGATGGAGTTTCCCAACTTCCAAATAGTAGATTTTTCTCAATGCAAAAAATCCAAAACATGAAACAACAAGAATGCAACAATCTTCCAAATTCTGATCATTCAAGACAAGAGTATCCCAAAGGCAACAATAAAAAATTCACACAAGAATGAAGTATCCAAAGTTGAGCAATTCCCAAAACAAGGCAAGGAATTCCAATTTTATAGAAGAGGGAAGAGAAGAGGATGAGGTGATCCATGTAGGATGCCACATCACACATCCTCATACCCCAACACAAAAGTCAACTTCATTCTCCAATGCATAATAAATAGGTGGGTGAATAATATGATAGTTTACTTACATACATCAAATCCAACCCACACCCCAAAGGATTGAAATTAAGCATGTAAGAAAAGTAAAATAAAACCTACAATTTCTGATGCCTCCTCAAAAAGCATTATAAAAGTCTAATTACAACTCTCCAAAATATAGGTATGGTTGGTAATTAAATTTAAGAGGTATGGGACAAGTTTAACATTTCCCACAAGCCTCCAAAATCAGCCTCCAAGGAAAATTTCAAATTTCCAAGAAGGTGGAGTGTTTCACACTGAAAAGTTAACTTACACATCACTCACACATCTCTTACAACACTTTAATTCAAGGCCAAAAATTATATTAATTACTTTCTTATGAAATTTTAAATTAATTTACCTAACAACATGATTACTCATAATATTACACACCATTTAATGAATAATGAAAGGGTCAATGCACCACAAAATAAACACATGCAAACATAAACAATGGAACTAATAAATAAATATACATAACCCCTTGGTCACATTTAAAGGTGATCCCCCCATGGGAACCCCTAACAAAACAAACACGCACAAACAAATACAAGCTACCATGGTGACCTTGTTGAATTAATCTAGAATTTCAATGTGGTTGGTATCCAATCCCCCGATGTTTGTTGTGATATTTTAACCTGCAAAAATGAATACCTCCTTTCGGCCTCGTGGCCATATCAAACATCCAAAATAATATAACTAAAATTCAAAAATCATCTAGATATATAGGATCACAACAACATCCAAACAACCAACAAGATCATTTGGAATTTTACTCAACAAATATATAATCATCACCAAATAATTTTATCATTTCTAGGTCTACTCACAATATCCAAATATCAAATGTCCGAACAACATCCATAGTATAACCATTCAAACCAAGTATATCAACATCAATATCCAAAATGCTTCTAATAATCATCATGTATCATAACTGAATCAAGTCAACAATAATCCATGATCTAACATCTAACATTATAGTATAATTGGAAAGTCCATAATCATTTAAGATATGGGAATAGTTTCAACTTAGTATAAACAATGGTGTCAAAGGGAATCAGCACTACACCAATTGAATAAATTTCAAATATCTCTTATAGAAATAGGAGTTGTTTTGGAAATTCATAAAAAAGAATCGGCAAAGTACACGATCGAAGTAGAAATCAAGTTACACATCTCACGAATTAGATTATACTATCTCTTTAAAACATGGCCATGACAAACATCTGAATTAATTACCATTCTAATTTTACATAGTTTTCTTTCCTTTAATCAAAAGATTACTCACAATATTGCAACTCCATATAATATATATAATGAAAGGGTAAAAACACCACAAAATAATGACACATGCAAACATGCAATATTTCGATCATAAAAGCTTCCATACATTTTAACTTTGGTACATTCAAAGGTCATTCCCCCCCTCATGGGATATCAAACATGCACAGATTTCGCACATGGAACATAATATATATGATCATGGAAAAACACTTCTATTGAATTCAAAGGAATCTCTTAGAACTTTTTTCCCATGCGGTTATTTCTCCAAATCCAACATACCATGTATATGTTATGATATTTTAACCTGTTCATAGAACTGAATGCTAGATACCTTCGGCCCTCGTCCATAATCAGATTACATCTTTCATAGCTAAAACATAGTAGTCTTTCTAAAATCAATAATATACAAGATATGAAACATCAAGTGAAAACAGGGTTATCATTAAGTTTTCTCAATTAATTACTCATCCAACTTGTCTTTCCATTTCTATTTCAAAAGACAACATACAAATCTTCACATTTCTCAGAATAACATCAATAAGTATAACATTTCACATTCAAATAGTATTTCATCATCAACACAAAATACTGTCCAATCCAATAATATTACAAGTCATCCACTTGAAGTGGACTAAATGGTTTTACAACAATAATTTCATGATCTAACATCTAACATCAAACATCTGTACTTTAATTCATAGCTCCATAATAACATGTCCATGAATATAATCAGCATTATCTGATTAGTATCACAATGTCAATAGGGGAAGTGGGTACTACAAAGCTCTCCACCCAACCAAGAAATCCAATGACAAGGAGAAGCCATCCTTCTTCATTGGCCCTCGAGCCCCAACCATAATGCAATAAGAAATGTTTTACAACACATGGCAACAATAGGCTTCCACAACACAAGAAAAATTTCTCATTCAAAACACATTCCAAAACAGAATGTATTTTACAACCACATTAAAACATAAAAAACAAAACTGCAGGCTTCACCATGCAAGCCAAAGGAGCAAGAAACTATGGGGGATGACTGCTTATGCCTCCCAAAGGGGAAATGGGTATCACCACCTGAGAACAATACCATATATATATATATATATATATATATATATATCATTTCAAATCTCTGACATGCCCTTATGCCTCCCCCAAGTACCCCTTATTCTTGACATTTTCTTATGCCTCCCCAACCTCTTATGGTACCCCATAATGAGTAAATAAATGCAAGTTATTTCTTTTTAAGGTGGAACCCCAAATCCCAACTCCCTCCACACTTATACCTCCCTAAAACACTTATGCCTCCCACAAAAATACCCCATAGTCTTCTCCTACACCATCCCTAAGCCATCTACCCAAACAACCCACACACATGCCAAAACATTCACAACAATAACATTTACACAATTAAAATAAGATGCATTTCAAGAGCCAAGCTCTTACCTATCCATCATGGAGTTTGTTCCAAGTTTCAAACAACAAGTTTTCCAATGCAAAATGGCCCAAGATCAACGAAACACAAGTCTGTAAAAAGTCTGCAAACTCTTCTCCAAAGCAAGAGCTCCAAATAGCAAAAGAATCCACCCTAAAATAAGTATCCAAAAATGAAGGCAACCAAAAGAGTGTAACCCCCAAAAAAAGAAAATGAATTCGAATATATAGAAGGGGGGAAGAGAGGAGGATGAGGTGGATCTTGTAGGATGCCACATCACACATCCTCAATTCCAACTCACATGTCACCTTCAATCTCCAAGACACAATAAATAAGTAGGTGAATAATATGATAGTTTTACTTACACACTCAAATCAATCCCATATCCCAAAGGACTGAAATTAATAACATGTAAGAAAAGTGCAATTAAAACATTCAGCTTGAATTACAAAAATGCGTAATGAAAGTTCTAATTTAACCTCTCCAACCATAGGTAAGGTTGGTATTCAAATTTAAGAGGTATGTGACAAGTTTAACTTGTCCCACAAGTCTCCAAAATCAGTCTCCAGAACAATTTCAAATTCCAAATAAGATGAAGTGTTTCATACTCCAAATTTTACTTACATATCTCTTACACATCACTTAAACATTGCTTACACATATTGTACAACATTTAATACAAGATTCAACCACTCCAATAATTACTTTCTTATGACCCAATTTAATTAATTTATTTTAACAATATGATTACTCACATTATATACCACAATTTATTTAAATAAAAGGGATAAACACATCAATTAATAAACACATACAAACATCAATAAAAAGGAACCAAATAAATAAATACACATAACCCTTGGTCACGTTTATAGGTGATCCCCCCATGGGAATACCTAACAGAATCAAACACACACAAACAAATACAAATTGTCCATGGTGACCTTGTTGAATTCATCTAGAATTCCATTGTGGTTGGTCTCCAATCCCCCGATGTTTGTTGTGATATTTTAAACCTGGAAAATAAAAATACTTCCTTCGGCCTTGTGGCCATATTAGAACATCCAAAATGAATATAAATATAATCCAAAAATCATCCATATATATGAATCACAATAACATCAAGCCAACTAACAATATCGTTTACAATTTTATCAACCACTATATGGTCATCAAATATAATTCAATTTTCTAGGTCTACTCATTATATCCAATATCACATGTCTAAATAGCATTCATAAATATAATCATGTTGAATAGTATATCATTATCAATATATAAATTTTTTCCAATATTCATCATGCACCATATATGAATCAAAGTCAACAATCATCCATTATCTAACATCAAACATCTAACATCTAACATCATACTAAATCAGAATCATAACAATGTCCCTAATATAGTCATTAGTGTAATAATCAATATCAAAAAGGTGTTGAAAGGAAGTGGACACTACAATCTATTTTAATAAGGGAGTGATCAAATCATTTACAGGGAACTCAAGTTCAACCTTTAAAAAAAAGGGTACTGTAGTAATCTAGTTTGGTTACGACATTTTCTAGATCATCACGAAGTGAGGGTTAAAGTTAATTTTCTACTAAGCAATATTAGATCCTGTAAGTTACGATATAAGGTTTTACTATTTTTAAAACAAGTTTATTTTATACAATAATATATGAAAATCCTTCGGTTTTAAAATTTCATTTCGTTGCAAAGAAAAACTAAAGAACAAAAATTATGAGAAATGAGGAGAGATGAACCATTCCTGGGATAAATTTGCATCCGTAGTGTATGGCATGTTCATCTACATTCCATAAGGTGTTAAATGACTTTTAGTATTTCGTTAAATAAATTGTGTGCATTTAGAAAATCCTTCATTAGAATTTTGTACGCATTTATCCCCTTATCAAACATTTCTACCAAGGTATAGACAATTACTACAACTGTAAAACCCATTTTCTGTTATGCTTTGATGGGTACATACCCATTTCAAAGTTTTCCTCTTGGCAAAAACTAGGAAATGCTGTTACAGATTTAGGATCTTTGTTTTTGCACTTTCCACTGCCCCTTTGCTTCAAGTTCTCGAATCATTTTAACACATCCATACACTCTTATATGCATACCATGCAATATTTATTCACCTAGTTGCATTTTTACCACTTGGGTTACTTTTTCAGTTAGAGAGATACCTGTGTGTGCATATAGAATTAGCGTGTCTCCCCGAGGCATCCTCCTTGGCTTTGTTTATATTGTTTCAGGCATATGATTTGACCATTTGTAAATGGAAATGATGCTCTTTACTTTGGAAAACCTTCTTTTATGTTAATGTCACCAGATAGGATATCACTAATTGCATAAAAACTTTACACTTCTGTGCGAAACATCCACAAAATAAACTTCTACAAATTATTTTCAATGGAGCATGAAACAAGTTGCTTATCACTAAATTTATAAATATTTTTAGTCAACTCAGAATTTTTAACTTCTCATATAATGACTACTTTTACACAAATATTCACTGTAAATGTCACTAACCAGGGAGTAACAATACTTGCATAAGGAACCCATACTGAACATACCATGTAATCATTAAATTCCATTTTGACCCAGGATGGGAAGGTGCTAACAAAAGTTGTAGGAATATAGATCTACACCTACCTGTCATATTTACTTGAGAGCTTCTAAGATCTTTCAACAAACTCATTTTGTACAAATCCTATTATTTTTGTAGTTCATGGCACCACATTTATTTCAAGTGTTCAGTTGAACAAATCACATAAAAATGAACATTTCCACAATAACATACATATCTATTAGGTAGTCATAGGTAGGACATCTGAAAAAAAAAGCAATTTCCATTTTGGCATAGATTGGGAGGAAGCGAGCAAAGTGAAAAACAAAATCAGATTTCCAATATGCTTTTGATGGATGTCCTTACCCTACTCCAAAGATATCATTTTGACATAGGCTGGAAGGATGTTTAGGTTACATATTTCCTTCATGAGAAGTGCTGAAATAAACCAGAATGGACTGATTTTAGACAACTATTATCAAATCTCCTTCTTAGCACGACTCCCCCAAATTTTTGTTTATTTAATTATGTCAGTGTGCAGGCATGTACTTGTTGGAAATGTAGACACTAAAATTAGGTCACACTCCCCTTGGTCCCTCATCAAATAAATACCTTGAACACATTTACCTAACCATGGACCCTTTCTTCCCACTATAATATTAATTTAATTAATTTTTTTAAAATTAATTCATTATCCTCACAATATTTATTATTTAAATATCCTAATTGGGATAATGCCCACATATCCACCTCATCTAGCCACCTCACCCTAAGACCCATTCTTAGTAAGTTGCCATAACTAACTAAGACCTACCCAAGCCCTAAAAATCATTGCCTACATTCCCTCTAACCACATTCCCACCCGTTAGAAGGAATCTTCCATGCTAATCCATGGAGAAAATGAAACGAGATCCCAAAAAATCAAGGGGATCTGCCTAGTTTAGTAAACATAGGAAATTCCACCATAACCGACATCGGTTACCCTAAACTACCACCGGTTAAGTAGGAACCACCTTCGGTTACCATTTAACCCCCAAAATAACTTTATTTTAAGGTTAGATACATTGTTAAGAGGTAGAGACATCTTCTAAGAGCAAGTGACAAAACTAGACCTGCATGTAAGTAGAACCACCATTAGTACACACATCAAAGCATCTATAGCTAGCAGTTGAAGCAACCACATATCCCTTTGCCTTCACAGGAGCATCTGTGGAAGCGCCAACACCACACTGAGTTCATTCCATTTGATCACCCACCATTACCAACCAGGCATCAAGCTCATACAAATAGTAAGCTTTGTTAACCAACACTTATCCATTCATCACTTGGTAGATCCTTTTATGTCTGTTATTAGCTTTTTCTCTCATTTCTATTCCCCCATCATCTACCTCCATGAAAACTTGACCATCTCTTTATCCACACCCTTGAACTACCCATATCCAGACTTCAATCATTCTTGTGCATATCCAGGATCCACATAAACCTTTCCTTTTCCCTTGCTTTTCATCTAGCCTCAGATCTATCACCTAGCCAAGTTTTTATTGAATTTCCTATACCCCAACCATATTGATGCTGGTTACCCACAACCATTACTAGTTAACCTAAACCAACACCGGTCATACTAGACCGACGTCAGTCTCTATGTCTTTTACTAGGAATCAAGAACAAAGTTTCTAAACCTCCACCAAATACCCAAAACCACCTAGAATCTCACCTTGAAGAGTAATAGTACCCTAACAGAGACCTTAACCTTCAGATTCAGTCATATCTTAGCCTATTGTGAATGAATTTCCTTATTGTATATGAATGAGATACGTAAATCATTTTAACTATAGTAGGATTTCATTTATTGTTAGCATTAAGTTTTTTTAAACAGTGGATTGATAGTTATCTAGGAAGTATCACGCATATCTAGCACAGGTTAGGTAGTCCACTGCATATATTGTTTAACTTTTTTTTGGTGGTCTTGTGTTTCATTTTAGGTATTTCCTCCAAGAAAAAAGGAAGCTCTCATGATCAGATGTGGATTTAGAAGTCATATGCACACAACAACCTATAACCAACATCTCAACATGTATTCATCCTAGCCCATTACCCTTATCTATTTCATCAAAATTCAAAGAAATGATCTAGAATTAGGTGAAACATTTTGGCACGCTCGGTGGGACCCATTCGGTGTTCTTTGCATTCTTTCATTTCTAGGAGAAAATGTTGTATGTTTGTTTCTTTTCTAAAAAGTTCTTACATTAAAACTTTCTCCCCTCGAACCTTATTCTCTTCTATTGTCTAAAAGTAATCTTATTTTAGTGCTTAAAACAAATATTTCTTACCTTTATTTAATATCGCATTAGTGAAAGAGCATCCCTTCTCTTGTTCATTTATTTGTTGCATCGAATTCTACATTTCAATTTGGATTTAAAAATAATTTCATTTCATTCTACTTTTTTGCATTAGCTCACATTAATTGAAGGAAACCTATATGCTAGAAGTCATTCCCAGCTGATGGTTGACAAACGAATCATAGAAAATCACTTCCTTTCTTTTTCTCTTTCTGTGTCTTACCCAAACATCACAAATTTAAAATATATACACATTCTTAAACAACATCTCACCCAGAAGAAGCTGTAGGTGATTACATGATCACAACATAGTGGGCACGCCACTGGTTATCTATATCCAGTACCCCATTAGAGGATGGCCTACCCCCACCATAACATACCTAAAACCTCTCCTTGTAGATCTCCTTCTTCATAGGAAGCCATCCTTGCCAAAAAAACTCTATTTTACAGTTCATGGGTCAGTCCTTGAATGGCATAAGCTAAACAAACATAACAGAAAAAGCACTGTTAGGATCATAATTTTCTTAGTGTTTCTACTTGGCTTGCATTTTGAGGTGAGAGGTCACGTTATTCATTTTTCTTATTTCACCTTACACACTCCTCATCCTAGTTTGTGTATTCCAACTTTATTTGAGTGTGCCTAGACCATATTCTCATCATTCTCAGTATTTTGGGTTTGATTCCACATCAAATTTTAACTCCTAACCACATTTTCTTCATTGTTGTTTCAATTTCATAGTAACTGGTGTTGGTCTAGTGACTGTCATTGGTTACATTCTGACCGTCATTGGTTTTACCCAACCGGCATTGGTTCATTGTCCTTTTTGTTAACTCACCTAAAAGGACACCTATTCCAATTCTTTAGATGTTTAGAATCTTTTTCACACTTATCATATCCATTGACCTGGTAAGTCTCACCAACATTTTGCATACTTGGAAAATTTGGCCTTATGCCTTGCTTTTCACCAACTATCCACTTTCCATAGCGACCGGTAGTAGTTACCTGTGACCGGTGTTGGTTTAACCTAACCGACATCGGTTAGCTTGTGTCATTTCCCAACTGAAATTTTAACCCCAATTCACTTACCACTGCCTATTTATCCTATTTGTGTTGTATTTCTGAGTCATTTACAGAAAGCAATCTTACCACGTTAGTACCTGTTCACATGGTACTGACGCGTTGACAAGAAAACACCCTTGTATTCCATGCCAATTGTTAACCACTCCCACCTAGCCCTTGACCACCTTCTATTTTATCATCAGCCATGAAACCTATCTAACCTATCTCGATTGCCAATGGGGATGAGGAGTTCACACGACTCCTTGACCAAAATCCTATCGCCTTGCAATTTTACCTTTCCCACTCATCCACTCGAGATGCCCCGGGTCAGTTGATATACGACATGCGCATATCTATCCCCTCGACTCTCGTTCTCACTCCTGTGTTAGCTCCATCTGGCTCCGCGTTGCCTGCATCTACCTTACCCCAAGTCATTTTTCAGTTAGGCCCTATCCCTGCTATGATTTCCACATCTGCTACATCCGTTACACCTGCCATATGCACTATACCTTTGCCAACCTCCCAGAACACCACCTCATCCATGCCTATTGTCTCGCATATACCCGTAACTACACTACCACCCCCGGTGTCGGTGACCCCTACCCCTTTTCAAAACATCATCCTTTCTATTCTGCAATCTTTAGCCCCCATTGCCACTAGGGTCAACACGACCCTTCCACCTCCATATACGTACTATTAGCAGCCTCCTGTTTCATCTATTATTCACTCTGGGTATGTACCCCCTATTTCATTGCCTTCTTCTCAATCTACGTATACAGAAGCACCATATATTAGAATTCCACCCCCGTTATATACCCAACACCAACCCTCTTACGCTATAGGAATCACCCAGCCATCACAACCGACGAATGACCTAATCAAGCTAATGATGGACAAGATGCAAACATTGGAGGCATTGGTTTCTGGCTCCCACAACACTCTCACCTATTGTGAGATTTGTAGTGAAGCTATACACCTATCCATTCCTATCCGTCCATATCCCTTGCATTGGAAAATTCCTAAATTCAACCGTTTCAATAACAAAGAAGACCCACAACAACATTTGCGGTCTTTCAAACATGGGTGTTATCTAATCGCCCATGAGGATGCTTTACTCCTGAGGACCTTTCCCATGTCTCTGAATGGAACCACGTTAAATTGGTATAGTGGGTTACCTAAACACTTTATATTCTCATTTAATCAGGTAGCCCAAGCCTTTTTGGATCAATTCTCCATTAATATCATTAAGAAGGTTACCACGACTGACCTCTACTCTATGCGTCATTTTGATGATGAATCTGTCACAGATTTTGTTGCTTATTGGCGTAGCCTGATCAATTAACTCACATTCCGACTAGCACAAACCAAACTCATCAAACTCTTCACGTGGGCTTGTGCTAGGCATATCGCACCGACTCTATAGGTCCAAACCTTCCGAACCTTCGACGAAGCATTCACCATGGCACGAAAGCTAGAGATTCAGGCTATTGAAGAGAAGAAAATCCAATTACGCAATAAAAACTCAACATTAAAGTCAAATGATACTTCCTCTTCTTCAAAACCAAAGAACAATTATTCAAAGGCCAAGGGGACCACTAACGCAATGGTACTCAAATCTGGCCCAACTCATCCATCAAATCAAGCTAGACCCTCATCTAATCTCTTACCCATTCAGAATTTTCAATTTAGACGAGAACAACAGAAATATACCCCAGTTGGGGAACCTTATTCTTCTATCTTAGAGAAGCTCATCAAAGTTGGGGCCATCACCCTTCCTCTTGTGAAACCACACACCGGTTTTGACCCTGCTTGCCCCACACCCACATGGTACAAAAAGCATGATTTCTGTAATTATCATCGAGTAAAGGGTCATAGTGATGGAAATTGCATCACTTTTAAAAACATTATCCAATAAATGCTCGAGAAAGGCAAGCTAACCTTGGATAATCCTAACACACCTGCTAATCAAAACCTACATATCTTCAAGAAACATTTTCCTAATCATGCCCCTTCTTCTGATCAAACCAGAGAAACCTCGACTCATGATAGCCATACCCGCAAGGTCCATGCTTTTTTTAGTGATACATATGATGCTGCCTAATTACCTCATATTCCTTCCATCGAGGAAATTCTAGCCTGAAGTCCTCCACCTGCACTTGAATCCACCTCACCTATTCCTCCACCCATAGAGGAGCACCTTTCACCTCCTTCCTCACCCTTAGAGGAGCCTTCTGTTAATATCAAGACTATTTCACCTTTAGCTTCTCCACTTAGGGAACCGTCACCCACCATACTTCTTCAGTTCATGAAGGATACTTGTTTATCTCCTCCTCCCACAGAGGAGCACCCATCATCTCCTCCACCCACAAAGGAGCACCCGTTATCTCCTCCACCTACAGAGGATCACACATCATCTCCTCCACCTATAGAGGAGCACCCATTTTCTCCTCCACCTATCAAGGATCCAGTAGAGATACCTTTTCCTCTAGGTGATCATTCTCCATCAGCTACCCAAGATCATTTAGACCTAATTTTAGCTCTCTTACCTATGGAAGCCGAAGCTAGCAAATTCCACATATCTAAGACAAATTTTACTAGAATTGCCATTAGGTCCTCATCAAACTCACTTACAGACGTGCCGTTCTTGTGCTTAGCTGATCACTTAGATTATGTGGATAGAGCCTTACTTTGGGGGTGTCTTCTGCTTCCTATCTCAACAAAAATGTAGATGTCACTGTTGGTGTCGAATCACAGCACCCCTGGGACTCTGCAACTCGATGGGTTGAGAATCTCAGTGCGATTACACAACATGGAGCTTTTCCCAAGTGTGGGACCTTGCGAAATTGGAAAAGCTCTCCGGATGAAGGCCGGCTCCTATTCCTCTGTTCAGATGCACCAATAAAACGCAGAGAGTCTACTAAAACCTAATCTAACTACCAAGGAGATAGGGAGAGAGAAATGCATAAAAAAAAACCTAAGCTAAGGAGGTGATGCACCGAGGAATGAAGAACATACGTTTTGCCAATTAAACACAGACCACATAAATGCAATGCAAAATCATGCACAGATAAACATATTCGCAGTGAAAGATCAGGAGGATGCAAAATGAAACACATAGAGGGTTAAGAAACATCCACAGTCATGCATTTATTTTCTCTGAAGGTTGATACAATACACTGCAAAAAATGCCCAGAGGCAAAGGTGCATTACAGTTTCAGATGGGAGGTTTGAGCTCCACAACTCTACCTGCCAAAGAGAAGAAGGGAGGGGCCAAAACAAGAATGTCCAACCTTTAGAAAGAAGCCCCTCCTTACAATTTATAGGAAGAATGAGAGAGAGAAGAGAGAGAAAGTCCAAATCTACCCCAACCACCTCAGGTTGTATTTTATTCATCTCATTATGGTGGTAGGTGAGGACCATATCAAACCCCAAAAGTGGCAAACTGTATTTTGCATTTTTAAGAACTTGTTCCCACCCAATTAAAGATATCCAGTCATAGTTAGGTAGAGGACACCGTAGGCTTTCCGAAAAGTCCAACCTTGTGTGAATCGGAGCTCCCAGTCAAAAGTTATGGCCATCTGAATATCTAGGTCAGGGTCTGCTTCCTGTCAGCACTCAGAATGTTGCGCCTCCTGAAGGTGCGCCATAGGCGCATCCGTGTGTGTGTCGACATCTTCTTACGTGCGCCAAGGAGCAACTTTTGCCCCGTTGACACTCATTTTCATGCGCCACTTCTGTGCGCCATGGGCGCATTCTTTCTTATGTCGACACTCATTTCTGTGCGCCTCTTCTGTGTGCCATGGGCGCATCCATTTTGCTGTTGACACTCATTGTCATGCGCCACTTCTATGCGCCATGGGCGCATCCATTTTGCTGTCGACACTCATTGTCGTGCGCCCCTTTTGTGTGCCATGGGCTCATCCATTTTGCTGTCAACACTCATTTTCGTGCGCCCCTTTTGTGCGCCATGGGCACATCCATTTTGCTGTTGACACTCATTGTCGTGCGCCCCTTTTGTGCGCCATGGGCGCATCCATTTTGCTGTCAACACTCATTGTCGTGCGCCCCTTTTGTGCGCCATGGGCGCATCCATTTTGCTGTCGACACTCATTGTCGTGCGCCCCTTTTGTGCGCCATGGGCTGAGGTTTGAATTTCTTTGGTTTCCATATTCTTCCGCTTGTCTATATCTACCCGGGGGGAAGATATATACAACAATTTGGTGACTCAACGGGATCACCTACCTGCTAGGTAGAAGATCAGTGGCCCTTTTAGAAATCCATTGGGCATGGATTCATAAGCAATACTTGAAACCAACTTGTTCTCTGATCCCGAGCCTGAAACCGCAACTCCTTCTCCGACAGCACTTTGAACTGTAGAAACAACCTGAGAGCAACGAAACCTGTGCCAAAGCACTTAGGGAAACTGAAACCTAACTACAACAAGACAATGTGCAAACGCACTTAGAGGAATCAAAATCTAAGCTAATATTTACAAGGGTAGAAATTTTCTCTTTTCAGTAGCAATGTTTAAGATAGATTCCGTTGACCGGAATCGAAAGTTCTTCTCCGTCCAATGTAGATAATTGGAAGGCATTGCTACTCTTGCACCCCGTGACCATGTAGGGGCCACTCCAAATGGCGTCAAACTTGGAATGCTTTCCTAGTCTTGCCCGATCTGCATCCCATTTTAGAACTAGATCCCCTTCCTGGAAGGTCCTTGCTCTTGCCTTCTTATCAAACCATCTTTTTACTAAGGCCTGATCCTTTTCGATCGTCTGAACTGCATGTTCTCTAATTTCTTCCAATTCCATCAACTCTACATACCTGGCCTCCATTGGTTCGAACTCAGCTAACTCCAACTGCCTCATGAACTCCAATGCAAGCAGTTCTAATGATATGGGCAATACTGCCTCCTTCCCATAGACCAGCTTGTAGGGAGAATTCCCTGTAGACCTCTTTGGTGTTATTCTGTCAGCCCATAACGCTGATTTTAGCTTTGTATGCCATGTTCTTTGATTTTCATCCAGAGTCTTCTTGATGATTCTTAGCAAATTTTTGTTTGTGGACTCTGCCTGTCCATTACCCTGTGGGTAATAATTTGAAGAGGTACTCAAGTAGATTCCATTCTTAACAGCCCATTATGTAATTTTGGAACCTATAAATGCCAATGCATTGTCTGATATGATAGTGGACAGCACACCAAACCTAGTCACTATTCCTTCATAAAAGTCTAGTATGTTAGACTCGTTTGCTTCCTTGAGCGCTACTGCTTCGGTCCACTTGGTGAAATAGTCTGTTGCCGTGAGAATCCACTTGTGGCCTTGGCTTGAGTTTCAGTTGATGACCCCAACGAATTCCAATCCCCATTGCATAAATGGTTGGTCAACCAAAATTAGGCGCAATGGAAGCGCTGCCAGTCTTTCTTTGCCTGTGAAGAGTGCACATTTCTTGCACTTTCTTATCCATGTATGGCAGTCGCTGAACACTGTCAGCCAATAATACCCTACTTTCATTATCTTGAGGGCTGTTACTCGTGGGGAAAAATGTCCTCCAGAATCTCCATCGTGAAAATCTCCTAACACCCTCTCAATTTCACCTATCCCAATGCACCTCAATAAAACTCCATTGATGTCCTTTTTGAACAAAACACCATCAACAAGCACATATGGAATGGCTTGTAATCTAAAGTATCTCCTCTTTGCTTTGCTCATTTCTGGAGGGCATAGACCTGTCTGTAGGAAGTGTGTCATATTCTAAGTCCAACAAGGAGTGGGCACACCATCGTTTTCTTGTTCTTGACCATCCTGTAGTACCAAGGCAGTCTCTTTTTCATCAACTGCTTCAACTTTCTGACTCAAAGCTAGTTGTTCACATAGTCCTTTTCCACGTACTAGCTTAGTGACTTTAATTTCAATGTCATATTACATGACACTGGTTATCCATCCTGCACGTTTCTCATTCAGATCCTTGTTTAGAAGGAATTCCTTGACTCCCGCATAAGAGACGAACAATTAGATCTTGTTGTTTGAGACTAGGTGCTTGAATTTATTTAAGCTCCTGATTACTGCAAGGACATGCTTTTCGATAAAAGAGTACCTAGTTTCATATTCCTCCAAGCTTTGACTGAAGAAAGCAACTGGTTGTTCTAACCCTTCTTTGTTTTGTTGTACCAGGATTGTAGAAATTGTGTCTCCACCACCAAAGGCATATAGCATGAATTCCTTAGAGAAGTCTGGATTGACGAGAGTTGGGGCTTGAGATATAGCCTCTTTTATTGCCTCAAAACTTGCCTTGCCTTCAATTCCATGCTCTTAAATGCCATGCTCTTCTTTAACATCAATGTTATTGGCTTTGCAAGAGCTGTAAAGTTTGGAACAAACCTGTGGACAAAATTGATCCTTCCCAAGAAGCTTTGAAGAGCCTTCTTGTGACTTGGCAATGGCAATGCTTGAATTTCTTCAACTCTTTCTGGGTCAATCACTAACCCCTCCTTTGAAACAATATGGCCTAGAAGTTTTCCCTCGTGAGCCAAGAATATGTATTTTTTGGGATTCAATGATACCCCCAAATCTTCTACATTTTTGAAATACTTGCCTCAAATGACAGAGGTGATCCGCTGCATTTTTTGAGAATACAGTGATGTCGTCGAGATATATCAAAACTATTTTATTGATCAACCCCTTGAATGCCATATCCATCGCCCTTTGGAAAGTGGCTCCAGCATTTGATAGCCCAAAGGGCATCTTCTTGTAGGCATAGGTGCCCCATTTGGTGGTGAAAGCTGTCTTGAACTGGTCATCTTCTTTCACCATTACCTGATTATACCCTGAGTAGCCATCTAGGAGAGAGAACCTCTCTGAACTGGATACTACTTACAATATTTGTTCCATTGAAGGAAGTGGGTAATGGTCTTTAAGAGATGCCCTGTTGAGGCTCAGAAGTCCACACACAACCTAATTTCTCCGCTCTTCTTTCTGACTGGAACCAAATTTGCAACCCAGCTTGAGTGCTTGATCGGAAATATAATGCTTGCCTCTATTAGCTTATTTAGCTCTTTCTTCATTAGAGGCTCAATGTGAGGGTTGACTGGTCTCTGCTTCTTCCTAATGGGCTTAGCATCTGGATCCAATTCTATGGTATGTTATGCCAACTTCGGATCGAAACCTCTTAAGTCTTCATAGCTCCAAGCGAAGACATCTGGAAATTCTTGGCAAAGTTGTATGAAATCTGATTTCTCCTGCTCAGTGGCCACTTTTACCAATTTGAAGTGTTTTTCCCTCCCCAACTAGAATGGGCTCTGAATCTTCTCTCTTGACCTGTATATTAGCCTTTTCCTTACGGAATTGGTCGTTAGGGTTGAAGATAGACTCCAATGTTACTAAACCCTTAGGAAGCTTGTTTGTCTGCAACTGCACTACTTGATCCCCGTACTGCTGCTCTAGTCTGTCCTAATTTCTAGCTGAGAATTCAGCCTCTTCTTGTAAGAAATTGACAATCTGTTGATCGATCTCAAACACCTACCAGCTTGTGTTATTATCTAGAACTTCCGGCCTCACAACTACATGGATATGTGGCTGCATTTTTCTCTTCTGATGTTGTCAACCACATCAAACGTCGCTCCAATTGCTGCGAGTCTATCTATGGCTTCATTTTTCTTCCTAGGTATGGACACAATGCTGAAATCTTCGAAATCCTCAATGAGGTCCCATACCCTATTCTTGTAGTTCTTCAGCAGGTCGTTCTTTGTAGCATGTTGTCCCCTAACTTGGTTGACGATTAGCTCGCTATCTCCAAACACCTGCAAGTTCTTTATGCCCTTTTTCCTGGCCCAATGAAGTCCATGAATCAAGGCCTCATATTCAACTGTGTTGTTAGAACAAGAAAACTGGAAACGAAAAGCTGAATAATATTTGATGTCTTGTGGTGAAATCAACACTGCACCACCTCTAGCACCTTGTCTACTTCTCGAACCATCGAAGAATAATTTCCAAACTTTGTTTTCATCCTTTTGTTCAGGCTGAATGATGTCAGGAATGAGTGAATTTTCCTCGTGTATACAATACATGCCCAACTCAGATTCTTCAATTTCCTTGTATGGGTCAAATTCATGACTTTTGTTTTCCCATTCATCTAAAGTGAAATCAGGAATTCCCTTAACCTTAGTACCTGCTTCTAGATCACTTGAACACTCCTCCTGATCAAAAGCTGAGCAATTTGCATTGATAGGGCCTGGTACATAAGGCTCAATATGAAAATTGGCAATCGATTCTGATCTGATTGTTGCTTTAGATCCATACCTTGTCCTAAAGATCATGTGTGACCAATATGTAGATAAATATCCACTGATCTTTGCAGTGAAGTCCCTTGATAGACACAACGCAAAGAGTGGCGGGAGGTCAATTACAGACACATCTTGTAATACTGTAACATTAGGACATGAATGTAGTGTTAGGCTTAACCCCTTGATGACCCCAACTGTTCCCACTGCTGTTCCATCTAGTTGCACTACTCCTTTCAGCACTGGCTCGTACTTCAGACCCAGTTGATCCACTATTTGCTTTGGCATCACTGAACTACTTGCTCCTGAATCTATCATGCAGTTGTGTACCAAGTGGTTTCCAACAATCAATGAAACATAGAATGGTGGAGGCTTCAAATTTTTCCTTGTTTGGCCCCCATCATGTTGCACTGCATTAGTGAGAACTTTCTCATGTCCTTGGTTTGATACATTTGTGGCAGACCAATTAGCCATTGCAGCTTGCAACAAATCTCATTGCTCTGGGATCGCCAGTGATTCCCACATGGAAATGTTCACATGTGTCTTCTTCATTTGATCGATGATGTTAAAGGGGGATGAACTGTCCTTTTGCTGTCCCTTACTTGGTGCAAGATTTTCTGGAGCTTGAACGGGTGCATGTGTTGTTACAAACAGGTACCTTAGTCTGGTTTTGCACATTTGGGGCTGCGTTTGGTCTGCTAGCCCCTTGTTGTGTAAGAGCGGGTTGAGGAACAACTGGATTGGGCAGTTGTTCCTCTACTATGCTTCTCTTCTTTGACCATGTGTTGGCAGCCACGCCTTGAAAAGGCTGTTGGTTAACTCCACAAAAGTCTTCCGTTTGCCAATTTTCTAATGTGGTTTCTGTCGGAGGTCCCTCTTGTTGCATTTCTTGCTGCTGATTCCCTTCTTGGCTTGGTTCTTGAGGCACACCAATGGTTTGCACCATTAAGGCCTGATTCAGTGCACCATTGAAACATGCTGACTGATTGTGAGGTAGATTGCAAGGGTAACACCAGTCGTACTCCTGTGCCATGTTACTTTGTGTCGGGACCAAGGCTCTCGAGGATGTCGTTGCATTTGGATCATACAGCTGAAATGGCCTGGCAGCTTGAGGTTGTCCTTGGCTTTGGTTCGCAGCCTGAGGTGGTTGTGGTCTATTTTGTTGGTATGAGGGCGTAGCTTGGTACTGTGCTTGAGGCTGATACGGTCTGGCACTTTGAGCTTGCTGTCTTTTGATAGTCACAAGCTCATTTCCAAGGTTCTGCAGTTGTTTCATGACCTCTTGCAATTCCTTTGAACTATTTGAAGAAATCGATGCCTCATTATTGCTTTGATTTCTAGGAGTTGGAATGGGATTCAACTCTGGTGCTTAGCTAGTTGTAGGATTTCCCATATCTAGATAGAGAGGCATTGGCAGCCTTGGTGTAAGCTTGCTAGCTTGGATTAAACAGTTCTCTGCTCTGATTGCTGTGTCATAGGCCCCTGGCAGCGTTGTCCCTCCCATTGATTGGATCATCATGGCTATGTCTGAATTCATAGCCTTTAAGAAATAAAGGAATGCTCCTTCGGTAGTTGGCCTGACAGTTATTGGGATCCTGTCCCATGTCCATTGGAACCTGAAGTTGAAATCTACCATTTGTTCGTTAGGAGCCCTTTTGATTGTTGTCAGCTGTTCCAATAAGGACAAATTGTCCGCCCTCTCCCCGAATTGGCTACAAAGAGCTGAACAAAGCTGGTTCCAATTTATAATAGACCCTCCTGCTAGGCTCCTAAACCATTGTAAGGCCTTGCCTTTGAAAGATGAAGCTAACAACTTGACTGCAATATCCACTGCATTTATTTTGTGGATCGCGCATACATTAGCAATATCTTGGATGTGATCAATACGAGTAGTATGATTTTCACCTGTGAAGTAGGGGATATTCTTTAGCGCTGCGACTGGAATTTGATTCTGAGCATTTAGGGAAAGTGGACTACTGCCCGTGAAATTGACAAAGGGATTCGGTGGTAGATGTGCCATTATGATTGGCCTAAGAACCCTGGTTGATGCGAGAAAAGGCCTACCAGGTGGAGGTGTAGACAAAGTCCTGTTAGGCGGAGATGGTGATCTTTGTGGTCTTCTTCCTCTCCTTCCTCTCCCTGGTGATAGTTGCAAGTGGAAAAATAGCCCTTCTTCTTGAGTATTGGATCTGGTTCAAATTCTTCTCATGTGCCTAGGCAACTTGTGCTGCTACACCACTGAATTCTATCCCTTCGGAGTCGCCAGATGTGTTAGAGAACAAGCCTCAAAAGACTAGATTTTGCCAAGTTACACACCAAAACCTGACAATATTTAAACACCAAATTTTTTAAAAGACCTGCACATTTGAGATTTTAGGGTTTGGAATTTGATTTGGAATGACAGTCCCGAAAACCCAAAAAACACCAGATTTCTGAAAACCCGAAATCCGAAATTCAAAAAACCATGAAATTTTGAAAGTCAAAATCTCAAAATTCTAGGAATACCATTTTGAAGATTACCCCCCGATCTATCAACTGATGAAATTTTGACTTGTTTCGAGCAAGTTAAGTCCTTGAAAATCAATTTCAAAGTTCAGCCTAGAAGGTGAAAAATCTGGAATTGTAAAACCTCCAATTTTTTGGTCCAAATTTCATGAAAACTCCTTCAAATCTATGGAATGACCTCTTGGTCCCACCAGGCGTGCCAAAACTATTGGTTTCGAATCACAACACCCCTGGGACTCTACAACTCGATGGGTTGAGAATCTCAGTGTGATTGCACAACATGGAGCTTTTCCCAAGAGTGGGACCTTGCGAAATTGGAAAAGCTCTCCGGATGAAGGCCGGCTCCTATTCCTCTGTTCAGATGCACCAATAAAATGCAGAGAGTCTACTAAAACCTAATCTGACTACCAAGGAGACAGGGAGAGAGAAATGTATAAAAACAAACCTAAGCTAAGGAGGTGATGCACCGAGGAATGAAGAACATACGTTTTGCCAATTAAACACAGACCACAGAAATGCAATGAAAAATCATGCATAGATAAACATATTCACAGTGAAAGATCAGGAGGATGCAAAATGAAACACATAGAGGGTTGAGAAAACATCCACATTCATGCATTTGTTTGCTCTGAAGGTTAATACAATAAACTGCATAAAAAATGCCCAGAGGCAAAGGTGCATTACAGTTTCAGATGGGAGGTTTGAGCTCCACAACTCTACCTGCTAAAGAGAAGAAGGGAGGGGCCAAAACAAGAATGTCCAACCTTTAGAAAGAATCCCCTCCTTACAATTTATAGGAAGAATGAGAGAGAGAAGAGAGAGAAAGTCGAAATCTACCCCAACCACCTCAAGTTGTATTTAATTCATCTCATTATGGTGGTAGGTGAGGACCATATCAAACCCCAAAAGTGGCAAACTGTATTTTGAATTTTTAATAACTTGTTCCCACCCAATTAAAGATATCTATGTCATAGTTAGGTAGAGGATTCTGTAGGCTTTCCGAAAAGTCCAACCTTATGTGAATCGGAGCTCCCAGTCAAAAGTTATGGCCATCTGAATATCTAGGTCAGGGTCTACTTCCTGTTAGCACTCAGAATTTTGCGCCTCCTAAAGGTGCGCCATAGGTGCATCCGTGTGTGTGTCGACATCTTCTTACGTCCGCCAAGGAGCAACTTTTTCCCCGTTGACACTCATTGTCATGCGCCACTTCTGTGCGCCATGGGCGCATTCTTTCTTATGTCGACACTCATTTCTGTGCGCCTCTTCTGTGCGCCATGGGCGCATCCATTTTGCTGTCGACACTCATTGTTGTGCGCCCCTTTTGTGTGCCATGGGCGCATCCATTCTTGCTGTCGACACTCATTGTCTGTGCACCCCTTTTGTGCGCCATGGGCGCATCCATTTTACTTGTCGACACTCATTGTCGTGCGCCCCTTTTGTGCGCCATGGGCGCATCCATTTTGCTGTTGACACTCATTGTCATGCGCCCCTTTTGTGCGCCATGGGTGCATCCATTTCTTCTGTCGACACTCATTGTCGTGTGCACCTCTTTTGTGTGCCATGGGTGCATCCATTTTGCTGTCGACACTCATTGTCATGCGCCCCTTTTGTGCACCAATGGGTGCATCCATTTTGCTGTCGACCACTCATTGTCGTGCGCCCCTTTTGTGCGCCATGGGCGCAATCCATTTTGCTGTTGACACTCATTGTCATGCGCCACTTCTGTGCGCCACTGGGCCATGCGCCCCTTTTTTGCGCCATGGGTGCATCCATTTTTCTGTCGACACTCATTGTCATGCGCCCCTTTTGTGCGCCATGGGCGCATCCATTTTGCTGTCGACACTCATTGTCGTGCGCCCCTTTTGTGTGCCATGGGCGCATCTATTTTGCTGTCGACACTCATTGTCGTGCACCCATTTTGTGTGCCATGGGCGCATCCATTTTTCTATCGAAACTCATTATTGTGCGCCCCTTTTGTGCGCCATGGGCGCATCCATTTTGCTATCGACACTCATTGTCGTGTGCCCCTTTTGTGCGTCATGGGCACATCCATTTTTCTGTCGACACTCATTGTCGTGCGCCCTTTTTGTGCGCCATGGACTGAGGTTTGAATTTCTTTGGTTTCCATATTCGTCCGCTTGTCTATATCTACCCGGGGGGAAGATATATACAACAGTCACTTCCTGACACTTCCACTATCTACCAAAAAATATTTCTACCAATTAAACCAAGCACAACCACCTCTATCGTAACTTCTTCCACGATACCCCTCATGGCTCAAACCACACCCCTACCCATAACCCAATGCACATCTACACCCAAGCCTACACTTACATCATCTTCTTCGCCTAAACCCAACACTACCTTAGGGGTCACCCCAACCATCAACCTTACTCATTCACCCATCAAATTATATTTAGCTACATCCTCCAAGGCCAATACCAAACCTACTCCAACAAGCAAATAGAAGAGCCAATTCCATAAATCTCATACTCCAACCTCACCAATCACACCTTCATCCTCTTCGTCTGTCTTAAGACCTCACCCTTCTAACATGGTTAAGAAACCTCCACCCACTGGTAAACTAAAAACACAGCAGCCCATTCCACCATTGCAAAGCTCAAACATATCCAAGAGCCCGCCATGAATTCTGCCCACATCTGCAACATCTTTACCACCCATACCTCTAATACCATCAATAACTCCTTCACTACCCATGACACTTTAGTCTCTTTCCCTCACACCTCCGGCATGAACTACACCATCTACCTTCAAAACACCTCAGTTATCCCCATGGGTAATGTGCCCTCTTCCCTCATCCACCTTTCCCTCTATATCTCGTGTGCCCATATCACCTTTGCCCAAGAAGGTACAACCTAAGGACAAATATCCACTACCCTCCAATAAGGTAGTTAAAACAACGACACACTCTCTTTCCAGTTCATTTACCATATCCCCACCCAAACAAACACGATTAATACCCAATACTGTGCCAACACCCAAAACCATAGCTCGACCTACTCCCCCTCCTGCAAAGACCATTCCTCCACAATCAACCACACCTACGCCCAAACCCATTTTCACTTCCCATTGCGATCCACTAGCAGGGTCCTACGCCAAAATCTTAACCAACCTTCTTGAAACTTCTGTCATCACATTACCACTTCTCAAACCTTATGACCCACTCAAACCCAAACCAAAGGGGTTTGACGACACCAAAATTTGTGCCTACCATTGTGTGCCAGGACATGATGTAGAGAATTGTAAGGTTTTGAAAAAAATTCTTATCCAGTAATGCCCTCCCGAAGAAAAATTTGACGATGATGACCTTCTTGATGAAGAACCCATTTCACCAACACCCATTCCCACAACTCTTCCCTCATTTCCTACTCAATGACCTAGACCTTTACCCCCACATCTCCTAGAATGACCTCCGAGGTTTGAAATTAACATGGTTTGCATCAACGACCTCACCAAACCTCCAACCAAATGTCGATATGCCTAGCTCATCTCACAAAGTTCCTTCCTGCCATTGGGATTTTTCCCTTTGTGTCACCATACCTTTCATGGCTCACCTACCTTTCCTACCTCCCCACCTCAGATCAACATGATCCATGTTGCTACCCATGCTCAGAAGGAAAAAGGAAAGGAAAATGTAACTGACTCAGCAACCAATCCTATACCCAACATATCATTTGTACCCACACCTAAAATCACTATCTGCGGCCCCACATATCCTATTTCTAATGGGGTCACACACCGCGCGATGCTCAAACAACTACACCAATCCCCCCTTAAAACATCCTTATATGACCTCATCCAAACCTCAGAATCCCATCGTCAAGCTCTCATGGAGGTCCTGCAATCTATAGAGGTTTTACCCAATGACCCTACACCCATAGGCTCCATTATTACACCCCATCATGTAGTCTCTCTCACCAAATTTCCACCTTTATCCACACCTCAACCTACTCACCAAGTAGCCTCCCTTAGCTTCTCAGAGGAAGAGATCGCACTGCAGCAAAATGATTATCTAGACCCAGTGCTCTTCATCTCTGTCCACATTGATAATATATGTGTACGACATGTTATGATTGATGGGAGCACTAACATTAATATAATTTCATCCCATGCATTCACTCAAATGCGCATAACTGACAATTGCATGCATAAACATCCTGTCATGTTGCGTTCATTCAATGATGCTATCACCTCTACACTAGGCACTGTCATCCTCCATGTTTGCATGGGCCCCCACACTATTCCAGAGTTATTTTATGTCTTAGAGGGGGAATTTCAATATAACCTATTGCTTGGCAGACCCTGGATTCATGTCATGGATTGTGTCCCTTCCACTTTACATCGTTGTGTGAAGTTCGAGCATGAAGGACACACCTATACCATTCTAGCTGACCCATCACCTTTTAAAACTTGCAACATGCTTTACTGACCTAATGACATGCTCATACCCATCAAAACATATACCTCCACAACCACTACCACATCACTTACACCTCCCCTCACCAGGGCGGCCGCTACCTTAACCTCACCTACATCCTCCATTCCTACTGCTGCCACAACCTCCACATCCAAACCATTAACCACCCAATTCGTTAGCTCCCCCCCAATCCAACCTCTAACACGTCATCTATCCATCTACTGACATACCAACCACTGATCCCTTGGAGGGAATTTTTCAACGCCTCACTCTGGGGGAGTATCACTTATATAGTTGTAGTCATTTTTAATCCTATCACAAAAGGAGGAACCCCTTGCGCATCGGCCTATCACCCGAAAGATGCTGAGTGTTCACCTGAGGCACTGTAATCACCAATCCGGCACTATGATAATTATTCACTGGGAACTCCTCGCGCTATGATTATTTACTAATGCACAACCTTTAGTTTGGTGGATGTAATCTAGAAACACAACAACAAACATAACACAAGAATACCATAGACTATGATAAGAAGGAATGATGATAAATCTGAAATATCAGTGTAAATTATAATATCAACATGAAATTGTTACAATATCACCGATGTGGTACTTCAAGTGTTACTGACTTCACTTGCCTTCCACCAATAACTATGGGAGAAACTTCACAATTACACCTCTTAATGGCTTCTTTAACACACCTTCCAAATGATGGGTTTCTTTTACACACTTACTCATACAATATTTCTCACTACTTCCTTCTATGCTAAATGAGGGGGGTGGCCTCTCTATTTATAGAACTTCCAGGCTTATCCATCTTATCTCTAAGATAGGATAAGAAATTCACTCTAGGCGATTCATATTCCATACCTTAACTCTTATCTGTACATGTAAGCTTATCTTTTAAGATAAGATAAACCTTATCATTTCACATGGGTTCCACATTTTTAGAATTTTTACAAATAAAAGTACATAAAATATTTATGACCTCACTCCTTGTCCTTATTACCAATATAATATTTCTAATTCCTAATCATGTAGACCCTACTTCTCTACTTACCCCAACTTTGACATTTTAAGATTACCGGACCACTTATGACAAATATTAACTTTTTACCACAACATTCCTATTGTACTTTTGACTATTACCATACTATACATTATTGGCGGTGTCATATTGACAGTGCCATTATCTTCTATTGGACGCTACTACTAATTATACTTAACAACATTCTATTCCCAATACACACATTAATGAAATAGAAATTACGGATGAAAATTTTAGTGTCGACATCTTCCCCCTTCCTAGATTCTACTCCATCCTCAGAGTAGACTATTCTGATGCTTGGAAAATATTTAGCTTGTCGTGGTTGACCCATTTCGTAATGGGAGTGCCATCCAATTCCTCTAGTCGGTATGTACCATTTTCATGCACAACTGCTATTTTGTAGGGCCCCATCCATTTTGGAAGAAATTTTCTTTGTCTTCTTTTTTTGTATCTCAAATCATATACTAGGACCAAGTCATTCACATGAAATGGAGACCAACAGATATTTTGATCAAAGTATTCCTTCTACTTCATTTTCTTCCTATAACTTGTATCCTTTGCATTTCCCTCATTTCCTCTAGCAAATGAAGATGTACCAACCTTTCTTTTACTGAATCACTTTCATCCATCCTTTCATTTGTCATAACTCTCACAGTGGGAATATCAAACTCAATAGGAAGAACTGGATCAATGCCATAAGCCAACTGAAATTGGGAGTATCCTATTGCTGACTTTGATGTTGCTCTATATGCCCACAATGCTGAATGAATCCTTTTATCCCACTTATGTACCTGCAAGGCGGCATCTTTTGCTAGAATTTAACATAACACAAAATTTGTTTGTTCCACCTGTCCATTTGTGTTTGGCTTGTATGTTGTTGCCTTCCCGTGCTTAATAGAAAACTTGTTGACTAGAGCTTCTACCACCTCATTAATGAAGTGGCTTCCTTGATCTATTATAATTTCTAATGGAAAACCAAATCTAGTGACAATACGTTCACATATGAACCTTGTCACTTCATCCATGGAAGCTGTTTTCAATGGCCTAGCTTCAACCCACTTGGTTAAATAATCTGTGGCAACTACAATAAACTTATTTTGGCATGGGGTAGTTGGAAGTGGACCTACAATGTCTATTCCGCAGTTTTCAAAGGGACCAAGTGGAAGAATAAGGCATAATGGAGCTGATGAAGTCTTACGGTTGCTATGTGTTTGACAAATATCACATGTCTTACAATAGTTATAACAATATTTAAAAAGAGTGGGCCAGTGATAACCTGCATCCAAGATCCTTCTTGCTATAAGTTGTCAAGAGAAGTGCCCTACACATGTACCATTGTGGAATTCTTCTATCAGCTCCTTCCCTTGATCACGTCTAACTGCCCTCTTGTACTATTCATCAGGTCCTATTCGAAATAATACTCCATGCATAATAAAATATGGACGAGTGGCTTGAGTAATCTTCCTCTTAGTCTTTGCATTGACACCATCAGGAAACACTAATTCATTTAGATAATTCCAAATATCTATGTATTCACTACGAATTGTGTCAAGGGATAACAATTCTGCATTTGAGAAATCATCATCATCACAAGATGAACCTAAACCATCGTAGGCTCGAGAGAGTGCAGCTCCATTGACATGCTTCTTTCATGGCCTATCTATAATATCAAATTCAAATTCTTGAAGCAAAATTATCCATCTTGCTATCCTCCCTGATGGGTTAGGCTTATTGACAATATATTTTAGAGCTTGATGATCTGTTACAACTATAAATTTCTGCCCTAGCAAGTAATTTCTAAACTTTTTTACAGCAAAAATGATAGCTAGATCCTCTTTTTTCAGTTATGGTATAATTTACCTCAGCACTGCTCATTTGTCTGCTCCTAAAGTAAACTGGATGTTCATTCCCATTTTCATCCTTTTGGCTCAGAGTACTTCCTAGTGCTGCATCTGAGGCATCAGTGTACATAATGAATGTATTTCTCCAATCTGGATTCTTTAAAATAGGTGAAGACACCAGGGCTTCCTTCAGTTGTTTAAAATCTTCATGTGCCTTATTTTCTGTTCATAAGTAACATCCTTCTTTAAAAACTAGGTTAGTGGCTGTGTAATCTTTGAGAAATTCTCGATGAACCTTCTATAGTAACCCACATAGCCTAAAAATGATCTCAACTTACTTTAATTCATAGGAAATGGTAACTCTTTGATTTTTGAAACTTTATCAGGATTAGTACCAATACCATCTCTAGATACAACATGCCCTAACAAAATGCCTTTAGAACATCCAAAGACACACTTTGTAGGGTTTAGTGAGGCTTGTGCTTCATCTAACCTTTGAAATGTTGTCTATTGGTGAGTGCAGCTGCATTGACATGCTTATTTTATGGCCTATCTATAATATCAAATTCAAATTCTTGTAGCAAAATTATCCATCTTGCTATCCTCTCTGATGGGTTAGGCTTATTCATAATATATTTTAGAGCCTGATGATCTGTTACAACTATAAATTTCTGCCATAGCAAGTAATTTCTAAAATTATTTACAACAAAAATGATAGCTAGAGCCTCTTTTTCAGTTACAGTATAATTTAACTCAACACTGCTCATTTGTCTGCTCTTAAAGTAAATTGGATGTTCATTCGCATTTTCATCCTTTTGGCTTAGAGTACTTCCTAGTGCTGTATCTGAGGCATCAGTGTACACAATGAATGGCTTGCTCCAATTTGGATTCTTTAAAATAGGTGAAGACACCAGGGCTTCCTTCAGTTGTTTAAAAGCTTCATGCGCCTTATTTCCTGATTCTTAAGTAACATCCTTCTTCAAAAACTGGGTTAGTGGCTGTGTAATTTTTGAGAAATTGTTGATGAATCTTCTATAGTAACCCACATGGCCTAAAAATGATCTGAACTTCTATTCATAGGAAATGGTAACTCTTTGATTTTTGAAACTTTATCAGGATCAGTACCAATACCATCCCTGGATACAACATGCCCTAACAAAACACCTTTAGAACATCCAAAGACACACTTTGTAGGGTTTAGTGAGGCTTGTGCTTCATCTAACCTTTGAAATGTTGTCTCCATTTGGTGTAGGTGGTCCATCTTGCTCCCATAGATGCAAAAATCATCCAGAAATACTCTGATGAAGTTCCCAATGTAGGGTCCTTACACCCTATTCGTCAAGCGCTGGAACGTTGCCGGAGCATTACACAACCCAAAAAGCATAATTTAAAAGAAAACGTTCCCCAAGGAGTAGTGAACGTGGTCTTCAGATAATCTTTCTCTGCTATATGAACTTGGTTGTATCCGCTATATCCATTAGCAAAACTATAACACTCCTGGGTAGCTACTTTGTCCAAAATCTGATCTGAGAATGGAAGAGGGTAATGATCCTTCTTTGGTGCCTTGTTGAGCTTCCTATAATCAACAAAAATATGTAGTTTCCAATTATTTTTTATTGAAATCACAATGGGAGAAACCCATTCTGAATTCTCCACACTAAATATGAATCCTGCATCAAGTAACTTATCTATTTTGTCTTTTACAATCTTGGAAAAATTAGGATTCATTCTATATGGCATTTTCTTTATGGGCTTAGCACCATCTACCAGCTCAATAGAATGTTCTACCCAACTTACTTGACATATTTCCTTGTAATCAAAAGTGAATAGGTGTATGTACCTTTGAAAGAGCTGGAGGTAAGATTCCTTCTCATTCTCTATCACAACATCACCAATCTTTATTTGTTAGAGACGATCATCAATTTATTCTTCAGATAATTTTATGGGGTTATGAGTCGGTGTGACTTGAAGGATATCCATGAATGAAACATCAACCTCACTTTCTTCATCTTCGGTGTCCACTTCACTGGTACTAGAGTAATCAGAGGATGTCCAATCATCAATTTCATCACTTGAATCCACAGGTTCTACCTTATGATGCCGAGGGATCATGTTTATATTCACCCTCTATCTACCACGTCCAAGTGTCATGAAGCCTTCATTTCAGTAGTTTCTTGTATGAACTCTCTTTAGCCCTGGTCTTCCCAACAACATTGGGTATGTAACATAGTACCATTTTTCATCACCTAAAAGTATACCACACATACAACACCCATAACAGATATTGCCACATTTGAAATAACACCTTTTGGTTTAGTTTTTCCCTTATTTAATGACCTTAACATAAGTGTTAATGGTCGATCAGTTTTTAAACCCAACATATTCATTACAGACTCGATCATTACATTAACTGAAGCACCTCCATCAACTAAGACATCATGAATTGAAATACCATTACATAATACGTCAAGTTGTGGAGCATAGGGATCCGCCTCTGCCTCCAAAACAGGGACCTTAACCTCCTTCCTTCATCGAGCATTGAGTCCACTTCGCAGCACCCGCCTCTTCTCAAAAGACATAGCCAGGAGTTGGCCATATGTAATATTTACAGGCCTTTTGGACATATTTTCTAAGATGGAGTATGGTCCTTGTGCCTGTGAAATCAGAAAATCCTGCACACCCAACTTTCTTCTCCTATGTTTTTTACTAGTTAATCCTTTCATCTTCTTAGGATCATTTCCATCTTGGTTATCTTTTTCTTTCTTTCTTTTTGTTACAAACACATCTACTTCATTATTTATGCTCTTATCTACTACATCAAAAGAATTCACAGGTACTTTTCCTTTATCATTATCTCTTGTACCAGATGTAGAAGCTCTATCTGGACAATTATACTTATAATGCCCCTTTTTATAACAACCATAACATACAACTTCAGAAATATTTCTTTTTGGACCTCTATCTCCTCCCTGAGAACTAAATTATTTTCCTTAAAGGTAAATTAATAGTTAACTAACCCATCTTCTTGAGCAGATCTTCATACTCAATAGATGTACTAGGAGAAAGATTTGTGCTCACTGAGAGTGGTTGTGGATTCTGGACCAAAGGTGCTGGTGTAGGCTCTACTTTAGCAAAAATATCTTTGGGCTCCTCATTACATGCTTTCTTTGGTTGTGGATTCTGGACCAAAGGTGCTGGTGTAGGCTTACTTTAGCAACAATTTCTTTGTGCTCCTTTACATGCTTTCTTCTTGCCTTCTTGCAATCTCCCTTACTTTTTCAGTGGTAGCTGGGTGGTCATACTTCACTCGTTATCTGATGTCTGGCTTCATCCCAAGAATGAAGTGCTTACAGAGGAGATTATCCATGCCATTCATCAACTATCATTCGGCTAATCCTTCCTTCCAGATTTGGGCATTGAACTTCCTCCTTTTCTCTAGAACACGAGCATGATAATCCCTTATCTTCTCCTTCTCTCCTTGGCATAGCTTTGTGATATCGATCATGAGATCTGCATATTTCTGTTGTTCACCAAATTCTTCAAGAAAACTTTTTACAGTTAATAAATCCCATGAGTTTTTCACATTATCACCTAGTGTTTCAAACCACTTAAGGGCTGATCCATCCAAAAAGGTAGGAAAAAATTCTAGTCCATTGTTCCCTTCTTATAAAGCCATTACAAATACAAGATCATTTAAACTCTTGAATGAAAGAGGAAGCATATTCATTAGATTGGGCTGAAAAAATAGGAATCTTCCTTATTTCCAAAAGTAACCACAGTGAAATACCAACCCACAAGTACAATCAACAAGACTTATGTACACAAATAATTGGAATCACTATTATAGAAAATAGAAATGATCACGGTAAACTATGGTAAAACTTGACTTACTGCGGTAAAAACTAACTTTATTGTGGTAAACACTATTCACAGTCAAAAGTGAAGTTACTGCGGTAAATACTATTCACGGTAAAAAGTGACTTTACTATGGTAAATACTATTCACGGCAAAAAGTGACTTTACCATGGTAACTACTATGCACAGTAAAAACAAGGTTACCCTCCAAATGTTTTCAGACTAATTGAGAATATCTCTCCAGAAAATCCACCAACGAGGAATGGTTCTGGCAACGGAACCAAAATGTCATCACCAATCTAGCACTATGATAATTCTTCATCAGGAACTCCTCGTGCTATGATTATTTACTAATGCACAACCTTTAGTTTGGTGGATGTAATCTGGAAACACAACAACAAACATAACATTCAGAATACCATAGACTATGATAAGAAGGAATGATGATAAATCTGAAATATCAGTGTAAATTATAATATCAACATGAAATTGTCACAATCTCACCCATGAGGTACTTCAAGTCTGACTTCACTTTCCTTCCATAGGAATAACTATGGGATGAAACTTTCACAATTACACCTCTGCATAATGTCTTTCTTTAACACACCTTCAAAATGATGTGCTTCCTATTACACACTTACTCATATGAACATGTCTCATGTAGCTTCCTTCTATGCTAAATGAGGGGGTGCAATGGCCTCTCTATTTATAGAACTTTCAAGGATTATCCATATTTCTCTAAATAGGATAAGAAATCCACTCTGACAGTAATCATATTCCATACCTTAACTCTTATTCTAGTATATGTAAGCTTATCTTTTAATTGCTAAGATAAACCTTATCATTTGTACATGGGTTCCACATTTTTAGATTTTTTACATGCATAAAAGTACATAATATATCTTATGACCTCACTCCTTGTCCTTTATTACCAATATAATATTTCTAATTCCTACAAACATGTAGACCCTACTTCTCTACTTACCCCAACTTTGACATTTCTAACATTATGTGCAAGACCTCACTTACATTCAAATTTTGGTACTTTTTACCACAACATTCCTATTGATACTTTTGACTATTAGTGTACTATACATTATTTTGTCGTACTAGCAGGTCGTTATCTTCTATCAACGCTACTACTAATTATGCTTAACAACATTATATTCCTAATACATAGATGAGCAATTAATGAAATAGAAATTACATCAGGAAATTTTTAATGTCGACATGCATCACTCAGGTGGACAGAATTTATCCACCCATTTACAAGTGAAGTCTAGTACCAAAGTTTCTCCTACCTGCATCATAGTGTACTAGCCCTAACTTTAGTAATCAAATTGAGAATACAAGAAGTCCATAGGGCTCATTGTTGAACGGCCTTCTTCAAGATCCTTGCAGTTACCAGCCAGACCGGAGTGGATCAAGTTAACAGATCTCCATAACATGATACTATGGTAAAATTAAAGTTATGAGGAACCATTCATTGAGTATCTGTGAATAAGGAAATAGAGCTCATATAAATCTACCATGGATAGGATTCCTTGCTATTTATAGCAGTGTAACCATTGCTATATCAATTGATGTCAACTTACAACTTGTCATCAGATATGGGATTTTATCCACAGTCTCTTGGCATCTCTAGAAGTTTGTAGCCAAGCTAATGCACTCAAAAGCCATTCAATAAGCAACTCCCATGTATAGTACATGGCTTGTCCTAAAATGGAATAGCCACTAGATGATGGGTGAAATTCTGTATATCTTTGCTTTACTTGTAATCAAGATGATGTCAATGTAATCTCACCATGTGTGTGTAGGTATGTCATCATACCACTCATATGGTGGTATTCCCTTTGGAGGAACTTCCTTACTTATCTCTTTCCTACAGACTGCAAAAATATCCTTGCATACCATTTGATGAAATCGAGAGAGTTTCAAATGTGTGATCAACCAACACAAACCATGTTCCTTCAAACTACTGGTTAGTATTTTAAGGTCAGATCTCTTAAATAATTGCATTATATCTAGAAGATTCTATCTAGGCAAGCTAATTACCTTCTTGGTCCCTAAATCCTACTATGCCTATGATTGAATTGATTAACAAAGCCTGGAACCGATCACGCATTTTGTGGGTGTTGAGAATGTATTGCTATGAAATTCTATATCGTCAAACAATAACCTTGTAGTATGCTTCACCATTTAGCTATGAGGCCTTCACTCTTGCATGATTCTTCCAATGGACATCTAGAAATAAACTGGGATGCCTTGTTAATGCCCTAAAAGTGCCTTTGAACAATGGATGGCAATGAAACACTATTGGCCGACATTATTCAACCATATGTACTATGACAAGTGTACGTAAATCTTCGTACCTTTAGTGGAAAAGGTGGTATTTTACCTTTCACCGAAGTGGGACACCTTGTTACCCTATGAAAAGCCATCAGATGCCTCAACTTATGATTTGCCCTTAAATTCTACTTGAAGGATATCTTCTGTAAGAATGGCTTCAGGAAAGATATATATGATACATGAAGCATTGGGTCACCCTGTAGTCAATTCAAAGATCCTGGGATCTAGCTAGTCCTTCTCATAGAAATTGGACCCACTCAGATTCATCAATATGTTCAAGACTTCTTGAATTAATCATTTTATCAATCCTTCTTGCTTAGGTCACGCACAAGGTTCGGCTTACTTCATCAAAGCTTAGGCCAATTCCCTTAACTAGCCTTTCAGTGCCATCAATTTTGCTCCAATCTCCTTATCTCACGATGAGCGATTGCAAGCTTTTCCATTCTTCATGGTAACACTCTTTGAAGATGCAGTTCTTAGGAAGTTACGAGAAATTCAATTGATATCCTTGGCAAGCCTCAATGTAGCCTCTAACCAATTACCCTCAATGATAAACTTCCTCTAGCCAAAACCTTGTCCCTCTCTACCCTATTAACCTTTATTCTTTCAGAGGAACATGGTGTAGACAACCAAATTTGTGTCTTACGACACCCTGTGCCCCGCATCTCACTTCGCAACCTAACCTCATCACCTAAACCTTACACAATTATTTATCAATTACCTTATAATTAATAAATCCACATCGCCTTACCTACCACCTCATTTTGCCACCTCATCATGACCTAGTCTTAACCCTAAACTAACCTAATTAAGACCTATAACTTGGTCCACATTTCACACCTATGACTAATTACTCCTTACCCGCACCAAAAACCAACTTCATAATGACTTGACCAAGCCCGCTACCAATCCCTCGGAAGAAAAGGAGGGAAAGCTGGCTATTTTACCAAAAATAGCCCGCTTTGACCTGACCGATACCGGTTCCTACTCGACCGCCGTCGGTTGCGTAACCGCTATCGGTTCCCCGTAAATGACCACTTCCAACCAAAAACAAAGGATCGGATTTTCATTTGATCGAAAAAATAAGAAATCATCGAGAGGATCCGGATTTGCTTGGCCGAGCAGAGACAAGTGAAGAAATAAGAAGAGTTTGCAGAGAAGGACATCAAGCCCAAGACTGCAACTAAATAACCAGAGCCCAGTAACACTCATCTGAACATCAGAAGAGGAGATAACTCATCTTGGATTATCAGATCATCCAACTTGGGTCCTATCTTCATCATCACAGTCCTGAAACCTGCATCTGCATCAGGGACTGAGTAAGTAGTGTTTTATATGTTTCTAAGCACCATTTTCTTGAGCCTATTGAGTAATAGTAATCATAAGTTTATTCCCAGATCTACTACCAGCAACATACTGCACTTAACCTTCACCCATACATCCTCATATTGCCCAGAAGGCCATTTTACCATACTCTGAGTCTTCCCTATCCTCCCATCATTCCCCTCAGCCATCCACCAATCTTAATAACCCCACAATCACCTTGCAACCAACCCCTATCCAGAAGCACTTAGATTGCTGACCCTACCGGTATCGTTTATCCCCTACCGGCAGTGGTTCTCTAACCGTGGTCGATTATCTAGTGACCGGCGTCGGTCACTGTGACTTATACCCCCAAAACCTTTTTCTCGCCTATTTGCTACCTAACAACCTCAGATCCAGTCTGGTTTATCCCTCTAACTCAACCTGAATGTACCAACGACCAGTAACCGAACAAACAAAGTGACACTTTATTATTGATAGTTTAGCTTCTATTGCTTTGTAACGAGATACCTAAATCGTGATTTTGCAATAGCTTTCTTTATTATCATTTGTGTTAAATCATATTAAAAGGGGAACTGACCACCTTCGAAAGGAAGTTTTATATTTCCTGGGCCTAAGGCAGCTCCCTCATTTATTGTCTAATTAAAATCTGGTGGTCTTATATTCTTACTTGCAGGTAGTCCTTCCAAGACAAAAAGGAGTTCTTCGCAGTCAATCTGATCTTTCTCTACGGTACGCGCACACCATCTCAACATTCAACAGGTATTCCTCCTAGCCCTAACCCTTATCTGTTTCTCAAAGGAATGATAGGATAGAAGCAAGTCTATTCTGCAGAGCCGAAACATTCCGTGTGAAACATTTTGGCACGCCCGGTGGGACCCATTTTGGGTTTCTGTTTCTCTTGCTTGCTTTCGTTTTAGGAAGCATACTTGCTGTTGCTGTTTTTGTTATATTTAGTAAAGAATTTGTCTTGCTTTCCTAGTTTCACATTAGTGAAAGTCATCTTATTTGCTTCATCGAATATCATTTTCGATTTGGGTTTTAAAACACGTGCATTACATTCTTGCTTGCTGTTTTCAATTCTAGTGAACATAGACTAAGTAACAGGTCGTACACGTGGGGGTGATTTCCACGGTATTGACAGGAAATTAATCTTACTTTCACTGCACAACACATACCGAATCACTTCATAATTAACACAATAGCTCAAAACATCCCCCCTTTTCCGCGGTATTCCTCCGCCCGATTGAGGTAACCTTATAAGCCAAAACAAACTTGACATTTCCCCTAAGTCTTTTGTTTAGGATTGACATCATTCCACGTCTAAAGGCATAAGCCCACAATAATTAAAATTAACCCTAGGGTTAATATCTTGATTTGCGTGTGCATCTTACTTGTTTTCAGTTCTGTTTTCTCTATTATACACTATCTTCTGTGATCACCTTAGAACAATTTGATAAATGTACTGAGCATTGTTAACAATCAAATCAGCAGCTTCTTATATTTTATTATACTAGTCTTATTACACCGACATCGGTTACCTGACCGACGTCGGCTATAGTCTAACCGACATCGGTTATCAGACCGATATCGGTTACTGTCTTTTACAGTTCCTGACAAACCAGCAACCTACCAATTTCACCATTCTGAGTCTGTTTCTGTTCCTGATAGATTGAAACCCTACTGTGTACTCCTATCCATGGTTGTTATCACTCGAAAGCAAGCCGCCGCCATGGTTTCACATGCTTGCTCTATGCCTTTTCCTGAATCACCCCCTTCACATTCTGTGGGGAATCCTATGGACACCAGTGAGATCCCCAAAATTCCTATAGGAGATAAGGAATTTGCCAAATTTCTGGATGCTAATCCTAGCACTGTACAATACTATTTGTCTCATGCCCTTGACCGTACACCCGACGGTCAACTCCTTGTTGGCATGCCTATCAGTATAGCTGCTCATTTAGCCCCTTCTCTGCCTGATAACTCCACTTTACCTTCCGCATCCTTAGTCCCGTCGCCTACCTCAGCAGCTTCAGGGGTCCATACGGCACAGATTGGCTTTCCTTTGGTTAATCTTGGGCCCAACATGTCATTACCGCCAACTGCTCCCACCTCGTCTCTCTTGCAGACTGTTCCATTCATGACTTGCTCTCTGCCACCTATCCACACGAGCTTTCCTTCTCAAGCTCCACCCACCTTTTCATTTCCACACACATATCCGGTAACTTCAACAGCTTATATAGGACATCCTTATTCGGTTGCCTTAACACATTTGTCCTCCATACCTTATCAACATTTAACCCCACCATTGTCTAGCGGTGGCCCTTGGCCCAACTTGCCTCCGTTTACCACAACCACACCATCATCTCATCCAACTACTGATTTAATTAAACAAATGATGGACAAAATGCAAAATCTGGAGGCTTCTGTTTCAGGAAGTCGTAGCGCCTTGACATACGAGCAAGTTTGTCGGGAGCCCATCCACCCTTCAGTCCCCCTTCATTCATATCCTCCTCAATGGGAATTACCAAAGTTTACCCCGTTTTAACAGTAAGGAGGACCCTCAACAACACTTGCGATCATTTAGACATGCCTGCTATCTGATTGCTCATGACGACGCTTTACTACTCCGCACCTTTCCCATGTCCTTATCAGGACCCCGCCTTGGAGTGGTACAGTGCTCTAACCCAGCACTCAATCTTCTCTTTTAACCAACTAGCCCAATCTTTCTTGGATCATTTCTCCATTAACATTGCCAAGAAAGTATCTATCACCGACCTCTATGCCATATGACAATTTGAAGACGAATCTATCGCAGATTTCGTTGGACGATGGCGGGGCCTTATCAACCAACTTACGTATGCCTTGCCTCAGACCGAACTTATCGAACTGTTTACACGGGCCTGCGCTAAGCACATCTCTCCTACCCTCCAAATTCAAACTTTCCGTACATTTGACGAGGCCTTTACTATGGCTCGAAAACTAGAGATTCGAGCCTTAGAGGAAGAGAAATTGCGGTTGCGCAACAAAAACCCCACTTTCCGAACCCAAGATTCCACCAACAAACCTAACACTACCAATCCTCACCCATCGACTGCTTCGAAATCAAAAGGGGCTGTCCACGTGGTGATGGTCAAATCTCAAGCACCGTCTAATACCCCACCAAAAACCACCTATAAATATAAAGCCGAGCCCATCAACTACACTCCCTTGGGAGAAACATATGGTGTGATATTGGAAAAATTGCTCAAAGCAGGAGCCATTACCTTACCTCCTGTTAAACCTCATTCCGGGTTTGATTCCACTCGCGCCATACCTTCTTGGTACAAAGAAAATGACTTCTGTAACTTCCACCACGTGAAGGGACACAGTCATGAGAACTACAAGATGTTGAAAAACATAGTGCAAGAAATGGTTGATGCGGGGGATATAGCCCTCGATAATCCTAACGCCCCTGCTAACCGAAATTTGAAAATATTCAACAAACCATTCCCGAATCATTCTTCTAACAGTAATCTAAACCAAGATATCTTAGCCGAGGAGAGTGTTCATGAGATCCATGCAGTCTTCGATTCCCAGCCAAAGACCTCCATCAAACAAATTCTGAATCAAACCTCTTCACTAACGCAGGAAACCGAACCCCCTTCCTCGCAATCAAGACAAACTGAAATCCTTGCCGTTCCTTTACCCATCAAGGAATTAACTGCCCAGAGTTCCCTTCTCACAAATGAGCCTTCTTACACCACATCCTTGCAAGACTGTGAGTGGATGTTATCTAATTTATCTATTTCCCAAACGTCTCCTTCTACCATTCTTGCTGTACAAGAGGAAGGCTCGCCACTTCTTTTGTCATCCTTAGACGAGAAACCTCTTGAACCGACATCACCACATTCTTTAAACATGACGGATCCTCTCAAACATGCCCTCCTACCTATTAGTCCTTCATCACCTAAATCTTTTCAGCAACCGGTTGACCTCTTAATGCCCATTGATACAGTGCCTCATCTACCCCCTGTATCACACCCACAGTGGACCGGAATCACAACCCACCTTTCTTCCATACAAAAGTTCCTATTCACACGTGAGGACTGTCATTCCCCAGAAGATAGACAGGTCCTATGGGAACGTTTGAGTACGCCATATTCTACTCAAATGTAAATGACCAATCCTGATACCTCTACCATATACCCGAAGTGTTTACAGAAGCTTAAAATGCCTATGTCCTCATCTTCACCCCCCTCATCTCTACCAAATACCTCATCCACTTATATTAACCTAACCAAATCTTCCCCTACGCTTGGGACCTCACCCATACCTAGTCTAACACATCCACCTAAGCGGCTTGATTTAGCTAAAAATAAAGCCGTCCATCCCATTAGGAGACAGACTCAATCTCCTCAATCTATGCCGTTAACACAACTAAAACCCTCGTTGTCACACCTACCTTCCATATTGGGACCCCATCCCTCTACCTTACATCAATATATCATACCTCCTGCGTTTTCTTTAAAGCGACCTACACCTTCTGCACCCATACAGAAATCCAAGGGTATAGCAACACCGTCACCCCACGTATCCTATCCACCTATCAACCCTAAACAAATTCCATCATCAAAAGATATGTTTTCTGTCACTCCTATTTCTTCGTGGTTGTTTTTTGATACCACATCATCTGTGGCCTCATCATCCAACCTAGCTTCTGCATCAAAGAAGCCACGTTTAGTTAAAACCCATTATAAAAACTCCTTGGCTAAACCACCCCCCATACAAACCAACCCCACCACGTCATCACCAGAATCGAACCAGTCAATAGCCTCATTTTCCTCAGACTTTGACCCACTCAAAGGGTCTTACGCCAAAATACTTGCTATGTTGGTAGAGAATGCGACCATTTCCCTACCCCCACTTAGACCTTATGATCCATCTAAACCTTGACTGATAGGTTACGATGAGTCTAAAATCTGCGCTTACCACCGCACACTAGGACATGACGTAGAGGGATGCAAAGCATTGAAAGCCATACTTCGTCCGTCACCTCTCTCAGATAGAAAAGTTAAGAAAGATAACTTACGAAGAGAGAGACCTTTAGCTTCAATTCCCTCTCTTATACCACCTGTTCCCGCCTCACCAAGATCTATCATTATTACAGCCCCACCTCTTGAAAACCATGACCTATCCCTACCATCTTCCTCCTCTCGTATTCACGAGATCAATATGATTAGTGTTGCTACTCGAGGGAAGAAAAACCATGGGAAAGTGAAAGAAAACACACCTGCGGCATCTCTTTCTCCGTCCACTATCCCGATTGCACCACCACCTAAAGTGGTTATTCGCGGACCTGCCTATCCCGTTTCTAATGGCATTGCCCACCAAACTATGATCAAACAGCTTCACCAATCGCCTGTAAAAATGACATTGTATGATCTCATTCAGACTTCTGAATCTCATCGACAAGCTCTCGTTGAAATCCTTCAAGGGATAGAAGTTTTACCTAATGAAACCTTGCCTGTTACCTCTATTCTAAAACCCAATCACATTGCTTCGCTCACCAAACAATCTATCTCCCCAACCACTTCTGTCTCTGTATAGCAAGCTGCTGCTGTCAGTTTCTCTGAAGATGAAATTATTGACTTTGGTGCCGAAGATCCTGACCCTGCTCTTTTCATTTCAGCGTATGTTCGGGATATTCGGGTACGTCATGTTATGATTGACGGGGGCGCTAGCCTAAACATCATCTCTTCAAAAGCCTTCCTACAAATGAATATCCCTTCTAGTTGCATGTGCGCCAACCCCATCATGTTGCGATCATTCAATGATGCTATTACTTCTACTTTAGGCACCGTGATCCTTAACATTCGTGTAGGACCACGTACTCTACCCGAACTCTTCTACATCCTTGAGGGAGAGTTCCAATACAATATGTTGTTAGGCCGCCCTTGGATCCAGGCTATGGGATGCGTTCCCTCCACTTTACATAGATGCATAAAATTTGAGTACGAGGGGAAGTCCTACACCGTAAAAGCTGATCCTCCCCCCTTCAAAACTTGTAATATGTTGTATCGCCCTAATGATGTGCTTGTACCAGTCAAGACACCCATTCATCTAACCCAACCATCCACTTCAACCACAACCCAGCCATCCACTTCCAACGCACCTACACCTTCCACCAAAGAAACCGCCGTTACAAATATTACTTCCTTTCCTGCAGATAACATCCCAACCTCCGACCCCTTAGTAGATGTTTTTCAACGCCTTACGCTGGGGGAGTACCACCTATATAACGTTAGCTCTTTCCATACCCCGCAGGAGTACGGACAGTTACATGCACATCCCACCTACGACCGTCGCGTGGGGGAGGTAATCTCTTACGGACCACCCCATTTCCGCACCAACCTAACGTATGGGGGTGTTGACGCATCCTCCGTTACCCTTGAACCTCCTCTTGGTGTGGTTCCCTTCCAATCTGATTTTCAATACTTGACAAATCATCGTTTCGCCCTCACCTTCTTGACTCGTTGTGCTTGGAAAGGCTTTGGTTTTGGTCTTTATGAACAAGGCCGACATACACTCATTCCCATGACTATACGCAAACACAATGATCGCAGTGGTCTCGGTTTTCCTGAAACACCTACACCGGAGAAACCTCGTGTCAGTTGTATCCTGGAAGATGACGACGTCACCCCTACCAAACCATCATCACCCACTTTGCCATCATCACCCATAGAGTCGATAGACCCTGAATCTATCCCTCCTAACTTTTTTTTTTCCTAAATGCTATCTTCATAGGGCCTCTCACTTATCAACGCGATAATGAGGACCCATATTCTCTTCCCCTTCTATATCCAGACATGATCGAAGAGGATTCGCCTTTGATTAATGTTGTTGAGTGCCAGGATGACGACTCCATCCTCACTTACCTTGGGGCAGATGACTCCTATATTCAACGCACCTTACCGTCTGAAACTCAAACCATGTTGAATGAGTCGACTATAGAAATCAACATCTACACCAAGGAGGATCCTCACATTGTGAAGATTAGACAATCCCTTAACACATCAGAACAAGCCGCCTTTACTACCTTTCTCTGTACCCACAACCAAGCTTTCGCTTGGTCCTACGCTGACATGCCAGGAATTGATCCTACCATTGCCATCCATAACATCACCCTAAACCCCGATTCCAAACCAGTCAAACAAAAACTGAGAAAAATGCATCCACACATTTCCCTCTTGGTCAAAGAAGAGCTTCAATGAATTCTTTCTGTTTCCTTCATCTTGCCTATTGACTATCCTCAATGGATTTCTAACATCGTACCTGTCACTAAAGCGACGGGGGGACTTCGGATATGCACGGATTTCTGAGACCTTAACCTCACTTGCCCCAAGGATGACTTCCCCCTCCCAAGTATTGATCAACTTGTTGATCTCATTGTGGGCCATGAAATGTTTTCTCTCATGGATGGCTTTTTAGGATACAATCAAATTTTGGTAGCCCCGGCCGATCAACATAAAACTACCTTCATAACTCCTTGGGGAACCTTCTGTTATTGTGTCATGCCATTTGGCCTTAAGAATGCTGGTGCTACCTATCAGCAGGCTATGACTTACATTTTTCATGACATTATGCACACTATCCTTGAGGATTATGTCGATGATCTTCTTGGAAAATCTAAACATCGCAGTGAACATCTCGATGTTTTAACCATTATTTTCGATCGCCTGTTACAATATTCAGTCCGGCTTCAACCAAAGAAATGTGTCTTTGGTGTTCTTTCGGGAAAACTTCTTGGCTTTATCGTCTCTTTGCGAGGCATTGAGGTCGATCCATCTAAAGTAAAAGCTATCCTAGAAATGCCCCCACCCAAAAATCTCAAACAATTGCGTAGTTTGCAGGGTAAACTTCAATCCATCCGGCATTTCATCTCCCAAGTCTCGGATCGATGTCAACCTTTTCATCACCTTCTTAAAAAGGACATTGCCTTTCAATGGAGTGAAGAGTGTCACCAAGCCTTTGAAGCTCTCAAATCCTATCTCTTGCAGCCACCCGTGCTTATTCCACCTCAGGATGATCACCCTTTCTACCTTTACCTTTCTGCCACTGACCATGCTATAGGAGCCATGCTCGCACATCGGGACTCGACACGTCGAGAACAAGCCGTTTATTATATAAGTCGTACTCTCGTGGATTACGAGACTAGGTATACACATGTAGAAAAATTGTGCCTAGCCCTATCATTCGTAGCCACTAAACTCCGACATTACCTCCTGAATCACAAAACTTTTTTCATCACCAACATGGATATTATTCATTATATGTATGCCAAACCACATCTAAACCAACGCATCGCCCAATGGCTTATGCTCCTCGCTGACCTCGACCTTGAGTTTGTACAACAGAAGTCAATCAAAGGACAAACTATTGCGGACCAACTTACGGAGGCCCCTTTACCTGGGGAACAATTCACCAATTTTAATTTCCCCGACGAACTCATCGCCACTCTTTCACTCAGGGAAGAGTCATATCAAATGACCCTCTTCTTTGATGGATCCAAATGCTAGCGCGGCGGAGGAGCCGGCATTGTTCTCATCCCTCTTAACGCTGAACCTATGCCTCTTTCATTCCGGCTTGATTTCCCCTGCACTAATAATACAGGGGAATACGAGGCCCTTGTTTTGGGTCTCTAGGTTACGTTACACCTAGGTGTCAAATCTATTAATATTTTTGGCGACTCTCAATTAGTAGTCAATCAAGTTATGGGCATCTACCAATGTAAGAATGAGGAACTTCAAAAGTACAAACATTACGTGGATTCACTTTTGACCTCATTTACTCGTTATTCTATCCAGACCGTTCCCCGCTCCACTAAAAAATTTGCGGATACTATGGCTTGCTTAGCCTCGCAAATTCCTGCCTCACCAACTGACTCTGACATATTCATCTTGGTCTAACAACTTTTTGCCCCATCCTACTCAGCCCCAGTTGTTTGTATGATAAATAATGTGTCTGCTAATTCACAGGATACCTGGTACCACCAATTTCACGACTACCTTACAACCTCTGTTCTCCCACCTGACCTTACTAGTAACGGAAAACGTGCTTTTCTTAAAAAAAATTCTCGTTATGTTGTCATGGGGGGACTCCTCTATAAACGTGGCTTTGATGGCATCCTCCTTCGATGTCTAACTGGTGCGGAGGTCACCTATACCATCCAACAAGTCCATGACGGCATTTGTGGTGGACATTTTAGTGGCCTTGCCGTGGCTAAATGAATCCTTTGCCTAGGTTATTATTGGCCTACTCTTAATAACGACTGCTACGAATATGTTAAGCGTTGTGTTATGTGTCAACAACATGCCAACCTTCAACATACTCCTAGCCATCCGCTACAGGTCTCACAAGATCTTTGGCCTTTCTCACAATGGGGTTTAGACCTTATTGGTGAGATCCACCCACCCTCTTCACAACGTCACCGTTGGATAATCACAGCAACCAAATATTACAAAAAATGGGTGGAGGCCATTCCACTCATTTCAATCAAAAAAGAAAAAATTGTCGAATTCGTTAACCATCACATTATTTGTCGTTTTGGTATTCCTCATCGCCTAATAACAAATAATGGTAAATCTTTTAAAAATAAGTTGTTACAAGACCTTTGTGACAACTTTGGTATCAAACTTAGTTTCTCATCACTTTACTATCCACAGGCCAACGGTCAAGCTGAATCTTCTAATAAAACCCTAACCAAAATCCTCATGAAAGTTGTCAATGAGTCTGGAAGAAATTGGCACGATCACATTCCCTTTGCCCTTTAGGCTTATCATACTAGCATTCGTACCTCCACTAATGCCACACCATTTTCTTTGGTATATGGTACCGAGGTTGTCTTGCCTCTCGAAGTACAAATACCCTCCCTCAGAATATCTCTTCAGGATATTCTCACCAATGATGATTTCCACCAAGAGCGGTTAGCCCAATTAGAGCTTCTTGACGAGTGTCGTCTTACGGCTCTTGATCACCTTTAAATCTACCAAAAATGCATCAAGCGTGCTTATGATAAACGACTTCATGAGCGTACCTTTAAGGTTGGTGATCTTGTCCTGAAAGAGAATCAACATGTAACCAAACTAGAAAAGAGAAAACGTGGAAAATTTTCTCCTAATTGGATTGGGCCTTACATTATCACTCACACTTATGGATCAGGCACTTATCATTTAGCTTCACTTAATGGTAAACCTGAGCCTGAGCCCCTTAATGCCTTGCATCTTCGACCATTCTACTATTGAAATTAGTGTTATATCACTTCTTATCTCCCTTACGCTCGTCCCTTGAGCTCATTTACCACCGCATACACTTTGTTTCTTCCATCTCAGAATAAAATCCAGCTCACATGGTTTGATTATCACCTCCCCTTAAAAGACACCTTCCCCTTTTAGTCTAGTCCATGACTTCAAAGTATCAAAATGACACATTCTTAATTAAAACACTTATGGGATTTTCTTGAGTCAAACTTCCTACAAAAACTAGATGCTTTATGCCCAACGGACATCTAGACCTCTAAATTATACAATAGAATACTCCCTTGAAGGACAGCTATATGCCAAACTATTGCTACTATTATATATAGATTGCTCCCCTGAAGGACAGCTATACATAAACACCGCATCTGCTACTATAAATAGACTGCTCCCTTGAAGGACAGCTATACACAGTCAGCCTTTATCAGAAGCTTCTCGCATTCATCAGCTTCGTGAAGACCTCAAGAACAACAAAATACATATCCCATGTAGACTTCCCGCATCGATCAGTCTATATCCAGTAAAATAAAATAAAAATAAAAGCCGTACTTCAAAACACTTTTGAGTCATGGACTTGTCTATTTAGGTTTGGTTCTCTTTTTTTAGAATAATCATCTTATAATAAGTTCTCTGCACCCTCACCCACATCAACCACCTCACCTCACTATTTTTCAAAGCAACAAAACTCAAGGGACATGACGTATATCCGATATATTGTGATTATACCACTCTTTTCACCTATCGACTTCTCGCCTATGCAAGGTACCTAGGGATTCAAGCTCATCCTACATTAATATGTGATTTGTTTAGCTCTCCTCAACTATGGGACACTCTTTCCTCTTTTACTCAGCTCTAGGATTGTGTGTTGACCTTAATCAGGACACGATTCCCCACTACTTGGTAATGCTAACTTTCACTTTACCCTACCAACGCCAACAACATTACCCTACCACCATCAAATTTTTACCAACCAACAAATTTCCTAACCACAACCCAATTGCCTGAATTCACCTCTCCCTGATCCTAAGGGAGAACTACATCGGTCTGAGGCCCTTCCTTGCTTTGTGCACTGGGCTATGTAGGCAGCACTTAGGAGACATGGGGTCTCCCAAGGTTAGCTCGACCATCCCCTACCATACCTTATCATGTGTTGTAAATATAAATATTTTTTTGTGTATTTCTATTTTCCAACATTCCTCTTTATCTTTTAAAAACAAAAAAAACAAAAAAAACAAAATAAAAACAACATTCAAAACACAACCATTCTTATTATTATCATCACTCAAAAGAACATACATCTTTAGTTTTATTTTAGATGTTAAACAAATACATCTTCTCTATCATCGACTCACAGGTCAACATCTTTATTTATTTTTATATTCCTATAAAATTCACTTAGACCCTTGCACCTTCTCTCGAATCATGTGGTGATCGTGATCGTCGATGCCCCTCAGTTGGCCTCTCCATCCTCAAAGGTGCCACTACCATTGGTGCCTCCCATTGATCCACCAACATCTCCTGTAACATACGAATACGTCCTCTCGCGTGGAGGAATCTTGCCTCCAGTATCTCCACTCATAACTGGGAAGCCTCTAACAATCCCATTGTCTCATTCACCCGTGTTTGAAGTTGGCGAGCCAAATCCTACAGACGATCTCTCTCCTTTGTAATCACAGCTATGTCAGGGCACTCATGTGCACCTCACAGCTCTACTACCCACCATACTCTATACACCTCTGTCGTTCCCGCATCTATAACCCTACGATCGGCTGCTATCTCTTCTGGCTCTTCTGGAGGTGTAGGCCGGGGACGTGAGAATGTTGCCTCGGCGTCGATCCTCATGTATGGTCCAAATTGTCGCCGCACGTGATCTAGGGGTATCCTCTCATACTCTCCCGACCTCCATCCCGCTATCCAGAATGTATACTGGATCCACTGCAACTGTGCTCGGGCTCCTCCGCGGGGGTGATGACCTCTATAAGGTCTCCATACAATGTCTAATGCTGTCAGGCCCTCTAATACATGTCGGTAGTATGCTACATCTCATTCGAAAAGCACTGCTCGTGGCTGACCCAAGACCCCCAACCACCTCTGAAAACCATACCTATAGATGACCTGTGGCCCCGGCTGCTGGGGCAGCCCTACTGGTCTAATACATATGACATGCTCATATGCCCAACAGTGTAGTAAAAACGTCGAGCAAATCCCGAATCGCCTCATCCGGCGATAGACCCACAGCTCTCGGTATAACTACAGCCAGGTATACTGGTGCCCAAGCATAACATGTGTGCTCCTCCACCATCTCATGTAGCACACCCCCATAAGCGCCCGTGGAAAGCGGCCTCCCTCTGAGTCTGGGAGGGCGAAGCAGGTAATCCCGATCATCATCAGCACGGCAAGCCGTGTACTCATGAGCGGTGGGCTAGGTACATACCCCTCATAAGTGACCTACTCTGCGCCTGTGCAGCAGCAAGCATGCCCCTGTAATAACATATACCTGGCCCCTGAGCGTGATCCCTCTCTGCTCTAACAGCTGATATGTGCAGGCTAGTGTTCTCCTCGCAGCTCTCTCCGAATACGTGTAGAATGCTGTCCATGGCTGTCTCAGTGTCAACCTGAAAGACTGCCTCTCCATCAATCGGTAATTGAAGGATGCGATACACATCCTCCAATGTGATGGTCATCTCTCCAGTCAGGAGATGGAACACATTGGTCGCCAGATCCCACCTCTCGATGAGGGCGACCATCAAACTGTGATCCCTGTCAATTGCTCTGTATCGCTAGACTCCGTCGAGTCCCACCTCGCGCATGATACCCCACTGCGCTGCGGACACGTGTGGCCGCATCTCTCATACAATATGTAACACCGCCAAGCCGTCTCACATATGTTTGAAGGCATCCTATCCCGCATAGTCAGCTGCTGACGTGCCTGCACAAAAATCACCCTGACTACATTAGACCTACCCTTTTAAACAACTACTACTTTAACCTTCTATACCCTCTTTTTACCCACCCGACCACAATAGCCCGACTCTATAACACACACCTACACCCACCTATTTTACCCTAAAAACTTTACGATATCCCCCTTGCCTTATCTCGCACACTACCATTTACTCAGCTCTACTCTTGCCATTTACCTATGCCCCTACCAATTTAACACCTCCCCATTACATGCCCATTCATGCCCAACCCTACTCTATCCAAAACCGCACCAACCACACAATCACCCCATTTTTGGTCCCCCCGGGAGATGGAACACTCACCAATCAAACCTTCTTATTAACCTCTACCCCTTCCCTCTTCACCCCCACAAACACAAAACCCAAACCACTAATACCCAAACACCCAAACAACAGCCCCAAAAACCACCAAACACCCCCAACAACAGCAAAATGGACTGGTACCGGTCACCCATGACTGCAACCGGTCCCGTCTTCACCGACGCCGATCGATGTACGACTGACACCGGTCACCCGCAATCACAACCCACCCTGCCCCCGAAATTTCTTGACCGATGCCGGTCGCTTAGTGACCGGCATCGGTCACTGAAAAATCACGGAGCCGAACCTGACGCGGCCCCCCAAAATCCATTTTTTACCTATTTATACCTATTTACCCACCCAAACACCCTAAAAATCTACCCACCCTGCCGCCTTGCCCTATTTTACCCATCTATTCTCTTCGTTTTTTAAATAACTTCAATTTATTCATTATTTTACCAAAACATGGATTCCTACCCAAAACCCCAGAAATAGCCTAACAACATAAAATTCACACAATGAAGGGTTTTGAACCTACCGGTACGACGACACGTTGTCGTGGTGGGATGAGTGGTGGTCCAGCTGGTCCAGCACCTCCTGCTCCTCCTGGCTGTGCCATGGCTATAAACTCTCCTCTGTTGGGTCCTCCACCAATCAACTGCTACCTCCTACTCACTCGGGCCCACTACTCACTCACTCCTCCACTCAAATAGCGCCACCTCAACCAACAAATGCTCCAATCTCAATAATCCACCTCAGACAACCCAAATCGGTTTTCAAATTGAAAATGTGACAATGATAGGCCATATTTTTTTTTTTATAGGTTTTTGACCTATACCGATATCGGTTTTATTATGCCCTAAGTAACCGGTATCGGTCCCCTAACCGATATCGGTCATAGATAATCGACATCGGTTTTATTCCAACTTCTACCCCAATTTCGCCCCTTATTTACTAATAGCCCTTTATACTAGGCATCACCTATATCCACCTTCGTTGAAAACCCTTTGTTAACTTCATTTGGCCCTACCCAAGGCCGCACCTAACCATTTGGCCTGACCCACCGGCCGCAACCAACCCATTTGGCCCGACCCAAGGCCGTCACCTACCATTTGGCTCGACCCAAGGCCGCAACCAACCCATTTGGCCTGACCCAAGGCCATAACCAACCCATTTGGCCCGACCCAAGGCCGTAACCAACCCATTTGGCCCGACCCAAGGCCGTCACCTACCATTTGGCCCGACCCCAGGCCGCAACCAACCTATTTGGCCCGACCCACGGCCGCAACCAACCTATTTGGCCCAACCCACGGCCGTAACCAACTTATTTGGGCCCGACCCAAGGCCGTCACCTACCATTTGGCCCGACCCACGGCCACAACCAACCTATTTGGCCCGACCCACGGCCGCAACCAACCTATTTGGCCCGACCCACAGCCGCAACCAACCTATTTGGCCCGACCCCATGTCCGCAACCAACCTATTTGGCCCGATCCACGGCCGCAACCAACCCATTTGGCCCGTCCCAAGGCCGCACCTAACCATTTGGCCCAACCTCAGCCCGCACCAATTAAATACCATACTCACAATCAACGTTTTATTTTATCCACCCATCATGTAGCTTTTTGTTCAATCGAGCTCACCTGTTCATGTTTTAGCATGATTAGGGTCCTTGACTTCATCAGTCGACCAACTTTGCCTAGACCAAGACCGTGACGTTTATCTCAACCAAACCAACCATTTGGTACTGCCGAACATGCCTAAACGTTCGCTGTACCTTACCCGTTATATCCCCTGGAGCTACTTTCTATGCCTTGGATACCAGGATTATATCACCCTTGTTTGGATAAACTATCAACCTTTTCCTATGAATTGCTTGTTTGCTCTTCAAATCATATACCCTGGTCGCACTACTGCATTTCACCGTGCGTTTGCTTCCTTGGACCTACCCCACCCTCTTACCGTTATCTCAACACCATTTACCCTTTATCAACCCTATCCCTGCTTTCACGCTACCTCAATCTGTGATAGATTTGAGGGGGATTACCTATACCCTTAACAGGGGTAACCACTTCTTATGATTGTCCATGCAGCTTTACAAAACAAACTACACGACAATAAGGGGCTAATGTAAACACCAAATTTGTGTCTTACGACACCCTGTGCCCCGCATCTCACTTCGCAACCTAACCTCATCACCTAAACCTTACACAATTATTTATCAATTACCTTATAATTAATAAATCCACATCGCCTTACCTGCCACCCCCTCATTTTACCACCTCATCATGACCTAGTCTTAACCCTAAACTAACCTAATTAAGACCTATAACTTGGTCCACATTTCACACCTATGACTAATTACTCCTTACCCACACCAAAAACCAACTTCATAATGACTTGACCAAGCCCACTACCAATCCCTTGAAAGAAAAGGAGGGAAAGCTGGCTATTTTACCAAAAATAGCTCGCTTTGACCTGACCGATACCGGTTCCTGCTCGACTGCCGTTGGTTGCGTAACCGCTATCGGTTCCCCGTAAATGACCACTTCCAACCAAAAACAAAGGATCGGATTTTCATTTGATCGAAAAAAAGAAGAAATCATCGAGAGGATCCGGATTTGCTTGGCCGAGCAGAGACAAGTGAAGAAACAAGAAGAGTTTGCAGAGAAGGACATCAAGCCCAAGACTGCAACTGAATAACCAGAGCCCAGTAACACCCATCCGAACATCAGAAGAGGAGATAACTCATCTTGGATTGTCAGATCATCCAACTTGGGTCCTGTCTTCATCATCACAGTCCTGAAACCTGCATCTGCATCAGGGACGAGTAAGTAGTGTTTTATATGTTTCTAAGCACCATTTTCTTGAGCCTGTTGAGTAATAGTAATCATAAGTTTATTCCCAGATCTACTACCAGCAACATACTGCACTTAACCTTCACCCATACATTCTCATATTGCCCAGAAGGCCATTTTACCACACTCTGAGTCTTCCCTATCCTCCCATCATTCCCCTCAGCCATCCACCAATCTTAATAACCCCACAATCACCTTACAACCAACCCCTATCTAGAAGCACTTAGATTGCTGACCCTACCGGTAGCGGTTCTCTAACCGTGGTCGGTTATCCAGTGACCGGCGTCGGTCACTGTGACTTATACCCCCAAAACCTTTTTCTCGCCTATTTGCTACCTAACAACCTCAGATCCAGTCTGGTTTATCCCTCTAACTCAACCCTGAATGTATCAACGACCAGTAACCGAACAAAAAAAGTGATGCTTTATTATTGATAGTTTAGCTTCTATTTCTTTGTAACGAGATACCTAAATCGTGATTTTGCAATAGCTTTCTTTATTATCATTAGTGTTCAATCGTATTAAAAGGGGAACTGACCACCTTCGAAAGGAAGTTTTATATTTCCTGGGCCTAAGGCAGCTCCCTCATTTATTGTCTAATTAAAATCTAGTGGTCTTGTATTCTTACTTGCAGGTAGTCCTTCCAAGACAAAAAGGAGTTCTTTGCAGTCGATCTGATCTTTCTCTACGGTACGCGCACACCATCTCAACATTCAACAGGTATTCCTCCTATCCCTAACCCTTATCTGTTTCTCAAAGGAATGATAGGATAGAAGCAAGTCTATTCTGCAGAGCCGAAACATTCCGTGCGAAACACTTTTCTTGGAACTCTTTTAGTTTTTCTTCAAGTGTGGTGACCAAGGAGCTCACCACCTTATCTCTATCTGCGCATGTGTCATATGCGGCTTCTATAGACTGGGAAATGACCTTAATCTCCATGAGTACTTGGCTATACTCGGTAACAGTTGTTACTACCTTCAATTGGTCTTCCTCTTTCAATTGCATAGAATCTTCTTCTGTAGATTCCAACACCAAGGGTCTACTCTCCATAGTGAGGATGTGCGTTAGGTCTTCTAAGAATTCCAAAGTTGATGCGTACCTCTGAGGGATTTGCATAAGGTCTGGGTGCTTTAATATGATGGAACTCTTGATTGAATCCACCTTCTTATAGACCTCCTGCACCTTCACCTTTTCTTCCTTTAACTCGTGCCTTAACTGCGCACTGATTAATTCCTGTTGTTTTAAACTCTTGGCCTTCTACATCAGTTCTTCCTCCTTCTTCCCCAACTTTGCCTCCAATTTTATGATTCTGTCATTTCGCGTGATAAACCTAACCTCAGTATCAACCGCGACTTTTTTCAAAGCATTGCATACTTACTCGTCTGAAAGCTCTTGAGCATTTACTAAGGGGTTATCTCCCTTATATTATGGCAATGAGATGAATGCTTTATGGAAGACTTCAAATTCTGACTCGTCAATGTGTGACTCGAACACCCAAGAGAGCATCTACTTTGTCCTAGGGTACATGCCATCCTTTTCAAAAGACCCCATGGCTAGGAGCCTTTTAGTGGGTATGATGCTTTAGAACCATGTGCGTAACACCTTCTTCGTGTCATCCACATAGCCCATTATCTGTTTCTATTCTATATCCAGAGTTCTCCTACCCTATCACGCACCTTTAGGGAAGATAAATGTCAGAGCGGGGCCTCCTAGGTTGTCATGTTCCTTTTCAACACTCTCCTCCTTCCCTTCCTTAAGCACTATGTCCGCGCTGCACTCTAACTCTTGGTCTATAAGGAATTCGAGCATATTTTTCACTTTTCACTCTGCTAACTCAGTAATCTTCTCTTTTGTAAGGCTTATGGCTCCCTGCTCCTTTACATCCTTCTCATCTTCCTTTGTGTCTTTGGTGCCTTCCTCATCTTGTGTGCCCTTACGCCACACAAATACAAAATCTTTCTTCTCCTCTCCACTCTCTTTGTCTGAGTCATAGACACTAAACACATGTGGCGCTTTGTCCTTTTCAGGCTCTTCTTCCTCATCGCCACCTCCTTCAGTCTCATCTTCTCCTTCTCCCAAGTACTTCTGCAAGCTGTCGGTCACCTCCGAGTCAGCTTCTTCATCCACCCTCTGCTTCTTCCTGAGAGGTGGCTTCTGATCAGAAGATTCGGCCTTCTCTTATTCCTTCAATGATTCTTCCATGGTAGTGGGTTTCTCAGTTGCCTCTACTTTTGGCGTCTTCTCTTTCACTGGAGACTTCTTTCTCTGTATGTAGGTGTTTGGCTTGGTGCTTGTAGATGGCATGCTCACTGTCTGAGTAGTTGGCACACTTGGTTCTCCTTCCTCTCCTCTTCCTCTCTTCTTATGCACTATATACCTTTCTCTTGCATGCTTTTTCCTTGTGTGCCATCCAGTATCTAGGATCCCACGTGCCCACGTGCTTTTATACTTGGTCAATAATCTAGGGGCCCAACAATAGTGTTAACACATTCCTTACTCCACAAGAGTACAGAAGTCTTCACCAACACCCTCGCTATGATCATCGCATAGGAGAATGCCTCCTTTATGGTCCTCCTCACCTTCATACAAATCTCACCTATAGGGGACTCTATATTACAACTTACAAACCTGAACCACCGTCATAAACCCGCCCATTTTCTGTTGACCTCCAGTCACTTACCAATCGCCATTTTGCCCACACCTTCCTGCACCGATGTATGTGGAAGGGTTTTGGTTTTGGCTTTTACAAGAAAGGCTACCATACTGTTATTCCATCTACTACTTGCAAGCATAACAACCATAGTGGTATCGGATTTGCTGAACCACCTACCAAGAAGGCCCGCGTTGAGCTCATTGAAGACATAAACCCTTTTTCACCTTTGTCACCACCATCACCATCTTCACCGATGGAGTCGATGGATCCTAAATCCATCCCTCCTAACTTTTTTTTCCATAAAAACACAAACTTTCTTGGGGCCTTTGACTTATCAACGCGAGGGTGAGGCTCCCTCCTCTCTTCCCTTCTTATATCTTGAAATGATTGACATGATGATACACCTTCAATCACATGTCATTCAATGTCAAGATGATGAATCTATACTCACCTACCTTGGTACATAAGAATCATATGTTCATCAATCATTACCATCTAAGACATAAACTATGTTGAATGAATCTACTATGAAAATCAACATTCATACTTAGGACGACCCGCACATCATAAATATCGGCCAATCTTTGGACATTGCTAAATAGGAAGCCATCGCTTCTTTTCTCAAAGATCATAAACATGCTTTTGCTTGGTATTATGTAGACATGACCGGTATTGACCCCACCATAGTGGTCCACAATATTGTAACCCCTACTTGATACCAAACCCGTTCAAACAAAAGATGACGAAAATGCACCCTCGCATTTTCTCTTCTGGTCAAAGAAGAACTTCAACGTCTCCTTTCAGTTTCCTTCATCTTACCCATTGATTATTCCCATTGTTAGATCTCTAACATTGTCCCTGTCACTGAAGGTGACAATGGGACTTTGCATTTGCACAGATTTCCATGACCTCAATCTAGCTTTCCCAAAAGATGACTTTCCTCTACCTGGTATTGACTAGCTAGTTGACCTTACCACTGGTCATGAGATGCTATCATTCATGGAAGGATTATCGGGTTATAACCAAATCTTACTTTCCCTAACAGGATCAACACAAAAACCACCTTCATCAACCCTTGGGGGACCTTATGCTATAGAATCATGCCTTTTGGCCTTTAAAACGCTGGTGCCACATATCAACGGGCTATGACTTACATCTTCCATGACATTATGCATCATATATTGGAAGATTACGTGGATGAACTCCTTTCCAAATCCAAACATTTCTTTGAGCACCTCACCATCCTAAAAACCATCTTTGAATGCACGTCATTAAATATTGTGTTCACCTTTAGCCCAAGAAGTGTGTCTTCATGGTCCTCTCAGGAAAGCTCTTGAGATTTATCATCTCCTTACATGGTATCAAAGTTGACCCTTCTAAAATAAATTCCATCCTCAAAATTCCTCTTCCCATCACCCTTAGGCAACTTTTTGGCTTGCAAGTTAAGTTATAGTCTATTCACCATTTCATTTCACAATAGTCTGATCAGTGTCAACCATTTCAATCACCTTGCTTAAGAAGGATGCCTCCTTTTAAATGGGATGAATGACTACCATAAAGATTTTGAGGCCTTAAAACAATACCTTATCCAAACAACCCATACTCAATTCCACCTAAAGATGATCAACCCTTCTACCTATACATCTCTATCTACCAATCACTCTTTGGGGGCCATTCTCACTCATCGCGATGAAAAACATAGTGAGCAAGAGGCTTATTACATAAGCCATATTCTTTTAGACTATGAAGACCTGACACACCCATCCTGAAATTTTTCTCTTCGCCTTAGTTTTCGTAGCCACAAAACTCCTCCATTACCTACTCAACCAAAAAACATATGTGGTTGATCGACACCGACCCCTTACACTTCATATATGCCAAACATTATCAAAATCAGCATTCCCCATGTTAGCTTATGCTTTTTCCCAGACCTCAACCTTGAATTCATCCATCAAAAGTCCATCAAAGGGCCAAGTTATCACCGACCAATTGGTCCGACACAACCTATTTCTGGGGATCAACCCTCTAATTTTGAATTTCCCAGATGAGTCAATTGCCACCCCTTTTCCCTAAACAAACCCGCTTGCCAAATGACACTCTTCTTCGATGCTTCCAAGTGTTAGCATGAGTGGTGGGGATGGTGTTATCCTCATTCCACTTGATGGTGAACCCATGCCTTTGTCTTTCAAACTAGATTTTTATCGTAGAAACAATATTGCCGAATACAAAGCACTCGTATTAGGTCTCTAAGCTACCTATGCCTTGGATGTCAAATCCATTAACATCTTTGGTGATTCCCAATCGGTCATAAACCAAGTCAATGATATATACCAATGTCGTAATGAGACACTTTAAAAAGTATAAACATCACGTAGACATAATTTTGACCACATTTGACTGCTATGCCCCTTCAAACTGTCCCACGTTCAAACCAACAAATTTGTACCGATACCATGGCCTACTTAGCTTCTCAAATACCCACATCGCCCACTAATTCTAAAATATTTGTCACTGTAAAATGACTCCAATCAACCTCTTATTTACCTTGCAACATGTTTACTCCATCGGAACTACTTCACCCTTAACCCCAAGTTACCTTTGGTATAAACAATACTCTGACTATCATTCCTCTCTCCATCTTACCTCCTGATCTTCACCAGTAATGGACACCGTGCCTTTCTCAAACATGTCTCTTGTTACGTCATCATGGTTGGCCTCCTCTATAAATGAAAATTTTATGGTATTCTCTTACAATGCCTCACGAGTTCTGAAATTCCTTATACCATCAAGGAAGTTCATGATGGCATTTGTGGAGGTCACTTCAGTTGCCTTACTATTGCTAAGCGTATTCTTCACCTAGGCTGTTACTAGCCGACCCTTAACCATGGTTGTTGTGACTACGTGAAGCATTGTATAAAATTCCAACAACATACCAACCTTCATCATACACCCAGTCATGCCTTATAGGTTTCCCGTGACCTTTGGCCCTTCTCTCAATGGGGTTTGGATCTTGTCAGAGAGAATCAATCCCCATTCTTCCCAATGCCATCAATAGGTCATCACTGCTTACCAAATACTACACAGAAATGGGTTTAAGCCAGGTACCACTCATCTCCATGAAAGCCAAGAAAATATGTGAGTTCATCAATCATCACATCATTTGTCGCTTTGGTGTTCCTCATTGCCTCATCATTGATAATGGAAAACAATTCAAAAATAAAACATTGCAAAAATTTTGTGATGCCTTCAGCATTCAGTTAAGTTTCTCATCACCTTATTACCCACAAACCAATGGCCAAGCTGAATCCAAGTAACAAAACCTTGAACAAAATTCTCATGAAAGTGGTTAATGATACTAGGAAGGATTGGCATACAACACATTCCTTTTGCTCCTATGTGGGCATACCGCACTAGTATTTGTACACTTCCACTAGTCCGCTACACCTTTTTCTCTGGTCTATGGTACAGAGGCTGTTCTACCTCTCGAAGTCCATAATTCCCTCACTCCACATTTCTCTTCATGATATGCTCAATGATGATGAATTTCATCAGGACCGTTTAACACAACTTGAGTTATTAGACGAATGTCATCTTAATGCTCTTGATCATCTTAAATTTTACCAAAAACGTATCAAACGTGCCTATGATAAACATGTCCATGAACAAACTTTCCAAGTCAGTGACCTCATCCTGAAAGAAAATCAACATGTAACTAAAGCAAAAAAAAAGTAAACGGGGTAAATTTGCTCCTAATTGGCTTGGACCATACATCGTGACCCATACTTACGGATCAGGTGCTTATCATTTATCTTCACTTGATGGTAAACCCGAACCTGAGCCCCTTAATGCCTTGCATCTTTGACCATTCTACTATTGAATTTTAGTCCTACCTCACCTTTTGCCTCTTTCCATGCTCGTCCCTTGAGCGCTATCCACTTCTTACACCTCGCCAATGATTAAAAAAGAGTCATGTACGTACCCATCACTTGTTATCTTCTCTTGAATATGTGTACCATGGCACTGCACATAACATGATTCTCATGGATACTTTTCATCTGCTTTTAGATGAGATCCCATGATCATTTCACCCTGCTTTCTGAACAAGAATCCTATTCTTCACCTTGGTCTTGTCCATGACTTCAAAGCCCTCACATGGGATCCCACTCCTTGAGTCAAACTTCCAATAAAAATATGACTCCCTCAAAAGGACATCTTTCTCTCTACAATTGCTGCTATAAATAGACTACTCCCTCGAAGGACAACTATATAAAGCTCTTTCAAAAAGAGAGAGAGATAATTTGAAAGCTTCCTGCATCGATTAGCTTCACAAAGACCTCAAGGAGTTAATTTCCTCATCCCATATAGACTTCCCACATCGATCAATCTATCTCAAATATCAGTCAAAATAGAAATCCTTTTAGTCATGGACTTTCCCATTGTGACCTTGGATCTCTTACCCAAAGAGCATGCTACCTCATACCATATAAAAATTAACCACCTTTCATCCCTCTCACCATTCGCACTCCCATTTCCTACCACCTCAAGGGACCTCTTGGAACTGTGACATTTGGTGATCATGTGACTATTATTCACCTTTAGGATAATCACTCATGCAAAGTCTTTAGGGTCTTATGTTCACTAGCCTACCTATGGTATGGTCCACTAGTTATGATCCTCACCAATCAGGCAGCTTTCTTACCCCCTCTTATCTTTTAACCTTCTTTATTACGTATTGATTACCTTATACAGGACTTGGTCCTCGACGCTTACCTTTGGGTAATATTCTTCTTCTACCATAATGGAAATCACCCATACCAAGTTACCCACAATTCACCCACACCTAACAGACCTAAACCCAAATCATGCCTAAAACCTACCAACTCATTCTCATACCTCCTCATATTCTTCCCTAGCTTATGGGAGAACTACATCGGTCTGAGGCCCCTTTTTTTCACAAGGGCTATGTAGGTAGCACTCTGAGGGCATGGGGCCCTTAGAGGTTAGCTCAACCATCATTGTCACCACCTTCCTTACCTTTTCCCATTCGCACCCATTCACCTCTCGCCATTTGCTACCTGTTCCAGTCACATTCTACTCTAGTTAGTTTCCAATTTATCATCAAATAAGTGGAAACTAATACATCACATTTACCACAATCCTACATTACATGCGATCATACCAACATGATCCATGTTACCATACATAGCACAAATTAAACCCAAACATATGCATTCATCATCATTTCTTTCCCATCATATCAAAAACTTGAGAAATTAACTCTCAACCATGCCTGACTGAACACCAACCTGACTCAACCATGCCTAATCCATCATGCCTAACACCAACCTGACTCAACCATGCCTATGACCTGACTCCATCATGCCTAACACCAACCTAACTCAACCATGCCTATGACCTGAATCCATCATGTCTAACTAACCATCATGCCTAACACCAACCTGACTGAACCATGCCTATGACTTGATTCCACCATGCCTAACACCAACCTGACTCAACCATGCCTATGACCTGACTCAACCATGCCTAACACACCCATCACTCATCCATCTATGCATTAACAATCAAAGTCTATCAACACCAAAACATCATCATCAAATCATCCATCTCATCATATAAATTTGGATGTCCATACAATATACACAAATATCAAATAAAATTTATCTCTCCAAAACTCTTATACATCTTCACTCTCTTTGGCACATAGGCTGACATATGATCAAAAAATATAAAACTCTCTACATCCTCACTCTCTTTGGCACGGCAGATCAAAAGTATACAAAATCTAGTATATATCAAAAATAAAAACTACATCAAAATCAAGAGCCATATATCAGGCATCATCTCCACAAACATCCTCCATATCCATCTCGCCTATCCCCTCTGCCTCCTCGGCTCCTGTCTAATGACCTGCTAACATCTCCCCACCCATCATAGGTGGTGGTTGGGTCCCTACTAGTACATCAACTAGAGCTAGACTTCATGAACTGGTGGCCTCACCCTAACCATGTCTCGGGGCTTGATGGCCCCCTATGATCTCCAAATTATGGGTGTGTGACTGGGTCCTATCACTAAAGGCCTACTATGCCTTATAATTGGCATACGATAGACAATCTATCCCTGCCATCATCAGCTGGTCCTGATAATACCGAGGCTCATCTCTTGCCTCTCATAACTTGGATATGGGTACTATCTGTGGTGGCCCCATCAGCCTCTGACCCTGTACTTTCCCTGTGGGAGCTTGTCCCACCCCTTCCTGTGAACTGGGACCATGTCCTAGTGCCTATGGTGGTGTCATCGTACCTTGCCCTTGTGCTTAAATTTGGGCATGTAAGGCCCCAATCCGTGCCTGTGCCATGGCTAAATGGCCCTGTATCCCTATAACCTGTGCATATAGGGCAGCCACCTGACCATCATCACCATCCCCATCTCCACCCTAAGCCATCTGGGCTTGTAGACTGGCCACTTGTGCATACAACTCTACTACCTCTACCTCGAAACTAGCTAACTACCCTTGCACCATCCCCAAATGGGTAATCAGGGTCACCACTTGCCCCTGTAGGGCATCTCTCTGCACCGTGATAATTGCTAATTCTGACTACCGCGGCTTAGATGGTACTACTCATAAATGAGCCACCCACCACTGTCTGTATCTATCCATCACTCTGGCATCATCGATCCGCCAGTCTATCACCTACTCCTCCTACCCTATAGGCACTGTTGGCTGTGGTAGAGGTAATGGTCTCTCCACATCGTCTCTCTTGTACTATGGGAAGGGTGGAGGTATGTCATGTATCAGCCCAAACTGCTATCTAACCCTATCAACTAGGATCATCTCGTGCTCCCCGAAATGGTTCCCCTCTATCCATATTAGCACCTGAAGGCCATCTAACTCATCATGCATCCATCTGTATGAGGGATAACCCACATACAGTCTCCATGTGATGTCCACCCCGGATAACCCCTCCAATAGACGCCTATAATACGCTACATCATGTGTAGCCCTGTCTGATTGATTCTCTCCAATCACGGGCACCCATCGCCTGTACCCCACCTGAACCAATCTCAGTGGAAATTCATTTTCTCGGGGAATACCCACTAGGCTCACACAAACTATGTGATCATAGGCCTAACAATGTAGAATAAATGTGCAACATAAGATAAACTTGCGCAGACACCCATATGCCCACAACTCTCTATATAACTGCACTAGGAATGCTAGCGCCTAGGAAAAACATGTCCGATCCATCACCATGTCATGTAAAACCCACATCAAGGAGTAGGGAAATCTCCCACCCTCTACATCTAGTAGTACGAAACAACACACTGCCTTCATCAATAAAATAACTAGCCTCGTCTCCTCTGGATGGGCTAGGTACATCCCCCTGTAACTTAAGCTAGCACTATGGAACGTCATGTTTTCCAGTCCCTCCCCAAACACTGTCAACATCAACTCCTTCCAAGGCTTTGGAGGAGATCGAGTACACTTGCATCCCCAGTATCAATAACCATAGGATCCTAAACACGTCCTCTAGGGTGATTACCATCTCACCCGTCGGTAGGTGGAATGTGTTGGTCGCTGAATCCCATCTATCAATGAGAGAAACCATCAAAATTGGCTACCAGACTGCATGCAGATAGTGTCAGAACCCAATCAAGCCCACCTCCTCCATATGCCACCACTCCTAAACTGTTGCTACTGTGCCTCACACTCTCAAGAGCAGGGGTGGCACCCTGTCTCTCATCCACAGCTGATCTCTCCCCTGCATCCAACAAAAACATCAAATTAATCTACCTTCATCATACCCACACTCACCCTCGACACCTCACCTATACCCACTATCTCACCTCTTTCTTTCTTCCCAACCTACCTTCCTATCACATTTCTATCTCCCCCCCACCCTCACCCACTATCATTTCCCCATACCCATTTTACCCCCTCCTACACTAGGTTTTTCACCAACACACCCTATTCTACCCTTCCCTATCTCACCCACTTGACCTAGGGCCCTTTTGGCCCCTTTTTCTCCAAAACCCAACCAGTTCTGGTTATCTCTAACTGACCCCAGTCACCCCTAAACCGGCATCGGTCACCTATTTCGTGACCAATACCGGTTTGACCCTACCGACGCTGGCTAACCCCGACCTACGCCGGTCACTGTCACGGCAAAAAATGTGACAACCCCAAACCCTCCCCTCTAAAAAACCTCCATCTCCTGCCTCTTTTACCCACCCATTCTCACCTACACTTCCCCTCAACCCCATCCCACCCCCTATTCACCCACCTACCTCTCTCCCTGCTCCTATTCTACCCAATTCACCCTCCCACATTTCAAATTTCATTTTCCTCCCCAAACCCATTTTTCACCACCTGACCTCTCACCTAATCTATCTCACAAAACACAAAAAGGGTTTTACACTTACCTCATCATGCTGTCGTCGCCATGGTGGCACGTCTGGCCGCTGCACTGGTGGCCCACCCGATCCCTGTCTGGCCTCTGCCATCACCAATCTGTCACCTCACCTCTAACCAATAAAATCAACCAATCTAATCTCATGGACCCACCTCTCCACTACCAATCACCCACTACATGGCTCACCAACTCAGTCCCCAGTCTCTCTCTCTCACTTTCCAACTTTCCCTCTCTCTCATGTCATTTTCCTCTATTTCACACGAGACAAATGATTCCAAAAAATGTGGAAATTTTTCTTTTTTATAACATCCCTGACCTAACCGATGCCAATTTTACCTTCACTGGCATCGGTCACATGCCCTACCTTACTATGGTTAGTTACCCTATACTAGCATCGATTACCCTTGACCGGCATCATTCACCCTCTCTTCCACATTGCCTACAATTTCACCCTATTACCCTGCTTGTCACTCTTTTTTCCCTACTTAACCTTTTACCCTACCCCCTACCCCCAATTTTTTCCCTAAATCCCTTTTTATCCTACACTCACCTCACTTGGCCACACCACTTGACCTTCTTGACCTTACCCTTTATCCCCTCACCTTGTCCTCATTTAGGGACTCCTTATTTTACCCATACCTCGGCCCTACCCATGCCGTGACCTAGATACTTGGACCTAGACCATTGCTAGTGACCTTTGACCCCATGTGTTCACTATAACTTGCGGCACTGTTACTTGTGTTGATTGCCATCCTGACCTTATCTTACCTTTTTCTGTGAACATTTATCCTGACCCAACCCTTGGTGTACTAGAACACACCTAAACATTTCCTGCACCTAACTTATGTCGTGTTTCTTGACCATATCCTATACCTTGGATACCAGAATCACCTCAACCTTGTTTGGATAAACCTATCGACCTTAGACAATGTAGAGTTTTCCTGCTCTTCATCCTGGTACCATGCTGCAGTTTATACGTGTGCGTGTGTTTGACTGTTACTACCTTTGACCCTGACCCATTACCTAGATTACCCGAGTGGACCTTTTTCCCTTTTTTACCCATTTTTCCTACCTTCCTCTTCATCACATTCACCTTTTATCAAACCACTCACCGATTCCGCCTTCTCCCTCATGTAGTTCCTGGTTTGAGGGGATCACTTTCATCCATACATGGGGTAATCACATCTTATTTTTGTCAGTGTCGCTTACTAATACAAGCTACACAACAAAAAGGGGTAAAATGTAGACACTAAAATTAGGTCACACTCCCCTTTGGTCCCTTTGTCAAATAAACACCTTGAACACATTTCACCTAACCATGGCCCCTTTCATCTCACTCTAATATTAATTTAATTTAATTAATTCATTATCCTCACAATATTTATTATTTAAATATCCTAATTGGGATAATGCCCACATATCCACCTCATCTAGCCACCTCACCCTAAGACCTATTCTTAGTAAGTTTCCATAACTAACTAAGACCTACCCAAACCCTAAAAATCAATGCCTACATTCCCTCTAACCACATTCCCGCCTGTTAGAAGGAAGCTTCCATGCTAATCCATGGAGTAAACGGAAATGAGATCCAAGAAAATCAAGGGGATCTGCCTAGTTTAGTAAACCTAGGAAATCCCACCCTAACTGATTCTGGTTACCCTAAACTGCCGCCAGTTAAGCAAGAACCACCATCGATTACCATTTAACCCCCAAAACAACCTTATTTCAAGGTTGGCACATTTATGAGAAATAATCACATCTTCTAAGAATAAGTGACAAAACCAAAGCTGAATGCAAGCAGAACCAACATCCGTACACACATCAGAGCATCCATAGCCAGTACCTGAAGCAATCACATAGCCATTTTCCTTCACAGGAGCATCCGGGGAAGCACCAACACTACACCAAGTTCATTCCATTTGATCACCCACCATTACCAACCAGGCATCAAGCTCATACAAATAGTAATTTTTGTTAACCAACACTCATCTATTCATCATTTGGTAGATCCTTTTATATATGTTATTAGCTTTTGCTCTCATTTCCATTCCCCCATCATCTACCTCCATGCAAACTTGACCATCTTTTTATCCATACCCTTGCACTACCCATACCTGGATCTTAATCATTCCTGTGCATATCCAGGATCCACATAAACCTTACCTTTTCCCTTCCTTTTCAACTAGCCTCAGATCTATCACCCAACCAAGTTTTTATTGAGTTTCCTATACCCTGACCATACCGACGTTGGTTACCCACAACCGTTGCCGGTTAACCTAAACCGACACCGGTCATACTAGACCAACGTCGGTCTCTATGTCTTTTACCAGGAATCAAGAACAAAGTTTCTAAACCTCCACCAAATACCCAAAACCACCTAGAATCTCACCCTGACCAATACCAACACCTTGACAGTGACCTTGACCTTCAGATTTAATGATAGCTTAGCCTGTTGTGAATGAATTTTCTTATTCTAGACGAATGAGATACCTAAATCATTTTAACTACAATAGGATTTCCATTATTATCAACATTAAGTTGTTTTAAATAGTGGATTGACAGCCGTATAGGAAGTATACACTTCCCAGATCTAACACACGCTAGGTAGTCCACTGCATATATTGTTTAAATTTTATTTGGTGGTCTTGTTTTCCATTTCAGGTAGTTCCTCCAAGAAAAAGGAAGCTCTCACGATCAGCAGTGGATTCAGAAGTCATACGTGCACACAACCTACAACCATCATCTCATTAGGTATTCCTCCTAGCCCATTACCCTTATTTGTTTCATCAACATTTGAAGAAATCATCTAGAATTAGGTGAAACAGGAACCATACAAATATTGATATTTTTGTGTTTTTAATTGGAGTTTGAGTTTCAACGTTGAAACCAGCTAGAGGCAATAAAGTTTTCTAATTATTCTGATGGGAAACTGATAGATATGACTGCTTCTCCAGTTGCCCATGTGATGGACCACATCCCTTTTCCTTCACGCCACCCAAATATTTCCCACCATGCATTCAACTTGCCTACAAAATAATAAAGTAAAGAAATGGAATCCAATGACTATTTCCATTATCCCACCTACTCCACGCATTCATTTTTTTATTATTGGTTTTGTTCTGGTCGACACTACATTTCCCTCCCCTTATAAGAGCATCATCCCCAATGTGACACAATATTGAAGCTCAGAGGATACGTAGGCAAGAAGATAATAATGAAACATGTCGTGTATGAAAACAACTAGTTGGTACAACATGACCACAAGGAAGAGAACTAATTTTGGCAATATATTAATTATAATGTTCTGTGAAGATTGGTAGTTAGTTATATTTTACTTTACAACTCAATTAGTATTTTCTTTTACAATATTTCTTAATCTCAAGATCTTAATATTGTTTTTTTAGAATTTCAATTGTCTTATGTTCATTGGTACCCAACAGTAATTAACCTCAAGGTGACGCACAAAATCAACACAACACGAATGGCCCACAAGACATCTTGCTATATAATTTCCCAACTATAACACATCATAAAACCTTTAATTCCACCTTGGAATGAAAAAAGACTAGCCCACATAACAGATAATTTCCAACAATTATGTCATAGGCATACACTCAACATACACATGTGACTAACAATGTAATCATCACGTTGATATATATACAATGGGTATTACATGACCCAAAAATCCATGACTGTACTAACATAGTGCTAAGATAATATCCAATAGTCCATAACAACCAAGGGGAGAGTCAAGCCTCAATCATAACAATGTGTAACAAGACTCACAAGAGTACACATAAATAAAAATACCAACTTCATCCACCTCCCAAAACATCACAAAAATACTCCATATACCTCCCAAGGCATCACAAAACAACTCCATGTATCTCCCAAAGAAGCACAAAAGAACTCCATATACCTCTCAAAGTATAAAGAAATACTGCATATACCTCCCAAAGCATCCATCACACCCACACAAATCTCTTATGCCTCCCTTAATTTTCTTTTATGCCTCCCTCAAGTCTCTTATGCCTCCCTAAAGAAAAATAAAATAAAGATAAATTTTCCTTTTAGCTTTACAAAAGAGGTTGGTCACCCTATGACTCTGAGCACATAAGGTCTAAACACCTCTAACCCAAGTGACATAATAACTCAAGGTTCAAAAACCCACTAGTTATTTATAACTCCTTGGGGCGTACCCCTATACAATGAAGCGGGTCCATAGGTCGCACCACTCCATGGTGAATCCCATGACCCTATTCCAATACATTATGACATTAGAACCAACATAACAAACCATTCAAATGACAAGTAGAAAGATCTAAAGCCTTGGGCTAGGCTATAAAATTTTTAAACTTAAAAATAAAATTTAAATCAAAGCAAAAAAAATGGCCAAATAGCCATAGTCAGTGCAAAAATCTACCTCTTTAGTGCATCAACCAAATAAATGCCCAAAATATAAGAACATGTTGATCAATAAAATTATTGTTTCTAACAAGAAAAGGGAAAGTTTTCAACTTTTGAATAAAATACGTGTATAGAAATAACAAATTACAATAACTATGTGGCCTTATATGGCCACCAGGGGGTACTCAATGAGTTGTTGGCACTCGGAACATCGAGCCTCAGCTCGTAAAATAACATATCAAATAATACAACTGTCATCATCTCTATCTGAATCATCCCACCACCACTTCGAAAAGGCTCAACATATTCAAAATCACATAGGTTGAATCCATACGAAAACCATATCGGGAGAGATAAAATAGTACAAGTCACCATCTACTGAGCTTAAGGTGTTCGTGAAACACAATATGCATGACACCCGTTGAGCAAGTGCCACACATACCAAACGAACAAAAGTGGGTTTTCAGCCTATGTGAGGCTCCACTCCCTATCTCGTACTCAAATCAAGTGACTGGTCAATGGTACACATTTTCTCACTCCAAACGTACATAGTTTACCAATTTCCCTTATGGCCAGTTAGTGTAGGGTCCACAACATAACATATAACTACATCACCAACACAATGGTGATTCATGCACATTAACCATAACATCTTATACATGGTATATATACAGGGTATAATAAAATCATTAATTTTATGGGTTACAAAACATCACATTACCACATTTTGCACCCAAAGTGCAATCACTATATATTAGGGATCATACACCTACTATATGCCCCAAAATCATGACATGAACCATCACATATTACATGAATTATACATATGAGGAACACAATTTCTAACTTTACAACATATATTCAATTGTAATACAACATGGTGATGCACATGATTCATCACACTACAATGATGACTTCACGATACAATCTAATTCTCTTTACACCAATTTTGTCATGCAACACCTCAATACACCACCATATCACATAATGCCCAAAATGCTCCAATAGTCAGCAATCCACAATAACATGCTTTTTCACACACAATAAGGGGGTACATCACACATGGACTCTTCATAGAAGCTATGAAAATGAGAGAGAATAATCTCATCACAAGCACATTAACATGGTAACAAATAAGCACTGAGTAACATACACACCATGTGCGTTCAAAATATCATAATTATGACATAGTTCACATCACGCTTGTATCACATTACTCTTCCAATATCCACCACCATCATGCAACACCATCACAAATCCAATTTTCCCCAGAGGTTCGAGAGCATGAACCTCTGATTTGATACCAAGTGTAACACCCACATTTTATACACACAAATACAACAGTAAAAATACCATGATAATTTTTTTTACTTACATTGCTTACTACTCAATGCCACAATGGCTCCAAGTAAACAATACTCAAGGACGCCTATGACACTTACAATTCATTGACTCATATAGACACAAGACAACACCATAGACATGTCAGTGTCACACTTTTCCCAATGAATGAATATTAGAAATGACCCAACCAAAAAAGAATGGAATCATTGGAAAACCCACAACACATCATTTCTTTAATTGCATCTTAGTTACGATTAACATTCCAAGAACATTATTGTGTAAGGATAATTTTCTCCTTTTTCCACCTACAAATTCTTAAGTTCATTCCACATTTAAATTTATAGTTCGACCATTTGAAGTTGGATTTTTATCCTTTATGGAAAATTTCCATAACTTAAATACTTATTTGGCATAATTCAAATTGCATAGAAATTAATTTAATTATCTTGTTCTTATGTTAAAAGAATATGATTCTCAAACATTTATTTAATGTCTACGTATTACCCTTATAACTCAAGTGAATCTGACTTGATGTCCAGAAAGCAATAATGGGATTTAAGGGGGGGGGGGTGGTTTAGATTCAAGATACCTTTTTTTCATAAACATTATTCGATCACGGTATCTTTATTTCCCGATTCAACGTTCCCACAACAAGAAATTGTGTTTAGATTATATATATATTGTTTTTATCGAAGTTTGATCTCACGAAGGGAAACTCATATTCTTATAATACATGAAATTTTTTAATTGAGTTATAAGGACTCCAAGAGTGTCATTGTTCGGAACCTCAAATCTCATTTTTACTCTTATATGCTTTACTTTTACATCGCATTATGGTATCATTATTACCATCTCTTTTTAACAAAAAAGTTATGAAAGTACATTCCTTACATCTTGAAGAAGTACATGATTAGAAGTATTATAAAATACACATGAACCATAAGTCATTTGTGTTCAAGGTAAGATCCCATGTTTTTGCATTTCATGATTCCGCATGTGAAATTTATTTTTTTCTTAATGTCATAAAAGGGTATAACAAGGGATTTTGGGACAAGACTTCGGTTTCCTGGGTTCTATATAGTCAACATTTTTCAAATCAATTTCATTTGCAAGAGTTACTTATAATTTTCTACCCACAAGTTAACCTCCTAATCAACTAAGGTTTAGTTTAATTCTAATTTTCACTCAAGGATTTACACCCTATTATAGATTGGATTAAGGTTCAAAAACATATTTACCCTATAAATCCTCCATAAAATATCAAGGCACTATATTGTCACTAGCCAAAGATAAGACATTTAGTTGAGAAGATCGAAAGAGGTGATTACCAAGATTCTAAGTAATAGTACAACTATTTCACTAGCTCCATGATGTCATCTAGATCCCACAAGCATTTCATTTGATCAATAAATTTAATTCTAAATCTATCTCTGGAAGACAAGGTAGTCCACTAGGATACGCAGGAAGATTTATCTCTACTTACTCCAGATAAAGTTTGACTGTGTCGCTCCTATCTGTCACTAAACATACCGACTAAGACGATAACACCAACTAGGGGTCTTATTTACCTAAGCTAGGAGCTTCCATCAAGAACAATTTTTTTAATTCATTCTACGGTTTCAATCTCTACTATGGTAAGAAGGATCACCCATGAAGACATGTTATGCAAAGATCTTATACTAGGGTTGAGTGTTTCAATTAAATATCTTTATTACATTTACAAGGTAAGAATACAACACAATAATTAATTAATCATTTATTGAACACTGAAAATGCACTACAATATATTGACTTCAAATTCATTTACTATATATATAACAAACCCTTTTACCATACATAACTATGAATCAAATTGAACCTGTGATTAAATACACATTTCCTAAGATATCCCTAAAACTAGCATCTCATACATATTAAAAAATATCAAATACAACTTTTCTACAACATGAGACTGCATTATACATAGATTCATTTTACAATCACCCATATATATTACAAAAAATAAAAATGAATTACTCAATGCCTTTTCGTCATCTTTCTTGCATCCTGCAAAACCATGTGAGCATGAAATCAGCGATAAATCACTGGCATGGCATGGCATCCACTCTATTCTAACATAATTAACATTTTTTAGCTTCCCATTTACATATAATAATAATTACAATTTGCAATCAAAAGATAAGGTTTAGAGACATGTATTCATTACATTTCATTTCACTTCATTTTGTAATCCAAGGAGAGAGAAAGAAGAAGGAAAGAGAGGAAACACCATTTTGTCAAAAATTCCATTTCACACAAGTTACACTTTGGAGTTTTCAAACAGTTATTTACATGTGTAAAAAGTTTCCATGGTGGTTTGGCAGCCCGAAAGGGGTCCTACAAATTTCCTTTTACATTTTCCTGCTAGCTACAAAACGTTCAAAATAGGCTTAGAGGCTAAGGAACCAATTTCATACATTATCTTCTGATGAGAAAACACACCATAGTTAAATTTCTACATGCCCAATTCTAAACCAAGAGTTGATAGGAACGGAAAGAATTCAGAATTGGTGAATGCTTTATGAATATTGACTAGTTTTCCGGGGCTCAGAAAACCACGTCCAAAACTGATGATCACTGGATGAACATGTAACGAGGAAGTTCCTACAAGTTCCCCTATGAAAGGATAATTAATCAGAGTTGACGGAACTCGGAACTAGAAAACTGTTTTCTAACTGTGACCAAATGCCTACAAAATGGTTTTTCAAAACAATATAGAAAATCGTTTTTCCCTGAACTGAAGGTTCCATGCAATTTTCTAGTAGAAATACTTCAGGTTTGTGAAGATGGATAATAATTTGTCTATCTAGGTTTCAAATGGTATTTCAAAACAAAATCCAACTTTTTAGATTTAGCAGCGTCCTACTTCTATAAAATAGTGTAACAGGGCTCTTATAAGGGCGTCAAAAGGGTAACAAATGTTCATTTGGGGGTTGATCCAAGGATTGAAGTGATACCTCACATAAAAGGGTACATGTAGGAAACTTAACATCTCCTTTCTGGAGCTACAAAGGTTACTTTGCAAGTCTCAGAAAATTGCAATTGATCTATTTAAACAAGGAAGCGGTCAAATCATTTGCAGGGAACTCAACTTCAACCTATAAAAAAAAGGGTACTATAGTAATCTAGTTTGGTTACGACATTTGCTAGATAATCAAAAAGTGAGGGTTAAAGTTTATTTTCTACCAAGCAATATTGGATCCTGTAAGTTACAATATAAGGTTTTACTATTTTAAAAAAAAGTTTATTTTATACAATAATATACGAAAATCCTTTGGTTTTAAATTTCATTTTGTTACAAAAGAAAAAGTAAAGAACAAAAATTATGAGATATGAGGAGAGATGAACCATTCCTGGGATAAATTTGCATCCGTAGTGTATGGCGGGTTCATCTTCATTCCATAAGCCATTGAATGACTTTTAGCATTTCATCAAACAGATTGGGTGCATTTAGAAAATCCTCCATTAGAAATATTATATTGGTAATAAGGACAAGGAGTGAGGTCATAAATATATTGTGAACTTTATGTGGAACCCATATGAAATGATAAGGTTTATCTTATCTTAAAAGATAAGCTTACATGTACAAATAAGAGTGAAGGTATGGAATATGATTCATCAGAGTGGATTTCTTATCCTATCTTAGAGATAAGATGGATAAGCCTGAAATTTCTATAAATAGAGAGGCCACCCCCCTCATTTAGCATAGAAGGAAGTAGTGAGAAATATTGACATGCTTCTTTCTTGGCCTATCTATAATATCAAATTCAAATTCTTGTAGCAAAATTATCCATCTTGCTATCCTCCCTGATGGGTTAGGATTATTGACAATATATTTTAGAGCCTGGTGATCTGTTACAACTATAAATTTCTGCCATAGCAAGTAATTTCTAAACTTCTTTACAACAAAAATGATAGCTAGAGCCTCTTTTTCAATTACAGTATAATTTACCTCAGCACTGCTCATTTGTTTGCTCTTAAAGTAAACTGGATGTTCATTCCCATTTTCATCCTTGTGGCTCAGAGTACTTCCTAGTGCTGTATCTGAGGCATCAGTGTACACAATGAATGGCTTGCTCCAATCTGGATTCTTTAAAATAGGTGAAGAAACTAGGGCTTCCTTCAGTTGTTTAAAAGATTCATGCACCTTATTTCCTGATTCTTAAGTAACATCCTTCTTCAAAAACTAGGTTAGTGGCTGTGTAATTTTTGAGAAATTGTTGATGAATCTTCTATAGTAACCCACATGGCCTAAAAATGATCTGAACTTACTTCTATTCATAGGAAATGGTAACTCTTTGATTTTTGAAACTTTATCAGGATCAGTACCAATACCATCCATGGATACAACATGCCTTAACAAAACACCTTTAGAACATCCAAAGACACACTTTGTAGGGTTTAGTGAGGCTTGTGCTTCATCTAACCTTTGAAATGTTGTCTCCATCTAGTGTAGGTGGTCCATCTTGCTCCCATAGATGTAAAAATCATCCAGAAATACTCTGACGAAGTTCCCAATGTAGGGTCCGAACACCCTATTCGTCAACCGCTAGAACGTTGCTGGAGCATTACACAACCCAAAAGGCATAATTTAAAAGCAAACGTTCCCCAAGGAGTAGTGAACGTGGTCTTCAGATAATCTTTCTCTGCTATATGAACTTGGTTGTATCCGCTATATCCATTAGCAAAACTATAGCACTCCTGGCCAGCTACTTTGTCCAAAATCTGATCTGAGAATGGAAGATAGAGTATGGTCCTTGTCCCTGTGAAATAAGAAAATCCTGCACACCCAACTTTCTTCTCCTATGTTTCTTACTAGTTTCTCCTTTCATCTTCTTAGGATCATCTCCATCTTGGTTATCTTTTTTTTTTTTTTTGTTACAAACACATCTACTTCATTATTTATGCTCTTATCTAGTACATCAAAAGAATTCACGGGTGCTTTTCCTTTATCATTATCTCTTGTACTAGATGTAGAAGCTCTATCTGGACAATTATACTTATAAGGACCCTTTTAATAATAACCATAACATACAACTTTAGAAATATTTCTTTTTGGACCTCTATCTCCTCCCTGAGAAATAAATTATTTTCCTTGAAGAAGATTAAGAGTTAACTGACCCATCTTCTTAAGAAGATTTTCATACTCAGTAGATGTACTAGGAGAAAGATTTGTGCTCATCGAGAGTGGTTGATGGATAGATGAGCCAATAGTGTGCAGGGGCATAGTCCCTCTTTGAGACAGCAAAGTGAAACTGGTTTATTGTTATTCTACCAGCAGGAATCTATGCAAGTCTCACAATATTCCACCTTCGGGGGTTTGGGATCTTATCCCAGTTGGGGTGTTTCCAACTATGAAAAGAAAGGAAAGAAGGGAAAGACGAAGATAGGATAGGATAGATAGATCTGAAGGGAGAAAAGAAATGAATTCCAAAGTAGAAAGATCAGAGGGTCTATGTTTTAGGATTGGTAATAAATGGAGCCAAACCTACTTGCATAAACGGAACAAAGCAATACTAATGAAAAAATGACAAAAAAACAAAGGTAGATTCAACAGAATAAACATACAGATCTAACATAAGAAAGTTCTGATGCATAACATAGGTATTCAGCACAAAGTCTCAATATTGTATTAGTATTTTCTTCTGTTACAAAAAGTGCAAAGCCTTTTCTCCTTACTTCTATTTTTTATCTAAAAAGTGTCCACCACCTTGAATATAACAAGTATTCAAGTATTTATAGGAGGAGAAGAGAGAGGGAAAAAAGGAACCAACAAACAATTACAAAATATCTACAAAATATCTAAAAGTCAACTGTTGACTTTTGGGCAACTTGGTGGATGACAACATCCCATGGTGCAACATGGATGATGTCATCATTTGCGCCAACATACTTTTAGATATTTACAAAAAGAAAGCCAAGAGGAAGAAGGCTATTCATCGTCATCTCATCGGCTGAAAGGGAGTATCTTTGCTTCTGCTCAAGAGAGACAATGTGGAATTGAGCCCGGTACTCCATGAATTCGTTGACCATCGGCTAAAGTTGATCCTGGGCAGGACCCTTAGTATGATCGCTGATGACCTCGCAAGTCTCCCGTTCATCTCTAAGTTTTTCAGGGAGCTTGAAATATTCATTACCTGCCTCCATTAGGTACCCCACAAAATTGCGGCAGGCCAGAAGGTTATTGATGGATTCAGTGTCAAAAGTGACTTCTGGCCCTAGCCCTTGAGAGATGATCTCCTTGAAGATCCGAATAGTTTCATCTGCCTTCCTCAAGGTGAATGAAGGAGTGAGCAAGCCTGGAGACATTCTTAGGACAATTTTCTCCATTTGATGCATTGCATCTAGGGCTTCCTCCTTGACCTTGTCTATCTTCTCCAGGACAAATTCCATCTGATCGACCCAGTAGTCCAAAGCAGCAAGGATTTTGCTGGGTACCCTAGGGTGATCGAAGATGCCGAATTTAACTAAATCATCGACTAAGAAGTCGAGCATCTTCTGGAATGTCTCATGTTGTAACCTAGCATGGTCCAACTCTTCGGAGATAGGTCCTGCAATCACCTGGAGTTCCTTGTTCGCCTGACCAATGTTCTGATATAATTCAGTGAACTTGACAATTACTTCCTCGTTGTCTTTGAGGATCTGGTCTCTCCAGGGTGGATACTGCCATGCCTTGTTCACCAATCTTGGCGTATTCGTTTATCTTATCCTGGCTTAGGACCTTAGGAGTTTCAGTGGTAGTTGTAGGAGGTGCACTGCCCATTTTCTGCAGGGCGTGGAGAAGATGCTTATTCTGCTCTTTTAGTAGCCTCTTCTCTTCCTTTGCTTCTTGAAGCTTCTTGCAAAGGGCATCCACTGCAGATAGGGCCTCTCCTTGAAGGCTCTCAGATGACGTTCCCATTGTGACCTATGTCACTGTATAATCTGTAGGGGATAGATATCCTTTTTATCCTTTGTAGGATCGGGATACGCAATCTCCATCACTCTTTCTCCCGATGCACTCTAAGAGAAGCGGGTTATAGGATTTTGCTTCTTAGCCCCTTTTACTCAGATAATGGAAAAGTCCATTAGTGCAATGGGGACTTTCCTCTTATGCTGACTCAGGTGTTGGGAGATCCATGTTGGACTTAAGGGAGTGGGACTAGAGGTGGAAGAGGGAGCAGCTGCAGTGGATGAGGGGAAATGGGTCGAGACACTTGGTGGCGGCATCAAGAGAGAGGCCAAGAAAGTGCTCACAGGAGGAAGAGACACTGCAGGGGAGGTAGTCATGGGAGTGGAAGGGAGCTGAGAGATGAGAGAAGAAATGGTGGGGGAAAGCTTCGTGAGGGAAGAGAAAATGGAGGAAGAGGAAGGGGAAACAGTAGAAGATGGGGGAGAGGATACGACCAAAAGAATGGTCACTTGAGTCACATGAGGAGGGGGAGAAGGGACGGTGGGAACCTCCATGGTTGTAGCAGTGGCAACATCCTGAGTGGATGTGCCCATTGGAACACTCTCTGTCACTTCTTTCTCCGGGGATACCAGAGTTATAACCTGTTCCTGTGTGGTGGAAGGAGGGCTCTCAGGAGCTTCTTCTTGAGCGGAGCTTGATTCTCCCTCTTTATCTTTGCCTTTTCCCTTTGGCAGATGCTTTGACCTAGCAGGTGCGTTGCCCAAAGGGGACGTGGTGAAATCTACTCCAAGGTAGATAAGGCCGTTCATTCTGCACCAATGCTCTATTTCGCCACAGTGTTTCCTTAACCCTTACCTTAATGGTCTGAGGTGCCTTTGTCCTATCAATTTCGGTGAATGGCCAGTTGTCCCCATCTATGTCTAGATATACCTGATCAACTTCTTGATCGGTTGTTTGGAAACCTTTTGGAACAATGGCCATGCCATATTGAATAATTTCTGCTAGGGCCAGGCAGGAGTGATCCTTTCTCCTGAGTTCAACCTCATGATACAGGTCGATGTAGATGTCCTCGATCTGTGGAATGTGGATCGGATCGAGTTTTGCCTTTGGGAGGTAATTTCTTGGATCAAAGGTGGGCCTTGCCAGGAAATTGTGCTTTAGGTTAAGCAGTTCCAGCTCTGCGAACATTTCCCGGGCCTTGGTGTGGGAAATGCAGGTGTACCTACCCACTGTGAGGGGGAAAGGAGTTCCACCCTTCTTCCTTTTCAGGCACTTCTCATGATATGTTATGAGCTACCTAGACAACTCTAACAAGATCAGACTTAGGGCCTGTGTACCTTGGCAATTTGGTGGGCTCCCCCAAGAAGTTGGCTTCTCTGAGATAGGTGAAGGTGGGGAATTACGTAAATAACACCCCCCACTTCTCGGTTGCCATGACTATGCTCTTGGTCATTTGATCGTGAGTCATATTGGGCCTCAATAGGCAGATGATGCCATAGAAAAAGGCATCGTTGATCTTGGTGAACTATGGGATACTGTTCTCCAGCTTCAACTCTGGGTAGTATTTGTATATTTTTACCTGGGGCCATACCCCACATTGGCTCAATGCTGGATAGTCTCTCTTTGAGGTTGTAGTGTAGACTACGTAGGAGTTCATGTAGAACCTCCCTGTTGTGGTGAGTTGTTGGATCTGCTTAGAGATGGTGCTGCTTATGATTTCTGCCCATTTAAAAAACTGGTCAGGAACATTTTTATTCATGGTTTCCAGATACCTGAGCATCCATTTGTGGAAGTAATGGGCATCAGAAATCCCAAATACTCTTCTTAGGAAGGTGATGGTATCACTCAGTTCCTTAGAGAAGTCGCTGCGGTGAATAACCTGTGGCCACCTAGTTATCACCTTCTTATTCTTTAAGTACACCTCATTCATTAACTGGGTGCATTTGTCTTTGTTTTCCTCTCACGCCTTGGTGTAGTCTTCTTGGCTTATAGCAACAAAATTCTGGTGGTGGGGAATACCTAGCATAATCTCGAAGTGTTGGGCAGTGAGGTTGATTATGACCTCACCCTTTTCGTTCTCGACACACCTTGTGTCTTTGTTATAATAGCGGGCCACCACCATCATAAATTCATTATTCACCGCACTGACGGGGATTCCCCTAGTGAAATACAGACCACTGCCTACTAGTTTGTCCATCCAAGGACTGCCTGTGACCCTCCTGGTTCTGGCCCAAAAATCATCCATGTCAATGTGGCCAAGTTCGGAATCTCTGATGTCTAGGTCACATTCTACCTGGGACTCAGGCATTCTGACCCTTTGATATTTGTATTTCATCTCTTCCTCTGTGAGTTTGGCCTTACCCTTTGACTTGGTTGGCCTCTTGCTTGATGTAGACATATGCGGATCTGAGTTTAGTTGCTGATCTGCAAGAAGAAGGAGCGAAGTCCAATGCAGAAGAGCCATGTTAGCTGTTAGATCTTCCATCAAAGCTTTCTACAGAATGAGGAGTTAGTAATTTAAAATCCTCTAGGCACAGGGCACAGAAAAGTTGCAGGGTACAGGGTTAAAAGTATGGCGCACTGAAGTGGAGTGTTGTAAGGAAGAAATCATAGCCAAAGGGCACAGGGTGCAGGAAATTTACATATAACATTGTTGTTGTTGTAGACAGATGTGCGCCTGTGCCATTATATGAGGTTTTAAACTGGGTGCAAATAAATTTGGTGTTGCATGAGGGCAGGATGCGCCAAGGGATTTACAAGGGGGCACAAATATGGGACATGTTGCATGGAATTTTGGTGTGCCAAGGGAATAAAGGGGGCGCAACATTAAAAGGTGTATCACTAACTTTATGTGCACTGATGGGACCTTTGGTGCAGCATAGGAAAGGATTGCATGAAACTTTTGTTATTGTAAGTAGGATTGTACCTGCACCGGGGTTAGGATTTACTTGGTTTTGCACCTTGCAGAAAGGGTGCGTGCTGTAATTGGGGACAGTGCACCCTCTTGGCGTGACTGTGTTTTTTGTAACAAGGTAGGCGATTGCGCCAAGAGAAAACTGCAGGTGGAAATGATAACTTTTAGGTTTTCTCTCCTTCCTGATGGGTTTGCGGTTTTTAGGCCTCCTTCAACATGAATCTTGACAGTGGGGGGGAACACAGCAGAGAAGATCTGGGTTCATTTTTTTGGGACAAAGCCCTCCAGACCAGCAGATCTGGAAGGAGGGGAAGACTGGTTTGGGGGAAGCCACTTAGGTTTCAATATTTAATCAATAACAAGCAAAACCATAGCAGAGCAACAAGCAAAACCATAAGAAAAGCAAGAGCCACTTACTGGAGATATATAGGCTGAGAGGAACGAAGTGGGGTCCACGAACGTGACACAGATGATAAGGGCACTGACAGGTGCAGAGAAATAAGATTTTCACGTGTTTTCAATTGTGAAAATGACAGGGCGGATGCACCTATATATAGCCAAAAGTGCAATAAATGCGCCACCAACTTTTACAAAGGGCGCACAAAAAAGTATGTCGACATGAAAACCTTTGCGCCCTTTGGCGCGGTTATGCATCTTTCAGCAAGGAAATATCTGCGCCCTTGGCGCAGATTCAGGACTGTCAACATGGGATTTTGAGTGCTTTGGCGCACCGTTTAAGGGCAAACATTTTTGTTGTTGACATGTCGGTGCATGCGCCTTGGCGCAAGCAAGAAAGGCGCATCATGGGGAGGCACAACAATTGTTGTGTTAACATTCCAAAGGGTGCGCCAAAGGAATAAAAGGGGGCACAAATAAGCTTTGTGTTACATGGACAAAATCTGCACCCAGCCAAAAAGAGACCAAAATGACTAAGTTCGAGAAACCAGATTTCCCGGAAAGGAATTTTACACCATTCTAAACGTTGAGGGACCTCTACAAGGAAACAGAACAAAATTTTGGTAAGGTTACCTATAAAATTTCCCTTGTCAATTTTACAGGATAACAGCTGGCTCTTTCTGGGGACTATCTTTAAGAAAATCTTAAGGGTAGAGAATCCCAGATCAACATGTGCCTATCCATTGGGTAACAGAGTCAAAAACAAGGGTGACCGAAAGGGAAAATAGGGAACACACAACAAATAGAAAGCAAACACATGACAAAACAAACACACAACCAAAGCAAACTGTACAAAGAAGAGAGCAAGCTCTACTTCCTGAATATTTTAAGATGTTGCCCACTATAGGGAAGCGGGAGCTCGGTTCCATCTGGATATGAGAGATAGAAGCTATACTCTCTGTTGAGCCGCTTGATCTTGAAAGGTCCCCTCCATAGGGAATCAAATTTTCTGTGCATGCCTTTTGACTCTCTTCGCTTGTCCCATAGAAGGATGAGATCTCCCACCTAGAAATCCCTCTGCTTGGCCTTTTTATCGAACAGTCTCTTAACTTGATTCTGATGTTTGGTGATTCTGTCGACCACCTTTACTCTCTTTTCTTCAAGCTCTACTAGATACATGATCCTCTTTTCAAGAGAATTTTGGAAAGTCTCATCTTCACTCGCTCATGCCAAGTGCAGAGTAGGAAGTTCCATGGAAATGGGGAGCTCAGCGTCGATTCCATATAACACTTGAAAAGGCAACATACCAAGAGACCTCTTGGGAGTAATGCGGTCTACCCACAAAGCATCATACAATGACTTATGCCACATCTGCTGATTCTCATCAACTAGATTCCGTATGATGGTCACTAATTTTTTATTACTGGATTCCGTCTGACCATTTCCCTGGGGGTAATAATCTGAGGCGTGGGCCAAGATTATCTTGTATTCATAGAAAAAACCAATAACTTCCTGTGAGGAGAAGTTGGAAGCATTATCAGCAATGATTTTGTTTGGAACGCCAAACCTTACAATGATATTCTCTTTGATGAAATTGCAAACAACTTCAGAGGTGGCATTCTTGACAGGTATGGCCTCCACCCATTTGGTGAAGTAATTTGTTGCTGTCAGGACATAACTATGTCCAACACTCGATTGGGGATGGAGTGCTCTGATAAAGTCAATTCCCCACTGCCTGAATGGTTCATCAATAACGATTGGCCTGAGGGGAAAAGTAGCCAATTTTGGTTTGCCAACAAACTGTTGGCAAAGCTCACATTTTTCTACCTAGGTGGCTGTATCCCGAAATAGCGTTGGCCAATAGTACCTAGCCCGGATGATCTTGTGTGCTGTCACAGAAGAGGAAAAATGACCACCGCATGCTGAATCATGAAAATTTTTGAGTAACTTTACCTGTTGTGGCTTGTCAACACATCGCAAGAAGATGCCATCAATTCCACGTTTGTACAAACTGTCATCCCAGATGACATATCTGGCTGCTCTGAGCTTTATAGTATGCTTCTCCTTTGAGGTTAGATGAGCTGGGAACTCACCATAAGTGAGAAAGAAAGTGATATCAGAATACCACTCATCGCTAGTCACGACAAATAGGACCATGGGTAGAGAATCAGCTTCCTTCGGTTGACCCCGCATTCCATCGATGCAGTTATCCTTTTTTTAGAGACCTCTGAATCTTTGTTTTTGGCCATAAGCTGGCATAGGCCCTTGCCTCTTACCAGCTTGGTTGGTTTTATATCTAGATCGTACTCCTGGACCTTTGCGATCTAATTCCCTCACAAACTCCCTAACTCCTGTTGAGTTAAAATTGACTTGACTGTCGTGTCAGGGACCAACACCACTGTATGAGAGTTTAGAATATAATACCTGAAGTTCTTGACTGCTTTGACAATGAGTGAAGGCATGTTTTTCCAACTGAGACATCTTCAATTCATGAGGCTTGAGGGGAGAGCTCATGAACGCGATTGGAGATTCAACATTTTCAGAATTCTTTTGCATTAAGATGGCCGATACAGTATGCTCAGATGCATAGCTATACATGATAAAATCCTTAGAGAAATTGGGACATACCAAGACTGGTGCGCGAGTGACGGAGGATTTTATATCCTCGAATGATGTCTTTCCTTCTTCACTCCACCGGAAAGTTGGCGACCCTTTCATCATGTTTGATATGTGGTGAGTCTTTTCAGCAAATTCGGGAATGAAGTGCCTGAGAAAGTTTACTTTTCTGAAGAAAGAGTGAATGTCGGTCTTGCTTGTGGGTAAAGTAAGGCTCTAAATAGCCCTAACCCTTTTGGCATCTATCTTTGTCCCTTCTTTGCTAACAACATGTCCCAAAAACTTTCCTTTCGTGACCCCGAAAAATAGACTTTTTTGGATTCAGGGAGATCCCGTGCTCTCGGCATCTAGTCAATACTTGTTCCAAATGATCACAATGATCATTTCACTATTTAGAGAACACAGTTAAGTCATCCAAATAAACTATGATAACCTTTCCCATCATACCTTTGAATGCGAAGTCCATCACCCGCTGAAAAGTGGCACCAGCATTGGTCAGGCCAAAAGGCATCCTGCTATAGGTGAATGTGCCCCAGGGGGTAGTGAATGTTGTTTTGAATTGGTCTTCAGGTGAGACTTCAATCTGATTATAGCCCGAAAAACCATCAAGCATGGACAACATTTCTGAACCAGTTACTGCCTACAGAACCTGGTCCATTATGGGAAGCGGGTAGTTGTCTTTCAGGGACGCCTGATTTAGGTTTCGAAAATCTACGCAGATGCATATCTCACCATTTTTCTTACATACTGGCACAATATTTTTGACCCAGGTACTATGATGGATAGGAAAAATGATCCTTGCATCCAGCATCTTCTGTATTTCAGCCTGGATGGTACCTGAGATCTTAGGATTATAGTGCCTCTGTTTCTGGCAAAAGGGTTTGACACCTTCTTTCAATGGGATGTCATGTTGGACATCCTTTGGCTTGAAAGACTTTAGATTGGCATAGGACCATGCCAATACATCCATGTATTTCTTCAGAAATTTGACAAACTTCCACTTTTCTTCGGGTGTGCAACATTTTCTGATGTTCACAAACTGCGGATGTTCCACAGAACCTAGATTGACCAGCTCGGTCTCTAGAGAGGAGTTAGGATTATCTTGCCGCTTCTCCCTTACAAAACAATCATGTCTATCGAACAAACATTCTAGAGAAACCAAACCTTTTGGAATTTTATTTCCTTTGAGCTGACATATGCCATCACTTCCTTTTGATTCCTTGTCTTGATCCGTAACAGATTCACGGCATGCAGAAGTGGATCCTTCAAAATGAAGCTCACTAAAATTTTCTACTTTTTCCAGGAAGGCAATAAGTTGATTGTCATCATTGAATACCTGCCAGTGCTGAGAGTTGTCTGGCACACTTGGGCGGAAAACTACCTCAATGGTATATGTGTCTATTTTCAACCCTGGGTGGGGGAGCATGAGGGATGCTGAGACGGCTAATGAATCGGCCATGTCGTTCTAAGCTCTTGGAATGGCTTTTATTGAAAAAGCATCAAACTCCTCAATGTTGTCCCATACCATGTTGTGGTAATGCCTGAGCCTTTCATTTTTTACTTGGTATATCCTTTTTACTTGATTTACGACCAGCTCTGCATCACCTTGCACTTTCAAGTTCTTGATTCCCCTCTCCTTTGTGGCTTGCATGCCAAGTAGTAAGGATTCATACTCAACAGTATTATTCATGTTGAAAAACTGTAACTTGAAAGAAAGAGGAATAATCTCTTCCTCCGGGGAAATTAACACAGCTCCGGCACCGCATCCACTAGTTGCACAGCTGCCATCAAACTGCAACGTCCATATCTTATTAAGATCCTCTTCCCAGACGGGAACGTCCATTTTTTCAGACTCAGTAGATAAGAAATAATTCCCCATCCCTGATGATTCGAAGAGAATTTGGGCTTTGGGGTCATCGGAGTTAGTAACCAAGTACTTCTTTTGTGATTCCGGCTCCAATGTTTGCATTACACCTTTGATGGGGATTCTAGCCTTAGACCAGTCCATATGAATTTCTCCACCAACTTCACTGCAAAAGCTCCTCCCTAGTAGAATTCCATATGCTGCCAGAATATCGGCAACGAGGATGGTCATCTTTACTCTTTTCTCTGGGAACGCTGCAAATGCAAACTACGCATCTTTGATTTGACCGATCAATAGAACCTGCTTGGTTTCCAAGGAGTAACATCTACCAAAAGGCTTGGTAAGGGTGAGACCCAGAGCATGAGAAAATTTTGCCGGCATGACATTGTCAGAAGCTCCAGAATCAATTATGTAGTTGCTTAACTTATGACCATTGATTAGGAGAGAGAGATAGAAAGGTTCTATTTTTCCTGACGCAGAAGTCGAGGAAACATTTATGCGAGATGCAGGAGGAGTAGAAAGAATTCCTTTCGGGGAGGTCTGAGGAGTTATGACAGCTTGGCTTTGAATATATTTGGTCAACCTTACAAGCTGTTTGGGTTTGACTGAAGATACTTGGCTTTAGACATTTGGATCTTGGTCTTTTTAGCATGATCAATTATGTCAAACGTGGCCAAGGGTTGCATTGATGAAGGAATGAGTCCCTCATTTCGCGATGATAGGGTAGGATTACTGGTCTTGATAGGAATATGAGAGGGCTGATTCGGAGGGGAGATAGGGGAAAAATATTTCTTCGAAAAAGACTTAATAACAGGTTGAGCAGGAAGGGGATTACCTCTTTTAGCGATGGTTGGAGGCGTGTTTGACACGGCCTTCTCTTTTTGCATCCTGGCAGCAACTTCTGCTTCTTTTCCTTACGAGCGGGTGAAAACAACATATGACTGCCCACTTGCATATCCTTGGGTACCCTCTTCTTCATCAGATTCCTCCTCATCAAATTCCATATACCCAATAGTAGAGTCGCCAGTCGGTTCGCTGACATCTTGATCACTCTCACCTTGCAATGAAAGTTCTTCATAAATTTTCTCATCTCCTTCAATTTTGGCCAGAGCATTGATCAGAGGGGCCTCAAGCGCCAATAGTGGAGCAGCTGTAGGTAGGTGCGGCCTTTGTGGGACATTGTTGGAAGTGAAATTTTTTCATGGGATATCTCGATATGAAGAGCTCGGAGAAGCTTGAGCTAACTGCTTCTTTAACACAAGCAAGTTGTTAGCCATCTTCTGGAATGCCGAATCTGATGAAGTGGCTTGAGAAGGAGTTGAAACTTTCAGCTTGGATGGCTCTTGCTTTAATTCGCCAGATATTAGCAAGTTATCTTCAATCCAAATGGAAGTAGCTTGGGAGAGAACCAGAGTAGTGACTTGTTCTTGCAAGAGTAAGAAACTTACTTTTGAGCTCATGGCATTGACGAAGAAACACTTTTGATTTTCTGGTGTGGGCAGCATGGCAGGTGGAACACGATTGATTAGTGAATTGAAATGGGTGATGAAATCGCACATGGTTTCATTAACCTCCTTATTCAGGTGGGTGATCTTTGACAGTAACGCAAATGCATCTTCTGAAGGCTTATACCTTTCTTCAAATGTAGTCTGTAAGGTGGCCCAACTAGTGATAGATCTAGCTGGCAAATGCTGAAACCATTCTGCTGTGGGTCCTTGCAAGGTTTCCAGGAAGAGGTGAACTGACACATCCTCATGGGTCACATCCAAGATACTACATGACATGATGAATGCAGATATGTGTGAATCTATACTTTGGTTTCTGCTTCCATCAAATTTGGGGAAATTCTTTTGGTTTCCATGAGGGAGCACATGAACAGGATGTGGCAAAGCAAGTGGGCCCATAGCATTTCCCCATGGTACTGCCATTTGAACAGCTGGAAAAAGGACGCGAGCTGGAAGCATGGTTCCACTGAGCAGCAAAGCACTGCAAAGAGATGACGATGTTCCTTGTGAAAAATGCTTCCTTTGTGGAGGTGAGACACTTCTGGATGACTGGTCAACTAAACTTAGTGATGAGAAGCATGTCGGTGTAACTACTAAAGTTGTGCCTTTGAAGTAGATCAAAAGTAGGATCGATTTCTCCACGAGCTTTCTTTCTATGAGTAAATGGTTCACCCGCCAGTGTACCTTTCAGATCTGTAATATTTTTGGAGCAGATTTAAAAACTCTTTTTAGCCATACTTGCTTATTTTCTGATTTTTTGATAAAAATCAGCAGCATGTACCTTTTCTAAATATTTAAATTTATCCTCTTTTTGAAAACCAATTACGGTTTAATGACAAATATTAGCGAGGATAAAATAATGGCCAACTTAGTAAGCTGATTTTTGGATCTTAGAGTTGACTTTTTGCAAGGGTTTGAAATTTTGTAAAATAGTCAAAAACTCAGATCTACGGAAAAATACAGGTTTTTGTAAAAACTCAGCAAACTAAAGATCTCTAACTAGTCCCGATCTATGGATCCCTGAAGAAAATTTTCAGTTTGGATCACTTTTGCAAAAAATTTAAATTTTGAACAAAAGATAAGATTTGCAAACAGGTAGTGGTTTCTATAGTTTTATTGATTTTCTAACATACCAATGGTAGAGATTCTGGGTTCGATCCCCAGCGGAGTTGCCAAAAACTGTTGGCCCAAAAATCTGTCGGGTGGGCAGATCTATGGATAGATGAGCCAAAAGTGTGTAGGGCATAGCCCCTCTTTGAGACAGCAAAGCGAAACTGGTTTATTGCTATTCTACCAGCAGGAATCTGTGTAAGTCTCACAATATTCTGCCTTCATGGGTTTGGGATCTTATCCTAGTTGGGGTGTTTCCAACTATGAAAAGAAAGGAAAGAAAGGAAAGATGAAGATAGGATAGATAGATCCAAAGGGAGAAAAGAAATGAATTCCAAAGCAGAAAGATCAGAGGGTCTATGTTTTGGGATTGGTAATAAATGGAGCCAAACCTACTTGCATAAACGAACAAAGCAATACTGATGAAAAAATGACAAAAAAGTAGAGGTAGATTCAATAGAATAAACATACAGATCTAACATAAGAAAGTTCTGATGCATAACACAGGTATTCAGCACAAAGTCTCAATATTGTATTAGTATTTTCTTCTGTTACAAAAAGTACAAAGCCTTTTATCCTTCTATTATTTATCTAAAAAGTGTCCACCACCTGAATACAACAAGTATTCAAGTATTTATAGGAGGAGAAGAGAGAATAAGGAAAAAAGAAACCAACAACTAATTACAAAATATCTACAAAATATCTAAAAGTCAACTGTTGACTTTGGGCAACTTGGTGGATGACAACATCCCATGGTGCAACATGGATGATGTCATCATTTGTGCCAACATAATTTTAGATATTTACAAAAAGAAAGCCAAGAGGAGGAAGGCTATTCGTCATCGTCTCGCAGCTAAAAGGGAGTATCTTGCTTCTGCTCAGGAGAGACAATGTGGAATTGAGCCCGGTATTCCATGAATTTACTGACCATCGGCTGCAGTTGATCCTGGGCAGGACCCTTGGTATGATCACCGATGACCTCGCAAGTCTCCCATTCATCTCTGAGTTTTTTGGGGAGCTTGAAATATTCATTACCTGCCTCCATCAGGTACCCCACAAAATCACGGTAGGCCAGAAGGTTATTGATGGATTCAGTGTCAAAAGTGACTTCTGGCCCTAGCCCTTGCGAGACGATCTCCTTGAAGATCCGAATGGTTTCATCTACCTTCCTCAAGGTGAATGAAGGAGTGAGAAATCCCGGAGACATTCTTAGGAAAATTTGCTCCATTTGATGCATTGCATCTAGGGCTTCCTCCTTGACCTTGTCTATCTTCTCCAGGACAAATTCCATCTGATCGACCCGGTAGTCCAAAGTAGCAAGGATTTTGCTGGGTACCCTGGGGTGATCAAAGATGCTGAATTTAACTAAATCATCGACTGAGCAGTCGAGCATCTTCTGGAATGTCTCATGTTGCAACCTAGCATGGTCCAACTCTTCAGAGATAGGTCCTGCAATCACCTGGAGTTCCTTGTTCGCCCGACCAATGTTCTGATATAATTTGGTGAACTTGACAATTACTTCCTCGCTGTCTTTGAGGATCTAGTCTCTCCAGGTGGATACTGCCATGCCTTGTTCACCAATCTTGGCATATTTGTTTATCTTATCCTGACTAAGGACCTCAGGAGTTTCAGTGGTAGTTATAGGAGGTGCACTGCCCATTTTCTGCAGGGCATGGAGAAGATGCTTATTCTGCTCTTTCAGTAGCCTCTTCTCTTCCTTTGCTTCTTGAAGCTTCTTGTAAAGGGCATCCACCATAGATAGGGCCTCTCCTTGAAGGCTCTTAGATGACGTTCCAATTGTGACCTGTGTCAGTGTATAATCTGTAGGGGAAAGATCCTTTTTATCCTTTGTAGGATCAGGATACGCAATCTCCATCACTCTTTCTCCCGATGTACTATGAGAGAAGTGGGTTATAGGCTTTTGCTTCTTAGCCCCTTTTTTGGGATAATGGAAAAGTCCATTGGTGCAATGGGGACTTTCCTCTTATGCTGAATCAGGTGCTGAGAGATCCATGCTAGACTTAAGGGAGTGGGACCAGAGGTGGAAGAGGGAGCAGCTAGCTGCAGTGGATGAGGGGAAATGGGTCAAGACACTTGGTGGCGGCATCGAGAGAGAGGCCAAGAAAGTGCTCACGGGAGGAAGAGACACTGCAGGGGAGGTAGTCGTGGGAGTGGAAGGGAGCTGAGAGATGAGAGAAGAAATGGTGGGGGACAGCTCCATGACGGAAGAGAAAATGGAGGAAGAGGAAGGGGGAACAGTAGAAGATGGGGGAGAAGATACGACCAAAGGAATGGTTGCTTGAGTCACATGAGGAGGGGGAGAAGGAACAGTGGGAACCTCCATTGTTGTAGCAGTGGCAACATCCTAAGTGGATGTGCCCAGTGGAACACTCTTTACCGCTTCTTTCTCCAGGGATACCATAGTTACAACTTGTTCCTGTGCAGTGGAAGGAGGGCTCTTAGGAGCTTCTTCTTGAGTGGAACTTGATTCTCCCTCTTTATCTTTGCCTTTGCCATTTGGCAGATGCTTTGACCTAGTAGGTGCATTGCCCAAAGGGGACGTGGCGAAATCTACTCCAAGGTAGATAAGGCCATTCATTTTACACCAATGCTCTGTTCACCGTGTGTCCTTAACCCTTACCTCTATGGTCTGAGGTGCCTTTGTCCTATTAATTTCAGAAAACAGCCAGTTGTCCCCATCCGTGTCTAGATATACCTGATCAACTTCTTGATCAGTTGTTTGGAAACCTTTTGGAACAATGGCCACGCCATATTGAATAATTTCTGCTAGGGCGTAGAGAAAAGTGATCCTTTCTCCTGAGTTCGACCTTGTGATACAGGTTGATGTAGATGTCCTTGATCTATGGAACGTGGATCAAAGATCGAAGTTTTTCCTTTGGGTAGGAAATTTCTTGGATCAAAGGTATGGCCTTAGACAAAAAATTGTGCTTTAGATTAAGCAGTTCCATGAAGTCTGCAAACATTTCCCAATTTGGTGTGAGAACTGCAGGTGTACTTGCCCACTGTAAGGGGGAAAGTATAGAGTTCCACCCTTCTTCCTTTTTAGGCACTTCTCATGATATGTTATGAGCTACCTGGACAGGTCCAACAGGATCAGCTTAGGGCCTGTTGTACCTTGGCAATTTAGTGGGCTCCCCCAAGAAGTTGGCTGCATCTGAGATAGGTGAAAGTGGGGAATTGTGTAAACAACATGCCCCCCACTTCTCAATTGCCATGACTATGCTCTTGGTCATTCGACCATGAGTCATATTGGATCTCAGAAGGCACCATGATGCCATAGAAAAAGGCATCATTGATCTTGGTGAACTGTGGGATGTGTTCTCCAGCTTCAACTCTGGGTAATACTTGTATATTTTCACCTGAGGCTAAACCCCACATCAGCTCAACACTAGATAGTCTCTCTCTAAGGCTGCAATAGTAGACTACATAGGGGTTCATGTAGAACCTTAGTACTTATGAATTGTTGGAGCTTCTCAGAGATGGTGCTGCTTAGGATACTACAAATCCATTCAAAGTGTTGATCAGGCACTTTTTTATTCATGGTTTCCAGATACCTGAGCATCCATTTGTGGAAGTAATGGGCAGCAGAAATCCCAAAAACTCTAGCTTAGGAAGGTGATGGTATCACTTGAGTTCCTCAGAGAAGCCACTGTTGTGAATAACCTATGGCCACCAAATAAGTTATCACCTTCTTATTCTTACAAGTAAACTTCGTTCATTAACTGCATGCACTTCTCTTCATTTTCTTCCCATCCTTTGGTGCAAGAAAATTCTTGGCTTACAGCCACAAAATGCTGGTGGTGGGGAATACCTAGCATAGGATCTGGAAGTGAATGGGGAGTGAGGTTTATTATACAAGACCTCCCCATTACTCTCATTCTCGACACACCTTGTGTCTTTGTTATAACAGTGGGCCACCACCATCATAAATTCATTATTCACCGCACTGACGGGATTCCCCCAGTGAATTGCAAACCACTGCCTACAAGTTTGTCCATCCAAGCACTTCCTGTGACCCTCCTGCTTATGGCCCAAAAATCATCCATGTTGATGTGGCCAGGTTCTGAATCTCTGATGTCTAGCTCACATTCTGCCTGGGACTCAGGCATCTTGACCCTTTGATATTTGTATTTCATCTCTTCCTCTGATAAATTTGGCCTTACCCTTTGACTTGGTTGGCCTCTTGCTTGAAGGTAGACACATATACGGATCATGAGTTCAGTTGCTGATCTGGTAAGAAGAAGGAGTGAAGTCCAACGTAGAAGAGCCATGTTAGTTTTTAGATCAAACTATTAAGTATTTCTTGTGATAGAAATGACAAGTTAGCAATTTAAAAGCCCAAGTATGTCATCCCACAGAAAATTTTCAGGGTAATAGGTAGTTAAAACTATGGCGCCTCCAGTGGAGTGTCTGGAAGGAAGTAATTCAGTGCCTGTTAAAGGGTGCAAGGTGCAGGAAATTTACATATAACATTATTGTTGTTGTAGATAGATGTGCGCCTGTGCCATTATATGAGGTTTTAAACTGGGTGTAAATAACAGTTTGGTGTTGCATGAGGGCAGGATGCGCCAATGGATATTGATAAGGGGGCACATATATGGGACATGTTGCATGGAATTTTGGTGCACAATTAAATAAAGGGGTGCAACATTAAAAGGTTTATCACTAACTTTATGTGCGCCCAGATGGGACCTTTGGTGTGGCACAGGAAAGAATTTCATAAATACTTTTGTTGTTGTAAGCAGGATTGCGCAATGTGCCGGGGTTAGGATTTACTTGGTTTTGCTTGACCCACAAGAAGGATTCGTGATGAATTGGGGATAGTGTGCCCTCTAGAAGCATCAAAGACTATGTTTTTTGTCACAAGGTAGGTGATTGCGCTGGAGAAAAATGCGGGTGGAAATGATAGGGGTTTTCTCTCCTTCCATGAATGGGTTTTTTATATTTTTAGGCCTCCTTCAACATGTATATGCTTAGAAAGTGGGGTGGAACACAACATATAGAAGATTTGGGTTCATTTTTTTGGGATAATATCTAGAGCCAGTAGATCTAGGAGGGGAAGACTGGTTTGAGGGGAAGTCACTTAGGTTTCAATATTTAATCAATAACAAGCAAAATCATAGCAGAGCAACAAGTAAAACCATAAGAAAAGCAAGAGCCACTTACTGGAGATATATAGGCTTAAGAGGAATTTTTTTTAGTGGGGTCCATGAACGTGACACGAGGAATGATTCTAGGGCTGTTTATAGGTGTAGAGAAATAAAATTTTCATGTGTTTTTGAATTGTGAAAATGACAGGGCGGATGCGCCTATATATAGCAAAATGTCATAAATGTGCCACCAAATTTTGCTAAAGGGCGCACAAAAATATGTCGACATGAAAAACTTTGTTACTTAGGCATGGTTATGCTTCTGATATAAGGAAATATACTGTACATCCTTAAGGAGCAGATTTAGGACTGTCAACATCGGATTTTGAGTGCCAAGTTGGCACACCTAGACAAGGGCGCAACATTTTTGATATTGACAGGTCATACACATGCACCTTGGCGCAAGCAAGAAAGGTGCATCATGGGGAGCCGCAACACTCATTGAGTTAACATTCCAAAGGGTGCGCCAAGGAATAAAAGGGGGCACAAATAAGCTTGTGTTACATGGAAAAAATCTGCACCTAGCCTAAAAGGGACCAAAAAGACTAATCTTTGATAAACCAGATTTCCTAGAAAGGAATTTTACACCATTTCAAATGCTGAGGGACCTCTAGTGAGTCGTAAACAATGATCTATAATTTTGGTAAGGTTACCTGATAAAGAGGTGCCCTGTGGTTTCATTGGACCAAAGAATGACACATGAACTAATGTGTTGCGAGTAGAGATAGAGTTGTGGCAACAATGTTAGTTTAGGAAACACATCCATGATATATTATAGTTTTGTTGCAATATCATATTGCTTGTTCAATGACTAGCATGGACAATCATTACTTCATTCATTGTTTAATATCTGTTTTACAATTCCAAGAATGAAGTACCTTGACATAGAAGATAAATATCCATGAAATAAAATACATCAATTTTATTATTATTAAATCATTCAAGTTACATAAATGGGCAATTTGATGGTACCTCATGAGATAAAAAAAACACGAGCAGTTTTATTCCCTTATCTTAGTCACATATCTACTTGGGATAGCATTTGGGATATCGATCATGAGTTCTGCAGCACCTTAAGCTATGTTCACCAAATTCTATACATGGAGGAACTTTTAGTTAATCAATCCCATGATTCTTTTCACATTACTTGGCTAGTGTTTTAAACCATCAAAGGGCTGAACCTTTTTACCCTCAGTCAGGAAAAAAAATGTATGCCCCCTTCTCCTAAGCCTACCACCTGCGACCACCTTTCCACATACAAGATAACTTTTGAATATATCACAAGTAAGTTCTCAATGTCTTCATGTGTTTTTCCAAAACTAATTATTCAAAATTTATAGGAATTTCACCTCGGGTAGTTGACAAGTAACACATCAATTCATAACTAATTACACTCCCAATAATTGGGTCATTTTATTATAAACACTCCCCAAACATGTTCTCCATCTCCGTGAATCTAGAATCAGGCCGAGTTCTCTATAGGGTAGGGTGCTCGGCCCCATCCCCATATGTAGATAGGTGCCGACAGTCCCTTAAATTCATAGGGGGGCCAGCTATACCGCAATGGGGCCCCTTGATGGGATAGATGGTTTGAAAACCAACACCATGTCACGTTGAGAGTAAATGGTGTTGATTGATCTTCCTTTCTATTCTCTATAGATAGGGGCCCGACTCGACTAACTAACTAGAGCTTAGCCGATATAGAGAGATAGTGGTCACCCACTCTCTATAGAGAAGGGCGGGGGAGGCCTTCCATTGTGGGAGGGTATATCATCACCAATCCGACACTATGATAATTCTTCACCCGTAACTCCTCGTGCTATGATTATTTACTAATGCATAGCTTTTATTTTGGTGGATGGAATCTAGAAACACAACAACAAACATAACACAAGAATACCATAGACTATGATAAGAACGAATGACGATAAATCTGAAATATAAGTGTAAATTATAATATCAACATGAAATTGTTACAATCTCACCCATGAGGTACTTCAAGTGTTACTGACTTCACTTGCCTTCCAACAATAACTATGGGAGAAACTTCACAATTACACCTCTTAATGGCTTCTTTAACACACCTTCAAAATGATGGCTTCCTTTACACACTTACTCATACAATATTTCGCACTACTTCCTTCTATGCTAAATGAGGGGGGTGGCCTCTCTATTTATAGAACTTTTAGGATTATCCATCTTATCTCTAAGATAGGATAAGAAATCCACTCTAACGAATCATATTCCATACCTTAACTCTCATCTGTACATGTAAGCTTATCTTTTAAGATAAGATAAACCTTATCATTTCACATGGGTTCCACATTTTTAGACTTTTTACAAATAAAATTCACAATATATTTATGACCTCACTCCTTGTCCTTATTACCAATATAATATTTCTAATTCCTAATCATGTAGACCCTACTTCTCTACTTACCCCAACTTTGACAGTTTAACATTACCGAACCACTTACGACAAATATTTACTTTTTACCACAACATTCCTATTGTACTTTTGACTATTACTATACTATACATTATTGGCAGTGTCATACTGGCAGCACCGTTATCTTCTATCGGACGCTACTACTAATTATACTTAACAACATTCTATTCCTAATACACACATTAATGAAATAAAAAGTACGGATGAAAATTTTGGTGTCGACAAACCAGCTGGAGGCAATAAATTTTTATAATTATTGTGATGGGAAACTGACAGATATGACTTCTTCTCCAAATGCCCATGTGATGGACCACATCCCTATGCTTTCACACCACCCAAATCTTTCCCACCATGCATTAAAGATGTCCGTAAAATAATAAAGAAAAGAAATGTTATCTAATGACTATCTCCATTATCCCACCTGACCCACACATTCATTTTTATTATTATTATTATTATTTTTATTCTGGTCGGCACTACACATCTGAACTTGAATAAATAATTCCATGATTCTTTGTTCCACACACATACCTCAAAATTCCTTTTCCATCTTGCCAATGTGAATCTTTTGGAGATTCCATGAACCTTGATACGAGGTTCACACCATACATAATGTCAGACCTTGTGGCTATCAAATACATAAGAATTCCAACCAAATTTTTAAACAATGTCAAATCCCCCAATGATCTGCTATCTTCTTTGCTCAACTTCAAACGTACTGCAACTGGTGTTAGTGCTAGCTTACAATTCAACATGTTAAACCTTTTTGAAACATCATTTGCATACTTTTTTTTGTGAAATGAAAACTTCACCTTACGCTTGTTGAAATTAAATGCCCAAAAAGTAATGCATAAGACCAAGATCTGTCATCTCAAATTCCTTCTTCATGGCTGCTTTGAATGACTCTATAGATATATTTCTAGTAATGATCAAATCATCTACATATAAATAAATAATTAGAATCTTACCATGCTCATTTATCTTGGTATATAAGGTAGGCTCACTGCTGCTCCTACTGAAACCATTCTCAATCAAATAAGGATTAATTTTGTTGTATCGAGTTCTAGGTGCTTTCTTGAGACCATAGAGTTCTTCCCTCGACATGTATACTTTTCCTTCATGACCTTCAATACAACAAGAGGTCACAAATCACACCACCAACTCATGATAGGCTTGACACAATGCTGATCACCAAGAGTACAAGGAAAATACGATGCTCTACATGAAACTGTTCACTTCCCATTTTGACAGAACATCACATACAAGTCCAACCACAGAACACACATTTAGGGGCATCCCACGATGAAATTATTTTAAGGTTTCTTGTTTACTAAAACATCTCTTAATTCTTAACTTACGTTCTTATAAGATTCATGTAATGATTCACACAATTCTTTTCACAAGGGAGAACTTCTTTCTTTTATACTATCGACTAATTAGCTTAAGACCAAGTTTTCTAAAAGAGGATCATCAATTATATGTCGATAACTTGCTTAATTCATTTGATTTAAAAGGAACATTTTCCATTTCTCACAAGGTTAAATAATCTTGCACAAGCCACTGAAATTTGTTCCACACCCCTATTGCTCAGGTTATAAGTACAAGCTCCGATTGAGGTAAAGTACCATTTTAGGTTCAGAACAAATAATCTTCTTTTAAAGGATCTAAAGTTTAACATTACTTAAGAAAGGTCACAATGAATCAAGGAAAGGGTTAAGGGGGAAACATGTCAAAATAATTTAGATTCAGGGTCCCATGGGTTATTACTCAGTCTTTTATTGAGGCTAAGAATTTATCAAGATTATTTAAAAATTTTATTTAGACTTTGCTTGATTAAATTTGACAAGGGAAAACCATTTACATTTCAAACGATTGAGAGAGAGATCGAAGGGTTTCTTAATAAATTTCCTCCTACTTATACAACCTTATTTTCTTCCAAAAACTAATCATTGATTTCACCATAAGACCATTTACGAGTTCACCATAAAAGGATAATGTTGATTAGTTTAGCTAGGGACAACAAGGTATATAATTTTACTTTACAACGGATAGTTTCCTCTTTGATCACTTATGGAATTGATTGTTATCAAGTAGATCACATCTACATTATCCTTATTTTTTTGAATACTTTTATAAATATTACTAACCCACTTTAATATGCCTAGGTTTACACTTATGCCATGACCTAGAGGGAGCTATTTACACAAGGTTTTAACTGAAAGATACGTTTACCATTACCCTGTTTGATAAACTATATATGGTTACACATTTTATCCAACATGACATACAAAACTTTAGAGTCTCTCAACAATATAAAGCACACATGAACAAACAAGATTTTCAAAGAAACACCTCAATGCACACCCGAACAAACGAGCTCTCCCTTTTTCTACTCATGAAGGCCATCTGCACATTTATAGCCCGAGGCAGTTCGCGAGAACTAAGCATGATAAAAAATACACATAGGAATCATATGCTACCATTAACAATATCATGAAATGAACCTTTTATTAAAAGGAAAAGTGCTAAGCTCTAACCCACTAACAACTTCTTTAATCATGCTAGGAAGATTTACTATTTCAAATTAAGAAGGGAAACCATAAAAATCTATTATGAACATTGTTTCTGAACCAACAAAGAGACTACTATCATTCTAGTAGGGATCAAAAACCCAATGCGCTTGAAATAGAGAGAAGAGTGTATTGGGATTTCAATCGTGTAACCATATAGATTACATGATTGAAATCCAATACTCAACATCAATCAACATTCCTTTAAATAAGTCATAAGATTTAATAGATTTAAGGTTAGAAATTTAACATCACCTACTAACCACTAATTGCCCCTTTCAAAGGAAATTTACCCCACAACATGTCTACACCAAATTTCTTACAAGGAACATACAGAGTAAGTTATAACAGAAAGTTTCAAAAATAAGATCATCTTACCATGTTATGTAAAAAAGTCAAAAATATGATAAAAGAAAGAACACATACTTAGTAAATCAAACAACTAAAATGAATCTAATGCCACCGCCTTACCAAGATTTAATATACAGTCCAATCAATTAAATTACCCCTAAACTTATATTAATAAAATTTAAGTGAACCGTCACAAAGGAACTAGTATGATGATGTTAAATGAATTGCACTTAGGAATATATTCCATATTAGATAAAAAACACAATCCTAAGCTTCCTTAGTTTATTACAACAACCTCATTTGAGACAAGTACCTTAAACAAATGAAAACACAAATTCTTATATTAAACAATTAAAACCCTCTATCCTAATTCTTTTTAATAAAAGAACATTCTTTTATCTCGCCACTCCTAAGTACCTCCCTCTCTCGATCCGGAATATAATAATTAACCAAAATCTTAACCAAGGTGAAAATTTCTTTAGTCACATCAAATAATAATAATTATAAATAGTACAATCACCAAAGTCATCTCAAAAGTAAAACTGCCCTCCATCATCACATACAAATCATGATTCTTCCTATTCATAACAGTTGGAGGGGTAACCACCCCTATCCAACCTACTAGGTAAAGGAATGCCTTAGTTATCACAAGATGGCAACAAGGATTCCCAACCATTACAACAGATGAAAGAAGGTACCACCCAAACTCCTTTTGTAATAGTCAAGACCTTACATTTTCCAGAATTATTTTTATTCTACCACGAAAGGGTAAGGCATCGGCCAGAAAGAGGCATCCTTCTCATTAAGATTCATGCAGCCAAGTTGGCTAGGCCCTCTTTATCTTGTAGATACGAATGCATCTAACACACTAGCTTTAACCCAAGCCCCACAAACGGATAAGGGTCCTATTTTTATTTAATTATTTAATTAAAAATTTCATAAGCTAAGCCCCTACTCCAAATGACCACAAGGTCAGAGAATGAAACAACAACAATCGAAGCTAGCAAGGGAGCCAGGGATTGCTCATTTAGTTTGTAAACCAGGAGCATGCACATCACATGGTAAATACAAGTAATTGCTCTACCAATAGCTAAAAATTAAACCAGTTTGGACCAAGGGCTCGAAGTATCACCGAAAAGGGAGCCAATATTTTGAATGGTTAATCAATAATAACGAAACACTAACACCTATAAGAGGGTAAATATTCCCTGGTCAAAAAATAAATAAAAGCATACTCTAGAGTTCGGGAAACACACTATTCGAGTCAAGGTTTTGTCTATCAACCACCAATACCCAGATCACTAAAGTGAGGGAACAAAACTAACAATCTAGTATCTTCCCTTTCCCATTCCAAGAATACCCCGCAACCAACAAACACAACCAAAAGAAGAAATAAACAAGATCTCAGGTACAAATTCGTGTGCAATCCCTAAATATCAAGGAAACTTATTTAAAACCATCAAAGGGAATAGGGAGAAATCAACAGCATAACAACCATATAGTTCTAAGAAAACTACCATTTCAGCAAGAAAAGTAATTCATTTCATGGTATGGTTAAAGGTAGTATAAAAGTCAGGCGGTAGTATTATCATGCCTGAATGAGCTCCAACACTTGCAACCAACTTCAACCAGGCACATGCAAAGGAAAGGATCTGACATTCTTCCCCAAATCTACCAAGTGGGTGCCCAAACCTCAATCACATCCATTCTAAGCACAGGAAGGGAGCTCCATTTCACTGGTAGCATCTGTTTGAAAGGACTAATGTCTCATGGACCACCATAGTAGTAGCAAAAAACACAAAATGGATTTAGTGGAAGGCCTAGGAACATGTGAGAGATAGGGGAAAAATCCAGACCCCCACAACCTTACAAATAGGATTCTAATGTGTATCAAAGTGGAACAGTTAGATTAGGGAAGGAACATCCATCAAAGCACAAGGGAACACACCTTTTTCCAGTTGAAGTCATAGGCTTCTAAGAGTGGTGACAAAAGTGTGAAGGGATACACAAGGCGTGGAACTTCTACAAGTTCCTCAAAGAGATGTGGTCCCTAGGAAATGCCATGTTTGCAGGATAGCACAACATGGGGATCTACTAAAATGCCCTGCTAATCCATAAGCCACAAGGTACAAATATGCTCACTCGCCCTTTCATCCTTATGCATCCAGAGATAATAGTTTTGGAATACGTAGTCCCACACCAGGAAGAAATCCCACACCAAATTTTCCACGTGGCTAGGGAACAAAAAAAACCATATTTTTTTTTCCCCAACCATACAAAACCTGAGCATCAGGAGAGAAAACAAAACTTTCCATGTTCTAGTTGCACGTGCCTAGGGAGGAGAGAAAGCAAAATGAAGGAGAAACAACAATTGAGGAGAAAAGAAAAATAAGGGCCATTATACAGCACGTGGCCAACATCAGGAGAACATTTGCAAGGATGTAACAGGAAGCCAGGGCAGAAATTTAATGAGACAACCATCTCAAATGCTAATGTTGTCAATCAGTCATCAAGGAAAAAGGTGCTTCAGCAACCTCAAGACAAGGCCCCCAAAAAATTATCAATAATATAAGGCATGTGTCTCACGCCAAGCATGCCAAGAAATGGTCAGTTGGTGGAATTTTTTGAAAAAAGGGAAAATAGGTGTCCCAACAAAACATGAATACCACTACCCAAAAGAATGCAGGTTGAGGGATCCAACAAAAACAAACTCCTCTTTTAATTGCATAAGGATCATAGCATGGTGGAAAAAAAGAAACAATAAAATTTAATTTAAGATTAAAGACATTAACATGTTAAGGCAATCGACGATCAAGCTAGTGGAATTTCGAAAAAAAATCACGGAAAACATAGGAAATATAAGAATAATAATAATAAAATTTCTTCCTTTTACTGCTCATAATAAATATCAGCCATAAAATCAATGATCAAAATAAAATAGCTCGACAAAATAATAATAATATAGATAAAAATTGACAATTCAATAATCAATTACAATTATGTAGATATTCCTTCTTATTATTATTTTCTAGCCGAATCCCTAACAACACCAAGTCATCATTCAAACCACCTATAGAATTTGAGAACAAGATTTTCCTTAATAGGGTAATCAAAAAGGTCATTTACAGAGGCCCTCCACTAGCAACATTGACAAGGACATAGGGAGACCAAGATGGGGAGGAAGGACACTAATCCTTCTTTGTTACACAGTCAGGGTCGACTAACAGTTAACGGAATGGCACACACTACCTATCCCCACTTATTACTAGGGTCATCAGAGAAAGGACTGGGGTAATATCGAATATGGCATTACATTCTCCTCACCTTAAGAAATAATCATCCTTAATGTGACATAACACCTAAGGAAGGAAAGGCGGTAAGCAACAAAGAATAGAAAAAGGTGAAAGTGCACCCTATGGTTAAAATTTTAGTTGATTAAAGTTTGGCCATAGGGTAGCCTTAGAAGCATTTTTGGTAGATTTTTTTTAAATTTCAAGGTTCTGTGAAGATTGATAGTTACCTCTTATTCATTATTTAATTAGACTCTTTCCAATTACGTTATTTTTAATTCAGGCTCTTTAAAATTTTGTGGTTGTATATTTTTAGTTTATTCTTTCTTGTGGGTGCCCAACATGAACTGCTATCACAACACCCTACAAGGGTTATACACAACACTAATGATTCACAAGAAAAAATTTACATAGCTTCATGATGGTACCACATAACATAGCACTTGTCACACATCTTTGACTGACTTATACTACTCGAATAAAAGTGTACTACAACAACTAGACATTTCCTCGATTCCAAAGATGAAGATTCTACATAACTTAGAAAATAGCTACATGTACATAGACTCAACAAGGGCATAAATTCCATATCCACAACATCAAAAAACATATCCAAATATCATGAGTAACCCATACATCATAGCACCACTCCCAAGACATCACAGTAACTCAACCTATCTCCTCAAACATCATTCACACAAACAAACAAATATCTTATGCCTCACCTCCAATCTCTTATGCCTCCCTCAATCTCTTATGCCTCCCTCAAATCTCTTATGCCTCCCTCAAATATCTTATGCCTCCCTCAATGAGATCGGTTTCCCCATGGCCCTAGGCACATAGAGTCTAAACACCCCTAACCCAAGTGACATAATAAATCGTGGTTCAACAACCCGTTAGTTATCTATAAATACTTGGGGTGTACCCCCATACAACAAAGCACGTCCATAGGTCCAACCATTTCATGGTGCATCCCATGACCCTATTCCACACATCACAACAATAGAACCAACATATCAATCTGGATCCAAATGCCAAGTGGTAGGGTACAAGCCTTGGGGGAAAGGCGGGTAAAAATCTTAAAATTTAAAATAAGATCCAAAAATAAGCAAAAAAAATGGCTAAATAGCCATAGTTAGTGTAAAAATTTGCATGTTAGTACCAAAAACCAAGGAAATTCCCAAAATATAAAACATGGCAATCAAGAAAATTGTTGGTCCTTGTAGAAATAAAATAAAAAAGTTTAATTTACTAATAATATAAATATATATATATATATCACATTACGGTGACTATGTGGCCTTAACTAGCCACCAAGGGGGTACTCAACGCATTTCAGGCACTCAGAACTATTAGTGTGAAATCACCTCACCCCCAAATGAGTTATGGATCTTCTTTTCTAAGGCAGGGTCATTTGGTGTGATTTGCATAGCATTGGATCATTCTGCAAGTTGTGGGACTTGCAAATGGGAATGATCCTCCAGAGAAGGTTGGTTCCTCTTCCTAAACTACCTACCATGAGCTAATCCAATGCAAGAAAACTAACTCTAACCTAATCTAACCATTCCAAGGAACCAAGGAGAGAGAAAGAGGGAAAAAACAAAGCCTACACAAAAGCAGTGATACACCAGCAAAGGAAGTGAGATATTCTGTTGAGGGAGAAAGAAATAGAAAAAATGGAGATGAGGGAGGTCAGACAGAAGTGACATGACCCAGATTTACAAATCATCCATTAAACTCCATGAAACACAACATCCTGCATCTACAAATGTGAAATTCATGCATAGAAAACCAAGACTAAAAGGGAGAGGCACCAGGAAACAACAAAATGATGCAAATGGTTGAAGAAAACAACAAAAAACATTTTTATTACTGTAGAAGGTGTAGAGACCATTATATTTCTGGAATAGAGGAAAAAATACATTTTCCAGGCACGGGAGAAGGTTCGTTGCTCAAAAATAGCGTCGAGAAACAAATTTGACAGAGTTTCTATATGTTAAGAATGTCTCTGCTTCTCAAACGAGAAGTGTTACCGTATATATAGAAAGAAAAGAGAGAGAAGAGGGAAAAGTTGAATCCTTCTCCAACCACCATGAGAAATACATCGAATCCCAATTTCAAAGTTCAACCACTAAATATCAATGCCTTATGCAAATCTGCCCACAATATGTCGCTTCTGGTTCCCCAGCGGATTGAATCGAATCAGATTTGGTAGTTGAAGAGATTGGATTATGCGTTAATGGCCTAGAAGACTTTCCTCCATTTTCACCTACCAGGTCCATGCGGCAACATGGCTCTTGTTTGGGATTCCCTTTTTTATATGGGACACATGGTAGTCAGATTAGAGAAAAAATTGGGCTTACGGGTCCATAATTTATCTTTTTCCCTTTTTCTACGAAACACGAAACTCAGAAAATCCCCAATGGCCCACTTTGACCCGGGACATGTGGAGATGTGGGGCTTGTTTGAGCCTCCCTTTATGGATTCATCTTTGGAGAAGCACCGCTAGGACATGTGGCTCTCTCTGCTGGCTCTTCCATACTTAGTCAATTTTGGAATCTTTCCTAAATGGTTTTGAGCCTGAAAACCTTGAAACTTCACCGCTTCTTTTCCTTCTTGCTCCTCGCTTCTTTGTAACAATGCTCCTTCATTTCTGATCCCACCTGTACCCTGTTTTTCATCCTGGAATGTGAGCTCATGGGTCTAATTCATTTCCTTCATAAGTTCCTTATGTGTAGGAAATGTCTTGACCAAATTTTCTAGGGGGTGAATTTGGGATAACAATTTGGCGACTCACGGGGACATTTTCCTGCTAGATGAAGAGACCAGTGGCCTTGGAGCATCCATTGGGCATGGAGTCAAGAATGATGGCCTGACACTGATCCTTATTGTAAAATGGACTCCCCAAATCTTTGCACTTTGATGACCTCTGCCTGACTCTGAATCCACCGTGCATCGACACTCTCAATTTTCATAAGAAAATATTAAAATTGAGTTTTTGAAAGTAGAAAATTGTATTGACCCAGGCTTTCACCTATCCCTGAAATGGACTATTTCAAAACAACTTAAGTTGCTATGGATTTTTTCCCATTTGGAGCTAGCAATTGTTATAGACCGCTATGAGTCTTCTTGCCATGAATATTGAAGAGCCTGGCCCTATGCACCCTTGGAGAAAAATAGGAAAAATGTATATACAAAGACCAAATATAACATGCCTTAAATGAGACATGCAGAGTGTGCATAAGCACTTCTTTTGCTAAAATCCAACCTACCTACTTTATGATAGCTAGGAGCAAAGGTGAGCTAAACAAACCCTACAACTGGTTGTGCAAAATAGCTTCCTTTCCTCAAAATTGACAGCCATGCAAATGATTTGGAGCTAAACATGGTTGTTATTAGGAGTGGAAGGCTAACTACAATTTTTTTCTCCACTCCCTCCATCAAGGTATCAACTAGAAACAAAATAAATACCTTTTCAATCAACTGCTCACTTGGTTTCCAGAGGTATTGTAGTTGATCCTTGGTACTTTGATGCTCATCCTCATGCCATGGAGTGGGCATGACTGGTTTTAGATTCTCACTTGGCTCCAATGAAGCCAAGTACCTGATTGGGCATGGTGTGATCTGATGGATGTGTCTATTACTGATGGATGTGTCTATTACTCTAAATTTCAACTCCAAGAATGGATTCTTCCTGTGGACCTTCTTGAGTGGATGGTGTGGGAGAGATGGGGTTTTCACTATTTCCTTCCTCCTCCTGAGAAGAACATGGAAGATTAAGATCCTCAAACCTTGGTTCCTAAGGGGCATTGTGAGATGCAGGTTATTGTCCTTGGATGTTCTCTTCCATGGTAGTAGACTTATGTTCTTGGAAGGAAGATGATGGAGGAGAAAATGATGTGATATCCTTGGGCTCCTCTCCATCAAGACAATCCTCTAAGTCAGATAGATAATCTCCTCCTCGTTGTCCTACTGTGTGTGTTCAACCTCCTCCATGGTGTCCTTTGAATTTGCAATTTTCTCACCATGGTTCCCCTCATCTTAAAACATGAAGTTTTAACTCTCAAACTCTTCTTCGACATTAGAGTTTTAAGGGGATGAAGTGGGAGGAAGAACTCAAGGTTCTTCTGTGGCTTTCTCTACACTTGCTACCTCTGAAACATTATGGTTCTCCTCCAGAACCGTGCCCTTTGGAACTAACTGGTTTTCATCTAGAACAGGAACCCATATGATTTCCTCTTCCCAATCGGAGTTGTATGAGTCATGCCATTCTTTAACTGTCCTGCAGTCATCAAACATGATGACATTGGCTGGGGAAGTCATGTTGCTAGGGGGTTGTTCATTTATGGTACAACTAGGTAGAGGGGACTTGGAAGAAAATGGGAGGATGAACACAGAAGGGATGGAAGACACACTAGATTTTTGAGCCTCCATTCCTTCTTCCCACTTTGTAATCTGGGGCAACATCTCAGTGATGAGGTGTAACTTGTGTTGGGCATTAAACTAGTCTAGTACAAGGATGAACCATGGAAAAGTAGCCTTGTAGCCAACTTCAGCTGCCATTATGGAGCACTTGACTCTAATCTGCTCATTGTCCAGCTCACATTTTCCACGTGGCCAGCAACATGGCATGAGCAGTTCCAAGCTAGGGAAGATGCATTTTTCCCAACCATACAATCATGAGCATCAAGAGAAAATACTTTCCAATGCTCTAGTTGCACATGCCTAGGGAGTAGAGAATGCAAAACAAGGGAGAAAAAAAATGAAGGAGAGAAAAAAAACAATCAATATACAACAAGAGGCCAACACATTTGCAGGTTGTAACAAGAAGCCAGGGAAGAAAATTAACGAGATAACCATCCAATTGAATTTTGTCAACAAGCAACAAGGAAAAAGGCATTTCAGCAACCTTAAGACAAGGCCCCAAAAAAATAAAATAATTTCTCCCACTATCTCACGCCAAGCATGCCAATAAATGGCCATAAAGAGAAAAATAGGGAGGGTAGGTGTCACACTTTAAATAACTTCAATGCACCCACTACCCCGAAAGACATGAGGGAGGGAAGCCAACAATCATACACCAAAGAAGGAGAAAATGAATTGTCATAAGGAATAGCAAGTTGGTGGAAGGAATATCAAATTCTCCTTTAATTTAAATGATTAAAGACAAGTATGTTTGCAGGCCTAATCGACCAAGAGGAAAGAGCTAGTGGTTGGCGTTTCGATGGAAACACAGGATAATGACCAGCCATGACACCCCAATGGAAATTTCTTCCTTTTTACAAAATGAGGCTCACGCCACATAAATGATCAATAACAAAATAAAATAGCTTAGAGGTAATTAATAATAATATAGATAAAAATTGACACTAAAATAAACTAATTGTCAATAGACAATTAAATAATAATACTATTATTATTATCATTATTATTATTATTTTTACAACCTAAAATAATTATTATTCATACTAATAACAATGGGAAATCAACCTCCACAAAATGAGAAAAAAATTTCCTTTAATAGGGTAATCAAATAGGGTGCTACGGAGGCCCTCCACAAGAAGCACCAAAAATGACACGGGAAGACAAGATGGGGAGGAAGGATGTTAATACTTCTCTGTGACAAGGTTGAAGCCAATGAACAACCAACAGAATCTCACACAAACATTCAATCCCTAGAAACAGGGTCACCGAAGTGAGAACTGAAGTAACTATCAAATGAGGCGTTACACTATTTGTAATGCCATCTCCTCTTTAACTTTGTGTGAACCGCATTATCAATTTCAAATTGATTATAATCCCAAAACCTTGTTGTTGTATTCTACTTAGCATACAATAAAATGTGTGGGACATCATTATTACTATTGTGTTTTGGTTATTATTTTGATTGTATGTCGTACTATGGACCCTGTAGGGATATTAAGGATAAGACAATTAGCTAGAACGGTTGAATTGTCATAATTTATTATGATAGCATTACTCTTCAATATTGTTTTGTTGCATTTAGTTTATCTCCATGACTGGACACATAGACACTATTGCACATTATTATTGGAAGATATTAATAGATGAACAAATTTAATCATTGTGATATGGAAATTGAAGGATATACATTATTGTAACTGAACTGATTAACTATTGATAGATACACAGTAGGGAAGATAATAATGTGTTGTCAGCTTAGATATATATTGATATTTTTAATTTTCTTTGTATTGATTTTATTATGATGTTCAAAGTTATTTTGTGATTTCTTTGATATTGAAGAATGGGTGAAATTGTGAACGGGTGAAAGTAGTGCTTAAATTAGATGATTAAGTTGGTTTATAATATTAGTTATAAATTGATGTATGAGTAGAATTGAAATGTTGAAAATTGGAGAAATTGTTGAATTACTTGGTCTTAGAAATAGTAGTTATGATATTTGATGTGGAAATTGATATGTAGATATAAGCGTTTAATTATTTCGACATCGTTAATATGGCCATGAGGCCAGAGGGGTATTGTGGGATTTTTGTAGGTAATTATATCACAACAATCAAAGGGGGATTGAAGACAAACCACAACGGAATACTGGGTGGATACGAAAATGGTCACCATGGAAACTTGTGTTATGTTGTGTGTGTTTTATTTGTTTGGGACTTGCTTGAAAAGTGGAGCTTTACCATGGCAAGGTAGGGTCTTGCACCCTTATTTTCTTCTTTGTTTTCTTATAGGTTATGTGTTGTATAGATGTGTCTTCTTTCTTGAAGTGTTGGGTAGTAAATTGGATTTAGGTTGTGTTGAGATGGTGAAATGGGGATGAAGTATGTTCTGAGGCATAAGAGTTTCTTTGTGTGTTAAGGATGGAGTGGGTTTTGGATGCCCCGCCCTGTTTCTCTTTTGTTATTTTGTGCATTATGGGAGACATAAGAGAGAGGGAGACATAAGATACATATATTTGTTGTTGTAGGGAGGTATAAGATATTTTGGGTTTGATTGTGTTTTGGGGGATTTCTTGTGGTGGGCATCCAAACCCTTGGGAGGCAAAAGGGTATCCCCATATTCCTATCTCTAATTAGCTTATTTTAGAGCCATTGTTTTGGGAAGTTGTTGTGTTTAAAAATGAGTGTTTTTCTACAGTTATCTTTCTTGTGTGTCTGTTGCTTGAAATTAAGTGTGGAATTATTGTATAGTTTGCATGTGTTTGATTCATCCCTTATTTCATTTTGGTTTGGGCTCAGGGGCTAATGAGGAGAATTGCTTCTTTTTCTCATTGGAGTTTTAGTTGGGTGGAGAGTGTTGCCTCTCCCCCAATTTTGTTGTTGTGATCAAATGAAGAAAAATGGAGCCGTGTTGGAGATTTGATACTTGGAGTACTTGTAGAAGGCTAAGAAATCTTTCATTGTAGTTACCTTCCTTTTAAAAAAAAATTCCCACTTAAGGTGGAAGGTTTATTGTATTGTATTTGCAAGTAAAGTGTATTGCATATTGTGTTATTAGATTGTCATGTAATGTTGGTAAGAGAAACAATTTTAGTGTAAAAATAAGTTCTTAATATAATGAAATATAATGGGGAGGAAAACATCTTTATTCCCTTTTTAGTTGGATTATTGTCTCAAATAAGTGTGTTATTCTTGTTTTAAAACTATTGGGAAATTTTACTATAAGTCATTTGTTGGAAATAGTTACTTTTATTGTGTTAAAAGAAAGGAATGGTAGTGTATTCTTTTACATTGTTGAAGGGAAGGAAGAAAATCATTGTGTTATCAACATGTAAATACTTTAGAAATATTGTAGACTTGGTTAATCTTCCAATAAAAATATAGAAGGTAGAAATGGACATTTAGTGCCTTGACCTTTAAATGCACGCTCTTATGTATTTGTCTTGGTTTGGATAATAAATCTTACTTAAATATCTTTTATTACATTTGAATGTATAGGTAAGGAATTATAAATCATTTAACCTATCATTAAATTTTAAAAGGCCTTAAATAAATATTTAAACTTCCTTTCAAAATAGAATAAATTTACTAACTTTTCAATGTCAATACTAATACATATACTATTACACATACTTACCTATTTGTATATGCATTTGTATTTAATCTTGATTCTCCATCAAATAATTGTATTATAGCACACACACACATATATACACATATGTATATGTATATGTATATATATACACTTTATAATATTTATTAAATAATAAAATTTTCCAATGTCTACTGAAATGTCTAGAACTAGAAATGGCACTTTGACTTTTTGTATGCAGTCGGCCTTAGTGGTCACATGTTTTGTTTTAGAGTTAGGATGGGGGGGAGGTCGCCGACCCCACCCCTACCCCATATTAATATGGGATGGGGGGTGGGGTCGGTGAACTCCCCCTGCTATCTTACACCACTTATTTGTGTGGCTGACTGTGCATTGATCTAGCTGGTGCTTATTGTAACCCTCAGATTTGCCAAAAAAAATTACATGCAGCCTGTGCAAAACATTTTTTCCCTTGTCCTTCGTTTAGCATATATACTCTCTCTCTCTCTCTCTCTCTCTCATTACACACACACACACACACACACACACACACACACACACACACACATATATTAATAAAATATATATATGTCTTTTACCCAAGTGAAAATACATACCATTTAACCATTTCATTAAAATGAGGCAAAACCCATATGCCCATTTGGGCCAAAAAATTAAAATAATGAGAGAACTAAAGAAATAAAATACATAGAAAACCTAGAAGAGGGTGTGAATAAAACAAGAAAAGAAATGTAGAAGTGCTTCCTCCCAAGAGCTTGATATTTTCCTCTAATGGCTTCCTCTTCCTCCTCCACCAATCTGCAAAACAAAAGAGAAATAATAAGTCAAATAAAAGAGAAAGAAGTCTTTCATAAGTAAACTTAGGGTTAGTTGAATCCCTAAATATTGTGGCCCTAAATGAATCCATCCAATGGATGAGATTCATCCCTACAAAAGTAGGTGAGGAGTGGGTGAGAGAAATTCAAATTTTAAAAATGCATGGGTAAGTTTTTTGTGGGGCCACTTAATTAAGTTAAAAGGGTTGGGTGTTATCTCTTTCCTAACCCAAATGTCTTTTAGAGTCATTTTAATTTAATGTCAACTATGACCCCCTTTGTGGGTATAATAGAACCCTTTAATTTAATTAAATAGACCCCTTTACTCTTGGGATTAATTTGTGCAAGTTTGACTATGGTGGAAATTAAATGTTTATCAAATAAAATTTAGGGGAACCTAAACCATGCCTTAGACTAACTAAGTTTATTAAAAGGTATTGGGAGTCTTATTATTATTTTATAATGGGGATTAAAAAGAAAATTTATGTTATTAATTTAAAGTAACTTAGAAACAAGAATGTGAAAACTATTAATTTGAAACCTTTTTGTGAGCATGTTTTTCAAAAAAAAATATTCCATAAATTTTTTCCTATTCGTTATTGGGTTTCTCAGGAATCTTTGTGGGGAAAATGCGGGTGTTACACTATTGATAAAATTATTATTACCATGTCCAAACGTGATATTGGTGTAAGCGTTTTGTTGTAATCAACTCCATATTGCTATGTAAAACCTCTTGCTACCAGCCTTGCTTTGTGTTTCTTTACTTTTCCATCACCATTGTATTTTGTCTCGTAGACCCACTTCACTCCTATCAAGTCCTTTCCTTTTGGAAGATCCATCATCTCCCATGTATGATTCTTCTCTATAGCTTCTATCTCATCATCCATGGCTTGTGCCCAATATTCATTCTTTATAGCCTTTTCAAAATATATTGGATCTGTAGCTTGAGAAAAGAATGTAAAAAATACAAATTAATTAGTTGTATCAACATTATAAATCTCAATAAGACTTCCCGTTTTCCACTACACAGGACTATTAGATGTTGGACTAATTTTTGGTGATGGATTTGCTTCTGATGTTCTCTATGGCATCTCTTGCATGGTTGAAGATGAATGAAATCTTAGAGACCTCTAAATTGTAGAAGGAGGTGTAGCTTGTGTTACAACTTGTGGTGCATGTACAAGATTTGAAGATACAATACCTTGCTGCTCTAAAGTTTCATCTTCCATATCATCATGCAAAATAGATGATGATATACTGACTTTTTTCTCTATACTTCCATCCCATGTTTCATTTTCAACAAACTGAACATCTCTGTTGATCACAACCTTTCTAGTGAGCAAATTGTATAACTTGTATGCTTTTTTATTCTCTGAATACCCAGCAAATATAAAATTTTCTCCTTTGTTGTATAACTTATCCCTTAGCTCACTATATATAAGTGTGTAACACCTGCTACATTTTCCCACTCGAAACCCAAGAGCAACCTAGGGCAAGCTAGAAAAATTATGGAATATTATTTTTGAAAAACATACCCACAAAATGTTTCGAATTAACAGTTGTCACATTCATGTTTCTAAGTTACTTTAAATTAATAATATAAATTTCCTTATTTAATCCCCATTATAATAAAAATAATAATGCCCTCAATACCTATGAATAAACCAGGTTAGTCTAAGGCTTGGTTTAGTTTCCCCTAAATTTTATTTTGATAAAATTTAATTTACACCATAGTCAAACTTGCACAAATTAATCTCATGGGTAAAGGGGTCTATTTAATTAAATACTAAAGTTATATTAATCCCACAATGTGACAAGGTTTAAAACAAACAACAAGGTCCTTAATTTAGCACAAGGGTTAGAAGAATAAACCCACCCCTTACACAAATAAAGTGGCCCCTTTAAAAAGTCAACCCATGCATTTAAAATTTAAAATTTGAATTTTACTCAACCACTCCCCACCTACTTTTTGTAGGGATGAATCCCATCCATTGGATGTATTCATTTGGGGCCACAAGATCAAAAGATTCCACTAACCCTAAGTTTGCTTATGAAAGGTTTCTTTCTCTTTTATTTTACTTATTATTTCTTTTTTTGTTTTGTAGATTGGTGGAGGAGAGGAGGAAGCCATTAAAGGTATCTCAAGCATTTGCTCCACATACATGCCTCCAACCGTAAATTCTTGCTTTCCCAGCTATATCGCTGCGAATGTTAGGGTTTCAATGACCTGCATTTATTTTATTTAATCATTATTTAACATTTTCCCAAATGGGCTTATGGGTTTTTCCCATTTTGTGATATAGTTAAATTTTTTATATGTTTTCATTTGGGTAAGGAGACTCTAGATATATTGCATTACATGTGTGCGAACCCAGGATTTTTGCCCTTCCATGTCAGCGTTATATGGTCTTATGCTGGGCATTTTTGCTCATGTGCGGGAGCTAGGATTTAAAGAGGAAACTAGAGGCCATCTCAAGTTTTTGGAGGGACATACATGCCTCATTTATTTTCTTGTTTTGTTTACACCCTCATTTAGGGTTTCAAAGTATTTATTTATTTTATTTAACTTTTTTTAATGGGGTTTGGGTAGGGTACCCAAATGGGCTTATGAGTTTTGCCCCAATTTTAGTGACATAGTTAAATTTGATATATGTTTTCATTTGTATATATATATATATATGTATATTTATATATATATATATGTTTGAGTGGAGAAAGAGTTCGGCTTGCAAAATTTGAATTGTAAGAAGGATCGATGGATCCGCAACCATTGTAACGAGAAATCTGCAGTCAACAAAAGCACGTAGATACCCCTATTTGGGGTCAGCATGTATTAAACCTGTTTGGGGGGCGGGGGGGGTGAGCAAAGGTCACCAACCCCACCCCCTCCATTTCCCTTATTCTTGCGCATTGGGCGCGACACCATTCTTTCCTAAAAAAACCTATGTACAGGCCGCGGCCGTGGGTTTGACCTTGCATATTTCTTTTTTTGTTTAAAGCCAAATATGGTTTATTGGGGTTCATTTTCTATAAGATTATTATATTACTTTTCTTTATATATATATATATATATATTTTCTTACATTTTATATATGGACATATATGTATATGTATATGTTACATATACATATAAATATATGTATGTATGTACTATGTCCCTTACTCCCATGCGCACTAGCTGCGACACCATTCTTTCCTTAAAAAACCTATGTACAGGGTCGCGGCCGTGGGTTTGACTTATTCAATATTTAAATTGTGTTTAAAGCCAAATATTTTTATTGGGGTTCATTTTCTATAAGATTATTATAATATTTTCCTTACACAACAATAATACATACACACAATATTATTATTGTTAAGGAGTAAGATAGTTATATTTTTACCTAACTTAATCTTACACTTAAGTTTTCTTTTAAAATTTGATAATATTTTGGGGTAAGAAGTTTAAAAAAATATAGCTTCACTTGTTGTTACATCAAGTTACATTGAGTTATAAGTAATGTTATAATAACTTAATAATGAATTTATACATTCCAATGAGGCTGAGGCCTAAGTTGCAAGTAAGTAATTTCTTTTCTCTACTAGTATTAGGCATTAATCTATTTTTTTTATTTACCAAGAAGAGGATAGAAAATTTAAGTTCTTTCCATCTAAGTATACAAAGTTTGACTTTCTTTCAACAATGCAAGGAAATGAACAAATATAACTTATTTCGTTATTCTATAAATTTCATGTAATACAATGGGAGTAACTCTTTCATTTGCTTTTACAAACTACAAATTTGCAACCATTTTCACAACCAAATTTTACAAGATTTCCATAAGTTTAAAATAAGAACTATTAATTTTCCAATAAGATCACACATTTGAGACTTATAAAATGAAGGACTATGAGTCTTTTTCCATTATATTTCAATAACAATGATTAAAATATGAACAATTGTTTCTTTCTAATTTTAGAGCAAGAAAACACACTTATGTGAGAAAATAAATCAACTACAATAACAAGACTTTCCATTTTCAACTTTTTATATTATAACAAGACTATCTTTACTAAAATGTCTTTCTTTCCTTCACAACATACAATACAATCTTAATAACTATAATCAATACAACTTTTCTTCCAAACAACAATACAATAATCTTCTACTTGAAGTGGGAGCTTTTACAAGAAGGAAACTATAATGAAATACATTTTGTATTCTATTATTGTCTCCAAGAACCAAATCTCCAACCAAGCTCCATCTTCTCTTCACTTGATCACAACAACAAAAATGGGGGAGAGACAACACTCTCCACCCAACCAAAACTCCAATGAGAAGAAGAAGCAATTCTTCTCATTGGCCCCCGAGCCCCAACCACAAGGACATAAGGGATGGATCCAACACATGGACAACTCTACAATGCTTCCACATTTACTTTCATGCAACAAACACACAAGAAATATAACCACACAACACTTATTTTTATACACAACAACTTCCCAAAACAATGGCTCTAAAATAAGCCAAGTAGAGATAGGAACATGAGGGTGCCCTTGTGCCTCCCAAGGGTTTGGATGCCCACCTCTAAAATCCTCCACAACACAATCAATCCCAAAATCTCTTATGCCTCCCCGAAACAACATATCTATGTCTCTTATGCCTCCCTCTCTCTTATGGCTCCCACAAAATACAAAATGACAAATTAGAATAAGGTGGGACATCCAAAACCCACTCCCTCCTAAACAAAAAAAGAAGCTCTTATTCCTCCCAACATAATTCATCCCCATTTCCAAATCTCACCACAACCTAAGGTCAATTTACTACCCAACACTTCAAACAAGAACACAAATCCATACAACACATAACATACAAGAAAACAAGAAGAAAACAAGAGTGCAAGATCCTACCTTGCCATGGTAAAGCTCCACTTTTCAAGCAAGACCAAAAATATTTCAAACTCAAGCAACTCCAAGCTCCCTTCTACTCCAACAAGCAAGCACTCCCAAAAATCCAAGATCCAAAGCTAAGCAAGTAACCCCATTTACTTCCCAAAAATTCAATAAATAGAAAAGAGGAGGAGGGAGATGATGTGGCTCCATGTAGGATGCCACATCATTTCTTCTCCACTCCACATCACCCAAGTCAAACCCATACCCTAAGGTGAAATAAATGGGTGGTTGAGAGGAATGAAAAACCTCTTACACACACCACTCCAACCCATACCCTTTAGGACAAAGAAATAAACACATGTAAGAAAGTGCAATTAAAACTCACATTTTTGCCTTCCAAAACACATAATGGGGTCTATTTTTGACCCCCCAACCCATAGGTAGGGTTGGTATAATAAATTAAGAGGTGTGGGACAAGTTTAACTTGTCCCACAAGCCTCCAAAATTGGCCCTTAAGGCCAAATCCAAATTTCCAAGAAGGGGTAGAGTGTACAACACTCAAGATCACATACACTCCACTTACAACACATAAACCAAAGAACCATCTAATCTAATAAATGACTTATTTTTGTCCCATCCATAATTAGTTTAGTAACATGATTAATTTACTAATCTAGACACATAATTAAATAAATGATAAAAGGGAATTACATCACCATAAAATCACATATACTAAAATTAAATAAAGGAAAATAAAAGAACAACACATAAACCCCTTGGTCACAATTGGAGGTAATCCCCCCATGGGGACCCCCTAACAACAAATAAAACACACACAACATAACACACGTTGCCATGGTGACCATTGTTGAATCCATCTAGCATTCCGATGTGGTTGGTCTCCAATCCCCCTTTGATTGTTGTGATATAAACGCCTGCAAAACACACAATACCTCCTTCAGCCTCGTGGCCGCATCAAAACATCCAAGGTAAAATATATGCATATAAATCAACAATCATCCATACATAAATTAAATCATCATCTAGGAAAATAATGTTACTATTTTAAAATTCCAACAACATCTCAATTCTATATTTCATCAATACCAATAAGATCACAAGATTAGTTCACTACTAAATCCTACTCAATATGATGAAAATGTCGAATGTCAGAATAGATATAAATATGTCAACAACACATCATCATCAATATAAAATGTCTCTCTAAGAAATCCACACGATCATACTATGAATCGAAATCCATCAATAATCAAAGTATCTCTATCATCTAATCATCATGCTAAGCCAAAATGATACAATAATATCCATGTATATAACCAACAGTAATCAAAATCAAAATGTAATAAGTGTCATGTATGTGGGTATTTCTTTTATATTTTTTAGATATTAGGAGATATTATCTAGTTGTTTGGTATAGATCCTTCCTTGATCTATGATATTGACTAGTTCTTTCCTTGATCTATGGTATTGACTAGATCCTTGATGTCTAGTTCTTTCTTAAATATATGGACTTGACTAGTTCTTTCCTTGATTTATGTCTTGATCTACGACCTTGAATGGTTCTTAGATTGTTATTCCTTGCCTATATAAGCAAGACCCATTCTCATTGTATTTCATTGAGTTCCATAATAATATATGATATTGATGCTCATTTGTTTATAAATATTTTATGTAAAGTTATTTTGGAGAATTTTTTTCATCTTATTGATCACGGTGTTTGATTGGCATCTGAGTTCTTGGCTTGGTATGATCTAGTTATCATTACTTTTATGGTATTAGAGAAGGAGATTGATATTGACATCCATATGTAAGTTTTGTTTTGCAAAAAAAATTATATATTTATATATCAGGGGTTTGTCTGTATTTTGTTGCTACGTGCATTTGTATGTGAAACAAAGATCCATTAAAATCCTTAGCCCTTGGTCATATGAGGGCTTAAAGCTTGTGATTCCTACTAGTAGGTGCTAAACTCCAACCACCTTTCATTTTTTGTGTGGTGAAGAAAAGAGAATATTATTTTATTTTAGTCATAACTAAAATAAATAACAAAGCATAAACTTGTTAAGCTTGTATCTTTTGATCAAAAACTCAGATGAGAGTGATGTATTTTACCAATGTGTTTATTTTTTCATGCTCTTTCCATTGAAAATATTTATTTCAAGAATTTCACTATAATTATAAAGTGCCACATTGTAACATGCACTCATTATAAAGTGCCAAAATCTAGGGGGGCTCTTGTTGCATTGCTTGGGGCTCTTGTTGCATTGCTTGGTTCTTGCATTTATTGTGGTGATATTTTGAGAATGACATCTAATTCTACATTAGATCATGTTGAGCCATTAAAAACACACAATTACCACACATGGAAACCAAGAATGGAAACAATAATTAAGTGGAAAGGATTATGGGATTTAAATTCTTCAGAACAACTAGTGTTCATTAGAGAATATGATAAATTTCAGTACTAGTGCAAATTTGATGAGTCTACTAGTTTGATAGGAACTTATGTAAGTGATAGTATTTATTTCATTTGAAAAAATGTGACTCTCATTTAAAAATATGAGAGAAATTGAAGGATTTATTTGGTAACATGAATCATATGAGAGCCATGTGACTTGAAATTGAGATCACCTCTCTTAATCCTGAAGATTTTCCAAAAATTATAAACTATCTTGCCAAGTTCAAGCATTTTTTTACACAGTTGAAGGGGATTTGAAGAGATAAGAAAGATGAAGAGTGTGTTTACTTTATTCTATCCAAGTTGAGAGGACCATTCCAAATTTATTCTTCTACCTTTTTTTATCTAGCATAGATGCCTTAGGTGACACATTCAAAATGCCTAACTTAGAAATATTTTGTGAAAGACTTACTAGGGAAGAATCTAATTTGTCTAACTGTTATCTCTCAAAAGTGGACCCTATAGAGAGATGGCTGCAGGTGTTCTAAGCTTGTAAATTTTATCTCTCTCTTTCGTAGATACAATGGAAACACCCCAGGTCTGTGGGTATACCTATTTTGAGGTGACAATGTGGTATCAAGGATGGTTCCTTATTGATGTATCCTAAACTAATTTTCTAGGTTTAAATCGTAAAAGATGAAATTAAAACTAAGGTGATACAACAAACTTGTATGAGGTCTTTGACTAAGTACATCCAAAACTGATATGGAATGAATTTCTGATGCACAAGACAACAATTTTATGAAGGCAATTAAGGGTAAACACTTTGATGTATTGAGGGATATAATCACAACAATACTGCTAAGTTACACATACACATTAATATCATGTAGAAATATTGAACTTGCAACAGGGTAAGATGATTAATCAGGGAATTTAGCATTCACAAGATTAATGGAAACATACACAACACTGCAAATAATTAGGAAGGGAGAAAATCCTTCACATTCAAAGGGAAAAACTGGTAGAAAATTGCTTTAGCACTCCTATATAAAAAAATTCCTCCTTTGTGCTTTGCCAAGGTACCCAATATATAGCAAAATTATTTCCCACCCTTCCTAAAAATAGGCTAGAATTGTATTCGCCCATGCATCCTATTTTTATCCTTCATCTATTAATAAATAAAGGGATAAAAATAGAACATGCAACTACAAAGAGGCATTAACAACCATTGGTTACAACTTAGCCAACTACAGTCGACTGCTCTATTTTTAAAGAAAAACATGGATGCTAATTTGCTAAAAAATGTTTTGCTTGATGAGCAAGTATTCTTCTTTGTGCCATGTAAATTCCTATTCTGGTCTGTTCTTTTGTGAAGGCATGCAATCTTATCCATTTGTAGTGATAATATTAGCACTTTCTAACCATGGTTGAATTTGGTGAACTCAAGACTTGAATTAAGGTGTAAAAGTATTTCAAACTTAATCATTTTTGGTATTTGCTAAATTTTCCCCTAGATGCCATTATTGATTGTTCAAGATTGACTAAAGGATTTCGTAAATAAATATGTCTTTCATTATTTCAAAAAAGAGTTGTCCATGTAGGAAAAATTTGAACTACAAATGGCCTGTAAAATGTTTTCTTTTTCATTTTTGATAGAGATTGTACATTTTTGAAACATTCGGCCCACCCTTCCACTTTTATTTCAGCCCCACACATGTCCTTATCTGGTGCTAGTGGGATAGCGGCTTGCTTTTATAACTGTACAAAATAAAACTTAAAGTTTCAAAGTCAAAAATAACTCCGGTGGCCCACCTTTAAATTTTGATGGCATGGGCGGAGTCGTGGGTGACTTTATCACTTTCCCCCCTTTTTAAAAAAAATCTCAGAGTTTTAGAGGATCCCAATGATCCGCTTTGTCGCCTCTAACTTATTGAATACATGGCTTTACTCGGTCTTCAGCGGACTCGTGGGTGAATTTATTACTTTTCTCCTTTTCAAAAAAAGGGCTCAAATTTTCAAATTGACCCAACGATCTAATTTTGACTTAATTCAATATGATTGACTTTTGATGCTTCAGTGGAGTCACAGGGAATTTTTAAACTTCACTCCTTTTACAAAAAGGTTCAAATTCTCAAAGGATCTCGATGATCCATCTTTAACTTTTGATGCTTTGACTTTCACCAGTGGAGTCTCAGGTTAATTAATCATTTTAATCCTTTTTTACAAAAAACTCAAAGTTCTAAAGGCACAAAATACTCTAGCGATCCACTTTTCAATAAAATTTGGTGAAGTGTCCTTTTGCGGGCTTGCGAGTGAATTTTATACTTTACTTCCATTTTCCATAATGTTTTAAAACGTAAATAGGCCCGCCCCTCCGCATCAAGCCACCGGACCAATTTGAATATTTTTCAAAAAAGGAAAAAGTGCCCAGATTTACAAAATTGACCTGCCGCGCCGCATCCAATTAGATTTCATCGGGTTTGCGGGTCAATCTGACATTTTTACAAAATAATGAAAAGATGCTAAGTTCACCAAAAAGACCAGCCATTTTCATCTGTCAAGCTGGGGTTTGCATTGATTTTGGTGATAAATTATAAGCATTGATCTCTGTAATTTTTATTCGTGGCTGTTGATCTCCAACTCATCCAATGTGTTAAGTTACTTTAGTTTGGTTTAATGAATAAAACACTCGAAACCCTAAGTATTTCGTATTTTCATTCTTGAACTCTATCCAAGCTAAAGGAACTTTGCAAAAAATAATTTTTTGGATGGTGGCCATTGAAGATGATCTCAAGCTTTGTCTCATTCCATTTTGAAGTGCTTAGAGAGTTCTATGGAATATTTTAAGCAAAATGAGTGATTTCTTAACGTTCCACCATTCTTTTGATCTTAAGCTCAAATGCAAGAATTCTTTGGTATTTAGAGTTTGTTCCTAAATTAATACCTCTAGGAAAACCCTTTCAACCACCATTGATGAACTCTGAATTTCTGTGGTTACTTTCTCCTTGTTGGGTCTCTGGTTCGAGTTTTCAAAATCCATTTGTTAGCTTAGCGAGGACTTTTTTGTGATTCCATGGAACTGTGGATCTGTTTGAGTATAAGATTTCTGGGTTTTTTTTATTTTACGATCTTACCCTGATTATTTAATAAAATTTTACTTAGAACTAGTAAGTTTCAATTGGGTAATCACATTTTCTAATTTTTCTTTACCTCTTTCTCCTTTCTGAGTGAGAAAATCATGTATGTAGTTTTAATCTTCAAGTAATTTATATCTCATGTTGTTAAGAGATCCATATGCATGAATTAGGACAGTATAGAAATATGGATTAACCCTGAGCTCTTAACTGATGATTTTCTTCTTTTCTTCTTTTCAGGTACAATAATTCTAGTGATGAAGATGAAGAGGGAGTAAGATGAATATGAAGATACATCAATTGAAGGAGAAGACCCAAGGTAATGATGGGTTCACTCATGCTCCTCTATTTTCTTTTTCATGCATGTGTACCTCCTATTTCAGTAGTTGCACTTTACTTTTCAGTTACATCCCATGGCTTGTGTGGGAACATTTGAAATTCCTTATGAATAAAACATTGAATTACAAAATTGAGTTCTATATTTCTTTATGAATTTTTGATTTCTGATATGGATTGTATGATGAACTAAACAACCCAATAATATAATTGAATGCCTTAATCATGAAGGAAAGAACATTAAAGAATACATGTAACATCCAGTAATGAACTCTGATTTCTTTGCAATCTACAATTATGTCTGTTGTTCCAGAACTTAGCATTTCATCTACTCTACAATTGGATGTCTTCATCAAGACAACACAACTTTCCTTTGGGGATTTGTGTTCTTTTGCTGAATATAGTCATGAAATTGTAGACTATGTGATCCGTTACATTTTGTAATAGCACACATAGCTACATATTTCATGTAATCATTAATTAATTCAACAGTAACAATATTCTCTGAAAGAAAATCCCCTAGCTTGAGTATACTTCATAAATTCTATCCATCATAATGAAGTTTTGAGTTGTGCATTTTTTCACAAGTACAAAAATTGTAAACATTTCTGGCAATCCTGTGGGGAAAGCTGCCTGGTAGCTTGTTAAACTAGTTCCTTACTCTTGTCCATTGGGCATGGATTCTAAAGCATGTAAAAAAAAAAATTTCCTTCCTGAAGGTCCAACCCTTTCAAAATGAACTAAAACTGGGAAAGGATCTGGTAAACCAGATCATGTGCACTAATGCACTTATTAAATTAAAACAATAATGCAATGTGTAGAAACTACACTTATTGATGGGAAATCCTACTCTAAACAGTCACTGTAATATTTTCAATAAAAATGTTTGAGAAACATACCATTCACAGGAATGGAAATTTCCTCTCCATTCAGTCTTGAAAGTTGAAAAGCATTATGTTCTTTGCAAGCTGAAATCATGTAAGGACCACTCCAGATTGTATCGAACTTTATGTTTCTTCTTGGATTTGCACGATCAACATCCAATTTCAACACAATATCTCCTTCATTGAAGATTCTAGATTTGGCTTTCTTATCAAAAGTATTCTTCATCTGTTTATGATTCTTTTCCATGTTCATATGAGCTTGATCTCTTATCTCTTGTAACTCCATTAACTCTACATAATGAACCTACAATGGTTCATTCTCAAGCAGCTCCATTTGATGTAGCAAATCTAATGCGGGTAACTCTACTGAAATAGGCATTCTTTCTTTTCTTCCGTAAACAAGCTTGTATGGTGAATTTCTAATTGATCTTTTAGGAGTCACTCTATCAGCCCAAAATGCTGAATTCAACATTAGATGCCAAACTATGTGATTATCCTTGAGTGTTCTTTTGATGATCCTTAAAAGAATCTTGTTAATACTTTCAGATAATCCATTAACTTGTGGATAATAATTAGATAAAGAACTTAAGTAAATTCCATGGTTGACAACCCAATTTGTTACCTTTGCACCAATAAATTCTAAAGCTTTATCTGATATAATAGTTGCTGGAACACCAAATCTGCAAAATATACCTTCATAAAACAATAATATGGAAGTTTCATTAGCATATTTCAAGGCTATTGATTTAGTCCATCATGTAAAGTAATTTGTAATAGTCAAAATCCACTTGTGTCCTTGTGAAGAAGGCAGGTTTATCATGCCAATAAAATCAAGACCCCACAACATAAAAGGTTGATCAACTGAAATACGTTGTAAAGGTAGTGAAGCTAAACATTCTTTTCCAATAAAAAAAAACATTTCTTACACTTTCTGATCCATCCAAAATATTCATTGAATATGTTGGGCCAATAGTAACTATCTCTCATGATTTTTAAGGTTGTGGTACTGTCGACACTAAAATTTTCCTCCATAATTTCTATTTCATTAATGTATGTATTAGGAATAGGATGTTGTTAAGTATAATTAGTAGTAGCATCTGATAGAAGATAACGGCGCTGCCGGTATAATGCCGCCAATAATGTATAGTACGGTAATAGTCAAAAGTACAATAGGAATGTTGTGGTAAAAAGTAAATATTTGTCGTAAGTGGTCTGGTAATGTTAAAATGTCAAAGTTGGGGTAAGTAGAGAAGTAGGGTCTACATGATTAGGAATTAGAAATATTATATTGGTAATAAGGACAAGGAGTGAGGTCATAAATATTTTGTATATTTTATTTGTAAAAAGTCTAAAAATGTGGAACCCATGTGAAATGATAAGGTTTATCTTATCTTAAAAGATAAGCTTACATGTACAGATAAGAGTTAAGGTATGGAATATGATTCGTCAGAGTGGATTTCTTATCCTATCTTAGAGATAAGATGGATAAGCTTGGAAGTTCTATAAATAGAGAGGCCACCCCCCTCATTTAGCATAGAAGGAAGTAGTGAGAAATATTGTATGAGTAAGTGTGTAAAGGAAGCCATCATTTTGAAGGTGTGTTAAAGAAGCCATTAAGAGGTGTAATTGTGAAGTTTCTCCCATAGTTATTGTTGGAAGGCAAGTGAAGTGAATAACACTTGAAGTACCTCATGGGTGAGATTGTAACAATTTCATGTTAATATTATAATTTACTCTCATATTTCAGATTTATCATCATTCCTTCTTATCATAGTCTATGGTATTCTTGTGTTATGTTTGTTGTTGTGTTTCCAGATTACATCCACCAAACTAAAATCTGTGCATTAGTAAATAATCATAGCATGAGGAGTTTTCGGTGAAGAATTATCATAGTGCCGGATTGGTGATGACATTTTGGTTCCATTGCCGGGACCATTCCTCGTTGGTGGATTTTCTGGAGAGATATTCCCACTTAGTCAAAAATCATTTGGAGGGTAACCTTGTTTTTATTGTGCATAGTAGTTACCATGGTAAAGTCACTTTTTACCGTGAATAGTATTTACCACAGTAAAGTCACTTTTTACCATGAATAGTATTTACCGCAGTAACTTCACTTTTTACTGTGAATAGTGTTTACCACAGTAAAGTCAGTTTTTACCCCAGTAAGTCAAGTTTTACCATAGTTTACCGTGGTCATTTCTATTTTCTATTATAGTGATTCCAATTATTTGTGCACATAAGTCTTGTTGATTGTACTTGTGGGTTGGTATTTCACTGTGGTTACTTTTGCAAATGGGGAAGATTCCTATTTTTTCAGCCCAATCTAATGAAGATGCTTCCTCTTTCATTCAAGAGTTTAAACGATCTTGTATTTGTAATGGCCTTATAAGAAGGGAACAATGGACTGAATTTTTTCCTACCTTTTTAGATGGTTCATCCCTTAGGTGGTTTGAAACACTAGGTGATAATGTGAAAAACTCATGGGATTTATTAACTGAAAGTTTTCTTGAAGAATTTGGTGAACAACAGAAATATGTAGATCTCATGATCGATATCACAAAGCTATCCCAAGGAGAGAAGGAGAAGATAAGGGATTATCATGCTCGTGTTCTAGAGCTAAGGAGGAAGCTCGATGTCCAGATCCGGAAGGAAGGATTAGCGGATGGGTTGATGAATGGCATGGATAATCTCCTCTGTAAGCACTTCATTCTTGGGATGAAGCCAGAGATCAGACAACGAGTGAAGTATGACCACCGAGCTACCATTGAACAAGCAAAGGAGATTGCAAGAAGGCAAGAAGAAAGCATGGAAGAGGAGCCCAAAGAAATTGTTGCTAAAGTAGAGCCTACACCAGCACCTTTGGTCCTAGAATCCACAACCACTCTCGGTGAGCACAAATATTTCTCCTAGTACATCTATTGAGTATGAAGATCTGCTCAAGAAGATGGGTCAATTAACTATTAATCTTCTTCAAGGAAAAGAATTTAGTTCTCAGGGAGGAGATAGAGGTCCAAAAAGAAATATTTCTGAAGTTGTATGTTATGGTTGTTATAAAAAGGGTCATTATAAGTATAATTGTCTAGATAGAGCTTCTACATCTGGTACAAGAGATAATGATAAAGGAAAAACACCTGTGAATTCTTTTGATGTAGTAGATAAGAGCATAAATAATGAAGTAGATGTGTTTGTAACAAAAAGAAAGAAATAAAAAGATAACCAAGATGGAAATGATCCTAAGAAGATGAAAGGAGAAACTAGTAAGAAACATAGGAGAAGAAAGTTGGGTGTGCAGGATTTTATGATTTCACAGGGACAAGGACCATACTCCATCTTAGAAGATCTGTCTAAAAGGCCTACAAATATTACATATGGTCAACTCTTGGCTATGTCTTCTGAGAAGAGGTGGAGCTGCGAAGTGGACTCAATGCTCGAAAGGAAGGAGGTTGAGGTCCCTTTTTTGGAGGCAGAGGCGGATCCTATGCTCCACAAGCTGAGGTACTATGTAATGGTATTTCAATTCATGATGTCTTAGTTGATGGAGGTGCTGTATTAATGTATGACCGAGTCTGTAATGAATATGTTGGGTTTAAAAATTGATCACCCCATCAACACTTATGTTAAGGTCATTAAATAAGGGAAAAACTAAACCAGAAGGTGTAGTTTCAAATGTGGCAATATCTGTTATGGGTGTTGTATGTGTGGTAGACTTTCAGGTGATGAAAAATGGTACTGTTGCGTACCCAATGTTGTTGGGAAGACCATGGCTAAGGAGAGTTCATGCAAGAAACTACTGGAATGAAGGCTTCATGACACTTGGACGTGGTAGAGAGAGGGTGAAGATAAACGTGATCCCTCAGCATCATAAGGCAGAACCTGTGGATTCAAGTGATGAAACTGATGATTAGACATCCTCTGATTACTCTAGTACCAGTGAAGTGGACACCGAAGATGAAGAAAGTGAGGTTGATATTTCGGTCATGGATATCCTTCCAGTCACACCGACTCATGACCCCATAAAATTATCTAAAGAAGAAATTGATGATCGTCTCCAAAAAATAAAGATTGGTGATGCTGTGATGGAGAGTGAGAAGGAATCCTACCTCCAGCTCTTTCGAATGTACATACACCTATTCACTTTTGATTACAAGGAACTCCGTCAAGTAAGTTGGGTAGAAAATTCTATTGAGCTGGTAGATGGTGCTAAGCCCATAAAGTAAATGCCATATAGAATGAATCCTAATTTTTCCAAGACTGTAAAAGAAGAAATAGATAAGTTGCTTGATGCAGGATTCATATTTGCTGTGGAGAATTCAGAATGGGTTTCTCCCATTGTGATCTCAATAAAAAAGAATGGGAAGCTACATATTTATGTTGATTATAGGAAGCTCAATAAGGCAACAAAGAAGGATCATTACCCTCTTCCATTCTCAGATCAGATCTTGGACGAAGTAGCTGGCCAGGAGTGCTATAGTTTTGCTAATGGATATAGCGGATACAACCAAGTTCGTATAGTGGAGAAAGATCAGCTGAAGACCATGTTCACCACTCCTTGGGGAATGTTTGCTTATAGAGTTATGCCTTTTGGGTTGTGTAATGCTCCAGCAACATTCCAGTGTTTGATGAATAGGGTGTTTGAACCCTACATTGGGAACTTCATCAGAGTATTTCTGGATGATTTTTGCATCTATGGGAGCAAGATGGACCACCTGCACCAGATGGAGACAACATTTCAAAGGTTAGATGAAGCACAAGCCTCACTAAACCCTACAAAGTGTGTCTTTGGATGTTCTAAAGGTGTTTTGTTAGGGCATGTTGTATTTAGAGATGGTATTGGTACTGATCCTGATAAAGTTTCAAAAATCAAAGAGTTACCATTTCCTATGAATATAAGTAAGTTGAGATCATTTTTAGGCCATGTGGGTTACTATAGAAGGTTCATCAAGAATTTCTCAAAAATTACACAGCCACTAACCCAGTTCTTGAAGAAGGATGTTACTTATGAACCAGGAAATAAGGCGCATGAAGCTTTTAAGCAACTGAAGGAAGCCTTGGTGTCTTCACATGTTTTAAAGAATCCAGATTGGAGCAAGCCATTCATTGTGTATACTGATGCCTCAGATGCAGCACTAGGAAGTACTCTGAGCCAAAAGGATGAAAATGGGAATGATCATCTAGTTTACTTTGGGAGTAGACAAATGAGCAGTGCTGAGGTAAATTATACTGTAACTGAAAAAGAGGCTCTAGCTATCATTTTTGCTGTAAATAAGTTTAGAAATTACTTGTTAGGGAAGAAATTTCTAGTTGTAACATATCATCAAGCTCTAAAATATATTGTAAATAAGCCTAACCCATCAAGGAGGATAGCAAGATGGATAATTTTGCTACAAGAATTTGAATTTGATATTATAGATAGGCCAGGAAAGAAGCATGTCAATGCAGATGCACTCTCTCGAGCCTATGATGGTTTAGGTTCATCTTGTGATGATGATGATTTCCCAGATGCAACATTGTTATCCCTTGACACAATCCCTAGTGAATACATAGATATTTGGAATTATCTGAATGAATTCAAGTTTCCTGATGGTGCCAATGCAAAGACTAAGAGGAAGATTACTCAAGCCAGTCATCCATATTCTATTCTGCATGGAGTATTATTTCGAATAGGACCTGATGGACAGTACAAGAGGGTAGTTGGACGTGATCAAGGAAGGAGTTGATAGAAGAATTCCACAATGGTACATGTGGAGGACACTTCTCTGGACAACTTACAGCAAGAAGGATCTTGGATGCAGGTTATCACTGGCCCACTCTTTTTAGAGATTGTTATAATTATTGTAAGACATGTGATATTTGTCAAACACATGGTAACCGTAAGACTTCATCAGCTCCATTATGTCCTATTCTTCCACTTGGTCCCTTTGAAAAGTGGGGAATAGACATTGTAGGTCCACTTCCAACTACCCCACACCAAAATAAGTATATTGTAGTTGCCACAGATTATTTAACCAAGTGGGTTGAAGCTAGGCCATTGAAAACAGCTTCTATGGATGAAGTGGCAATGTTCATATATGAATGCATTGTTACCAGATTTTATTGCCCATTAGAAATTGTAACAGATCAAGGAAGCCACTTCATTAATGAGGTGGTAGAAGCCCTAGTCAATAAGTTTTCTATTAAGCACAGGAAGGAAACAACATACAAGCCAAGCACAAATGGATAGGTGGAACGAACAAATTTTGTGTTGTGTCAAATTCTAGCAAAAGATGCAGCCTTGCAGGTACATAAGTGGGATAAAAGGATTCATGCAGCATTGTGGGCATATAGGGCAACATCAAAGTCAGCAACAAGATACTCCCCATTTCAGTTGGCTTATGGCATTGATCCAATTCTTCCTATTGAGTTTGATATTCCCACTATGAGAGTTATGAAAAATGAAAGGATGAATGAAAGTGATTCAGTAAAAGAAAGGTTGGTACATCTTCATTTGCTAGAGGAAATGAGGGAAATAGCAAAGGATACAAGTTATAAGAAGAAAATGAAGCAGAAGGAATACTTTGATCAAAAGATCCATTGGTCTCCATTTCATGTGAATGAATTGGTTCTAGTATATGATTCCAGATACAAAAAAAGAAGACAGAAAATTTATTCCAAAATGGAGGGGACCCTACAAAATAGAAACTTTGCATGAAAATGGTACATACCAACTGAAGGAATCGGATGGCACTCCCATTATGAAATGGGTCAACCACAACAAGTTAAAGATTTTCCAAGCACTGGAATAGTCTACTCCGAGGACGGAGTAGAAGCTAGGAAGGGGGAAGATGTCGACACTAAAATTTTCCTCCGTAATTTCTATTTCATTAATGTATGTATTAGGAATAGGATGTTTTTAAGTATAATTAGTAGTAGCATCTGATAGAAGATAACGGTGCTGCCGGTACGATGCTGCCAATAATGTATAGTATGGTAATAGTCAAAAGTACAGTAGGAATACTGTGGTAAAAAGTAAATATTTGTCATAAGTGGTCTAGTAATCTTAAAATGTCAAAGTTGGGGTAAGTAGAGAAGTAGGGTCTACATCATTAGGAATTAGAGATATTATATTGGTAATAAGAACATGGAGTGAGGTCATGAATATTTTTGTGTATTTTATTTTTAAAAAGTCTAAAAATGTGGAACCCATGTGAAATGATAAGGTTTATCTTATCTTAAAAGATAAGCTTACATGTACAGATAAGAGTTAAGGTATGGAATATGATTCATCAGAGTGGATTTCTTATCCTATCTTAGAGATAAGATGGATAAGCCTGGAAGTTATATAAATAGAGAGGCCACCCCCCCTCATTTAGCATAAAAGGAAGTAGTGAGAAATATTGTATGAGTAAGTGTGTAAAGGAAGCCATCATTTTGAAGGTGTGTTAAAGAAACCATTAAGAGGTGTAACTGTGAAGTTTCTCCCATAGTTATTGTTGGAAGGAAAGTGAAGTCAGTAACACTTGAAGTACCTCATGGGTGAGAATATAACAATTTCATGTTGATATTATAATTTACACTGATATTTCAGATTTATCATCATTCTTTTTTATCATAGTCTATGGTATTCTTGTGTTATGTTTGTTGTTTTGTTTCCAGATTACATCCACCAAACTAAAAGCTATGCATTAGTAAATAATCATAGCACGAGGAGTTCCCGGTGAAGAATTATCATAGTGTTAGATTGGTGATGATAGTACGTAGCTGAAATCACATTTCTTACACTTTCCGATCCATTCAAAATAGTCCTTGAATGAATAATAACCTCTTGCAGGTCCTTCATGGAATTCTGATAATAATTTCTAAATTTTATCATAGTCAACACATCGCAACAAGATTCCGTTTATATCCCTTTTGAACAACACACAATCAATAAAGATATAGGGTATAACTTGTAATTTGAAATACCTTATTTTTTTCTTGTCCATACCTTTTGGATAAATACCTTGCTATAAATAATTAACAAAATCAGTCATCCATCTTGATTCTTGGACATCTTGAGCAAGTTGAGGTTGCTGATTTTCTGGCTGAACCATGACATCTGATTGTTGATGCTTAACCTCTGCATGTTGTTTTGTATCTTATGATTCTGGTTCATGTTGTTTTTCCATATAAGAAATTAGATTTTCACACAAGCCTTTACCTCAAACTATCTTTGTAACACGAATATCGACATCATATTCCATAACCTTCGTTATCCATCTTGCTCTTTTCTCATTCAATTATTTATTTAACAAGAAAGCTTTCACACTTGGATGAGAAACAAGAAGATGAATTTTATGGTTTAAAAGCATGTACTTAAAACTATTTAGTCCTCTAACTACTAAAAGTACTTATCTTTTAAGAAATGTGTACCTTGTTTTGTAATCATGTAAGCTCTGTCCAAAGAAAGCAAGTGACTACTTAACATTTTCATCATTAACCTGAGTTAATATGGCTGATATTGTTTCAGATCCTAAACGTGTATACATTGTAAAATCTTTATCAAAATTTGGATTTGCAAGAGTAGGAGCTTGAGAGATGGCTGCCTTAATTGATTCAAACCCTTCTCTCCCTTCACTGGGCCAAGATAAAATTTTCTCTTTCCTTAACATAGCTGTCAATGGTTTCACCAATCCTGCAAAATATGAAAATATCTTCTAATAAAGTTGATTTTTACAAGAAAAATTTGTAATTCCTTCTTATGATAAGGTAATGATAGCTATGATATGGCGTCGATCCTGAAAGGATCAATTGCCAAACCTTATTTAGAAACAATATGACCAATCAATTTACCTTGATGTATTGAAAATATAGACTTTAGCAGATTCAAAGATTTCCCAAATTGTTTGTATAACTGAAAAGTTTTCCTTAGATGTACTAGATGTTCTTCTGGATTTTTTGAGAATACGATAATGCCATCTAAATAAACCAGGATGCATTTATTTAACAAGCTATGAAAAGCCATGTCCATTACACGTTGAAATGTTGGACTAGCATTTGAAAGGAAAAAAGGTATTTTTTTGTAAGCATAAGTACCCCACTTAGTGGTGAAAGCTATTTTATGCCTATCCTCTTCTCGAACTAAAATTTGATTGTATCCACTATAGACATCTAGAAGAAATAGTCTATTTGAACTAGAACCTGTTCTTAAAATATGATCCATATTTGGAAGTGGGTAGTGATCTTTTAATGAATCTTTATTAAGATCTCTGAAATCCACATATATCTAATTTCTCCATTTTTCTTCCTAATAGGCACAAGATTTGATACCCAACTTGAATGATTAACTGAAAGATAATACCTGATTCAATCAACTTCAGTAACTCTTTTCTCATTAGAGGCTCTATTTTGGGATTTAGAGGCCTTTGTTTTTGCCTAACTGGTTTGGAATTAGGCTATAATTCAATAGTATGTTGTGCTAAACTGGGATCAAAACCTTTCAGATCTTGGTATTTCCAAGCGAAAACATCTTTAAATTCCTTGCAAAGATTAATAAAAGAATGTTTTTCAGCTAAAGAACATACCTTTCCAAGAAACAAATTTTTACCTTCATCAACTGAAATCTCCTCATAATTATCATCATTTGTTGACATCTCAGTCTTGACCTTCCTTAAGTGATAATCAGTGCTGAAGATGTCTTCTAATGTGACCAGACCTTGAGGTAGTTTATTTGTCTTTAATTTCACAATCTGGTCACCATATAAGTGCTGTAATTTATCTTGATTTATTGCAGAAAATTCAGCTTCTTGCTACAAAAACCTACAGATTTGATCATCATTTTCAAAAACTTATCAATTCAAATCATTATCAGGTATCAAAGGCCTGATAATCAACTTTATATGAGGCAGAATTTTTCTATTTTCAATCTATTCTAGCACTTCAAAACTGACACCAATTGCTGCAAGTCTATTTGCATGCTTATTTTCAGTTCTAGGAATGGACTAGATGTTAATAGCTTAAAAATCTTCCATTAATTATGAAAATCTATGTTTGTAAGACTTCATTAGTGGATTCTTACAAACATGGAAGTTTCTTACTTGATTCATAACCAACTCAGAATCACCAAAAATCTGTAGCATGTGAATACCTCTCTTTCTGGCCCAAAGTAAGCCATGAATTAATGCTTTGTATTCAACTACGTTAAAAGTGCATGAGAATTAGAGACTCAAAGATGAGAAATACCTTTTTTTGTTGGGGAAGTGAGAATAAAACCTACTCCTTTTCGTTTCTTGTTTTTAGCTCTATCAAAATAAAGCTTCCAAATCCCTTCTATTGCATTTTCTATTTTGGACAGCAAGGGACTTTGTGTATTTTCTTCATGCAAGTAATACACACCAAACATATGTTCTTCAACTTATTTGAAAGGGTCATGAGCATGTTATTTATGTGTATTTTCATCCATAAACAAGTTAGAAACACCATCTAATGCTGAAACATGAGCTATATTATCAAAATCAGATTGGTCTAGGGCTGCATAATTAGCTACTGTATTAGAAGCATGAGGTTCAATGTGAAATCTGGCCAATGGTTCTAAATTGATAGTAACCTCAGTGCCATAACAAGTAGTGAAAAATAAGAAAGACCAATATGAAGAGAGATAACCTCCTATTTTTGCTATGAAATCTCTTGATAAACGTATAGTAAAGTAAGGAGGTAAATCTATGACAGTAATATCTTGCAGAATGGAAACATTTGGGCAAGCATGTAATGTTACCTCTAGATTTGTGATGAATCCAACTGTATTAGTTGTTGTTCCATCTAGCTGTAGGAAACTCTTTTCTGTAGATTCATACTCCAAACCCAACTTTTCTGTAATTGATTTTTGCATAACTGTGCTACTTGCACCACTATCCACCATACAGTTATGAACAAGATGTTCACCAATAATAAGTGATAGATAAAATGGTGGTGGATTCTTGATGCCATGAGCATTTAAGAATTTCTAAACCATCCATTTAAATTCTTTGATGTGGTCTTGTTCCATTGTTCCAAGGACCATGTCTGCTTTTTGGACTTCCTTTTCTATTGTTTTAGAAGAAATCTGTAGCTTAGCTAGTTCATGAGAAAGTAAATCTTGTTGTTCTGGAATACTTAGAGCATCCCACATTGAGATGTTAACATTATGCTTTTTCATTACATCAACAATGTTAAAAGAAGCAACAGGTTTCGAGACAAACTCTAGTGTTTTAGCATAGGCTTTGACAAAAATTTATTCTGTTTTACTTGCTTTTGATATCCGAGGTATAAATAACCTTCTTGGATCAGGCTGTTGCTATTTTTGTTGCTCTTTACTGAAAGAGTTGACGGATCGTATCGAAAACTATGTACCACAAAGAAGTTGCACTCAAGTTGAATCGAAATAGCTCCAACGTAATCACAAGTAAGAATCGATCAATAACTGAATAAACTTGCATAATGGAACAAAGCTTGTTCATAAGAAAAAGAAAATGTTGTGTCATGGCATGCTCATAAATGAATAGTAAAGGGGTACATATAGGGTGCTGAGTAACCCTAGTACAAGACACACATGAAATCCTAAACCTAACCCTAAATCTAACCCATGTGAGATAACCCTCCAATATGAGAAGAGGACACATAGGATAACTCACACTAACACCCCCCCTTCATCAAAGCTAGGGTAGCTGCTATGATGAGTCAGATGGAAGAGGAAGACACTCCTAAACAACTAAGAAAGATGTGCCAATGGGGCCTGGTAACTAAAGGCCTAATAAGGTGCCCATATACAAACACAATCTTCCTAGAAGAAGAAGAAGAAGAGAAGGACTACATAGCCCGAAGAAGATGGGAAGCTGTAAAAACCTCACCCCAAGAAGAGATCGTAAGTGAAAACTTCATCTTAGTGAAGGGCTTGGTGAATAAATTCACAATCTGATCAGTTGTCTGAATGTACTGAATGTCGATGATACCATCATGAATAAGCTCCCGTATGAAGTGCATATGAATCTTAATGTGCTTCATCCATTGATACTGAACTAGATTTCTACAGATAGAGATTATGCTCGTGTTATCATAGTAGATAATGGTAGGCTGCCAAAAGTCGATGCCAAACTCTTTCAGAATGCCCTATAGCCAAATAGCTTCTGTGGCGGCATTAACTGCTCCTCTGTATTCTGCCTCTATAGATGATATCACAATTGCACTCTGCTTCTTGCTAGACCAACTAATAGGACCCAAACCAAGAGAGAAACTATAGCCAGAAGTAGATTTTCAATGATCTAAGTCATCGGCCCAATCAGAATCTGTGAATCCAATCAAGTCAATATTAACTCCTCCATGATAGTGAATGCCATCGGTATAAGTTCCATGATGAGTCAGAATATGAATCAGTGAGTTGAAGAACCTATATAGGTGGAGAAGTAGAAGTTAAAGAAGACTCATCGAACTTAACACTTCTCTCAATATATAGCTCATGAGAAGTAGGATTCATCAATCGATATCCCTTCACGCCATTAGGATACCCTACAAAGATACAAGGTTTGGATTGTGGTTTTAAGACCTTGTGTTTCTTCTTGGGGATCCGAGCCATAGCCATGGATCTGAAGACTCGAAAGTGCTCAACATTAGGCTTGCATCCAAACCAGGCTTCAAAGGGTGTCATCCCTCTTACTACCTTGTGTGGAACACGGTTCTGAATGTAATTTGCACAATTCACTGCTTCGGCCCAATAATGGGGAGGAAGAGACTTTGAGTGAATCATACAAGTGGCCATCTCCTTCAGAGTATGGTTCTTTCTTTCTACAACTCCATTCTGCAAAGGGCTATAAGCAACTGTATGCTACAAAGAGATCCCTTCAGAAGTACAAAAATCCATGACCTATTGTTTACATATTCACCTCCATTTTCAGTTTGAAGAACTTTGATAGACCGTTCCGCTTGTTTCTCAGCAAGAGCCTTAAAGCCCTGAAATTTTTTAAAGACTTCAGACTTAAGCTTAAGAAAATATACCCAAGTATATCGCGAATAGTCATCAATGAAGGTTAGCAAATAAAGAGCTCTAGTAAACGAAGGATAAGGAAATGGACCAGAAACATCGCTGTGAACAAGATCCAAAGGATGAGTGGCTCTTTAGGATTTTCCTTTGTCAAAGTTCTTTTCAGGATGCTTTCCAAGGGTACAACCCTCACAAAGACCCTTAGAAAACTTGACACGAGGCAACCCGTTGACCATTTCATTTTGGATCAATTGTTCAAGGTAGCAATAATTTAGATGTTTGAAATGCTTATGTCATATCTTACTAACCTGTTGGTTGGATATTTTGTCAATCCAAAATATGAGGTTCAACCATAGTACATGGGATTAAATCCCTCCTCAAAGACAGGTGAGGCTGCCTATTTATTACTAATCTAAAACACAACATAAATAATATATATAGTATTCACACTAATCTAACCATTGGGGTTGGGATAGAATCCCGAAATCCATATCCACACGTTGGGAAGATGTTGTTTTTCTAAATGGATAGGGTCAGGAATTATTACAATGGAAGAAACACAATGGAAAGGAAATGAGAGAAACGTATTTTCTTTTGAGTAAACACAGAGCACGAAATAATCATACGAGCTTTAGATCATAAATATAATGTTTGAAATGATTAGAAACAACAACATGCTAAACAAAGAATAGCTTAAGATTATGAACATAAGAACAATATCTCAAGAAAGATATATCTCACAACACAAAGTTTGCAAAATAGTATCGACTCCTATTCCTCAAAATGATTAAAAGAAAACACAAAGTTTTTCTTCTTCCCAATAGCTCCCAATATTTCAAAAATCTCGACCCTTTGGAATGTACACACATCCCTAATTTATAATATAAAAGAGTAGAGAGAAAATAGGATGAATCCTAGAAAATACTCTTTTAACGAGAGTCCTATTTTGCTTGACTTTCCCGCAGGAGACCAAGTCAAAATTTGCTTCCTATGTGACGAAATAGAAATGAAAAAGACATGTCAACTTCAAGATTGAAATGACATGAAACATCAAGACTTATTCTGAATCATCATCTTTTCCTTCCTCATCTTTCCATTCCTCCAACTGAGCCTGTTTGTTCCAAAATTCTTGGAACTTTCAGATTATGCCTTGCATTTCGTTTTCGTCAGGTGCAGTGGAATGATAACTCAAAACTTCGCAGGTTTCATGAGTGTCACTGGCAATACCAGGAAGCTTTCCTCAATATTTTTTTGAGTCTTCTTAAGGCCTCCAAATAATGTTCAATCTTTACAAACTTGTAAATGATTTCAATACCAAATCCGTGAGTTGATTCATGATGAACAGACTCTTGGACTTGTTTGAAAAGATCTTTCGACTGACTAAAATTTTCCTCCGTAATTTCTATTTCATTAATTTACTGTATTAGGACATAGGATGTTGTTATAGTTCTAATTCCAGTAGTAGCGTCTGATAGAAGATAACGGCACCATCAGTACGGTGCCGCCAATAATGTGGAGTATGGTAACAGTCAAAGTACAACAGGAATCGTTGTAAAAAGTAAATATTTGTCGTAAGTGGTCCGGTAAAGTAAAAATGTCAAAGTTTGGGTAAGCTAGAGAATGCTATGGTCTACATGATTAGGAATTAGAAATGCCTATATTAGTAATAAGGACAAGGAGTGATGGTCATAAATGCTTTAACACCTGTGTATTTTATTTGTAAAAAGTCTAAATCAATGTGTCTAATTTCATGGGAGAAATGATAAGGTTTATCTTATCTTAAAAGATAAGCTTACATGTACAGATAAGAGTTCCCCAAGGTATGGAATATGATTTCGTCACGAGTGGATTTCTTGAATCACTATCCTTAGAGATAAGATGGATAAGCCTTTGGAAGTTCTAGTAAATAGAGAGGCCACCCTTCCTCATTTATTACATAGAAGGAAGTAGTTGAGAAATGATTGTAGGAAGTCGAATGCTGATAGGAAGCCATCAGTTAGGAAGGTGTGTTGAAGAAGCCATTCAAGAGGTGTTTTGTAAAGTTTCTCCCATAGTCTTGGTGAAAGGCAAGTGAAGTCAATAACACTTGAAGTCCACCTCATGGGTGAGATTGTAAGCAATTTCATGTTAATGCTATAATTTACTGTTGATATTTCAGATTTATGGCATCATTCACGTCTTATGGCATAGTCGATGGTATTCTGTTGTGCTCCTTCTGTTGTTTTGTTTCCTAGATTACATCCACCAAACTAAAGGCTGTGCATCTAGTAAATAATCATAGCACGAGTTATGTTCTCGGTGAAGAATTATCATAGTCGCCAGGATTGGCGATCTCTGTACACTTATGCCCCGAAGTGTCCTATGCCGGGACCATTGAAACTCGTTGGTGGATTCTTGGCTGATTTAGCAGATATTCCCACTTGAATGAGCTAATAATCAAAGGCTGGTATGGGTACAATCACTTGTTTTTACTGTGCATCAGTAGTTACCATCGAGTAAAGTCATTTTTGTTGGTGAATAGTCATTTACCGCAGTAAAGTCACTTTTGTAGAAGTTGATATCAGTACTTTACCGCAGGATAGGGACTTCACTTTTTACCGTGAATAGTGTTTACCACATGTGGTAGTCAGTTTTTACCGCAGTAAGTCAAGTTTCACACGATAGGGCGTGTACCATGGTCATTTCTATTGGTACTGTAGCAGAGAGGTGTAAAGTCACTTTCTAGAGATAGTGATGGCCAATTATTTGTGCACATAAGTCGATGTTGATTGTACTTGTGAGGTTGGTATTTTACGGTGGTTACTTTTGAAAATGGGAGGAAGATTCGCTATTTTTTCAGACTCCAAGGCCTGAGATGCAAGAGATGAGTTCACTTCATTTGAGCATTCAAGAAATGGTTAAACTAGAGGCTTGTATTCCTGTAATGGCCTTATAAGAAGGGAATAATGGACTGAATGTTTTCCTACCTGGTGTTGGATTATTCAGGCACATTCAGGTGGTTTGAAACACTAGGTGAAACAATGTGAAAAGATTTCATGGGATTCTATTAACTGAAAGTTTTCTTGACAGAATTTGGTGAACTTTACAGAGCCCCTTATGCAGATCATCATGATCGATATCACTTTTTGGAGGTCCTCACCTCCAAGGAGAGAAGGAGAATTTGATAAGGGATTATCATGCTCGTGTTCTAGAGCTAAGGAGGAAGCTCGATGCCCCAAGATCCGGAAAGAAGCCATTAGCTTTGGATGGGTTGCATGAATGGCGTGGATAATCTCCTATCTGTAATGCACTTCATTCTTGGGACTGATAGACCAATCAGATAGGTAGGACAACGAGTGAAGTATGATCTTCACCCAGCTACCATTGAACATAGCAAAGGTCTAGAACACTTGCAAGAAGGCAAGAAGAAAGCATGGTAAGTTAACGAGCCCAAACAAATTGAATGCTCAGCAAGTAGTCAGCCTACTACCAGCACCTTTGGTCTTCAGAATCCAGTAACCACATCCCGGTGAATCAATCCAAACATCTTCTAAGCTAGGCACATGCAGGTACTGAGTCATGAAGATCTGCTTAAAGTCACCTCTTTGCTCATGTTGCTAAAGGTCGTTTTGTTAGGGCATGTTATATCCAGAGATGGCATTGGTACTGATCCTGATAAAGTTTCAAAAATAAAAGATTTACCATTTCCTATGAATAGAAGTAAGTGTGTAAGGATCATTTTTAGGCCATGTGGGTTACTTATCAGAAGGTTCATCAAGAATTTCTCAAAGATTACACAGCCACTGGACCAGTTCTTGAAGAAGGATGTTACTTATGAACCAGGAAATAAGGTGCAATGAAAAATATGTTTGGGACATAAATGGTGAAGGAAGCCCTGCATGTCTTCACCTGTTTTAAAGAATTACCAGACTGGATTTCAAGCTCATTCATTGGGTATCGCATTGATGCCTTGCAGATGTTCAGCACTAGGAAGTACTTTGAGCCAAAATGATGAAAATGACGGAATTTCTGAACTCTCCGACATCCTACTTTGGTGAGTCAGGTTTTCTGAACTCTCCGAGCAGTGTCCTGAGTGATAAATTATACTGTAACTGAAAAAGAGGCTCCTCAGTGTATCAGGTTTTTCTGTAAAGAAGTTTAGGCATCTACAGTGTGTCTAGGGCAAAAATTTCATAGTGTGTCAACAGATCATCAGATCTCTAAAACTATCATCCTTCGAAATAAGCCTAACCCATCAGGGAGGATAGCAAGATGGATCCATTTTGCTACAAGAATTTGGCTTTGATATTATAGATAGGCCAAGAAAGAAGCATGTCAATGCAGATGCACTCTCTCGAGCCTATGATGGTTTAGGAGTCATCCCTCCTACATTGACTGATGATTTCCCCGATGCAGCATTGCTATCCCTTGACACAGATCCCTAGTGAATACATAGATATTTGGAGGATTATCTGGAATAGAATTCAAGAGCCCTTCCCAAACTCCATGGATGCCAATGCAATAGACTAAGCAGAAAGATTATCTCAAGCAGCAGTCATCCATATGTTCGCTCAGTGCATGGAGTATTATTTCGTATAGGACCTGATGCTTCAAATACAAGACTCTGCTTCTTGGACTGTGAAAAACAAGGTGAAAGAACTTGCTAGATCAGAATTCCATGGATGGTTACATGTGGAGGGCACTTCTCTGGACAACTTACATCAAGAAGGATCTATGGATGCAGGTGGATCACTGGCCTAGCTCTTTTTAAAGATCTTGTTATAATTATTGTAAGACATGTGATATTTGCATCAAACACGATGAATAACCGTAAGACTTCCTAATCAAAGCTCCATTACTGCCCTATTCTTCTACTTGGTCCCTTTGAAAAGTGGGGAATAGACATTGTAGGTCCACTTCAGGAACTACCTCATGCCAAAATAAGTATATTGTAGTTGCCAGTCAGATTATTTGACCAAGTGGGTTGAAGCTAGGCCATTGAAAATAGCTTTCCATGGATGAATGTGGCAAGGTTCATGATCACTATTAACGCATTGAATCACCAGGGAATTTATTGGTTGTACTCATATCAGAAATTGTAGACAGATTCTCAAATGACAGCCATTTCTATCTAATGGAAAGTGGTAGAAGCCCTAGTCAATAATTTTTCTATTAAGCGGCAGGTATGATGCAACAATCCCGGGTTGGACAAACCAAGGGGAACAAATGGACAGGTGGAACGAAAAATGTTTATCAGTATTGTCCCTCAAATTCTAGCAAGAAGAGGCAGCCTTGGAAGTACCAATTCAGAATGGGATAAAAGGATTCATGCAGCATTGTGGGCATATAGGGCAACATCTGCAGGTCAAGTCCCGAACTGAGGATACTCCCCATTATCAGTTGAAGCTTATGGAATTGATCCAGTTCTTCCTATTGAGTTGTGATATTCCCATGGTCAGGGTAATGAAAATGAAAGAATGGATCGAAAGTGATTCATGTAAAAGAAAGGTTGGATACATCTTCCATTTGTCCCAGGAAATCCAGGAAAATCAGCTAAGGATACAAGCTGGTAAGAAGAAAATTTGTCAAGCAAAAGGAATACTTTGAGGTTCAACCACAGTCCGGTGGTCTTCATTTCATCCTGAATGACAGGTGAGGTTGCCTAATATATGATTACTAGATACAAAAAAAGAAGATAGAGAAAATTTCTTCCAAAATGGATGGGGCCCTACAAAATAGCAGCTATGCATGAAAATAGTACGTACCAACTGGAGGAATTGGGATGGCACTCCCATTACGAAATGGGTCATATCCACAACAAGTTGGGAAGATGTCATTTTTCTAAATGCACCAGAATCAAGAATCTACTACTGATGGACAGAGTAAAAGCTATGGAAGGGGGAAGATGTCGACACTAACATATTTTCCTTCGAGTAATTTCTATTTCATTAATGTATGTATTAGGAAAGCTTTAGCATCTGATAGAAGATAACGGTTGCCGTCAGTACAGTGCCACCAATAATGCTGGAGTACGGTAACAGTTAATAGTACAATAGGAATGTATGTAACATAAGTACAATATTTGTAAGTAAGTGGTCCGATAATGTTACAACATGTCAAAGTTTGGGTAATTAGAGAAGTAGGGTCTACATGATCCTAGGAATCCTAGAAATGATTATATTAGTAATAAGGACAAGGAGTGAGGTCATAAATATTTTGTGTCATTTTATTTATAAAAAGTATCAAAAATGTGGAACCCATGTAAAATGTATACAGGTTTATCTTATCTTATAATAGATAAGCTTACAGAGTACAGATAAGAGTTAATCCTATGGAAATACTGATTTAACGTCAGAGTCCTATTTCTTATCCTACTCTTACACAGATAAGATGGATAAGCCTGGAAGTTCTATAAATAGAGATGCCACCCCCCTCATTTGACGCATAGACAGGAAGTAGTGAGAAATATTGTAGGAAGTGTGCGAAGGAAGCCATCAGATTGAAAGGTGTGTTGAAGAAGCCATTAAGAGGTGTAATCTGTATCATCATCTTTTTCTTCCTCATAGTTCCCTTGGTGAAAGGAAAGCCTGTTTGTTCCAATAACACTTGAAGTACCTCATGAATGAGACCTTGTATCTCATTTTCATCAGGCGCAGTGGAATGATCACTCAAGACTTCACTTTGATATTTGTAGATTTGTCATCATTCCGTCTTACCATAGTCGATGGTATTCTCAATCTGTTATGTTGAGTGTTTCTCAAGGCCTCCAAAGAATGTACAATCTTCACCAAACCTAAAGGCTGATGCATTAGTAAATAATCATAGCCGTGAGTTGAGTTCCTGGTGAAGAGATTATCATAGTGTCGGATTGGTGATGACAAGATCGTCAGCTGATAGGATGCCCGAATTTCCAACTGACACTTTTACACAAATTTTTAGCAATTCTTCTTCCAGGTCACTTTTGCCATCGATCAACTGATCCCTTGATTCTCTCAATTTACCATAGGCTTTGTTGATAATATTTACCCTAAATCTGATGGCTTTGGTCAGCTGGAAATGCTTATCCACATGTGGGATGATGCCTTCTTCTACCAAGAGGCATGATTGCATTTGCTTTAACACCTGGAGAGCTTCAAAAGTCAAATCAAGATGTCCAATTTCTTGGGAGAAATCATCGTCCATATTTTCTCCATCACTCTGAATATTCCCCAAAGATTGATATACTTCCACGACATCTTGAATCACTTCCTTCCCCTGTTGGATCAGCCTTTGGATCCATTCATCGACCACCCTTCCTTTTTTATTAATCTTCTCAATCGTAGGCACTGATGATAAATTGAATCCGATAGGGACAGAAGAAGATGGTATGGATTCGAGGGGTTTTGAGAGCTTAAGAAAAACCTCAGTCAACTGCTCCACCTTTCCTTTAAGCTCATCTCTGTTGTCTTTTGTTTCTTTCAACTTCTGGCACAACACGTTTGTGGCATCCTGTGCATCTTGTTGTGCTCCTTCCATTGTCACCTCTCCTAGAGCCACCCTGGTTATCTGATAGTCAGAGGTTGTTACGTCCTCTTTGGTTTTTTCAGTCGCAAGAGTGGCGATCTCTGCTGTTACGTCCTCTTTGGTTTTTTTAGTCGTAGGAGCAGTAGAGGCCTTGAGTGAGCTAAAATCAAAGGCTGGTATGGGTACAATCACCTTCCTCTTCCTCAGAGTTTTCTCGAGTAGCCATTGAGGCGTGTCAGAGGGAGTTGCCACTATTGTAGGAGTTAGTATCATACTTTTAGGAGGGGAGAGATCCAATGGCGAAGTGGGGACAGTTACCAATGTGGTAGCAGATTCAATAAAAAGAGGCACATGAGGGGGCATGTTGGTGATTACTTTGGTACCAGCAAAGAGAGGTGAGAGTCCAGAGAAAATGCTAGCCATGATTGAAGAAGTCGATGGGGAATGAGGAGGTAGAAGTGGTTGTGAGGGATGAAGCGCAGATCCAGACTCCAAGGTCTGGGATGCAAGAGATAAGGTATCCTCCGTTGGGCAGTCAACAAATGGTGAAACCAGAGGCTGGCTTCCTTCTCCTTCCAAAGAAATTTCTTCTATTTTTGGTGGTGTTGGTGATTCTGGCACATTCACCATTTCAACTGGAGAAATAATTGAATAAATTTCTCGTTCTCTTCTCTTCTTGACAAACTTGACCTTTATAGGCCCCTTAGAAGATCTTTTGTCCTTTCCCTTTTTAGAGGGCCCCGCCTCTGAAGCAACCAACTTTGAAAAATTATCATCTTTAAAACTCATCCCCTAAGAGGCGAGCCATGCTTTGGTGTGTGCAAGAATCAGAGTTGACCTATCTGTAATGGAGGATTTTTCACTAATTGACCAATCAATAGGTGGGAAAACATATTGATCTTCATTCAGTCCATCTTAGGAAAGGTCCAGAACACTTTCATTATCGCTAGTACCTTCTGGTAAGTTAGCAAGCTCAAGTGTTTGAATCTCAGCAAGTGTCAATCTACTATGATCTTTTCTTCAGATAGCAACCTCATCACGTAGATCAATCCAGATGTCCTTTATGCTTGGTCTTTATAGGTGCAGAGTTCCATATGCCCTGAGGACTCCTCGAATATCAAACCCGTCTCGAGGCTTCATGTGCTTATTCAATTTATCTTGAAGCTTGTGGAAAATGTTCTTAGCTTTCACCACTGTTGGACAAGTATACCTTCTAATAGAAATTGGGAAAGATACGGCAGCCTTGTGTTTACTCTGTTGGAACTTGTGAAAATCCAACAATTGCTTGACCAACTCCATCAAGATTAGTTTGTCCCCTAGATATCTGGGCAAATGGAAAGGATCCCCTGGGTACATGACTACTCAAAGATATGTGAACTTCTTAAATTGCAAGAAGACACAACCCCATTTTGAAACTTCAGCCCATGCTTCATCAGATACTCTCATTTTCCTCAGTTCGGGACTTAACCTGTAGATGTTCTCATAAAAGAAGGCATCGTTTACCCTTCTGAATTGGTCTTCAGACCCTTTTCTTGTCAGCTGAGGGAAATACTGATAAACATGTTCCACTGTCTTGTTCCCCTTGGTGTCCAACCTGGGATAGTTCCTCATACCGGCCGCTGCATAGGTGACATACGAGGACATGTAAAACTTTCCCGTAGACAGGACTGTTGTCATTTGAGAATCTATCTCGTTACTGATAAGAGTACCCCAATCAATTCCCTGTTGATTCTTCTTAATAGTGATCATGAACTAGTACATCCATCCTTGGAAAACATTTGATTCGGGGAAACCAAAAACCTGACTCAACAGAGTAATGATATCGTTGATTTCCTGAATGAAATCACTTCTGGGAACAAGTCTTGGGAACTTGGAAACAGCCGGTTTGGCTTTGATTAGGAACTTCTTATTCACTTGCTTGATGCAATCCTCCTGATCATTATCCCAAGCTTTTTGGGCTGACTTGAGATCCATATCTCCATATTCCTCAAAATTAGGTAGCTTGAGAAGGTCATCAAAGTAACCTCCGTCCAATTTGATCACAACTTCTCCCGCATGGTTTTTCACAGAACGAGAAGCAGAGTCATAATTTGAAGCACAGGCCAAGATGAACTCAGGGCACTGAGCGGACATAGGGAAGCCTACCGCAAGAGGTAGGCCACTGTCGACTATCAATTTCATCCATGGAGTTTGAGAAGGGCTCTTGACCCTATTCCAGAAATCCTCCATATCTACGTTTCCGAGCTCTGTATCTCGGATGTCGAAATTATAGTCAATATAGGAGGGAGACTCCACCTTCTTGAATTTGTATTTCATCCTCCCCAACTTTTCAGTCTTATCTTGTGATGGACCAGGGTCCGACATGAGGAATTTCAAAGGATGAGAGTGTCGGAGATCAGAAGATGTTGAACACTGTGAAAAACCAGACACACTAGAGATGTCGAAAAGGTGGAAAAACCTGACACACTGAGGAGGATGTCGGGGAGTTCGGAAAACCCATCACTGAGGAGAATGCCAGAGAGTTCAGAAAAATTAACACACTAAAGAGGATGCCGGAGAGTTCAGAAAACCTGTCACTTTGAGCTTTTCTGATATACTGTGGTTTTGAACACTGCAAAGCACCCTGCGAAACCTGAGAAGAGGGAATAGGGTAATTGTTGAGTTGAAACATGTGGGTTTCCTTCACCATTTATATCCCAAACATATTTTTAATTATAACAACATTCTGGGGAATAAAACAAAGTGATAATTCCAAAGGGGTAAACCATAAACCTGATTTGAAAACAACCCCAAAATGGAAAAGATAAAAACCCCACAACAACCCTGATAAGAAACTTGGAAGAATTCCTTACACAATTAATCCACAAAAACCAAAAACAAAGAATGAAGAAAAATACCTTCAACCAGGACAAGGAATGATAAAAAATGAGCAATGCAATTGGGCACAGAGGTGAGTTTTAGGTTTCGGGGTCAAAGATGCATGCGTGAAAATCCACGAGGTAAAAAGTACGTCTGGTAAAAATGACATGGAAATCTGAATATATATAAGAAAATTCACATTTAATACACTTCAGTTGACACGTGCCAACTACCCGACAACTCGGCATTAATGCCATGTCAGCATGCTTGGGATATCCAGAAACCCGACACAAAGGTTTTTAGAGTAATTCAGGTTTCGGGTTGCGGGAAACAATCGACATGAAGCATGATGTTTGATGGCCCCGGAAACCTGAAACAAAGGAGTAAATCGGGCTTCGGGGATTAGAAGACATGCGACATGAAGCATGTTTTGATGAAGGCATGTTCCGATGCTTGGAAGTTCTGAAAACCTAACTTGCCTTAGTTGATGCGGGTTTCGGGTTTCGGGGAACACACGATATGAAGCATCCAAAACACATGTTGTCTTGCTTGTGAAACCTGAAAACCTGATTATCTCTCTGAAAGGTAATTTTTAGAAAACCAACTCAAAAATTTCTTAGGGTTATCTGATTTTTTTGGTGTAAACTCAAAAATGAGATAACATAACCTCATTTGCATGAGTGAGCAAGGAAGTGGGCGTAGAATAAGAAGTAAAGTGGGAGAAGGTGTACAACCGTGAACGGTGATCTACCTTTCCCTCAGCCACTGTAGTGTCATTGTTAAACTCATGAATAATCACCAAGTTAAGACCAAATTCCACTCACATTCCTTCATCAAGGTGAGTAATTAGGTAAACCGATATGAGATTGGTAGAGAGATCAGGAACACTCAACACTTGGTTAAATGTTCCCCCATCCATCTCTACCAATTCACTATCAGAAATCGACACTGTCGTGTCATTACCCATCGTGATTTGGGACATTCCATAAGGTTCGATGTTGGAATACTCAACATGCGAAGAACCCATGTGGTGCGAGGCACCAAAATCTATAATCCATGTCGATGAAGGAGCAACTCTGGCTACAAGGGATTTTCCTTTCTTCTTATCATTTTTAGTACCTTTTACAGCAGAAGACTTGGCCTTCAGAGCACTTTGTTTTATGGATTCAGGAACACTTATTTTATTCTTCTCAAGTAAATGAGATAAGTGATCAATCTGTTTCTTAAAATAGTGTTGCTCGTCGTAACCAGACTTCTTGCAATACAAACACAAATACTTGCTTTTGTGTGCCTTAGGCTCAAAAGTCGAAGTGTTTGTGTCATTTTTAGGTTTGGTCTTGGTTTCTTTCTTAGGTTGATCCTTTGTTTCTTTCTTCTTTTCAGTCTTCTTTCCCTTGCTAGTACTTTCTACAAGGGCATGTGACTTGGACTTGAGAGACCCCATTTGAATGAGTTTGTCCTATTCTCGAATGAGTTGGGAGGAAAAACAGTCAAAGGAGGGCATAGTCCAAGTATCGCCCAAAGTAACTTTTGTAGCGTAGAAAGTTGACATGAAGATAGAATATTCGGGACCTAACTTAGAGAGAATCGACAAGATCAGTTGAGAATTTTTTTTTTCTACTTGACATCCTTTTAACAATAATCTAATGTGGACAAATTTTGAGAAGAAAGCTTGTAGGTTTTCAAAGTCACTAGGATTTAACCCTAGTAGTTCATTTTCCAACTCATGCGCTCTCATGTCATCTAGTTGTCCAAACATCTCATCCAGTGTTTTCCACGTAGATTTAGGTGTTTCGAATGCGTCAATGTGGAAGAGCAAGTCATGAGAAATGAACATGCAAAGAAGACCTAAAGATTGATCACTACGGTTTAACTACTTAGATTTTTCAGATTCGTCGTCTGGTTCAGTTTCAGTTCCCATGGTGATGTGGAATAACCCTTTACCCCTTAGTTTCATTATTATTTTCAATCTCCATTCGAAAAAGTTAAACGGCGTAAGCAAAGGAATTGAAAGTGCATCCATAGTGAGAGGGAGAGAAAGAAATGCAGAAAAGAAACACAACCACTGGTGGGACTACTTTTGGCACTTTATAGTTTAGTACGTTGATTACAATTGGGTCCATGCGTGTGGTTTAAAACACTTGGTCACTCATCTTGCAATTAGCGTAATAACGCGCAAGAGAGGAGACCGCAACAGTGTTTCGTGGGGCACAACAAAAAAGGACACCGTAAACAAGCACAAGTAAAAAACAAAAAGGAGGTGAAAGCTAACCCTGGTTGTGAGAAAAAGCATCTCACGTCGCAAATGGAAACCCCCTTGCTATAGACTGTGGCAGACGCACTCAATGGTCGCAAGCAATAATAAGGGTGAAATAAAAGGTTTGGGAACTCAAGGAGTTCAAAGAGTCTTCAAAACACCGGAAAAGAGTGTGGAAGGTAAAGAGGTGCACGAAGTATCACTGCACACTTGAGCGCATGATTAGAGAAAAAAAATGCCTATAACGCCTAAATTTTAGCGTTTGGAAACGCCCAATGTTACTATTTTAGAGCTATTGGAGATTTTTAAAAAAACGACAAAAAAATATTTAGAGCCAATAATTTGTAATTAATAAAAATAGATTTAATTAAATTAAATCTAATTAATTACAAAAAAAATTAATTAAGATAGAAAAATTAGATCCTAATTAAGATCTAAAAGTTAAAAAAAATAAAAATTTAAACAAGATCTATTAAATATCTATTTAAACTTCTAATGAAAAACTAATTTAAAAACTTACCATAAGTATGTTTAAAGAAGGCACACGTATTTTTTTTTTTTAAAAAAGGATAGGAATTTAAAAAATTGCTATTAAATATCTATTTGAAAGGAATGAATGTTTATAAAAGCGTATGTTTTTTTAAAAACTTACTAAAAGGAAAAACTTAAAAAACAACCACCGTATTTTTTAAAAAGAAAGGTATTGTTTTGTTAAACACTTACCAATTGTGTGATTTAAAAGATGATTTGTTAAACAAAAAAAACATATACCAAAAAAAACGATGGCTGAAAAAGTAAAACACTTACCAAAAACTTACCACTTTCCAAACGACTTGCCGTTTGCTGTTGCTGTTTGGTTGTTTTGAGAGAACAAAAAACCACAAAAGGAACAACCGTTGAAAAAAAAGGCACAACCATTGAAGGAACATGCAGGCACAAGTCATGGGGCAGGCCGGGTCATGGCAGGGAGAACCACGGTGTTGGTGAAAAATAAAAAAATTCCACGAAAAACAATCCATAGCTAAAAATGCAGATGTCTCAGTCTTTATATGCTTGGAACGGGTATTATTGGTTCATGCACTGGTGGAAAGACAAAAGACTTTATGGCTACTGCTAAACTTCTCTCTTTGCATAGTCTAAGCTCCTACACAACAGTAACACACGTGTTCCGTTCTTTTGCATAGATTTGTACACATGCAGTGAGGGAATATTTTGTAAATGTGGATCAACAAAGATGTGTGAGAATTTATTTGTCAATTTGATCTCGTATGCGGATGTGAAGGTCTCGTATGTGTAACAACACACAAAGCACACGAACAACCACAAACAACACACAGAGATCCTCCACCAGACAATGCCCCGAGAAAAAATTTAAACTTGTAGCTGCAAAAAAAAAGATAAAAAACACAGCAACAAAGAGGGAAAAAAAGACTAGTTTTTAGAAAAAAAAAACAGAAAACCTCTTGTTTTGCTGTAGAACCCGTAAACAAACTCAAGGTGATACCTGTCCAAAGGACACAAAAAAAACTTTTCCAAGAACACTTTGTTAAAAAAAATGCGTTAGCAAGAAAGGACAAAATATTAAGATCGAAAAGCTTGCACGAGGAACGAAAAAACAATAGTAATCACAACTAAAAATGAGTGCACGTTTACTAGATCGTAGCTCTAATACCATGAAAGAGTTGACGAATTGCATCAGAAACTATGCACCACAAAGAAGTTGCACTCAAGTTGAATCGAAATAGCTCTAGCGTAATCACAAGTAAGAATCAATCAATAACTGAATAAACTTGCATAATGGAACAAAGCTTGTTCATAAGAAAAAGATAGCGGATTGTCATGACATGCTCATAAATGAATAGTAAAGGGGTACATATAGGGTGCTGAGTAACCCTATGTAAGACACACATGAAACCCTAAACCTAACCCATGTGAGATGACCCTCCAATATGAGAAAAGGACAAATAGGATAACTCACACTAACATTTACCAGCCGATACACCTGTTGTTTTTTGAGGAACAACAATAATGTTAGCTGGTTTTGGACTTATAATTATTGTTTTATCAGTGATAGTAGGTAGAAAAGGCCTATTTTGCTACTTTTTACTTTTGGTAGCCTTTTCTTGAGCCCTAGTAGTGACTGCAATGAAATCATCCTCACTAAAACTGACTAAGTTCTGTTTAGGTGCTTTCTGAACATGACTTTCTTGCTGCTCAGCCTTCATTTAAGGCATGAATAATGTTTTAGATTGAGGTTTTGAAACAAGACTTATGTCTAAAAAAATATTTTGGCAATTTACATCTGAATGAGGTTGATTACAAGGTTAACACCACTCTTCCGTAGCCATATTAACCAATACTAAAGCATTGGATGAACTACAAGCCTTTGGTTCAAATTGCCTTTGCTGATAAGGTTGCCTATAACTTTGATTATGTTGGTAAGGCTGCCTATTTTGCTAGTTTAGCTGATTTTGCTGATAAGGAGCCCGATAAGGTTTGCTAGGTAATGCAAGCCTATTCTCAATTGAATTTAGCTTGTTTCCCATAGTCTACAAAGCTTTAAATACGTCATCTGATGGGGCTACGAAAAAAGGTTCTATAATTGTGATACAGTGTGGGATAGGAGCTAAATCTACCAAAAAAGGCATTGAAGGCCTTGGTGCTAATTTTACGGTTTGAATAAGGCTATTTTCAGCTCAAATGGCTATATCATAGGATGCTGGGAGAGTTTCACCTCCCATAGACTTAATCATAGTTGAAATATCATGGTTTAATGCTCTAAGATAATAAATAAAAACATGATAATCTTAAGGCTTGACACTTGCTGGAATTCTTTCCCAAGTTCTAGAAAAATGGATGTTGAAACTAGACATAAATTCATTGGGAGCTCTTTTAATGGTAGACATTTGTTCTATCAGAGATAAATGATCTGAATTATCTTGAAATTTTTTCAACAATTTACCACCTAAATCATCCCAAGTTCTTATGCATCCAATCTCTAGATTTCTATACCATTGCAAGGATTGTCCTTTAAGGGATGTGGCTAAAAGTATCAAAACCACATCTTTATGAGTAATATTATGGACTACACATATGGCTGCAACATATTTAATGTGCTCTGTAGGTGTAACCTGATTTTCACCAGTGAATGATAGAAAAATTTTCATGGCAGCATTAGGGATGTCATGATAAACTGGGATTACTAATAGGCTGCCATTACTAAAAGTCAAAAAATCTCTAGGTGGTTGGATAACCATTTAAAAAACTGGGATCGATGATCTTGTAGTCACTTTAGGCATGGAACATGCTACAATACTGGTCTAAAATCAGCCTTACGGAGTAGCCAAATAGATCTTAAAATCTTAAGAATAAATTGATGTAGCTTGTTGTCCCTAAAGTAACTTTTAATCTGTTGTAAATTTGCTGTAGATTTGCTGTAGATATTTGTGACTTGCATGCATATCTGATTCGTTGTCCCACCAGGCGTGCCAAAAACTATTATCTCTTGAAATTACACCCTATAGAGAGATGGTTGCAGGTGTCTAAGCTTGTAAATTTTATCTCTCTCTTTTATAGATACAATGGAAACACCTCAGGTTTTTGGGTATACCTATTTTGAGGTGAGTCTCCAGTATCAAGGCCGGTTCCTTATTGATGTATCCTAAACTAATTTTCTAGGGTTTAAGGGTAAAAGATGATTGAAAGATGAAAGTAAAACTAAGGTGATACAACAAAATTATATGAGGTCTTTGACTGAGTACATGCACAATTGATATGGAACAAATTTATGATGCACATGCCAACAATTTTTTGAAGGTAATTAAGGGTAAACACTTTGATGTATTGAGGGATATAATCACAACAATACTGTTAAGTTACACATACACATTAATATCATACAGAAATACTGAACTTGCAATAGGGTAAGATGATTAATTAGGGGATTCAACATTCACTAGATTAATGGAAACATACACAAGACTACAAATAATTGGGAAGACAGAAAATACTTCACATTCAAAGGGCAAAACTGGCAGAAAATTGCTTCAGCACTCCTATATCTAAAAATTCCTCCTTTGTGCTTTGCCAATGCACCCAATATATATCAAAATTATTTCCCACCATTCCTAAAAATAGGCTAGAATTGTATTCTCCCATGCATCCTATTTTTATCCTTCATCTATTAATAAATAAAGGGATATAAACAGAACATTTAACTACAAAGAGGCATTAATAGCCATTGGTTACAACTCAGTCAACTGCTCTATTTTTAAAGAAAAGCATGGATGGTAATTTGCTAAAAATAAGTTTTGCTTGATGAGAAAGTCTTGTTATTTGTGCATGTTAATTCATATTCTAGTCTTTTCTTTTGTGAAGGCATGCAATCTTATCCACTTGTAGTGATAACATTAGCACTTTCTAACCATGGCTGAATTTGGTGAACTCAGGACTCGAATTAAGGTGCAAAAATATTGCAAACTTAATCATTTTTGGTATTTACATTGTTGAGCTCCATTTGAGCTAGGAAAGCTCTACTAAATTTTCCCCTGGCCGCCATTATTGATTGTTCAAGCTTGACTGAAGGTTTTCATAAAGAACTTTGTCTTTCATTATTTCGAAAAAGAGTTGTCCATGTAGGACAGATTTGAATTGCAAATGGCTTGGAAAATATTTTATTTTTCATTTCTGATATCTAGATTATGCATTTTTAAACATTTGGCCCGCCCTTCTGCTTTTAATTTGGGCCCCACACATGTCTTTATCTTGTTTTAGCAGGATAGCGGCTTGGCTTTATAAATTTACAAAATAAAATTTAAAGTTTCAAAGTCAAAAATAACTTTAGCGGCCCGCCATTAACTTTTGATGGCATGGGTGGAGTTGTGGGGGACTTTATCACTTTTCCCCCTTTTTAAAAAAAAATCTCAAAGTTTTAGAAGATCCTGATGATTCGCTTCTCTGCCTCTAACTTATTGAATACATGGCTTTGCTCGGTCTTCAACAGAGTCATGGGTGAATTTATTAATTTTCTCCTTTTCAAGAAAAGGGATCAAAATTTTAAATTATATTGATGATCCTCTTTTGAATTAATTCAATATGATTGACTTTCAATGCTTCAGCAGAGTCTTGGGAATTTTTTAAACTTTACTCCTTTTACAAAAAGGTTCAAATTCTCAAAGGATACCGATGATCCGCTTTAACTTTTGATGCTTTGACTTTCACCAGTGGAGTCTCGGGTCAATTAATCACTTTAATCCTTTTTTGCAAAAAACTCAAAGTTCTAAAGGCACAAATTACTCTAGCGATCCACTTTTCAATAAAATTTGGTGAAGTGTCCTTGTGCGGGCCTGCAGGTGAATTTTATACTTTACTTCCCTTTTCCATAATGTCTTAAAAAGTAAATAGGCCCGCCCCTCCGCATCAGGCCACCAGACCAATTTGAATATTTTGTAAAAAAGAAAAAAGTGCCCAAATTTGCAAAATTGACCCACTGCGCCACATCCAATTAGATTTCATTGGGCCGGCGGGCCAATATGAAATTTTTACAAAAGAATGAAAAGATGCTAATTTCACCAAAAATACCCACCATTTTCATGTGTCAAGCTGGGGTTTGCATTGATTTTTCTGATTAATTATGAGCATTGACCTCTATACTTTTGATTCGTGGCTATTGATATCCAACTCACCCGATGAGTTAAGTTACTTTAGTTTGGTTTGATGAATTAAACACTCGAAACCCTAAGTCTTTTTTATTTTCATTCTCAAGCTCTATCCGAGCTAAAGTAACTCTGCAAATTTTTTTTGGATGGCGACCATTGAATATGATCTCGAGCTCTGTCTCGTTCCATTTTGAAGTGCTTGGAGAGTTCTGTTGAATATTTTAAGAAAACTAAGTGGTTGCTTATCATGCTGCCATTCTTTTGATCTTAAGCTCAAATGCAAGAATTCTTTGGTATTTAGAGCTTGTTCCTAAATTAATACATCTGGGAAAACCCTTTCGACCACCATTGATGAACTCTGAAGTTCTGTGGTTACCTTCTCCTTGTTAGATATTTGGTTTGAGTTTTCAAAAGCCATTTGTCAGCTCGACGAGGAAATTTTCATGATTCCATGGAACTGTGGATCTGTCTAAGCAGAAGCTTTCTAGGTTTTTTTGATTTTGTGATCTTACCCCGAGTATTTACTAAAATTTTACTTAGAAATGGTAAGTATCAACTGGGTACTCATATTTCCCTCCAAAAATGCATGGATTTGGCACTTTTCTTGTTGTAACTTTTTGGTTTTGCCTTCATACTCCTCAAATCCCTGTTCTTCCTTTTTTTGAATGCTATTTTGAGTTGTATACAATATCTTTAAAAAGTAGATCTGCATATTTTAAGATATGGGTATCCATGGAACTGTGGATCTGTCTAAGTAGAAGCTTTCTGGTTTTTTTGATTTTGTGATCTTACCTCGAGTATTTACTAGAATTTTACTTAGAAACGGTAAGTATCAACTGGGTACTCATATTTCCCTCCAAAAATTCATGGATTTCACACTTTGCTTGTTGTAACTTTGTGGTTTTGCCTTCATACTCCTCAAATCCCTGTTCTTCCTTTTTTGAATGCTATTTTGAGTTGTATACGGTATCTTAAAAATGTAGATCTGCATATTTTAAGATATGGATATTCAGATTTCTACTTTGACGGTTATGAGAACCTCATCTTGTAATAAGAGAAAGTCCACCATGGTAGTTGATTTTGAAGCCCTGTTTTCTTTGATTTCCAAATTGTGGGTGGTCACTTCTCTGATTATCTTGGAACTCTTGTTCCAGAGGATATATGGCTGTCAAATCTTGTGCTCAACTATGGAGTTTTACTTGAGATAGCTATCATTGCTTTTGGGCACATGATTTTTGAGATCTGAATTGTAAATTCACTTTACTTGAAACCACTATACTTAGATATTCAGTTCCAATTTTAGTTTGAATGCAAATCCATAGGGGTTTGCCCTCATTTTGTAGTTGTTGCAACAAATATGTATATGAACTTTTAACTGTCATGCCTGAATGAATTATTTTTCCAAATCTATATATGCACATGTATTTTTTCAATTGGTGGCTTGAGATATTACAACCCAGATCTGGGTATCACTCCTTTGGCATGGGTATTCAGACTTCTTTATTGCTTCTTGATTTTGCAATATGCACCTGCACACTTGAGAAAATAGTTTAGAAAATATTTAGGCTTTTTGGCCTCCCTTATGTCCATGGTTTTCTTTTCTTCTTTCTCCTTCTTTTTGAGTGAGAAAATCATGTATGCAGTTTTGATCTTCAAGTAATTTATATCTCATGTTGTTAAGAGATCCATATGCACGAATCAGGACAGTATAGGAATATGGATTAACCTTGAGCTCTTAACTGGTGATTTTCATCTTTTCTTCTTTTCAGGTACAATACTTCCAGTGATGAAGATGAAGAGGGAATAAGCTGAATATGAAGATACATAAACTAAAGGAGAAGACCCAAGGTAATGATGGGTTCACTCATACTCCTCTATTTTCTCTTTCATGCATGTGTACCTCCTATTTCAGTAGTTGCACTTTACTTTTCAATTACATCCCATGGCTTGTGTGGGAACATTTGAAATTCCTTATGAATAAAACATTGAATTATAAAATTGAGTTGTGTATTTCTCTATGAATTTTTGATTTTTGATATGGAATGTATGATGAACTAAACAACCCAATAATATAATTGCATGTCTTAATCATGAAGGAAAGAACATTAAAGAATACCTGTAACATCCAGTAATGAACTCTGATTTCTTTGCAATATGCAATTATGTCTGCTGTTCTAGAACTTAGCATTTCATCTACTCTGCAATTGGATGTCTTCATCAAGACAACACAACTGTCCTTTGGGGATATGTGTTCTTTTTCTGAATATAGTCATGAAATTGTAGACTATGTGATCCGTTACGTTTTGTAATAGCACACATAGCTACATATTTCATGTAATCATTAATTAATTCAACAGTAACAATATTCTCTGAAAGAAACTCCCCTAGCTTGGGTATACTTCATCAATGCTATCCATCGTAATGAAGTTTCGAGTTGCCCATTATTTCACAAGTGTGAAAATTTTCAAGACTAACCTTGAGTGTTCCACCTCTCAAAAGTTATTAGTTGTGTCTAATCCTAAGGACAAGGGAAAAAATAAATTAAAAGCAAATCCACCACTTCTCCATTTCAAAATGCTCCTAAATCCAAAGACAACAACTCTAAACCCAAGGAGTCTTCTAAATCCAAGAATAAGTCTAGCCTTTCATGCTCTTTTTATGGGGTTAGTGGTCATGAAGAACATAGGTGTTATAAGTGAATGTAAGGCTTAGAGGATGTAGTCAAGAAACAAAAAATTTCTATCTCCACTCCACCTCCTTCTAATCAACATGAAAAAGCACTTAATGCTGTTGGGAGATCTCAGTCACCACTTGCAGAAAGTTGGGTTATAGATTATGGTGCTTCTCATCACATGACTTCTTCCAATGAGTCTTTTGTTTCTCTAGGTTTGAGTTCTACTTCCAAAATTGAGGTTGGATATTCTTCCTTTATTTCTGTTAAAGGAAAAGGTGATATAGAACTTGATGGTGGTAGTATCCAACATGCACTATATGTTCCTAACATCACTACAATTTTTGTTTATGTATATCAAATTTATCAATTTGGTCAAGGGAAAACTATGACTTTTACACCACATGGGGCAGAAGTATGAACTTTTTTGGAGCCTCATTCACCTATTGCTCAAGGTATTGTTCATCATAGTTCTAGAATTTATAACTTTGAGGGTTTTGATGAAAGTTCCTCTATGGGGACATGATTAGTTTCTCATGCAGATTCAAAGAGTAAGCTTTGGCATGAACGATTTGGACATCTCAATTACAAATATTAGAAGGTGTTGAGCACTCATAGTATGGTAGATGGTCTTTTAAAAGTTTCTTGTCTTGAGGGAGTTTTTCATGGATGTGCATTAGGGAAACAACACTAAGATCCTTTTCCTAAAATTTTTTCTAAGAGAGCTTCTTCACCACTTGAGCTTGTGCATAGTGACTTGATGGTTTTTCCTAACCCCTCTTTCAATGGAGCTAAGTATTCACTTACCTTTATTGATAATTTCTCAAGGCGTACTTGGGTTTACTTTCTCAAGTACAAATGTGATTTTTTTTCACACTTCAAAGTATTCAAGGCTTTGGTTGAGAAACAATCTTCTAGCTGCATAAAGAACCTTTGTACTAATAATGGGGAGGAGTACTTCAGCAATGAGTTTTCTAACTTTTTGGCAACTCAAGACATTATTCACCAACATTCTATTCTGCATACTCCACAAAAGAATGACTTAGCAGAATGGAAGAATAGAAATTTGAAGGAAATGGCTAACTATATGATGCATTCTAGATATTTACCACCTATCTATTGGACATAAGCAGTTAATTGTGCTAACTACATTCAAAATCACACACCACATAAATCACTTGAACATTTGACTCTAGAGGAAGCTTGGTATAACACTAAGCCAAATGTCTCATTTTTTTGAGTCTTTGGGAGCCATGCTTGGGCCTTTGTGCCAACAAAGAAAATGAAAAGCTTGGATAAGAAGAGAAAAACCTTGATCTTTGTAGGGTATTATGAGGACACGAGAGCTTATAGAATTTTAGATCCTGACACTCGTGGCGTTATTTTTCAAACACATATTCAGTTTGATGAGCGTTTAACTTCTCATGATTCTTCATCTTCTTCCATGTCTCCTTCTTCTTCATCTCATCTTGAGGATACTTTCTTTGAGGAGGTTGATGAGGAGGTTATATATGTCATTGATGATCCTATTCCCACCGATGTTGTCACTATGTCTAAGTGGGCTCATACTAAAGTTTCTAATGAAACACATTTAATACAAGATCTTCCACCCGCTAGGCATCATCACACACATTCTACTGGTTCTTGAATTTTGTGTCAGGTAGTTTCTGAGGATCCACAGTCTTTTCCAAAGGCTCATAGGATACAGGAGCAGGATGATGTGATGACAATTGAGTATTATATGGTTAGGTGTAAGTTGGTATACCAAACCAAATATGTAGCTGATGGGTCCATTGACAAGTATAAGCCTTGTATTATTGCAAAGGTTTTTTCACAAGTTGAAGGTACTGATTATTTTGAGAATTTTGCACTCGTTGCTAAGATGGATTCATTACGCCTTGTACCTAATCTTACTACATTATACAAGAAAATTATTTCATGTTATTATACAAGGTCTCAATTAATTGTAGGACTGTTATAAGTTTTCCTATGCACTATTATTCCAAACATAACTAAACTATACGATTGTTATAAGTTTTCCTATGCACTGTTATTCCAAATATAACCTAAATATGGACTCAAAGGCTTAATGTGACCTTCATTCTTCCTTCAATAATCTTCTTGCATGATTATATACTTGATTCAATAATGAAAACACCAAGAAATTTCAAATAATTCCCCTATAGCCTTTACTCTGCCTACACAACCTAGTAGCCCTAGGAAACCTATTTTCATCCATAAATATTTTTATATAATTGGTTTCTAAAGGAAATAGAATACGTTTTATACAACCATTAAGCTCTTTCAACTACCACATTGACCATACAAAGGGTTGTTAAGGAAAATAAGCCTAGTTCAAGAAATGCATGTTTCATTAGGTCTCTTTATACCCAAAATAAGTTTTTCAACAAAATAGGATGTCACACAACACAAAAATGCTTCAAACCAATAAAATATCTTCTTACATAATTCTCAGATGATTTGTAGATAATTTCATGAATTTTTATCGACTAGAACACAAGTTATACCCTTTTTAGTCTTTTAGCCCCAACCTAGGGTTTCACAATACACGAGAGAGAGAATTTTCTTCATAAATTGAACAAATAAAGGTTTCAAGACATAAATTTTATTTATTAATCTCTGTAATATCATCCTTTAACTTTCTCCTTCTTACACCAATATTAGGAAATGCACCAATCACTCCCAACAACAACCTTTGCATCTATTTTCTCTAAGAAAATCCTATTTCAATAGGATAGTCTACCAAATAGTCACACAAATCCATTTTTCTCAATATTCATTATTACACATCCTCACACATGCTCATGCATGCCTTAACTCACTTCAATCTCTAATTCATCCCTTCCTTACTTATTTTACCATTCATTCTTAAGAGTGCACCAAGAAACATACCTATTATGCCTTCAACTGAGAACCTCTTGTCTTTCTGTCACTTCAAACCCTAAGAGGGCTCATTAACTCATTATAAAACCTTTCTCACAAATTCAAAACACTTTTATAGTCACTCATTCAATAGAACAACTTTTCAATCACTACAAAATCATATCATGTTCATCAACTTCTCAACCTATTCACAATAATATATCATTAATGCATCATTTCTAGTAGTAAGAACCTACATAGGAGTAGAATCCACCATAAAATACCATTTCAAAGTGATAGAATACATTCATACACATATATTTCATCAAAGGACACATTTTGTTCTTATATACAAGAACCTTCCATCATTTATTTATAGAAACCTAGTTTTACAAGTTTCCCATGCTCTCCATCTCAGGTTCTTTCCTACTTGAGGCTCTTTCCTCTATTCTTAAACCTCTAATCCCTCTATCTTATTCTCTTTACTCTTCCTTATTCGAATATTTCCATTTTAATACCTAAAAGTTGAGTGGAATAACTACTTTTTCAAATCTAACCATGGTGGACACTAACCACAAGATGACCACTCATGTTTAAGGGGTGATAATACCCTAGATACATCAAATATGGTATTTTATGACCTTTACAACCTTTTTACTACTTTTCATAGAACATTACACCTTTTAGTTCCTAGTTTACAAATTTAAATATTCAAATGATATACTTTGGGGGGGAACTCTTAAACAACCACTTAACACTCATAAAGGGCCCTAAGAAGGTTGAGAATGATATAAGGAAAAAAGAAAAAACTACTAAAACGTACTAAAAAGAAAAACTTGCTTATGTACAAGGTTGATGCTCCCGTATCAAGTTGGAAACCAATAAAAAGAATAGTAGTGCCATGGTGAAAATAAAATATTATTTTCTGGGTTGTAAACCTATTATAAGAAAAATACAAAAAGGTAAGGGTCAAGCATACATTTACTACCACTTGATGTATGTGCCCACTTGATTCCTCTATTTTGCAACCAAATTATGAGATTTTTATTTGAAAAAATAAAGAAAATAAAAAGGAGGAGCCTTTAAAGATGAGAAACCTTGCATAAACATTGTGCATCGTTTATCATAAACATAACTGAAAACACTAATTAACAAAGCATTGAAGCCCTCTTAATGCCGGCAATGGCTAGAGTAAAAATAATTACCACTAATTACGACGATCTTCTAGTACCTCTATTGCTCATAAAGGTATGAAGCTCCAACCACTCATCACAGTAAAACCCAACCACTAGCCTTATAATATTGGCTCACATACTTTGTATACATTTCAACATTTTTCTTACATATCCTCTTGATCATTTCCAATATGCATTTAAAAATAGTTCACTTTCCATTAATATTTAAGGGATGTACATAAGCTATTTCAATATCTGCATTGTTATATTGGATGGGAGGGTGTAAGAATCTATCAAAACGGGGCCAAGTTGAAATCAAGGTTCCTTTTCTAATGGAATGCTCCTCTTAGTGCCTCTATCTACTTCCCACCTATGATTCCAACATTCTTATAACATTCCTTGATTGAGTTCATTATTTGTGATGTGGCGGCTTTAATATAAACTATTGTTAGGCCAAGTCATCCTATTACAGCTCGTAAGTCTTGTGTGTGCTTCAATATTTTCAATACAAGAATGCTTGGGTTTGGCATCCATAAAAGGGAAAATGTTCTCATTTCCCATTGTGCTTTAATGATGTCCATACCCTTTCCAAATTCCCATTTTAAAAGGCTAGAAATATGGTGATGGGGAAGAATTAGGCCGAGTAACAATGCATAGTTGCTAGTAGGAAAGAGATGGTTCTAAACACCACTAGATATTTGGTGTTGGCTTCCATATCATCACTGTGAAGTAGTACCACATGTTATATAGTGTTTTCAATTGTCCATGGAAATCAAAATCACTCTCTTGGTCTGTTGAGAAACAAAGGGGATGGAAGCAAAAAAATGATTAATGGAAAGAAATAAATGAATAATAAAACATAGTAGAAAAGGATACAGACCCGAAAGAGCACTAAAAAAACCCATCGTTTCCTGATACACATGAGGAGAGGGAAAATTAGTGTATCCACCGAAAATAAAATTATTCGGAGCATGATTAACAAAGCTAAAATTTATTATTAATTAAAAATGGAAAATGTAAAAAAGTAGGAAATTTCGAGATGAAACTATAATTTTGTCTCAAAATGGTAGAGATTAGTAGCTAGCCCTAGCTCCCTATTACAGATCTATAAGGGATGGATGGATTTGTAGTTGGATGGATGGATTCATAGATGGCCTTGCCATTGAGATTAGAGATGAGATGAGAGATTCAGGTTGCTGCCAAATCCAGCTGCTATCTCAAACTAGATAGAGCTGCTCTACTCTGCTAACTCCTACTACTATCTCAAACCAGATAGAGCTGCTCTGCTCTACTAACTCTTGCTGCTAACTCCTACTGCTAACTCGTGCTACGAACTCTTGCTACTAAATCCTACTGTAATACTATCTCAAACGAGATAGAGAGAGACATAGCAGGCCTGGGGTGCCCATATAGATAGATAGAGAGATAGATAGATAGATAGGGGGTGGAACTCTAGCCACCCCAGATAGAACTATAGGACTTCAGTATGGGTCGGGTACGATTATATAGAGTTTAGTGAGCGGAGGTGGGTTAGGTGAGATCGACTATACCTATATTTCAAGACCTAGACCTATATATTTATACCTATCCTCCAGTTAGAGAGAGAAGGGTGGGTTCTAGCTCGATGGTGGCTTAGGCTACCACCCAATCGGTCTGTCGCTTACTTATGATCAAGACCTCAAAAATCGCTAAACCATTTGTGGATTAACCAACCGCCAAGGGGAGGGGGACTAACAAACCACTCTTTCCCCTCCCCTATCTCCCCCTCTCCCCTTGGCTTCAACAGGAGTAGCCCTCACTTGACGAATAGGGAACCCCCTCGCTTTAGCTTTAGGTCTGGGAACTTTAGCTTTAGGTTGGGTAGAGTTCAGATATAGATGCACTGATGAACCGGTGGCATCAACTAAACCCTAGTAGTCAGATAGGATAAATAATAGATGGGATGGGCTTGAGGTTTGAGGTCAGGGCATAGACCAATTCTCGATAAACAAACTCGCTATCGCTAGTCGTCAGGGTCCATATATTTTGAACGAGATAGGGCACCAGGCTAGGTAGGAATAGGTCCCACTGCTAGTCAATTCTGTCACCATTCGACACCACTACATAATCTATAGGGCGTATGGACCCAGTGGATATGCCACTCTTTGTGGTAGTATAGTGAAGGTGAAATCAATTTTTTTTAGTTTAGTATTTCATAAGTGCACCAAAAAAATTGAAGCAAAAATTCACTTCATACACGAACATGTATAACAACCCAACATCCATATCTTGTATTTATAATTGATTAAAAACATACAAATGTCTTCACCAAGTCACTTTCACGTAAAAAACTAGAGGCGTTCATAAAATCTCTCTTGTTCACTTGAGACCATGTTGAACTAAGGGGGAATAATAGAATAATGATAAATAAATTGATTAATTCATCATTATATCTCAAATAAATCACTTTTATTAAGTGCACATTATGTGGTGAGTCAGTTTAGTTATGTCTACTTCATTATATATGTTTAGATTATCCTTAGTTTAATTAGGTGGTTAACTAATTGTTGAATTCTATAGGTCTATTTTCATGCGATTTTAGATTATGTTAAACTATTGATGTGGAATTGTAACTAATGTAATAAAAAATTCTTCAATATCTAAAAATATTTAATAGCTTATTATTAATTTATAATAATGATTGGATTTATGTCTTTCACAATTTAAAATCATGTTTACAATAACTTATGCAATTGGTTGATGGAAAAAACATAGGTAAAATTTGATCTTACCCTTTTAACTAATTTTTTTGTTAGTTCTACAAAGTATCATGATTACATTTTCCTGACTTGGTGGGACTTCAACCAATACACTTTTGAATAAAACCCATTATTATTGCAAGACAATTATCAAACAAAATAATTTACATTACAAACATCATTAGTATATAATTTCAATATTATGAATAATTTAGAGATTTATTTAGTTTTACTTTTATTAATGGTAAATGGTTTTTTGGAAGGGACCATACCCTAGTACAAAGAGGGTCAAAACCCAAATACAACAAAAGATCACAGAAAAGACAAGTCTAAAAACCTAGATGTTCAAAAAAGCCCAACAAATACAAACAATAAACAACAGATTTACAACCAGCCAACGACCTGCTTGAAGAAGAAAAAAAACACAGAAACAATAGGCCTTCAACCCATATAAAATGATAAAAGCATAAGTTGGGACAAGACTCTATCATTTCCAGAAGCGATGGAGTGGTTTTGTTTATTGTGTCCTTTAATCTTCCTTCTCTCCACCACCTTCCAGACCTTGTTACCTTCTTCCGTAGAGATCGGACGAACTACTTCAAGATTCATGATTGGAATGTTTCCCTCGTTGAGGGGTCCCCATTTTGGTTTAAAAAAAAACCACATGGGTAGAATAAATTTGGGCAATCCCTTCAAAGCCTGGAAAAAATGGGACTCCTTCTGTGTAAGATCGCTTGATGGGTTTGAAGAGTTTTCAACCGGTTCTGAATGAGGGCTAATTGTAAGATGTTCTGGTAATGAATCCTTCCACCAAACTAGTTTTTCCTTGCGTTTGGAATGCGCGTAGTCATCCAAGAGATGTCTAGTTCGATAACACCTTCGACATCTAAAGGTTGAACACTCATAATCAATCCCCTGGATCCAAATTTTGTCACCTATCTGTAAGTTAATTTCTGCTGGAAGAGATTGGGAAGTATCAAGATCAACCAAAATCCTGGCATAAGTAGTATGAGTTTGACCCGTGGTTTTATCTTCTGTTTTCACAAAAGAACCTAGGGTATCTCCAATAGCAAAAAGACAAGATTTATTCCAAAGCTGCAAAGGGATGCTAGGTAAGCGAATCCAGACCTGGTGGGATTCAAAGGAATCTTTAAGAGGATCAAAAGATGGGTACCATGGCTTGATCATGACACCATGATCACCCCAAACCCAATACTTATCAAAAATTAGTTTCCTATGCTCAGGGGTTTTAAAAACAACAATAAAATAAAATTTAACATAGGGGTAGAGTTCAATCTAATTATTTTAGTTTTTTGCTTAGTATTATTTTTAAAATATTTCATATAAATATATAATAATGAATTATTTTAAGCATGTAACGACATGCATTATTATTATATATGTAAAATCTCCTATTAATACCAAACATTAATAGTACATTTAACATTCGTTATATACTAAGGTGAATGGAGAATCCCATTGAACATTACTTAAACATAATTAGTTGAAGTAAATTAGTTGAAGTAAATGTCATTACTATGTGTAAACAAAACCTCAATTAATTGAAGTGCTTTATTATTAAGGTAAATAAAATTGAACTTGGAGTGTAAGTGAATCATTACAAATCTAATTAATAAAGTCCATTGTGAATATCACAATAAGGTTTTGACCTTTGTTTAACACCTCCTAGGATGGTAGAGGTTGTCCGGCCAAAAAGAATTTGGCCATAGTCAAAGCTCTAGCAGGTTGGTAGCTGGGCACTTCATGTCCTGCTCCCCTCACAGTTGCGAATGTCAAGCCCTTATAAATTACAGTGTATCCCCCCACTTCGATCTCCCCATTCATCCATGGATACCATGGTGTCTCTATTGGAAGATTCAATGCATTAATGGAATATCTGGTACTAGTCACAGGAACCCTTCCATCCACATCTCCACTGCATTTACCAAATTGTATAGTATTAATCTTAATGTAATTCAATCTTATTTATCATATTTTGCCAATTTATCAATCTGTTTTTTTACCGTACCTGTAGACTAGAATTCGTATTCCTGATGCCATCATTCTCCCATATATTGGAAGAACAGTGGTTACATTTCTGGTGTAACCAAGCACTCCACTGCGATGCCCACATTGTGTTAATTAGACGATGACATTATCAATCTTAAATGACATGCAATGTTCATAAGTGACCTGCAATATTCATACCTGCATTCATCCCATGGATAAGGTAGCGCTGTCACATTTGCATGAAGGGCATTCTGTACTTCTGGTGTGTGTTTAGGTAGGTGAATACATAGTAAGGAGTGCATGGGGTCAAATCCATCTAATCCATTGCCGGGGCTCGCATCCTGCAAATAGAGTGGAAAGGGTATATACGTGTATCAAATTTCAATAAAGAAGCTGTAAAATAAAATGTTTTTTGTATCTATTATTGAAAATTTAGGGCTTCTTCCTTACAGTGTAAGTAGAAGCAACCCATATGGGGTCAGGTTGTGCACCGCATAAGGGGGCGTATATATTGTAAATGTCCTATCTGTCCTCTTTCTGACCTCAGCTTGAGCTGTCGTCCGCATGTAACTACGAGTTTCAGAGTAGTTTGAGCCATTACAACGATATTCTGCATATTCTTCATCAGATATTAATGCATGCGACCACCAGAAATCAACCATCCCACAATTATCCGTTTCAGAATTCATTAATCCGTTTCCAATCTGAATCAACCGTCACAATACCGCAAACTTAGTATCTATCAATACCATGAATGTGCACATTTGCCCATAATTAGGAAGAAAACACACCAGAACGCCCTTAAGGTTAATGAATGATGTGTTAGAGTTGTTGTTCTTCAAAACTGTGTCTGCTAACTGAGGCACGTAGAAACCTGCATTCACAAACAAATGCAAGGAAACATTTGGACAAGAAATGCATCAAATGGAAAACCTGAAAAAGCATTTTTGTATGAAGTAGTTAAATGCAAAGGACTTACCAGCGTAGCTTTCCCCGGCTATGTAAAATTCTCGATTTTTATACTACGGAAATCTTTCAAACCAGTTGAGAAGGAACGTGTACGAATCTTGAGCTAGAAAAAATAATAAAAAATTCAATCGTGATTGTGAAACTGAGTCGTTACGAATCAAATACAAGATTTAACAAGTTACCGGTGGTGTAATCGTTGGCATTTGTATAATCAGAGGTGGTATTTGAGTATGAGAACCCAACCCCAGCAGGTGACTCCAAAAACAAGGTGTTTGCCACTGCAGGAAAAAAAACGAACAAAAGAAAAATAGTAAAATTATATTGCTATAATCTTCCTTCCGGGATCATGATTGATAAGAATACAATTCTAATGATTGTGGGCATAAAATGAAGAGAATAGACCTCGGTTCCAGGCATATGGATTATTATGAAGTGTCTTGTTATCTGCGTTTACACGAAATGGTCCCAATTCCATCATTGCTCCAATTCCAAACGATGAGCACCCCGGCCCTGAAATATAATCATATTATTTTCTTATCATGATGAATGCTTCCATGACTGTTACATTTACAGATCAATATAAAATGAATACAATACCCCCATTGAGCCAGAGAAGCAGAGGCTTGGTAGAAGGGTCTTCAGTGGCCTCTGCAAAATAGTAGAAAAGAGCTCTCCCCGCCTGTGAATCAACCGTCACATATCCGGAATACTGTGCAAACGTTATGTTTGTTGGCTGGCCAGGCAGAGCAGTTATTCTATCATTTTCCTGAGACTGGTCATACAAGCTTTTACCGCTGATCAAAGGAGGTAACCATTCTTGATTTGTGGTGGAAACAGATATTTCGTCACTCAGAAACTTTGAGAACACTTGACCACGAGTCAGCTCATGGGAAGGATGTATGAAAAGGGCTAACAGCAGGAGAGCTGTTATTAAAATGTCCATTTCTGACTACCAAAAGATCAATTGAGTAGGTATGGAAACTGTGAATGGCGTGCAAATATATAGAGGCGTATGAACATAGGATTAATAAATTTAACATGTATCCTGTTGGATGTGCTTTCAACATTTTCGAAAAACTCAAACGGACTGCTGAGTTTATGTTATTTTATTTTTCACATATCTGGTTCTACTTGTCTTGTTCGCAGTAGACTGCTAGTTTTTGATCGCATAGGAGGTATTATCTATATGACTACTATAAATAATAAGTAATGAAAGAGCACAATATGCCACATAAAATGGCCGGCTGACAGACATATCAAGGCCGGTTACCTCTTTCCCATGCACATTAGAGGGCGGAGAAAGCTACGAATAAATCATAGCAGAATATCATATGTTATCTTGCTCACAACTCTCAAAAACAAAGTAATGTGATTATTTCTTTCTTTTGATCCAACAAACATAGTAATTGGATTGTATTGGGATACTCCATGTGTGTATTTGATGTTTATTTATACAATACAAAGAAAATATTATCAGATGGGTTTTTTTTTAAAAAAAAAAAATACAAATACATTTTTTTTTCACATACTCATAAATTTATTTTTCCATGACCTAACGACTTTAATTAAACACTCCACATAATCAAATCAAACAATGTATGGGCCCTACCTACCATTATGGGTCTTATGGTTGATGAGGTACTCATTTACATATTTTCCTTACCTTTAATTTTATCTTTAAATTGTACAAATTTTCTTTCACTCAATGCTAATTCGGTCAAAATATCTACAATTTGATCTTCGATGTTACATTTATAGACACTCAAATTTGCTAATTTGGCATTTGATATTTTATTCATGATTCACACACAAACAATGTAGAAAATTTGCAGTCTTAAACAACGAACAACATAAATAGAGCAATAAAATAACTCACAAATAAAATTAGATTAATTTGCTCAAACCAACACTGTTGTGCGTAATTAATTAATCCCTTCAATTCTATCAGAGCTTTGACTCATACAAATCAAGCCTTGCGTGCAGTTGTGTGCTTCTACTTCTGCTTGTGTAGATTTCACACTTTTGTGTGTGGATACAAAGCAAATACAATTGTTGTTATTAAATAAAAACTAACTCCCTCTAATCTCAACTACGAACTGCTTCTCAAACTGAGCTATTGTAAATTTGAGCTACTGCTTTAAATCCACCCGCATGTTGTGCATGTATAAAACAAATACCATTTGTTTTATTTGTTTTATTTGAATTTCCTAAAATAGAATTAAACTAAAAGTTATGGAGTTAACATAAAGCATAAACTAAATCTAAATCTTAACTTCCCTAAAAAAACTATGACAAGAAATTATTCATGCTGCACATGCATGTATATTTCAAACACTCCCCCTTAATTTCAAACCTCTAGCTGTCACTATTCTGGAGATGAGTTTCTATTTCCAATCTGCCATATGCAGGATCAAAAAATCGCAAACAACTTCTCTAAATATTCAAAAACATTCCTTTGCCACAGGCCTTTGTAAAAATGTCTGCAAATTACAGATCTTCAAATCTTGCAATATTCAAGACAAATTTCCTTATTGTTCACCAACTCCCTGATGAAATGGTACCTCATATCGATGTGCTTGTTCCTTTTTTGAAAAACATCATTTTTAGACAATGCTATTGATGAGTTGTATAGTCACAAAAACTCTGTGTAGTGTCATCTTGTTTCTTTCTCAAATATGTCAACACTCTTCTTATCCAATACAACGTGACATGCTACTCCTTTTGCTGCTACATAATCTGTTTCTCCTAAAGATAACGTGACAATGGGATGCTGTCTTTGATGACCATGAAACCACTCCTGTTACAAAATGAAAAGTATATCTGAATGTACTTTTTCTTGATCATCTATACTTCTGAAACTATCACATATCTGTATAACTAATGAGCTCGAACTCATCTGAACTTGAATAAATAATTTCATGATTCTTTTTTCCACACACATACCTTAAAATTATCTTTTCTGACTTACTAATGTGAATATTTTAGAGATTCCACGAACCTTGATATCAGGCTCACACCATACATAATGTCAGGCCTTGTGGCCGTCAAATACATAGGACTTCCAACAAAAATTTTAAACAATGTTAGATCCACAAATGATGCATTATCCTCTTTTCTCAACTTTAAATATATTTGCAACTGGTGTTTGTGCACTGGCTTACAATTAAACATGTTAAACCTTTCCAAAACTTCATTTTCATACTTTTCTTGATGAAATGGTAACTTCACCTTTTTATTGTTAAAGTTAAATACCCCAAAAACGTAATGCATAAGACCAATATATATCATCTCAAAATTCCTTCTTCATGGCGGATTTTGAATGACTCTGTAGATAGATTTCAAATAATGATCAAAGCATCTACATATAAACAAACAATTAGAATCTTACCTTTCTTATTTATCTTTGTATATAAGATAGGCTCACTTCTTCTCCTGCTTGAAACAATTCTCAATCAAATAAAAATCAATTCTAATATTTTAAGATCTAGGTGCTTGCTTGAGACCAAAGAGCGCTTTCTTTAACCTTGTATACCTTTCCCTTCATGTACCTTCAATCTCATAACCTTCTGGTCTGATTCACATAAACTTCTTCTTCATGGAAAGCATTCAAGATTGCTCATTTTACATCCATTTGATAAATAGGCTATTTGTTTTGTGCTGTATAATTTATAAAACCATTCTTACTCGTGTCCAAATGTGCCACAGGTGCAAACATTGTCAATGTAATCAACTACATATTGCTATGCGTAAAACCTCTTTCTACCAACATTTCTTTATGTTTTTGTACATTTCCATTAGAATTGTATTTTTTCTTGTAGACACCACTTGGATTCCTATTATGTCCTTTCCTTTTGGAAGATCCACCAACTGCCCAAGTATGATTTTTCTCTATAGCATCGATCTCATCATCCATGGCTTGTTCCCAAAAATCATTCTTCATAGCCTCTTCAAAATATATTGAATCTAGAATTTTAAGAAAGCAATGTAAAAACTGAAAATGAATTAGTTGTAAGTTGACACTTATAAATTTCACTAAGACTTCACATGTGTTTGCCACTATGCGGGACTATTCGATGATGGATTGCTTTGTGGTGATGGAGTTTCTTCAATGGTGTTCTCAGGGGTGTCTCTTTCATGGATGAAGATGAATGAAATATTTGAGACCTCTAAATTATAGAATGAAGGTGTATCTTTTTGCTCACAAATTGTGATGCATGTCCAAGATTTAAAGATATAGTACCTTGTTTCTCTAAAGTTTCATATTCCATATCATGATGTGAAATAGGTGTTCCTATAATCACTTGTTTTCTCAATACTTCCATCACATGCGTTCATGTTCAATAAACTGAACATTGTGTACCCTTGATAATAACAACCTTTCTAGTGACCGGATTGTATAACTTGTACACTTTTGCATTCTCTAAATACCTAACAAATATACATTTTTCTTCTTTTTTTCTAACTCCTTCCTTATCTAATCAGGTACAATGTGCATATGGCTACACAACCAAAAACTCTGAAATGTGAAACACTATGTTTCTTGATTTTCCATTATTGTTGAGGAACCATGTTTCTAACAATTTTTTTTAGACACCTGTTTAAAATGTAAATAGAAATTTGATACTTGCTTATTCCCAATAATCATTTGGAAGGTGCTTTTCCTTTATCATACTTCTCACCATCTCCATAATGGTTTCTGTTCTTCCTCTCTGCCACATTATTCTACTGTGGTGTATACTTTGTTGTAAATTGCTTGTGTATACCATGATATTGGCAAGAGATTCATAAAATTCATTAGAAACATACTCACCTCGTTTGTCCATCCTTTGAACTTTAATGTAGTATCTAATTTGCTTCTCCTAATAATTCTTTGAATTCTACTGAAATATATCAAAGGCATATGATTTATGTCTCACAAAATTATACCCACGGTCTATGCCTTGTGTAATCATAAATGAATGTCGTGAAAGGTTTCTTGAACAAAATCCAATAGAATTTATTTTCATAGGTCCACATAAATCTTAAGGTACAATCTCAAGAGGTGCACTTGCTCTTGCCATTTTGCCAACTTGGAAAGAATCTCTGTGTTGCTTCCCCAAAATACACCCTTCACATACACTTTCTGGTTTTTGAATCAATGAAAAACCTTTAACCATATTTTTTCCATACAATAAATTCAAACCTCCAAAATTCAAATGTCCATACCTTAAATGCCAAAGCCATGATTCATCTTTCATGACTAATTGAAAAGCTGATTGTAATCCTTCAATCTAGGACTCAACTGTATTAACGCATGACTCAATGTGGGAATCTGTTACCTTAGTGTAAAACCCCTCTACCTTAGCACAAGACTCATCTACTTGAGTGTAGGAATCAGTTGTGGACTGATTTGAGTTAGTGTAGGACTTGGTTACGAACCGAGCTGCTATTTTTTCTACAAACAGATCTAATTTCTTCTTTTTTACTAGTTTTAATATTAAAGGAAACATCCTATTGCTGCACATCTTCACTTTTGCTATCAACTGAGTGCTAGGGGCTTTGTCCACAATCACGAACTCATTGTCTTCCATATAAACTCTATATCTTTTCTGTACCAAATGTCCAATACTCATCATGTTGTGCTTCAAACTTGCAACATAATAAACATCATGCATATTCGTTTTCTCCCCTTGTTTAGCTAGAATACTAATTATGCCTTTTCCTTTTATAGACACAATATGGCTATTCCCAAGAGTAACATCACTCTTCATTGATTCATCCAAACTAGAAAATAAATCTAGATTAATTGTCATGTGATTACTGCAGCCAAAATCCCAATACCATAGATCACATGGACTCTCTTTTGATAGATTGCATTCAATAGGGGATAAAGAAGGTATTGCTTTGGCAAACCTTGTGCATGCAATAAACATAGATCTAGAAGTAGAAATTTTAACCTAATTTTGATTTTACCTCTCCTGATAATATTGTTTTTTCTTAAAATCATAAGCATAATACTCATAAGTTTTGTAATAATGGCACTATAAATGAGACTTATCTTGTCTCTGAAAATAACTATGTTCTTGACTCTATCCTCTTCCACTTGTTGGTGCTTGATTTGATCGTGCACTAGTTTGCCCTCAAAATTCTTCAGTCTGCAGGCTCTGTCGTATTTTCTATTTCCCCTAATGGATGTGTGAATGGTTTTCTTCATTTGTATGCTGATGAAGATTCTTCTCCATGGTCATGGATCACATTTGGGCATTGTATCATTTTCAAATTCTTTTTCCTTAAAGAAAAATTCAATTTTGGGCGCAAATGGCAATTTCCTTGCATTTTACGATTTGACGGCCATGTTTTCCCCTTCAAATTATATCTCAACATCTTCAGCTACGTGGTATCTTTTGATTGGATGAGGCATGTCGGGTCTATTTTATAACTTGTAACTTTTTGCTATGTTTGTAAAAAGATCAATTTGGCCCCGCAGCCCCGATAGTCTCTGATTGGCTATTCAAAAAAAATGAAGTGGTAGGGAAATAGTCTTACTTTGACCCCGAAGAAGGACACATGGCAATTTTTCATGTTACAAGTGGGAAGGTGGGTCAGCATAACATTTTGAAGTTTTTTCCCTCTTTGTATGAGGGAGCAAAGTTATGAAGTAATCCGTAACTCCGCTGGGGCCTAAATAAAAAGTTAGAAGCGGGAAGGTGGGTTAGCGAGGCATTTTGAAACTTTAAGGCTCACTTCAACTCAAAGATTGTCCATGTGGAGGGCCGGCACTCATTTGAAATTTTCCTCTAGGTCCTACCTTAGCAGTTGTGCCAAGGAGACATGTGGAGGCTTCCGCTGGCTCCTCTCTATACTTAGACTTTTCAAGCAATTTTGTAAGGCCTGGGACACGTGGAGGGCCCACTCTTGTTTCTGACCCTATACTTTACTTTTGAAAGAGCGCCGAAGGGACACTTAGAGGTTTCCACTGGATCCTACCCATACTTAGACTTTTTCAACGGCCGAAGAAAATTCCTCGGACCCTAGGCACGTGGCGCCTTCTGCTGGTCTTTAAAATTTTTCAATAAAATTTTCAGACTGGGATACATGGTGACTCCATGCTTGTTTAGGGTCTTTGCTTTTGGGCACCATATCAAAAGTGCATCAAAGAGACACCTGGAGGCTTCCGCTGGCTCCTTTTTATACTGATACTTTTTCAAAGGCCAAAAGGAAATTTTCTTGGGCCTAGGGTATGTGGAAAGCCTATGCTCATTTGAGGTTCTGCTTCTAAACTTCATCTTTGAAGTTGAGCCAAGAAAAAACGTGGAGGCTTCTGCTGGCTCCTCTTCACACTTGGCTAACTCGGACTTGTAGTGCGAGTAATATTGGATAATTTGTGCACGAAAAATCATTTCTAAGAGGCATGAATATAGGCATCCATGCGAGGGAACTCATTTATCAAGGTGTTTCCTCGAGGGAAAAAAGGATTGCTTGTCAGATCCAGCTATACAAAGCCACCTGAAAATGATTAAAAAGGGAATTTCTCGCATGGCAGAATAAAAAAATGATTAGAAGGATTGTCAAAAATATATGGCATGACATCCAGTCATGGTTGATGGTCTGAGAAATGTGATTAGTTCATGATTTGTCCACCTGGCAGCTTCAGGTTTGAATTTGTTAAATATAAGTTTCCAAAGATTGTGTCTTTAGCAAGATCCTTGGTGTTGAATTCTCAAAGATTGTGTGAAACTGTGCAAATTTGGGCCTCTATTGATGCACACCTTGTGGTTGAAGGAATATTTTATCTATTCTAAAGCATTATGTCATTTAGTTTTTTAATTGTTGTGAAGGTTCTCAAAGATTTCGGAAAATCAAGTTTATCCTGCTTAATCTCCCACCAAAAATTATTCAAAAAAAATGAATCCTACCTGAACTACCCCTATATGCCCTGTATGCCCTCAAATGAATAAATTCTACTACAAAAATATGCAGAAGCAATCAGGATTCTGTAATGTCTTTAGTAACCTTAACCTTGTTTAGAAAATATCACCATTCTTTAGAAGTGACAACTTGTGAGAGTTAAATTGTGGTGCATTGATCATATTTTATCAAGGTTTCCTTTCAAATTTGTGCAAAGAAGGATATCTTGATTCTCCTTCACCAACAAAGGTTACAAAATGGGTCCTCTCACCTTGGTTGAAAGGCACAACCTAAAGTAGTGAGGATAGATCAAATCCTTTTAAAGGTGCTACCCATTTCTCCAACATCCAAGTGACAAAGAGCTAGTTGAATCACCTCCACGGCTACAAAATGACATACATTACTCGGCTTCCAAGGGAGAATCAATTTGGATACCAACACCAAAATGGCGTAGTTGGCGGGGATTATTTGAACACTGGGACCTATTTGTGTAACAACAACACCATTTTGGCATCGTTACCAAGGATTAGTTAAACACCGGGACCTATTTGTGTATCAACAACACCATTTTGGCACCGTTGCCATGGATTATTTTAACACCGGGACCTATTTGTGTAGAAATGACACATGAATGGCGTTGTTGTTGGGGATTATTTGAACACCAAGACCTATTTGTGTGGCAACAACACCTAGATTGGCACTGTTTTTGGGGATCTTCAAAGGAATTATTATATTTGGCCCTGGTAATGTTTCTTATATTCTCTAAGTGTAAATACGTTGTTTAAACATCATCCAGTGTTGAGATTTGTAAGAATTGTGTGAAGTTACAAGTTTTGTGTGCAATATTTCTAGTTTCTAGTGGGTATTGCACTAAATTCACCTCATCAATATTAAATACGGATAAAGGAAGGTCAAATCTGTGAAGCTTTGCATGAATTTAGTGTTGAAAGACATTCAATAGATCAATTTTAGTGTATTTACACAACTAAGGCCAAAATCCTTAGTGGCGACTCCGTGTTGAATTAATTTTTGATAAATGCCAATGTTTTAACCTCTGTTAATTGAAATTTATCACTAATCTTTGCAAATATTGAAGGAAGAAGATATTTCTTCATTAAATACCCTACTAGAAAGTTGTTTCCATAACTGGGAAAGACGAATTCAGAAGGAAAAAGAGTCTGGAAAATAGTTGGAGATCAGGAATAAAGAAAAAGAGTTATCCAATGTGGAAAGTGATCAGCCTGCTGTTAAGGATTACCATTCTTCTTCAAGTGATTCTGAATCAGGTAATTTTCACATAGATTTGAATTTTCCAACTGGAGAGGGTCCTTCATTTGTGTATGATAAGTTTGCTTCTCAGTATGTCCCTGTATTTTCCAAATTTGATAGGGTTTTCCATGAAACAGAGTCTTTAGAGGATATTCATTTTGAAGATTGTACTCATGTGTTCGAACGACCCCTTATCCCTCATCATTTTGTTTCTTCTATAAGATCACCCCCTCAAAACAATATGGCCCAACCCCTACCCAAAGCTCTATTTGTTGTTAATACTTTTGGTCCTATAGATTTTAGAGGTATGGCTGGATATCCAAATGTTGTGCCCCAAGATGTTAGAAATAAACTGCCTAAATTTCAAGGAAATAATGATATTACTAGTGATGAACACTTAAAGCTTTTTGTCAATATGATGGAAGAATTTGAGATCAAATTTGAGGATGTGTACATAAAATTGTTTGTTCATACTCTAGAGGAGGATGTATGGGAATGGTATAAATCTTTTCTGGACAACTCCATTGATTCATGGACAAAAATGAAGAATGCTTTTAGATCGCAGCATGGAGATAAAACAGACCCTAAGTTTCTTTTATTAGAATTTGAAAATATTAAGAAGAATCCTAATGAATCTGTTCATGACTTCAATACTAGGTTCAATAAGACCTTGAATAGGCTACCTGTAATCTAGAGGCCAAGTGATGTTTCTTGTCTGATAAAATATTCTGATGCTTTTGACAAAAAGGCTGCCTATTATTTAAGGGACAAAAACCCAGGAACATTGAGGCAGGCCTTCACCATGGCTTTACAGATTGAAAACAATATCAAAGCAGTTGCTAAGCCTCTTAAGAGGGAAGGTATCAAGTTGATCAATCCAGAGAAGCCTCAATCAAGTAAGTCTGTGGATCTAGAAGAGGTTATAAAAACATTGGCCGGAGCTGTTAAGAAAATGTGCTATAAACTAGCCAGAGTAGAGAAGGGGGTTGGACAAGGTTCCTAAGGTCAACACAAGCCACAATGTCAAGAAAGTTTTGGAAATCATCCCAGAGGTGATCATAGATCAGATGACAGGTTTAAAGGGCCTGTGGGATCAAGAAATAGATAGCCCTAAGCCCATGAAAATAGAATTGTGCCTAATCCTTTGACTACCAGAGTTGTTGCTGTGGAAGAATCCAATGAAATTGAGTGGTGTAACAAATGTTTCTTACTACATGCACCATGTGATGAAGATAAAGAAGTTGAGGAAGTTGATGATGAAAATGATGATGATGTGTGCATGATGGGGTGCTCTATAAGCTCAGGGTAAGGAGAAACTTTGACTGAATTAATCAGTGCTGGAACTACTACAGATTTCTGGGATTACATTTACCGGTTATTACCCCTTCCTCCCTCTCATACTTTTGAAATAGATATGGTACAAGATTTTGAATTTCCTAATTGTAGATCAAGAATTTCCGTGCTTGTTACTTATCCAAGTTAACGCACCAAACTAAACACAAAAGTCCTAAAAAACTCAAATGAAATTGATACCTGATAGTTAAGATGGGATCCGAAGACGTAGATGGGAGGAAAGCCAATGTAGACAAGATGGGTGCACATGAGCAATCCTGTAAAGTAGATCTGAGAAACCTACGATGCAAAAATCCTTGGTAGAAAAAGACAACATTAAAATATATTTGGGTGGACTGCCCGAAAAGCGGGTTCAGGAAGTGATGAGCTTCCTCGGTGGATGTCAATCCACATTTTCAATTAAGGAAAAAAGCATACATGATAAAAGATGTAGGTAAATGTTTAGATTTTTTGATTAAAAATAAAATACAGAATGTAAACAGCAGACAGAATATAAACAACAAACAGGAAACTGTGAAAACAATGCTAGACTTATGTTACCTGTACTTGGCACTTGTCTGCAGGTTGATCGGCGTCGACCAGATTGTGATCGGCGTCGATTTATTCAAGCGACACTGATTAGGGAAAATCGGTGTCGATTGGAATGGGCTGGCATCAACCGGAGGAAAGTTGCAAAAAGCTTAATGAATGATTGATGAGGACTAGATCGTGAACACCCATAGGAGCTGCAGAGATGTGGACAGAGTTTCACCTTAGCTAGATGCAGGAACAGAGTCACCAAGAGGTCGATGAATCCTCATGATGTCGATGTTGTGAGGGTAGAGTAACGGTACACCTCTCAGGGATTGATTTGGACAAAATTCTCTCTTCTTCTGAATTGACAATTCGAAGGCTCAAGGCTTAAGCTTTCTGTCTCTCTTTCTGTCTAACCAGAACTAAATTCTAGCCCTGTATTTATAATTAGGCACCGACCGAGGTACAGTCGGTGTCATTCTGAAAAATCAGCATCAACTAAATACCAGTCGACGCTGATCAGGGAACAAATTTCCAAAATGGCCAAAAAGGATGAATTGGAAAGATAAGAGTATTATCCTCCCGACTCAAATATGGGAAATATCCCATTTGTATGGTTTGGGGAGAGGAGAAATAGGGGGGATAGATGGATAGAATTGATATGGGAGGTTAGGAATTGATATGGGGTAGATAAGTGGTTAAGATACATGTAAAAAGTATAATTAAATAGTTAATATTTAATTATCCATGGGTAAAATACAATGGGGTATAATAAACTTAGGATAGATGTTTAATTAGATATTTAATTAATACCCTAAAGGGAAAGTGGTGATATAAAGGTGCCTCAGGTTACCTCGAGAAGGTAAACGAACGTGGGGGACACTAAATTGGGTAACCAATTTTAGGTGTCTACATTTTGCCCCTTTTTGTCGAGTAACTTGCGATAAGCAAAGTTGTAAGACAAAAACAAGGAGTTGGAAGAAAGGAAGAAAAGTGATGATGCAATCCCCCTCAAACTAGGGATGGGATGAATCTCAAAAGACCAACCAATCCCAAGTTTGAAAAGGTAGATGAGAACGAAGGATGCCCCAGACTAGATATCTGGAGTAGATTTGATCATTGATGACGCATGAAAACAATAAAAAAGGCAGCAACCTAAGGAACTCACAATGGTAGGGTAGACTAGACGGTCTTCTTATGAGAAGATGTTAGTGGCTACAGACCCGTGAGTAGAAAGAGGACTGCAAAATAGTAGCAACCAAAGAGTGACACATTGGTAGGGACAACTAGATGGTCTGCAAATGAGATGACGTTAGTGCCTACAGACCCACTATCTTTAGGCTGCCACAAATACGAGTGACCCATGTACAGGGAACATACTCGAAATGGGTGATAACATCAAAAATATGTGCCAAAAGGCAATACTAAGGTCATAATAATGATCAGATAAACAAGCCAAGCATCAACGCTTTCGGCAAAAAAAATGAAGAGACATTCTCGTTGGAAGAATATGATGTGAAAAGACAAGAATGTAACCAATCAGCGTGAGGATTGGCCTCAATCGGCGTTAATCAGAAAAATCGATGTCGACTAAGCCAATCGACACGACCAAAAAAATCAGCACCGACCATCCCAAAACCCTATAAATATGGGAAAGGGAAACCTTAACGATTTATTTACAATGTGACTATTGATTTAGAAAGAGTCAAAAATGGAAGTTGAGAAACATGGAAGCCTCCAGGCGAAGTCAAAAGCGGAAGAGGACATGACCTAGGGTAAGTGGATCGTACTTTAGCTTCGTGTATGTGTTTATCGTTCAAATAGCATACTAGGATGCTAGATTTTAGGAAAAGTGGGGATAAGTAGGAGGACAGAGTGTCTTGGACACTCGGCCTCTCAATCGGTGTTGATTGAAAAAATCAGAACCGATTAGGTTCAATTGGCACCGATTAGGTTTCCGATCGACGTCGACTAGATTAGATCGACATCGATTGTAATCTCAATCGGTGCCGATTGTAACTCAATCGGTGCCGATTGTAACTCAATTGGTGCCGATTGGATAGATGAGACTTAGAAAGTAGAGAAATGTGCTTTTGATGTTTTGATTTGAATAAATGAGAAGATAACACCATTTTTTACATCATGGATGCAGGCACGAGAGGATTTACACATGCGGGATGCTATTCCTGAGCTTCTGGAGACTATTCTTCATGATGTGACAGATGATGATTGGCATCACCTGGAGCTAGCTAGGCTCGGGGGCTTCCATTACTACTGATGGGTGCTTTGAGACGTGGAGTTGATGCGAGCCTTGATATGACGATGGGACAGCAGGACGTGTACATGTTCTTGGTTCAGGATGGGTGAGATGACCATCACCCATGATGGATATCTAAAGGATCCTCAGGTTGCCAATTATAGGGGACATGATAGAGACCACTCCACCAGAGCAACAGCAGAGGGCCATGGTATGATTATATGGAGACATGGATAGATGATTCAGAGATAGTGTCTAGGGTAGTGAAGATAGCCTCACAGCATAGATAGGATGATGCTAGGAGTAGACTGGATATCATTGATTCAGATGGTGATCTCCTATTTTACTCTACTAGATTTAAGAGGTGGGAGATTTCCACTACTTTTACTAGACTATGTTTCTGACATCCTGGAGTTTAGGTAGGTGTTCACGTTTGTAGATCCCTTATTAGCACCGATATATCATGAGTTGTGGATGTACACCACAGGCAGACGTATAGGTATTGATGTCAAATTTACGCTCCGTTGCTGGGCATATGAGTGTATAGCAGTGATCCGGCCATCAGGGCTTCCATGGATGCAAGGAGTAGAGGCGGCCCTCAAGTATGGATTCTGACGATGGCAGGTAGACATGGCCCTAGGAGATATAGGGAGATTTGTAGAGTGGTATATAGAGTGATTCAGGACTCTTACACCAGAGCAGGTTATATGGAGACCATACCGGGTCTACCTGACATGGGCTGGTCAAGAAACTCACTTGGTGGAGCTGAGATGGAGCACGGTGGTCAAGGGTTGTAGGCCAAAGAATTTAGAGTGAGTCCCGTTTATACGGGTGATGAGGTAGTTTGGTTTGGTATAGACGGTCTCAACCACATATGTGCTATATAGGCAGGACAACAGAGAGACCGACCTGCCAATTTTGATCCCGGCAGATCCACTGAGAGAGGCCCCACCTCCCAAAGATAGTGATGATGACGTAGGAGTGGATGATGGCTATGGGACATGGTACCACACAGAGCTACCATGACACCTCCCAACATCTGTAGATGCAGATGAGGATGACATAGTTATAACGCTAGAGAGACTGGAGAGAGAGCATGCGGCCTTGACACATACACACCAGGCTACCCTCGAGGAGATTAGGGCTTTGATGGAGGAGAGGGATGCATTGATATTAGAGAGAGATAGTGCTTGTCAGGAGCGGGATACAACGATACAACAAAGAGATCGCTATCATAGACATAGAGAGGCTCTCAGGGCCCAATACGGTGATATAGGCACCACCTCAGAGTCAGGGGCACAGGGTGCGGTAGCAAGAGGGCCACCACTTGCAGCAACAGTGCCATTACGAGCACCCGACATGGTGAGTCTAGGAATGTATCAGGCTCTCCTTGCTAAGGTGAGATACTATGAGGATTCCCTAACATAACATGCCCCTAATGTACCTCGTTACGAGGAAAGGAGGAGATCAGCGACAGCCGTGGCTAGTGGTGCATTGGAGGGTGTGAGCACTAGGAGAGATCGAGATGGCAGCAGGGCCATGGCAGTAAGCGTCTCTAGCTCTGTAGGAGATGGCCAGGAGAGATAGCCTGGACTAGAGGAGGGTGGAGGAGACAGTGTTTTCCACCTATCTGACTTCACAATTTAGATGTGTTATTTTTGTATCGATATATTGATGTAGCCTCGATTTGAAGGCATTTTTGATGTATGATATAGATGGCTTGATTGGAAGCCATTCACTCTTTTGTATAGACAGATATATATACATATATATATATATATTCATCATTTTGTGTTATGTGATTGGATTCATGCATTTAATTTCGATAGATATAGATAGATGTTATGTAATTTTGATGGATATAAATGGATGTTATAAATGATAGATGAATAGATGTGATTTGATTGATTTTTCATGATTGATTAAATAAACATGTTTTAGATGTTAATTCAATTTAAATGAGATAGATAGATGGATTCACATGTGTTTTTAATACATGCCTTGATGTTTTTTAGATGAAGTATATAAGATGAGCATAGATAGATGATAGATTTGATTGAGAGAATTAACATGTTGAATGTAAATTTAACTGGATGAACAACAAATAATCATGGAAAATATCCTTTGTGAAAGAAAGTGATGTAATGATATTATCTTTTTAGAAATAAAAAACACTACACCTAGATAGGAAAAAGAATGATGAGTTAGGCCCCTAACCAACCATAAATAGAGACCTCAATGAAAAATCAAAAAACGATGCACACAAGGCCATAGATGAGGTTAAAATAAATTTGACACGAGTTAGTCACAAACCAGATCTAGGAGGTAGATAAGGACAAGAGATAAGTATACATCTCATCAAAACGCATGAAGGATTAAATACGTGCCCATATGGGGAAAATAGGATTTCCATATGATCAAAAAGGTCTTATATCATAGCTTCATGATGTTTTTATTTTGATAAAGAGAAAATTGATCGATGCAAGAAGTTTTCTAGATATAGAAAGACTGATCGATACGAGAAGTCTTTCAGAGATGCTTAAAAGTGAATACACTAGCCAATAGAGGAAATTTGTTACTGCAAAGGCTAACAATGCCATAAAACAAACAATCGTCCTTCAAGGGAGCGGTCTGTATTTTGATTTTGACGATAGCCATCCTTCAAGGAATGGTCTATATTTTTGATTTTATTTGATAAGGCATGGATATCTATCCTTCAAGGGATCAACCTATTTTTTTAGGAATTAGGATAGCATCTCTTTTTTTTTTGTTGTTGGAAGAAGCTGAGTTTAGACTAGATAGATTAGATGGGGGGAAAAAAAACATATATAAGCACGTATTCATGTCCCGAGTGGATTCGATTAGGATAGATGAAGTAGTGATTAAGGTATTCCTATCATGAGAAGGAACAAATCCATAAAAAAATGCTGTGAGAAGAGCCGCAGTGTTCATATTTAAGGTATAGAAAGAAATAATGTGAAGTACCACATAGTTTTGAATCATTACAAAATGTGTGACTGGTTGTAGATGGATGAAAGATCTGTTTTGCAACTAAGATCGTGTAAGACAAAGTTTAACTGTAGAAGGGCCTCAGATGCAAGGTATTAAGAGGTTCCATTTTAGGCACATCATCCATGGAAGACAGGCGATAAGCCCTAGACCCATACTTATAAGTGACAACGTACAGACCCATCTAGTTAGGAGTAAATTTACCAAGCTGACTCCATTCCAGAGTAGTGACATTTTGGTGTTCTTTAAGAACAAGATCACCAAATTTGAATTCATGGTGCTGTAAGTGCTTGTTATAAGCACATTTGACACACTCAAGATAGACTTGATGATGCTCAAGAGCATTGAGATGTCACTCATCTAGCAACTCAGGCTACGCTAGATAGTTTTGACGATATTCCTCATCAGAGAGAAATTCTCTGAGAGAGATGCGAAGAGATGGAATCTGGACTTCCAAAGGAAGGACAACCTCAAACCCATAGATGAGAGAGAAGGGAGTAACACTAGTAGGAGTACGAATGCTAGTCCGATAAGCCCAGAGAGCAAAAGGGATATGTAAATGCCAATCCCTACTAACTCGACTAGTTACCTTTGCGAGGATATTATGTAAAGTTTTATTGGAAGCCTCAGCTTGGCTGTTAGCTTGGGGATAATATGGAGAAGAAAAGCTGAGTTTGATATTTAAAGCATCACAGATGTTCTATAAATCAATGTTTTTGAAAGACTTTCCATTATCTGTGATGAGTTTCTGTGGAACACCAAAGCGACAAATGATGTGTTGATAGAAAAAATCAACAATGGGTTTAGCTTTGGTTAACGAAAGAGGAATAGCTTCCACCCACTTAGTGAAGTATTTTGTGGTAGTAATGATGGAGTGATGTCGCTATGAAGAGCAGGGATTGATGAGACCGATGAGATCAAGACGCCATTGTGAAAAAGGCCACAAATCCGCTGTAGGTTGTAAAGCCTGACTAGGGATATGTGTAAGATTGGAATGTTGTTGACACTTGACACATTTCTTGACATAGTCACAGTAGTATTGATTAAGAGAAGGCCAACAATACCCTAAACATAGGATGTGCTTAGCTACAGCCAAACCACCAAAGTTTCCACCACAGATACTGTCATGGACCTCTGGAATGGCTTTAGACGATTCAGGGGTTTTGAGGCACCGAAGCAAAATACCATCAAAGCCACATTTATAAAGGATTCCGCCTAGAATATCATAGTGGTTAGCACGTAGGATAAAATATCTTCTACCATTTGAAGTCAGATATGGAGGAAGCACTGAACAGGATAGATAATCAAAAATGTGTTGATACCACTCATCTTGAGTGTAGGTTGTGATGACATTGATTGAAACCAACTGCCTGAGATGAGATGGTTGGCCTAAACGCTGAATAACCACATAAAGTCACGAGTCTTCGGTAAAAGGTGGAATAAGTGAGGCTAAAGAAGCCATTGTATCTACGAATCAGTTCGCAGTGCAAGGGATAGCTTGGATAGTAAATTTATCAAAAGATTAAAGCTGAAAGAGAATGATATTGTGGTATTTTTGAAGGATATCATTTTTGCACTGATAGACACTAGTGACTTGATTAACGATGAGTTCAGAGTCACCGAAGATGTCAATATGGTAATTGTCGAGATTAATGGCATTTTGAAGACCTAAAAAAAGAGCTTCATATTCGGTAATATTATTGGTACATTCAAAGTTAAGCTTGTGTGTGACAGGGATAGGTGCACCCCAAGGAGCAATCATGATGAAACCTGCACCTCCCCCTTGCTGACATTTGGACCCATCAAAGAAGAGTTTTAATTTAAATGGAGATAGACTGAACTCAATTTTTTGGATGTACTCGTCTAGGAATTGAGCAAGGGGGATTTGAGTGTTTGGAAGAGGAGTATCAGCTAATTGATCCACGATGACCTGACACTTGATAGATTTTTGTGAGATGAACTCAAGGTCAAACTTTGTCATGAGCATGAGCCAACGAGTGATACGATCATTGTGATAAGGTTTCAAATGCATTGTCTTGAGTGGATTGACACTTGTAACAATGTAATTTTTGTGATTAAAGAGGTAATGACGAAGTTTAGAAGTTGTGAAGAAGAGGGCACAACATAGTTTTTCAGCTTCGGAATAGTGTGTTTCATACTCATGAAGAGTGCAACAAATATAATAGACAACCTGTTCTTTACCATTAGCATGCCAATGCGAGATCATGGCTCCCAGAGCATGGTCAGTCACAGAAATATAAAGATAGAATAGATCCCCCTCGCGTGGAGGCTGAGCATAGGTGGAGAAAGAAGATAAGCTCTGAGATCATCAAAGGCTTTTTGGCAACACTCATCCCATTCAAAATAAACATTTTTAGGAGATGATGGAAAGGTTGACAACGGTCCGAAAGCTACGAGATAAAATGACGCATTGATTGAAGGCATCCTTGAAGACCACGGAGATGATTTAAGTTAGAAGGGGGAGGCATCTTGAGGATAGCCTTTATTTTTGTGGGATCGACTTCAATGCCCCTAATAGAAATGATAAAGCCTAAGAGTTTACCAGTGAGAATGGCAAACACGCATTTAGATGGATTTAGCGAAGACAAAAATGAATGAGTCTCTCAAAGAGAGGTGTGAGAATGAAAAGATGATCCTGACAGTGTTTGGACTTACTGAGGAGGTCATTGACGTAATCTTCCATAGTTTTGTGTAAGAGATCATGGAAGATGTAGGTCATTGCACGTTGATAAGTTGCTCCTGGTGTTCTTAAAACCGAAGGGCATGATGTGATAACAAAAATTCCCCCAAGAGTTATGAAGGAAGTCTTATGCTGGTCCTCTGGTGCGATGAGAATTTTATTAGACCTAGAGAAACCATCCATAAGAGAAAGCATCTCATGACCTACAGTTAAATCCACGAGTTGGTCAATATTAGGTAGAGGAAAGTCATCCTTCAAACAAGTGAGATTAAGATCCCAGAAGTCGGTGTAAATTCAAATTTTCCCAGTAGCTTTGGTTACTGGTACTACATGTGAAACCCATTATGGATAGTCAATGGGTTGGATGAAGTTGGTGAAAAGAAAGTGCTGCAACTCTTCTTTAACAAGGAGGGCTACACGAGGATGCATCTTATTCAGTTTTTGTTTAACTGGTTTGATGTCTGGAAGAGTAACAATATTATGGACCATGATATTTGGATTGAGGCCTGGCATATCTTCGTATGACCAAGAAAATTCTTGGTGATGGTGGGAAAGAAAGGAAGTGAAGTCTCCTAACTCCTGTGGATTAAGAGATTGGCTGACCTTAATGATGCGAGGGTCTTTAGAAGTCCCTATATTAAGGTCGATAGTGGCTTCATTGAGAAGTGTAGATGTGTCAGAAGGAATGGCTTTAGGAAGATAAGAATCCTCTGCCCCTAAATAGGTAAGGAAAAAATCATCATCCACACAATGGATAGTATTAATAGTGGGAGAGTCGTCTCCAACTATTTTAGGGAATACTAATGGTATGGAAGTGGATTTTCCATTAGTCTTATAGGTCAGTGCACCTAAGGAAATGGTATTGACTAAAAAAAATGTTAGGCAGGATGGAAATGGTGTCGTCCACATTAAGTGATGCTTCCGACCTGATAGGAGAAGATGGTTCCTCAATGGAAAGAGGCTCATTGAGAATGGTGACAGTGGCTTTCAAGAGATGTTTAAACCCTAATTTTTTTTTTGATGTGGTTTAAGAGTTAGAATGGACGCGAGGTCATGCACACCATGTTCATACTTTCCTAGGCCAAATCCTTTCTACATGCATCGATATAGATAAGTTTTTGCGAATGCGGAATTTTGTAGATAATCAAACCCTGCTGAATAGGGTTTAGCCCTAGGAGGAGAATCTAGATGATAGTGAGGTGTATCAAGACCACCGTAGATGAAATTAGTCTGCTGATTGGGAAAACCAATGGTGATCGTGTGACCAAGGCCTGGTTGATATTCAGGTTGTTTTTCTGGCCTACCATACTTGTTAGGTTTGAGATGGGCGTCAAAAGAGAGAAGAGGAAGCTCTCCTAACCAAAAATACTACAACGTTTCTTCTAGATTTTGTAAATCTGGTAATTTTGTTGTAGGTATGGAAGAGGATGAAGCGTCATCAGAAGAACAAGTGTTCTCCTTTGGAGGGGCAGATCCTATGGTCATGTCACATTGTGCGGAAGGGAAAGGATCTCCTGGATGAGTATAGATTTTGCCCTCATACTAATATTTTATGCATCGATGGAGGGTTGATGGGATGTAGTACATTATACAAATCCAGGAGTGTTTGAGGATCATATTGTAGTGGAATTTCCCTTCAATAATGTAAAAAATCTCATGAAATAGTTTTTTGCCTACCCAAATGGGCAGGACCACAATTCCTAAAGTAACTACCAGCTAATCGTTCAATGATTGAAGGGTGAAAGGCGGTGGTGACACTACATTATTTGGTAACTTAAGTTGCTCGAATGTGTGGGAGGAAATGACGTTGAGTGCAGCACCACTATCGATCATAGTGCGTTTTAACGTAGTGTTATTGATTTAAACTGTGATAAAGAGAGGAGCCTCTAAATCCTTAGAAGAAAGGGGAGGAATTTCAGAATCCTTGAAGGAAATGGAAGTTGACAGTCTATTCAATCCAAATACCATCTCGAAAGGTTAGGGCTCATATGAATTCACTATGATATGGCACATATTATCGATCAGAGCCTAGCGATGCTGGGGAGATGACTGAATGAGGTCAAAAAGAGACATTTTGACCGGAGCATGGGTGAGTTGTTTCATAACACTCTCCTCAACTGACATGAGAATCTAAGCCTGAGGTGAAGCACAGATAGAGATCCAAGGTCTCAGGGCTGATGAGGAAGGAGGAACTCCTTCGGGGGCCGCAGAAATGATGACCCGTGGTCGCGAGGCGATAGAAGATGATGGATTATCATACTGTTGTGCTCTAGTGGTGATATGAATTGTGTTGATTTAAGAAGGTGGAAGATCATCCGGAGTGGAATTAATAGAATTAGAGGCCTGGGTAGAACGTTCAGGCTCAAATGTAGTTGAGATGATAGGATACACTTGTTCCTCCTCCTCTTCTAGCAAAAGATCACTTTCTTCCAAGAGGCTATTAACGACAGATTGAAGGGCTTTACATCCCTCGGTGTCATGACCTAGAGTGTGATGGTAAGCACAAATCAAATCAGAGTTGAACTAGGAAGGTTTTACTCCTTTGGGATTATAGGGTTTGATCAGAGGAAGAGATATGGATGAAGATTGGATAAGTTGGCAAAGAATTTCAGTATAGAATCTGATAGACAAAGATGAGGATAGAGATGACAAAGGCACCTCTTTAGCCTTAACAGACTGCCAATGTAAAGGAATCTGCATATCTAGTTTGACAGTCTTTTTAGGGATTGTTTTACTTTTCTGGACATTAAGAAAAGTAGCCTTAGATGCTTGAGACGAAAGCAAGTGAGGCAAGATTGATTTTGGTGGAGGAGGATCTCCTAAGATAGATTTTGAAGATGACAAAGATGTGATAAGTTTTTTGGTCTTTGGAGATGAAGAAGGATGCTTGGCTGGAATAGATGATGATCTAGATAAGATTGATTTAGATGGGGGAGGAGCTCCCAAAATAGATCTGATAGGAGGCACAAAGGGTGCGTTGGCTTTTGGTGACGAAGATGATGGTTCTGATAAAAGAGGTGACACCTTTCTAGTGGGTAAATTCACTTTACGAGGCACAGGTGAAGATGATGTTGTAGAAGAAGATGCCCTTTCAGTGGATAAATCCAATCTTTTATGAGGCGCATAGAGGGATTTTTAAGGGAAAGTACCAAGAGTCTTAATGGTTTGAAATATGGGTTTTCCCTTTTCAGGGATGGTGACAACTTTGACCGCATAAGGTGATTGTAACCATTTTGGAGGAGGTAAAGGAGATGATACTGATGATGTAACCTTAGGTTTAAACTCTAATTGTTTATGTCTGAGTCCAGGTGTCAGAAGTACAGGTGTCAATGCTAAATATTAGATGTTTCCTTAATATACAAGGAAGCACTGATGGTGGAAGATATAGTTAATGAAGAGGCAACCTCTTGTGAGGAAGGTACTTCAGATGTAGTAATTGTGGGTGTAATTATTGTAGAAAAAGTGACGAGAAGGGTTAAGATTGAGGACGCTTCTGCAGGTATAGAAGTTGGTACAACTATGGGCACATTAACCAAAGGCATGGTTGTGGAAAAAATGGGAGCGACAGAAGTAGAAGTATACGTAGTGGAAATTTGAAGGGATGTAAATGACTCAAACATTGAAAGAATATCTGACGTCGAGACAGATGAAGATGACACTGTCTCAGGTATAGGTAGAAGATCGAATGGTGAGGCAGAGGGAGATGACTCTGTTTCTAATAAAAGAAGACTCGAAGATGGACCATGTGAGGATGGCGGGATCTCAAAACTTGAAGAAGCGGGGAAGAGTCCTGATTCAGTCAACATGTTTGTGGTTGATCCCGATTTAGAAGAAGAATCATTAGTAGAAATTAAGCTAATAGTATGAGTGTTTGGTTTTTGAGTCCCTGAAGCATCGTTGTTTGGGGAATGATTTAGAAAAGGTTGTTTAAAAACATCAAGTGCCTAATTTGGGGGAGCATTTGGGTTATCCAGAATGAGCTCACCTTTGTCAATGAATTTTTGGATGAGGTTTTTGAAGGTTTGACATTGTTCAATATCATGGACTTTTCTTCTATGATAACGACAAAAGTCATTTTCCCTATACTAGAATGGTCGTTCCTGGCTCTCATAAAAATTTCTAATAGGAGAAAGTTCAATCATGTGAACTTCTAACATTTTTTCTAAGATAGAAGCGTATGATTCCCCCAATGAAGTAAAAGATCGAGATGATGAGGGTCCTTTTCGAGAAGATGAAGAGTCTCTCCGAGGTGTTTGATTAGAAGTGTTATCAGCTCGTGAAATTTTTAATATGATAGCATTGGTGGACCCCTGATTATTGTCTTTGTTAGAAGCAGAAGGGTTTGATTTTGTAAACTGAGAAAAATCTGGTTTAGACTTAGAATGAAGTTTTAGCTTCCCTTGTTCAACGACACGAGACTCAAGCTTGTGTGCCATTATAAAGGCTTATTCAAATGTATGAAATGTTTGAATCCTTAAAGTGGAGGAAATATGATTGGCGCAAGATCGAGTGAACAACTCAATATGTTGAGATTGAGGGAGGAAGAAAGACAATTGATTTATTATACCTCTCCAACGAGCGAAAAATTCTGCAATAGACTCGTCATCAAATTGACGAATGTTATAAAGATATGTAATCAAGATCTTATGTGTGACTTTTAGTGATAATTTTTCAACAAACATCTGAGCTAATTGAGAGAAAGAAAACAAAGAATGTTAGGGTATGTTATTGTACCAGTCTAAAGTGGGCCCTGCTAAAGACATAGGAAAGGTATGGAGCATAAGCTCCTAATCCTGGACTATAAGGTAGCAAGCATGCTTGAATTCTCATAGGTTTTGTTGAGGATCCTCCCAGTTATGAAATTTTGAGAACTTAGGAAGTTCCCATTGGGGAGGATAAGGCTTAAAAGCCACTGATGGATGAATCAGTTGATTACATACTTCCTCAAAAGAGTATGATGGGCGAGCCCCTTTGGTGGAGGCTTCTAGGTCTGTGATTTTCTTGAAAAGAAGTTGGATGATGTTAGATTGAGGAGGGGGCATGTTGGTATGTCCTACATAAGAAGCAAATGGTATGTTTTGTTGAGGTGTTAATGGGGGATTCATCTGCTGATTAACACGATGATAAGAGGAATAACCAGGTGTTATGGGTGATGCCTAATGAGGTATTTGTTGTGAAGGAGCCTGTGTATAAACAGGCTGTGAGATGACAAGTGGTTGAGAGAAAGGTTGTTGAATGAAAGACAAAGCCTGTGATTGGTGGGTTCCTACACTTGCCAATTGAATCAGAATGGATTGAGGAATGTGAGTGTTGATTTGATTTGATATGGTGGGGAACAAACTCTAAATGAGGATTTTGACTGCCAGATTGGTTATTAGGGGTGCCGACACCAAAGGATGAGTAAAGGTCACTGTCACTGAAGCATTAGAAGAAGGACCAGCTGGAGGACGAGAAGGAGGAACCGACTAACTCGTAGGAGGGGGTTGATTCACAAAGAGGTACTAACCCTGAGATGCGATAGACGACATAGAAGAATTAACAACAATTTGTGGGAGCGTGGACGTACTCATCATAGCTGAAGAAAAGGGCCTTTCGAAAGTAGGTTGTGGGGTAACCAAGGTAGCTGCGACACTAGGGATAGGCAGGGTCATTTGAGAACCAGTTGACATGGTCGGTGGAAAAGAAAAAGGCGGCATAGATGTGCCACCTTCTTTCGTGGTTCGAGGAAAGAAAAAGCATGCTAACTGCTCTATAAATTCCTAGGATGGTTCATGAGAATAATCGTAAACTTGCTAGATTGGTGGTCCCTAATCAGATATTCAAATAGACTTATGCACTAGGTAGTCCATAAGGGCTACCGGATTGTGGTCAAGGAGCGCCTGAAATTCAGGATCTCCATGAGGAACATACTCTATATTAGAGGTGGATGACACCTCTGAAGGACTGGGGGAAGTTGGTCGTGATGGGATCACTTTAGGATGATAGAAAGGATTATATGACCAAGATGGGGAACCAACTAACAACAGTCTCGAAGAAGACTTGAGGGGTGCCGAAACATCCACATTAATGGTGCTCTCAGATGAAGAAGAGGCTAGTTGAGCCATTTTTCTAGATTGTGACCGGGTGTGACCGTTATAAACAAGAAAAAACACAGAAAAAAGATTGACCTAACTAATGCACAGACAATTCAAGCAGCGTAGGTGATTATCTCTTTTAAATTTTCATGATTTTTAAGAAAGAAAATGTTTGGGAAGGCTTTTTAAAATGAGTACTACTCAATTGGCCAATTTAAGGATGGTTTGGGGGAATGTTTTGGTGAGGAGTCCCAAAGGAACTTTAGTAAAAGACTGGTACATGGCTTGATATAGGGGGCCTACCCTCGCACTTCACACACCATTGTGATAAGGGAGTCGGATGCTTTGCCAATATATACCAGAACTTCCGTGAATTTATAGCGCGGCCTGAGTACCGCATAGGCTCTTCCTCTTGGATGTCACTTCCAAGTAGGAGAGGCTAGGGAAGGAGTTTTTGTTTAAATGCTTTATACCTAGTGATTTTGGCTTTGTGTGCAAGGGTGAAAAATAAAAATCGAATAGTGTCACTATCGATTTTGATCAATTTTCCAACCTATTTAGAAAAATAGATGAAGAACATATAATAGAAATGACAAAGAAAAAGTTCTTTTTAAGCATTAAAACCAACGTGTTTGATTTCAATGAAGACAAGTCAAACAAGTTCTTTCCCAATGCGATTAATTCTTTTTAAGCCCCGAAACTGAAGTGTTTGAGTGTGATAAAAACAAACAAACAAGTTCTTTTTAAGTTCTTAAAAAGGAGAAAACACCGCAAAAGAGAAATACCTGTAGATTTAGCTCTCCAAGGTGTGTGGAATTCAAAAAGTGCATTGTTGAGCTCTTCCCCTCAAACAATCCCATGAACAAGAAAAGGGCTTTGCAAGACAAGGTTAAGCAAACACGCAAACAAATCCAGAAAGATATATCCGGATAATTAGATACTAATAGAAGAGAAATTTTTATTTAAGAAACTAGAAAACTTTCAAGAAAATGACAATTTTGCACAAAGAGATAAATAAAAAAGTGTAGCTTTGAAATCAAAATGAAAGGTTTACTAAATTTAGAAATAGAAATGGGAATCTAGATATGCAAGAAAGAAATAATTTTGATTTTACAAATTATAAACGAAAGAAACAAGATGAAAATAAAGAAAGGAACTACTTAAGGAAAACTGATGACAATTAGTGAAGAAAAAGAACAAAAGATCAAAACTGGAAAATAAATGAACTTACCAATAGGGGACTTTGGTTCAACTCCCACCGGGTGTGCTAGAATGTAGATCAAGAATTTCTGCGCTTGTTACCTATCCAAGTTAATGCACCAAACTAAACACAAAAGTCCTGAAAAACTCAAATGAAATCGATACCTGATAGTTAAGACGGGATCCGAAGACGTAGATGGGAGGAAAGCCAATGTAGATAAGACGGGCGCACACGAGCAATCCTGCAAAGTAGATCTGAGAAACCTGCGATGCACAAATCCTTGGTAGAAAAAAACAACATTAAAAGATATTTAGGTGGACTGCCTGAAAAGTGGGTCCGGAAAGTGATGAGCTTCCTTGGCGGACGTCAGTCCATGTTTTCAATTAAGGAAAGAAGCATACATGATAAAATATGTAGGTAAATGTTTAGATTTTCCGATTAAAAATAAGAGACAGAATGTAAACAATAGACAGAATATAAACAACAAATAGGAATCTGTGAAAACAATGCTAGACTTATGTTACCTGTACTCGGCACATGTCTGCAGGTTGATCGGCATCAAACAGATTGTGATTGGCGTCGATTTCTTTAAGTGGTGCTAATTAGGGTAAATCGGCGTCAACTGGAATGGGTCGGCATCGACCGGAGGCAAGTTGCAGAAAGCTTGATGGATGATTGATGAGGACTGGATCGTGAACACCTGCAGGAGCTGCAAAGATGTGGACAAAGTTTCACCTTAGCTAGATGCAGGAACAAAGTCACCAAGAGGTCAATGAATCCTTATGATGTCGATGTTACGAGGGCAGAGTAACGGTACACCTCTCAGGGATTGATTTGGACAGAATTCTCTCTTCTTCCGATTGACGATTCGAAGGCTCAAGGCTTAAGCTTTCTGTCTCTCTTTTTGTCTAACCAAAACTAAATTTTGGCCTTGTATTTATAATCGGCGCCGACTGAGGTACAATCAGCGCTGTTCTAAAAAATCGGCGTCAACCGAGTACCAGTCGGCACCGATCAGGGAACAAATTCCCCAAATGGCCAAAACGGATGAATTGGAAAGATAATAGTATTATCCTTCCGACTCAAATACGGGGAATATCCCACTGCACGGTTTGGGGAGAGGAGAAATAGGGGGGATAGATGGATAGAATTGATATGGGAGGTTAGGAATTGATATGGGGTAGATAAGTGGTTAAGATACATGTAAAAAGTATAATTAAATAGTTAATACTTAATTATCCATGGGTAAAATACAATGGGGTATAATAAACTTAGGATAGATGTTTAATTAGATATTTAATTAATACCCTAAAGGAAAAGTGGTGATATAAAGGTGCCCCAGGTTACCTGAGAAGGTAAACGAACATGGGGGACACTAAATTGGGTAACCAATTTTAGGTGTCTACACTAATAATGGTTTTGAATATTTAAGGGCATTAATGATTAAAAAGTGTGATGGAGGAATCCTTTTTGAGGAGGATAGGTAGTTGTTAATGAATGCTTTGGTTGCCCAAGAAAAATAATATAAAACTAGGAGTAAAGTTGTCAAAGGGGAAGGGCCTCAGGCCAAACCAAAAACACAAGTTCTAACAAATATCCCAAAATAAACTCCTAAGAAAGATACATTTGGCAAAGGCCTTGTTTCCCCAAACAGAACTGGTATCCCTTCCCATGATCTGACCGTGAAAAATCCTTTTTTGTCAGATGAGTTTTTTAGTCTTCCTCCAAATGTTGCCTTGCCCAAATACGTTCCTTATAACATTACCCAAGTATTGAGTCAGATCAAGATTTCTGTTCTAACTGTTGAGATCTTTACGATTCTTGAGCACAAGAAAATAACCTTTGAGTATTTGGGATTGAAAGAATAAAAGATTACCCAAGGTAGAAATGTAAACAATGTTGAGGCTCCTCCTAGTATTGCAGAGTTAAAAAAACCCCAAGTACTGGAAGAACTAGGTGAGCCACCTTAAGTATATTTGGAAACATCCTTGGTTGAGTCCCAGTTGAATGTAGATCCATTTTTCACTACTCCGATTTGAAAATTGTATTATATCCCCCTATTGTGAGTATAATATTGAGATATTAACTAGGCCATTTGTTCCTAACAATGTTAAACACTAGCTAGTGTTCGAAGATGATGCCTAGGTGAAAAGGTTTTTGCAGAACCAAGGAGAATTTTCTTATCAGCGTATAGATTGGGAGCTAATGGTTTGTGCAGCTAATGGAAAGGAGACTTTATTTGGAAAAGAAATCATTCAGTTGAAGACCAATACTATTCCCAGAGGTTTGGTAGCACTTGAATCAAACTTTGATAATGCTAATTGCATTGTAACATACAGATGTCAGCCTCAAGGGATGTTGAAGAGCATGACCTGGGCATAAGGGATAAACCACGTAAGATCTGGCTAGGTAACAATTTGAGCAAGAAAAAAAAGCATTCGTATGTCCAATTGTTGAAGAAATACTAGGACTACTTAGCATGGTCTTATTTTGAACTGAAAGAATATAGAGGATCTTTTCCAGCATGAAATTACCTTAGAATCTTTTGCCAAGCCATTTAGGTAGAAACAAAGGCCGATCAATCCAATCCTTTCCTTGAAGATGCAAGAATAATTGAAAAATATGAGGGATGGAGGAATCATATAACCCACAAGGTACTCATTATGGGTTACAAACTTGGTACTTGTCAGAAAGAAGAACAAAGATATAAGGCTATGTGTGGACTTTAGAAACTTGAATAGAGCATCAATGAAGGATAACTACCCTCTACCAAATATGGACAATATGTTACAACTATTTATTGGTTCAGAATTGGTATCCACCTTGGATGGTTTTTCTAGATATAACCAGGAAGTTGTGAAGGAATCAGAGTGTATCAAGACTGCCTTTACCACTCCTTGGGGAACATATGTATATGTTAGAATGCCTTTTGGTCTAATGAATGCTGGAGCCACTTTCCAAAGAGCAATGGATGTAGCTTTCTCTGGTTATATTAATTATTTCATTGTTGTAAATCAAGATGATGTGACTGTTTTCTCCAGAAAAAGGAGTGACCACCTGTAACACTTAGAAAAAATCATGTTAAGATGTAGGGAGTATGGTATTTCAATAAATCCCAAGAAGTTCCATTTTGGAGTTCAGAAAGCAAAGCTGATTGGAAACATTGTGTCAAAGGATGGGGTCATGATTGATCCTGAAAGGGTAGAAGCCATCAACAAAGTCCCTATTCCAAGAACTAAGAAGGGAATTCAATCCTTTTTTGGGAAGATTAATTTTATTAGGAGATTTATCTCCAAATTTACTGAACTAACTATCCCAATCACTATCATGCTAAAGAAATATCAAAGTATCAAATGGGAAGAAGCATCTATTCAAGATTTTTCTGGGATCAAAGAAGCATTAAAGAATGCCCCTATTTTAATAGCTACAAATTATAAGAAGGATTTCCAAATGTATTCTTTTGCTTTAAAAATTACTATTGCATTTGTGTTGTTGCAGAAGGATGATGAGGGAGTTAAAAGACTAATTTGCTTTTTCAGTAAGTCATTACAAGGAGCTGAGCTAAAGTATACTATCATGGATAAGCAGGCATTTTCTTTGGTAAAAGCAACAAAGGTCTTCAGGCCATATATTATGAGTTCCAAAGTCATTGCTTATGTTCCCCACACCATGGTGAAAGATATCCTATCGGAAATGGAGGTTTCAAGCAAGAGATGTCGATAGGTAAACAAATTGAAAGAGTATGATATGGACATCCAAAAAAAAATTGGTCAGAGGTTTGGGCCTGGAAAAACTTATGGCAGAGAGAAATTTGCAAACAATTGAGGTAAATGAAGTTGAAGAAGAAAGGTTGAATGTCCTTGAAAAAATGATAAATTCTGAATGGTACAAGGACATAATTTTTATCTCAAACATCTATAGTGCCTTGAACATTTGAGCAAGAATCAGAAAAGAGCACTTAAGATAGCTTTCCAAAAATATGTCATTATTGATTATGGCTTAGCTTGGAAGAACCCTGAGTGAGTTCTTTTGAGATGCATCACTGAAGATGAAGCCCCAAAAATAATTGATGATTTCCATGGAGGATTTTGTGCAGGGAATTTTTTAGGAAGAGTAACAAACCATAATATCTTAAGGGCTGGTTACTAGTGGCCAACTCTTTTCAAAGATACAACTTTGTTAGTTAGGAAGTGTGAAAGTTGTCAGGGTTTTTCAGGGAGATTAAAGGCTACAGGATCCCTCCTGTTACATCCTATATCAATTGAATCCCCTTTTAAGTAGTGGGGGATTGAATTCATTGGGGAGATTTCTGATCCTTCAAGTGAAGGCCATAAGTGGATATTAGTGGCCACATATTACTTCACCAAGTGGGTGAAGGCAATCCCCACCAAGAAGGCAACCCACCAAATTGTCATGGATTTCATTATGAATTATATCATTTGTAGATTTGGAGTACCTGCCAAAATAGTTGCTGATAATGCCATGATATTTTGATCTAAACCTTTGGAGGCCATATGCCATGAATATGGGATCAATTTGACATATGCTTCCAATTATAATCCCCAAGGAAATGGATAGGCAGAGTCCAGTAATAAAAATTTGTTGAAGATAATTAGAAGAACTTTGGAGTTGAACAAAAGGAAGTGGGGTGAGTAGTTGAAGTTTGTTGTTTGGGATGATTGAATCACTATTAAATAAGCTACTGCAAAAAGCCCATTTGAGTTGGTGTATGCAACTCAATCTCTGCTGCCCTTGCATATGCAATTGTCTTCATTTCAATTTCTTCAACAACTGGAAGATCAAGAGGTTAGTATTTATGATGCTTGCATCAATTAGGTTGTTGAGTTAGATGAAGACGGAAGGGAATCCCATCAGAGGCATGTAAAATTCATAAATAAATTGAAGAATTTGTTTGATAAGAAGGTGATTCTAAGAGCTTTCAGTGTGGGAGATCTTGTGCTATTGTGGGATAATAGGAACGAGGATAAGGGAAAACATGGAAAGTTTGATGCATTGTGGATGGGCCATTATTCAATTGACATTCAAATTGGTGAAGATACCTTCTTCTTAAAAGACGTAGATGGGGAATTGCTTCTTAAAAGACCTAGATGGGGAATTTCTTCTTTAAACATTTCCTTGATTGATTTCTCAGAATCGAGGTATGCACCATTGTATAGTGTAAAGTCTTGGGTTTTTTGTTCTTTTTTTTGCATTTTGTTGGTTTTGGTTTTCCATGGTCCTTGGTGGCAATTTTTTTTGGTTTCTCAGTTTTTTCCTGGAGGGTTGGCTGGTGACACCATTGCCCAATGGTTTATTTTTGGCACTTGGTCTACTATTTGTTCTCATGGCACTCACTGGGAGTGCCCATTCCTAAGTCGGTGCTGATGTTGGTGGTTGATTTTATCATACTCTAGTTTGAAAAAAGATTAATTTGCTAAATTTTAAATTGCCCTATTTGATAACTTGTAACTTTTTGCTATGTTTGCAAAAAGATCAATTTAGCCCCGCGGCCCCAATAGTCTCTGATTGGCTAATCAGAAAAAATGAAGTGGCAAGGAAAAAGTCTTACTTTGAACCTGAAGAAGGACACATGGCAATTTTTCATGTTACAAGTGGGAAGGCGGTCGACAGAACATTTTGAATTTTTTTGCCTCTTTGTATGAGGGAGCAAAGTTATGAAGTAACCCGCAACTCTGCTAGGGCCCACATCAAAAGTTAGAAGTGGGAAGGTGGGTCGACGGGGCATTTTGAAACTTTAACGCCAACTTCAACTCAAAGCTTGTCCACGTGGAAGGTCAGCGCTCATTTAAAATTTTCCTCTGGGTCCTACCTTAGCAGTTACGCCAAGGAGACACGTGGAGGCTTCCGTTGACTGCTCTCTATACTTAGACTTTTCAAGCAACTTTCTAAGGCCTGGGACACATGGAGGGCCTATTTCTGTTTGGAGACTTGCCCCTGTACTTTACTTTTGAAAAATTTCCGAAGGGACACTTAGAGGTTTCCACTGGATCCTACCCATACTTAGAATTTTTTAATGGCCAAAGAAAATTTCTCAGACCCAAGGCACGTGGGACCTTCTGCTAGTCCTTAAACATTTTAAGAAAAAAATTTAGACTGGGACATGTGGTGAGTCCGCACTTGTTTAGGGTCTCTTCTTTTGGGCACCATATCAAAAGTGTGCCAAAGAGACACATGGAGGCTTCCGCTAGCTCCTTTTTATACTAAGACTTTTTCAAAGGACAAAAGGAAATTTTCTTGGGCCTAGGGCACGTGGAGAGCCTGCGCTTATTTGAGGTCCCACTTCTAAACTTCATCTTTGAAGTTGCACTAAGGAAACACGTGGAGGCTTCCGTTGGCTCCTCTTCGTGCTTGGCCAACTTGGACTCGCAATGTAGGTAATATGGGATAATTTGTGCATGGAAATCCATTTTTGAGGGGCATGAATGCAGGTATCCATACGATGGTACTCATTTATCAAGGTGTTTCCTTAAGTGTGAAAATGATTTCTTGTCAAATCCAGGTATACAGAGCCACCTAAAAATGATTAAAAAGGGGATTTCTTGCATGACAGAATAAAAGAATTATTAGAAGGACTATTAAAAATATATGGCATGGCATCTAGTCATGGTTGAGGGTCTGAGAAATGTGATTAGTTCATGATTTGTCCACCTGGCATCTTCAGGTGTGAATTTGTTAAACATCACTTTCTGAGACAAATTGGTAAGAAGCAAAGGATTCCTCGAATATACTTCTTTTGGGGAGAAAATTTGGGATGAGTGAGCAAGTGAATTGTATAAATGAAATGAGAATACTCTTGAAAATCATCAGGGGTTAATTTGTGCGAGAAAATATGAGAAATCCCATCTTCCTGAGAGACCATCTGAGAAACTTGTTAATCTGTTATGTTTTATATTTGATCATGTCAAGTTGGTTGCGAGTTTACAACCATTGACAAAGCTTTAAGACTATTCAAAGAAACTTTCCCCTACTGATGAATCTAATCAACTTTGATTTAATTTGTGTTAATCTTGGGAAAATTTATTTCTTGCATTTATTTCAGAATGTCTACAAGTAGGATTTCTTGTCTCCTATCTGTAATCTCATATTATAATCTCTCTTAATCACACAGGATCTCGTCCTTATGATAGTTTAGTGGCATTTACAATTTAATTACAAGATGATCCTTCATCCTATAATGAGATAAACCATTTAAAATCACTTTACTATCATTTTTTTTATAAATATTGTTTATAATGCCTTTGAGTGTATCTTAGATGTGATGAACCATATATTCCTTAATGTTTAATTAAATCCTTTTAACTTGAGCCTTGATGTTTAATTCTTGAAGATTGTGTGAAACTGTGTAAATATGGGCCTCCATTGATGGACACCTTCTGGTTGAAGGATTATTTTAGATATTCTGAAGCATTATGTCATTTAGTTTTCCAATTCTTGTGAAGGTTCACAAAGATCTGGAAAAATCAAGTTTATCCTAATTGAATCTCCCACTAGACATTATTAAAAAATAATGAATCCTACCTGAACTACCCCTATTTTCCCTGTATATGTCCAAAAATGAATAAATTTTACTACCAAAATATGCAGAAGCAATTAGGATTCCAAAATTTCTTTTGTAACCTTTACCCCATCTTAGAAAATATCATAATTCTTTAGATGGGACATTTCGTGAGATTTAATTTGCAGTGCATTGATCATATTTCCTCAATGTTTCCTTTGAAATTTGTGAAAAGAAGGATATCTTCACTCTCCTTCACCAAGAGAGGTTATGAAACGGGTCCTCTAACCATGGGTGAAAGGTAACACCTAAAGTAGTGAGGACAGATCAAATCATATTGAATCGTGTTATACATTTCAGAAACATTTGAGTGACAAAGAGCCCAGCTAAATCGTCTCCCTGGCTGACAAAATGACATACGTGATGATTTATCTGCCTCTAGGATTCTTGTTAAATCTTTGATGTTTCTCAGCTTACAAGGGAGAATCAATTTGTACACCAATAAAATGCAAACAAATACAGTAGGGGAAAAAATATCCACAAACTTGTATCTATTACTTCATTGATATGCATAATATAATATATTACAAAATAAGGGCCTAGATCACCATACAAGGAGCCCACTACAAGGGCCTACAACACATTTTCTTCACATAACAATTTTGGTAGAGTTTTTCTACTCAAAACTATCTCCCTTTTACAATAAGCCCAACACTCAAATTTATAGATTTCTAAGAGGAGAGAGAGAGGGAAAATGAGAAACCCAAAATGTATCCTTCAACGACTTGTAACAGGTAATAAATTTAGGGAAATTCTATTTTGTTTCTTAGAAAAGGCTCCTCATAGTGTCCCATAACTTGTTGTAGTGAGAAATGTCAGCCCATGCTCCATTGAATGCATCCTAGCTACCAAATAAAACCCCTTTCCTTAATTGGGCACGTTTTCTACACAATATCCATCCATTCTTCAACAAATTCTAGACTTGACAATTTATTACTTATCTCCATACCTGGGATATGGAACTATGATTGCAATGGTACCAATTTTGTGCGTTTTTGTTGAGAAACACAAAAGTTATGGCCTTCTGACTGCGGGAAACTATTTTGGGGTATGCCAGGCATTTCCTGATCATTATAACGGGAGTGAGATTTTCTATCTTTACTAGATCATGAACTCCTTCAAAGTATTTTATTCTATTTTCTGAGAAAGTATATTATACTTTATTGGAGTGTGAAGGATCTGTATACCCATTCTCAATGATCTCAGATACATCTCAAGATTTTGTGAAAATCAGAGTCTTCAGGGTCAATGACTAGTACTGGCCGTTTGAATTTCAGGGTTTCCATTTGTATTATGGTGTCTGCTTATTAGATGCAGAAGCTATATCGGGTATTCTACCAGGTCCTTAATAAGCTGCTGGAAAACAACGCTCTCATAGCAATTTGTAAAAAAATGGTGGTCATAAATCCTCTATTCCATTAAACAAAACAATAAAATGAATCACAATTGGAAATTGGGCGAGGTGGCTAATTTGGGGAGCTCGTGAACTTCGCATACCACCGTTGACTGTGCCTAATTGAGGCTGTTGACTGCCGCTTCAATTCTGTCATGAGCTTCGGCTCATACAAATCAAGTTGTGCCTACAGTTGTGTGTTTCTACTTCTTCCTGTCCTAGATGTCCCGCAATGTACTTGCGTGTGCTTGTGCCAAGCAAATACCTGATTTTTGTTGATTAAATAAAAACTGAACTCGGCGATTTCGGCGATGCAACGTCTCGGATGTCGCTTTGTTGCACGGACCATTTCTAGGATATGAAAATTCTACTTTAAATCTACTTGCAACAAAGTGAATGCGGAAAACATTTTGGGTTATTTGGGTCCCAATTTTCCCAACACGTACCTAAAGATGGAGTTGGGCTAAAAAATTCCATTTTGTCTAATATTATCTACCACTAAAACAAGTCATTTTTTGGGAATCTATTCAACTTTTTCTACACTTCTTGAATTTTTCCTTGGATAGGGGAAACTTAGAGAGGAGCAAAGGCGCACCCTCTTCTAAAACCTGCAAACACTTCTTCCCTTGAGCCTATTTCTACTTGCTCAAACACCTAAAAAAATCATGTGATTTATTCATAGATATCTTACACTTGAGGTTGTGAATTTGGGATATTTCACAACTTGTGGTATTCTATCCTCTTGGATAATACTATACTAGTTGGACATAACCATATGCACAATAATCACTTCAAGATAACGAAAGTTCTATTATGTATGTGTAAGCGGTTATTTTTCTTAAATGTTTACCTCTATTCTCCTATCTAGTTCAACCTTAGTGAAAATTTATATAATGTGGACTAGTCATGAAAGCAGAGTTATGCCCCATATTCTGCATCATCATCATCCATCGCGTAACCATTCTCATGGGTCCTTCCTTATCCTCCTCTATGTAGCATCTCAATCAATGTTATTCGTAGATCCTTCATCATTTAAGATGACATGTTATCTAAGAGTTAGCAAATGTACATGTGCATGATGGCAATTTCCAAACAATGTTAAGAGTAGACAAGTTAAGTTAAGTGGAGAGAGATCTAATTATAGGGGTTTCCACACATATTATGATCTCCCAATCACATACATGGTTATATATCCATATATTGCATGTTCTCCTACTACTTAATTTATATGTAGAAAGATACTCTAGATTCAACTACTTTCTTGTGAATCATTTAGAGGTGATTAGTGATGGTAGTACTATATGTCTGATCATGAACATGTCAGTGAGGATGTTTGACATTCTCTTTTAGACTAGTGAATGAGAATTTTTCAACTTCCTCTTTAGCTTCTTCAACTTCTGAGGCTTGTTATTAATATTAGCCCAGATGACATGACCAAATTTGACTGGGTCTCCTTCTATTAGTGCTTTACGTGTAATTGTGCACTCCTGCGTCTACATCTAATCAAATTCCCATTGAGCCTCCACATTCATTAAATATCCACCCTGACTTCTTAATCCTCCTAGTCCACATATACACTCCTCCTACTTAGGTTCCAAACCTATTAGAGTTTCACTCATAATGGTAACATCCAACCCCTCAATGTGCCTCTCATTTATTTTACTATTACTTCACACGATATCATTTTGATTCTCATACATGTAATGTTGGTTACTTTGAAATGATCATATGTCCACTCCCTCTCTCTATGAAAGAAAGAATTTTTATGCTTCCAGTCGATAATGTACTTATGTTGTCACAGGAAATACATATCCCTAAAATTTATTTTATGGAAAATATCAACTTTCCACTAAGGACTCTCCTCATGCCATATTACTTAACATGATTTAACTGGGACATGGCACCCATATATTATTCATATCATTTAATGATCATATACTTATTGTTTGATTCTCGTATTTTACGAGATACCACTTAGTCTGAGAGTGAACATATTTTTTTTATAGTACATTGTTGATCATGCTCTACATCCATCCAATGGTTAACTTATTTATAACATGTTATGGATCTATTATCACATGCCAAATACTGATGTGGACAGATGTATTTCCTAGCTATACGGTTTTTTACTTAACAATAGTCACTAGAGTTATAAAATCATCACTTATTAATAATTTCATCTCTACTTCAAATGGATTATTAGTAGCTTTACATTCTTCCATTTTAAATTTTAATAAAAAATTATTTCATATTTATATTGAGCCAATAGTATCCTATCATCTTTCTACCATAATCACATACTAAGATGATAATGAAGTAATCTTTTATATGTCATTTCAAACATTTTTATTGACATTTTATTTGTACCATCAAATATCATGTTAATTACTTTAATTATTACGTCATTCACATGAAGAAAAAAAACTACTATTCAATCATCACTCTTTCCAACATATAAATAAGGGTCATAAAGACTTTTTAGAAAACCTTCTTATTTTAATTACTCATAAATATTGGTTTACCATGCCCTTGGAGCTTTCTTCACGCCACATGAATATTTCTTCAACCTACAAACAAGCTTCACTTGACTTGTTCTCACAAATCCGTGTGGTTGATATATGTAGACCTCCTCCTATAGCTCACCATTGAGAAATGCATTCTTCACATCTATTTAATGAACTTGCCATTTAGATTTAGCAACCAAATAATGAACATGTCTAATTTTATTCAATTTATCATGAGGAGAAAACGAGTCACTAAAACCAGACATTTATTTTTTTAGAATATCCTTTTACTACAAAGTGAGTTGAAAATTCTTTGATGAATCCATTTGATCTAAACTTTGTCTTATATAACCATTTATTACCAACAATACTTTTACCTTCAAAAAGTTTTTTCATTTATCATGTGTTTTTTTCATCAAAGAGTTATATTTTTCTTGCATTTCATCTTTCCACTCTTTCTTTCCTTTTACTTCTTCACAAGACTAGGAATGGTTTAATTTCTCTATTCTAGTTATCAATGCATTGATAACATGATGATAATTTTCTTCAATTTGCATACTCTGCTAATAATTTCTTTTTGAATAGTTTTTTCCTTAGAGGAATTTGTTCATTCTTAATGATTTCTTCCTTCTATACATTTTCAACTACTGAAACAAATTCAAAATCAGGTGTATATTCATTATGAATACCTTCATCAAACACATACCTACTAATAATTCTCTTTTTGGTTTGAGGATCATATAACTTATAGCATTTAGACTGTCCACTAATCATTATAGCTAATAAAGCTACATTTTATTTTTTTTATTATCAAGTTTCTTCCTCAATTCATCATGCCCGTGACCATAATCACCACATCCAAATAATCTATAATATTTGATTTATATGTTACTACCATACCACATTTCACGAAGTGTTGTATTTCTTACAAATTTTATGGGATACCTATTTAGCATGTAGGAAACAGTAAAAATTGCTTCATTTCAATAGGAATCATGAACATCCTTGGTTTTAAGCATGCACCTAAAATTTTCTCATAATGTTTTATTTTTCCTTTATGTGGACCTATTTTTTTAGGTGTGTGCATAAATATTAATTTCCATTTAATAGGTAGACATTGTCACAAACAATTTAAAACTCATTTGTGATATGCACCATTTTATTGTTTGTTCTAATAATTTTGTTTACTCTCCTACTCTCATTTTCTCCAAGATCTTTAAATGTCTTAATTTTTTCAAATAGTGAACCTTTTTTATTAAGAAAATAAATTCAATTTTTTTTTGAGAAATCATTTTTATAATTAGCACATATTTTGATCCTACAAAGGAGGGAGTAGGAAATGGGAAAATCGACATCACTATCCACTTTAACTAATTTTTTTTATCTTTCTCTAAATGTTACTTTTTCGTATATATATCCTTATGTTGTTTCCAGTAAAATAACCCTTGCACACATTTGAATCTGGATATATTTTTAGAAGTTCATAAACCATGTCCCATTTTTTCATGAAACCCAAACTTTGGAAATTACAGTACCCACATCCTAAATTCTCTAGTGCATTAATATTATTATCATAAACTACAACAATATCTTGTGTTCATGTACTTCATGCATAAAGTTTTTATATTCCTCCATCTAAATTACCTAATGCAACCACTTCATAACCATTCATCACATCTTTCATCAAATAATTATTCATATAAAACTTAGCTTTGTATGATTTATTTGTGATTTGATTTATTGAAATAAGACTCTTCTTTAAAATAATAACATACTTGGCATTAGTAATATATTTTACTTAGTCGTTATTCATCTTAACATGGACATCACCCTATCATTTTATACTATGTAATAAGTATCATTATCAAGATATATCTTTTCATTTTCACACTCTTAATATTTTTCAATAGATTTGGAACTTTCTTTCTTAGAAGCCATATGCTGACTTTCTGCTGAATCTATATACAAAACATCATTTTAAGTATTTTTGTGGATAAAAATGTGACAAATAAATTATCTTATTCTTCTCCCAATTTTTCATATTTAGATTATTTTTGGCGCACTCTCATTGAAAATATCCTAATATGATGTAATTGTAGCACTTGAATGTATTTTTTTGTTTCCTTCTCTTATCCTCTCCTTTTTCCTTCCTTTTCTTGGAATCTTTAGCCACCATGTCTAAATTTTCATCTCATTATGTCTAAATATTCCTACTAAAATTTAAGATTTCTCAATAGTATTAGTTTCTTTGAACGAACTTATAAATCTATGTTGTTTTTGCAAAAAATAACCACTTAACTATTAAAGTGTTAAACTCTTAATCTAATCAAAAAATTATATGCATTTATTTAGATATTCATACAGTATAGGAGGAATATTACGAGTTTGTTAAAATAAACATTTCTCTTCAACTTTCTCTCCCATATCCTCTTTTTTATTTTTATCTCCTACAAATTTGTGATATGTTATATCACATGTTGAGTTTGTTCCATTCCAAGATTCTGTAGTAGTTACTTTATATGATTCATTAATTTTTTTTTGTTTTTATCTAACTCTTTATATTTAAATGGTGTATTTATTGCCTTCTGCATATTTCCATAAATATTTTGCAAGTAATACATTTTCCACCATATATTTCGAAATTGAATCATGTTTTCCATATAATTTACAATCAAACACTAGTATATGAAATTGGAACCATAAAATCATGATAAAAATAAACTAAATATTCACTTTACAAGTTAAAAAACTATTAAAAATATATATATCCTTTGACATTTCTAGATATCCTTCAATGAATATCAATAATTCACTTTTTATATTAACTTTCCACCAACATTGTATTTTCAAAATGACAAATTATTATCACTTTTTTCCTTTAGAAAATATTTTAAAAAAGGATTTGATAAAATTTTCTTGCGAGTAAAGAAAAATTTGTTCCTTTTAAAATGAAAAAGTTATTAACATTACACCTTTCTTTATTTATTCCATGGCCAATCTCTACATCTAATTAATTTTATTCTTACCTTCTTTAATTCCACATGCCCACTTTGCAAAATAGAAATCCAAAACGGCGACACAATGGAATATTTAACACCTAACAATAGTAATAATTGTTTCTTTTATGGCCTTTTGAGACCTGATCTGCATAGAAGTAAGCATCAATGCTATAAAAATGTTTATGAAGCCATAAAAAATATTTTTCCTTCTTAAAATCAATAATTCATAAATTTGGGAACTCTCAATTTATAAAATCTCCACTTTGTTAAAATTATAAATTCTATCACTTTTTAAATGCTTAGCTTCCTCAGAACTACAATAGAAACAACTAAAAAAATATTCTATTCACACTCAGGCACTCTCATTTTTCTCACACATGTTGCTTTCGCTAATGGATCTGATACCATACCATATGAACACTAAAATTGGACTAAAAATAGATGATTGATTCTTACGTTTGTTGTCTATTTATAGAATAAAATAATAGGATCCCATATGGTCTTTGGTGGTCTATGATGATGGTGTAGACCAACCCAAGCTACAAAATCTATTACTAGTACGTGTAGACCACGAATAAATTTATATTCCAAGTACATTTGTATTTATAAATGTGAAACATGTGTAAATAGACATTCCACAACATATAAATATGATGTATGGTTATTATATTCAAAGATAAAATGCTCAAAAAATAGGTATCTCCTCAGCAAAATTTATAACATGTTTTATTTTTAGTGTTTAATATTTATTTATTTTGTCATGAAAATTATTAAAATATCTATTTTTACCTATATTTCCTCTTCACATAAATGGAAAAATAAAAAAATTATGAATCATTTTGCTGTAGCGGCCTCCCATGCTTTTGGGTTCCCCATTCAAGCAGTCAGATCTGGTGCTATTGGGGTTATGGGTGATGATTTTGTAAACCTTGGGCCCTGCTCCCCCAAAACGGCTCTAGCTACCGAGTCACTACTGACGCTTTCCGCTACAAATATAATTTTACTTGTTGCACTTACGTTACATAAAAAAAAATCCAAATGTAATTTTACTTGTTGTACTTAAATAATTACATAAGAAAAAATACATTCAAAATAATACATTGGGAGAGAATTACTAATGCATGTGAATTGGAAAACTCTCAAAATTCATCACTCATATAAAAACTTCTACCGGGAATGGACTTTAGGGAGATGAGATAATTGTGGAGCATGGACCAATAATGGTGAGGGTAGATGTAAATTCAAGGACTAGTACATGTATATTTCCCATTGAAAATTTGAAAGAAAAAAGTATCCAATAAAATGAGTCACATAAAATCACATCAAACAATCACCCAATCAAATGATGCCACATAAGTGGAATAAAATATATGACATAATGCCCTACAAATTGTCCACCCTAAATTTATTTGAATGGCAAACTACTTGATTTAAATTCATTACAAAACCACTTTCCATACAATATAAATGTTAAAATGAAAATATTTAGATTAAAAATAAAAATATATATTAAAGGTTTTTTTTAATTTTTTTTTATGGTATTTATATGAGTGTTGTATACCCCTCAACTTAAGGTGCACAACTATTAGAGTAGGTATTTACCTTAGCTCATGTTCACCTAGGTACTTTATTTACCTTTATTGTATTTATCCTCATCCACTTATGTGTGTGGATATTTCTTTTTATTTATTTAGATATTAGGGGGATATTATCTAGTTGTTAGGTATAGTTCTTTCTTTTATCTATGGTATTGACTAGATCCTTGATGTCTAGTTCTTTCCTAAATCTATGGACTTGACTAGTTCTTTGATGACTAGTTCTTTCCTTGATTTATGGCTTGATCTTCAACCTTGACTGTTCTTAGATTGTTATTCCTTGCCTATATAAGTAAATCCCATTCTCATTATATTTCATCAAGCTCCATAATAATATATGACATTTCTGATAATTTATTTGTAAAGGTTTTATGTAAAATTATTCTAGTGAATTGCTTTCATCTTATTAATCATGGTGTTTGATTAGCATCCGAGTTATTGGTTTAGTACAATCTTAACTCAGATTCTCATCAAACACCATGATCAATAAGATGAAGGAAATTCACCATACTAAATTTATATAAAACCTTTGCAAAAAAATGAGAAGAAATGCAATATATTATTATGGAACTCAATGAAATATAATGAGAATGTGACTTGCTTATATAGGCAAGGAATAAGAATCTAAGAACCATTCAAGGTCGAAGATTAAGCCATAAATCAAGGAAAGAACTAGTCATCAAAGAACTAGTCAAGTCCATAGATTTAGGAAAGAACTAGACATCAAGGATCTAGTCAATACCATAGATCAAGGAAAGAACTATACCTAACAACTAGATAATATTCCCTTAATATATAAATAAAAAAATAAATATCCACACACATAAGTGGGTGAGGATAAATACAATAAAGGTAAATAAAGTAGCTAGCTGAACATGAGATAAGGTAAATACCTACTCTAACATCCCCCCTCAAGTGAAGCTAGGGGCCAAAATAGAAGTGGCATTTCCATAGTATAAGTCCCGACAACTGGGACTGATGAGGTACTCATGTGCAATATATCCATGAATAAATATCAAACCAAAAGAAGGAAAAAATCTTGCTAAAAGGAAAGAGAAAGAAGAAGAAGAAGAAAGATGTTCTCATGAACACCCCCAAGAACAAATTCTGAAACTCCAAGCATTCCACACAACTCAAGGTAGCGAGGTGATGAAAAAGGCTTCGTAAAGATTTTTGTAACCTGCTTCTAATTCAGAATGTGCTTGAAGTAAAGAACTCCATCCTGAATGTGTTAACAAATGAAGTGTATATGTATCTCAATATGCTTCATCCACTAGTACTCAACAGGGTTATGAGAAATGTGAATTGCACTTTGGTTGTCACACCAAAGTACAGTCAATGAATCCTATGGGAGTCTAAAATTTTTTAGTAACTGTCGACGCCAAAGAATCTGCTGACTCATTGTAACCACTGCCTTGTACTCTGCCTCTAAAGATGAAAGTGCAATATCCTATTGCTTTTTACATGTTTAAGAAACTAGAGAAGAACCAAGTAAAAAAGGATAGCTAGAAGTGAAACTCATATCATCAATATAACCTACCCAATCTGAATCTGTATATCAAACCAAATGAGTAGAACACCTAGTGTAGTGAAAGCCGAAGTAGGAAGTGCACTATAAATAGCGTAAAATCATTTTAACATCCTGTCAATGAATATTATGAGGAGAATGTGCAAACCGAGATAAAATCCCTACTGTGAATGAAATATCATGGTGAGTATGGGTCAAGTACATGAGACTCCCAACCAACTACCTATACAATGTAGGATCACAAAGTGGTGTGATACATGTGGAAGTAAGAGTAGCCCTAGTCTGAAAAGGAGATGGAATTGGCTTACAATCAACCATATCAATGCACCGAATAAGATCATGGGTGTAATTTTGCTGACTCAAATGAATACCTGAATCTATCTTAGAAATATGCAAACCAAGTAAATAATGCAATAACCTAATATTTGTCATGTAAAACTATGTATAAAGAGCCCTCTGAATAGTTTGAAGAGTTGTTAGTAAGTAACGGATAATCAACATATAAGACAAGTATCACAATATCCTCACCAACATGCTAGAGATACACTGTATGATTAGAGTGGAAATGAACAAAACTAGTAGATAGAAGAAAATAATCCATCTTCTCATACAACCCGACAGGCTTGTTCGAGACCATAGAGAGACCTTCAGAGCCTACAAAAAAGAGAAGAATCCTGAACAAACCCATTTGGTTAATCCATATATATATTTCCTCTTGTAAATCTCCATGTAAGAAGGCACTCTTCATGCCCATCTAGTATACGGGCCACCCTTGTGATGCAAGAAAAAAAAGTACAAGACATACATAATCCATCTTGGAAACATGTGCAAAATTCTTAAAGTAATCAATTCCTTCAACTTGTGAAAAACCCTTTTCCACAAGACAAGCCTTATACTTGTCAATGGACCCATCAGTTGTGTATTTGGTTCAGTATACCCTCTTACACCTAGCCATATTTATTCCTTTAGGAAGAGATACCAAATCCCAAGTATGATTCTTAATCAAAGAAGAATACTCAACTGACATCACATCATCCCACTCCTGTATCTCATGAGCCTATGAAGAAGACTGTGGATCCTTAAAAACTTCCTAACACAAAATTCTAGAACTGGTAGAAGGTGCGTGATGATGCTTAGTGGGTGGAAAATCTTGTATGAAATGTGCTTCCTCAAAAACTATAATACAAGCCCACTTAGGCACAGTGACAACATCTGTGGGAATAGGATCCTCGACGACATATATAACCTCCTCATCAACCTCCTTAAAGAAAGGATCCTCAAGATGAGATGAAGAAGAAGAATAAGGCATGTAAGAAGATGAAGAATCATGAGGAGTGAAGCACTCATCAAACTAAACATGATTTCAAAAAATAGCATCATGAGTATCAGGATCTAAAATTCAATGAGCTCTCATGTCCTCACAATACCCTACAAATATCAAGGGTTTTCTCTTCTTATCCAAAGCTTTCTTTTTCTTCCTTTGGAACAAAGGCCAAAGCATGGCTCCCAAATACTCAAAAAAATGATACATCTGGCTTAGTGTTAGAACAAGCTTCCTCTGGAGTCAAATGCTCAAGTTCTCTTTGTGGTGTGCGATTTTGAATGTAGTTAGCACAATTAACTACTTTTACCCAGTAGATAGGAGGTAAATCTCTAGAATGCATCATACAGCTAGCCATTTCCTTCAAAGTTCTATTCTTCTGTTTTGCTAAGCCATTCTATTATGGAATATGAGGATCAAAATGTTGGTGAATAATACCTTGAGCTGACAAAAAGTCATAAAACTCATTGCTAAAGTACTCCCCCCATTATCAGTACGAATGTTATTTATACAATTAGAAGATTGTTTATAGACCAAAGCCTTGAAGACTTTGAAGTGTGAAAAAACCTCACTTTTGTACTTGACAAAATAAACCCAAGTACACCTCGAGAAATTATCAATAAAGGTAAGTGCATACTTATCTCCATTAAAAGAGGGGGTAGTAAAAACCATCAAGTCACTATGCACAAGCTCAAGTGGTGAAGAATCTCTCTTTGAAAAATTCTTAGGAAATGGATCTTGGTGTTGTTTCCCTAATGCATAGCCATGACAAACTCCCTCAAGACAAGAAACTCTAGGAAGACCATCAACCATACCATGAGTGCTCAACTCCTTAAAATATCTTAAAGTTTTTTTTTTCAAATTTTATGGTATTTATATGAGTTTTGTACACCCTCAACTTAGGGTTCATAATTATTGGCTCCTCTCCCTTAGTACTTCATGAATATTGTTGTAATACATGTAAGGCATGAAAAAAAACAAGCGTAGATCACAAATCATGGTTATATTATTTTTTGTGGGAAGGTATGTTTTTCAAATAATCACAATTGTCCATATTAAGAGGGTCTATGCATAATAATTTTATAAGAGAGAATCATAATAGATGATTTGCAAGTTAATTATGATGTGAAAACAATTTAGCAGAACTATTTGAAAGTTAGCTCTAGTCAAGGATGGGTTAGTTTTTATTAGATTTTGTGAAAATTTAGAAATAGAACATATCTAATTTCCTTAGTCCATATATTTTTAAATATGGCACATTTTATTGTGAATAAAAAGAGTGATATGATCATAATTTCAAACTCATTGTTTGGAGAGCTTGTAACATTTTTATTATTATTGGTATAAAGTTTTTTGAAAGGGACTATACCCTTGTACAAAAAGGATCAAAAGCAAGATATTACAATAACATCATATAAAAAATGATCAAAATCATGATATTACAATAGAGACCAAGGGAAGAAAAGTAGTCTTCCAGGAAAAATACCACTAAACAACAATTAACAGAGCATATACAACAAAAAACAACAACAAAACAACAACTAAACAACATAAGCAAATTCCAAAAAAGAGATAGTGATATTCACTTCAATTGAAGGCCTTTTAAATAGTCCACTTCATCTCCTAGAGGGAAGTAAATAACAACATTACTATAACCTGAGAAGGATCATTCCTGTCCATCTAGCTAAAAACTTGGTCTTGAGCTGGCCCCTCCTTACAAATATTTTCATAAATGTCACTCAACATGCCTACATTTTCAACTTGTGCTTCCAAAAATTTTGTAACTTATTTGAAGGATACAATAGTATCATCTTGAATGTATCTTGCTCCATGGAGCATGGTATCAAGAGAGTGAAGCTTCTTATAAATCTCAACAATCTGACTGTCTTCCATGTTGTATCCCTCATCTAATTTTATTTTCCCTCCCTTATTTGAAAACTGTTTCACCTCACCCTTCAAATCTCTAATTTCCTTCTCCATGTCATCAATTCACCTTTCCAAATCTCCTTTCTTATCCTCCCTTAAAGACACAAGGTCTTGAACAACATCAAGTTATATATTTTTACTTTTATGGAGAATCCTATTTAGTGGGAAAGGGGGATTGGGGGTGTAAAATGGATTCTTTGATATGAATTTTATCTTCCCCATTGGGTTTGAAGGAATATGCGTAGAATCTTGAGGGTGATGGGTAGGGTTAGGGCTAGGGTTACGGGAGATGTGAGGGGTTTGGAGGTTTTGCTAGTGTAGCAGAAAGATGATCCCCTGATGCAGGGGAAGGGCCCTAGAGTTCTTATGAACCTCCAAAATGGAATGATCCAAATATTTTAAAATGGAATGAGGAAATAAGACTTTAAAATGTATCCTAAAATGATTGAGAAAAATAAGGTGTTTTAGGGGTACAATGATGTATCTACCTTTTAATATGATGTATCTAGCCATCATTCTAGCAATGTCATCAATTATGGAATTCCACAGAATATTGTGTCAAATTGAGATAAAAAAAATTAATCCATTTTTGTGATACTTATAGAATACGTTGGAAACAAGGATGAATTTCAATTTAGCATACCATCCATAAAATGATGCAAAAATAGAGGTTATGAATATTAGTTTGAGAAACTTGTATAAAAGATTGATTATAGATAATCCAAAGTAATTGGGTGTGACATTGATGTATGAAGAATTTTCCTATAACAATTTAGTGACTAGAAGCATGGAAATACACCTTTCAAGTAGTGTATTTAAGTATCCTTAAATGATACATAGATTCAAGGGAATTGGAGGAATTAAAGGAAGAAGTACATAGGTATAAGACTACATAGAATATATGAATAAGATAATGAGGAGGTGTGTAATAAATTAGAGAAAAGAATCTTGCATTATAAAGAGGGTGTTGTTACAAGGTATACGAATAAATAATTCAAAATTGGAATTTTTAAATTTCATGTTTTCATAATAAATGATATCCATGAGGGGAATATAACAAGATAAAATAGAAAAATTTAGGGACCTACAGATTGTTTCACAAGTCTTCAAAAAATGCATGTTATATCACATTTATAGAATGCACTGCACTTAAATTACATAAGAAAAAATAATACAAATGTAGTTTTACTTGCTGCACTTAAATAATTACATCAGAAAAAATACATAATAAAAATAAATTGGGAGAGAATTACTAATGCATGTGAACTAGAACACGCTTGAAATTCATCACTTATATAAAAACTCCTACTGGGAATGGACTTAGTACTCCATAAATATTATTTGAATACATGGAAGGCATGTGAAAAACCAAGGGTGGATCAAAAATCATGGTTATATTATTTTCTATAAGAAGGTATGTTGTTCAAAGAAGTAAATTTGTCCATACTGAGAAGGTTTATGCATAATAATTTGATAAAAGAGAATCATAACAGATGATTTGCAAGTTAATTATGATGTGAAAATAATTTAGCAGAATTGTTTAAAAGTTAGCTCAAGTCAAGGATGGGTGAGTTTTATTAGATTTGGTGAAAAGCTAGAAATGAAACATATCCAATTTTCTTAGTCCATAGATTTTTGAAGATGGCACATTTTATTGTGGATAAAAAGAGTGTTATGATCACAATTTCAAACTCATTATTTGGAGAGCTTGTAACATTCATGGAATTCCACACAATATTGTGTCAAATTGAGATAAAAAAAATTAATCCATTTTTGTGAGCCTTATAGAATACATTGGGAACAAGGATGAATTTCAATTTAGCATACCATCACAAAAATCATAGAAAAATAGAGGTTATGAATAATAGTTTGTAAACCTTGTATAAATTTTTGGTTATAGATAATCCAAAGTAATTAGATGTGATATTGATGCCAAAAGAATTTTCCTATAACAATTTAGTGGGCAAAAGCATTGAAAGACACCATTCAAATAGTGTATTGAACCATACTTAAATGATTCATAGATTCAAGGGAATTAGAGAAATTAAATGAAGAAGTACATAGGTATAAGACTACATAGTATTTATGCATAAGATAATGAGGAGGTGTGTGATAAATTAGAGAAAATAATCTTGCCTTACAAGGAGGGTGTTGTTGCAAGGTATAAGAGTAAATAATTCAAAATTGGATTTTTTTAATTTTCTGTTATCCATATTTTTCCCCCCAGGACAAATATCAGATCATCCATGATCCCACAAAGAAAGAACTTGATAAAAATCATTTGGGCCTATAGATAGGTCACAGAGAAACTCAAGAATGTAGTGGCGGGGGGGTGAGAAAGACTAAAGGATCCTTTACAAAAAGAAACGACTCTGTCGAGCCGTTTCTATGTCTTAAATAAATTCTACAAGTTACAAGTAGACTAAAAAATGGAATAATAGGGTTAGATAAGAAAGGGCAATGCCACAAAGGAGCAAGGTGCAAGAAGGGGAAGAAACAAAAAAGATCCGAAGTCCTCAGGTTCAAAAAAGTTTGGGAAAGAGTCCAAAATCAACTAAGTATGGGGAAGGCAGTGGAAAGAACAACGTGTCCTAACGACGCTTCTCCAAAGGTGAATCCAGAAAAGGGAAGCCCAAACAAGTGCCAGGATTCCACGCATCCAGAGCTCCAAAAGTTGTGGGACCATTGAAAAGTCTTCAACTAAGAGAGAGTGTGCCAAGTGTCAGCTCAACGTAAATCTCAAATGGGAGCCCAGGGAGGAGACTCAAACTTTTGCCAGCCCTCCACATAGCAAATGGTCAAATAGAGTCAAAAGGAAAACCAGGAGGGCCTCAAAATTGGCTAAGTATAAAAGTCTAAGCGGAGAATGCCAAGTGTAAGTGTGACGCATCTCCAAGAGTTAGTCCTAGGACAGAGACCTAAATGAGCGCGAGCTCACCACGTAGCCCAAAGTAAAAAAAGTAAGAGGGACCATTGAAAAGTCCATATACCTACGGAGGCTGACAAGTGTCAACTTGACACTCCTCTAAAGGAAAAATTTGAACTGGGATTTCAAGCAAGCGCGGTGTCTGCACGTGTCCAATCTCAGAAAGGGGGTAGAGTTGGTTAAATAGTCAATGCATAGGCCAGGCTGGCGGAGGCTGGAAAGTATCTAAATGGTGGTAATTCAAATTCAAATATAGAAAAGGGTTTCTAAACAAGTGCGGTGTTGCCATGTGTCCCAGGTCAAAGCGGGCTGTCGGGGGAAAAGTTGGTTTTTTGCCCCTTACCCCAAAAGGTGTAAAAGTTGCAAAATGGACCGCGACTTCGCCAAAGGGAAAAATTCAACATTTGAGCCCGAGTCAAAGCCAAAGTGGGGAGTCGGAGGAAAAGGTGAAAATTTTCCTTTTGTCAAAAAGGGCATAAAGGAAAAGATGGAAGCGTGTTTTCCTAGCCAACCAAAGAGTTCCACGTGTCCAAGTAGAGTAGCGGACCGCAGGAGTTTTTTGAGTTTTGTGTTTTTTTTTGTGGAAAAATGGAAAAGGATAAATTACGAACCTACGAACCCAAATTTTTCCCTAATTTGGCTGTCACATGTCCCATATGTAAAGGGGGACCCATTTTTCAAATTGTTTTCCCACCCATTTGTATGGACTCGATACAAACTTAAAGGGGCATATATTTTGACTCGAAAGATAAAAATTCATTTTTCTCAGGCCCTGGTAGGTGAAAAATGGAGAAATGTCTTCATGCCTCTAATGCAAGATCTCCTTGCCTCAACAACTAGATCATATACAATATGTTCAATTGTTTCCTCTTCCTTCAAGGAACTGAACCAAATATTGATTTAATAAAGATATATTTGTGGGAAGCATATTTTATCAGAAGCATTATCAGTAGTCATTTAGGTTCAACCTACATTTTCCCGCCTCTCTCTCTATTTCTTCTCTCTGATTGAATCTATAAATGCAGGGGTGGGATTCATTGTAAAGGGTTGGACATTCTTTGTTTTACAGGCTCCCCTTTCCTTCTAGCAAAGGAATTCGTGGAGTTCAGGCCTTCCATTAAAAAATGTAATATGTTCCTTGCTTCCTGGCTATTTTGTAATGTATTGTATCAATCTACAGAGCAATAAAACACGTTTGTGATCGATTCTAGATCCTTTTTGTCTCTTTTTCTCGCATCTGGTATTTCATTATAAATATGGTTATCTGTGCTTGATCATTGTAAGTATTTTGTTGGTTTGTGTCTATCAGCAAGACTAGTGTTCATCATTCCTTCGGTGCATCACCTTGTAGCCTAGTTATTTCCTGTTTCTTGTATCCCTTTTTATCCTTGTCTCCTTGGAAAATTTTAGGTTAGGTATAGAAATAGATCCTCTGCAAGTTCTCACGTATGCACCCAAACAGAGGAATATGAACCAACCTTTAACCTAGAGAGTTTTCCCATTTTTGCAAGGTCCCACACCTTGGGGAAAGCTCAATGTTGTGCAATCACACCAAATGAATCTGCCTTAGAAAATTAGACCTATAGAACTCATTTGGGTGTTGTGATTTCGCACTAACAATTTTGGCATGCCCGGTGGGAGAGAGAAGTCTCCATCTTATTACTGTAGGATTGATGTGCACTTGCTGTGAGTCTAACTTTTAAGAAGTTTAAAATTGCACATCTAGCAACTCCAAAAGAGACAAATCCACTGGTTTTAGCAGTCCAAGAAAGTTCATGAGAAGAATACAAACACGGTCAAGAACCAGAGAAGAGGGATTATTTGTCTATCTAGACTTATCCCCAGATAGAGGGAGGGAAGGAAGAAGAACCCAGAGGTCTCTATCTCCACAAAACAGGGCCTCCTCAACACCTCCCCTCGTGAGGCCATTCTCTCAATCAAGAGGGGTGCTCAAGCTGATCAGGATGGCTCAGCCAAATCCTTATGTCAATTTCACCGGCAACAGCCCACTTGCTCTGAATGCACAAAATCTGGTCCCGATAGCAGCATTAAAGAGCATCCCATATTTCACTAGGGAAAACCAGACTTCTCCTGGTGATAATGTCCAAGATATTGCAAATGTCTGTATAATCCATGAAATCCATGAGATAGATATTGCAGACAAGTCTCTCACCTCTTCACTCAAAGGGAAAGCTTCACAATGGTTCAGGAGCCTTGAGGCAGGCTCTATCCAAAATTGGAACCAGCTCTGCATAACTCTTCACAACTAGTTTGGAGAAAAGGGTGATAATTTTTCTTTGTTGGAGCAACTAACAACAATCAAAAGAACCCCAAACGAGCAGCTGACGAACTTCAACCTCAAATTTCAGCAAACCTAAGATAGGATTCCAACAATAGTAAAGCTCACTAATGAAGGTGTCTTCTTATACTTTCTTAGGGTGTTAAACTCTGATATTTCTTTGATGATTCAGTCAATGGGGGGACACAGCCTTACATGTAGCCTATAGCCTTTGCATAGGGGTTGAGAACCATTTGATTTAGGCTAGCAAAATCACTCCTAGGCCATCCATACCTATGTAGCCTGAGTTAGGGAACCCAGATACTAGCCAAATTCCCACATTAGCCCTTGTACCTACTCATCAGGAGTCAAAGCTCAGCTGAAGCCTCCACCTCATCATCGAACACCTCTAAAGAACTCCAAGAAGTCATGAAATAGATTCAAAATGTGGGAAACGAGCAAGTAACAATCAAAAGATAGTAAACTCAGAGTTTGAGGCCGTATTAGACCCAAACTCAGTATCAAGCTAGGCCCCAACATCAGCAAATATACCACCATCTCATACAGTAAGTCAGAGCCATAACCAAGGACATCCTCAAGATGCTAGACCATTCAGGTCATATGATCCAAAGATAGATTCAACATCAAGGGCATTGGTTCTAGCAGAGAACAATATGGCACAAGAATATGATTGGTGCTTCCCATGCAATCAGCCACATAACCAATCAATGTGCTTTAATGGTGCACTGAATTAGGCCTTGATGGTGCAGACCAGCATGGTGTCACAAGAACCTAGCCAAGAAGGAGATCAACAACAAGGAGCTCAGTAAGAAGGACCCCCAGGTGAAACTATGCTTGTCAATTGGAAAGCTGAGGACTCCTATGGGATGAATCAGTTCCCTTCTCAAAGTGTGGCTTCCAATACATGGTCTAAGAGGAGAAATACTGGAGAAGGACTTTCACCAAGCTCAGGTGACCCTCAACCCTCTGTTGCTTAGCAAGGTATTAGAATTCAAAATACAACTCCCAATGTGTAAAACCAATCCAAGCCACCTTCCAAATCCACTCAAGCACCGGTTGTGACAACCCATGTGCAAGAAAAAAATGTTCCTGGGAAGGGGCAACATAAGGATAGCTCATTTAACATCATTGAGAAAATGAAGAGGACAAGTGTGAACATTTCACTATGGGAGTCACTGGCCATTCTAGGGCAAAGGGATCTGTTACAGACTGCTATACAGAATTGGTCAAGTTCAAATTAACCCCCTAGCCAACAAGAGAGAGTTATTGCTAATACAGTTCAACCTGGGAGGAACCATGGAGAACAACAAGGTAAGAACCTGAGACCTCCATTCTATGTCTCATTGATTATTGGGGACAAATTGGTGCACAATTGTATGATTGATTCTTGGGCTAGTAGTTCTGTGATGCCCAAACAAATAGCTGATCAACTGGGTCTCCAATATGAAGTCATCTCTAGAGGGGTAATACAACTAGATGGGATAGTAGTGACAACTGTTGGAATCATCAAAGATCTCAGCCTCACTCTGCATGCCTGCCCGAATGTGACTATTTTGCAGAGTGTATCCATCATAGATTTTCCAAAACTTTTTACTTTCTATTTGTCTAGAGACTTCACTGCCAAAATTAGAGGTTATTTGTCTACTGATTGGTCACATATGCTCTTCAGAACAAGGTATGGGGCAAATGCCACAATCAGATATAAACCCATTGTTGATTATCATATTGAATCTTATGTTCCTAGCCCAATCAATGCCAACTGCTCAGCTTTTGATGAAGAAGACCTCCTAGGCACTTGTGAAGCAGACACCAAGGTGGGATGTATCCCAGACTTGACTCTTGATGAGTGGGCCAACAAGAGACATACTTTTGACCCCTATAAGAAGATGGAAGAATCTAAGCTAGGAGTCTACTGTCTACATGAAGAGGATCATCCTCTTCCTGACCTAGTTAAGCCAGAATGTAAGGATGACAATGAGGTATGGAATTTGTTCTTTGATGGCTCAAGGAGTAGACAAGGAGTAGGAGGAGGATCCATGATTGTGTCCCCTAAAGGTATGAAATATTATTTAGCTTTCAGATTTCAGTTTTCTTACTCAAACAACACTGCTGAATATGAAACTTTGGTCAAGGGTATTCATTGGGCAAGGAAGTTAGGAATAAAGAAATTACAAGTGTTTAGTGACAATGAACTAGTTTCCAATCAATTCACACGACTTAATGCTATGCCAAGAATGAACTGCTCAAGAACTACAAGAGTAGGGTATGGGATCTCATGGAGGATTTTGAAGCCTTCAACATTGTGTCCATACCCAGGAAGGATAATGAAGCTGCTGATAGGCTTGTAATAGTTGGAGCAACATTTGATGTGGTCAACAAAATCAAAAGAGAAAAAGAACCACCACATATCCATATAGTTATGAGTAGCAATGCTAGATAATGACACATGTTGGCAGGTGTTCGAGAGTGATCAGCAGATCATTAATTTTTTGCAAGAAGAAGCTGAATTCTTAGCTAGAAATCAAAGCAGATTAGAGAAGCAATACGGGAGTTAGGTAGTACAGCTACATACAAACAAGCTTCCCAAAGGCTTAGTGACATTGGAGTCTATCTTCAATCCTAATGATCAGTCTAGAAAAGAGAAAACTAACATACAGATCAAAGGGGAAGATTCAGAGTCAATACCAGTTGGAGAAGGAAAAACACTACAAGTTGGCAAGGTGGCCACCGAGCAAGAAAGGTATGAATTCGTACACCTTTGCCAAGAATTTCCAGATGTATTTTCTTGGAGTTATGAAGACCCGAGAGGGTTTAATCCAAAGTTATCCCAAAACACAATTAAGCTATATCCAGTTGCTAAGACTATTAGACAGAAGTAGAGACCAGTCAACCCGCATATTGAGCCTCTGATGAAGAAAGAACTGAACAAGCTGATAGAGGCAAGTATCATTTTTCTGATCAAACACTCAAGCTGGGTCACAAAATTGGTCCCAGTTAGGAAGAAAAATGGAGAGATTAGGTTGTGTGTAGATTTTCGAGACTTGAACAGAGCCTCCCTCAAAGATCACTACCCACTCCCTTCAATGGAGTAAATCTTGTAGGTAGTGTCTGGTTCAGAGAGATTCTCTCTCCTAGATGGATACTCATGGTACAACTAGATCATGGTGAAAGAAGATGATCAATTCAAGATGGATTTCACCACCAAATGGGGCACCTATGCCTATAGAAAAAATGCCATTTGGATTGTCTAATGCCAGAGACACTTTCCAAAGGGCAATGAATATGGCATTCAAAGGGTTTATCAACAAAATAGTGCTGATCTACCTGGATGACATTACTATATTCTCCAAAGATGCAGCAGACCACCTTTTCCACCCAAGGCAGATATTCCAAATGTGTAGGAGATTCAGGGTATCATTGAACCCCCAAAAATGCATATTCTTGGCCCATGAGGACAGGCTTCTAGGCCATGTTACATCAAAGGAAGGATTGGAAATTGACTTGGAGAGGGTGGAAGCAATAAGAGCATTTCCATTGCCAAGACACAAGAAAGCTCTTCAAAGCTTCCTGGGAAAAATCAATTTTGACCACAGGTTTGTACCAAACTTTGTTACCCTTGTTAAGCTAATAACATTGATGTTGAAGAAGAGCTTAACATTCAAGTGGACAAATGAAGGAAATGAGAGTTTTGAAGCCATCAAGCATGCAATATCACAGGCTCTGACTCTTATCAACCCTGAATTCTCAAAGGACTTCATGTTGTATGCTTTTGGAGGATCAGACACAATCTCAGCTATCTTGATACAACTAAATAGAGAAGGATTAGATAAGCCCATAACATTCTTCAGTTAGAGCCTGGAAGACTATGAAGTAAGGTATTCTTTTATTGAAAAGTATGTCCTTTCTATCATTAGGAGTTTGAAGAAGTTCAAACACTTGGTCTCAAACAACAAGATCCAACTGTTAGTGTCTCATACTGGTATCAAGTAATTTCTCCTAAACAAGGACTTAAATGAGAAGAGAGCAAGTTGGATCACCCATGCAATGGAGTATGACATTGAAATAAAAGTGACCAAGTTGGTTCATGGCAAAGGTTTGTGTGAGCATCTTGCTTCTAAACCACATGATGAGTCAAAAGGAGAAGAAGAGGTTGTCCTGTTACTACAGAATGATTAAGAGCAGCCAGCTAATGATGCACCCACTCCTTGTTGGACTCAAGACATGGTGCACTTCCTTCAAATAGGCATGTGTCCTCATGGGATGAGTAAAAAAAATATGAGACATTTCAGACTATAGGCCATCCCATACGTTCTTATGATGGTGTCTTGTTCAAAAGAGAAATCAATGGCATTCTGCTAAGATGTATTGGGATAGATCAAGTTGAGAGAATGTTATAAGAATTCCATCTTGGAGCAGGTAGAGGCCATTTTTCCCCTAGGGTGACAACACTCAAGATCATGAAGGTGGGTTATTATTGGCCCAAATTGTTTAGTGACTGCTATGCATGGATCAAAAGGTGCAAGAGTTGTGCATTCTTCAAAGGAAAAGAAAGGTTAGAAAAACTTCCATTACACCCAATCTTATTCGACCAAAATTTCATGTAATGGGGATTGTACTTCATTGGATTCATCAATCCAAATTCAAGCCAAGGCCACAAATGGATTTTGACAACAACAGATTATTTCACCAAGTGGACTGAGGCAGTAGCACTCAAGGAGGCTAATGAGTCTAGTATACTAGATTTCTGTGAAGGGATAGTGACCAGATTTGGAGTGCTAGCCACCATTATATCAGACAATGCATTGAAATTCATAGGTTCTAAGATCACAGGATGGGCTGTTAAGAACGAGACTTACTTGAGCACTTCATCAAACTATTACCCTCAAGGTAATGGTCAAGATGAGTCCAAAAACAAGAATCTGTTAAAGATCATTTGAAGGACTCTTGATGAAAATCAAAGAACATAGCACACAAAGCTCAAATCGGCCTTATGGGCTAATAGAATAAAACCCAAGAGATATACAAGTAGCTCTCCATTCAAACTTGTCTATGGGAAAGAGGAATTGTTTCCTATATCACTTGAGTTGCCAACATTGGAGTTCATGAAGCAGCTAGAGATGTCTGAATTTGAACCAATGGAGGCCAAGTATACAGAGTTGATAGAATTAGAAGAAACCAGAGAGCATGGACTTTAAGCAATAGAGAAGGATCATGCCTCAATCAAGAAATTCTTTGAAAAAAGGGAAAAAACAAGGATCTTCTAGGAAGGATACCTGGTTTTGAAATGGGATACAGATGGAGCAAAACCAGGAAGGCATTCCATGTTTGATGCCATTTGGAGTGGCCCCTATATGGTCATAAGATGTAAAAGTAGAAATGATTTCCAATTGTCTACATTAGATGGAGAGGAATTACAGATTCTAGTAAATAAAATCTACCTTAAACAGTGCTACTAAAAGGGAAGTTCTCACCATGTATATATTAGTTTAGTTTCTCTTTCCTCTAAGTGCTTGTGCATATTGTCTTGCTATAGTTTAGGTTGCTTTTCTCCTAAGTGCTTTACATGCTCTACATGTTCTATTTGGAGCATGTATGATTTCAAATTTTGTATATAGTTGTGGTACTTTTTTGTTGCTCTTGTGTAGTCCATTCAGAGAAACAGATGAAGCCCCAGGTCAAAACAATTTTCTACTCTCAGAAACCTTCATTTCAAGATTTCTTTTTAAAATTGAGAGTGCAAACATCCGAGCTTGTTAATCAGAGGAAGAATCGGTATCAGATTGTCTTTCTTGACTCCATTCCCAATGGATATGACAAGGCAATTGGTCTTTTCATGTAGCAGGCAGATACCCCTATGAGTCACCAAATTTTTATCCATATTTCACCCCCCAGGCCAAATATCGGATCAGCCACAGCCTCGCATAGAAAGAACCTAAGAAAAATCATTCAGGTCTATAGATAGGTCACAGAGAGACTCAAGAATGGAGTGGTAGGGGGATGAGAAATACTAAAGGATCCTTTTCAAAAAGAAACCACTATTTTGAGTCGTTTCCATGTCTTAAATACATTCTTCAAGTTACAAGTATAATCAACTATGGAATAGAATGGTCAGACAAGAAAGGGCAGTGCTGCAGAGGAACCAGGTGTAAGAAGGGGAAGAAACAACAAAGATCCAAAGTCCTCGAGTTCAAAAAATTTTGGTAAAGAGTCCAAAATTGACTAAGTATGGGGAAGGCAGTGGAAAGAACCACATGTCCTAACGATGCTTCCCCAAAGGTGAATCTAAAAAAGGGAAGCCCAAATGAGCACCAGCTTCCATACGTCCAGAGCTCTAAAAGTTGTGGGACCGTTGAAAATTCTTTAACTAAGAGAGAGCATGCTAGGTTTTGGATCGACGCAAATCTGAAATGGGAGCCCAAGATGAAGACTTAAACTTGTGCCAGCCCTCCACATAGCAAATGGTAAAATAGAGCCAAAAGGTAGACCAGGTGGGCCTCAAAATTGGCTAAGTATAAAAGTCTAAGTAGAGAATGCCAAGTGTCATTATGGTGCATCTCCAAGACTTATTCCTAGGATGGAGACCCAAATGAGCACGAGCTCGCCACATAGCTGAAAGTCCAAAAAATAAGAGGGACCGTCGAAAATTCCACAGACCTGCGGAGGCTGACAAGTGTCAACTCAACGCTCCTCCAAAGGAAAAATTTGAACTGGGCTTTCAAGCAAGTGTGGTGCCTCCACGTGTCCAATCTCAGAGAGGGGGCAGAGTTAGTTGAATAGTCAATGCATAAGCCAGTTTGGCAGAGGCTGGCAAGTGTCTAAATGGCACTAATTCAAAGTTAAATCTAGAAAAGGGTTTCCAAAAAAGTGCGGTGTCACCGCGTGTCCCAGGTCAAAGCGGGCCTTCGAGGGAAAATTTAGTTTTTTGCCCCTTACCCCAAAAGGTATAAAAGTTGAAAAATTGTCCATGACTTCAGACAAAGGGAAAAAGTTAGCGTTTGAGCCTGAGTTAAAGCCAAAGTGTGGAGTCAGAGGAAAAGGTGAAAATTTTCCTTTTGTCAAAAAGGGCATAAAGGAAAAGATGGAAGCGCGTCTCCCCAGCCAACCAAAGAGTGCCACGTGTCTAAGCGGAGAAGTGGGGACATGGGGGTTTTGAGTTTTGCGGTTCTTTTACGGAAAAAGGGAAAAGGATAAATTACAGACCTGTAAACCTAATTTTTTCTCTAATCTGGCTGCCACATGTCCCATATGTAAAGGGGGACCCATTTTCAAAACTGTTTTCTTGCCCATTTGTATGGACTTGATAAAAAATTTGAAGGGGCATATCTTTCAACTGAGGGCTTGAAATATTGCAAATCTGACACCGTTGGAAGCATCTCGACATCTTCTACACCATGGAAAGATAAAAATTCATTATTCTCAGGCCCTGGTAGGTGAAAAATAGAGAAACTTCTTCAAGCCTTTAATGCAGGATCTCCTTGCCTCATTACCAGATCGGATTCAATATGTTCCACCTTTTCCTCTTCCTTTAAGGCGCCAAACCAAAGACTGGTGTAGTAAAGATGGATTTTGGGGTATATTTTGTCAGAGGTATTAACAGCATTAGTTGAGCTTCAACCTTCTTTTCCCGCTCCTCTCTCTCTTTTTCTTCTCTCTGATTGAATCTATATATACAAGGGTGGGTTTCATTGTAAAGGGTTGGAAATCCTTTGTTTTCCAGGCTCCCTTTTCCTTCTAGCAAAGGAATTTATGGATTTCAGGCCTTTCCATTAAAATTTTAGTGTGTTTCTTTCCTCCTTGTTGTTTTATAATGCATTATACTAATCTGTAGAGAAATAAAACATGTCTTTGATCGATTCTTAATCCTTTCTGTCTCTTTTTCTTGCATCTGGTCTTTCATTACAAAGATGGTTGCATGTGCTTGATTATTACATGTATTTTTTTGGTTTGTGTCTATAAAAAAAACTAGTGTTCATCATTCCTATGGTGCATCACCTCGTAGTTAGTTATTTCTTATTTCTTACATCCCTTTTCCCCTTGTCTCCTTGGAAAATTTTAGGATTAGGTATAGAGATAGATCCTATGCAAGTTCTCACATATACACCTAAATAAAGGAATAGGAACTAACCTTTAACCTGGAGAGTTTTCCCATTTTTGCAAGGTCCCACACCTTGGGGAAAGCTCAATGTTGTGCAATCACACCAAATGACTTTGCCTTAAAAATCAGACCTATAGAACTCATTTGGGGGTGCTGTGATTTTGGACTAACATTTTCATCTTTTCATAATAAATGATATCCATGAGGGACATATAACAAGATAAAAAAGAAAAAATTAGGGTTGTACAAGTTGTTTAACAAGTCTTCAAAAAATGCATGTTATATCAGACTTATAGAATTATTAGGTATATCACCAATATTCAATGTAGAAAATATATATAATAGTATTGTGAATGGTGTGGTGATGATATGAAAGGAAATTTATGATTATAGATACTAATTGGGGAGAAAGTTTTCTAGAGAAGGAGAAGGAATAAATAGAGGTTATTTTAGACCCAATAGTTTTGAACAAGATACATGGAAAATAATATAAGGGTTACTTGGTGAAATGGAAGAATCACACAAAATAAGACTTAATTTGGTTTGATATCATTGTAGACACATATAATTTACCTCCAACAGTTTAAATACTTAAATTTTGCTAATAATACTACTTCTAGGAAATTGACGACATATTGTTGATATAACTCAATTCTCTTTTATCGTCAATAATTAATTACATTACGCTAATTAATTGACCCTTATATCCAACAAAGAAGAAAATTAATGACCTTCTGTTAATTAAAACCCTTTCTACTTGAATTTAATTAATTATTCATAATTAATAAAGTTTCCTCTTCTATTAGAGAAATAAATCATCATTTATTTAGCCTAAACCTTTTCTATTCCCTAAATCATGCTAATTGTTCTTCTAAAAAGCTTCTATAAAGCTTGATCACCTATTAATTAATCACTTGGGTTAATTAATAAATCCTCTAAAACCCCATGAATCAATACAGGACAAATTAAACTCCCTTAAGGTTGACTCAACCCCCCTTTCAACCATAGTCACCCCCAACTAACTCAACCTAGCTATTATCCCACATGTATATGGATGTAGAGATTCTTTTATCCATTAGGCTATATAAGGAACCCTCCTCTTATCATTCTGTTTACACCTAAATGATCATAGAGCCTAATCTATAGCAATTTTATCATCTTAGAGCATTCTTCCATTAGAGGAGATAGCTATCTTCATTTTTTGCATTCATCCATCCAAGTTTGAATTCATATGGAGATATGTAAAATGGTCTTATAGCCATAAATTGACAAGAATCCATTCTTGAAACCTTGGGATTCAAACATACAATCAACCCTTTTGATTTCTAAGGATGTAAATAGGTTCATTTCATTTGATTAACATTCAATAGAGATAGAGATTAATGGATTATCATGTTATTTTGAATTTTTATTCAAGTTCTAATGCAAAGATGTTAGCAAATTAATCCTGTTCAAGATCTAAGCATGATGATGCATAGATTTTAGTTTATCCTTGTTTTAGGACTACTAGGTGTTAGTTTTAATTCTTTTTGCATTGCTAACTAATTCATCTACACAGTTGGCACGCCCGTTGGGATGGATCCTTAGTCCCTTAACATGGTAGTTCAAATTTTGTTGTTATTTCAATTTTTGACTAACCCTTGATATGCAGATGTGTGAATTAATGTTGATTTTATTATGATTTTTTCTAACTTTACATGTGTTGACTCTTTCTTATAGGTCTAATCTAGATGGGTTCTTGTCAATTTTGAGCTAACTATCCAAAAATTTGAGCTTTTTGAGATCAATTACGTCATTTTCCATATTTTGATGTCACTTCCAGGTACAAATGTACCAAAAAAGGACAAAGGCGTGTACATGTCCAAACCTATGTGTACACATCCTTTTTCTAATGTATGCATCTAGAGTCTAGTGTATACATCATTCTACCAGCGTACATGATATCCTGCCCTCTATGTTTTTTTTCAGTTTCTCTATTTGCTGGCGCATATGCCTGACCCCAAGCATACACGTTTATACTCTAGCGCACCCATCTGGTAGAGCTTCTATTTCACCCATTTTGAATATGTGGGCATACATGTCCAAATTCCAACGTATACATCTCACTACCAACATACATGAATTTTTGTCTTCTAAGTTTTCTGGTCTTTCTGTCTACTAGTGTATGCATTTAAACCCTAGCATACACACCTATACTCGAGCGTACCTATCTGCTAGTGTTGTTTCTTTGACCTATCTGTCTATTGGTGTATACATCAAAATTTTAGCGTACACAACTCTCTGGATGCATACCCATTAGCTCATTTTCAGTTTCCACAGAGGGGCGTACACACCCAGAGTTGAGTGTACACATCACAATTCAGATTTGTGTTTCACTTTAAAATTTGCAAAAACATGTTTTAGGTATTTATTGACTCCTTGCAAGTTTTTATTGAAGATTAACTTCTATTTCACAGGGTTTATTTTCATGTTTTTTCGAACTTGATTTGATTTGTTAAAGAGTTATATGAACATTGCATATTTAATCATGAGATTGGAGTTGTGTAAACTTTTCCCTTACACCTTCTAGGTGATCTTGGGAATCAAAAATGATTTATATATCTCCTTTTCTTTGAAAAACATTGAAAATAATGTCAAGTTTGGTTAAAATGAACAAATTTTTTGTTTAAATCAAGTATTTTCCATTGCTGATTTTGTAGTTGGATTTTACGTCACATATGCTCTTCTCTTGCATCTTAGGATGATCTTGAGAATCAAAAACAAAGTTCATCCTCTTTATGTGTATGGAATACTACTAAATTCATTGTGCAGGACCTAAACACTTGTCGAAGAAGGAAGGCTCAAGACAAAACAAAACTACTAACAAAATTTCCGTGCAGGTTGCTAAATGGTGTTTAAGAAAACCACATTAATTATACAATATTAAAAAACAACACGATAAAAAAATGTATTTTCCGGTTCGGATAAGGGTACGCCCCATCTGCTTAATTAGGACATAACCCCTGTGGCATAAGCCTTAAGCTACAAAATGGGGGTGGTTCTAGGAACCCCAAAGTAGTCCACACAAGAGGGGACCTTGTAGATGAAATGAGAAGTGCTCTACTCTACCTACTTGACTAGTGATACACGTGATATTTAGCATCAAATTCATTTGTATCGTGACCCCAATGAGAGTACATGATGGACACATTTATTGTCCATTGTGCTTGAAGGGGTTATAGTAAAGTCGGTATACTGCTTGGGAAACGTTGGCAAACTGATCTTGCATTTTAATAACATGTGACACCTAGTTGAGTGAACCATCTAGGAATCTATGTTGTCTAGGAGCCAAATTCGACCATATCAAAACCAATTTGAGTTGAGAGACATCACAAAGGGAGAACTTTCTCAGAATCAAAGTCTTGTTTGTCAGACAGAAGTATATTCCATTAAAGTTGAAATGATGTGTCATTCATCACTAAGATTGCAAAGCATTACTTTTGTTTAGTTTTTCACTCACCCTAAGGTGAGGTGAAACTCTGCCAAAGTGACGCCAAACTCTCTTCAACACTAATTGATCTACTTCCTTCAATTTGTTTTGACACTTTGTTGATCAGGAGAAGAGTGACTACCCTTGTGTTGTTAACTAATTATATTCACCACTTTTGTGTCTGTTTACGCTCATCCATGTTTGTGGCTGAGTTGTTAAACATCTAAAGTGCGTGGAGACATTCTCATATCATTGGTATTCTTTTTGAGCTTGATACCCAAGTCAAGATCATCAATAGTAGTTAGGCATGATTCATAATCTTGATTTACCTTTTATATAGTATATTTCTTGTATTGTATCGCAACAATTTTGATACTTACGTCTTGTTTCTTGCAAACTTGGCCTAAGAGTCTAAATTGTAATGTTACGCTATGTGCATTCTACTAATTCCTTGGTATACACTAGCATTAGTTTGTTTTCAAACATTACCTCAATTTTGAAAAGTGTTGAGTGCTACCATTTGTTTGCATTATATCAATATCATTTTGAAATTAATATCTTACTTTTCTAAAAAGTTTGGTTAACATATCTTAGTGGTATTATTGTGTCACACACAATCGTAACTATCATTTTTTGAGATATAGGTCTTGATTGGATTAAATATCACTTTTAGTATACTTTTTTAGGGGGTTGTATTAAATTTTTGTCATTACTTATGCCTTGTTCATTTCTTTGAACTTGACATAAGTGGTGACATTTTGTTAACCATCTTAAAACACCAACTACCATTTGAGAAAAAACTCAAGTATGAAATTTTGATTGATTGGTATGAAAATGAGCATTGAGTGATTGTATTTTTTTTGTCACTTTTGAATTTTTCTTTTAGGACAATCACTTTGACACATTGATTCTTTGACATTCATCATTCTTTGAACCATTGGAATCCTAGGACATTTGTAAGTTTCTACTTAGGTTTGGAAAATATATTTTGAACAAATTTAAAATATCTTGGTGAAGTTCTCAGACAAAATGGCCCCCAAAACAAGATTGGGAGCTATAAGACAAGTCATTGAAAAACAAGCATGGGAAACGTTGAAAAAACAAGGGTCAAATACCTTTATTCGTCATGATTTAGGACCTCTATTTTCTGTAGAAAATTAAGTAGAAGAGATGATAGATCATAGTGGTGAGGAAGAAAGATCACCACACATGGATTTTGGATTCGAGCCCACCCTATTAGATAAATTAATTTTAATAAAAAAAGATATGGTACTAACATGAGTGATGGAATTAGGTGGTAGAATGCTAAGAGAACATGAAACAATTCCACCCACAAATGAGGCTAATGAGGAAGAACCACCTCTCATCAATGTGGACGACATTTTAGCACATGGACATGTTGATGCGTAATCACAATAGCCCTGAATGTATGTAACGCGATAGGTTGAAAATATCAGTGTGATTGCATAACATGGAGCCTTTACCAAAGTGTGGGACTTTGCAATTGGGAAAGCTCTCTAGATGAAGGCTGGTTCCTATTCCTCTTTTTAGGTGCACACATACAATTTGCAGAGGATCTACTCTAAAACCTACTCTAACTTTCCAAAGAGACAAGGTTAAAGAGATGCAAGAAAATAAACCTAAACTAACAGAGGTGATACACCAAAGGAATGCTGGAAACATGCTTTGCCATTAAACACAAAACAATAAAAATGTAACACAACCACCTTACACAGATAACTAGGATTGTAATGAGAGATCAAGAAGATGCAATGTATATAACAAAGGGCTGAAATCATCCACAAACTTATTTTATTTCTCCACAAATTTGACACAGTCCATTACAATGGCCAAGAGGCACAAACTTGCATTAAAATTTTGATAGGAGGCTTGAACTCGAAAAGATCACCTACAGACAGAGAAGAAGGGAGGATGCAAAGATAAAATGTCGAACCTATAGAAAAATGCCCCTCCTTATAATATATAGGTAGAAAGAGAGAAGGAAAGAGAAGAAATCTGAAATCCAACTTTAAGCACCCCAAAAATGCATTGAATTTACCTACAAAAATGATGGGTTCCATGACAAAACCCATGCCTCCATGTATTGTTCCTTGTTGGGAAAGAAAGGAAGCACATACCTTCATTATTGTGGTAGGTGAGAAGTCTGACACCCTAAAAAATGGTGGATTGTATTTATTCATTTTGAATATCTTCATCCCACTAATTTTAATATATCTCATTGTAGTTGAGTAGAAGACACCGAGAGATTTCTAAAACATCCTTTCTTGTGAAAATACGAGCTCCCAGTCAAAATTTATGGCCATCTGAAGGTTGAGGTGTCATTCTGTAAAAATGGTGGACCGAGAGTTCCAAAACTCCAAAACCCGAAAGTACAAAATTTTAGACTTTTGGGGTTTTAGGATTCTAAAATTCTGAAACCTCGAACCCCAAAATCCCAAAAGTCTGAAGTCTGAAATTTAGACTTTTAGACTTTCAGACTTCAGGTTTTTGGACAATGTTGGTCAGTTTTCCTACTTTTTCCACCGAAGACTCCGAAACCCCAAATTTTGCACCTCTGAAACCCTAAAACCTGAAAGTTTGAAATTTCAGACTTTCAAGGTTTCAGATTTCAGGATTTGAAACCTCACCGAGATCCCTGAAAGCTGAAAGTTTGAAATTTCAGACTTTCAAAATTTCAGGTTTCAGACTTTGCCGCCCCTTTTTCCGCTCCCACTCGCTGAGAGTTCCAAAACCTTTAAACTCGAAAGTCTAAAATTTTGGAATTTCAAGATTTCAAACTTCGAGATTTTTTCTCACTTTTTTATGCTTTGTCCAATCGAGATCTCTGAAACCCCGAAACCCGAAAGTCTGAAATTTTGGACTTTCAGAGTTTTGGGTTTTAGAACTTTTGACTCTCTGAGATCTCCAAAAATTTCCACCTCCACACCTCTGAAACCTAAATTTCAAACTTCTTCTTTTCCCAAAATCTCTACAACTTGTTCAAACCACTTAACTTTATTCACGCACATCCAAAATGCAAGCCTCCATGACTGAATCAACTACTCTATTTTCTCATGTGTGCAATTTCTTGTTTGTTTAGTTTTTCCCGAGGGGAAAATTTGGATAACAAGACATGCTTCCAGATAAAACGTAGAAAACAACAACATGGTGGGTTATAAATTACCATTCATCAACATGCCATGTAGATTACAAATAGAACATGAAAACGTGGAGAAACCCTCATGTGATGAAGATGAAAAAGAACTTCATGAGGAAGAAGTCACTATACCATAACAAATTTAGAACCTTAGTTGACAATTAGCTTTACTGACATCTCATGTACAAAAATAAACAAACAAAAATGTACATTGAGAGAAACCTAAGGAAAAAAATAGTGAACTTCACATAGAAAACCAAGAGGAAGGAACATAAAAATATAGTCATGTGTATATGCCATCTTCCCCCACTAAATAAAAAATTATTTCACAAGAACTACAATTGATGAAAGAAACACTTAGAAGCCTTCAGGAAAATAATGGGGGAAATAGAAAAAGATATCAATATGTCCCCATCCATTTGATAAGGCCATGTTGCTTTGACCCTTTCCTAAGAAATTTGATATGCCCAAATTCGACAAGTATAGAGGGAAAGGTGATCCACGTGATCATGTGAAAGCACTTTACATGTCATGTCAATAAGTGGCCTACAACAACAACTGCCTCATACATCTCTTTCTGAAAAGTCTAGGAAGACAAGCCTTAGATTGGTTTACTTGCTTACCTCGTGGGTATGTCTTCACATGGCTTGAACTAACAGAGAGGTTTTTATGACATTTATCATACAACATGGAAAGTAACATAAACATGGTAGACTTGTGTGACACTAAACAACGTCTAAGTGAAACCTTCGCAAGTTTTCTACAAAGATGGTGAGGGCTATCTAGCCGCTTCCCTTGCTCAATACTTGAAAAGAAAATTGTTAGAATATTTGTACCAAATTTAAATCTAGACATCACTTTTCATTTACAAATGCATTGTGTTTGGAACTTTGAAGAGGTCATCGAGAAGGGCATACAGATAGAAAAATCCCTCCTTGCAAAAATAACTATCAAATCATCTTCCAAGGATAATCAATCTACCAAACCAACTGACAAGCAAAAGATCTTTAACAAAAACAAGAATGTGGTAGGAGATGGAATCACAGATTCAAAATGTATACAAGAAGTCTAAGTTGGTCAACCTTTTAAACTAACCAAACCACTGATTCAACCACCAGCCAAGCATAGAACGTTCACTCCTCTTAATGAGTCTTTATCTGCAATCTTGAAACAATTGGATACAGACCACATGGTGACTTATCCTACAACACAACCCTTTGATTAAAATGATCCTAAACCTTCATGGTATAAAGAGAATGAATATTGTGATTTTCATCATCTGAAGGGACATAAGATAGACAAGTGCCTAAGACTTCACCACTTCATTCAAGATATTATTGATAATGGAGAGATAGAAGTTGATACAGTAGAGAGAAATTGGATTCCAAATGAAAGGATGGGGATATTCAAAGAACCATTCCCTAAACATGATAATCTAGATGGGAAGAAGCTAGATCATGGAGAGTCATCCCAAAGTTACGAATTTGAGAATTATCTATAAAAAAAGTGATAACAATCATTATGAATCACTCATTAGATGTGTTCGCTCTTCTGGTGAACATATGATTACCATTACAATCAAGGGAAAATATGCATTGTGGTAACAAGATGTGCTCATCTCGTGATCTCAGAACCTCCTCTATCTACCCCTTAGGATTTCCAGTATAACATCTTAGAGAAACTTGAGAAGACATCTACCAAGATTTCAATCTTGGACCTTATTAAAATATCGAATGTACATAAGGAAATCCTATACAAAACTCTCTTGGGGTCAGGAGTTCTAATGGAAGTAGACCCATAAAATTTAGAATATGTGGTGGAAAACATTACAATGGTTGAACACATCTCATTTAACAATAAGTAAATCTGTAATGATGATCACACACATAATACTCCCCTGTATATAGAGGTATTTGTTACACGCTAGAAGATAATATGGGTGCTTATGGACAATAGGTCAAGGTTGAATATATGCACATTGAAACTAATCAAGTAGTTGGGACACATAGAGGAAGATCTAGAGTCCCATATTATCACCATATCCACTAACGACAACACACATAAGGAGTCAGCTAGAAAAATAACACTGTCGATGAAACTAGGGCCTACTTACCACAACATGAAGGATTAGGTTTTAGATTTGGAACTTCCATACAATATTCTTCTTGGCCGCCCATGGATCCATGCCATGTAGGCCATACCATCAACGTTTCATAAGTGTATTAAATTAAAACATGAGGGACACATGGTTACCATTCAAGGTGATCCAAAACCCTTCACTCACTACAAATATATCAACATATTTACATGCAAAGTTACATATACATGTCCCTCCGAAGATATTGCTAAGCCCCTTTAGTCAGAAGCTCTTCAATCATAGGTAGATTCAGACTCCCTAAGTTCTTGTGCTCATGAGGCTTCTACTTCTACTTCTCCCTTTGATTCATGGGAGATGAATATCCTTGAGTAAAGTTGTGGAGAATACAATGTGCAATATGATCTCATAGTTTCAGATCTGTTTTTATCACCAAAAATAAGAGGTAGATCCAAATATCACTTTAAACGACCTAAAGATGAATGTACTATAGGGACATTCTTACCTGGAAGACTGCTTACAGAAGAGAAATCGTTGGACCCACCTATAACTTGGGTCCTAGAGGACACTAAGCCTACCTACCATAAAACCCCAAAATATGCCAAATCTAGTAGAATGATGTATTCCATGGGTTACAAAGGACTTAAGATGTAAAAAATTTGAACAAGATAATCGGTCCCACGTCCACATTTCAAAATAAAATGCTATGGTATTGGCATTCGGCCATATGGGTCACATCCCATGGATCAATATGCTACCTAATTTGAGCATGAGGATACCTCTGCTTATTCAGATAGCAACACAAATTCCCATTATAGCCAAAATGAGGATCTTTCCTCCACAAACCTTTTTATGGATACCGGTATCCTTACCATAACCCCACCAATCATAAAGTTGACCTTGTATACCCTACCCTTGTTGATTGGGACAAATAATGTCATTTTCCATTGGATCTCTTTGAGAATGATGAGGCTTTATGGGAATACATGATACCATTCCTATCAGAGATCACAAGAAAGGTTTATTCATTGACTTAGATACCTGCGCGTACTTTGGTGAGGAAGATGAGCTTAGTGGTCAACAAAATTTACAAAAAAGTGAGGGAAAAATTTCCAAAGAAAATCCTTAGCAAAAACATACGTCCAAGTAACACAGTGAAAACCTCTTTGAGGCACTGGCTGAACAACTAGTAAAACAATAAATGGAAAAAATAAGTGACCACATAAAGGGTGAAAATCTCATAGAGACACACTTAGAAGAATATTTCAACCTTCCTCCTGATCCTACGCATATGGAGGATATGTGAAAAATGCCCATAAAGGAAACTGTTGATGTGAATATTGGAACAGAAGAAGACCCAAAGATAGTCAATCTAGGATATTCACTTTTAACACAAGAAAATAAGACATTCACCTTTCTTCTTAGATAATTTGTGGATATATTCATATGGTCTTATAAAGATATGCCAGGCTTAGATCCAACTTTGGTGGTGCATAACTTAGTAGTGCATCCAGACACAAAGCCTATTAAACAAAAGCTAAGGAAAATGCATCCACGAGTAGCCCTTCTAGTTAAAGAGGAGTTAGAGAGGCTATTAGCAACAAGGTTTATCAGACTCATTGACTACTTCGAGTGGATATCAAACGTACTTTTAGTACAAAATAAACCAGTTGGAATCAAAATTTGCATAGACTTTCGGGAAATCAACAAGGAATGTCCAAAAGATGATTTTCCTTTGCCTAATATTGACATAATTGTCAATTCAACTACAGGCTATGAAATGCTATCTCTTATGGATGGATTTTCAAGATACAACCAAATCAAGATAGTAGAATAAGATCAACATAAGATGGCCTTTACAACCCCTTGGGGAACATTCTGTTATTAGGTAATTCCCTTCGGCCTCAAAAATTATGGTGCAACCTATCAACGGGCCATGACAGTAATATTCCATGATATGCTACATGACATCATAGAGGAATATGTAGATGATATCCTCATAAATTCCAATACAAGATATGAGCACCCTAAAGTTTTGTGATGTATCTTTGAATGTTTGTGGGAATATAAGGTTAGATTGAATCCAAAGAGGTATGTGTTTGGAGTATTATCATGGAAGCTACTAGGATTTATTTTATTAAGGAGAGGGATTGAGTTGGACCAGCTAAAGTCACTAAAATTACTAAAATGCCTACTCCCAATAATATCAAACAACTATGAAACCTGGAAGGGAAGATACAAACCATTCGCCACTTCATTTCGCAGCTTGCTGAAAAATGTCATTCATTCACCCATCTTCTTAAGAAAGATGTTGAATTAATTTGGAGACTAGAGCAACAACATGCCTTTTCCTTCGTTAGACAATACTTGGCCAATCCACCTATCCTCATGCCTCCAACTCCAGGTGAACCATGTTTTCTATAGATATCTGATACCCAATTTTCTATTGGTGCTTTGTTACAAAATATGACCTAAACCAAAAATAAAAGGTTCTGTACTATCTCATCTGTACTTTAATTTCCTATGAGCTCAACTATCCTCAAATTGAAAAAGCTTGTTTGGCTATTTTTTTACCTTCCAAAAACTTTTCCATTACCTATTGAATACCAAAACCAAGCTTATATCTAAAGTTGACCCACTCAAGTACTTGTTATCAAAACCCACCCTTATGGGTAGAATGGATAATTGGATCATTCTACTTAGTGAATTTTACATTGAGTACGTGCACCATAAGTCAGTTAAAGGAAAAGTGCTTACTGACCAATTAGCAGAAGAAACTTTACCTGGAACAGAGCGTGTGAGTCTAGATCTACCTAATGCATCACTAATGTATATTGAAGAATCTGTTATGTGACAACTATATTTTTATGGATCGTTTAATTTCCATGGTTTAGGGGAAGGTGTAGTGCTAATCACTCCTTCAGGAGACCACATACCACAAGCTTTCCATCTTGGATTTCCTTTCACAAACAACATTGCACAATACGAGGTGCTAATCACTGGAATAAATTTGGCTATAAAATGGAATTTCCACCACCTTAAGGTCCGTTGGCAACTCATAATTGATTATCAAGCAAGTCAATGATGAGTATAAGGTTAAGGATGAAAAAATCATCCCATATTGAAAGTTGGTGGAAACTATGAAAGAATATTTTATGTGCATCACCTTTGAACAAATTCCAAGGGCACAAAATTGATTTGTAGATGCAATGACAATAGTGGGTTCTATGCTTTGGATTCTACTATAAACCAATGATATGTCATTTTTTGTTGAAAATCTACATCATAGTACATACAACATGTTAGATCATTGCCTGGAATGTGAAGTTGTTGGTCCCCACTTCTCATGGTATGCCCATATTTTTAGCTACCTCCAAAGTGATACCTTTCCCCATAACATTACCCATTATGAAAAACAAATCCTTATCCACCAAATATCCCATTACACCCTCCTAGGAGGCATACTTTATTGTCATGGCTACGATGGGAATCTGTTGTGTTATCTAGATGTAGAAGAGTCATTCCAAGTGTTCAAGGAGGTACATGAAGGAGTATGCAGCGCTCATACAAACAAAATGGTATTAGTAAAAAAATTGTTAAGGGTAGGCTATTACTGGCCTACTATCCAGACAAATTTTTGCAACCATTTAAGAAAGTGTGTTTGATGTAAAAAGTATGGAAATTTCATTCATGCACCGTCACAACATTTACATTTGATAACGACACCATGAAAATTTTCTAAATGGGGATTAAAATTTATAGGGAAGCTCACCCCTTCCTCATCTAATGGTCATACCGACATCGTCATAGCCATGGAATAATTCACCAAGTGGGTAAAGGCCATCCTGTTGACATATGTTACAGGTGCTTAGATATCAAATTTCATCATGAATCACCTTATTTATTGGTATGGCATCCCAACTGCCATTGTTAGTGATAACGAAAAGTCATTCAAGAACAAGATAGTTAAGGATCTTTATCATCACTTTCAAATAATATCAAAGTGGTCCACGCCATATTACCCACAAGGTAATGGGAAAGTATAATCCACTAACAAAATGTTGGTTCAAATCATGGAGAAGTTGGTGAGTAAGATAGGTTACAACTGCAATTTACAAATCCAACCAGCCCTCTAGGCTTATAGGACCTCTATTTGCACTCCTACGGGTGCAATACCCTACTCCCTAGTATTTGGAACTAAATCTATCATCCCATCAGATATTAAGATCCCTTCTCTATGAATATCTCTTAGGGATAACCTAGATAAGGATGAGGATTACAGAGTGGGGAAAATCATAGAATTAGAGCTCCTAGATGAAAGACGCATCCGCGCTCTCAACCATCTCAACGTGTATCAAAAAAGAGTCTCATGGAATTACAACAAAAGGATCATACCTCTCCAGTTCGAGGTTAGAGATTTTTTGATGAAAGAGAACCAATTCAACACAAGGGCAAAAAGAGAGAGGAAATGAAAGTTCAAACCTCATTGGTTAGGACCTTATGTCATTGTGGCCAAATACGGGTTAGGAGCATATAAGCTTGCTCATCTTGATGGAGTTGAGCTTTGTGAACCCATGAATGCCATGTAAATCAAGTGGTTCTATGCTTGAGCATGGCTCAAAAATCATGAAAACAACATAAAAGGTAGAAAACCATTAAAAAAACAAAAAAGAGAGAAAATAAAAAAGAGAAAATAGGTCATCCAAATGTGAAAACCACACATTTGTGGTGCTTTGGATGGGTCCATTGGTGAAAAAATATTTCCAGCACCTTGAGAAGATTTGTTGTTCACAAGAATCCTCCATCTAGGGGGTAATTTTACTTAGCCTGGGGCTAGTTCTGCACCTACATCCGAGATTCTCTGTGAACCTATCCTGTCAGGCCTTGATCTGGTTGATTCTCCTCTTGCTTGTCTATGAAAGGATTTCCTTTGTATATTCCTCATCTAACATTGGGGGAACCTTCATGCTTTTAATTTCCTATATATATCACATGACATCGACCCTTGTATATTCCCATCTAGACATTGGGGGCATCCACATTTATTGGTTTCCTGTACATAGTTTCAGAAAACCTTAGAAAATCCAAAAACATTTAAAACTATTCACCAATCACAGAAACATTCAAATATGTTTAGAAAATCCAAAAACACTAAAAAATGTTTATCAAACACAAAAACATTCAAATATGTTCAAAAAATCCAAAAACATTCAAAAATGTTTAGAAAATCCAAAAAAATTAAAAAATGTTCAAAATCTCTAAAAAAATTCACATAATACTTGAAAAACCCAAAACAATAGAAAATTGTTTAACAAACTTCCCAAAACAACGCAAAACAAATTGAAAAATAGTACCACAAAAACAATAGTTTTAGTTTACTTGTTTTGTTTCTTTGTTTGGTTTCTTACTTTGCTTATTTGGTTGCATGTACATTGTTTGTATAATGTTTACTTGCTTGTATGTTTGTATTATCTTGCTTTAAACATACTTACCACTTGAATTTGATATTTTCTTACTTAGAATAGATATATGCGTGTGCCTATGGAGTTTTTTTTTGCATGTTTGTAAGTAGTTGTACATAGTTTCTTTGCTTAGGGTTTGTTTAATGTGTATATTTGGTTGATTTTTTAACATTTTCTTGTGCTTGTTTGCTTCTTGTGCATAGTTTTGTTATCATATCATCACGTCTCAATCTATATCATCACACCTAACATCATCTATACATCGTATATAAATAAAATGCTAAGTCTACATCATACATGTATGCTAAGCTAATCATCGCATATCGTATCATAAAAATGGGGGCAAGAGGGATTTCAAATATTAAAATCTATCCCCCCACACTGATATCATCATATCATCATGTGTAATAAATCAAAACAACATCATATGTAATAACAAATGATAATATCTATGGATATATCATGAAATCAATAAACATGTGATACATCACCAATAACACAAGGTCCATAATACTAATAATCAACATCATCATCATAAATATCATTGTATAATGTCTAAATATACATGTATGTCTCAAAATGTACATTATATGGATATAAACCAACCATCATGGGCATGGATCAAAATAAGCCTTCATCATGAGGCATGAAAAAAATAATACATGTACATCGATAAAAAATAAGCCTTCATAAGAGGCGTACATTAGATACATCATAAAAAATACATGATCAACGAGGAAGAGTCATCCATGACTCTCTCCCTCACCTAGGCTGTCTGATATGACGAATGGAGGTGACATATGTTGCTGATGAGAAGGCCATGCCTCTGTATTCTGCTACACAAATGGTTGTTATATTAAGTGAACAGATCTAGATGTCCTGTGGGATCTAGTCCCTGACCTACTAACAACAAGCTACTCAAACAACGCAATCCTATGACCCTCCATAATTTTCTTGAGGTAAGTTTCCTTGTAATAGTAAGCTTACCCACTGGCTCTCATGATACTGGATAATATATGTCTTTCCAACTACTGTTGTTGCCTCTATAAAACCATCCCACTATCTTGTAACCATGCCTACTTAAGCCTATACTTGTGTTAATAATGAAACCTATCTATCCCTATCTATAGTAACAATGAGGACTTGAGCTTGCAACAACTATAGGGTGTTCGTAATCTATGACATTTGGGCCACCATATTTCGTATCTGCTAGGACCATGTGGCATTATCACCTCCCTAGATAGCATGTGCCTTGACCTTATTTTGCTCAACTGTCAATATTTGAGCTTGTTCCCTAGCCTGATCCCACTCAGTCATGAGTGTCTGTACTTGGACCATGGCCTAGTCCCTCTCTGCTCTAACCTACAACTGGACAACTATGACCTGTTGAAGTTGTAACTGAAGCGCAGGTATCTGTACCTCATCTCTTCCCACCTCTCCAATATCCTCCATCATCTGCTCTCCACCATCCCTTGGTGGGCTAGGAAGTGGCCCCTGCTATGGAATTCCTCCTACAAGAGGACCCTATGGCACTCTTTGTACTAGAATTTGATGTAGTAGGACATCTAATCCTATAACCATTCCCACTCAGGGCATCTCAATCTACCATACCCAGACACACTATCTCTGTACCTATTGTTGTATGGGTGGAGGACCCTGTCTCCCAACCTATCACCCTCCATCATCCTCATCTTCATCCTCCTCCTCTTCCCCACCATCAACATCCTCCTGCTCACCCTCTATAGGTTCCGTAACCCCTGTGGCCCATGTTTCTTGTGGAATAGTAAGATGATGTGGTAAAATTGTCACATAACAAGGAATATATTGGATAGTGGTCCTAAAATGTTTGACATTCCTCAATTGAAGCCACTACTGTGGAACAATCTGATCAAAATTATCTTGGGCCTTGGCTGATTGGATCTGAGGCCCCATGTCAAATCTCTTGGAAGCCTTACGGGCATACAACATGTCTGTGTTGGGAACATCCTGAACACCCCAAACTACCAGGAACATTGGTCCACGTGATAGTACTCCATAATGCAGCCCCTACTTCCTATAAAAAAGTTCTCTACCATCTCTATAATGAGCTCATCAACATCATCAACCCATTAATAATAACGGTAGGGCCTCCACACTATCATCTGCAATGTAAGCTCATATAACTCCCACCTATAACGTTAGGTGCTACATGTGTGTCCTTAAATGTCACCACCTACCGAGACCCATCCCATAACAGATGGCTCCTCTAAATCTCGATCTCGTAACTCACCTACAGGGTGAATAATAGCTATATCATCCCATGACCATATATATAACAAAAGAGCTGGACCCACGGTCTTTTGACCATGGTTGTAATTAGATTTAGGTCTGAATACAAGTGTGCCAGCAAGTACTAGCCCCAACAATATCTCTTGTCTCGTAATAACCCTGCTATAAATCTAATGAGGCCAAGTGGAAAGGTAACACCTGTCTTATATAGAAAAATAATTCCACTAACAAGTGCCATTAGGTATAGAGTAATGCAATGAAAACATAGATTTGTAATACAATGGTTTAGATAAACTGTCATCCCTCATCAAGGTATATTCAAGAAACAAAACACCTCAATGAGACACCGTGTAATATCCTCATAATCACTAGTGTACTCCACTAACTTGCCAACTATAGGAACATGAAATATATTCCAGAAATCCTCGAGCGTAACTATCACCTCCCCTATCGGGAGTCAAAATCACTAACTCTTTGAGTGTCATCTCTCAGCCAAAGCTATCAGGAGACCATGGTCTAAGGTGATCGTAGGCATCTACGTTGCATAAGATAGTCCAGTGATATCTAGCAAGATCGCAAGCAGGTGACATGGATGGAAGGTAACCTCTATGGTAGCTATTCGGCTATGTTGCTCCCTCATCTAAAGTGATGGTAAAAGAAACTGTAAAAGACAATCCATAAGTTACAACTCTCTTCTATCTAATTATGTCTATTTTATTCTAACTATTTTTTTCATATTAATCCCAGCTTTTCATTCACTAATACTTCTTCTGGAACTTTGGCAAGTTGGGATTCATCTTTTATTTGGTGTATATGCTCCCATTTAGGCATGTATGCACCTCTTTAGGTGTATATGTGCCTGACCTGTGTACGTGCATTCCATCATGCATATGTGCCCACAGTAACATGTACACTTGTGCCCTAACAATCCTACCTACCCTAGTGCATATGCGTCCCTTTTTCCACATATGCGCCCTTCTACTAATAACTAGTGTGTATGCCCCCCTTTTGATTCATACATGCATGTGTACATATGAATTTGGCATATACACCCACGCGTATATAGTTTTGGTTTTGTACGCTACCCTTTGGATGCAAATGCACCCTAGGGAATACGTACACATTCTACCCTAGCTAATAACCCTACTAATTGCATTTAAAAAATGATAGAGCAAGGTTAGGGAACTCACAAATGGTCCATCATCATCTTATTGTGCATATTTGCGAATGGTGTCAGCTCATTTTGGTGGCTATGAACTCTTGTCATCTCGCTAATCGCTCATGGTATTTCACGGTAAAACTTCAGTAGAGCTCAATAACAAATACAAATGATCATGAGGATTTACCCCCCTCAAGAGGGATATATATCTCACATTTTTCTCCCATTGAAATGACCTAGGGGCATGTTTGGACCATTATGTTTCTTTTAACACTTCTTCTATCCACTGTGTTGATTATTTCTATTAAATAATTATTTAAACTAATCTTCACCACGCTGGGCATATTTTTATTACCTAATGCTTGTTTCTTCTCCTTGGAGCAATTTTATTGCTTTCTGACGATCTTCTACCTTCTTATTTCTTCTACTAAAAATCACAATTTTCTGAAAAAATTAGGAAAATAGTAAAATCCAAAAAATTTAAACATTTTTCAAAAATCCTTAAAATCATAAAAAAATCACTTTTTTTTTGCAAAAATTGGTGATAGGCCCATAGTGACTGAAACTCATATATTTTGTATGGTATTCCTCCCATATATTTCTAGTATTTTCACTTGTTCATGAATTGAATGACCCATAGATCATGAGATCTACGACCATCTATAAAGCTAGTCTGCTTGCTTCGTTAGTATTCTAGGGCACATATTATTTCCTGATTCTATTTCGTTACACAAAAATCTTTATCGCTGGACCCTTCATCCTTCATCACTTCACCTAACATGTATCCTTTCTTGGGGCATCATCTTTAACCCTTGTCATTAATCAAGAACATTTGGGGATATTCGACTGGATAACAAAACATTTGTGCAACCGTCTTGACCATTGTTGGTTTGAGTATGTGTGTTTGTACTCATTTCCCTATTAAATGATCTTGTTTCCTTCTCGTATTGCATTACTATCTATATGTTGCATTGATTTAGTCTTTTTCAGTAATGGGAAATTATTCACAATATGAATTTTAATATTATTCTACTTTTTTCATATGCTTATATTTTTAATAAGGACCGATGAAATAGATCCTTGACAAAATGATGATTACGAATGTTGCTCTACACTAGATGCAAGACTAGTTCTTCTTTTTAGCCTTCGTCCTCTCTTTCTTCTTGATCATTCTCCTATTAATATTATTCTTCTACTTCACTTTGGGCATCCTTACCCCTACACATTCTTCTATCGATTTCTCTCATGTTTTTTGCTCGTTGATCACCTTCTTTTATCACCCCATTGACACTCGAGGGGGCATCTCTCACTTCTACTAGTTTTTCTTCTGCCTGTTAAAAATTTTACATGTCTACTATATTTGAAGTGGTGTAACTTATGCCACCCCAAAGAGGGGAAAATGTAGACACCTATAATTGAGCACTAGCAATTTAAATACTTAAATTGTGCTAAGTATACTACTTCTCACAAAATTGACGACATATCTTCAATATAACACACTCTCCTCTTCTATGATCATTAATTAATTACATTACACTAACTAATTGACCCTTCAATCCAAAAAAGATGACAATTAACGACCTTCCATTATTTGAACCCCTTTCTACTTGATTTTAATTAATTATTTGTAATTAATTAAGTTTCCCCTTCTATTAGATAAATAAATCGTCATTTATTTAGCCTAAACCTTTCTATTCCCTAAATCATACTATTTTTTCTTCTAAATATCTTCTAAAAATCTTTCTTAACTATTAATTAATCACTTGGGTTAATTAATAATTCCTCTAAAACCCCATGAGTCACTACAAGACAAAGTAAACTCCCCTAAGGTTGACTCAAACCCCTTTTCAAACATAGTCACCCCCAATTAACTAGACCTAGCTATTATCCCACATGTAAATGGATGTATAGATTCTTTTATCCATTGGTCTATATAAGGAACCCTCCTCTTACAATTCTACTTACACATAAATGAGCATAGAGCCTAAGATATAACCATTTTATCATCTTAGATCATTCTTCCATTAGAGGAGCAAGCTATCTTAATTTCTTGCATTCATCCATCCAAGTTTGAAGTCATATGGAGATATGTCAAATGATCTTGTAGCCATAGATTGAAAAGACTCCATTCTTAAAACCTTTGGATTTAAACATACAATCAACCCTTTTGATTGCTAATGATCTAAATAGCTCCATTTCATTTGATTAACATTAAATAGAGATAGAGATTATTGGATTAACATGTTATTTTGAATTATTATTCATGTTCTAATGCAAATATGTTAGTAGATTAGTCTTGTTCAATCTCTAAGCATGATGGTGCATATATTTTAGTTTACCCTTGATTTAGGACTACTAGGTGTTAGCTCTAATTCTCTTTGCATTGCTAGCTAATTCATGTACACAATCATAGGTATTGGTCATTTTGACCATGATGTTATATGTTTCAACATTTGAGTAAGGGATTACATATTTAATTACACGAGAAGCTTGATGAAGTATCATATTAGGGGAAAATGATTTATATTACATCAACACATTAAATATGTCTAACCTTCAAATATTTCCAACTTGGGGGATCGTTTAAGAATCCACCTGTGATAAGTTGGAGGTATTTTATTTTATAATTTTGTTTACAGAAGTGATTTAATGCAAGAAGGTCATTTGTATAAATTTTATAGCAGTGATGCTTATGCATATAAAATTAGGGAATGTTGATGAGATGTTTGTGGGGTTAGCAAAATAATAATTAGTGATATAGAATCATGAGTAAAAATAAGTTACGTTGAGAACAATGTGGCATAAAGAAAGAATTTGGACATACATGATTTTTGTCCAAGCTTGGAGAACCCCATTAATTCTGACAATGGCCTTAATCATAAAAGAAACAAAGAATTTTTAAGGAAAAATTATCTCTCAATGACACTCATGGATTATAGTTTTGTTGAAGAATGTGAAGTATCACAAGATGTATAATCGTCAGGGTTTAATATTTTAGAATTCAAATAAATTGTATTGAATTTTAAGACATTAAAACTACCTTAAAATCCATAACCCTACAAGATGGATGTAGGAGACATGTTTCTACTAACTATTCATTATATGGATAATATTTGACATATATTATTCTTTATTACATATATAAATATTTTTTGAGAAAGTATTTACAAGGATATCCAGAGAAGTGGATAAGATATAGCAAATTAGGTATGGAAAACAATAGTGAGATATTATCATATATATATACACACACAGAGAGAGAGGCCCACTTTTAATTTGTAAGCTTAAGTCACAATTAAGTCACTTTAAATTTCCATGTGTAAATTTTCTCATCCTAAAGTCATAATTAAAGTCCTAGATTTTATCTTGAATTTAAAGGGGAAGATATCATATCTATTAAATGACTTTAAGACTTGGACTTCTTCTTTCACTAGGTGCTTTAGTACTCCATTCTTCTTCTCTTCTCCATTCTGTGTTAGGTTGCATGAACCTAACAATCTGGTTCTCCTTAACATAATTGGGGATTGATCACCACCAATCCTTCAACAAGCTCAACAAGGATAATTTTCAAATGTTATAAAATAATAGAAACTTATCCCTCTATAAAACAAATAAAAAAACATGTGTAATCCTTCCATATTTACATCTCTTTATTTCATTTTATGAGAATGCAAATATTTCATGTTAAATTTTATAATTGAGTTCAATTTTAATTATTTTCTATGGACATTTACTACACTCTATGTTGTAGGTTTTATCATGGAGTATGCCAGCATCAACATACCATGAATCTACAAAATACTCTGAGAAAAGAAAAAATGTGTCTACACACTTAGGTATATTTTCCTTTAAGCATGCAATTCTTTTTTCATTATTAAAGGGGGGAATAGAGACATTCAAATTTGGAAATTTATTCTTTGAAACTATTGGTTTAGATAATTAAATCTTACTAAGACAAAATAACATTTTTATACCCTCTTAGTACACTCGAGGGTCTCTTATCTAGCTTGCTTAGTTATACACATAGGTATGTTAATAGATTTTGAGATTTCAATGCACTGTAAACTCCATTCTTCACTGTTTTTCATCCCTTTGTAAGGTCGTACAGTTTGGTTTGGAATTTATATCTATTTTTGACCTATTTTTAAGTTTTTACACCTGTGTATCCTCCATATTTAGTTTTAGCTTCACATTATTCAATGGGTCCTCTATTCCTTTAGGTCAACCTTTCTTCGATAATTTACCCTCGAAACCCTATATAATAATTTAACACTACCTCATTTCCTAATTTGGAAATCCTATTATACTAGACTGATACACTCACTTCTAACACTTGCAAAAGGCACCATAGGATCCCTAAATCTTATAAAAGTTCATGTAAATTCATTAGGGAAGAAGTTAATATAAGTCTAAATATTTTACCAAGTCAAGGCATCACTCTCTCTCATATACAAGAACTCAAAAATCCACTCTCCAAGTATTTTAGCAACAAAAAAATCAACTCAAACATTATTAAAGAAGATGCGAGATCTAGTTGCATTCATTCAGATATCACATACTACTAGAAAATGATGTGAATTTTGAGGCCTCTTCATAGTAATTCCAATATTAATGGTGTACAAGATTACATGCAACCCAACTAATGGTTGTTTATAGGGTTTCCCACCCATGGTTAGGGTTTGTGATCTTAATCAAAATATTATGATAGCTTCATAGTATGACCAAAATCTAGGGTTAGATAACAACATACATTTCCAGGAAGATAATAATCCCAAACTTTATGGATCTAAAATATTAGTAGGTCCAAGACCATACAATATGGTCAAGAATGTATAAACAATCCTAATAGAGTTGTATGATGGACTATCCCAAGTCATTTTACAATCATATTTTCAAAAATGAGGCATCATCTAGTTCTAGTAGTGTACATACCCATAAATTACCAAGATCATATGTAATCATCTAACTGCACTCATTCCCTTTTGTTTTAAAGTTGATATTTTACTTCATATATTAGTTGCAAGTATTAATGTGTAATTCTAATATTGTATAATTAATGTTGGAATATAATGTAATTAATTCACTAATCTAGATATTGCATGAGGCACAAGTATTATAGATTCAAGAAAATCCTGCACCTATTTTGGATAAGTTGTTTTACACACAATGATAAAATGGTAGTAGATTGAAGAGATGATTATATGAAATGAACTAAAATATTAGTGTAATAGAAGGAGAAGGGTACATATACAAGGTGTGAAATAAAATTAAGTGTATAGAAGTTTGTAAAATAAGAGAAGGGAAAAAAATGTGTGTGAGAGAATGGTGTGTGGTAGTGTGAGGAAGTATTTTCGCATAAATTGGATGATTGAAGGAATGTAAGGGATGGGATGGCTTTTAGCACAAAGAATGAAGTGAAATATAAGAAAATGGGTCATGTAATGGTATAGATCTCGGAATTGGAACATATATGTTTGAAAAGGTACAAAAGGTGATACAATGTGAGAAAAGAGGTGAAGGTGTAGCTCAAGGCCATAGATGTATGTGAGTTTTGTGAATTTTTTTGGAAAGAAGAAAGCTATAAATGCACGACATAGTAAGTTGTTGGTAGAAAGTGATAAAAGTTGTAAGAGCTATCTTATCAAGGTGGATAGTAGTGAGTTAATGGTTATAGGATCCCAAAAATTAGGTTGATGTGGCATGAAAAGGAGGTTCAGATGGAACATAAGTAGATCAGATAATTTATGAGCTCGATGAAACATTGTGAGTTTAAGAAAGAAATATGGGAGTGTGCAGAAGAATCCATCTAGGAGATAGAAGCAAGAAGACACGGCTATAAAAGAAGGTTGATTTCACCATTTGAAGGCTATTTTATGGAGGTGTTAGTCGAAGCCCAAAATGATGAAATATGAAAGGGACAAATGATGAGGTTGATGAATTTTCTTGTGATGTACAAGGAAATTAGTCTAGGTTAGGTCATTAGGAAAGGCACAAAAAGATTATGTAAATACTCGATTAGAGAGTTTGTAAGATTCTTGATAGAAATTGCATGTAGTTTTCATAAAGGCCATCACATAAATAGAAGAAACCTTTAGTGTTTTTCCTTCTATGTTGGATTGTGAAAATGGACTAGGGTTGTCTTGATCCCACTAGTGTCATCAAGCGCTATTAGATTAGGCTACTTTCATATGTGTGAAGGAAGTTAAAATACTGGAAGAAAATTGAATGTTAGGTGGCTTATAAGAATTTTTTTTTTCTCCACTATGATTAAGGTGAATAGAGGATGCAAGGAAGATCCTAGAGTGTAGTGGCTAGAAGAGACCCATATATTGTGCATGAAGGAAATATTTCATTAAAAAAAGGGACATGTTAGATGCAATAGTCATAAAAATATTAGAGGATATTTTGGAGGAACTCAAGGGTGTAAGTACCATACTAGAAGGTGCTGAAGAAGACCACCAAAGAAGAAGGGGTCTTACTAAACATAATTCCCAAAAGGAGAATAAAAACTCCATAAGGACTCAATAGTGCAGAGAAGATTACGTAGTGAGAGAACCAATAGAGTGTCTGAATGAAGAAAAGGATTATATAGAGGTACAACAAAAAATTACATGAGAAGAGTGTAAGAGAGAAGAGAAAGTATACATGGGAGTACCATATATGAATGCATAGAAGATAACATGTGAAGATATCTCATGAGTTGAGAAAAAGGTGAAAAATGAATTCACTTGGAGGTACACAGTAGTGATCAAGTGTACTAGACCCAAGAAAGAGGTTGTAGGGGAGGAGAAGATGGTTCTAGAGGACCATAAGTGTATAAAGAATTTTGTAAAACCACATATAGAATTGAAAGGATAAGAATAGGGTAAGAATGAGAAGATTATATAACCAAGGATTTAAGAGTGTGTAAAAGGATCCCTAATAGAAGGACATAAGGGTGAAAATGATCATGCAGAGGAAAATATCCCGAGATAATTATATAGGGAGTTCACAGTTAAGTGAATAAGAAAAGAGGCATTAGTGGAAAGGATGTAGAGCACAAAGGATGACGTGAAAGAATAAACTATGAGAGGATTGAATAATTTTATAGATAAAAATGCATACATAAATGGGATCATCATTCTACATGAAATGGAGGAAGGTGAGGAAGAGGTTTATGTGGATGAAACTGATGTAAAGTGATTTTAGGAAGATCTTACATAAGTTCATGGTGCGGAAAGCACATAGAAGAAATCATACACAAACATGGAAGGGCATGGTAGAAATACAAAGGTAGTGTAGGAAGATGTGAAGTTTTCCCTAAATGAAATAGAGGAAAAAAGGAAACATCATGAAGGAGAGGAGAAGGAAATGCATTGAGAAGAGTTTATTATGGAAGAGGGATAGAAGATATGACATAAAATTCATCAAGTCCAAATGTGCAGAGAAGAAGAAAGAACGATGTTAAGAGGAAAGACGCCAGAGAGAATGATAAGATGGAAGAATAGCCATAAGGAAGCATAAGAGAGAATTTTGTGAGTGATAAGATGGTATCTTGATGGTGTATAAGAACATGGAGTGCCATCTAATAAAGTACAAGAAAAAGGGAAGTGAAGGAGAATTCAATGTCTAAACCTTAGGAGAGAAGATGAATACAACATGAGTAAAATACATAAGGCAGAGTGTGTGAATAATAAAACATGTAGGCAAGAAAATCCTCAGGAAGAGAAATAAAAAGGAAGAGAAGGAACCCAATTATATGGTCAATAATGGGTCCAAACCCATAAGAGCATGAAGAGATGAATGCATAGAGAAAAAAAACAAGATAATATAGTGCATTGGATGACACAAAAAGGGAGGGGTGCATGAAGACTAACATATCCAGAAAGTGTGCAAAGAAAAATGCACAAGGAGAGGAGTTCATAGCCGAAAAGAGATCATAAGAAAAATAATGAAATGCATAAAGAAAAAGTGCATAGATAAATTCTATAAATTTAAGAAGGGTGTAAATGAGAATGCATAGGAAGAAATGTACACAAGACAAAGGAACGCTAAATAAAGTATTCAACATAAAATGGAGGCTAGAAGAGAAAGAAGAGGTGTGCATGGGTTATATACACAGAGGAAGGGAGCCTAGAGATAAAATGGGAAAGAGAGAAACAAATATCTAAAGGATTTATGTGGAGGTGGATGGATATGAGCAAGTGTGGACTCACAAAATGAGATGCGGGAAAGCACATACCCACAAATAAGAATTCTAAATAGATAATCTTGAGGAGGAGGAGGATAGTTTGTTGAAAGTAGACTCTTGTGGGAGAGGAGAATGAACATGACAAGAAGATCACAAAGGATAAAGAAGGAAGATCCATTTAGAGGTGGTTTGGTGAAGGCAAGTTTCATCTCATTAGAGTGCACATGATATCATGGAGGAGTCACAAGAATAAAAAAGACTAGAAGAGGCACCAGGAGGAGAGAAAGGTCTAGAAATACATTTCATATCCATATTAGCCCACAATACATCACAAAATTTAAGTGGGCCACTCCTCTTGTGCTTTACTATATTTGGCATATGCTTAATTAATGAAATCATTATCAATAATTTGCTAAATGTACTTTGAATTCTTAATTTATTAGTCTAAATATACACCCTTTCTCTAGATTCTAATCCTATTAGAGTTTTCTTAAAACTATACATTTAATTAAGGTTATGTTAGTGGTAGACAAGTTTAATTATATCATTTTGAATAAATTCTCTAATTTAATTATGAAGAAATGAAATATATCTAGTTCTTCCATAAAATATATGATTATTTCCTAGTTGTAATATACTTTTGTTGTCACAATATAATATTTAAGGTTTATTTTATGGAAAACATAAATCACCACTTGCATTCTCCTTTGCCATATTACTTCATGAGTAGCTTCACATCTCAATCATATATATCCATTAACTAAAATGGGGATAATGTATGCTAGTTAATCTAATGTAGGAGGACATAGAAACATAGTAAAGAAGCATGTAAATGAATTAAGAAATTGATATAATGAAAGTAAAACTCTAATGTGCAATAGAAAAGAGGAAATAAATCAGTTGAATAATAGACACTCACGGGACTCTATCGCAGACATGATATGAAAATCAATTAGCAGGAATGACTATGTAGGATCCTTGAAAAGTATGGATTTGAGAAATTTGGCTAGACTAGAGCACCTGAAGAGGGATTGGGGCACCCACGGGCACTATGCTTTGTAAACTGGGTGCCTTGGTCTATGAAACATCTCTGGAAATGATCTTTATAGGCTAGGAAGATGATCCAAAACCCTCACTGTGTGTCACATTAGATTCGCTGATTCACTTCAAATGTTACTGTTAATCCAAGATGAATAAGAAGACCCGCAAAACCCTAAACAAGAACCAATCCCTAAAAATAGAAAAATGTGAATGAATGGGTCAGACTGACCTAAGCTACCACAATAGTGGACTTACTAACTGAGTGATACACTACATTTCAGACCCAAATGTAGTTATGGTGAAAGTGTGCATAATGTTCCCTAGGTACTCTTGTGCTAATCACACTTTGTGAAGTAGCGAGAAATGAATATATGTAGAAAATGCAATAAAATGTGTGGATGGAATAGAATAGAATCCTTCCCCTATGAATTATGATGCAAATGTCCTAGCCTTGTGCCTTATGAAGGATTTATGTGGATGAAAGTGATTTCTAATGCAATAGATGGATGTAACTATAAATGGATGATAGTAGTGAATGATGCTAGGTCCCTCATTATGGTCTCATAATTTTATATTTATAGGGTTATCTTGATCTATTTTTTTACTTAACCCAGAAATGGATGACCAATAAAAAGATAAGAAGGAGAAACAACTAGTGATGCGGCCTAGAATTCAGTAGTACAAGCCCAATAAGACCCTAGATGTGTTGACACATCACTCAACCCAGACTGAGCGCTCAGCTGAAGCACGTAAAGGTACTAGGTACTTCTTTATGGTTGTTTTTACAAGATGTTAGCATGATGAAGAATTAACACATGCAGTTCCATTACTAACACATAATTCTATAGAGAATACCAGATCTATGTCTAAGGGAGAACAAAATTAAGTATTAACCATGATGAAATTAGGAACATACTAGATTCAGATACACACAAAAATAACACTTAGATTTAGCCAATATCCTCCATTATATTAAATGCAATAAGTATACATAAGCATCATTACAATAACATTAGTATGCACATAACAAATGTAGCAACATAATCTCACTACATCTCTATGTATACATATGTATATCCCTCTCGCTCTCTCTCTTTTTACTAAACAATTTACTATATACTTATAAGGGTGGGGACTTACCCTTCACTGCTTATCCAATCGCAAAAAGGTTGAATGCTATTATTATCCACATGTTGTTACAAAAATAGCCACACATGTAAGTGCACTAACAATAGACTACTGGTAGTTAACTGACAGTAGTAGATCTATTTCTGGCCTATGTCCATGTAAATCAATTTGTATCCGATCCTCAAAAAATAGCCAATGCACGGTGTGCACATCTCTACCTCATTTGTGTGCTCTGCACACCATTTCAAAAAATAGACCTTCATGAGCAGAAATGGGTAAGTCTCGAAAGCTGAACTTCTGCTGCGTGTGCATATTCTCCCTATCCATTTTTTCCTTTGAATATGACCTACTTTCCTACATAGAATTCTTGTGTGATTTTTGTCAAGTGTTCTCTGATCAACAACTAGAAAGAGCCCAAAAGATGGTGGGAAAGTGCAAAAGGGACCGGGGCACCCCTAGTGGGACCAGGACATCAACGGGTGCCCTAGTACTAGCATGAGCACCCCAATTAAGGCTAAAATAACGCACGATGATAGAAGATGACTGGGCATGCAGATGTAAAAGGTCAATAATGATGAAATAAAATAAAATAAGATGGCCAAAATACAGGAGTTAATTAGTAATTTCTTCACTCAAGAACCTTATAAATAGTAGTATGAAACCGAGATAAATAATAATGTCTAAAGTGGATGATTTTGTGTCTACATTTTTTGCCCACTTTATGTTGGTGACCGAAAATCTTGGTAACATAAAGTAGATAGAGATGCATACCTAATGTCCATGAAGATTGTGCAGAAATGTTCCGAAGGACTAGAAAAAGCGTGTAATGACAAAAACATGGAGGAGCATGGAAACTAAATATGAAAATGCACAAAAAAAGTGATGAGAGGGAACCTAGGGTGGAAGTGCATGTGTATTTGCTACCATGTGTACTTGCATGGTTAGTATGCAAGGTGTACCGCTACGGCGTGTTGTTCTTTATGCCATTGATGTAGTAGTAGTTGTCGTTGCCCCCCATTTGACTTCTTGTTTCTCATACGGAAGGACCTGTAAGGAGAAAACAATCAAGTAGTCAAATATATATGTATGTAAGTGTAAAAACGATATGTAAAATATGCATGTGTATGTATGTAAAAATGCATGTAAATGTAAATTACGTAAAATGAAAAGTGTAAATGGAACATGTGCACTTGATCCATGTTGAGAAAAAGGGTGTAGAAGGATATCCTGTACTGTTGGGGTTTTTGGGTGATCCAAAGCCATAGGCTTAAGAAGTATAGGGAGGAAATGATCTATTTCCTCTAACCTTTAACTGCTTCCTTAAACTATGTGTGAAGAGATCTCTGTACTTTCCTAGTTTTTTGGGTGATCTGATGCCGGCGGTAAAAGAAGTATTGGGAGGAATTCCGCTATATCCTCCAACCGTTAATTTCTCCCTTGAATGATAAGGACACTATGTCCTATAAAATCCACTGTGTATGGAGTTCGTAGACTGATTTGAACTCATTCACTGTATGTAAACCCGTAATTCCAAGGGTAGAAAGTGCACTGAAATGAACCGGTGTAAAAACATTGTGTAGATGGTAAAACCCCAAATGATGCCCCCCTCTTTTGGGGTGCATGTGACATTAGTGATAGGAGAATTTAGCCCTAAAAGAGGATTATCGGCATGTACTATGTAACTGTACCATGTATGGGGAATGGAATGCACTTGTAGAAACCAAGGTGTGCACAAACAATGATGTCTATCAAAATACAAGTATTAGTATGATCAAACATGCATGTAAGAAGAAAATGTGTAATCTACGTAGACAATGTAAAAGGTACCAAGAAAATTAGTGTAAACACACAAGAAGACAAGTAAGCAGTGCAAAGAGGGTTTAAAATATGGTACATCACTCATGATGTCGCAAGACATGCAAGGCCATCATGGCCACAAATAAAAAACAAGTGTGTAGACCAAACATAGGGAAAATCCTGTATACAAGAAGCAAACAATGACATATAAGAAAAATTAGTCATGGAAATATGTTGTCCTGCAAAATAAGTGCTACACATGGAACACCCATTAATGTGTTAGAGAAATAACCAATATTTTAAAGCATGAATAACTAAGTGATGTAAAGTGATAATTACAAAATGAAACAATAACACTTGGAAGAAATGAATGTGGATGCCCCCAACGACCGGTGTAGGAAGAGTAGAATGCAAACATCCATGCTGCATGTAAAGGATATGTATCTCCAATTATAAATAAACAAACACATGAACACGCATGTGTAGATTTTATATATAAGGACATATAAGAAATCAATCTAACATGTATAGTAAAATGATCAAGTAAAACACTAGTAAACAAGGGTAAAGGCCCCCAAGACAATGCAATATGTTGTGGATGAATGGAATGGAATGCAAGATGGAATTATACCTAGGCTGCATGCTCCCCAAGTGAATGAAAGTGTATGAAGTGAGGTTCATTTTTTTTCCCCCTCACCAGTCAAGAATGAATCATAAATGAGAGTACGTCATTGGGAAATGGTCGAAGTGTATGTTGTTTCTAATGCACTGTGATGAATGTGTATGTGTATTGATGATATGTGACCTATAAATATACATGAACCCTATAGCCGAAGTGTATATCATGATTAGATGGAATGTATAAGTGATGATTCATCCCAATCATATATCACTATGAGATGAATGGATGAATGATGATTTAGCCCTAATTGTAGATCACTACAAGATGAAAAGAGGGAGTGGTGATGTAAACTAAGGTGTATACCACTACACACTGATATAATAGGTGATGATTTAGCCTAAAGCGTATGCCACTAGGATGGAAATTTCACATGATGAAAGGTCAAATAGTAAATGTGTGATGAGTGTAAGGTCCATTTTATTTGTAATTCCTCAGCAGTCGAGTATAGACTGGGGAACTAAAGTGTGTCATAGGGTAATAATTGTAGCACGTAGAAGACTAAATAGTATTACATGCAATGATGAAATAACCATGTGATGTATAGAATATGTGGTGTATGATGTATAAAATGTAATGTATGTAGACTAAACATATTATGTATGATAAGTGATGTGGCACAAATGATGCAAGTATTTATAAGGAAAAGTAGTATGGTGCGTAGATATGTAAATATCACAATGATATAAACTAGCTATAGAGTGTGGGATGTAAGATGCTTGAGTGTTGACATATTGTAGATTAAAGGTAGTATGCATGATGTAAGAGGTAAGACATATGACGCTATGTGTAATGTGCAATGGGAGATGTGCATATATCCTAATAATGTAGTATGAAGGATGAGTAATGTATGATTTTAGTATGATATATAAATGATGAATACTAATACGATGTATGATATATGTATGATATCTAAATGTAGAATGTAGGGTGTATGTCACGTGATGTGTGAATAGATGTAATATGTATGACATAGTTTATAGTGTGTGGGATTCAGTGGGGTAATCCCTCAACAGTCAAGTGTGAACCGAAGCACAAGAGTGTGTCATCAGGTAATGACACTGCTAGAGTATGAATGAGTATGCGTATGCTAGGAGATTGATGTATGAGAATGCAAAGATTATGAATACGTATATTTAATGATGAGAAATGTGCCTATGATGATTTTATGGGGGGAGATGTTAATCCCCCCCCAAGTGTATGAATGATGGAGGTATTAGTCAAAATACACTAAGTGGATTAATGTAGGGAGTAGTTTCCTTAATAAAAGTAATAGGATGCTGAGGTGGTAATATCGAAGAGAACTTGAGTGGAGAGGTTTTTTATTTTAAAAAATGATTAGGAAATGGAAGAAGAGTAGGATTACAAGAAATATTGAATGGTAGAAGCTTTGGCAGTATTGATGATGCTACCAAAGGATAAGGTCGATTGATTTTGAGAGGTGGTTATGCACTTTGACTTGGTAATGTTGTAGATGTGTTGGGAGGAAGAAGTGCTATATTGGTTTTTATAGGTGGTTTCTTAGGTAGTGCCTTCCTTTTTGAAGAAGGCACATGAGAAACGGTGGTGTCATGCTCATAAAGTGGAGAAGAAGCAACATCAGAAATCAGAGAATCATGTGATCAAACTATAGTATTTGTTTGACTAGGAGAAGAATCATTATGCACAGATGCGAGTGATTTTCAATATCAAGCATGTAATGAATAAGAGATTCATCTATAGATTCCTTATAAAGATTAGAAGGAGGCTCACAAGTAGCCGCATAACATGGTATAGCAATTGTAGATGGGCATGCAATAGAATTTTGTGCACTGAATGAGATAAAACCTGAAAGAGGGATTCACGAGAACCGATGTTGAAAAGTGATGCACCACAACGAAGTTGCACTCCGATGGTAACGTCAAGCCAACGTAATACGCAAGATTCGAAACAATGGAAAGAAGATTGCAAGTAAGAAGAATGGGTCTGCTCATGCTCATAGATCGAAAAATAGGAAGTACCAATAGGGGTGATGTGTAACCCCCATGCCTAAACATGGAAAGAAACTCAATGACGCCACTGACGCATATGACGTTGACTGATGCATATGACACCACTAGAAGAGGAGTTATAATTCCAAATAAGGAATGTAACTCCTATGACACATTGACGAAAATGACAATGTCAGATTCTATGACAGAATCTGACACTTGTCATTTGACTTCCTAAGACCTATGACTCTCGCAAGGTGAGATGACTCACCTAGGTGATGTAGACGATGACTGGAAAGTCACACACACTAACACCCCCCCTTCATCAAAGCCGAGGAAGAGGTCAAGGTAAGCTAGAACAGAAAAAGAAGACTCCCCTAGACAACTAAGAAAGATGTGTCAGTGGGCCCTGACAACTAAAGGCCTGATAAGGTGCCCATGTACAAACAACATCTTTTTGGAAAGAAGAAGAGGAGAAGAAGGAGGAATACATAGCCCGAAGAAGATGGGCGGCTGCAGCAGACCTCACCCCAGGAAGAGACCGCAAGTGAAGAAACTTCACCTCAGTGAAGGGCTTAGTGAAAATGTTTGCAACCTGATCAGCTTTCTGAACATAATGTATGTCGATGATGTTTTCATGTATCAGATCCCATATGAAGTGCATATGAATCTCAATGTGCTTCATCTACTGATGCTGAACTGGATTTCTACAAATCGAGATAGTGCTCATGTTGTCATAGTAGATAATGGTAGGCCACCGAAAGTGGATGCCAAACTCTGTCATAATACCCTGTAACCAAACAGCTTCTGTGGCAGCGTTAACTGCTCCTCTGTATTCTGCTTCTGTCGATGATATGGCAATGGCATTCTGTTTCTTGCTGGACCAACTGACAGGACTTGAACCAAGAGTGAAATTGTAGCCTGAGGTAGAATTCCGATGATCTAGATCACCGGCCCAATCTGAGTCTGTAAATCCAACCAAGTCAATCTTAGTCCCTCTTAAGTAATGAATACCATCTGTGTGAGTGCCACAAACATAGTGAAGGATCCGATTTACTGCTTTTAAGTGTAGCTCATGAGGCTCCTGCATAAATTTGGACATGATCCCGATGGCATACGATAGATCTGGCCGAGTGTGAGTAAGGTAGATCAAGCTTGCCACCAACTGTTGATAAAGGGTACCGTCAACCAAGGGGGAAGAGCAATTAGAAACCAACTTAATCCTGGAAAGAAAAGGAGTAGGTGAGGACTTGCAGTTGGACATGTGAAACCAAGAAAGAAAATCAATAGATTGCTTAGGCTGTGAGATCATAATTCCTGAGTCAGATTGTGAAATTTGGATCCTAAGAAAGTAATGAAGCAATCCTAAGTTAGACATGGAGAACTTGTTGGCCAAGTAGATCTTCACAGAATCAATGATAGAGGAAGAGCTACCAGTGATCAACAAGTCATCAACATAGAGAACAAAAATAAGCATGGAGTCATCCTATCGCAGAATATACACATTTGGGTCAGAGTGACACCAAGTGAACCCTGATGCAAGTAAAAAGGAGTCGATCTTGGCATACCAAGGCCGAGGGCCTTGTTTGAGGCCGCAGAGAGACTTCTTTAATTTGCAAACGAGGGATGGATCATGGACATAGCCCGGAGGTTGTTCCATATAGATCTCCTCCTCTAGGTCCCCATGAAGGAAGGTGCTCTTAATGTCCATCTGGTGGACTTCCCATATGTTAGTGGCAGCGATGGAAAGGGTCAGTCGAATGGAAGTCATCTTCACAAATGGAGCAAAGGTTTCTAAGTAATCAACCCCAGCTACCTGGGAGAAACCCTTAGCTACAAGTCGCGCTTTATGCTTCTTAACTTTTCCATCAGCTTCATACTTTTTTCGATATACCCACCTACACCGAACAATTTTTCTTCCTTTTGGAAGAAGGGTAAGATCCCAAGTGTCATTCTTTATGAGTGAGGAATACTCCTCATCCATGGTAGAATCCCACTCAGGAATCCTAGAAGCTTCATGGAAAGATGGTGGATCAGAAGCAGAGGTGAAGAAGGAGTGAGGTCCAGTGAAGTCTGAGTGAGTACGTCTCTCATCCAAAGGATCTCCAACTAAATCTCCAGCACTCTGTAAAGTTTTCCTGGCCCAAAGAGGTCCCAATGGCTCAGGCTCCGAGTCGGAAGATTCTTCACTTGAGTGAGAAGGGACATAGTCCTCATCATCACTACTGTCAGAATCAGAAGACTCAGAAGTTTGAGGATTGGGAGGAGTAGGGAGAGGTGGAACTCGCTCAACAACATCATCAGCTGAAGAGTCAGAATCTGAATCAGTGGGCAAAAGGACCTTAGTGGAAGTTGAAGTCAAGGATGACTCATCAAACTTCACACTCCTCTCAATATAAAGCTCATGGGTGGTAGGGTTCAACAATCAATATCCCTTCACGCCATCAGGATACCCGACAAAGATACAAGGTTTGGATTGTGGATCCAATGCCTTGCATTTCTTTTTGGGAATTCGAGCCATAGCATTGGATCTGATGACTTGAAAGTGCTTGACATCAGGCTTGTGTACAAACTAGGATTCAAAGGGTGTCATCCCTCTTACTGCCTTATTTGGAACATGATTCTGAATATAACAAGCACAATTCACTGCTTCAGCCCAATACTATGGAGGAAGAGATTTTTAGTGAACCATACAAGTAGCCATCACCTTTAAAGTTTGGTTCTTTCTTTCTGCAACTCCATTTTGGAAAGGGCTGTAAGCAACTGTATGTTGCAAAGCAATCCCCTCAGAAGTGCAGAAATCCTCAAACCTGTTGCTCACATACTCACCTCCATTATCAGTTCGAAGAACCTTGATAGACCGTCCCGCTTGTTTCTCAGCAAGAGCCTTAAAGTTTTGAAAATGCTCAAAAACTTCAGACTTAAGCTTAAGAAAATATACCCAAGTATAACGTGAAAAGTCATCAATGAAGGTTAGTATATATAGAGCTCTAGTAAAAGAAGGAGATGGAAAAGGGCCAGAAGTGTCACTATGAACAAGATCCAAGGGACGAGTAGCTCTCCAGGATTTTCCCTTGTCAAAGCTTTTTTCAGGGTGCTTTCCAAGGGTACAAGCCTCACAAAGACCCTTAGAAAACTTAACTCAGGGTAGCCCATTGACCATTTCGTTTTGGCTCAATTGTTCAAGGTAACGATAATTTAGATGCCCAAAATGCTCATGCCATAACTTGCTAACCTCATTTGCATGAGTGAGCAAGGCATTGGGCATCGAATCATAAGAGAAGTGGGAAAAGGTATACAACAGTGAACGGTGATCTACCTTTCCCTCAGCCACAGTACAGTCAGAGTTAAGCTCACGAATAATCACCGAGTTAGGACCAAATTCCACTCGCATTCCTTCACCAAGGTGGGTGATTTGGTAAACTGATAGGAGATTGGTAGAGAGATTGGGAACACTCAACACTTGGTTAAATGTTCCACCTTCAATCTCTACCGATCCACTACCGGAAACCGACACATGAGTGTCATCACCCAACATGACTTGGGACATGCCACATGGTTCAATGATAGAGAATTCAACCTTTGAAGAAGCCATGTGGTGCGAGGCACTAGAATCGATAATCCAAGTTGATGATGGAGCTGATCTAGCTACGAGGGCCTTACCTTTCTTATTTTCATTTTTAGTCTCCTTTGCATTAGAAGACTCACCTTTCTGAGCATTTTGTTTAACAGATTCAGGAACACTTATTTTATTCTTCTCAAGTAAATGAGTTAAGTGATCAATTTGTTTCCAAAAACAATGTTGCTCGTCATGGCCAGTATTCTTACAATAGGAGCATTTATACTTTTCCTTCTTTTCTTTAGGCTCAGAAGTCAAAGTATGAGTGATGGGCTTAACTGGGGGTTGGTTGGTCTTGGTTTCTTTCTTAGGTTGGTCCTTAGTTTATTTCTTCTTTTCATTTTTCTTGCCCTTATTTGCCACAAGGGCATGTGACTTGGATTTTAGAGTCCCCATCTGAATGAGTTTGTCTTGTTCTCAAATGAGTTGGGACGAAAAACTGTCAAAGGAGGGCATAGTCCAAGTACTACCCAAGGCGGCTTTCATGGCGTGAAAATTTGAAACGAAAACAAAGTATTTTGGACCTAAATTGGAAAGAATCAACAAGATCAATTGAGAGTCTTTCTTATCCACTTTACATTCCTTTAGAAGCATTCTAGTGTGGAAATTTTTTGAGAAGAAGGCCTGTAGGTTTTCAAAGTCACTAGGGTTTAACCCTAGTAGTTCGTTCTCCAACTCATGCGCTCTCATGTCATCTTGCTTCCCAAACATATCATCAAGCATTTTCCATGCTTGATCAGGTGTTGAGGAAGTTTCGATGTGGAAGAGCAAGTCGGGAGAGACAGACATACAGATAAGACCTAAGGCTTCATCACAACGGTTGAACCATTTAGATTTTTCGGGTTCATCAGTAGGTTTGGTCTCTAACCCCATGGTAACTCGGTATAACCCTTTACTTCACAAAACCAATATAATTTTAGATTTCCATTCGAAGAAATTAAAAGGTGTGAGCACTGGTACTTTAGAGATATCCATAATGAAGAGATAGAACCAAGGAAGCAGAAGGAAGGAGAGAGAAAGGAAACAACCACCCCAAAACAAAATTACACCCCCCCAAGTTTGGCACTTTATAATTCAGTGCGTTGATTTCAACCAGATGCGACTGTGTTCCGAGAACCAGTTTGTCACTCACCTTGCAATTAGCGTAATAATGCGCAATGGTGGAGACAACAATCAAGGTTCTTAGGGCACAACAGATCAACATGGCAAGCAAGCATAGAAGGAGAGAAGCAAAAGGGGGAAGAAAGAGCTTTGTGAGAAATAGCGTCTCATGTCGCACAAAAGAATCCCTTTGTTGTAATATTGTGGCAGACGCGCTCACAAGTCCACAAAAAAGGAATACAAAGCTCAAGAAAAAAATGAGCTGAATTAAGCAATACAAAGACACCCCCCCAGAATGCGGCACTTTATAAAATTAGTGCGTTTACAAAAATAATGATCCCATCATCTAGAGTGTAAAAAAACATGCAACTTTGACTAAATAAGTGCTCAAAACCGAGCAATGAGTCAAAAGTTATAGCAAAAACCAATTCCCGCAACTGATGAGGAAAAAGCAAATAAGCCTGCAAATGGATTTAAAAAGTGCCCTAAATGCATGCAAAAGGTTTCGTATGTATGCTCGTTGTAAATGGCATGGAATTTTAGATAGGGTTTGTTTTTATTGCGAGGGGGTATTAGCCACCTGCCAATCCCGGACCTCACCCTTTATTTTCGGCACTCGACGAAAGGTTAATAAAACAAGCCAAAAAACTTACAATACCAATAAAATGTAATGTTTTTACCTTATAACTTTTAAAAATGATGAAACAACACGTTTTTTAGAACAGTGATAAGATAAAAAGAATGCAACCACGTTTTTTTAAGAAAAGTGAATAAAAAAACGTATTTTTAGAGAAATATTACCTGGCAACGGACTGAGAAAGCCATGTGGGGATGAAAGGCAGGTAAAAATAGATAATGTAGTGACTATCCACTATAAGTAAATGCCAGAACAGTCCAAAAAATGCCAGCTGAAGGAAAAAAATGCCTTACTAGTCCAAAAAAATGCCTCAACAGTCCAAAAACGCCAGAACGGCGTGCAAAAACACAGGAAAGGAGAAAAAACACCTTAGGACAATTAAAAAACACCTGGAATAGTTGAAAATTCAGCCAGGTGATAGAAAAATGCCTAGAATAGGTTTAAACACCTGGAACAAAGGAGAAAATGCAGCCAGGGGAGAAAAATGCCCGAGGACAGGAAAAAAACGCCTGGAAGGGAGAAAATAGTCAGAAAGGCCCAAAAAAATGTCTGGAACAGTTGAAAATGCTCAGAACAGAGGAAAAACATGAGTAGCTTTGCAAAAAACGTGAGAGACAAGGCAAAAATGTGAGAGGTTTTGCAGAAAACGTGAGAGGTTTGTAAAAAACGTTTTGAGACAGTAAGGAACCACAGCGATAAGGAAGAAGCTCAGAATAGTCTGAGTATACACCGGTGAAGAAAAAACAACGATCCCAACCAGTAATCACAGGGCCACGCCAAAAAATGAGCTCTTCTTTTACCTTGCAGCTGAATCTGAACACAACCAGCAAGAAATAATCCAGAAACAATAGCCACAAAGATCTAGAAATATCCAAATATGAACTCAGCTGATAAACAAACCAACCAAATACCTTAACTTGCAACTGCTGAAACCTCAATACAAAGTGAGAAATAATTCCAAAATGATAATCGAAACAAACTTGCACACGAGGAAATGAGAAGAAACCAGAAGTAATAAACAATTGAGAAACGAAGAGTGCACATTTACCGAAACCAGCTCTGATACCATGAAAGAGGGATTCGCGAGAACCGATGTCGAAAAGTGATGCACCACAACGAAGTTGCACTCCGATGGTAACATCAAGCCAACGCAATACACAAGATTCGAAACAATGGAAAGAAGATTGCAAGTAAGAAGAATGGGTCTGCTCATACTCATAGATCGAAAAATAGGAAGTACAAATAGGGGTGCTGTGTAACCCCCATGCCTAAACATGGAAAGAAACTCAATGACGCCATTGACGCATATGACGCCACTAGAAGAGGAGTTACAATTCCAAATAAGGAATGTAACTCCTATGACGCATTGACGCAAATGACAATGTCAAATTCTATGACAGAATCTGACACTTGTCATTTGACTTCCTAAGACCTATGACTCTCACAAGGTGAGATGACTCACCTAGGTGATGTGGACGATGACTGGATAGTCACACACACCAACAAAACCCCGATGCTCAAGATATTTTATTATTCATGGAAAATTTTGACAATCATTATCATTATGTCCATTAATTTGATGATAATTGCATTATGGACAACCTTGATATTTCAGTAAATGATACAGAGAATAGTAATGAGTAAGTGGTAGAGTGATTAACTAGTAACTAAGGAGATGAATAAGAATGTCATGTTGCATAGTATTATGCTAAAATATGAGAGGCTCAGGTAATAACATGTCTTGAGGTTCAACTAGATGGCACGTAGTGGACATATATTGCACATAAGATATAGAGGGAGAAAAAACATGCGGTTGAGAAGCATCTTTAAGCTGTTGAATTTCATATTCGAGAGATGTGATTGTGGATTCAATGGACTTAAATTTATATTTAAATAGAGCATGTAGAGCATGGATTGAGTCCAATAGAGGTTGATTAGATGGAGGATCACTAGGTTTGTTAGATAAATGATCAAATATAGGACTTATTTTGTGTGGTAGCGTATTGTCATTTAGATACATGGTGTCTAGTTATTTTTGCAAAATAGAATGACAATGGGGATATCTCTCAAGTAAATCAGATAAATAAACTTGAGAATTTTTGGGAGCCATGAGAGATTAAAATCATACCATCCTTCCTGAAGCCCTTGAAAGTGGTCTGGTGTAACCACAAAGAGATCGAAATTACACCTATGGGGATAATATTATGACCACATTAATCTAATCTACGGACCACCGGTCATACCAACCAGCATCATTCATTTTCTAGTATGTGACATCATTTGAAACTAACTGATACCGGCCTCTGTGACTTGTAGTTTTTCCTAGGACAACGAGGATAACTTTCACCAAACAACCTAGAACGTAATAAATACTTCATCTAGACCTGTGCCTAACACCTCAATGACCTTTCCCAACCAGGAACCATGACCTTGCCTATTGCTAGATTAGTTTGTAGCCCTCAATACTTTGGATTTAATCTAGTGTGTTGATAACATTTTGAGATACCTAAATCGAAGTATTGGGACAATAAGACCTATATTCTCTCAAATTTATTTTCATTACCTTGATAAAAAAGTGGATTTCCAACCATCTAGGAAGCATCATACTTCCTGGAGCTAGCAATCGCTAGGCATCTCACTATCATTTGTTATTTAATATCATTTGGTGGTCTTGATGTATTTTTTATACAGGTCATTCTTCCTAGTCAAAGGGAAGCTCTCACATTCAATCTGATCAAATTCTACAACACACACAACACCTTCTTCCATCTACATAATCACAGGTATTCCCCCTACGCCCATTACCCACTATCTGTTTTACCACATACTCTGAGGTGAAACACAACTGACATCAATTTTGGAAATAACCCGGCCTTGAGGATCTCTAACTTCCTAGTTTCATAGTAAAAAAAGAGATACACAGGCTAAAAAAGTATCAGTTCACTAGACAAAGAGGGGAAAAGCAACAGAAAAGGAAATTCCATTATTTTTAATGCATTGGGCCATGACACTTGGAGTAGCCTCATAAATTTGGGCCCAAAAATCATCTCAATTCAAATTCCTAACGTCATTATCACCTATTTTTGACATAGAGGTATCCAAGGAAGAAATATGCTCATACCCGCTATACTGGAACTTCATGTTGAGAATATGAGAGAAATCTCAAAGAAAATGGAGGTTTTATAATGATTTTTAGGAGGAATTTGAGGGAGGGGACACAAAACACAAAAACCACCAAATTTAATTAAATTGGAATGAAACAATTCACCTTTACCATGAAAATAACGACGCCTTGATAACATCCCCAACGTAATTTGAAATTCTAAAAAAGAATAAAAACTAAACAAGTTATGGCTAAAAACATTCTTAATGAAATGTGAGCGAAAAAAACAATAATGGACTAGTAAGATTCACAATTGTGGGATGGTGAAAATGATGGGATGGTTAAAATGATTTACTCTACCTCATTTTATATCAAACAACTCAAAAAATGGGTAATTTGGGTAAAATAGTGGAATGTGGAACTCAATAGTGCTTTTGGAAATCATTTTAATCTATTTTCCCTTAAATTGCTGACATGACATTATTCAGGGAACTAAAGGCCCTAAGGAACGATTTCCCTATGTTCCATAAATCTCCAAAAAACCTGAAGTAAAAATAAATTTAATGGTTTATGGAAAAGGGAAGCTTGCAGGGAACATGGTGCTGGATGGAATAATGGCCACGAGTACCTAAAATGTTTGCATCACCCACAATACAAAGGATCAATGGTGATGTGGAGAAAATGGGCACGTGGAGAACAAAAGGCCATGAGGAATAGTTCCACCCGACTCTAAAATTTCCGCATAGATAATTAAAGGCAAGGCTTTGTGGAAAAGTGGGTAATGCGGGGAACCTGCATGCCTTGTATGGAATAAGGGGTTCAGGGAGAACAAGTTTGTCTGATTATAAAATTTCCACTAGAATGTTGAAGGGGTATTTTACTGGTGGGAAAGCATTGTGGAGAACAAGCGAGTGTGGGGGAAAAGGGCCCAGATGAAATAATTTCACGGGGAAATCAAAAGTATGCATAACACTAGAACCAAAAAAAATGCGGGGAAAGAGGGGATGCGGGGAGGGAGGTCTAGAATAACTTGTTCCTCCAAAACCCATATTTACCGCAATACACACCAAATGACCCAAATCAATTCAAAAAATAGTAACGGTTAAACTTTTCCAACCCTTAGACTTTGATAAAGACAAACATGTAGGGAAAAAGGGGTCACTTAACCATAATTTCAAAAAAAAATAAAAAATTACACAATCGTTGGGTAAGTGACAACACATAGAAAAGATAGGATTTTCTATGGATACTTTTGTGGTAATGTTAGGATTTAGTATTTACCATGGTAATTATTCATGGTAGATAGTTAGTGAATATTAGGAAATTAATATTTACATGGGAATTTGTGAGATAGTAAATTATTGTTTGCTACGGTTATTTTATATTGTTGTAACAAACAATATATTCTATTGTTCGTTTATGCCCATAAATTATATAAACAAGTAAGTTGTTTGTTCGACTCCTTATTTTCTAAGAAGTAATTCTCTAGCCAATTGTATTGTGCAACAATATAAAGATTATTGTATTATGCAATTTCTTGAATCTGTACCAAAGTCATTTATTTGGTATCACAACATGTTAAGATTCTCCCTGTGATGGAAGTATAATGTCATATAAAGGAGAAACTTCATTCTCATAGGAGTTACTCCGATTCATGTATTCCTTTTTGCAACCTTCTATATTTATGATTGTCAATGGTTAAAATAGTTTTATGAGTTTTCTGTGTATTATTTTCCGTCTATTTTTCCAACCGCAACCGTGCATGTATGCTTCATAGTTTGATACTTGTTGTGTGTAGTATTCATTCAAATCTCATGTGTTGGAGTTGAGATTGTGTAGATCAACATGTTCAAATTATCTTGTGTATTGAAATATATTAAGAACGTGAAACTCAGTCTTGGAATGTGAAGGCATGATGGGAAATTTGGAACACTTATTTTTTTAGAAAAGGGAAGGCACAACTGTAGAGTGAAAATGTGCAGTCCAGTCTGAGCATATATTCTGATCTGTGCATTAGATCTTTAGATCGAGTGACATTAAAGTTAAGTCGATTCGAGTTTGTAGAGATGAAATTTTTCAAAAGTCTATGTCTATTATAATCTCATAATAGCTTTTAGCCATATTAGAAAATGTTAAAGGTTTAGTATTTTGTTATGTTCAATGTCAATAGAAGTGTCATTTAGGCCTATGTAAAGTAATTATCCATCTCAAGTCAAGGGTCATTTTTTTAAGTCTTTAAAGTATACTAAAATATGTATTTAATCAGTATTGTGATTCAACACTAAAAACATAATGTGTTTAGGTGAATAAGTCAGAGTTGCTATGTCATCAAAATTAATCTAAAATGTCAATAATTGAGTCATTTTCAAAAAGTAAAAAATATTGTAAAAGTCGTGACATTATGACCTCAAAGTCGAAAGTTTGCATTTTTTATTTTTTTTTGCCATCCAAAAAAATAACCTATTTCACATAATTAGGATGTAGGGGTCACTTAGTACATGATAATCCAAATTGTGGAGGTTATTTTTTTGAGCTTTAAAGATTTATTCCAGCTAAGCTAGCAACATGTGTACTGTAGGATGGAGGCAACGGAGGCTATGAGGTCAAATCAATGCAACCTCTTGTCAGTCAGCCAACGATGGGGCCACTTCAAAGATTGTGGTGGCATTTTGTGGTGTGCTTTTGATTTCAGATTGTGTGATTCAGTTTCATAGTACATGATTTAGCAGTACGTTCATGTGTTCCAATTTCCAATGTGTAGTCTTTTTTAGTTTCAACATTTCAATTTTTCAAATTTTTAGCATGGTGTCAATAACATAAGAACAGATGTATATTCCTGTTCACTTGTGTATGTGAGTTATTCCTACATAATTCACTAATGTAATAACATAGTGAAGAACAAATAGCACAGAGAAATACAGCATCATGAGTCTTGAAGAGATTAAAAAGTCAGATGTGTTCCTGTTCACACCTAGGTTTGTGGTTAGCCTCTAAAAAACCATTGAAGGTTGTTCAGATGTGTTCCTCCTTGAGTTCCCACACTTGCTAGGTCAGATGTGCTCCCTAAAGTGACTGGTTGATAATTAGAATGATTCCTGAGCATTTTCCCATCATTGTCAGGTCAGATGTGTTCTTGAGAGTGTATGGTCTATAAGAATTTGATGTGTTCCTTCTTCTACCTTTAGTTCGAGTGTTGTACAAAGATCATGAGCAAGCACATATGGAAATATGCAAAACATTTGAGATAGTTGTTTTCTACCATGTAAACACTAAGGGGGGAAATGTTAGGAAAATTATTGTTCACATGAGATTATGGTTTTTACCATATAGTAAATTATTACTTACTATGGTTATTTTGTAATATATTGTTGTAAAAAACAACATATTCTATTATTGTTTTATACCTGTAAATTATATAAATGGGTAAGTTGTTTATTTGACTTCATATTTTCTAGGAAGTATTCTCCTATTTTACTGGCTATATATTAGCCAAATATATTGTGCAGCAATATAGAGAATAAATTATTACTTTGTGAATGTGTTTGGCTCTTTGATCCTTCATATTATTGATAATTTCATCTCTACTTCAAATGGATTATTAGTAGCTTTACATTCTTCCATTTTAAATTTTACTAAAAAAATATTTCATATTTATATTGGGTCAATAACATTCTATCATATTTCTACCATAACCATATACGAAGATGATAATGAAGTAATCTTGTATATGTCATTTCAAACATTTTTATCAACATTTTATTTATACCATCAAATAACATGTTAATTAATTTAATTATTACATCATTCACATGAAGAAACACAACTATGATTCAATCATCACTCTTTCTGACATACAAATTAGGGTCATAGAGAATTTTTACAAAAACTTCTTATTTGAATTACTTATCAATATTGGCTTACCATGCCCTTGGAGCTTTCTTCATGCCATATAAACACTTCTTCAACCTAAAAACAAGCTTCACTTAAATTTTTCTCAAAAATCCATGTGGTTGATATATGTACATCTCCTCTTATAGCTCACCATTGAGAACACATCTATTTAATGAACCTACAATTTATATTTAACAACCAAATACTAAACAAGTATAATTATATTCAGTTTATCATGAGGAGAAAATGAGTCACTAATATCAGTCCTTTCTTTTTTAGAATATATTTATACTACAAAGTGAGTTGAAAATTCTTCAAAGAATCGATTTGATCTAAACTTGATCTTAGATAACCATTTATTACCAACAAGACTTTTACCTTCAAGAATTTTTTTCATTTCTCATGTGTTATTTTTCATCAAAGAGTTATATTCTTCTTGTGTGTCATATTTCCACTCTTTCTTTCCTTTTACTTATTCATAAGAATAGGAATGGTTTAATTTTTCTATTCTAGTTATCAACGCATCATTAACATCATGATAATTTTCTTCAATTTTCATACTCTTCCAATAATTTTTTAAAATAATTTTTTCCTTAGAAGACTTCGTTCATTCTTAATGATTTCCTCTTTTATACATTTTCAAATACTAAAACCAATTCAAAATTAGGTGTATATTCATTATAAATACCTTCATCAAATACATACCTACTAATAATTCTCTTTTTGGTTTGAGGATCATATAGCTTATAGCCTTTAGGCTATCCACTAATCATTATTAGTAATAAAGATACATTTCATTTTTTCCTTGTGAATTTTATTCTTTAATTCATCATGCACATGAACATACTCACCACATCCAAATAATCTATAATACTTGATTTATATCTTACTACCATACCAAATTTAATGAGGTGTTGTATTTCTTGCAAATTTTATGGGATACCTTTTTAACATTCAGGAAACAGTAAAAAATTGCTTAATCTCAATAAGAATCATGAAAATCCTTGGTTTTAAGCATGCACATAACCATTTCTCATAATGTTTTATTTTTCCTTTATGTGGCCCCATTTTTTTGAGGTGTGTGCAAAAATATTAATTACCATTTAATAGGTAGACATTTTCACAAACAATTTAAAAATCATTTGTGATATTCCATTTTATTATTTGTTCTAAGAATCTTGTTTACTCTCCTTCTCTCATTTTCTCCAACATCTTTAAAAGTCCTAAATTTTTCAAATATTCTCCTAGTATAATTTTTTCCAAGAGCTTTAAATGTATTAAATTTTTCAAATAGAGAACCTTTTTTATACAGAAAATAAATTCAAAATTTTGCTGAGAAATCATAAATTATGGTTAACACATATTTTGATACTGCAAAGGAGGGAGTAAGAAATGGGAAAATCAACATCACTATCCATTAACTAATTTTTTTATCTTTCTCTAAATGTTAGTTTTTTGTATATCTATCCTTAGGTTGTTTCCCAGTAAAATAACCCTTGCATACACTTGAATCTGGATATATTTTGAGAAGTCCATAAACCATGTCCCATTTTTTCAAACCTTGGAAACTACAGTACCCACATCCTAAATTCTATAGTGCATTAATATTATTGTCATGAGCTGAATTAATAGCTTGTGTTCATGTACTTCATGCATAATGTTTTTATATTCCTCCCTCTAAAGTACCTAAAGCAACCACTTCATAACCATTCATCACATCCTTCATCAAATAATTATTCATATAAAACTCAGCTTTGTAAGCTTGTTTGGTGATTTTCTTTACTGAAAGAGAATTCTTATTTAAACTAATAAAATACTTCACATTAGTAATATATTTTACTTCATCATTATTCATCTTAACATGGACATCACCCTATCATTTTATACTATGTAGGAAGTATCATTATCAAGATATATCTTTTCATTTTCACACTCTTAAGATTTTTCAATAGATTTGGAACTTTCTTTCTTAAAAGCCATATGTTCAATTTCTCCTGAATCTATATACCAAACATCATTTGAAGTACTTTTTATATATAAAAATTTATGAATGCATTATCTTATTTTTCTCCCAATTTTTCATATTTAGCTAATTTTTGGTGCACTCTCATTAAAAATAACCTAATTTGATGTAATTGTAGCACTTGATTGTATTTTTTGTTTCCTTCTCTTATCCTCTCCTTTGTCATTCCTTTTCTTGGAATCTTTATCCACCATGTCTTAATTTTCATCTCATTATGTCTGAATATTCCTACTAAAATTTAGGCTTTCTCAATAGTATTAGTTTCTTTGAACTTCCTTATAGCTCTTTATTATTTTTTGCAGAAAATAGCCACTTAACTATTCAAGTTTTAGACTCTTAATCTAATAAAAAACTACTACGCATTTATTTATATATGCATACACTATAGGAGGAATATTAAAACTTTGTTAAAGTAAACATTTCTCTTCAACTTTCTCTCCCATATCCTCTTTTTTATTTTTATCTCTTACAAATTTATACAACATGTTGAGTTTGTTCCATTATTAGATTATGTATTAGTTCCTTTAGATGAATCATTACCATTTTTTGTTTTGAGCTAACTCTTTATATTTAAATGGTGTGTATTTATTGTCTAGTGCATATTTCCATAAATATTTTTCAAGTAATACATTTTCCACCTTATATTTCCAAATCGAATTATTTTTTCCATCTAATTTACAATTAGGCACTAGTATATGGATGTAGAACCATAAAATCAAGAAAAATTTAAACTAAATATTCACTTTACAAGTTAAAAAACTCTTAAAAATATACATATCCTTCAAAATTTCTAGACATCCTTTAATAAATATCAATAATTTAACTTTTATTTATAACTTTCCACTAATATTGTATTTTCAAAACGACAAAATTATCACTTTTATCCTTGAGAAATATTTTTAAAAAGGATTTAATAAAATTTCCTGTCAAGTAATTAAAACTTTTTCCCTTTTAAAATAATGTTTTTATTAATGTTACACCTTTCTTTATTTATTCCATGGCCACTCTTTGCATCTAATTTATTTTATTCTTACCTTCTTTGATTCCACATGCCTACTTTGTAAAATAGAAATCCAAAAAGAGTGACACAATGGAATATCTAACACCTAACACTAACAATAACTTATTCTTTTATGGCATTTTGAAACCTAATCTCCAAAGAAGTGTGAATCGATGCTATAGAAATGTTTATGAAGCCATAAAAAATATTTTTCCTTCTTAAAATCAATAATTCATAAATTTGGGAATTATTCACTTATAGAATCTCCACTTTGTTAAAATTATAAATTCTATTATTTTTTAAATGCTTAGATTTCTCAGAACTACAATAGAAACAACACTTCAACTAAACTAAAAAAATCTTCTATTCACACTTAGCCACTCTCATGTTTCTCATACAAGTCGAATTCACTAATGGATTTGATACCATACCATATGAACACTAAAATTGGACTACAAATAGATTATTATCATTATATTTGTTGTTTATTTATAGAATAGAATAATAGGATCCCATATGGTCTTTGGTGGTCTATGATGATGGTGTAAACCAACCAAATATACAAAATCTATTGGTGGTATGTGTCAACCATTAATAAATTTATATTCCAAATTACTTTTGTATTTATAGAAGTGAAACATGTGTAAATAAAAATTACACAACATATAAATATGGTGTTTCAGGTGAATGATCTAAGGTGGCTTTGAATCCTTTGTGATCCTATTTGGGATTTGCACAGTCTATCCTTGACCATGCCAGAATCATTGGTTGATAGTGAAAAAAAATGGTATAGTTTTTCTCTCCACTCCCGTGGTGATTAAACTAAATACAATGAAAAAGAATAAAGAAATTTCAACAGTTTCTGATTTAGCAGAACCTTCCTGCTCCCTTGATAAAGCTTTCCTCAGGTTGGCTCCAACTAAAGGTTCCTTTGAGGAGAAGAGATGGAATGTTTGGAATGCTTCTCTAAAGGAAAATTGGAAGTGGTATTAGATCTTGAAGAAATAGTTTCTTCAAATGTCTTCAAGATATCAAGCATAAAGAAGACTCCTTCTCTGTTTGACCCAGATTCCTTAAAGATACTATAGTTTTGGGAAGGAAATTGTTATAAATATTACATCAACATGATTTTTTACTTGTAACAGGTTATCAAGGATCGAATTGGAGATGATGGGTTGAATTTGGTTCGTAATAGAAAATCTAAATTTAAGTAGCTCCTGTTATTGTCCCTCTTTTTTGGTTGTGGGTCTGTCTCTTTGTTTGAATTTTCCTCATTGTTGGTTACGTTTTGACTACACTCTGGAGGTTCCAGGACTGTTTTGTTGTTTCTTTTATTTCTTCTTGTGGTCCTCATTATTTTATTTAGAGTGTTGATCCTTCTTTTGTTCCAAGGTAGGGCCCCTGCCAAAAACCTCTTTTACCCTTTATCTTAAAAAAGTTATAATATTTAATCCTTCCATAAAAATTAACACAGACAAACTTAATTACTTGTAAATTGATATATAAGATCTCACATTCCCTATAAATTTCCTTTCACAAACATTATATCATCTTATATAACATTTTACAAATATTTAAATAGATTGTAAAGATAGATTTGTGTATATCTAGTGATCTATTGATAAATATCCCAACATTAGAACCTATATCTACACAATCACTACATTAAAATAACCTCAAAATCATCGAATGGAAACTACTTATCTATTTCAATGAAAAGTATTTTTCTATATCACAAAAATTTCATTTTATAAATATTCAAGATATTTATAAAATGGTACGAAGATAATATATTTGTTTGAAAACCATGAAAGGGAGTGGGTATTAACATTGCAGATTATTGTATTTTATCAGAAAGGCCTAAAGTAGAAAACCCATGAGTTAACTTAGCACTTGGCGCAGTGATTTCACCTAGCCACCAAGTATCCTGGTTCCATAATCATATAATTATATGAATCATGCAGGAACTCCATGAAAGGAATATGAATGACACATACAAATTACTTAATGGTAAATGTACTGAATAAAGTAAATGAGTAACTAATAATCCCATTATACAAATAAACATCACTATCATGCTCTTTCTTCCCTAACTACTTAGTTCTTCACTTTAATAAACTAAGGTTCCCCAATAAATGAGAGTTAGAAAAAATTTTAGAGAAAAAGAGAATTGAGGTGATATATGTTCTAGAATGATTACTATCATGATAAATCCATTTTTTCATTTGATTTCATGCTAAGAAGATAAAATTGATTAATATTTTATCAATCATATCAACATAGATCAAACAGTGGTAGTAATTCTACCTATAATTAGGTAATCCTATAGTTATTGTATAGGATTCTGTATTGAATCCATGATTTATTATTTCCAAAAATGCCGCCACTCAGATTCGAACTGAGATGCTCTAGCACTTCTTCCTATGAAGTGGCATCAGGAGGCACTTGAACCACTTCTTGAAATATATTATCATGACATTCTAGTAAGAGGTCAAAAGATTAAAACATAATAAAAGATATGATGAATTCAAATAAGACAGGACAAATACAAATACAAATACAAATATGATTTGCTAATTTCTAGGATTCAAGCATTATCACTCCACTATTCACTCAAACTCATAAATATCTATATTAAACTTGTACAAAAACCCTTAAAATGGATTAAATAACTGATAAGTGGGATCAAATAGATATTATTTAATATTTTCATAATAACATTAGTAATATATGTAATTATTTCGAGAGGCATTTACATTTGTATATATGGAGAAAGCAAAAGAGTTTGATGTCGTGCCTGTGAAATAAAAATTAGGGCCCACTCACCTTTTGAAGAAATAAAAACTAGGGCCCACTCACCTTTTGAAAATAAAAACAACTTAAATTAGATAAGAAAAAAAATACAAATGTAATTTTACTTGTTACACTTAAATAATTACATAAGAAAAATAAAAATAAAAATGTAATTTTACTTACTACACTTAAGTTACATAAGAATTAAAATACAAATATAATTTTACTTACTGTACTTAAATAATTACATAAGAAAAAACACATCGAGAGAGAATTACTAATGCATGTGAACTAGAACACTCTCACAATTCATCACTCATATAAAAAATCCTACTCGGAATGGACTTAGTACTCCATGAATATTGTTGGAATACATGGAAGGCATGCAAAAAACAAAGTGTGGATCAAAAATCATGGTTATATTATTTTTTGTAGAAAGGTATGTTATTCAAAGAAGCACAATTGTCCATAATAAGAGGGTCTATGCATAATAGTTTGATAAGAGAGAATCATAATAGATTATTTGCAAGTTAATTATGATGTGAAAATAATTTAGTAGAATTGTTTAAAAGTTATCTCTAATCAAGGATGGATGAATTTTTATTAGATTTGGTGCTAATCTAGAAATGGAACATATCCAATTTTATTTATCCATATATTTTTGAAGATGGAACATTTTATTGTGAATAAAAAGAGTGATATGATCACAATTTCAAATTCATTATTTGGAGAGCTCATAACATTCATGGAATTCCACACAATATTGTGTCAAATTGAGATTAAAAAAATAATCCATTTTTTTGAGCCTTACAAAATACGTTGGGAGTAAGGATGAATTTCAATTTAGCATACCATTCATAAATTGATGGGAGAATATAGGTTATGAATAGTAGTTTGGGAAGCTTGTATATAAATGATTGGTTATAGATAATCCAAAGTAATTGGGTGTGACATTGATGCAAGGAGAATTTTATTGTAACAATTTTTTGACCAGAAGCATGGAAAGACATCCTTCAAATAGTGTATTGAACCATCATTAAATGATTCATAGATTCAAGGGAATTGGAGGAATTAAAGGAAGAAATAACTAGGTATAAGACTACATAGAATCTATGCATAATATAATGAGGTGTGTAATAAATTAAAGAAAATAATCTTGCATTACAAGGATGGTTCTTTTGCAAGGTATAAGAATAAATAATTCAAAATTAGAATTTTTTATTTTCATGTTTTCATAATTAATGATATCCACGAGGGACATATAACAAGATAAAATAGAGAAATTTAGGGTTGTACAAGTTTTCTCACAAGTCTTCAAAAATTGCATGTTATATTACATTTATAGTTTGTTTAGGTATATCACCCATATTCAATGTAACAAATGTATATCATAGTATTGTGAAGGGTGTGATGATGATATGAAAAGAAATTTATGATTGTAGATAATAATTGGGGAGAAAATTTTCTAGAGAAGGAGAAGGAATAAATAGAGGCTATCTTAGACCTAATAGTTTTGAAGAGGATCCATGGAAAAGAATATAAGGATTACTTGGTGAAATGGAAGAATCAAACAAAATAGGAATCAATTTGGTTTGATATCACAGGTATTGGTCATTTTGTCCATTATTTTATAGATTTCAACATGTGAGTAAGGGCTTACATATTTTATTACACGGAAAGCTTGATGCAGTATCATATTAGGTGAAAATTAAATATTACATCAACCTATTAAATAAGTTTAACCTTAAAATATGTAGAATCCACCTATAATAAGTTGGAGGTATTTATTTTTATAATGTTTTTTAAGGAAGTGATTTAATACAAGAAGGTCATTTGTATAAATTTTCTAGCAGTTATGTTTATGTATAGAAAATTAGGGCATGTTGATGAGATATTTGTGGGGTTAGCAAAATAATAATCAGTGATATAGATATATGACTAAAAATAAGCTATGTCAGGAACAAGGTGGCACAAAGAAACAATTTGGACATACACGATTTTTTTCCAAGATTGGAGAACCACATTAATGTCGATGGAGGCTTTAATCATACAAGGAAACTAAGATTTGTTAAGTAAAAATGATCTCTCAATGACACTCATGGATTATAGTTTTGTTGAAGAATGTGAAGGATCACATGATGCAGAATCATCAGGGTTTAATGTTTTAGATTTCAAATAAATTGTATTGAATTTTAAGACTTTAAAACTAACTTAAAATCCATAACCCTACAAGATGGATGTAGGAGACATGTTTCTACTAACTATTTGTTATATGGATCAAATTTGACATATATTATTCTTTATTACCTATGTCAAGGTGTGCTGAGAAATTATTTACAAGGATATCCAAATAAGTGGCTAAGATATAAAAATTAGGTATGGAAAACAATAGTGAGATGTTATCGAACATCCTATAGGGAATAGGAAATTTTGAGAGAGAGAGAGAGACATGTTTCTACTAACTATTTGTTATATGGTTCAAATTTGACATATATTATTATTTATTACCTATGTCAAGGTGTGTTGAGATATTATTTACATGGATATCCAAAGAAGTGGCTAAGATATAAAAATCAGGTATGGAAAATAATAGTGAGATTTTATCCAACATCATATAGGGACTAGGAGAGAGAGAGAGAGAGAGAGAGAGAGAGAGAGAGAGAGAGAGAGAGAGAGAGAGAGAGAGAGAGTCCATTATTGTAGTGGGAATAAATTTTTATTATATCTCAAACTTATAATTCTTACCCCATTTTAATTTGCAATCTTAAGTCATAGTTAAGTCACTTTAAATTTTCATGTGTAAATTTTCTCATCCTAAATTCATAATTAAAGTCCCAAATTTTATTTTTAATTTAAAGGGGAAGATATCATATCTATTGAATGAATTTTTGTATTTGGTATTTTTCCTTCACTGGCTGCTTCGGTACTCCATTCTTCTTCTTTTCTCCATGTTGTGTTAGGTTACATGAACCTAACAATCTGGTTCTCCTTAAAACAATTGGCGAATAATTACCACCAATCCTTCAACAAGCTCAACAAGGATAATCTTCAAATGTTAAAAAATAATTGGAACTTATCCCTCCATAAAACAAATAAATAAACAGGTGTAATCCTTCCATATTTGCATTTCTTTATTTCATGTTAAATTTTACAATTGAGTTCAAGTTTAGTTATTTGCTATGGAAATTGACTACACTCTATGTTGCAGGTTTTATCATGGATCATGCTAACATCAACAAACCATGAATCTACAAATATACTCTGGTAAAAGACAAAATGTGTCTACACACTCAGGTATATTTTCCTTTAAGCATGTAATTCTTGTTTCATAATTAAAAGGGGGAATATAGACACTCAAATTTGGAAATTTTCTCTTTGAAACTATTGGTTTTGATAATTCACTCTTGTTAAGACAAAACAACATTTTTATACCCATTTAGTACATCTCAAGGTATCTTGTGTAGATTTCTTAGTCATATACACATGCATATTAACAGATTTAGAGATTTCAATGTATTGTAAAATCCATTCTTCATGTTTTTCATCCCTGGTTAAGGTTGTATAATTTGGTTAGAAAATTAAATCTAGTTTTTTGCTATTTTTAAGTTTTTACATAGGTGTATCCTCCATCTTTGATTTCAGTTTCACATTATTCAATGTGTCCTTTAGTTCCTTTAGGTCATACTTTCTTTGATAAATCACCCTCAAAACCCTATATAAATAATTTATAACTACCTCATTTATTAACTTGGAGATCATATGGCACTAGATTGATACACTCACTTCCAAAAATTACAAAAGGCACCACAGGATCCCTAATATTATAAAATTTCATGTAAATTCATTAGGGAAGCAATATATACAATTCTAAATGTTTTACCAAGTCAAGGCATCACTCTATCTCATATACAAGAACTCAAAAATCCCCTCTCCAAGTATTTTAGTAAGAGAAAAACTCAACTCAAAAATTATTAAAGAAGATGCCAAATCTAGTTACATTCATTCAGATATCACATGCTAGTGGAGAATGATGTGAAGTTTAAGGCCTCTTCAGAGTAGTTCAAATATTAATGGTGCACAAGGTTACATGCAACCCAAATAATGTTTGTTTATATTGTTTTCCACCCATGGTTAAGTTTTGTGATCTTATTCAAAGTATTAAGATAACTTCATAGCATGACCAAAAAATAGGGTTAGATAACAACATACATTTCCAGGTAGATGATAATCCTAAACAGTTATAGATCCAAAATCCTACAACTCGATGCCAACTCCACTTTGGCTTGGTTGAGCCGCATACCCTAATCTCCATGGCTTGATCTTCAACTAGAATTCTACCTTATCCTCCTCTATGTTCCGATATTCTCCTATAATTGGCTCACCCAAGTTGTTATGAGACTCTTGCCATGCATGCAAGCCCTCGAGCCGAGCTAAGAATCTACTGAGTTTTTTTGAGATCGACCTACCTATACATCATGTAAGCTCGCCGAGTAGCTCACTGAGCTATTTATAACTCCTGAGCCCCAAATTCCCCTCTATTGACTCCAATGAAATGTGAGATTTTTGAGTAGCTCATTGAGTTGTTCTTAGCTTGATGCACCCTCATAACCCCTCTTGTAATTTTATCCAAATTTTTGAATCATTTCAGACTTTTCCTGGATTTCCTAAGATCAAGGAGGTTATGGAAACATTAGAGGCTATATTTTTTAATGTTTCCTATTTCTTGCCCATTTTTTCCTATTTTTTGTTGAATGTAGGCCCAGTGGTGGCCAATTTTCACCTGTAGGCCAATCTGAGTCCCTTTAAAACCCACAAGAGGAAAAAAAAAATTCTCAAGTGATTTCAAGCTCCCAAATTACTCCCAAATGCTCCTGAAAACCTTGATTTTTCCTGTAAAACCAAGATCACTTGAAGAAGGCTCTTTCCGCTGCTTGGATCTCATCCTACTTTGTTGTCCATTTTTCTTGTGGGGAAAAATGGATAACAATTTGGTGACTCGTGAGGACATTTGCCTACTAGATGTGCTAGACTAGTATCCTAAAGCCCATGTTGGGCATGGATTCATTATTAATGGCTTGAACTTATTTGAACCCTGGAAATCACTCCCGAAAAAATTCTTGAAACACTAATGAACCTGAATCTTAACCTAAATTTACCATATCACTTACAAGATTTTGAATTAAATTTTTTTGTGAGAGTTCAAAATTGTCTTGATTTGAATTTATTTCTTTTTTCCCTGCAATCTTGATTTATGGGATTGAAAAATGGACTTCTGAACCTATCCTAAAATATAATATTGCCAGGTATTTAGCATGCACAAACCAATGATTGCTTGGAATGCATAGCATATTACAGAGTTTTGAGTAAAACATTTGCTGAGGTGGGACATCATGAAACTTTATTAAATTCTAATTTTTCCCCTTTCTGAATGGCTATTTGGAACACCGTTGAAGGTTGAGACTCCCTAAATATCCATAAGATTTGTAATTGAAATAACTTCACAAGGATTTGAGGTTGATTTCTTAGGGAAACCTTGAATAGAATTAGGGAAGGCTATTCTTTCTGATCCTACAAGGGGTGCTAGAAGATCAAATGATTGATCTGAAGAGACAAGAGGATGGAAATTATTAAATCTATCCCATATCTGATTTAGTTTCTTTGTATTTGGATTATCCTGAGAATTGCAACTATTTCCTATAACTCTAAGCTTCTATAACTTTCATTTTCAAGTGGCATACTAAACATGGTGCACTATACTGAGCAAACATGAAAAAAAACTATACAAAAAATAGAAAATCATACATGCCCAAGTGAGACATGCAGAGTGTGCATAATAAGTTATTTTTCTAGAAACAAACCTATTCCTACCCTACACTAACTAGAGAGAGAGAAAACCTCAAACGAATCCCGACATTGGTAGGGTGAAGTAGCTTCCCCTTCTCATAACTTGCAGCAATGCAGATGGTGTTGCATTGAACATGGTTGTTAATAATCATGAAAGGCCATCCCAAAGTTGGCCTTCCATTTTAACATTTGAGGTACCAACAATAAATAAGTAAATTATGTCCTTTGAATGACTTGCATGGGGCTCTTGGAGGTGTTATAGTTGACCCTTCACACATTTAGACTCACACTCATGTTCGAAAGTGAACATGACTGGTTGTGGCTTCTCCTTTGGCTCCAGTGAATCCAAACACCTTATGGGGAAAGGCATGATCTATTGCATCTTTACACTGCCCTGAGTTCTACTCTTAATAAGAAAGTCTTCCTGTAGACTTTCCTGGAAAAAGAGACTATTTGTACGCTAATTTTATTATTTTTGCTAAACTACAGAAAATTGATGTTCCACCTTGGTGATTGGTATGGAAATAGTGTCATCTTTGCTTCCTTTTACTTTCTCATTTAACTCCTCCACAACATGCAACTCCTCAGGATTTCTTGCAACCTCTAATGGAAACATTGGCGACTCACTATAAGTATTTGAATTTTGTTGCTCACTTAGGGGTTGCTCCTTTTCCACTTGAAGACAAAATTGACCTACACATCTATCCTCTTCATCCAACATGAAGTTTGACAGCTCAAACTCCTCTATTTTATGCTATTGAGGGTTGTAATGGAAAATGAGGTATTTTTGGCTTTCCTCCATAGTGGATTCATTAGACAAGCCATTTTCACTAAAAGATAAAGGGGAGGGAAATAATCACCACAAGAGAGCAAGAAGATCTCTATGATCTCCTCCTCCTGCAGGGCCTCCATAATTGGATTTTTCTCTTCCATGACATAAACATGCTCCTCCTCTTCCTCCATGAAATATGTAACTTGTGTTTGATTAACAATTCCCAAGAATAGAGTGCCCTCATAAACACTCCATTGAGAATAAATAGAAATTTGATCACCAACTGCTTCTTCTTGATCTGATTTTGTGGTTGAAAAATCAAATTTCACCTCTTGTTCCTGAATATAAAAATTTACCAGAGGCTTAGTCATAAGTGGCATATGCTTGATGTTAAACTTGGCATCCCACTCCTTAAAATATCTTGCCAGTTATTCTTGGGTAAGATCCTTAGTCTTCTCTCCCCCTTTGCTAATTTCATTGTTTTGCTCCTCCCAAAATGGATTTGGGACTACTAGAGGAGGGGTGGTTGGGATTAAATTGGTGATGCCATTGATTGAGGTAGTGGAAGGGGTTTTAAACTCTATTTTTATGGAGGAGGTTTGGGTTTAGAAGGGAAAAGGAAAGAGAATTCAAGATGGGATGGAAGCGTGGAAGATGGAGAAGTGAACTCCACAATGGGGGCATCATCTAGAAAGTTAGGATCATGGGGTTAAAATTGAGACTGCATTAATGGAGACATGGGGAGATGAATGTGAGGTGGTGACGTAGGGGTTTCCCATTGATATAATTGACTAGCATTATGTTTATAAGATTCCCTCTTATTAATTAATTTTCCAATGTCAAGTAATGTTTTGATTATCCAATAGAGATTTTTTTTAGGACTAAACTCACCTTGTATAGAGCAAGTCCAGGAGTATGAAATGTCAAAATCAATCTAGAATGCCTTTGTCATTTACTTAATCCTTATTTTGACCATGCTATCCTCTAACCCTTGAACCTTTCTCTACAAGTGGTCCTCTTCAGGTGTAAGATATCCTCTAGGATCTGTATATCCTTTCCCTTCAATAGCCCCAAATTTTGGTGGGTAGATAAACTGACCTACATCTTGCTCATGTAGATATGCACACTCCAACTAATTTTCATCATAAAAATTGACTTGGGGGTGGATTCTAATAGCCTGAAGATGGATAACATTGCTTTTACTATAAGTGGGAATTCCACACAGAAAATGAAGTCATGATTACACAAATTCATGGAATGGGAGAAGATGAAAGGATGTGGAAGGAAAAATGGATGGAAATGGGTGAGAAGAAAGGAAAATTCTATATCTCAGAGAGTGGGTTTTGACCAGATGGAGTCACCATTTTTGCTTTGCATGTTCCTCCAAAGGCTGAGATTTTATCATGAGCACAACAACTTGATAAAATGAAGTGAATATAAAAATGCACACCTTAAAGGGCTCAAACCAATTACGGAAGTTAGAATTTGTTTAATAGTATTTGATCTCCAAAATACGAAAATTTGGAACTTCTCTCCATAAAAAAACCTACAAAGTTTGAAATGCAATTCAGAGTGGAACCTCTGAAAGTCTAAAATACTAGCAAACTCATAAATCTGAAATGGAAAACCTCCAAAATCTAAAATGTAGAACATAATCCAAAATACAAAAAACCAAAACCTCTAAAGTATTAACTCTGAAATGCAAGGGGACTTCCAATGTTTGAAACCTGAAATGTCTTTCCGAAATTGAAATTTAAGACCTATTTTGGAATCTTCAAACCCTGGTCTATAATATGTGGAACTTGGAGCCCATTTTAAACATGTAAAACCTGAGAAAATTCATTTCAAAACTTGGACCCTACAGTGAAACATCAGAAATCCAAAATCCACAATGTTAAAAATCTGAAGAGAAAAGGGACCTCCAAAAATCTAAAGTTCTAAAATGTAGAAAATCTTGAGATGGAAAGCCTTTTAAAAATAGAAATTTGACCTCCTTGATGTCCACTGGGCATGCCAAAAATGTTATGACAAAAAACTAACACCCTCAGATTTTTGGTTACAGATCCCTACTTTTTGTTAACATGGGACCATCTCTCAATTTGTGGGACTTGTAGACTTGAGATGGACCTATGGAGAAGGACGACTTCCTCTTCCTAATCCTACTGCTAACTACTACTCCTAATGCAAGAAAATAGCTAACTAAACCTATCCTAAAACTTCCAAGGACATAGGGAAAGAGAGAGTGTATGAAAGGGAAATCCTACATTTTAATGGTGATAGCCCCAAGAGAAGGGGTGTTAGAAAAATTTTCTAGCCCACAAAACGAAGAATGAATGAACCTAGAGAGGGTTGTCATGCATCACAAACCAGATTACAAATAATCACCATTCCCAAATAAGTAAAAAACACCCAAACCCTGTAATGAGACATGAATATGCATATATCATGGAAGCACAATGAGAGGTAAGAGAAAATAAGAAAATTGATGTAAATGATAGACAAACAAATCACAAAACACCATTTTTTTAATCCATTAATATGCACAGTACACCATTTTAGCAAGAATAGGCAAGATTTTCCATTACAATATTAAGGAGGAAGGATTGAAGCCCAAAAATTCACAATAACCTAGTTGAACAAAATAAGAAGGGTGTATGGGAGAAAATGTCTAACTGTTTAAAATATGAAACCCTTTTATAATTTATAGAAATAATTTTTAGATGAGAGAGAGAGAGAAATCTTGAAATCTACTTCAACCACCCAAAAAATCCATCATGACACCTACAACAAGGATGGGGGAACATTCAAAACCCATATCTTTATTTTCTTTTCCTTGTGGAAGAAGGAATATGAACCCATACTTCATTAATTACAGCCCCACCTACCTTGGCACTTTTCATTGTTGGAGGAATACCTATAATTTCAGACACATAAAACCTCTAAAATTTCATTTTTGATGTCTTCATCCTGTAGCAATTCTTCTCACGATTCTAACAATTTTGTGAAAAATGGACAAACAAAGAGAAAGTTATTCCATGTTGAGTGAAAGAGGGTTTTTATGCATTTGGTTATGTGCATGTTTGGGGTGAGTAGCTCACCGCGCTTCTCATAGAGCTCATTCTTGGTTCTTTCATGGAGGCCTTCCCCATCTATCACTTCCTCTTTTGTGTTCCTATCTCCATTTGTTTGGGTAAATCCATTCCCCACCGTCAGGCCTTTGCATTACATGTTGAACCCTCGTTGTGTTTTTTGATTGGCATGGTGGTCTCTGACCAACCTTCAAAAACCCCACATTATATTCTCCATGTCCAACGATTCCCCGAAACCAACTCCCTTATACTGTTGGTGAGCTCATCTACTGATATCCATACTCCACTTTGAATTTCCTTGTCCTCACCTACTACGCATAACTCCCGATCTTGATCCACCTACCACATGTTGAGTGAGTCTTTTAGACATCCTCACCATTAGACATCAAAGTTTCATTACCTCCATTCATTACACTATTCATCCCTCAACTCACCAGAGAACCCCAATCTCTGAAAGTCTGAAAGTCCAAAATTTGGACTTTGGGCTTTGGAAATTATCCTCCCAGAATGTTCAACTCAGTTTACTCAACTCTGAATTGTTGAAACCCCAAATTGCAAAATTCAAAGTTCAAATTTCTTCCTTTGGTTTGCACGTAATGTTCATGATGGCCTCCGATCACCCATTATTCCAAAGTTTGAGTCACCCATTCTTCTGACTCACCAACATTTTCTACATCCAGGTCATCTTTGTCCTTGCCGACTCATTACCATTTAATGTCGAGTCACTCGATTTTCCATCCCACTCACTTGACTGACCTAAATTTGCATTATGTCAGTCCTCCAACTCTCCATCTATCTGACGTGCCCTAGCTTGACCTGTCATCTACATCCCACAACTGAGCTGGTCAAAATGGATCATCATTCATCTATCCCTTACATGCCCGTTGTGCCTTGACCAACTCGGGTTGACCTCTGTGATGCCTCCAACCCCAGGCCTGGCCCTATAACTAATTCCCTAGGCTCACAACATTGGCTCGACTAGTTAAGTTGATCCCTTCCCCATGAGTTCAGACCTTTCACATCTCAATGGTCTCACCCTCCACGATGTTGAGTCGGCCTCTGATTCATTCTACAAGCTAATTTTCCCACTTATCCTACAACTTGACACTGACTCCCCTTTGGCTTTAGCCAAGCCACATACGTTGATCTCCATGTCTCGATCTTTTTCTAGACTTCTACCTTTTCATCCACTATGTGTAGATCTACTCCTACAATCAGCTCATTCAAGCTATTCTGTGACTCCTGTCATGCTTGTAACCCCTTAACCCAAGCTAGGAATCAACCAATTCATTTGGAGCTTGACCTACCTGTGTATCACGCAAGCTCGCCGAGCTGCTTGACTAGATATTTCTAACTCTTGAGCCCCAAATAGCCCTCTACTCAATCAATGCAATGTGATCTCATTGTTAAATTTTAAATCTTACCTTGAAATGAAGATGTTAAAGTCAATTTATATTTTTTTCTTCTGAAATCCTATGCCTTAAAGTATTTAAGAAATGTGTTCAAAGTTATTTGAATTCCGAAAGTCTGAAAATATGAAATTTTAGACTATCAGATTTTCAAAATTCAGAGGTCTCTTTTATTAAATTTTAATTTTTTTCAACTTGGAGTTTCATGGTCTGAAATTCCAAAGTTTCAAAATTTTGGAACTTCAAACTTTAGGGTTTTGGAAGTCTCCCACCTATTTTTTGATGTTTTCTCTTTTGGAGTTTCGAAGTCTGAAAGTCTGAAGTTCCAAAATTTCAGAATTTTGGACTTTCGGGTTTCGTATTCTTCCGTTACCTTTTCATAATATTTGTCTCTCAAGTTTTGAAGTTCAAAACTTTGAAGTTTCAGAACATCAAAAATTCAGGTTTTCAGACTCCGGGGTTCTATGAGAATTTAATTCTCACCAACCTTTGCACATGTCATATTTCATGCATTAATTTCAAGTTTTCTATATAAACTCAAGTTTTTACCTGTCATTTAACCTGGCTTCTTGCTTTGAAAATATTATTTTTACTACATTCTTGTACTTTTGAGGCATCGTTTCCAAGGTGATTTTGTTTGGGTTATCTATTTTTGGTTTATCATATTTTTCAGGTTTTTCTTCCTTGTTTATTCTCATTTGTTCTTCATTCTATTTTGAAAATGAAACCCTTGGTGTACACCATGTTTTCCTTGAAAGTATCTCCTGATCTCCATAGTTGCAAAATTCAACATGTGCATGCATCAAACTCAGATTGCATTATAGTTTTTCAAGAACTTCCCAAGTATTTTACTTGCCTTTCATGCCCTCGGTGAAGTTCGTTGTTCACAAGTTTGTTTCAGAGGTTATTTATTTTCATAGTTTAGAAGTCTACTCTTTTGGAGGTCCACCTTTTTGGAGTTTGGGGTTTCTATTTTTCAGAGGTTTTATTTTTAGGATTTTAGAGATTCCTTTTTTCAGACTTTCAGAAGTTCCGGTTTCGGAGATTCGAAATCTTTTAATTTTCAGAAATTAAGACTTCAACATTTTGGGAATTTTTTAATAGTATTTTTTACACATTTCCAAAGGCCTTTTCAGATTTTGAAACCCAAACTTAATGTAAACCTCTTCAGTGAAAGGCAAAGAAAATATGAAATATACATTCCTAGGAGTTGCTCCTCACTCTTGTCTATCTTTAGACCTAAGGAATTTAGGAGATACCGATATCGGGTAGGTTGATTTTCTAGATTTCTAGGCCAAAGTAAAAGCTCCTAATAAGAAATCCTGGATGCAAGCTATATATGACCGTGGGCTTATTCTGGATGTCGGTTTTCCTACATCAATGGATTACCATGAATTCATCTTGGCTTTAACAACACACTTCGATGAATATTCCAGGTCGATGAAATATGCTGACGATAAGGTTGTAATTTGATTGGAATCAGATTTCTTTGAAGATTTGTTCAAACACCCAGACATCAAGGACTATGCCATAATTTCACCAGAAGCAGTGGTTGAACATTGGGAAAAAGAAAACGAGTTATGTACAAATGTCATGATGAAGAGTTACTTTCCCAAAAGTGTCACCAAGCTACCAAAGACCATGTATCGATCAAACTTCATAAAGGAAGTAAATGATATTATTGTGTTGCTAAGTAGAGTTTTAGGCCTTACCTCTATGACACAATTTTGGGAATGTATGTTCTTATACATTTCCACCATTAATAAAAATTAGGAACTCATACAATGGGGAGATCATATCAGAAGCTCCATCTTTTTTCAATTAAATAAAGTTGTCTTAAATTTTTTTTTACATGACCTCTTTATTGGTCTATGCTACAGTTTCTATGGGAGATTTCACTGGGTTGAACAATAAAGGTGTTAGAAGTTCTTCACAATTTTTTAATTTTTATCCTTAGCTTACAATGGATGAGGGAAGCAAACACTTTCATAAGATCAATGATGACTTCTTCGATGTTATCCTTTATCATTTTGATAAGGACTTATATGATTGAAGGATTTCGGATGAGGCTTTCAAGGAAGTATGTGAGTGGGATGCTATTTACCTGTAGCTTCCTACATTTACATATATCTAAATTCCTAGTTTTATAGGTGCTCTCGGTAAGATTCCAAGATCCCCTACAGAAAAATGGGTTTTGTTAGAGTTGGTTCAAAAATTTCTAGACTACCACAAAATCACGAGCAATTGGCACAAGGTGGGAGTGTAGTTTCCCATTTCAATTGGAAGATATACTTTTGCAAGTATTTACAAGGTGAATAATGAGGATGCAGAAATTTCACAAGAAACTTTGCAGAAATTTCACCCCCGAACCCATTTTCGATTATTGGGGAAAATTTAGTGAAACAAGTTTATCCAATTTTCATGTACCCCAGTTAGAAGATATTTGGATTCACTGTCAAGATGACTTCCTTATACAACAATGACAATATGAAAGGTTGACTCTGGATGAGGTTTGATAGTTTGGGATCGCAACGATTCCAAAAGAAATGGAGGATGAGGAGGAAGTATTGGATGTAATTTACAAGGATAAAAATTTCCCCAATCAACCATTGCCATGGATTGTTGGTATGTATAATAATGTTGTAATACTAAGGAGAGGACGGGGCCCATTTTTCAGAGGACATATAATTGGTTGGCTACCTTGGGAATTTCACCCAAAGGACAGAAATTCCAATCAACAATGAATCTTCCAACACCTATTAAATTGAAAAGATCAATCTAAAGGGCCCATATAGTCCTTAAGAATATCTCATTCATTCTTGTAAGTTCCTCTCTCTCCAAGGCTCTTACTTCCAAGGTTGTGTCTCTAGTAATACTAGTATCAGAGATTGCTGAAGTTACTAATTCCCCAAGTTTTTCACAAAATATGTCATCCTCTCCTTCCATACCATTATCACTTCCTCCATCATTTCCTTCCACTTTTACACTCATTTCTTCTTTTCCATCCTTGTTCATGGGCTAGTTATTTTCATCTCTTCCTGTCCTCTCAGTAGGGGAGAGGATTCGGTCTCCAGTTTCTACTTCACTTATTCTACAACTTTCATTTCCTTCCATCTCAACTTCTAGCCACATTGTATCTACCCATAGGGATATTCTCACTTCCACCCCATCTATCATTACCACTTCCATTCCAATGCCAACTAATGTTACCAGTGCCATTGTATTGTGTAGTACTCTAGGTACCAAATCAGTCGTTCCACTCCCATCAGCATCTGCTATACCATAATGGTTGTTTTTCAAGACTCCAAAACAAAAGAAGAAAGTACTTCTGGTGGATGTTATAGATGTAAGTGTGTTGGAACCTACTCTAAAGAGATAGGCCAAACAGTCAAATATTGTCTACAGCCTATCAAGATACCAATAAGGAGAAAGGGTCATCAAAATCGCTACTCCTGTTGAGGGAAAAACCAAAGAAACTGTCACAAGATATGACTACCGAATTTCCAGTTTTTTATTGGGAAAAGAAACACATGAAAGGGCTAACCAAGATGTGTAGACAACTCTCAAAAATATTTTCAAAAAACATGATAAAGAAAAAGCTTATATGGATGAACTAAAAACAAAAGTTGAGTAGCTCACTTCCTTGTTGAGAAAGGTAACACAACCTACTCCATCCATTGATATTTCAACTACTACTACTCTGAAAATTTCTTCCACTCTGGATGATATTTCATATCATGAGATTCAAAAGATAGGTCAGAAGGGAAGATCAGTGAATGGATGGATAGAACACATAATTTAATAAGCCAATACTTTAATTAAAGAGGATGTTGAAATATATAATGATTTGTAGAATGAAAGAGCCTTTATTCATAGAATGGATGAAGCCTTATCCGAAGATAATAATAATTTGAATTTTAATTTGACTACATGGAGCGAGATCAGAGAGGAGGATCTAAATCTACTTAATCAAGAAGAAGTAATCGATGATGTTTCTAAATTGTTCGAATTTAAAAAGGCTATGGAATTTAGGTCCTAGGTATTACAGGATTTGATATAGAAATTAGACGACAAGAGTGTCGAAATAATGGATGATCTGATCAATATCTCAGAAGAGTATGATAATTTTGACTATAATTTCTTAAATAATAACATCGATGCTCTTTCGAAAGATCAAATTAAGTTGAATTTTAAGGATTTGGTGAAAAAGGATGATGAAGTAACTAGGACCTTCAATAGTGACTCCATTGAGAGGTTGGTTTCATGTCAAAATTTCATAGGTCGACTGAAGAAAGTAGTACGAAAACTTAAAAGAATTCCAACAAAGGTAGTAAGAGAGATTGAGACAATAGATGTGGTGAACCATTATGCATGTGGGCTAGAGGAAGGAGAAGTACAAGGAATTATCAATAATTTCATTGAATATAATCATCAGAGGGATACTTGGGAAAAAAAAAGAGAAGACAAGAGAAGGAGTTACAGGGCCAAGTTGAAGCTAGGCAGCCATGGGAGGAAAATTCCAAGCTCTAGATTAGTCCAAGTTACATGGTTGACTAGGTCAAACCCTTGCAACCACTTTGCTATTTTTATGGGAGCTTGTTCCCTAGAACTTAATGATTTTATATTTTTAGTAATTTGTTGGTTAAGGTCCAGCTGTAATGGCTCAACCTAAGAACTTATAAATAATTAAGTGTATGAAGTTATCATGGAGATAGATCATTTTGGAAATTACTCTTCAAACTTGGAAGAGTGCTTTCAATACTTTGAAGCCTTTCAATTAGATTAAGAACAATATTTTTCCATGGATAATATGATTTATTGTGTTAATAGTTTATCAATGTATGCTTTGTGGATGCACATTTCCTCAGTGCAAGTGGTTAACTCACCTTTATTTTAGAATATCTTATTTCATTTTATGGGAAAGTGATGTGTCTATCTTGAATACTAGTCGTGAAAATATTTTTTTCCTTCTTTTCTAAAGTTACATTATCATTGGCTGTAATAAGTGAAAGGGATATTTGACATGTGCATGCCTTATGTTGTTATGGTTATTGATTGTGTATTCAATCATATTTGATCCATCTGTTAGGTATACTTGGGGTCTTACAAGGAAATGTATGTTATTTTGTCTGTGGTTTATTATTCACACTATCCAAATAACATAAGTTGAACTAGATTGTGGTAGTTATTTTATCAATTTTTGAGTTAATCCGTTCCGTTGTGAAGATCATATGGTTATCTAGTTATACTTTTGGTGTATCACTGTATTTTCCTCATTTGTTATTTCTAACCCCGAGCCTCATAAAGTGAGTAGATTATAATCATTTAAAGTGTTTTTATCCCTGCACATCGATCTTACATCGGGTGCCCCAAGTTTCAGAGGAATCTGGCCTTCTCTGGAGGTTCATCCCAAAGCAACAAGGTCCCATGCCTTGGGGATGATCCACTGTTGCATGGGATCTTTCAACAATTCACTGGGTGCACAATCCGCGTGACAACTAATTTTGGCACGCCTGGTGGGAAATATGTTGTACTTCTCTTTGCACTTTCCCAAATCAGAGTACCTCGCGACTCCATTTCTCTTGATTTCAAGTATTAATGTAATCACTTATAAGAAGAATTTAGACACGAGTTTCTTCCAAGTAAGGAAAATATTAGCATACCAAATTATCCCTGTCTCCACCAAGGAGAAAGATAAGCGATGGTTCAACATCATCCCATACCAAGGAACAATCGACCCTTGGTCACCATGGCAGAAAATTCTTACCTTCCTTTTATTACCAACAGCCCCTTGCTATTAGTCCAAAAATATGTTATTCCCATTGCTTCCTTGAAACATTTTCCATTTTATACTAGGGAAAACAATGTTACCCCTTTAGAGCACATTTTAGATATAATGAGTATCTATGCAGTACATATCATTACAGAGAATAATGTGCCAATTAGACTCCTTGCTACTTCCTTTAAAGGTAAAGAAATTCAATGGTTTCAAAGTTTGAACGTTGGTTCCATAACTACATGGAATGAGTTAGGTGAGAAATTCTGTAAGCAGTTTGTAGACAAAAGTGATCACTTGTTACGTATGGAACAACTTGCGACCATAAAGAGATCCCCTAGTGAATATATGAGTGATTTTAATTTCCATTTCGATAAGAATTGAAATAGAATCCCAACACTCATAAGGCCTCTCTAATTAATGCATTTCTATATTAATTACGAGAATTGAACAATGACATAGCAGTTATGATTCAATCCATTGGGGGAACTATAGTTCCTGATGTCTATGAAATTTCTATAAAAGCCAAAAATTATTTAATTCAAGTGGGAAAGATCGCACCTAGGCCTTCCATGCCTTTGTTTTCTGAAATTACAGGGAAACAACCGATCATTAGTCTTGTTCCAACAAATTCTAGTCAATTAACTGTGACTTCATACATTCGTTCGAATGATCTGGCTAAAGTCAAATCACTGCTACAAAATTTCGGGAATGAGCTCATGGTAATCAAAAGGAAACAATCTCAATATACTCACCCATATCAATCCCAATACCAAACCAGTCATCCTCCTTTTCAAGGAAGTCATCATTCGCTAGGCCAAGATATGAATCAAGTTGTAAATGTTAAGCCTTTGAACTTTCATAACCCTCTTGCTGCCAGCTCATCCAGAGCCATAGTACCTATCCAGAATAATCTCATCCAAGATTATGGATGGTGTTATCCTTGGTTTAGCCTCACAACCAAAATATTTTACCAAATGTAGTTTTGAGTCAAGCTCTTAGGGTCCAAAGTATATCTGCCCCACCTAAGTCATCAGTCAAATTAGCTGCACAAGAGAGCCAAGATTAGCCTTCTGATGAAACTACACTACTAAATTGGAAAACATATGATTTTTGCAGTTTGAATACCGATTACTCCTCTCTAGTGGTGAATACATGTTTTAAGAAGAGAGCAATGGAATATCAACTTTCCAATGTTGATCACACATCCACTTCACAACCTCAAACACAAACAACAGATTAAAAGGATGCATGGAAGAGATCACCAGAAACATCCACTAATCAAGCCACAAGGGAAGGGTCTTCAAGTATCACAATGCCCAACAAGAATTTTTCGAAAGAGGATTTTAACACCCAAAAGAGTATTAGTGAATCAGGAGAAATTCCATTAAGTATTGTGGAACAAATGAATAAAACCAACCTGAGCATCAATATGTGGGATGCACTCTCAATTCCTTCTAAAAGGAACTTGTTACGAGAGGCTTTGAACAATTTTAGTAAAACTGATAGATCACCAAGTTGTGGAACAAGAATGGAATTTTTTTTGTGTCAACTAGAAGTAAAAAGATTTCCTAAGGCCAAAAAACCATTGCCATTTTATATCTCCCTGATCATTGGCAATCACTTGGTCCATAATTACATGATCGATTATGGAGCTAGTAGTTTTGTTATGCCCAAGCAGATTGTAGACGTGTTGCGAATACCATATATTCTAATTTCAAGGGGTTTTGTCTAGTTATATGGTACATCGGTTAATATTTTCAGAGTTATTAAGGGACTCTAGCTTACTATTCATCCATGCCCCAGTTTTTTGTTCACACAAGAAATATCAGTTATTGATCTTCCTCCCCTCTTTACCATTTTCTTATCACGATATTTTACTGCCAATATGGGTGGTTATTTGTCATCAGATTTGTCACATATGATCCTCATAACTTCATACGGGATGAAGGTGACTATAATAGAATAACTGATTTTCCATAATCATATGGAGCTTTACACTGCTAGTCCCATAAACAGGAATTATGCCATTTGTGACCGAGAAGAAGAAAATGTTGACCATGAACCATCTACTCTCGTAGAGGAATTTTATAATACATTTCTTAATGAGGTAATTATAGATCATCAAGATGATCCCTACACTGATTTATTAGTGGAAGAAGAGTTAGGTTTATTGTTTTTGGAGGAAACTAGATTAGGTGCATACTGCATTCATGAAGAAGGTACGATGATACCTCAACTGGTCAAAACACCAAATAGTTTTGAGGGACTGTGGCAATTTTTATTTGATATATCGAGCAGTAAAAATAGATCTGGTGTGGGAGTTATGTTGATTTCTCCAAAGGGAGATAAATACTTCTAATCTTTTCGATTGCAATTAAGTTGCACCAATAATGTCGCTGAATATGAGGCCCTCATCTAAGGAATTCAACTAGCTCAAAAGAGAGGAATCAAGGCTCTAACCATCTTTGGAGACAGTGAGTTGGTTGTGCTTCAAGTGATGGCATGTAGTGCATTAAAAAATGATCTCTTAAAATCATATAAGAATCAAGTTTGGGACTTGATTGAAGATTTTGAAGATTTTGGGGTTCATGTAGCTCATAGAAAGCAAAATCAAGATGCCGGTAGGCTTGCTACAATTAGCTCACAATATGACATACCAGTGGAAATAATGAAGGAAGGGAATAAAATGGTCAAAATTGTAGTCCATCTGACAGTTCCAAATAATTTGAGTAGCTGGAAAGTGTTTGATAGTGACAAACAAATTGTTCTTTTCATGTAAGAAGAGGTAGAATTTTTTGCGAAACACCAAGATAAGTTGTAAAAATCATATGGTGATCAAATTATATAGTTGAAAGGAAATAAGCTATGAAAGGTCTTGGTTACTCTAGAATCCATCTTTAATTTAGATGATCAAGCCAAAAGACAGAGCACAAACATGGTGGTCAAGGAAGAATATTTTGAGGAAGTCGAGGTGGCAAGTGAAAGGCTCTTATAGATTGGCAAAGTATGCACTGTTGAAGAGAAGAAATATTTCATCAAACTGTGTCAAGAATATTGTGACATTTTTGGATGGAGCTACAAATACCTTCATGGTTTTGATGTAGGTATAAAAAACGTACCATCAAACTAGATCCTAATTCCAAGCCAATTCGTCAGAAACAGAGGCCAATTAATCCCAAAATTGAGCCACTAATTAGGAAGGAGCTAACCAAGCTCATCGAGGCCTCTATAATTTTCCCCATCAAGCATTCCTCTTGGGTAGCCAATATGGTTCCTATACGAAAGAAGAATGAAAAGATTTGGTTGTGCGTGGATTTCAAAGATTTGAACCCTACCTCGTTAAAAGATCATTATCCTCTTCCATCAATGGAGCGAATCCTTCAAACGGTGGTAGGAGCTCAAATATTTTATTTGATCGATGGATATTCAGATTATAATCAAATTCTAGTCTAAGAATCTGATCAATTCAAAATTGCTTTCACTACTAAGTGGGGCACGTATGTTTACAACAAAATGCCATTCGAATTGTCCAATGCTGGGGCCACTTTCGAAAGAGCCATGGACATGGCATTTAAGGGGCTAATCATCGATATCATCTTGTTCTACCTTGATGATATAATTGTATATTCTAAGCATGCATAAGATCACATCACACATCTAAGGAAGGTTTTCTAAAGTTGCAAAGAGTTTGGGGTTTCACTTAATCCCAATAAATTCATTTTTTTAGTGTATGAGGGAAAGTTTTTTTGGCATGTTTTTTCAGCAGAACAACTATCAATCAACCCAAACACTATTCATTTTATTATGTCATTATCTCTCCCAAGTCACAAGAAGGGTCTCTAGAGTTTTCTGGGAACCATAAATTTTGTGTGGAGATTCATCCCTCAATTTGTGACATTGGCTAAATGACAGATAGCCATGCTAAAGAAAAATATGTCATTCTCATGGACAAACAAAGGAAGGGAGAGCTTCGAAGCCATTAAAATGGTCATTTCTCAAGCTCCCATGCTGGTGAACCGGAGGTTTGATAAATATTTTATTCTTTATGATTTTGTAGGTCAAGAGAGAATTTGTGGTATCCTCACTCAAAAAAATAACAACCTGATGTAACATCCATTTGCTTTCTTTAGTCAATCCCTCAAAGACTATGAGCTCAAATATTCATTTTTTGAGAAATAAGTCTTTGCAGTTATTCGAGATTTGAATAAATTTAAACACATGTTGTCCAACAACAAAATCCACCTGATGGTTTCTCATCTTGGTGCCAAGGACATTTATTGAACAAAGAGATGAATGAGAAGTGTGCTAGATGGATCAAGAAGGTAATGGAATATGACATACACATCAAAGTCACTAAACTTGTTAGAGGTAAGGGTTTGTGTAAACATCTTGCTATAGACATGGAAACCAAAGATGATGAAGATGTTACGCTCTTGAATACTAATGAAGGTGATGATCAAATTAATCGGTTATCTAAGATGAAATATTTACTCCTCTTGGGAATATATCCTTCAAACATGGATAAAGGTCAAAAATTCACCTTCTATCTCCAGTCTATTCCATACATCTTGGTGGATACTATTCTTTTTCAAAAGGATTTGAACGGTGTTATTCTTCGTTGAGTGAAACCAAAATAGGTAAGTAATATATTAGAAGAATTCCACAATGGCCTATCTGGAGGACATTAATCTGTGCAAACAACTACTACCAAGATTATTCGAGCCAATTACTATTGGCTAGATTTGTTCAAATATTCCCATCTTTGGGTGAGGAAATGTAAGGAATGTGCCTTTTTCACCAGTAAGTAGAAGTTGATAGCTCTTCCACTGTGCCCAATTTAAGTGGATCAACCTTTCATTCAATGGGGGATGTATTTCATCAGGATGATTAATCATCCATCCAATGATGGACATAAATGGATTCTTATTGCAACGGACTACTTTAATCGATGGAAAGAGGCAGTAGTGTTGAAAGAAAGCAACGAGAAGGTAGTCCTCGATTTTTTAGAAAATATAATGACAAGGTTCGGTGTTCCATTTATAGTTATTTCTGATAATCCAATGGCTTTTCTCAGTCTGAAGTTGAGTGAATGGGTTGTTAAGAATGGGGTCTACCTCAAGACTTCATCCAATTACTATCCACAAGGAAATGAGTTGGCTGAATCGAGTAACAAGAACCTAATAAGAATTATCAAACACACAATGGAAGCGAACACGTGGACTTAGCATACATAGCTTAAGACTGCCTTATGGGAAGATCGAATCACAACTAAAAGATCCATCAGAAATTATCCTTTCATGCTTGTATATGGAAGAGAAGAAAAAATTCCTCTCTCCTTGGAGTTTCCTTCCTTGGAGTTAGCTTATCAGGTGGAGGCTATGGAGAATGATTCCTTGTCGGTTAGGTTTTCTGAACTAATGGAGTTGGAAGAAGTTTGAAAAAAGGCTATGATAACTTTAGAACAACATCAGGAGTAGGTTACAAAATCCTTCGATAAGAATAATTTTGATAAACATTTTCAAGAGGGATATTTAGTTCTCAAATGGGATGAAGATAGAGCTAAACCATGAAGAAATAATAAGTTTGATGCTCTCTGGAGTGGGCCATACATTATCTCAAGTTGGAAGGAGGAAAATTCCTTTCACCTATCCAGGCTCAATGGAGAAGAACTGTCCATTCACGTGAATGCGATACATCTCAAAGCTTTCTTTTGAAGTAGTTCCACCCCCTGTACAATGCTCTTTTGTCTTTTCCTCCAAGTGCTTCAGACATTGTTTTGTTTTTATTTTCCTTTTCTTTTTCTTTTTGTGTGTACTATGAATGTAGTTTTCTTTAAGAACTCTTTTTCCCAATGGTTTGTATAAGGCTACTATCCCTAAAGATTAGTAGGAAAGCATTCCCTAGAGGTCACCAAAAATGTTAACTTCTAAATCTTACCTTGAAATGAAGATGTTAGATTCAATTCAATTTTTTTTCTTCTGAAATCCTTCACCTTAAAGTATTTAAGAAATGTGTTCAAATTTATCTGAATTCCAAAAGCCCGAAAATATGAAATTTTAGAATTTTGGACTTTTTGAATTCAGAGGTCTCTTTTGGTAAATTTTTATTTTTTTCAACTTGGAGTTCTGAAGTTCGAAATTCTGAAGTTTTGAAATTTTATAACTTTAGACTTTCAAGTTTCGGAAGTCTATGTTTTCATTTTAAGAAACTTTTTCTTTTGAGTTTTGAAGTCCAAAACTCTTAATTAGAATTTTGGGTTTCGGAAGTCTCCCACCTATTTTTCAATGTTTTCTCTTTCAGAGTTCTAAAGTCTGAAATTCTAAAGTTTTGAAATTTTGGATTTTTGGACTTTTGGGTTTCGAAGTCTTCCATTACCTTTTCATAAGCTTCATCTCTTGATTTTTGAATTCTGAAACTCCGAAGTTCTAAAGTTTCAGAACTTTGGACTTACAGGTTTTAGGAATTCAAAGTTCTATAAGCATTCAATTCTCACCAACCTTTACACATGTCAGATTTTGAGCATTAATTTTGAGTTTTCTATTTAAACTCAATTTTTTACCCGTCATTTCACTTGACTTCTTACTTTGACAATCTAATTTTTAGTGCATTCTTATAATTTCAAGGCATCATTTTCAATGTAATTTTGTTTGGGTTATTTCTTTTTGTTTTATGATATTTTTCAGGTTTTCTTCCTTGTTTATCCTCATTTGTTCTTCATTTTATTTTGAAAATGAAACCCTTGGCATACACCAAGAATTCCTTGAAAGTGTTTCCTGATCTCCACAGTTACAAAATTCAACATGTGCATGCATCCAACTCAAATTGCATTATAGTTTTTTAAGAACTTCCCAAGTGTTTTACTTACCTTTCATGCCCTTGGTGAAGTTTGTAGTTCACAAGTTTGTTTCGGAGGTTTTTTCTTTTCATATTTTGGAAGTCTTCTCTTTTAGAGGTCCACCTTTTTGGAGTTTGGGGTTTCTGTTTTTGAAAGGTTTTATTTTCAGGATTTCAGAGATTCCATTTTTTAGAGTTTTAGAAGTTCTGGTTTCAAAGATTCGGAATTTTCTAATTTTCAGACATTCAGACTTCAAAATTTTGGGACTTTTTGTAGTATTTGTTACAAATTTCAAAAGGCCTTTTTGGATTCTAAAATCCAAACTTAATGTTAACTTCTTCAGCGAAAGGCAAATAAAATATGAAATATACATTCCTAGGAGTTGCTCCTCACTCTTGTCTATCTTCAGACCTAGGGAATATAGGTGATACAAATCTCATACAGGTTAATTTTCTAGATTTTTGGGCCAAAGTAAAATCTCCTAACAAGAAATCCTAGATGCAATCTATATATGACAGTGGGATTTTTTTGGCTTTTTGTTTTCCTGCATCAATGTATTACCCTGAATTCATCTTGGATTCAACAGCGTACTTCGATGAAGATTCTAGGTCAGTAAAATATGCTGATGACAAGGTTGTAATTATATTAGACTCTAATTTCTTTGAAGATTTGTTCAAACACCTGAACATCAAGGACTATGCCACAATTTCACTAGAAGCAATAGTTGAACATTTGGAAAAATAAATTGAGTTATGTACAAATGTCATGATGAATATTTAATTTCCCAAAAGTGTCACCAAGCTGCCAAAGACCATGTATTCATTAGACTTCATCCAGGAAGTAAATGGTATTATTGTGTTGCTAAGTAGAATCTCATGTCTTACCTCTGTGAAAGAATTTTAGGAATGAATGTTCTTATACATTGTCACTATTAAGAAAAATAAGGAACTCATACAATGGTGAGAGCATATCAGTAGCTCCATGTTTTTTCAATTAAGTAAGGTTTTGTCTTAATTTTTTTTTTACATGACCTCTTTCTTGGTCCACGTTACAAATGTTGTGGGAGATTTCATTGAGTTGAACACTAAAGGTGTTAGAAGTGCGTCACAATTTTTTTGTTTTTATCCTCAGCTTACAATGGATGAGGGAAGCAAACAATTTCAAAGGATTAATGATGCCATCTTTGCCATCATCCTTTATTGTTTTGATAAGGAATTATATAATGGAAGGATTTCAGATGAAGATTTCAAGGAAGTATGCGAGTGGGGAGATATTTACCTATAGCTTCCTACATTTACATATCTATAAATTCCTGGTTTTGTAGGTGCTCCTGGTAAGCTTCCAAGATGTGCTACGAACAAATGGGTTTTGTTGAAGTTAGTTCGACAATTGTTGGAGTACCATAATATCAAGAACAAACGGCACAAGGGAGGAGTCCAATTTCTTGGTTCAATTGGAAGATATACTTGTGCAAGTATTTACAAGGTGAATAATGTGGATGTGGAAATGTTAGAAGTGACTTTACAGACATTTCACCCCTGAACCCATTTCGATTACTGGGGAAAATTTAGTGAAACAGGTTTCTCCAGTTATCATGTACCCTAGTTAGAAGATATTTGGATTCACTGTCAAGATGAGTTCATTATCCAGCAACGAGAATATGAAAGGTTGACTCTGGATGAGGTTTGACAGTTTGGGATTGCAGAGATTCCAAAGTAAATGGAGGATGAGGATGAAGTATTGGATGCAATTTACAAGGATAACAATGTCCCCAATCAACCATTTTTATGGATTGATTGGTATGTAAAAGAATGTTGTAATACTAAGGAGAGGGTTGGGCCCATTTTTTAGAGGACATATAATTGGTTGGCTACCTTGGGAATTTCACCCAAAGGGACAAAATCCCAACTAACAATGAATCTTCCAACACCTACTAAATGGAAAAGGTCAATATAAAGGGCCAATATAGTCCCTAAGAAAATCTCATTTGTTTTTTCAAGTTCCTCTCTCTCCAAGGCTCCTACTTCCAAAGTTGTGTCTCCACTAATACTGGTATCAGATATTGCTGAAGTTACTAATTCCCCAAGTTTCTCACAAAATATTCCATCCTCTCCTACCTTACCATTAACACTTCCTCCATCATTTCCTTCCACTTCTACACTCATTTCTTCTTTTCTATCCTTGTCCATGGCCCATTTATTTTTATCTCTTCTTGTCCTCTCAGTAGGGGAGAGGATTGGTTAGCCAGTTTCCACTTCACTTCTTCTACAACTTTCATTTCCTTCCATCTAAACTTCTAGCCACATTGTATCTACCCTTGGGGCTATTCTCACTTCCACCCCATATATCATTACCACTTCCATTCCAGCGCCAACTAATGTTACCAGTGCCTTTTTATTGTCTAGTGCTCCAGGTACCAAAGCAGTCGTTCCACTCCCACCAGCATCTACTATACCATAATGGTTGTTTTTCAAGACTCTGAAATAGAAGAAAAAAGTGCCTCTGGTGGATGTTATAGATATAAGTGTGTTGGAACCTACTCTAAGGAGACATGCCAAGTGGGTGAATATCATCTCCTGTCTATCAGGAAACCAATAAGGAGAAAGGGTCATGGAAATTACTACTCCTGTTGAGGGAAAAACCAAAGAAACTATCACAACAACTGACTGCCAAATTTCAAGATTTTCACTAAGAAAAAAAACACATGAAGGATCTAAACAATATGTATAGAAAACTGATGGGTATTGTTATTCCCTTCATTTACTCAATTTTCTTTTAATGTCACATTCAAATTAGGGGTGTGTCTTAAGCTATATGTAACAAGAATATCCTAGTGATCTAGTAATTGACTGTAAGTTTCTTTTTGATTATTTTTTTATGAGGGATTTTTGCAATGTCTTGAGTATTTCTTGGCCAAAACATGTATTAAAATCAAACTAGGAAAACTTGTTGGAAAGAAAAACTCTTTGCAGAAATGAATTGTTGGAAATAAACACACATTTGTGGAGTGACATAGACTACTGAAAGTAAACACACATTACATAAATAAACACTCAATTAAGAGTACTTGGAAAATGATCACAAAGATATAAGAACTTAATATAGAACACCTATAGGGACAAGTCTACAACATATTTCAACTTAAGGAATTAAAAGCATTTAAAAATTTAACAGATCTACACTATTTGCTTTAAAAATATAAATACCAACAAAAACGAGGATCTTAGTTCTTGGAGGAGTGGGCGTTTGCTTCGTCTTGAAACAAGATTGGACAAATTAATTTTCTCTCAAAATAGAAATGGCTATTTTATTGATTAAATTTTTTTTATTACAAAAAACGTATTGGTTCTTTCTATCCCTCTGTCTAATCCTCTGTGTATCGATCTATATCTATTTTTTTCTATATATCTAATCTATCTGTAGGTTTGTATGTATATACTTCTTCTAGGGGTGCATTTATAGATGTAAATGTTCCAATGATATGTTGGAATTGAATCGTGCCTAGAATAAATGCTGAATTGGAACATGGCTGGGTGTACAACTATGTGATAATTATCATGGATCTGCAACTGTGGAGAGTCGGAAGTCTTCTAATCTGCTCTTGATTGATATGTTTAATGATTTGACAAATCACCGGCTATTTGGAATAGATTCTTATTAGTTTCAGAACTTTAGAAGAATTTCAGAACTAAAGGAAATTGTTCTAGCTCTAACCGAGAGAGTTTCAGAGCTATTTGCAAGAGTTTCGGAACTAATTCTGATAATTCTAGAACTAAGTACTAGATTTCTAGAACTAAGTCTGAAACTTCCAGAACTAAGTCTAACACTTATGGAACTAAGTGACATAACTCGTAACTGTGTGGTGGAGTTCCATAACTAAGTCTGGTAGTTATGAAGATAAACCGTATTGATCCCAATGCTTCCAAAAACATTCTATCCACTTCATATTTGTTCTTCTACCTGATTGTGACCTGTTTTATTACAAAATTGAGTTTCTAAAGCACTTAGTTAGAAATTTCAAAGTTTTTAAACGTTAGAACTACAATCAATAAAATATGGAAAATTACATCCTAACTTATATGAGATCAAACAAAAGTCACAAAATGTAATCAAACTTGATAAAAAGGAGAGTCAAATAAGATCATTTATTGTACATTATTGAGACACATTCTAGCGTTATCATCTCCCTTATACTTACTTGTTTGCAAGTCCCCTTACAAACTTTTCTCTTTAGATCTTGGGTCGTGGATTCTGCATTCCAACTGATTTCTTAGGTTAAATGGTTGATACTGAATATTCCAGTGTTTTAATTCAGATGTGCTATATCATGATTCTAATGCTACCTTCTTCAGCCATGTCTCAAATTCAGTGGGATCTTGTGATTCTCTATTCTGCCATGGTGACATGGGGGTGAGAAGGAGTGGAGGTCTTGTTCTCATTCCCATCCATATGCCCTTGTGATTTTCATTGATTAGAGGAATTAGCATACACAAGGATTTTTCTCTATGCAATCTCCGGATTAAGTTTTTAGGAGATATTAATTCCCTTCTTCTCAATGCCACAATGAGAAATTCCCATATTTTCAAACATGCCTCATAAATATCCTCAAATGTTTCCTCTTCATAAGAGGTGAAGGCATTAATAATTCTTTGTAAATTGGAAAGATAAGGTTCCTTGAACCTTTTATCAAATGCATGGGATCTAAAATGTGTAGCAAAGGTAGATGGTTTACCATAGTGAATCCTTATACAGAGACCAGATGAACTAGCCTTTAACAAAAGCTCTGACTCCCTCTCCTTCCATGCAATCTGATTTTGAAGAATAGAAACAAATGCATTAAGCTGGATCTCCCCTACATACAAATTGTTCATAAAACCTGAGTTCTTTTCCAACATGAAATTGCTGAGATAGAATTCACAGAGAAGATTTTTCTGCTCTGCATTGGCTAAGGAATAGGCTACTGTGAAATCAGCTTCATCTTTTATTTCATGTGGAAGGTCATATGTTATCCTTAACAACTACCCATGAAAGAATTGTTCCTCCAAAAACACACTATATGCAGGAGAAAGTCTCCTGCATGCAAGCAATTTCTCACTCATCATGCAAACCCTTTGTATTTTCACAAGCTATTTAAATTTGTTTTTTTCTTCTTTGTAAAAATTTTCTTCCCATTATTTTCTTTCTTTATTCTCTTCTTATATCTTGCTTTTCAAGTCCTCATTGGATGTCTTGGTTTCACTGAGATCTTTGCAAGTATCATCCCATAGTTTTTTAAGTGGCCAATAAGTTAATTTAGTTTTTGTAGAGACTGTTAATAGAGTAGTTTGTTTTCAATATTTTTGACATTCTTCTTCTTTATCCATTATCTATTGTTTAACTCTTGTCAATTCATCAATCTTGTTAGTGAGATGGGTTGTTAATTCCCCAATTACCATTTCCCTTTGTTCCAATTTAAGTTTGAGAAAATTTAACTCCTCATCCTTTTCTCTAATAATGAGTTCTGCTCTAGACAAAAATAGAGTCTATTTAACTTGTTGTTTCTCTTCTTTCTCTGAAATTTCCTAGGGGGTTAAGAATTATTCTTCTACCAGAGGTGATTTCCCTTGAAGAGATGGGTGAATCATCAGCACCCATCATAAAGGAAAGAAATACTACACTCCGACCTATCACCCAGTAGGCGCTGAGCAATCACCCGAGGCACGCGTGGGTGTCGAGTCTCCCTTTTATGTGAGTTTAGTGGGAAACATCATCTATGATATGATTTTTAGATATTTGAAAGGAAATAAGACATACAAGCACCATAGAGCTCAGAATAGCTTCTAGATCCTTGCAGTCATTCCAGGTAGAAAAGAGCTTAATAGATTATAGAACTTACACCAAAACAAAAAGGAAGTTGTACAAGCATTCATACTTAGTTTATAAACATAAATGAAAAAAAACTGTGAAGAATCATGTATGCATCAGAACCATTAATGTTCATATTCACATAAATTGGTAACCTCATTACATTTATTAGGCCCATTATAGAATGTCACTTAAAGGCAGACCGCAGTCATGCATTATAACCGGATTCATATAGCTAGTCTCTCAAAAGAAAATTTTAAACCCCAAAACCCTTGATACATCCTCTCCTACACTTATTTACCCAAGCTAACAAAGTCCTTGCAGTATTTCTATAGAGCTCCGCTCTCTCTATTATCTCCTATCTCTATGTGGGTGCTTGTATATATAGGTTTCTTCAACTACTGAATTACTTTCTGGGGCTACAGATCTGTTGCCAAGTGTCTAAGTGGTCCTCCATAGAATCCCACTCCTTCAGATCAAGCTCTCCACTCCTTGTAATGATGGTCTTTTAGAATCCTCTATCACTAAGCATATTCCTTTTTTGGGCACTACGTTGCCGGGATGACACCTTATCCACTTCTCATTCGTTGTCGCGTCATGATTATCTTGTGTCCTGCCCAAAAATGCCCAATATGGCTCAGTCATGAAACCTTAGCTCTGTCCATGCACATGCCATGGGTTTTCTTAAACCCTTCCCTAAACCCTATCCTACGCACCTTTTCCTTGTGAGCTATTCTTCAACTATGCCTTGCGCACCTACACACCTTTTTGTACTTAGCCAATGTTTTGGGGTCCTAACATCACCCCACACTATGCCTATTCTCTGTCCACAGGAACACTTTTCCAATGAATAAAGAATTACAGTATACTTTCATCTTGGAAAAAGAATAAGGGGATGAAGAATTTGGGAAAGAAGAAAGAATGGGGAAGTGATGGCATTAATACAAAAAGCTAGGAAAATATTTTTGCATGTCGGCCTCCAACTTGTTCTAGGCATTGACTTAATTTTTCGCTCTTTGGTAGAGGTCATCGCCTAGGGTGCTTACCTCCCCAAAACTCATTCCATCTTCTTGAGTGTTCATAGTGTTAACAATTTTCTCCAACTCCTTGCTCATGTCTTCAAGTGCATCCATCCTTTTGCTAATTTGTGGGTACAGTTCTTTCAACCGGTTTTTGATTAAACCCCTTACAGTTTTAATGGCCTCAAATTTATTTTTGACCTCAAAAAGGATTTTTTCCCTTTCTACCTTATTTCCCTTATTCTTCTCTTGAAACTCCTTCATCTTTGCTTCATTGGTGGTGACCAAGATGCTCACCACTCTATCCTTGTCTGCACAATTATCGTACGTGGCCTCTGTAAATTGGGTAGCAATCTTGACATCCGCAAGTACCTTGCTATATTCAGAAATGATTGTTATAACTTTCAATTTGTCCTCCCTCTTCAAGCATACTACCACTTCATCCATAGACTCCAAGGCCAATAGTGTTCTCTCCATGGTGAGGATGCATGTCAGATCTTCTAATCATTCAAGGGTGGATCCATACTTCTGTGCAGGTGGCATTAGGTCTAGATGCTTCAACATAATGGCACTTTTGATAGACTCCATATTTTTTTATATTTCATGCACCTTTTCCTTCTCATACCTTAGTTCATGCCTCAGCTATGCACTGATCAATTCTTCTTGTTTTAAGCCCTTAGCCTTCTCATCCAGCTTCTCTTCCTTCTTTTCTAGATTTCCCTCTAGAAATCTTATCTTGCCATTTGTTTAGTGCATTACATAATTGTTCATCCGAGAGTTGTTGGGAATTTACCAAGGGGTTGGTCCCCTTAGACTCTGATACTGGCATGATTGCCCCTTGGTATACTTCAAACTCTGGCTCGTCAATATGGAACTCAAACACCTAAGAGAGCATCTTCCTTGTCCTGGGGTATGCACCCTCCTCGTCAAATGACTCCATAGCTAGAAGTTCTTCCATGGGTACAATGTTATAGAAGTGCGTGCATAGCACATTCCTTTGTTCATCAACATATCCCATGACTTGTCCTCATTTTGTATGAATGTTCTTCCTTCCTGAGCACGCGGCTTTGGTGAAACTCACTGCTAGATTGGGACCTCATCCCGTATTGACTTGTTCTATCTCAATACTTTCCTCCTTATCCTCTTCCATCACTATGTCAGCACTACGCTCCAATTCCTACTCTACTAAGGCCTCAATTATTTTCATTTCTTCTCTTTCTGCCACCTTATTTACTTGCTCCTACATAAGGTTTGGAGTCTTCTTCTTCTGCGCACCAACCCCCTTACTTATTTGCATGTCCTGGGCATGCTTCCTTCTCTTGGCTACCCTTGCACTACACAAAAAGGAACCCACGTTATTTTCCACCCTCTTCTTCTGAATCATGCATGCTAAAGACGAGTGGCTCTTGATCTTCTTCAGGATCATCTTCTTCATCGTCATTATTCCTTCTACATATGTAATTCTCCAAGCTCTCAGTTTCATTTGAGTCAGTCTCTTCTTCTATCCTTTGCTTCTTTCTGAGAGGTGACTCTTTTGCAGGGGATCCGGCCTTCCCTAATTCCTCTGGTGACTTCTCCTTGGTGAGGGATTTCTCTGGCACCTCTTCTTCTAGGGTCTTCTCCTTTACCAGGGATTTCCTCTAACGTGTATAGATGCTAGGTTTGGTGCTTGCCATTGGCGTGCTTACTGGCTGGGTAGTTTACACACTTGGTGCTTTTTCTTCTTCTCTTACCCTTTTCTGGGGAGTGGGCTTTCTTCTACCCATGGGATCTTTAGGTATGGAGACATCATTCTCCAAGTATGAGCCTTTCTCAAACTTTGGCCTAATGCGGAGATATACATGTGCCGCAGACTTTCCTGCAATTGTTAGAGTTATGGGTTTCATCATTCTGACTTCATGTGATACGTAATTTTCCATGTATGTGCACTTCTTGGGGTAGACCAGGATCTTGCGCATCTTCCTGTGGTCTTGATCAACTTCACTAAGGTAAAACCTTAGTCTCTTTGCTTATTTGAACCTATTAACCCCCGCTTGGAAGTACTGAGTGGTGAAGGAGAATGGGAGTTTACACCATGGTCTCATTGTTTCATCCACCAACATGAATGTTCCTATGTAGAAGTGATGGTACACAACAAACTCAAATTTTCCCTTTGTAAGTGCCATTAGTTACTCTGGGATTCTCCACTCTACCCTGAATGCATCCCTTAAGTGCTTATGCCACTTGTCCAGGTGCACCTTGTGGGAGGTTGTCATTGTTTCACATGTATACTTTGAAAATATTTTCACTGGTGAGGGATCTTTAGCTAGATAGTCCCAAACAAACTTGTCTTCCACGTTAAGCACTCCTATCTCTGAAAATACAATTTTCAGGAGGATATTTCCAAAGAGTATCTTGTCTCCTTCCTGTGCACTGCTAATTATCTCATCTGCAATGAAATCTGATAAATTGAAAATTGTGCCCTCCGATACTTTTCTGCACACATTCAACTAGACCTTATTCACGTATGTCCATCTTTCTTGATCATTTAACTTTGTGACTAGGCATGCGGCCATTCTCATGATGCGATCTTGGATTTCTACAATATCAAAATACCTTGACCCTTTCTTGTAATCATTTGCAGCGAAGGTTTCTTTGATGGTGTCCTTGTCTCTCAAGTCATCATATATGCTTTCTTCCTCACAGATGAGGCCTACAAACTTCGAAATTAGCTAAGGGGTTATGTACATCTTGCACCCCGTGAAGTAAAAGTGATCCTCATGCACACGCAACATCAACCACTGATAGAGGTGCTCAGGATTTCCAAAGTAGGGAAACTCATAGAGTTGCAATAACCCTGCCTTGACCAACTTCACTTTTACCTCATCACTATAGATGGGAAAACCCTCTGGTGTCCTTTTGTTCATCGATTGCACTAACTCCAGTGCCATTTATTTCTTTATTTTTCTTTTGCAATGGTTATAATTTCTCACCACCATCTTTCTCAAATGTGATTCCCACTCTTTTGCAAGAAAAACTACATTCGGATACTGCATTTTTGCATACCACTCCTCATTCATGTTTGTGGTAGTTTATGCTAGCTCTCTGCTCTTGCCCTTGCCCTTTCCCTTTATCTTCTTAGCTGACACAATTGGTTTCTTGGGTGCCATTATCTAGGTGTTCTTCTCACTTCAATATCTTTTTGTTACTCTACTTTTCCACTTCTTCCAACCTTAGATCTCAAACTTGTGAAGAGAACTTCTTAAACCTGTGCCATAGTTTTTCAAACCCTAACTGGGATAATTCCTTCACAAGATAGTGCCTTCTCACAACTTCTCTTACACCCGTGAAATCCCTTCCTTATGGTTCACAAATCCAAACTAGTTACTTGCACCCAAACTCTTCAAATTTCTTCACACGGATCAGTCCTGGAAGCCCTAGTTTGTAGTGATGCAAAAGTGCTTCTTCCTTCCTATACGTAAAGTAAATAATGAAATGCCTCGACCCTTTATTTATAGTTTTTCCCGCTTTGTAACATTAAATTCTACCTTTCCTACCACCGTAATTTAACATTTAATGTAGTTATTTCACCAAAGTCTGACTTTAGCGCTTTAACTCATGCGCCCAACATTACGCAGAAAATTCTTCAACCTTTTGGTGCATAACCAATCCATCTTGACAGGAGACTCTTGTGCGCATGTAACTAGTGTCGAAATAACTTCTTCTGTCATGATTTTTTCTCTCGCATACCTCATGTTGCTTTCACGCTTCTTCCTTTCTTATACGTGGATCCCCAATGTAGCTTTATCCTGACACCAACCATCCTTTTCACCTTTCCTTACATGTGCTTTCTTTAAAGGGCCATTCAACCAGGCTTTCCAATGCATTCCTTCCTGGTGCTTCAAACTAAATTTCTTCCACCTTACTCCACCCCACACTAAAAATGATGCAGGGTCCTCTGCGCAATTATAGCCTTCAAAAATTAACAAGGTTACTGGTGCCCAAAGCGGAAAACAAAACAACAACACAAAAGTGAAACACAAGAAAGGAAATGCATAAAGAAAAATCTAAACTATTTAGGATAACTTCCTTATTTATAAACACCAAGAAGCCTTATTTATAGTAGGGCTTCAATCTACTCCCATTGAAGTGTCCAAAAAATTTCATTCCATCTAGTGCTTATAATTGGCACGTGCCTGGATCAAGGATGTATGAGATTATATAGGGACCTAACCAATGGACGTTTAACTTCTGAGGGTGGTGCAAAAAATTAGAATCATATAGTAAGACCATCTGCCCAACTTTAAAATTCTTGTTCCTAATGTGGAAATCATGCCGAGCTTTTATCTTTGTTTTTTATACTGTTTGGCTCCACCTGGCGAGTGATCGTATTTCATCCAGCTTCATCAATTCATAAATTCTCTCTTATATTGCTTTCTCATCAGCCAGCTCTCTTTCACATGCTATTTACAGAGAAGGTAACATGAACTCAACTGATAGAACAGCTTCCGTGCCAAACACTAATTGAAATGGTGTGGCTTTGTTCAACCATTTATAAGTTGTCATATAAGCCCATAATATAGATGATACCTTGTCATCCCAATCTTGTCTTCTGACATCACAAATTTTTGGTAAGGTATGACTCAGTATTTTGTTAAATGCTTCTGTAGTTCCATTTACTTGTGGGTGATAAGGTGTAGTTTTATGATGAGCCACCATGAACTCTGCTAACAGGATCCTCACGGTCTCGTTCAAGAAATGTGTACCCCTATCGCTGGTTAAACTTAAATGGCATCCATACCTTGTGATAATTTTCTCCCACAAAAATCTTGTTGTTGTAGTTGTTGTATATTCTTTAGTTGGAGTTGCCTCTGCCACCTTGTCAAATAGTCCATGTAAGTGATTACATAGTGCGATCCAGTCCTACGCGCTACTGGTACAATAGGTCCTACAAAGTCTATTTCCCATTTATCAAAAGGTTCAACACTAGGGATAGGGTGCAAATTCATTTCATCTCTCCATCCTGGCTTGCCAATGTGCTGACAATGGTCACATGCTTTACAATACTTCTTGCAGTCCTGATACAAAGTTTCCCACCTTAATCCTTCCATTAATATTTTATGTATGGTGGTGTCACCTACATAATTTCCACTTGCACTTCCTTTGTGTGCTTCCTATATGATGGTGAAGTGCTCATGTTCTAGTACACACCCATGTAAACATTTATCACGCCCTAGTTTATATAATTCCCCACTGATCAACATGTAGGGCACAACACGTATGGCTAGTTTCTTTTTCTCTAATGTCTTCATCCCTTCTGGCACCACACCTTCCTTTATAAATACTACAATTTCCTCCAAATATGAGGGCATGTGATGCAACCTAAACAATTACATGTCTAGCATAGTCTCTTTAATGCTTTGTGTGTCCTCCCCTGAATCAATTCTTGACAAATGATTAGGTCCACAATTACTCTTTCTAGGCTTCACAACTACCATGAACTCAAACTCTTGAAATAATAGCACCCATTAGCATATGTGCCCTTGTAGAAAGGGCTTTTTCACCAAGTACTTTAATGCCATGTGGTTAGTGTAGAAGATAAAGGGAGTTACCAGTAGATACTACCTAAACTTGTGAAGTGCGTAGATCATTGACAATGCTTTACGCTTGGTTGTAGTATAATTTTGCTCCGTTGGTGATAACTTCCTGCTTGTAAATCATAGGGGTGATCAACAATTCCCTCTCTAGGTTGTGCAAGCACTATCCGAATGGTCATTCTGGAGGCATCTACATGAACATGGAAGGGCTTGTCCCAAGATGGGAAATGTAATATAAGCAAGGTGACAAGCCTATCCTTCAATGTGTCAAATGCCTTATGTTGTGCCTTTCCCCAATGGAAGGCAATTTTATGTTTGAGAAATTCTTCTAAAGGAATGGTGATCTTGGCATACCCCTTGATGAACTTTCAATAGTAGCCCACATGTCCAAGAAACCCACACACTGTGCTTTGGTTAGTGGGCTCCCCCAATCCCAAAATAACTATAACCTTGGCACGATCTACTAGCAGGCCCTCCTTACATATGATATTCCCCAATAACATTCCAAAGGGGGTAGAAAAGACACACTTGTTAATGTTGAGGGATATCCTCAACTGCCGACACCTTTCCAACATCAACCTCAAATTATCAGAATGGTCTTTTACTAGGCCATACACTGTCCAATCATCCAGATAGACGTGAAGAAATTTATGGATGAAGTCTTGGAACACATGTACCACTATGCGTGAGAAAATAGTGGGCGTATTATTCAACCAAAAGGGCATGAATGTGTATGCAAAACTTCCCCATTCAGTGGAAAAAGTTTTCTTCTCTTGGTCTTCTTTTGTAATCCAGACTTGGTGGTACCCCAAAAATCCATCCGTAAAGGAATAGATTTCACTCCCAGTAACTCCCTCAAAAATTTCTTTAGTGAAGGGGGTTGGAAAAGGATCGATGACACAAATTTCCTTCAGCTCCCTATAATTCATGTGGATCCTAATCTACCCATCCTTTTTTATGTTGATTACCATTAGACTCATCCACTCTGATTCTTCAACAACTTCAATGATCCCAAATGTTATCATTTTGTCTAACTCTTCCTTTACCTTCACATGCAAATTGGGATTCATCTAGTAGGGTTTCTTCCTGATCAGGCACACATCATCCTTCAGTTTTATCCTCATCTCTCCTAAGGAATGGTGGATGCCTTTGAGCTCATGGTACCCATGCAGGAATAAATCCTCAAATTCACGCAAGAGATCAAAGATCTTAGAGACTTCCTTCTCCGACCAGTAATCTTCAATGATAGCTTCCTTAGGTTCTTCTCCTGAGCTGATGTTAACCTTTTTAGTTTTTAAAGGTTCATGGTAGGCATGTGCATGAGTATTAGCATTGTCCACTACCTCGTACGTCCCTACATAATGGTTAACATCCATGCTTTCTACTTCATCCCCATCAATTATATATACAAGCTTTCCTTTCTCCTTTTCCACACACACGTGCTCAAGTTGAACCTCCTTTGTTTCCTCTTCTTCAAAGTACGCCTCCAAACCTGACTTACCAAGTAAGTCCAACAACCTATCTTCTGCCATGACACTATCCCCCATGGTAAGGTGCTTCACAACCTGCAATGCCTTATCAACTAATGGCTTGGTACTTTGATACTCAAATGTTTGAATGAGGTCAGCCGCTATCTCATGCCAATTCCCTATCTGGTGGGGTGTCTTAGAGTGGATGTACCATGCACACGTGTAACCCTATAGTGTAGAATATAATTTTTGTACCTAGAGGGACGGTGGTAAATTTTCTACGCCTTCCCTCCAGGATCTCTCATAGGCTTGGAAGTGGAAAGATGTGGGCTCCTTACCATGGTATTATTTTATAGCTATGGGCACATTGCTCCTGTAAAACATTACAGAGAAGGAAATTCTCACCTTGTGCCACTCCAAGAGTGTAATGCTCACTTCAAACTACCACTTGAGACCAAGAAACAAACTAGGATTAGCTGGGAAAAATTCAGGAATAATTTTTTTTTATTAGGAGAATCCACAACTAAGTTGCAAGACATCAGTTTGCACTAACAGGTTCTGAAACAAGGTATAATTACCCAATACATGTTTTTCCCCATTTTAAGCTTATAACAAGTTCACATGGTTTCAGTTTTAGGGTTACATGTTTTACTTAGGTTTAAGGAGAAATTTACCCCATGCTTGCTTTCTAACAGGTCCTGAACTTCAACTAGATTTTTTTCTCACATCAAGAGTCATCAAAAATTTCCTAAATTATTCTCATTGGATAGGAAATTCTCTCACCTTTCCAACCATATAAATAATTCCTCCTAACTCCTTGTAGAACTCTAGTTATGGCTGGGCGGAGTTTTAGGGGGAAATTTTCCATAGGGAGGTCCGCAGGATTAGGGAGAAAATTTTCCCTTAAGGTGGATTGGTGGAGTGGGGAGAGAAAATAGGAAATTTTCCCCCACTTTGGTGCAAAGAAAAAAACATCTCCGCTCACCCACGGGGCCGACAAAACAGGACACGTGGCACATCCTGATTGGCATGAGGAGGCACGGACCAGTGGGGCAAAAATAGACAAGGAGATTTTGGGGATTAAAATCCAAAGGGAGAAAATACCTCCATGCTTGTTCAAATGGCCACATGGCATCTTGTGATTAGTTATGGGTTGGCGAAGAATATTTGGATTTTTTGCCAAAGGGATAAAAAGGTTAAAAAAGACTTGCGCGGGCCCGTGCCTCCAAGAGAACATGTGTCAACACCCTATTGGCTGCGTGGGTGCGGGTTCGCAGGGAAAAATGTGAAAATTTTCCCAAAGGCCAAAAATGGTTAAGTTTTCAATTTTAATCCGTGCACCCTCCCTACCATGTGTCAATACGTGATTGATTCAGGGCCGCGGGGTTGCGGGGAAAATTTGGAAAATTTTCCCGAGACCAAATTTTTAAAAAGTTTAAGTTTTTCCAAAAGCTCCGCCCCTCTAGATGCCACGTGGCATCATCTGATTGGATAAGAGGGTGGTGGGGCTATGGAAATTTTTAGGAATTTTTTCTAAAGTTCAAAATTTAAATTTTCTAAGGTTGAATTGATTTATTTTTAATTTGGGATGGCCATTTTGAAGTAGAAACTTCACATGGCCATAAAGTTTGATAGAGAAATCCATTTTGAGCAAACAAGAACTTTTCGGAAAGCTCTCGGAATCCTCTTAGCACAGGAGTCGTCAATTTTTATTTTTGATAAATTTTTAAGGGTTTAGACAAAAATATGTAGGGTTTTTAATTACATATCTGGCAATTTTTCCTAACTTACAAGTTTTGTTCAATTTTGATTTCTTTTCTCCTCAACATGCAAACTGAACATGGAGGGGTGATCATGGATAAGTTCAGGTATATTTTCAAATTTAAATTTAGAGATTGAGTTGGAATTGATATAGATTTACAACTTTTGACAGGGAGTTGGGTTGTGAAGTTAAAATTGAATTTGATAAAGTTTTAGAGATGTTTTCTTAAATGTGGAGTTCAATGTATGTTCAGTAGGACCTAATACATCTAAAATTATTTGTCTCCTTTACTAATTTTATTCATAAATCTGAACTGTACATTAATTACATTATTTTCAAATGCCAGAATTATACAAATAACATAATTCTCCCTTCCACGAGTTTGCAAAATAAATGTATAACGTTCAAACATGGAAAACATGCCAAATTTCTTTCTCAACATTAAATTGATTCAACACCCATTTACATTCAATATGTAGAGTTGATTTCAATTCTAAAACTCATTTCATATATCCAATTTTTGTCTTTTTTTATATACCTGTTCTCTTTCTCAAAATAGATTTGCAAACTATATCAGTCATTAAAATTTCAACACAACAATGCAATTGGGAAAATAAGATATTTCTTTCATTGATCTCCAATATCAATGTACAATTTAACTCTTTCTTTTAATTTCAATTTGAAACTTACAAATTGTATGATGTTCTTTTTCCAAAATAGAGAGAGGAAAAGTGACTTTTCACATTTTGAAATACAAAATATAGGATATCATTTACATTGCTCAATCAATTACAACTTCCAATTATAATGTAAACACTTCACATTTCAATATGAGTACATTCATCCACTATAAGTGGGAAAGGTTACAATGACATTTGCTCCAGGAAAGAAGACTATCAAAACTGTTTTCTCCAAGCTCCAATCAACAACATGCTGATTTCTTCATCTTATATATTTTAATCACAACAAGGAAGGGGGAAAGGAAATGCTCTCCACCCAACCAAGATACCCAATGGGAAAAGAGAAGCCATCTTTCCCCATTGGCCCCCAAGCCCCAACCATATTGAAATGGAGCATGATGAAACAACACATGGAAACAAGGATTCTATCACAAACAAGAAACACTCACATTGCACAAAAACACCAAATGCATAATTCAAAACAAAATAACAGTTCCCAACTACATTTAAAAACAATCATACAACACATAGGCTTGAACAAGCAAGCCAAGCAAGAGCAAGAGCTATGGAGGTCTCCTTATGCCTCCCTTGTTGAAATTTGGACATCCACCAAAACAACCAACCAAAATCATAACAAAACCCATAAACCTTATCCCTCCTCAACCCCTCCTTATCCCTCCTCCAAATTTATCCCTTATGCCCCCACCCAAAAGTAAGAAATGCAAGCATATTCTTTTCCTAGGTGGATCCCAAACCAACATTCCCTCCACAAAGAACAAGCGCTAGTGGAAAATCCCTTATCCCTCCTCTGATAAACCTCATAGTCTTCTCTCTACACCATGCCCTAAGCATTCTATCCATCCATCTAAGATTGCAAACACAAGGCCATTCAAAATGCATTTAAATAAAAGGGAAAAACAGCAAATTAAAATGACCAAGAGCCTACCTCTCCATAATGGAGATTTTTGTTCCAAATTAGTAGTTCCTTGATGATCAAATGCAGTCCCAAATCGAAAATGAAAAGCATGCAAATCAATCCAAGCTCCTTCCACAAAGAAAGCTCCCAATGCAAGAGAAAATTTGACCCAAGAGAGCATTGACAAAGTTTCAACAACCTCCAAATGAGGAGGAATTCAAATTTTTAAAGGAGAGGGTGGAAGAGGATGATGTGGATTCCAAGTGGGATGCCACATCATTTTTCCTCATTCCTCAAGAGTGCAATCAACATCAACAACAAATCACCATTAAAGGAAATGACAAAATCACTTACATACATAACTTCAACCCATACTCCAAAAAGGAATGCATTAAAAATTTGTAAGACAAGTGCAATCAATTATTACATAAAATTATGTCAAAATACAACAAAATAGATTGATTTTGACTTCAAAACTATAATCATGGTTGGTGGAAGATTTTGAGAGGTGTGGGACAAGTTTAACTTGTCCCACAAGCCTCCAATTTTGTCCTCCAAGATCAAATTCGAATTTCAAGAGGGATGGAGTGTTTGACTTCCAAAATCTTCCTTACAACCTCTTACAAATTCTTACACATCCTTACATAGTAACCTACACACTCTTTCAAAATGTATTAATATCTATGACATTAATTTATTACCATCTTTTGACACAAGGTTTTTTTATTTATCACATGGTTATACTATATATAAATCAAATTTGATTATTACTCAAGACAATAACATTAATTCCTTACATCCCTCATCCCAATTATTTAATTAAAATTTATCTATATGACTTCTCACATTAAACTATCACATTAGAATAGTTAAAATAAAGAGAACATTACAAATAAAATACATACAACAATAAATAAAAAGGGAACACATAATTAAAACACTCATATCCCATGGTCATAATAGTGGAAATCCCCCCATGGGGAGTCCTAACATAACACAACACACAAAACAAACAAAGTTGCCATGGTGACCTTGTTGATCTCACACTAAATTCCAATATGGTTAGTCTCCAATCCCCCGACGCTGTTGTGATTTTTTTTTAATCTTGTAAAATGCAAAATACCTCCTTTGGCCTTGTGGCCATATCAGCACATCCAAATGATATAAGCAACATACAATTATTAAATCCAAATCACAACAATATCAAGAATTTAACATCTATCATTTAAATTCAATTTGCAACTATATCATCATACAATAGATCTCTATACTAGAGCTATTCATAATATAAATGTCACATGTCTAAAATCAACATCAATAACCTATCCATGTCAACTAATATATCATCATCCACATAATAATAATAATGTCTCAATGATCATCAAGTAAAATAACTGTCTAACATCTAACTGACATACCAAGAAAAACATAATAATGTCCATAGAAATCCATGATCTAGCATATACACATCATACTACATCAAAACATAATAATGTCCAAAATATGATCAATAGTGTTAGGATCAGTATCTAAACAGTGTCCAAGGAAGGTGGCCACTACAAAGAGATTCTCTTGATGTATTGCCCACCAGTGCACAATAGTTTCGCGTAGGACATAACTTAGCATCCCCCTTCATTCCTTTTCATTCTTCCACTGAGCTTCCATCTCCTACAAAAAGATCTCAGGGAAGGCTCCTCCTGAATACTTAGGTAGCTTTTTTCCTCCTAGATGCCAGAATGTACATACCTTTGTCACCTTTGTCACTGATCCCCTTAACTTCCCTCTGATTAACTCATGGGTTCCATGCACCCAATTATCACATGTTAGACTAGTGGTGTCACTTACCGACTGAGAATCCTCAAACTAGATAACTCCATTAGTAGGATGGATTATCTCTAGGTCCCTGATTGAGCACACATATATTCTATCCAAGACCTCATCTCCCAAGGGTTTAATATAGGGCATTGACTTCCCATCACCCATGGGTATGATGACCCATTCCTCTTTATTTTCAAAGCTATGTATCCCTTGTTGAACTGAATATGGTTGTAATACAAGTCTTCCCATCTGATGCCATGTATCCAAGGTCAGAACATTGAATTTCGTGCATGTGTCAATGAGGATATTACTGAGGAGCCATCCATCCATGACTACATCTAATGTAATCTCCTTATGATAGTCAAGGCTGTGAGGGTGAAGTTTTATATTTAATACCTGCCTCTTGCGCTCTTCTCTGGCACGTGGTACCTTCTTTCTCAACCATGCTCTTAGTAAGGGAATAATATTCTCTTGCCTTAGCATTTTACATACCTCCTTGACCTCATCCAGGTCATCTTTGGGTGCCTCAACTTTCCTTCTTTGATCCTCCCTCCTAGAATGCTCCTTTAGACACTAGATTTCTCCTTGTAAGCTATGAATGACATTCATGGTATCTTAATATACCTCCATTTGATGTGCAGCGTCTTGGTACTTTTGATGTACCGCTTCTTTCCTTAAGACAAGCTTCTTTTGCCTTGGTATTTCCTTTCCGTGCGCAGCCTCTTCTCTTGTTGTTACCATGACAGATTCCAAACATGCATCACGTGTCACCTGTGGCATCCATTGTGTGTTAGCCTTCTTAATTTTTACCATTGCAGAACCCTTGTCTTTCTGGTGCTGCTAATTTATGTGCTCAAACAACTCATAGTACTCCTCATACTTTTGTTTCTTCCCACACCATGATCACTGCAATAGATCTAGGAACTCTCATTTGTAATGCTCTGTAGACCCACAATTAAAACAATTCCCACATGGGAACTCACTCCTTCCTCCCCCATGGTTACCACAACCATGGAATCCTTCGTGAAATCCCCTTCCCTGCGCACCTCCCTCGGCACGCTCATCATAATGGTGATCATCACCTTTAGAACTACTAACAATGTTGGTTTAGCGTACCCCATGATCAATGGCCTCATGGATCTGGTCAATAAGCATACAATCCTTAGTAGCATGGATTGTAGATGTGTATATCTTACAGTAACAAGATACATTCTTCCAAGTTGCGCATTGCAACAAGGGGCATCTACTTGCATCATGGTCCCCATGAAAAATTTCACAGTCTACTATCACGGCGGGTACTATCCTACGAGGGAAACTATCTTTGACATGCCCCTCTACTTCATAATCTGTACACCATTTACCACTGTGAGTCTCATGGGTAGAGTTTGCAAACAACTTCTCCAGCTGCTTAGCCATAGCAGTAATTTGAGCCTCCAAAAATGGGCTAACACCATTATCAACACTTCCAATAGCCTCGGCGCGTAGAGAAACTTCTAATGCCTCGCGCGGGTCTGTGAAATTTTTATGAGGTAAGGCCCTTGTAAAAGGTGTAAGCAACCCTCCAACAAACCACTGAGAATGTTGTGAAGGGTGAATATCATACGATAACTCAGAAAAGAGATTTATAAAGTGCGCATCATACTCCTACACACTCTCTACCATTCCCTATTGAATATCCTTTAGGGAACTGATGCTCTTCTATTTAAACTCAGGGATGTGGAATTCTGCAAAGAAGGTGTTCTTTAAAGTAGTATAATCCACCACCAATTGATGGGGGTCATATTTCCTATACCAATTAGGCTTGCGCCCCTGCAATGTCATTGCAAATTGGCTTGCCTTTCGCTGTGGGGTTGTGATCCCTTTTGCACGCCATAGTAGTTCACACTTGTGAACATGTTCTGCAACATCTTCGATACCTCTGTAATATAGCAAATGTAAAGACATTTCAAAGAATACTTGAGGAGGTAGCTAGGGCCCTTGTCCTGATGAGCCAGAGTCTTGGTTTCCTCAGGTATCTCCTCCATCGCCAGATCTACCATATCCACCAGGTCCTATGCCTCCTAAGCCACCAGACCCACCAAATCCACCAAGTATTGTTCCTCCTAAGCCACCAAATCCACTAGGTCTATTTCCTCCCGAGCCACCAAATCCACGAGATCCATTAGGTCCTGTAGTGGTCATGCCAAGGGTCCCCAAAGTTCCATTGAAATACATGCCGATGGTCTGTTATAATGCCCCACTACCACTAGTGTACCCCACGCCACTACCAGATGTGAGACCAAAGGCTTGTGTACTTTCTCATATAACAGACCATCCATAGAAGTGGGAAATGAAAAATTGTATCTCCTAGGCATAGATTTGTGACTTTTTCTGATACGAAATGGGTCAATGATACTCCTTCCTTGATCTGGAAAATGAAGCGCCAAGGTTTGGTCACTAGGTGGGTTCAAATACATGCCAAAAAATCTTCTTTCTCCACATGATGAACTCTCATCAGAAGCTGAAGGGGTCTCTCTTATGCACTTGCCAAGATGGGGTAACAAAGACTGCTCAGGTTCCACATCCTCTACATGAACCTCAATTCCTTCCCACAACATCTACCTCCATAGATTCATCACACTTACAACCTCATGTTGTCTGGTAATCTCTCTTTCATGTGCTTCACTATACTTTATTCATCTCTCCTCCCTTTCTTTCTACGTCATAATATCTGTCATCTTCCTCCACCCTAGCTTCCTTGCCCAGCACCAAGAATGGTTTAGCCGACCATTGGAAATTCCTCTAAACTCAAGGTAAGAATCAAGATCTTCATTACCAAAGGAATAACATGTAGAAATGATCCTCTAGGCTCCCTCAAGAACTTAAACTTAGAAACTTCCACACAATAATACGTGGAAATAACATATTCCATAGTGTAGCTAGCCAACACTCCCTTCCACCAATGATCCACAGTATGAGTCCATGTCAGATATGCATCCTACAGCCTCTAGTATTCTTCTAGGGTCCACGTGCATGATCTATAATACCAGATTGATCTAGATGCATATGCTGAGAGCCATTCATACATTTCTACTTGGAAGCAACAGAAAAAAGTTTCATATAAATCATGGTACAGGTTCTCTTCTACCCATCTACGTGCATTAAACTCAGATCCAGTGCCGAATCTCTGAGTAAATTCATCCTCCATGATCTTAAACCATGATTCAACACTTTCCAAAGTTAAACACTTTGTCATTACTCATTACACAAATCATCATGTATGCCATTTCCCACTATAAATTTGAAAAGAGGTCCCAGAAATGGAACCAAGATGTAGTCATTTTTACACCCATCATAAAGGAAAAAAATCCCATGTGTGTCAACCTATCACCCAGCGGGTGTTGGGTGCTCACCCAAGGAACGCGTGGGTGCCGAGTCTCCCGTTTATGCGAGTTTAGTGGGAAACATCATCTATGATATTATTTTAAGATATTTGAAAGGAAATAAGACATACAAACACCATAGAGCTCAGAATGGCTTCTAGATCCTTGCATTCATTCCAGGTAGAAAAGAGCTTAACAAATTATAGAACTTACACCAAAATAGAAATGAAGTTATACAAGCATTCATACTTAGTTCATAAACATAAATGAAAAAGAACTATGAAGAAGGATGTATGCATCAGAACCATGTTAGTGCAAATCTACAGCACCCCCTAAATGACCTTTAGATTTACACTCCATAACTAGGTCATTTAGTGTGATTGCACAACATTGAGTTTTCTCCAAGGTGTGGGACCTTGCAAGGTGAGAAAACTCTCTAGAGAAAGATGGTTCTTACCCCTCTGTTTAGGTGTATGCATGAATTTGTATAGGTTCAATGCTAAATCCTACTCTAAATTCCAAGGAGAAAGAGTTGAAGATGCAAAAAAGGGGAAACAAAACTAAGTTAAAACAGTGATACACCAAAGGAGTGATGAAATTCTATCCTGAAAATAAACGTAGATCATAAGAGTGTAGCACAGAACATGCACACATTGCCAAGATATAATGAAGGATCAGAAGACAATAATAACACATGAAAGGATTGAACAAATCCTTCACAAAGCATGCATTATCATTTCCAATTTTTTAATACGATGAATTACAATGGAAATGAGGCAAAAATATGTGTTACAACCTGTTTGAGAGGTCTGAAACTCCTTCAAATCCACCTGCTAAGGAGAACATGAGATCTTGTAAGAGAAAAATGTCTAACAAAACAAAGGATCAAATCCTTTCCATTTATAGCTGAAGAAAAGAGAGAGAAAAAAGAGGAGGAAGCAATCTCTAGGTTCAGCCACCTACCATTAATTCCTTTCAAATCAGCCTACATACCCATCGAATTGACTCCTCTACTTCTATTTTTGTGTGTTGGAGAAAAAATGATGAATTTGGTAAAACACAACTCTCAAAGCAATTTGATCTTGGATTAATGGCATAAGAATAAATTTTAGGGGTTTTCCCTCATCAAATTGAATTGATTCTTCATCCTTAGCATGTGGGAGAAGGCAACCATGGTAGATCGAGCAAAAAATGACCCATTCGAAGCAATGTGGTTCGCATTGAAGGTGTGAAAGACGTTTCTAAAATTTTCTCCATTAAAACCTATAAAAAAAATGATGTTTTTATTCCTCCAATGCATAGAGGAGATCAAGATCTTTCCAACGAGTCTGATTTTACCCAAATTTGATCTCTGGATCAAAATATATGCTCATCTGAAGATTTATGGCAAAATTAGGGCATAAATTTAGACACAAATTTCAAGGCACGAATTAGGTCAAAAATGGAGGCAGATCAGATTTGAAAATGGGTCCACGGGGTCAAACTTTACGTTTTACACTTTTGGAAAAGTTTCCCAAAAATCTCTGCGGGTCCGCCACTCTGAGACATGTGGTACCTCCTGATTCATCCGTAGGCTGAAGACTTGTCCTTTTCCTTCACGTTTTCATATTGGGAAAATTTCCCATAAACTCCCCATGCCCCACCACTCCACTACTGATGTGGACATGTGTCAGCTTCTAATTGGTGTAAAGGTGTGCTTCATTTTCCTCCTTCACGGGCCCGCGGCCTCAAACTTCACCTTTTTCCCATTTTTAGATTTTGTGAAAATTATCAAACACCTCTGTGTTCCCACATTCCGCATGACATGTGGTGGCTTCTAATTCATCCGTGGGCTAAACCTTTCTCTTTTTCCCTTTTTACAAAGTTGGGAAAAAATTTCAAAATCCTCCGCACCCCGCCGTTGTTGACAAGTGGCACTTTCTAGATAATCCACGGGGGTGTAGTCCAAATTTTTCCCTTTGCACTTTTTGATCAAACGCCTAAAAACTCCAAAATCCTCCCGATGCCTACCACTCTACCCTAACACGTGGCATCTTTTCATTGGCTGTGGATCTATCTAGGGAAAAATTCCCCTCCAAACCCCGCTAAGCCATAACTCAAAAATTACAAGGAGTTAGGAGGAAATGTTTACCTTTTTAGAAAGGTAAGAAAATTCTCTATCTGATGGAATCATACCCAAAAAAAATTGGGTCCCTAAAGCATTGAAAAAATTCATTTTGAGCACCAGCAAAGGAAAAGGAGTTAGCCAAAAATAAGCATGGGCTTATTTTGGATAACACTTTTGGCGACTTAGAGGGGTCATCTACCTGCTAGATGAAATGACCAGCTGTCTTAAAGCCTCCATTGGGCATGAAGTCATCCAATCAATTACTTGTTACTCTCAATTCATTACAAAATATCTAATATGAAGATTGTGAGAGTAAAAAAATCACTTTAACATGGAACATGATCTGCAAAAGATACATCCTTGGGGCAAAAAAACCTATGCCAAAGCACTTAGGGAAATGCAAATGTAATCAACAACAAAACAATGTGCATAAGCACTTGGAGGAATTAAAAGAATCTAAGCTAATATATACAAGGTGAGAAGTCCCCCTTATAGTAGAAATGCTTTAGATAGATTCCATTAACTAGAATCTACAGTTTCCTCACCATCTAATGTAGACAATTAGAAGGCATTACTGTTTTTACATTTTGTGACCATGTAGGGGCAACTCCAAATGGCATCAAATTTTGAATGCCTTCCTGGACTTTGCTCGGTATCCGCATCCCATTTCAACACTAAATCTCCAACTTGGAAAGTTCTAGCCTTAGCTTTCTTATCAAAGCTTCTCTTGATCAATGCTTGGTCCTTTTCCATTGTTTGGGCTGCATGCTCTTTGATTTCTTGGAGTTCCATCAATTCTGCATATCTAACCTCCATGGGCTCACACTCCAACAATTCCAATTGCTTCATGAGTTCCAATGTTGGCAACTCAAGTGATATAGGTAAGACTGCCTCTTTCCCATAAACAAGTCTGAATGGAGAGTTACCTGTGGATCTCTTGGGAGTTATCCTATCATCCCATAGATCTGATTTGAGCTTAGTGTGCCAAGTCCTCTGATTTTCATCAAGAGTCCTCTTGATGATCCTTAATAGATTCTTATTTGTGGACTCAGCTTGGCCATTACCTTGAGGGTAATAATTTGATGAAGTGCTCAAATAGATCCCATTTCTAATAGCCCATTTAGTTACCTTTGATCCTATGAATTCCAACGCATTATCTGATATTATAGTGGTAGGTATACCAAATCTGGTTGATATCCCCTCATAGAATTCTAGAAGTCTAGAATGCTAGATTCATTTGCCTCTTTGAGTGCCACTTCCTCAGTCCATTTGGTGAAGTAGTTTATTCCTCGTTAGAATCCATTTGTGCCCTTGGTTTGAGTTTGGATTAATTACCCCAATGAATTCCAAACCCCATTGCATGAATGGCTGGTCAATTGAGATTGGGTGCAATGGAAGTGTTGCTAACCTCTCTTTTCCTGTGAAGAATGCATAATTCTTACACCTCCTTATCCATGCATAATAATCACTAAACAATTTGGGCCAATAATAACCAACCTTCATGATCTTGAGAACTTTCACTCTTGGAGAAAAATGACCCCCCAGTCTGATCCATTATGGAACTCTTCTAACATTTTCTCAATCTGATTTGTCCCAATGCACCTCAGCAACACTCCATTGATATCCTTTTTTGAACAAGACGCCATCAACAAGTGTCATACATGGAATATCCTACAATCTGAAGTGTCTTCTTTTGGATTTGTTCATCTTTGGAGGGCATAGTGCCTATTTGTAGGAAGTGCATTATGTCTTGGGTCCAGCAAGGAGTGAGCACACCACCATTTTCTTCTTGAACATCTCTTTGTTCTTGGTTGTCTTGCAGCACCAAAACAACATTCTTCTCTTTTCTTGTTTCAATTGGTTGAATCAAGGCCAATTACTCACACAATCCCTTTCCTCATACCAATCTTGGTGAATTTTATCTCAATTTCATACTCCATGACATGAGTAATCCACCCTGCACATTTTTCATTTAGATCTTTGTTGAGGAGGAATTCTTTAACTCCCACATGAGAAACCAGCAGTTGAACCTTGTTGTTTGAAACTAGATGCTTAAATTTCTTCAATCTCCTAATCACTGCAAGAACATGCTTCTTAATGAAGGAATACCTTACTTCATAGTCCTCCAAGATTTGGCTAAAGAAGGTAATTGGATGCTCTGCATTTTCTTCGTTCTGATGTACTATAATTGCATAAATTGTATCACCACCACTAAATGCATAAAGGATGAATTCTTTGGAGAAATATGGGTTAATGAGAGTTGGAGCCCATGAGATAGCTTCTTTAATTTCCTCAAAACTTTCCTTACCTTCAGCTGTCCATTTGAATGCAACACTTTTCTTCAACATCATAGTTATTGGCTTGACAAGGGCTAAATTTTTTGGAACAAACCTTCAAACAAAATTGATTCTTCCAAAGAAACTTTGAAGAGCCTTCTTATGACTTGGAAATGGTAGTGCTCTTATTACTTCATCCCTCTCTAGATCAATTAATAACCCTTCTTTGGAAACAATGTGGCCTAGGAGCTTACCTTCATGAGCTAGGAATATGCATTTTTGGGGATTCAAGGATACTCCAAATATTCTACATCTTTGGAACACTAGTCTCAAATGAAAGAGATGGTCTGCTGCACTTTTAGAAAATACAGTAATATCATCTAGGTATATCAGCACTATTTTGTTGATCAATCCCTTGAATGCCATATCCACTACCCTTTGGAAAATAGCTTTGGTGTAACATAGCCTAAATGGAATTTTTCTATATGTGTAGGTTCCCCATTTTGTGGTGAAGGCTGTTTTGAACTGATCATCTTCCTTTACCATGATCTGATTATACCCTGAATAACCATCTAGCAATAAAAACCTCTCAGAACTAGCAACAACTTGCAAAATCTGCTCCATAGAAGGAAGTGGGTAGTGATCCTTGAGGGATGCTCTATTCAAATATCTAAAGTCTACACACAACCTGATTTCTCCACTTATTATTTCTGACTGGAACCAAGTTTTCAACCTAGCTTGAATGCTTGATGGGGAATATTATACTTGCCTCTATTAACTTATTCAATTTCTTCTTCATGAGAGGCTCAATGTGTGGATTGATCGATCTTTTTTTTTACCTGATGGGCTTAGCACTTGGATCTAGTTCAATTGTGTGTTGATCTAGATTAGGATTGAAACCTCTCAAGTCATCATAGCTCCAAGAAAATACATCCAGGAAATCTTGGAAAAGTTTCATGAATTTATACCTTTCTTACTTGGTTACCACTTTACCAATTTGAAGTGACTTGCCTTCTCCAACTAAGATGGGCTCTGAATCCTCTCCCTTGACTTGGATGTTTGCTTTCTCCTTCCTAAATTGATCATTAGGATTGAAGATAGACTCTAAAGTCACAAGTCCTTTTGGCAGTTTGTTGGTTCTCAGTTTTACCACTTGATCATTGTACTATTGTCCCAACTTTTCATGATTTTTGGATGAGAACTCAACTTCCTCTTACAATAAATTGATGATTTTTTGGTCACTCTCAAACACTTTCCAACTTGCATTATTGTCTGGCACTGATGGCCTCCCAATCACATAGATGTTTGGCTACATTTTATCTCTTTTGATACTCTCAATAACATCAAAATTTTCTCCAACTAATGCAAGCCTATCAACAGCTTGGTTCTCTTTCCTAGGGATGGAGTTGATGTCAAATCCCTCAAAATCCTCAATGAGATCCCATGCCCTATTCTTATAACTTTTGAGAAGGTGATTCTTGGCTGCATGTTGTCCTTTAACTTGATTAACAATCAGCTAACTATTACCAAACACTTGTAAGTTTTAGATGCCTCTCTTCCTTGACCAATGCAATCCATGTATCAAAGCTTCATATTCGACAGTGTTGTTAGAACATGCAAACTGAAATCTAAAAGCTAAATAATACTTAATTCCTTGAGGTGAAACAAGCATAGCTCCTCCTCCTACACCTTGTCTACTTCTTGATCCATCAAAGAACAACTTCCATACCTCATTGTCATCTTTATGGTCTGGCTTGGTGATGCTAGGAAGAGGATGATTTTCTTCATGCATGTAATAGAATCCTAGTTCAGATTCCTCTATTTCCTTGTAGGGATCAAAAGCATGTACCTTTCTTACCCATTCATCAAGAGTCAAATCTCGAATGTTTCCAACTTTGGTGTCAGCTTCATGTGTGCTTGGATAATCCTCTTGATCAAACGCTAAATAGTTGGCATTGATTGAGCTTGGAGTTTGAGGTTCAATGTGAAAATTTGCAATAGGTTCGGATATGATTGTGGACTTGGCTCCATACCTTGTCCTAAACAACATGTGTGACTAATTAGCAGATAGGTAGCCTCCAATTCTAGCTATGAAATCCCTTGACAAACATATGGTAAAGAGTGGTGGAAAATCTATCACCGACACATCTTGCAAAATAGTGACATTGGGGCATGCATGCAAATTAAGGCTCAAATATTTAATTACCCCAACTGTTTCTACTGTTGTCCCATCTAATTGCACCACCTCCTTGGATATGAATTCATATTGAAGGCCCAGTTGATCATCTATTTTCTTGGGCATCACAAAACTGACTTGCCCCAGAATCAATCATACAATTATGTACTAATTTATCCCCAATGATCAATGAAACATAGAATGGAGGAGACTTAAAAATTTTACCTTGTTGTCCTCTATGATTCCCCTTAGGATGAGTAGAATTTGTGAGTACCTTCTCTTGCATATCAACTAGCTGATTTGAGGTTGACCAATTCTTCATGGCAACTTGTAATAGATCCCTTTGTCCTGGGATGGATAGTGACTCCCACATAGATATGTTCACATTGGTCTTCTTCATTTGTTCAATGATGTTAAATGGGGATGAACCATATCTTTTATTCCCTTTAGTCTGCACATTCTTTTCTTGTACATGGGCTACAACAGCTAGCATTTGAGTTGGTCTAGAAGGTGGCTTGGGTTGTCATTACACATTTGGAACTGTATTTTTCTTACCAATACCTTATGGAGTGATGGATGGCTATGAATCACTTAGATCTAATGACTTCCCTTCACAAATATTCCTCTTCTTTGACCGTGTGTTAGCTGCTACACTCTAAGAAGGTGTTTGATTCATACCAAAAAAATCTTCAGCTTGCCAATTCACAAGTGTAGTCTCATTTGGAGTTGTATCTTGTTGAGATGTCCCTTGTTGTTGGTTTATTTCTTGACTCGCTTCACTCTCTACACCAGTTTTTGTCACCATCAAGGCTTGGTTCAAAGCACCATTGAAGCACATATATTGGCTGTGAGGTTCATTACATGGGAAACACCAGTCATACTCTTGAGCTATATTATTTTTCACTAGCAAAAATGCTTTAAAGGTGGATGACACATTGGGGTTATATGGCTAAAATGGTCTATTGGCAGGAGGCCTTACTTGATTTAGATTTGTAGCTAGGTTGGGTGGCCTATTAGGTTAAGTTTGAGGATGATAAGAAGGACTAAAACTTTGATTTTGTTGTCTTTTGAGCATAACTAGCTCATTTCCCAAATTTTGCAATTGTTTCATAACTTCTTGAAGCTCATTTAAGGCATTAGAGGATGAAGTAGAAGTTTCATTTGAACTCTGGTTTCTAGGGGTGGGAATAGGAGCTAAAGTAGGTGCTTGACTAGTACTTGGGCTTCCTAACTTTGGACATAAGGGCATAGGCTTGGCCTAGGTGAAAGTTTACCAGCTTAGATCAAACAATTCTCAACCCTAATGGTGATATTGTAAGCTGCAGGTAGAGTTGCACCTCGTATAGATTGGATCAACATAGAAATGTCAGAATTTAAAGCCTTGAGAAAGTATAAGAAAGCACCTTGAGCTGTTGGCCTCACTACCAATGGGATTCTAACCCATGTTCTTTGAAATCTGAAATTGAAGTCTGTTAGCTACTCATTGGGAGCTCTCTTGATAGTTGTCAGTTGCTCCAATAGAGAAAAGTTGTCCCCTTTCCCTCCAAATTGGTTATGGAGGGTTGTGCACAACTGGTTCCAATTTTGGATAGATCTTGCATCAAGGCTCCTAAACCATTACAAGGCTTTCCCTTTGAATGAAGATGCCAATAATTTGACAGTAATTTCCATCTCAACAATCTCATGGATTACACAAATATTAGCAATGTCTTTTGACATGATCACCAAGATTGGTATGATTTTCTCCAGTAAAGTATGGGATGTTCTTCTATGTTGCAATTGGAACTGAGTTTTTTGCATTGAGAGCAAGTGGGATGCTGCCAGTAAAGTTGACATAAGGATTGGTTTGTGCCACTCTGATTAGCCTAAGAACCCTTGTTGATTGGAAGAAAGGTCTACTAGGTGGAGGAGTTTATAGAGTTCTATTTGGTGGAGATGGAAACCTTTGAATCCTTCTTCCCCTTTCTCTTCTTTTTAGGGATAATTGTAGATAGTTAGACAATCCTTCTTCTCTGGTCCTTGACCTTGTTTGGATCCTTCTCATGAATCTTCAAGCTTGGATTGCTGAAAAAAGTTGATTATATCCTTTTGGAGTCGCCAGATGTGCAAATCAAGGCTCTTTCAAGTAAAAAAATTTCAACAATTGCACATCAAATTTGTTGTAATGAATATGAAGACCTCTAAGGTCCCACCAGGCATGCCAAAACTATTAGTACAAACATACAACATCCCCCAAATGACCTTCATATCTGCAGTCCAGAATTGGGTCATTTAGTGTGATTGCACAACATTGAGTTTTCTCTAAGGTGTGGGACCTTGCAAGGTGAGAAAAATCTCTAGAGAAAGCTGGTTCTTACTCCTCTTGTTTAGGTGTATGGATGAATTTGTAGACATTCAATACTAATTCCTAATCTAAATTCCAAGGAGACAAAGTTGAAGATGCAAAAAAGGGGAAACAAAACTAAGCTAAAATAGTGATACACCAAAGGAGTGATGAAAGTTTTGTTTTGCAAATAAACATAGATCATAAGTAATGTAACACAAAAACATGCATAGATTACAAAGATATAATGAAGGATCAGAAGACAATAATAAAACATGAAAGGATTGAATAAATCATTCACAAAGCATGCATTATCATTCCTAGTTTTTTAATGCGATGCATTACAATGGCAAGGAGGAAAAAATATGTGTTGCAGCTTGTATGAGATGTATGAAACTCCATGACTTCCACTTATTAAGGATAAAAGGGGAGCTTGTAAGAGAAAAATGTCCAACAAAACAAAGGATTGAATCCTTTCCATTTATAGCTAAAGTAAGGAGAGAGAAAAATAGAGGAGGAAGAAAATCAGATCTTCTAGGCTCAACAATCCTACCATTAATCCCTGTCAAATCAACCTGTAAACCTGTTAAATCAATTCCTCTATGCTTCTGTTTTTGTGTATTGGAGGACAAAAGTGATGGATTTGGTAGCAAAACACATCTCTCCAAGTAATTTTATCTTTGATTAATGGTGTGAGAATACATTTTAGGGTTTTTTCCCTCATCAAATCAAGTTTATTCTTCATCCTTGGCATGTGGGAGAAGGCAACTATGGTGGATTGAGAAAAAAACGATTCATTCGAAGAAATCTGGTTTGTATTAAAGATGCATGAAAGATGTTTCTAACATGTTTCTTCCCATCAAAACCTATAAAAAATGATGTTTTTAACTCCTCCAATGCATAGAAGGAGATCAAGATATCTTTCCAACGAGTCCAGATTTTTCCAAAATTTGATCTCTGGATTGAAAGATATGCCCATATGAAGAATTTAACGGAAAACTCAGGGCACAAATTTCAAGGGACGAAGTAGGTTGAAAAATGGTAGTGAATAAAATTTGAAAATGGGTCCATGAGCCCAAATTTTACTTTTTATAATTTTACAAAAATTTCCTAAAACATCTCCACGGCTTCACCACTTCTGCTGTTATGTGGCACCTCCTGATTGGGGTCCAGTGGAGTCTAAGACTTGTAAATTTCCTTCCCATTTTCATATTGGAAAAAATTTTCAAAAAATCTCTGTGGCCCCAACAAGTCCACTCTAATTTGGACGTGTGTCAGCTTCTTATTGGTGTAGGAGGTGTACATTCATCTTTCTTCCTTCATGGGCCCATGGCCTCAAACTTTCCCTTTTTCACCTTTTTAGATAAAATTGGAAAAATTTTCCCAAACATGCCCCGCACGGTCCCCGCACTCTGACTTGACACATGGTGGCTTCTGATTCATCCTACGAGGATGTGGCTCCATTTTTGCCTTTTTCACTTTTTTTAATGAAAAATGGGAAAAACTTTCAAAATCCCTTCCATGCCCGCCACTCTGTCTGATGACACGTGGCATCACTTCATTGCCCTGGGGCCTTAACCAATTTTGTTTCCTCTGCAGGATTTCAGGCTGAAATTTTTCCCTTTGCACCTTTTTGACAAAACTGCCAAAAAAATCCAAAATCCCCCCGATGCCCGACCACTCTGCTGATGACACTGTGGCATCATTTCATTGGATACGGGCCTGTCTAGGGAAAATTTCCCCTCCAAGCCCCGCCGAGCCATAACTTGCAAAAATTACAAGGAATTAGGAGGAAATTCCTTACCTTTTTGGAAAGGTAAGAAAATTCTCTATCTGATGGAATCATACCCAAAAGCTTTTGGGTCCCTGAAGCATGCAAAAAAATCATTTGAAGTACCAGTAAAGGAAAAGGAGGAGGATTTAGCCAAAAAAAGCATGGGCTTATTTTGGATAACAAACCATTAATGTTCATATTCACATAAACTAATATTCTCATTACATTCATTAGGCCCATTATAGAATGTCACAGAAAGGCAGACTGCAGTCATGCATTATAACCGGATTCATATAGCTAGTCTCTTAAAAGAAAATATAAAACCCCCAAACCCTTGATATGTCCGCTCCTACGCTTATTTACCAAAGCTAACAGAGTCCTTGCAGTATTTTTACAGATCTCTAATCTCTCTATTCTCTCCTATCTCTATGCGGGTGCTTTTATATATAGGTTTCTTTAACCACTGACTTGCTTGTTGGGGCTACAAATCCATCGCCAAGTGTCCAAGTGGTCCTCCATAGAAGCATGCTCCTTAATATCAAGCTCTCCACTCCTTGTAATGATGGTCTTCTAGAATCCTCTATTGCTAAGCATATTCCTTTTGTGGGCTCTACGTTGCCAGGTTGGCACCTTATCCACTTCTCATTCATTTTTGAGTCACACATTTCTCATTGCTTGCCCAAAAATGCCCAATATGGCTAAGTCCTGAAACCTTATCTCTATCCAAGCGCACCATGAGTTTTCTTAAACCCTTCCATGAACCCTATCCTATGTGCCTTTTCCTTTCATGCCCTTCTTCAACTAGGCCTTGCGTGCCTACTCACCTTTTTGTACTTAGCCAATGTTTTGGGGTCCCAACAAGATTCATGGCCATTCTACCCAAAATATCAGTAGCTTCCTTTTCTAGCCCATCTTGATCTTCCATCTCCTCCAGAATTTTTCTAGACCTCTTATGAATTATCATTCTTTGAGGAGCCTTAAAATGTATAGAAATGGGTCTCCTTCTAGATATTCTTCTTATTTTCACCTCTTGCGCTTGCCTAGGTGAACTATCACTGTCAGATATAGATATTAGCTCTCCTGTAGCTAATGCAGAGGAATGAATTTCTTTAGAAGGCACAATAGGTTATGTAGGTTTAGTCCTTCCAGATATTCTTCTTTTTGGTATTTCCTCTCTACCTAGTTATTTCTTTTCCTCTGCAGTGGCATCAATTTCCAAATTAGTTATAGGAGTAGAAGGAGTTGTTATTACTCTCCTGATAATATAAAGGTTCTATTTAAACTTGCTAAGAAATTTCTCCCACATTTCTTCTCCACTTTTCTTCAAAATAAAATGGTACAGGCACATTAAATGCACTAACCCATGATTTCTGATTGTTTCCACACCCTAGGAATACCTTTGGGCCATTGTATGGATGGAGTCAAAAAGAAACCCTGGAATGTTTACTATATATTCTGGTTTTGTAGCTCCATATCTAAGGTATATGAGTATCTTTAGAACTTCTCTTCCTATGAACCCAAACTGACCATCATAGGTTAAATACTTGACTATCCAAAATACCACTCTGTAAAATGGTTTGGGCAAGCTATCCATTCTAACCCCTTTTATTATTTTCTTCGTGTTGTAAATATATTGGGGTTTAGCTTCCCCCCCTTTTCAGTAGGGTTTCAACCAATTATTTTAATGTCCCTCTGACAACATTTGGGACATGCACAATTGGCAATCTAGATATATTACTTATTATATTCATAAAAAAAGGAATGAAAACATTTCTAACCTTTGTCCTAGATTTCTCTAAATTTATAACAAATTGTCTCACTAGTTCTTCATTATACTTGGGGAACTTTCTCAGAAATTACAGCCATCCTGCCTGTTGAAATATAGTCACCACTTATTCATCTGTAATGAGCTAGGTATCATCCTCTGGTTCCAAATTATTTTTAATCCCCATGATACAAAGGTGATTCAAATTCATTCTCCTTCAATTTGTTATTTTGTCCTGTTGGCAACAAAATTCTTTGGTTATTTATGGACTGGACATAATTAGCTACGAAACTTAGCTGTGGAATGCAAATCAAATTCTGTTGTTTCTTCCTTGGAGTTTTTCTGCAGTTTCTTCTTCACTTTGTTTATTCCACCTGATTGATATATCATTATAAGTGTGCCACAAATTTTGTTCCACCAACATCACCCTCATGATTACTCATTTTTAATCATAATGTACAATATATGACTCATCATATCAACTTTTAAATCAAATCTAATCAAACACGTGAACTTTTAATCTAACCTTTAATAAGTTAAAGACATAATTACCATCCTTGATGATGTAATCCCTTTGTCATGATGACTCATCATTCGTAAAAATTGAAATAACAAGAAAACGGTTAGAAAAATAGCTAGAATTCTAAAGAATTTTTTAAATTTTGAATTAGCCATTTATTTGAGAAGATCAATAGCCATTGCTAGTTTTCAATTGATCTCTGAGAGAAACTTTTTTTTTGGGAAGAGAACACCATTTATTGGTTTTCACTTTTTTCCCTTGTTTTTTTCTTTTTTTTTTCCTTTTTTTGGGAAGAGAACACTATTTACTAGTTTTCATTCTCTTCCCTTTATTCTAGATCTATCCATCTGATTATTTGATCATTTTGGAAGAACTGGGTTCTTCCGTATGATCAAATTCTTTATCTGCTTCAATTTTCCTCAAGAATTCATCCTTAAAAGGAGGATTCCTATAAAGCTTTATCCTATGACCATTGACAAAAAGTGTTCTTCTACTGCCATTAATGGGAAGTAACTGAATAGAACCATTGTCAAATATCTAATCAATTTGATAGGCTCCTAACCATCTAGTTCTCAACTTGCCTTTGAATTGCTGGTACTTGGAATCAAATAGTAATGCTCAGTCCCCTACCTTGAATTACCTCTTCTTGATATGTGTGTCATGTGATTGTTCCTTTCATCTTAGATTATTTTTGTTTGCTGAAGTGCTTCCATTCTTAACTCATCTAACTCATTGAGTTGAAGAATTCTTTCCTTTTGTGCGACATCTGACTCAATACCCAATTCAATTGTTTTCCTCAGTCTCTGTAGTTCAAATTCAATAGGTAACAAGGGATTTTTCCCATAGACTAACTCATATGGTAAAAACCCTATTGTAGTCTTCTAGGTTGTATTATAATCCCATACAGCCTTTGGTAGTTTTTTTACCCAATCTCTTTTTCCTGCTTGAACTATTTTGGTAAGGATGTTTTCCAATTCTCCATTTATTACTTTTACTTTTCCATTTGATTATGCGTGATAGGGATATGACTTCCTATGATTGATCTGATAGTACATTGTGAAGGTTTGGATCATGACAGACTTGAACTGTGGCCCCTAATCTAAAACTATACTTCTTGGTGCACCAAATTTTACCATAATTTTGTTCCAAATGAAATCAACAACTACTTCTTTAGTGGCATTTGTTAAGTCCTGCACTTCTTCCCACTTTGTCACATAATTAGTACACACAAGAATCTTCTTTTTTCCTTGTGAAGGATGATTAAAGGGACCAACAAATTCCAATCCCCATCTTTCAAATGGTTCTATAACTACTTGAGGTTGCAGAGGCATTTCATTGGTGAAGGTTGGCTGTCCCATCCTCTGACAAGGATCACACCACTTGATATATTTCTTCACATCTTTGTACAGAGATGGCCAATAATAGCCAGTGTCAAGTAACTTATGATATGTTATTTTTACTAAAAAATTTCCTCCACTTGGTTCATCATGAGATGCCTTGAGTATGTCAAATATTTCATCTTCTCCCACACACATACATAAAACCAAATTAGGACCACATTTAAATAACATCCCATTTAACCATTTAAAGCATGCACTCATTTTGATTAACTTCTTCATTTGTTTCTTAGTGAAAGAAGGAGGAAACTTCCCTATTGCAAGATAATTTTCCATGTCAGTAAACCATGGTGTATTAGCTAAAATAGAAAGCAATTGTTCATCTGGAAAGTTGTCCTTAACTGGATCTTTCTCCCCTATAGTGGTTAATCTTGACAAGAAATCAACTACCACATTAGATTTGCCTAGATTGTCCATAATGGTAATATCAAATTCCTGTAAAAGTATCAACCATCTAATTATTCTACCTCCAACCATCATTTTATTCATTAAGTATCTAATTTTTGAGTGATTCATATGTACAAATATCTTGTACCCTATAATATAATGTCTGAATTTATTAATTACATAGATCACAGCCAGAAATTCTTTTTTAGTGGTAGTGTAAATTTCTTTTAGTGGGAGTAATAAATTTACGAAGATAGTAGATAACATACATTTTTCCTTCTTCATCTTTATGTTCCAAAACTACACCAATTGAGTTATTTGAGGCATGAGTTTGGATGTGAAAAATATTTCTCCCAATTAGGTCCTCTCAATATTGGGGAAATTATTAATTTCTCTTTAATTTCTTCAAAAGCATGTTGACACTTTTCATCCCAAAGAAATTCACAATCCTTGGTAAACAAATTAAACATGGGGGAAATAATTTTACTAAAATCCTTGATAAATCACTTGTAGTATCTAGCATGCCCTAAAAATGACTTGATGTTTGTGGGGGTTTGAGGAACATGCAAATATGAAATAATCTTGCTTTTGTTTTGGTCAACCTGAATTCCTCTTTTTGAAATATGGTGTCCTAATACAATCCCTTCATCAACCATCATCAAACATTTTTCATGGCTAAGAGACAAGTGGAGTTGCTCACATCTTGTCAATACTCTATCCAATTTTTTCAAGGAATCATCAAATGTATCTCCATGCACAGTAAAGTCATCCATGCATACCTCTACACAGTCATTTATTAGGTCTACAAAAAATGCTAATACAGCTCTTTGAAAGGCTGCTGGAGCATTACATAGTCCAAATGGCAATACCATGTAAGCAAAGGTACCCCATGTATAAGTAAAGGTAGTTTCATCCTGATATTCAGTAACAACTCTAATTTGATTATATCCACTAAATCCATCCAGGAAGGAAAAGTATTGTTCACCTACAAGGTTGTCTAAAAATTGATCTATGAATGGTAAGAGAAAATAATATCTCACTGTGGCTTTGTTTAGTTCCCTATAATCAACAAAAATTCTCCATTTTACATTATTTTTAGGCACAATTATTAGAGGAGAAACCCAATGACTATCTGAGATAGGATAAATAAAGGCTACTTGTAATAGTTTTTCAATTTCTTTCTTGACTATGTCTCTCAAGGCTGGATTTATCCTTCTCTAAGGTTGCCTACTTGGTTTAATGTTTTCAGTATAGATGTGATGGGTGTAGATACTTGGATGAATTCATTTCATGTCTTTATAGTCCCAAGAAAAATATTTAGTATGATCTTTCAGAACATCAAACAGTTTAGCTTCTTCATCATTCTTCAACCAACTATTAATATTCAAAATTTTACCCGGTTGAATCTCAACATGTTTGGTTCTAGTGTATGATGAACTAATTTGTTGAAAGGGTTCCATTAAGGTGTTTAGTGGACATGCATGTGATAAGAACATATGATATGCTACAACATCTCCAAAATTTCCTTGCGACAGAATGTTGTACAAAGGACAACATGAAGAGTTATGATACTTATCTTGTTATACGTCAAACTCCTCATCACTACTATTTTCCATTAATTATTCATCATCTCCTAATATATGTGAAGTTGAAGCTACAAATTCTTCCTCTCCCCAACATAAATCTCGTTCCTCCAGAGTGAAATTATCTTCATTTATAGGGAATTATTGTTGGTGTGGTTTTGGAACTAATTTTGATGGTTTCGAAACTAACTGTGATGGTTCCGGAATAGATTTTACAAGTTCTTGAACTAATTTTGTAGGTTTCAAAACTATTCCAAATTGCTCCAATGACAATTGGTGTACATTCAATGGTGGGTTAATCATATCTTTTATTTCCCGTACATGATCCTGTAATGTTATCACAGCAAAAAAAGATAGATTTTTTCTCATTAATATCAAGATTATCAACCCATAATTGCTCTTGATTTTCAATAAAAGGTCATGCAGAGGGATATAATAAAATTTGCTTGGAATTCTTACCATTTGAAATAGTCATATCACCTGATCTACAATCAAATAAGGCAGAAACTGTAGCTAACCATGGTTTGCCCAAAATAATGGGATAACCAAGTGTTTTACCTTTTGGCTGCAATATAAGGAAATCAACTGGATATTCCCATGACTCCACCATAACTGCCACATCTTCAATAAATCCTTTTGGTTTTACTACAGATTGATCTACCATCTGCAATATCATGTTGGTAGGTTGTATACCTGTTAATAGTAATGTTTTCAAAGTGTCCATTGTCATCACATTTATAGCTGCTCCAAAATCAACCAAAATGTTATGTATATCTTTATTCCCTATAGAGATAGAAATTACAGGGCTTACAAGATCTTCATATTTGGGAAGTAGGAGCTTTCCTGATAATAAATCAGCAAGTTTACCATCTACCTTAATAGTTCAGGGGTACTCCTTCTTTCTTTAGGGTCTTTTTAAACACAGCAATTTGATTAACTTGTTCAACTTCAGAATATCCTTGATTCCTTGCAACAATGGTATTTCAATATTTAATTTTCTCAATTCTTGCACCAATTCAAATTCCTTAGTTCCTATAACTTCTTTAAATATTTTTGGAAATGGAGTCTTAGTAGAGTTTATTTTTGGTTCCTTATCTCTTTATTTTTCATCTTTCTTGGGGGCAACCATACTAGGGGTTTCAGTTTCTTCTGTCATTTCAATGATGATAATAGGTGGACTGCTAACTATTTTTCCAGATCTAGTGTGAATATCCTTACAATCTATGACGTTAAGATCAACTGGATTCTCTTGTTTTGTTCCATAGACAGGGGTTGTTTGTTTGTTTCTATGATTAGTAATTGGTTGTGCTGGTATTTGCATTTGAACCACATTTTCAGTTTGTGAATTTTGTGCTAGGGAACCCATTATGGCTTGTTGAATCTGATTAGGATATGTTTATCCCTTGAGCATAGTTATTAGGGCTCCATCTAGGTTGTGACCAAGCATACCGATTATTTTGGCCAGTCTATGGTTTTTGGTGTACTTGAGCATACTAAGATTGACCTGCCTAATCTTGGGGATTCCAAGTTAGTTGAGGGGCCCAAGGTGGTTGTCCCCAAGTTTGTGGTACTGTTTAAGCACCCCATTGCATCATCCAAGGATTAGGAGATAACCTTGGCATGAACTGTCCTTGGATAGGTTGTCTTTGGATAAAGTTTACTTCTTATGATGTGTTGGTTTGTTTGAGCTGGTTTGTTATAAATGGAAGAAGAGAAAAACATGGTCCTTAGATTCACAGATAAGGAACATTTCTATTTTATCCCCAGGATAATCTCTTAATGCATGTTTTTTCCCACATCTAGGACATTACATGACTAATGGTTTTGTATTGGCATTTGCTTTGGCTTGCAATCCATTCATGGTGGAGGTTAATTTAACTAGTATGTCTATTTTAAAGTTTGCCAATTCATCCATCAGTTTTTTTATATCTAGATTCAAAATTCTAACTATTTTTCCCTTTCTAGGTCAGCCCCTTGTCCTTGAATAACTTCTAAAAATTTCTTTGATTTCATTCATTCTTAATTGATCAAGTGTTTCCACCTCCTATTAAATCAAGGGTTTCCCTAGATTCATCATCCATACCTTTGAGAAATATGATTTTGCTTAACTCTCTCTTCAATTAAAAATCCACATCTTTTACTCATAAAGTAGAAATTTGTCCAAATAATCTTCCATATTTTCATCCTCTTCCTATCTGATTTTGAAAAATTGTTCTTTCCTATTTCTCCCTCTACAATAATCTTGATATTTGTCTAGGAAGGTAGGTTTCCATTTGTGCCCAATTGGTAATAGAATTATATGTTAATACCATAAACCACCTCATTGTTGCATCCTTCAGGGTAGATGGAAACAACTTGAGATTTTGATTGTCTATCTTGTAATCATAGGCCTGACACAATATTTTAAATTTAAACAGAAATTGGTCAGGATCCTTAGATGACATCCCTCTAAATGTGGGCAAGTGTGCAGGTGAAATTTTCTTCATAGTGGTTTACATCATCCTCTAACTGAATGGGATAGGTAAAGGTCCTATAAGGTTCTCTTTCAGCTTCTCATTCCATCTCTCTATTATTTTCTAGTCCTTTCTCCCAATCAATGTGGTATGTGATCTTGCTTTAGAGATGGTGGAAAGTTCAGGAGTAGGAGGTTGACTACTTAATTGTGAATCAAAACTTGCTCTACAGTGGGTCTCGAGATACAATCTTTTTCCTAAAGGATCTACTTCCCTCTGGTGATTGATCCCAAAATTCCAAAGGTGGAAGTTCTAGCTTCTTGTCTAACAGGGGACAATGGTGCCTCTACTTCGTGGTCAATTTTCCTTACTTGAACCAGAGGATGTTGGTAATTCTTGTTTATATATTTTTGGGAGAAATCTACCCTTGAAGTCTCTTGGTCTACTCATAAATTTTGTGATAGCTTAGGGAATATTTCTTCAATTACTAAATGTATGATTGTTACTCTTTTTGACACCTAATTAGACAATTCTAACTAGTTTTCTTCCCTGGAAATGGCACCAAAAATGATGGGTGTTGTTATTCCCTTCATTTAATAAAATTTCTGTTGATGTCATATTCAAACCAGGGGTGTGTCTGAAGCTATATGCAACAAGAATAATCTTAGTGATCTAGTAATTGATTGTAGGTATATTTTTGTTTATTTTGTTTTATGAGGGCTGTTTGCGATTTCTTAAGGACTTCTTGACCAAAACCTTTATTAAAATCACACTAGGAAAAGTTGCTGGAAAGAAACACTCTTTGCAGAAATGAGTTGCTGGAAATAAACACACATTTGTAGAAATGAAATAGATTGCTGAAAATAAACACACATTACAGAAATAAACACACAATTGAGAATGCTTGGAAAATTATTGCAAAGAAATAAGAACTTAATCTAGAACACCTGCAAGGAAAATTCTACAATAGATTTCAACTTAATGAATTGAAAGCATTTACAAATTTAACAGATCTACACTATTTTCTTTTAAAAATATAAATACAAACAAAAATGAGGATCCTGGTTTTTGGAGGAGTGGGCCCTTGCTCTGCCTCAAAACATGATTGGAAAACTTAATTTTCTCTTTAAACAGAAATGGCTATTTTATTGATAAAATGTTCTGCATTACAAAAGACATACTGGTTCTTTCTATCCATCTGTCTAATCCTCTATGTGTATCGATCTATATCTATTTTTTTCTATCTATCTAATCTATCTGCAGGTGTGTATGTATATAATTCTTCCAGGGGTGCATTTATGGCTGTAATTGTTTCACTGATACAATGGAACTAAATTGTGCCCAGAATAGATGCTGAATTGGAACATGGCTAGTCATACAGTTGTGTGACAATTATCCTAGATCTGTGAGTATGGAGAGTCAGAAGTCTTCTAATCTGCTCCTAATTGATAGGATCATTGATTTGACAAAGCACTGGCCGTTTGGAATAGATTCTTATCAGTTATCAGAACTTTAGAAGAGTTACTGGAACTAAAGGAAATCGTTCCAACTCTAACCGAGAGAGTTTCGGAGCTATCTACAGGAGCTCCAGAACTAATTCCGATAATTTCATAACTAAGTACTAGAGTTATGGAACTAAGTCCGAAAGTTCCAGAACTATGTGACAGAACTAATAACTACGTGGTGGAGTTTTGGAACTAAGTCTAGGCAGTTCTAGTAACTAAACCGTATTGATTCCTAATGCTTCCAAAAAAATGCAATCCGCTTCATATTTATTCTTTTGCTTGATTGTAACCTGTTTTATTAAAAAATTGAGTTTCCAAAGCACTTAGTTAGAAGTTTTAGAGTTTTTAACGTTAGAACTACTATCAACAAAAGACTGGACTATTACATCCTAGCTTATATTAGATCAAACAAAAGTCACAAAATTTAATCAAACTTGATAAAAAGGAGAGTCAAATAAGATCATTTGTTGTAAATTATTGAGACATATTCTGGCCTTATCAACAAATCTTAGATATCTTTTTGAAAAATATGTGAAAGACAAAGCTTATAAGGATGAACTAAAAACAAAAGTTGAGCAGCTCACTTCCTTGTTGAGAAAGGTTACACAACCTACTCCATCCACTGATATTTGCACTACTACTCCTTTGAAAATTTCTTCCACTCTGAATGATATTTCATATCATGAGATTGAGAAGATAGGTCAGAAGGGTAGATCAGTGCATGGATGGATATAACACATAATTCAGTAAGCCAATACTTTGATTAAATAGGATGTTGAAATATATAATGATTTGTAGAATGGATGAAGCCTTCTCTGAAAATAATAATAAATTGAATTTTAATTTGACTACATGGAGTGAGATCAGAGAGGAGGATCTAAATCTACTTCTTCAAGAATAAGTAATTGATGATGTTTCTAAGTTTTTTGAATTTTTAAAGGATATGGAATTTAGGTCCCAGGTATTACAAGACTTGATAAAGAAATTAGAAGACAAGCACGTGGAAATAATGGATACTCTGATTGATATCTCAGAAGAGTTTGATAATGTTAACAACAAGTTCTTCAATGAGAACATTGATGCTCTTCCAAAAGATCAAACTAAGTTAATTTTTAAGGATTTAGTGAAAAAGGATGATGAAGTAACTAGGAAATTCAATAGTGACTCCATTGATAGGTTGGTTTCATGTCAAAATTTCATAGGTCAACTGAAGAAAGTAGTACGCAAACTTAAAAGAATTCCAACAAAGGTAGCCAGAGAGATTGAGACAACAAACGTGGTGAACCATTACGCATGTGGGCTAGAGGAAGGAGAAGTATAAGGAATTATCAAGCATTTCATCAAATATAATCATTGGATGGCTACCTGGGAAAAACAACAAGCGAATAAAGGAGTTGTAGGGCCATGTTGAAGCTAGGCGGCCATGGGAGAACAGTTCCAAGCTCTAAATCAATCCAAGTTGTAGGGTTGACCGAGTCAAACCCTTGCAACCACTTCGTTATTCTTATGGGAGCTTATTGCTTAGAACTTAATGATTTTATATTTTTAGTAACTTGTTGGTTAAGGTCCAACTATAATGGGTCAACCTAAGAACTTATAAATAGTTAAGTGTATGAATTTATCATGGAGATAGATCAGTTTGGAAGTTAATCTTCAAGCTTGGAAGAGTGCTTTGAATACTTTGAATTCTTTCAATTACATTCAAAAAAATATTTTGCTGTGGATAATATGATTTATTATGTTAATAGTTGATCAATGAATGCTTTTTGGATGCACAATTCCTTAGTGTAAGTGGTTAGCTCACCTTTATTTCAAAATATCTTATTTCATTTTATGGGAAAGTGATGTGATTATCTTGAATACTAGTCATGAAAAAATTGTTTTTCCTTCTGTTATAAAGTTACATTATCATTGGATGTTGTTAGAGTAGGTATTTACCTTAGCTCATGTTCACCTAGGTACTTTATCTACCTTTATTGTATTTATCCTCACCCACTTATGTGTGTGGATATTTATTTTTTATTTATTTAGATATTAGGGGGATATTATCTAGTTGTTAGGTATATTTATTTCCTTTATCTATGGTATTGACTAGTTCTTTCCTTGATCTATGGTATTGACTAGATCCTTGATGTCTAGTTCTCTCATAAATCTATGTTCTTGACTAGTTCTTTCCTTGATTTATGGCTTGATCTACGACCTTGACTAGTTCTTAGATTGTTATTCCTTTCCTATATAAGCAAGACCCATTCTCATTGTATTTCATTGAGTTTCATAATAATATATGATATTACTGCTCATTTGTTTGCAAAGGTTTTATGTAAAGTTATTTTGGCAAATTGATTTCATCTTATAGATCATGGTGTTTGATTAGCATTTTTGTTCTTGGCTTGGTATGATCTGGTTATCGTTCCTTTTATGGTATCAGAGTAGGAGATTGTTGTTGACATCTATCTATAAGTTTTATTTTGCAAATAAATTCTTTTTATATTCATATATTTGGGATTTGTTCATATTTTGTTAATGTGTGTGGTTTTATGCAAAACAGAGGCTTCCATTTGATTCAGAAGGTTGAAAAACCCTAAGATCGACTGTAAATGCGATCATTTTTTGAGGCAATCATTTTTTAGTTTATTTTGTTGTTGTAGAGAAACACACTAGTTCATCTCGGGTTTCGTGCTAGCTAGGAAAGAAAAGAGATTTTTTCTGGGTTTTGTTGAGTTTTTTGAGATCTGAACTGGGTATTTTTCTATTTCAAAGAAGTATTTTTGTTTTGCGTGTAGAATTCCTTTTCCAGAAGGATGAATCTTTCCTTTTTTGGCAAGGTACTAGAATGGCCATGCACAAATTCTACCATTTGCACAGATTCAGCCATTTCAGGAAATTTCGTAGCCTACTGTTTTTCAGCAACGTAGGTCACTATCCACACAATCCATAAATAGTAATTTTTAGTAGAAGAAGTAGCTGGATGTGACTTTCTCAAAAGCAAGCGACACCTCGCTAGAATAGTAAGTTGCACACACCCATTGAAACCCTTAGCCCCTAGTCATATGACATTGTCATATGAGGCTTTAAAGCTTGTGATTCCTATTAGTAGGTGCTTAACTCCAGCCCCCTTTCATTTTATTTTTGTTGTAAAGGAAAGAGAATTTTATTTTATTTAAGTGTCAACTAAAATAAATAGTATAACATAATATTGAAAAACTTGTATCTTTTGATCGGTAACTTAGTTTTGAGTGTTGTATATTGTAAAAGTGCTTGCTTTTATGTTCTCTTTCCATTGTGAATATTTATTTTGCTTTTGATTATTTTTTTAGGATGGTGTCTTCATCTACTTTTGCATTAGATCATGTTGAGCCATTAACAACACATAATTACCACACATGGAAACCAAGAATGGAAACAAGAATTAAGCAGAAAGGATTATGGACTCTAACTTCTTCAGAATATGAGAAATTTCAATACTAATGCAAATTTGATGAGTGTATGGGTTTCATAGGTACTTATGTAAGTGACAGTATTTTGTTTCACTTGAAAAAATGTGACACTCCTTTCAAAATATGGGAGAAATTAGAGGATTAATTTAGTAAAGTGGATCATATGAGAGCCATGCAACTTGAAATTGAGATCACCTCTATTAATCTTGAATATTTTCCATCAATTATAGACTATCTTACCAAGTTCAAGAATTTGTGGACACAGTTGAAGGGGAGTGGAAGAGATAAGAAATAAGAAGAGTGTGTTTACTTGATTCTATCCAAGTTGAGAGGACCATTTCAAATATTTTCTTCTACCTTTTTCTCTAGCATGGGTGTCTTAGGTGACATTCAAAATGCCTGACTTAGAAACATTTTGTGAAAGACTTACTAGAGAATAATCCAAACTATCTCACCTTGAGTCTTACACCTCTCAAAAGGCATTAGTTGCATATAATCCTAAGGGCAAGGGAAAACTAAAAAGTAAACCCAAATCCACCCCTTATCCATCTCAAAGTTCTCCTAAACCCAAGGAAAACAACTCTAAACCTAGGGAGTCTTCTAAATCTAAGAATAAGTCTATCCTTTCATGTTATTTTTGTGGAGGTAGTAATCGTGAAGAACATAGGTGTTATAAGAAAATGCAAGACTTAAAGGATGCAACCAAGAAACACAAAATTTCTATCTCCACTCCACCTCATTCTAATCAGCATGAAAAAGCACTTAATATTGTCAAGAGATCTCAGTCACCACTTATAGACAGTTGGGATATATATTTTGGTGCTTCTCATCACATGACTTCTTCCAAGGAGTCTTTTGTTTCTCTAGGTTTGAATTCTACTTCCAAAATTGAGGTTGGATATTCTTCCTTTTTTTTTGTTGAGGGAAAAGGTGATATACAACTTTATGGTGGTAGTATCTAAGATGCACTATATATTCCTAACATCACTACAAATTTTCTTTATGTATATCAAATTTGTCATTCTGGTCAAGGGAAAATAGTGAGTTTTACACCACATGGGGCAGGAGTAAGAACTTTTTTTCAGCTTTATTCACTTGTTTATCAAGGTATTATTGATCATAGTTCTAGATTATATCACTTTGAGGGTTTTGATTACACTTCTTCTATAGGGACAGGATTGGTTTCTCATGCAGATTCATAGAGTAAGCTTCAGCACGAAAGATTTCGACATCTTTATTACAGATATTTGAAGGAGTTGAGAACTCATGGTATGGTAGATGGTATTCCTAGAGTTTCTTGTCTTGAGGGAGTCTTCTCTAGATGTGCATTAGGGAAACAACACCAAGATCCATTTCCTAAGAATTCATCTAAGAGAGCTTCTTCACCACTTAAGCTTGTGCATAGTGACTTGATGGTTTTTACTACCCCCTCCTTTAATGGAGCTAAGTATTCATTTACCTTTATTGATAATTTCTCAAGGCATACTTGGGTTTATTTTCTCAAGTAAAAAAGTGATGCTTTTTCACACTTCAAATTATTCAAGGATTTGGTCGAGAAAAAAGCTTCGAGTTGCATAAATAACCTTCGTACTGATAATGGGGGGGAGTACTTCAACGATGAGTTTGATGAATTTTTAGCAACGCAAGGCATTATTCACTAGTATATTGTTCCTCATACTCCAAAAAATAAATGGATTAGCAGAGTGGAAGAATAGAAATTTGAAAGAAATGGCTAACTGTATGATGTATTCTAGAGATTTACCTCCTATCTATTAGGCAGAAGCAGTTAATTGTGCTAACTACATTCAAAATCACACACCAGACAGAGAACTTGAGAATTTGACTCCAGATGAAGTTTGGTCCAACACTAAGCCAATTGTCTCATTTTTTCAAGTCTTTGAGAGCCATGCTTGGGCCTTTGTTCCAAAGAAGAAAAGGAAAGTGTTGGATAAAAAGATAAAACCCTTGATATTTGTAGGGTATCGTGAAGACATGAGAGCTTATCAAATTTTAGATTATGATACTCATGACGTTATATTTTGAACACATGTTCATTTTGATGAGTGATTCACTCCTCATGAATCTTCATCTTCTTCCATGCCTCCTTCTTAATCTCATCTTGAGGATCCTTTCTTTTAGGAGATTGATGAGGAGGTTATAGATGTTGTTGAGGATCCTATTCCCACTGATGTTTTCACTATGCCTAAGTGGGCTCGTACTGCAGTTTCTAAGGAAACATCTTTCATAGAGGATCTTCCACCCACTAGGCATCATCACACATAGTCTACAAGTTCTAGAATTTTGTGTCAGGAAGTTTTTGAGGATCCACAATCCTTTTCAAAGGCTCATGGGATACAGGATTGGGATGATGTGATAAAAACTGAGTATTCTTCTTTGATGGAGAATCATACTTGGGATTTGGTCTCTCTTCCTAAAGGAAGAAAAATGGTTAGGTGTAAGTGGGTATACCAAACTAAATATGCACTTTATGGGTCCAAAGACAATTATAAGGATCATCTTGTTGTAAATGGTTTTTCACAAGTTGAAAGTATTGATTACTCTGAGACTTTTACACCCGTTGCCAAGATGTATTATGTACACCTTGTACTTGTTATTCTTGCATCACAAGGGTGGCCTGTATACCAGATGGACATGAAGAGTGCCTTCTTACATGGATATTTACAAGAGGAAATATACATGGAGTAGCTGGCTGTATTTTTCAGGATTCTTCTCTTGTTTTCAGGCTCTGAAGGTCTCTCTATGGTTTCAAACAAGCCCCTCAGGCTTGGTATGAGAAGATGGATTATTTTCTTCTATCTACTAGTTTTGTTCATTTTCACTCCCATCATACAGTGTATATTGATCATGTTGGTGAGAATATTATGATACTTGTCTTGTATGTTGATGATATGTTACTTACTGGCAGCTCTTATTCCCACATTAAGAGTATTTAGAGGGATCTTTCTACATAGTTTGACATAACAGATCTTGGGCTATTGCATTATTTAACTAGTTTGTAGATTTTCCAGACAGATTTAGGGATTCATTTGAGTTAGAAAAATTATACACATGATCTTCTTAGGCACTTTGATATGGCTAATTGCAAGTCAAGTCCATCTCCTTTTCAGTCTAGAGTTACTCTTACTTCCACATGTACCACACCACTTTGTGATCCAACATTATATAGGAAATTGGTTGGGAGTCACATGTACTTGACCCATACTTGCCCTGATACTTCATTTGTAGTAGGGCTTATATCTCAATTTGCACATTCTCCTCATAGTAGTCACTTACAGGCTGCTAAAAGGAATTTTCACTATTTGCATGACACTTCCCATTTTGGCCTACACTACACTAGGGGTTATACTCAGTTGGTTGGGTATACAGATTCAGATTAGGCAGGTTTTATTGATGATAGGCATTCCACTTCTGGCTATATTTTTTTTCTCAGTTCTTTTCCAGTTGCTTGGGCATATAAAAAGTAACAAGCTATTGCACTTTCATCTTCAGAGGTAGAGTACAGGGCATAAATTACAATGAGTCAGTAGATTCTTTGGCTTAGACAGTTATTGATAGAGTTTGGATTCCCAATGGATTCACTGAATGTACTTTGGTGTGACAACCAAAGTGTAATTCACATTTCTCGCAAACTAGTTGAGCACCAGTGGACAAAGGATATTGAGATACACATCCACTTCATTCATCAGCACATTCAAGATGAAGTTATTTTCTTGGAGTACATTCAGACTCAACAACAAGTTGCAGACATCTTTACAAATCCTTTTGCATTACCTCTCTACCTTGAGTTGCATGGAATTCTTAGGGTTTCAGAAGTTGTTCTTGGGGGGTGTTCGTGAGAACATATTCCTTCTTCTTCTTCTTTCTCTTTCCTTCTATCATGCTTCTTTCTTTCTTTTGGTTCAAGATCTCTTCATGGATATATTGTACATGAGTACCTCATCAGACCTAGTTGTCAGGAATCATACTGTGTACATTCCACTTCTATTTTTTTCCCCTAGCTTCACTTTAGGGGGGGTGTTAGAGTAGGTATTTACCTTAGATCATGTTCACCTAGGTACTTTATTTACCTTTATTGTATTTATCCTCACCCACTTGTGTGTGTGGATATTTATTTTTATTCTAGTTGTTAGGTATAGTTATTTCCTTGATCTATGGTATTGACTAGTTCTTTCCTTGATCTATGGTATTGAATACATCCTTGATGTCTATTTCTCTCATAAATCTATGGTCTTGACTAGTTCTTTGATGACTAGTTCTTTCCTTGATTTATGGCTTGATATATGACCTTGATTAGTTCTTAGATTAATATTCCTTGCCTATATAAGAAAGGCCCATTCTCATTGTATTTCATTGAGTTCCATAATAATATACGATATTGTAGCTCATTTGTTTGAAAAAGTTTTATGTAAAGTTATTATGGTGAATTGCTTTCATCTTATAGATCATGGTGTTTTATTAACATATGTGTTCTTGGCTTGGTATGATTTGGTTATCATTGCTTATAGCTATAATAAGTGAAAGGGATATTTGACATGTGCATGCCTTATGTTATTATGGTTGTTGGTTGTGTATTCAATCAAATTTTATCCATTTGTTAGGTATACATGGGGTCTTACAAGGGAATGTATGTTATTTTTTCTATGGTTTATTATCCACCCTGTCCAAATAGCACAAGTTGAACTAGATTGAGGTAGTTATTTTATCCTTTTTGAGTTAAGTCATTTTGGTGTGAAGATCATATGATTATATAGTTATAATTTTGGTGCATCACCACATTTTCCTCATTTGTTATTTCTAACCTTGAGCCTCGTAAAGTGAGTAGATTAGAATCATTTAAAGTGTTTTTAGCCTTGCACATCAATCTTACATTGGGTGCCCTAAGTTTCAGAGGAAGAAAACCATATCTAGAGGTTCATCCCAAGGAAACAAGGTCCCAAACCTTGGGGATGATCCAACGTTACATGATATCTTTCAGCAATTCAATAGGTACATGATCCGCGTGACAACATTCACTAAGTAGCTCTTCTTAGCTCGAAGTTTTTTTTAGCTCGATGCTCCCTCATAGCCCCTCTTGCAATTTTATCCAAAATTTTGAATCTTTTCAGAATTTTCATAGATTTACTAAGATCAAGGGGGTTATGGAGAGATTGGATACTAGATCTTTTAATGTTTCTTATTTCCTGCCCATTTTTTCCTATTTTTTGCCAAATACAGGCCCAATGGAGCCCAATTTTCACTTGTAGGTGAATTTGAATCCCTTCAAAACAAAAAAGAGTAAAAAATTCCTCAAGTGATTTCAAGCTCTCTAATCACTCACAAATGCTCTCGAAACCCCTGATTTTTCCTCTAAAACCCAGATCCATTCATGAAGGCTCTTTCTGTTGCTTGGGTTCCGTCCTGCCCTATTGTCCATTTTTCCCATGGGGAAATGGATAACATGTACTTAATTCACTAATCTAGATATCATATGACACATAAGTATCCTAGGTTCAAGAAAATCCTACACCAATTTTGGATAAGTGGTTTTGCACAAAACATACTAAAAATTTGAAAACAATATTAGATAAGTGGCAATAACTTTCCTGCAACCATTATGCCTATTGTAATATATTGTTGGCATGATATTTACCACTCTCTCACTCTACTGATCTTAGTACTCTCCTTCAAAAATATAGTTCTCTCAATATTCTGTAAAGAAATCCCAAGATGGTGAGACCTTCTACATGCATGTGTTCATTGCTCTTCCATCATCTAGTTTTAACCGGGGAAAGAAATTCCCTACAATTTTTCTTATGGAATTTATATATTTCTTTGGCTAGCACTTTCCCAGAACCTCTTTAATATCCTTAATGTCTCACAAAGGAAATAATTTCATCTTTCTCATCTTTATGCCACTTTGGAAATATCGATTAGGCAAGTTGTCAAAATCACCATCCTAAACTGGTCAACTTGGTTTAGAATGAACAACTTAAACATAGAACAATAATTTTCTATCTTAAATTTCATTACAAATACAACCATATAAGTAAGCATGCTAGACTCCTTGTTTAGTGGAGTTAGCTGTAACAAATAATTATAATGAATTAGTTTAAAACAACCCAATATCACATTAACATACAAAAAAGTTATGAGTTTTATTAACAATTTTCTTTACTATATGCTCACATATGTTCATCAATATCAAATGTAAGCACTAATATAAGCCAAATATCACATTAAATGATTTTTTTAATGAGTTTTATTAAAAAAAATCTTTATTATATGCTCACATATGTTCATCAATATTGCATGTAAGCACTAATATATTTTCCTAACATTCCCCCCTTAGTGTGAACATGGTAGAAACATATTCACACTTATTTTGTAGCATGTTACCCCTTTGTGCTCATGATCTTAGTACATCAGCTCAAAATGAAGGTAGAGAAGGAACCCATCAACTTCTCATCGACCATCTAGTGTTGGGAACTTATCTAACTAAACCGGTGTGGGAACCATGAACTTGAACCATATGCTTATCAACCATTCACCATAGGGAACAAATGTGACCTAGTCAGTGTGGGAATTCAAGTATGAACCATTTACAAAAACTTAAATGGTTTTACAAAGGTTAACCACAGACCTAGATACGAACCCCAGTTCACCTTCTTCAAGTATTATGATGTTGCTTTGTCATTGTACTTTTTATCTTTCCACTACATTTTAATATTAGGGGATTAAAGAGGAAATTATCCTCACTTTTTACAATGTAGACACCAAAAATTGGTATCGATACCCTTGATTTCCCGTGTGCACATCTTTCACCATGGTCCTATCTAGACCCATTTTAATTTATATCATTTGCTTTATTTAAATTCCCATCTATTAGGCTAACACTTTTTGTTTGTAATTAATCTAATTACCTTTAATTAGCTTTCTTTTTAGGATGCTTTTATCCCTAATCACCTAAATACATATTGCTATTATTTTTCTAGATTTTATTTAATCCATATTTATCTCCTACATACCCATATCATTTCCCTAGGAAACCTTAACCCACCTATATGCTTTAAAAAATTTATCCTAATCCATAAAAGCCCTATATATCAAATAAATAAATCATCCACCACTCTAAGGGATGGTTCCCCACAGTTGGCGGAAACCCACTCGGGTCACTGTCAACCCTATAAGGCAACATTTACCTCTGTGCCCAAGGAGGGGAATAATTAGAATTATCTTACATTTTTGCAATCTTGTCTTGGAGCTTGATCATCTCTGCAATTTATTTAGTCCTCTGGAAGTCCATTTAAGCTTGTTTACACCATCTGTGGAGACCTTAGTGAGATCATCTACACCTTGTGTTGATTTATTCTCTTGTTACATCATCATTATTATTTTTATTTTACACTAACATTTTACAGGTCCAACTGCCATCAGAGAACCAGATCTAGCCCTTCCTTCTATTTGTTTTGTATGTAGTTTATTCATCCAATCCATTCATTCTCGGTCATACTTAGTTCATCCTAGGTCATCATTAACCCTGTTAGGTCACCGTCGACTCAGACCCTGTTGTAACACCCAATCTACCATTTAGATCCACTATCATCTTGTATGTCTGTTTCTGACACCACTTCCTTCTAGATCTGTTATTCTTTCATTTTGATAGTTTGATACTACTAAGTTGATCTGCAATCGCCATCAATCTTAGTCCTATTTATAACCTTTTACCTTGGATCTCCATTTCCTTACATCCCTTTTGTCCCTCTAGTTTCAGATATTTTTTGTAGGTTGATATCAGACATCACATAGCTTCATCCTTTCAGGTCTGTACATAGATCCCTCAGGTCCACATTTTAACTATTGTTCTTATCCATCTATCTAGGTTTCCATCAATTTTCCCTTTGCATCCTGAGTCGCCATCAACCCACCAAGTATACTTTATTTTATATTAATCTAGATCATATTTGTATGTGCTTTACATTTCTACATTTTTAGTTTCTGTGTGCCTCAGATTTTGCCTCTTATCTTGTTCATTATTATTTATTTTATCATCTTTTATTAAACATGGGGGTTGACATCCGCTAAGGAAGTTAACTCTTCTTGGAACGGAATTTTTTGGGAAACCCACCCATTTACCATCTAATAAAGTTTTCTTCTAGTCATCTTTATTGTATAGATTATCAAGCTAGTAATGAGGAGTTTACTTTGTGCCTACCCATATCATCATCACCATCTCAATGTCCTTAAACCCTTACATTTTGGAGTTATTTATTTTTCTTTAGTACTAGCTCATTAAATCAAACAACAAATCAAAAATTGGATCAACATTTAGGTACGCCCGGTGGGACCACCCTTTTAAATTAGATAAAAAGGAAAATCATTTTCCAGGTATTCTATTTTTTTATTTTTGTCTCTTTTTGCATCTCATTTTCCATTTCTTGTGTGTTTTTACTCATCAAACTTTCACATGTGGATTTGGATTAAAATGAACCTTTTGCATCCCTACTTGTTCATCTAGCTAAGTATGGGTTTAATTGGTTGCATTTCACATTCTATCACACACAACAAAAATCGCACATTATTCCACACATCGAGACATTCCCTACCAAGTAGAACTGATTGGGATTTCACCACCTAACAAGAAAAACTCCACGGTGTTATGGATGCATTATAAATCCTGCACAAACTTGGGCCTCTCATACTTTCAGGTATATCAAGGACACCCCAGCCAAAACTACCTAAAACCAGCCATAGAATTTCATCTCTTAGGTACCTTCATTATCAATTTTTCTCTTTTTCTCATCTTCTAATTAATCATGATAATAAGAAACTTGTTGCTTGATTTGTTTATTAACAAATTACATAAAAAATGTTCACCTATTTCATGCCTATTGTCACCCTTCCTCAAGTTGAGACAACAGAACAATCCATTCCATCCAATGACATCCCTTCCTCTAATGATCTTTCCTAAAAATATTCTAAACTTGAGACCATAACTTTGGTTTCCCAACCCCTTTTCTCCATGGTCTTGTTTCATGAGGACCATTTCATACAAAATTATCCCCATCTTGAAACCAATCTTTATATCTGTCATCAATCCAACCTTTCTAGATCACCTACACCCCCATCTCTTGCTCCCTAGGAGACTCTTAGACCTCCTTCTACTACCCTTTATGCCTACTTATTCTGTAAATCTACCACAATATTTCAATCATATCAATCCACTCAATTGGTGGATCCAATTCCACCCACATCACCTTATGTCAAATCTATCTCTATTCCATCCAGTACTATCTCTAGTAAGCCTATCTAACCATCTCAACCTCTTAACACTTATATTCCTACCCATCATATTCCCCAACAATCTAAACCCATAAAAAATCATATCCCCACTCATCATACACCTAAACAACCTACCAAATCTCAACAATCACATCATGTCCATATTTCTCAACATCAACCATTGCAACAACTTATCCAATCTCAACCCATGACCTATATTCATCCTCATCAAGTAATTCCTCAAACACCCATTCATCCAAAAACCTATCCATTGAAAGGAACGATAAGAAGATTGTTCCAAGACATGATCTTAGATGATAGTAGCACATCACATTAGATTTGCAAAACAAAATAGCTAAAATACCATATATGGAAATCCATAAGAATCCATAATGTTCAATACATTACAATACGATAAATTGAATTACTCAATAACAAAGATGTATATATACGAGGAGGGAAGTGCAACTACTACCTAAATCAGTGGTGAAGAACTCCCACTAACTGATATTGATAGTTAAGTTAACTGCAGAAGACTAGTAAGCTAACTCCACATAACTGAGAAGCTAACTCCACAAAACTAGTACACCTAACTCCACAAAACTAGTACACCTAAGCAAGCTAACCCAACAAGTGTACAGATAACACAAGTGAATTATCTTGATAAATAAATAAAAGGATAAATAATAACCTACACTAACACCCTCCTGTAAGCATAAGCTTAGGTGGGTGGAAAATAAGGTGGGTCCCAGAAACAAGTCCTGATGAGGTACTCGTATACAACAACTGGGAAAAATGGACACCGCAAGGTACCTAAAAATAGTAATAAAAAAGTAGAGAGAGAAAAATTCCACTGCAAGATATCCCAAAAAGATCAGTTCCAAAAACTTGTAGAATGCTAAAGAATTTTTTTGTGCACTGTGGTCTAAATCCACAACTCAATTATAAAAATAAAAAACAATTACCAATGGGCTTCAATAGAATAGCTCCACGGAAGGAGACTGTCGATGAAGTGATGTTGAAAGTGCAAAAGAACACCAAACATAATCATTCAGCTGCTACAAATAGGCATGCCATAATCTAAGAATAACTAAGGAAACAGGGCAAGGAAATGAGATATAAATAAATAGGAGTGCCACTATCCAAGAAAAGCCAAGGTAACAAGGCAAGGAAACAAAATATGAAGAAGTAAGATCAACTACTAAAAATAGGTATGTCAAGATACAAGAAAAATAACCAAGGAAACAAGGCAAGGACACGAGATCCAAATAAATAGGAGTGCTAAAATCTAAGAAAAGTCAAGGTAATAAGGTAAGGAAACAAAAACCAAAGAAGAAATATCAACAAGTAAACATGAAAGGATACAAAACCAAAAGAATCAGTATTAACACCTGTTGGTTGTCAAATTAGGACTTTAATGAAAGAAACAGTCAGGGGACAGAAAGTCCCTCCTCTTTAATGGGAGAGGTTCGCTTATTGAAAGCAAACAACACAACTATTTACAAATATACAACTTCCAACTTTGATAAGGAATTATGATATCATGAAAGTGTTTTAATGCCAAGATAAATTATCAATACAAAATAACAGAAGAACTAAGGGAGGGAAAAGGTAAAATAACTATTTCAGGAAGTATAGATAGCAAAATAATTCCTTATAAATGTTGAGAAAGGACAATACACAGAACATAATCATTCATATTAAAACTACTAGATGTTATCTTGTAGACACAAATTTCCAGAGATGACATGCATAAGAATACAAAGCTTCTTAATTAAAAATAGATTAATGATTCAACAACCTTAGATAGGTAAGAGAGAATAAATAAATGTAGATAGAAACAGGAAGGGAAAATCTTCTATATTGATAGCTTTAAGTCCTTTTACACTTTCAAAAATTATCAGAGTTCTGACCCTTTGGAATGGCGTGGAGAGCTAAATATATAGCTTACAAAGTGGTTACATTTGGTAAGTGTTTCTTTTAACCAAAATATTAATGAAGGAAATGGAAAATAAAAAGTCCTTAATTAAATTACAAGGAAATCGACAATAAAAATAGAAGAATGGAGAGAAATAAATAGAGACATCCGATTATGGATGAGGAGGGCCCACTAATTTGAGGATCCGATGCCTGAATCTTTTCAATGATTCTGCTATTTCCATGCCTCTTGGAATTGTTGTGTTGGAAGTAACATGTGTCCACATGCCTAGACATTTCTCCATATCTTTATCAAACTCAGTATGATCCAAATATTCTTTATTAACCTCGGCAATCGCTGAATAAAGAGAACAAATGTCTTTCATCTTCTCCTTAGTAAATGACTCTTGTTTGAATAGATCACCCTTGACAAAGGTTTTGAATTGAGCCTTGATTTCTTGAAGAGAGAAGGAAACCCCTGAAGATGGCAGTGGATATCATTAAAGGTAGATGAGACATAAGTTCTAAAGGGCTCCCCTTTTGCCATACATTCCTCAATTCTCCCAACGCTTCCTCTAGAACCTTTATCTTCCACTCAATGTTGAAGATCTATCTCCTTGATAAGTTATTCTTGACATCATCAAACACATTGTTGGCCATCAGGATCTTCTCATTTGTTTGGCCCATTAGACGGAGGTCTAAAATACATCCACTCAAGACCTTAAACTCCTTATCCATAGCTTTGATTGAGGAAGTGAGTTTTTGCTACAAATTGATCACCTTCTCATTGGTTTTGAAGGCTTCCTTAGTGAAATTCAAACTTTCTATAATCATATCATCCACCATGGCCTCAACAGCCTTCCCATAAGTAGAATACTTATGTATGTCTTTGATGCTCTGAACCTCATCTTGATTGAGAACCATGGGGGATGGGAGAGTAGATAATGGAGTTGGATCCAAAACTTTATCTTTTGTCAATAATGATCTAATAAAGTTGGAAAGAACTTGATTATGTTCTTCCAACTGCTCCATGGTTCTCCTGCCTTTTTCAACTCATTCAATAACCTTAGTGACAGTTTCCTGAAGGTTATGAACCTCACTCTCAGGTGTAGATTCTCCCAGTGGAATCCTAGAAATCTCCAAGTAAGAGATCAAAAGATCCTTTTCCTCCTTATCTGACATGGGTCTGATAACCTCTAGGAACTTCTGACCTTGAGCATTAGATACCAATCTTGAAATAGTCTTTGCTTTCTTTTCTAGAGAAGGAGGGGTAGTACCAAGCAGAGTTGTCACAACATCAAAATCAGGCTTGGTTGCTTGGGAAGAAGACTTTCTTTTCCTACTGTCTACTAGGGGCTGCAGCCAAGCAAAGGAAAAAGAAGAAACAAAGGACTTAAGGGGTTCGAGTGTAAGAGAACTCATGGCACTGAAAGTCTGAACTACTGTTGCCTCTAGTGGGGAAGGGAATGGAACCTCAAGAATTTCCTTTGCAGAGGAGTCTGTTAAGCTTGGAGGTTCAGTTCTTGATCCTTCCTTCTCCATCTTAGTAGTGGTTCTAAGGGTTTTTTGTAGCTTTGTCATCTCATCATCCTTGTTCTCACTTAGACTAATAATGTTCTCTGATCCAACAGGTAATTATGAGTGTTTCGGAAGATTTTCTTCCGTGATTGGTTCTTTCTTAACCTCTTTGACCTTCTTCTGATACACTTGAGTGGAAGGAGTAGAAATTTCAGGATCTTTCAATGAGGAAGAAGGAGGAGTTTTCTCAAGTACCTCAGTACTGGGCATATGTACTTCCTTCCTAGGTGTGGAAGTCTCTCTTGAATAAGATATACCCTGGATCTTCCTGAATTCATGAATTTTCCTATCAAACTAAACCTTATTTCTAACAATGACAGGGGCAATTATCTCACTCAAATCATCTTTCTCCTTCACATACCAATCTAGGGTTTCTAGAGGTTTGTTCTTGATGTATCTCTCATACTCATAGGATTGCAAGACCTCATCATTGTCCATGAGCCCTTCAGGCACCTGGTAGATATTGAGATCTAAGATCTGTTTCAGAGATAATATGCAAAAATTCCTCCTCCTAGCTTCAAAATCATCAATATAGTTAGCCCAATAATCCTCAGTGTCAGGATGGTGATGATAGGTTATTCTAAAATTCTGATCAATTAATTTATTTAGATCAAAACAAGTCTTGGACCTGAAGAAATGAACAGTAAGAGCAGTAATAGCACATTCTATATTTTGGGCATCTAGGGTTGTCTTGCATGTATAATTCCCCAAGGAGATAGGGAAATGAATACATTTAATCTTCTTGTCTCTGCAGGTTCTATGGAGTTTGTCCTGCTGTCTGTACACCTCAACCAAAGCCATTTTATCATTGTAGAACATGGGAAACATGAGAGGTGTACTTTCAAAACAAGCCAACCTAATGTATGAGAACTTTCTGTACTAGATGAAGAAATCCCCATACTTGGCTATCAGAGCCATAGCCTCATCAGAAAATCTCCTGGCAGTGTCACCCTCGAAAATTCTCACAATGTACATGGTGAAAGCATCATTTACCCTTCTAAAATTATGATTACTATCCTTAAGGGTAAATTGAGGGAAATATGTGTATATGGGCTCATGCTTCTTACTCTCAATGTAAGTGAAGCCAAACCACTCCCAAGATGCTGCCAGGGTGTACATAAGATAAGAAGTCATGTAGAAATTCTTAGTTTGTTGAACATTTGTCAATTGTTCAGTCACGTTCATACAGATGATCTCAACACAGTTTATGTTTCGTTTACCTTTTTAGATGATTCTTATGAAAGGGCACATCAAAAAATGGAAGTTTTTGGTAGAGGGTATCCCCATAATACGAGTGAGCAAGATGATGAAATATGATAACTCTTCATTGAAATCAACCCTAAAAAATTCTTTGGAGAGTCGGGATGCTCCATTCTTAGGGTACTTCAACCATGACTTAGCCAATCGTGCCTTGTATTTTTTTCTATCTTAATCAAACAGAGTCTGAGCTTGAGTGAGAGTGAGAAAAATGGATTCTTTCGTCTCAAAAATGTGTAGGTCAGTGGTGATTGTGGCAACATCTAGTTTCACAATCAATTCTCCATGCACATTAACAACCTCCTTGGTATCTGGATTGAAATGAACTCTATAGGCGAGAACAATGTCGGAACACTAAACAGAGATGGGAAAGCCAACAACATATGTGATTCCAGTGTCATTTATCATTTGGGCCATGGGAGCAGGGTTGTTGCATGTTAACTTGCCCCATAAATCATCAAAATCCAAGTGTTGAACTTCACTATCCCCAATATTAGGTACAAAGTTCTCTAGAGGTGACAAATGCTCATTCCCTTGAAACTTGATCTTCATTTTTTATAGTGCACAACGGAATGGCCTTCAAAGAACAGATCATGATAAAAATGCAAAGGGATATAGGAAGATGAGAAAATGACTCAATTGCAAAAACGCGAGCAAAAAATAATAAGCATGCAATGTGAAAAATGCATAGACGGTGGTCCCTTTAAATAGCCATTCAGGAGAGAGAAGATCATAAGTGCACATTAAATACCCCTTGCACCGATTCAAAAATTTGAAATTCAGGAAAAGTAGAAAAATATGGCCTAGATGGTCCATGGGACATTGGGACATGTGGGACGTGAAAAGTGGATTCAGCTGATGCGGGTGATGCAGGCCAAAAGAGCACGGGCGATCCAGGGACATAGAAATGTGAAGGATGCAAAGGCCCAATTCAGCTGATGCGGATGATGCGGGGAATCAGGGAACATGAAGCCTAGAGGAACTTGGGACATGAGGGAAAAAAATGTTTGACAGACCCGCAAGTTACTAAAATGATCCCAAGAAATGGCATTTTCACCATCTCTTCAAATTTCCTCTTTCCTAAAACATTACTGAAGGGTGCCAACTCAAAATTTTCAATTTTTTCAACTTTCAAAAGAGGGGAATTTTGAGGGGACAATAGCTGGATATTTCTGGGGATGACTTGACTAGATCACATGAACAAGGCAAGATGAGAATCAAGAAAAAATTTATGGAATAAGACCAGTGCCTTATCCATTGGGCAAAAAGAGCCAAAGGCAAAAAGATACAGAAGGCAACACACAAAAACACGGAAAGGAAAACAACAAAACAAAGACTAGGAAAAGCAAACACACACTATATATAATATACAAAATTCCTCCTATTCACCTAGGATTTGAACAATTTTAGGTACTGCCCACTATAAGGAAGTGGGAGAGAAGATCCATCCATGTAATAAAGATAGAAAGAATTTTCACTAGCAAAGTGCCTGATTCTGAAAGGACCAAGCCAAAGAGAGTCAAACTTACCATGGCTTCCTCAAGGCTCATGCCATTTTTCAGATAGTAAAACAATGTCTCCAACTTTGAACTCTCTAGATCTGGTTTTCTTGTCAAATAAGGATTTAAGCTTCTACTAATGAGTAGAGATCCTATCAAAAATTTGCAACCTATCTTCATCTAGCTTATGGAGATACATGATCCTCTTATCCAAAGAATCACTGAAAATGGTGACCTCAATAGCTTTCATCAAATGCAAAGTTTGTAGTTCTATTGTCACTGGTAGTTGGGCTTCCACACCATACACCACTTGAAAAGGGGACATCCCAATTGCTCTTTTGGGTGTAATCCTATCATCCCAGAGAGCATCATAAAGCTTCTTGTGCTAGTTCCTCTAAGATTAATTAACAAGCTTTCTTACAATGGACACTAAATTTTTGTTTCTTGATTCTACCTATCCATTCCCTTGAGGATAGTAATCTGAAGAATGAGTGAGGGAAATACCATACCCATAGCAGAAATCCATCATCTCAGTAGAAGAAAAATTTGAAGCATTATCAATCACGATCTTGTTTGGTACTCTAAACCTTATCAAGATGTTCTCTTTGATGAAATTACACACTACCTCTGAAGTAGTACTTTTAACTGGGATGGATTCTACCCACTTAGTGAAATAATCTGTGGTAGTCAAAACATGAGTATGTCCTACACTTGAAGATGGGTTGAATGTTCCAATAAAATCCAAACCCCACTGTTGAAAGGGTTCTTCAATCACAACTGGCTTAAGTGGCAAAACAACCAACTTTGGTCTTCCCACAAAGGTTTGACAAGCTTCACATTTGTCAACCCACCTTGATGCATCCTTAAACAAAGTAGGCCAATATTTTTGTGAGCAGTAATGGCAGATGAGAAATGACCCCCACAGGCTTGGCCATGGAAGGCTGAGAAAAACTTCTTCTGTTGCACTTTGTCAACACACTTCAAGAATCTCCCATCCACTCCTCATTTGAAGAAATCATTTTCCCATAACACGTATAGTGCTAACCTTAACTTGATGGCTCTCTTTTCTTTGGCAGTTAAGTGAGATGAACATTCACCATAGGTGGTAAAGTGAGCAATATCAACATATAATTCATCTGTTGAGCTAAGGAACAGAACAATAGGGATATCAACTTCATCATGAGGTGTTTCATGACTATCTCCCTCAGTAATGAGTTCACACATGCCTTTACCCCGAACTAGTTTTTTTGGTCTAATGTCGAGATCATAATCCTAAACCTTTGCTACCCAATTTCCTCTCTTGGTTCCAAACTCTTGTTGTGTAAGAATAGACTTGATAGTTGTATCGAGCACAAGAACAACAGAGTGAGAGTTAAGAATGTAAAATCAAAACTGCTTAACAACTTTAACTACTGCAAAAGCATGTTTCTCCATTATAGTGTACTTCAACTCATGAGTTTTCAAAATATAACTCATGAGTACAATTCAGAGCTCATGATCTTCAAAATCTTTCTGAGTCAACATAGTGGCCAAGGTACTCTCTGTGGCATAGCAATAGATAACAAAATATTTGCTAAAATCTGGACATTCTAAGATATGAGTCTTAGCAATGGCTTTCTTAATGCCTTCAAATGCTTATTTTCCTTAAGAGGACCAACCAAACATCTGTTTTCCCTTCATCATATGGGAAATTTTAAAAGTTAGCTCTGCAAAAATAGGGATGAATCTTCTCAAGAAGTTGATCTTACCAAAGGAGTGCACTCCCTTTTTGCTTGTGCGAAGAGGAATTTTCTGAGTAGCTTGTACTCATTCTAGATCAATTTTGATTCCTTATTTGGAGACAACATGTCCCAATAACTTACCCTCTGTGACACAAAAGAAATATTTCTTGGGATTTAGAGAGATTTCATGTTCTTTACATTTTAAGGGAACTATTTCTAGATGCTGAAAGTGATCTGCTCTAAATTTGGAAAACACAGTTAAATCATCTAGATACACAACAAACCATTTTCTTTTCAGAATCCCAAAAGCCAAATCCATTTCTCTATGAAATGTGGCACCAACATTAATGAGACCAAAGGGAATCCTCTTGTAGGAAAAAGTACCCCAAGGAGTGGTAAAGGTAGTCTTGTGCTGATCTACAGTGTTAACTTCTACTCAGTTTGTATCCTGAGAAACCATCAAGCATGGAAAACATCTTTGCACCCGTAACAGCTTGTAACACTTGGTCCATCAACACAGATCTGAATCTCACCATTTTTCTTCCTAAGAGGCAAAATGTTAGGAATCCATGTTGAATGATGAATGGGGAAGATAATATTGGATTTCAACAACTTATGTATCTCTTGGAAAATAGTGTCAGCAATCTTTGGATTGTACTTCCTTTGCTTCTACTTGAAAGGCTTAATCCCAAGTTTTAGGGGAATGAAATGTTACATTTCTTTTAGCTAAAAAGGTTTCAGATCATCGTAAGAATAAGCAAGGACATCAACGTACTTCTTGAAAAGATTCATCACCTTCTTCTTCTCCTCATGGGTAAAAGACTTTCCAATGTTCACCATTTTGGGTTCAACAGAGTTCCCTATATTAATTTTTTCATATTCAGAAGACTGTTGAGGTCCTTTAGAAGTTTTGGACTTGACATACCTGTCATGTTTATCAAACAATTCTTCCAAACTCACTAGTCCTTTAGGGATCTTGTTGCCTTTAGGTTTGATGCATCCCTCTTGATCCATCTCCTCTTTGACACATTCCTCATTTGAAGAGATGCTCTCTCAAGGCATATTGCCACTTCCCTCAAAATACAATTCATCAAAGTTATCCTTAAGTTCCAGGAAAGAGAGCAAATGTTGATCATCATTGAAAACCTTCTAGTTGTTTGCATTATCCGGTACACTTGGTCTATGAATCATTACAATGGTGAATTTGTCTTGAGAAAAATTAGGATGAGGTATCAGTAGAGATCCTAAATCAGCTAGATATTTAGCCCTAGTGTTCTTCTCCCTTGGCACTGCTTCGATAGAGAAGGCATCAAAGAATTCAATAGAATCCCAAACTAGATTCCTATAGTGCTTTAACCTTCTATTCTTTACTTGGAAAAGATCCCTAACTTGCTTGACAACCAGTTCCACATCTCCACGAGCCAAGAGGTTCTTCACTCCTCTTTATTTTTTTGTATTTAGTCCAAGGATGAGAGCTTCATACTATGCTATGTTATTTGTAATTTCAAACTGTAGCTTGAAGGAGAAAGGATGAATCTTTCCTTCTAGAGATATCAATACCACACCAGACCCAGAACCAGCTGAAGAACAAATTATGTCAAATTCAAAATTATAAATGCTATTAGGATCATGGGGGACTACTTTAGGACATTCCATCTCATCCTGAGACATGATCATGTAGTTTTCGTGACCAATATCTTCATAAAGTATTATGCCTTGGGACAATATATCTTTTGCACAATATATTCAGATTGTTTCTCGGGCAGCAACTTATTCATCTTTCCATTGATTGGTATAAGGGCATGTGACCAATCCATTTGAATTTTTCCTTTCACATCCTTACAGAAGTTTCTACTCAACATCATACCATATGAAGGAGGGATATCATCTACCAAAATAGTAGCTAAAAGCTTCTTCTCTGGCAAAGCAGCAAAAGCTACTTGCGCATCCTTAATTCTATCAACCAAAGGCACCTCCCCACTCTCCATGGAATAAAAAGAACCATAAGTGCATGTGAGGGTAAGACCCAAAGCATGAGCCACTTTGGCAGGCATGACATTATCTGACGCTCATGAGTCTATGTCATAGTTACTGAGCTTATGGCCAGCTATGAGGAGGGTTACAAAGAATGGTTTGATTTTTACATTTGGTGAGGTGACTACAGCCTCAAGATATGATTAGGATGTAGAGGAGGGAGTGGGAAAAATACCTTTAGAAGTGTTGGATGAATTTTTGGAATGATAATTGACAAAGTGGACCATTTTGGCAAAGGATTTTGGATGATTCTGATAAAACTCAACTTCACAAATATGGATTTTTGTTTTCTTGAGGTGATCGACGATATCAAAATATCTAGAGGTGGATGGGCTATCATTACTAGGATTACTAGGCTTATCAGGTTTTAGAACTTGAGAAGAAGAAGTTTTAGAAGCAGGAGTAGAAGAATTAGTAGAACTCACCTTTTGCGTGGATGTAGTAAGAATAGGATATCCTCTTCTTGCAATCACTGGAATAGTCATGGGATTCTCCTTGGACTTCTTAGCGGGCTGCATCACTTTTTCTTTCTTATTTGTTTGCTCCAAATTCATAACATCATATGACTCACTATTTATCTCTACCACTACTTCATGATAATCATCTTCCTCATCAACACCTTCAGTGTTGAGGAAATTAACTTGAGACCCATCGAGTTATTCCGGTTCTTCATCAACCTCTTCTTTAGGCTCTTCAAAATATTCATTAACTTCTTCTTCATCAGGTTCTAAAACTTCATAGGTTGTATTAACAAGGACCTTGATGGGTGGTCCTTCGATTGCCAACATTTTTTGAGAAGAAGGAAAATGATTTCTAGGTTGTTTCTCCTCAGAACACCTTGATAAGGAGCATGCTGAGCTAATTGTTTCTTGATGGTAATGAGGTCATTAACAAGCTTCTGTACCAATTGATCTACATTAGCTCTAGGAGTAGAGGAAGAGGAAGAAAAAGCTTTAGATTTGGAAGGATCTCTTTTCAATTTACCAGACATGATCAGGTCATCTTCAACACTGACATCTAATATTTGATCAACATCTAAATTTGCAATATTGGCTCTTCTCAGCACATAGCTTATTGCAAGAAATTAAGCATTTAGGAATAATTTTTTTTGAATTTGATCCACAAGCTAAGTGTCTTGTGGTATCTTGTTAATCAGCTTATTGAACTTGGCCACAAATTCTCTCATACGCTCTTGTGGTTCTTTCTTAATTTGAGACATCTGGGCTAGCAAAGTATGCACATCTTCAGCAGGTTTGAAATGGTTCTCAAATCTGGTTCTCATGGTAGTCCAATTGGTGATGGCCCCAGCAGGGAGATGATAAAACCAATCTTCCACATTGTCTTACAAAGTCTCCACAAAAATCCTCATAGAGACATCCTCATGTTCAACCCCAAGGAATCCACACGCAACCATGAAGGGTGTAATGTGTTCATCACGATGTACCTTGCCATCTCCTCTGAACTTGGGAAATTTATTTCTGTTACCTCTGGGTAACTCATGTAAAGGTTAAGGAAGGGCAAGAGGCCCAACTCATTGGCCCCAAGGTAATGGAACTACCATCCTTGGAAAAATTACTTGAAGTGGAACTAAAACACCATAAACCAAAGCACAAAGATTAGGGTTGGGTTTCTCTTTAGCAACACCACTCCCAAAAGCTTTTTCTTCAACAGGTGGTGTGCTTATAGAACAAGTACTTCTATCTCTCCTTGTTGAAGGAACGGGAAAGCCTTGCTGCTCTAGGAGTTAAAATTGTGAATCTTCAATTCAAAGATCGCTTCTTCCACGAGTAAATCTTAGAGTCACCAGATTATAAATGATCAAGAAATTGTTCTTTGAAACTAGAATTCATTAAAACTAATTCCTAGTAGAGTCACCAAAATTGTTGGTTGTCAAATTAGGACTTTAATGAAAGAAACAATCAGGGGACAGAAAGTCCCTCCTATTTAATGGGAGAGGTTTCCTTATTGAAAGCAAACAACACAAATATTTACAAATATACAACTTCCAAATTTGATGAGGAATTCTAATATCATGAAAGTGTTTTAATGCCAAGATAAATTATCAATACAAAAGAACAGAAGAACTAAGGGAGCGAAAAGGTAGAATAACAGTTTCTGGAAGTATAGATAGAAAAATAGTTGCTTATAAATGTTCAGCAAGGACAATACATATAATAGAATCATTCATATTAAAACCACTAGATGTTATGTTGCAGACACAAATTTCTAGAGATGACATCCATAAGAATACAAATCTTCTTAATTAAAAATAGATTAATGATTCAACAACCTTAGATAGGTAAGAGAGAATAAATAAATGTAGATAGACACATGAAGGGAAAATCTTTTGTATTGATAACTTTAAGTCCTTTTACACTTTCAAAAATTATCAGAGTTCTTAAAGAGAGAAGGAAACCCCTGAAGATGGCAGTGGATATCATTGAAGGTAGATGAGACATAAGTTCTAAAGGGCTCCCCTTTTGCCATACATTCCTCAATTCTCCCAACGCTTCCTCCAGAACTTTTATCTTCCACTCAATGCTAAAGATCCATGTCCTTGATAAGTTATTCTTGACATCATCAAACACATTGTTGGCCATCAAGATCTTCTCATTGGTTTTTCCCATTAGACGGAGGTCTATAATACATCCACTCCAGACCTTTAGCTCCTTGTCCATGGCTTTGATTAAGGAAGTCAATTTTTGTTGCAAATTTATCACCTTCTCATTGGTTTTGAAGGTTTCCTCAATTAAATTCAAACCTGCTATAATCATATCATCCACCATGGGCTCAAAACCCTTCCCATAAGTATAATACTTATGTATTTCTTTGATTCTTCTAACCTTATCTTGACTGAGAACCATGGGGGGTGGGAGAGTAGCCAATGGACCTGGATCCAAAACTTTATCTTTTGTCAATAATGATCTGATAAAGTTTGAAAGAACTTGGTTCTATTCTTCCAACTGCTTTCTGGTTTACTTTCCTTTTTCAAATCGTTCAATAACCTTAGTGACAGTTTCCCAAAGGTTATGAACGTCAATCTCAGGTGTAGATTCTCCCAGTGGAATCCTAGAAATCTCCAAGTAAGAGATCAAAAGATCCTTTTCCTCCTTATCTGCCATGGGTCTGGTAACCTCTAGGAACTACTGACCATGAACATTAGATACCAATCTTGAAGTAGAATTTGATTTCTTTGCTAGAGGAGGAGGGGTAGTACCAAGAAGAGCTTTCATAAAATCAAAATAAGGCCCGGCTACTCGGGAAGAAGACATTCTTTTCCTGTTGCCTACCAGGGGCTACACCCAAGAAAACGAAGAAGAAGAAATGGAGAAGTCAAGGGGTCCAAGTGTAAGAGAACTCATGGCACTCAGAGTCAGAACTACTGTTGCCTTCAATGCGGAAGGGCATGGAACCTCAAGAATTTCCTTTGCAGAGGATTTTTTTATGCTTGGAGGTTTAGTTCTTGATCCTTCCTTCTCCATCTCAGCAGAGGTTCCAAGTGTTTCTTCTAGCTTTATCATCTAATCATCCTCATTCTCACTTAGAAAAATAATTTTCTCTTATCCAACAAAAAATTATGAGTGTTCCAGAAGAGTTTCTTCCATGATTGGTTCTTGCTTAACCTTTTTGACCTTCTTCTGATACACTTGAGTGGAAGAAGGAGTAGACATTTCAGGATCTTTCAATGAGGAAGAAGGAGGAGTTTGCTCAAGTACCTTAGTACTGGGCGTATGTACTTCCTTTCTAGGTGTGGAAGTCTCCCTTGAAGAAGATCTACCCTGGCTCTTCTTGAATTCACAAAATTTCCTGACAAACCAAACCTTAGTTCTGAAGATGACAGGGACAATTATCTCACTCAAATCATATTTCTCCTTCACATACAAATCCATGGTTTCTAGAGGTGTGTTATTGATGGATCTCTCATACTCATAGGATTTTAATCCCTCATCATCATCCTTAGGCCCTTCAGGCACATGGTAGAGATTGAGATATAAGATCTGTTGCAGAGATAATATGCTAAAATGCCTTCTCCTAGCTTCAAAATCATCAATACAGTCAGCCCAGTAATCCTCAGTGTCAGGACGGTGATGATAGGTTATTATCAGATTATGATCAATGAATTTCTTCATATCAAAACAAGTCTTGGACCTGAAGAAATGAACAGTAAGAGGAGTAATAGCCTGTTCTATATTTCAGGCATCTAGGGTTGTCTTACATGTATAATTCCTCAAGGAGAAAGGGAAATGAAGACCTGTAATATTCTTGTCTCTGTAGGTTCTATGGAGTTTTTCCAGCTATCTACACAGCTCAACCAGAGCTATTTTATCATTACAAAACATGGGAAGCTTGAGAGGTGAACTTTCAAAACAATCCAACCTAATGTATGATAACTTTCTGAACTGGATGAAGAAAACCCCATACTTGGCTATCAGAGCCATAGCCTCATCAAAAAATATCTTGGTAGTGTTACCCTCCAAAAGTCTCACAATTTACATGGTGAAAGCATCATTTACCCTTCTAAAATTATGATTATTGTCCTTAAGGGTAAATTGAGGGAAATCTATGTATATGGGCTCATCCTTCTTACTCTCAATGTAAGTGAAGCCAAACCACTCCTGAGATGCTGTCAGGGTGTACATAAGATAAGAAGTCATGTAGAACTTCTTATTTTACTAAACATTTGTGAATTATTCAATCAGGTTCATACAGATGATCTCAACCCAGTTTATGTTTTTTTTACCTTCGCAGATGATGCTTATGAAAGGGCAAATCCAAAAATGGAAGTCGTTGGTAGAGGGCATCCCCATAATATAGGTGAGAAAGATGATGAAATATGATAACTCTTGATTAAAATAAAACCTGAACAATGCTTTGGAGAGTCGGGATGGTCCCTTCTTAGGTCACTTCAGCCATGACTTAGCCACTCGTGCCTTGTATTTTTTGTTGTCTTTATCAAACAAAGCCTGAGCTTGAGTGAGAGTGAGAACAATGGATTCTTCTGTCTCAAGAATGTGTAGTGCATTGGCGATGGTAGCAATATCCAGTCTCACAATCAATTCTTGATGCACATTAACAACCTCTTTGGTATCTAGATTGAGACGAGCTCCAAAGGTGAGCACGGTGTCGGCACACTACATAAAGATGGGAAATATTGCAACATATGTGATTCCACAGTCATTGATCATTTGGGCCATGGGAGTAGGGTTGTCGCATGTTAACTGCCCCGGAAATCCTCAAAATCCAAGAGTCGAACTTCACTATCCCCACTATTAGGTATATAGGTCTCCAGCGGTGATAGATGCTCATGCCCTTGAAACTTTATCTTTATTTTTTATAGTGCATAGAGGAACGAACTTCAAAGAATAGATCATGATAAAAATTCAAAAGGATACAAGAAGATTTGCAAATGATTCAATTACAAGAAGGCGGTCAAAAATAATAAGCAAGAAATGTGACAAATGCATAGAAGGTGGTTCCTTTAAATAGCCATTCAGAAGAGAGAAGATCATAAGTGTGCATTAAATACCCCTTGCAATGACTCAAAAAGGTGAAATGTGAGAAAAGTGGAAAAAATTGGCCTAGACGATCCATGGGATGTTGGGACATGTGGGACACAAAAATCTGATTCGGCCGATGTGGGCAATGTGGGCCAAAAGAGCACGGGTGATCTAGGGACATAGAAACGTGAAGGACGCGAAGACCCGATTTGGCCAATGTAGACAATGCAGGGAATCAGGGAACAGGAAGCCCGGGTGAACTTGGGATAGATGGGCTGAAAAAGCACAAGAAAGCCGACAGATAAGAACTTGCAGGAAAATTGGTCGATCAGTGAACAAAAGGCCCGCCGGAACCTAGAATAGATGGGACATGAAGACCTAATTCGGCCGATGTAGGTGATGCAGGGAATTAGGGAACATGAAGCCTGGAGTAACTTGGGACATGAGGGACAAAAATTTCTGACATACCCGCAAGTTACAAAAATGATCCCAAGATACGACATTTTCACCTTCTCTTCAAATTTCCTCTTTACTAAAACATTACTGAAGGGTGCTAACTCAAATTTTTCAAATATTTCAACTTTCAAAAGAGGGGAATTTTGAGGGAACAACACCACACCCTCCCATACTGTTGAATGGGTGGAGTGACACCACATATTTGTATGAGTTACCAAAATCAGTTACTCAAACACTGACAAACTAATAATGGGCTTCACCAGAATAGCTCCTCCATAAGAGAGACTGTCAACATGCAAAAAAAAGTGTCTAAAATACAGATCCAAAATATATCAAAAAATAAAAGAGATACAAATGTATACACCCATAGATACAAGAATGCAACACCTAAAAGTTTAGGACGTTGGGCTCAACCGAAATTAAGTGATTACAACACCCTCCCAAATTTGGCATTTTATAATTAAATGCATGTAAATATTAAAATGAGTAAAATTACCTTTTAGATTTGAAATATATGAATAAAAAGTGAACCAATGTGTAGATCTTGAAAAAAATATAGAATTTCAAAACAAAGATCACCTTAATCTGATCTACGGATCAAAAGTTATGAGATCTAGAAGATTTTTCTATTAAAATAATAATTAAATGCTGATGCTTTTTTAAAAGGTACACATGACACCTAAATGTACAAAGGGTAAAAGAGTGTATCCACATGATATAGACTTGTGACCAAAAGATTAAATCCTACACCAAAAACTTAAATGTCCAGAGGGTAAGTCATTACATCCGGAGGGTACACGTCTATATCCAATGGATAAAAGAATGCACCCAGAGGATATAGATCTGCATCTAGTGGATAAAAAATTGCATCCAAAACATAAATATCTAGAGGGTAAAAGAATGCATCCAGAAGGTACATGCTTATATCCAATGGATAAAAGAATACACCGAGAGGGTATAGAGGGTACAGATCTGCATCTAATGGATAAAAGACTGCATCCAAAATAGAAATATCTAGAAGGTAATAGGATGCATCTAGAACGTACATGCTTATATCCAACGGATAAAAGAATGCACCAAGAGGGTACAAATTTATGTCCAGTGGATAAAATAATGCATCCAAAATAGAAATATCCTGATGGTAAAATAATGCATCTAGAAGGTACACACTTATATCCAATGGATAAAATAATCCACCAAGAGGGTACACATCTACGGCTAGTGGATAAAAGATTGCATCCAAAACAGAAATATCCAGAGGGTAAAAGAATGCATCTAGAAGGTACACTTTTATATACAATGGATAAAATAATGTATTGAGAGGGTACACATTTGTTTCTAGTGGATAAAATACTGCATCTAAAACAAAAATATCCATAGGGTAAAAGAATTCATCTAGAAGGTACACATCTACGTCCCAATTTGATTGTCTCAAAACATGGTCGAGTTTACAATTGATTCTATGGTTTTGGCATCTTCCAAATCCAATGGTCCACTAAGTTTTTCATAAAATGCATGTTGCAGAAAAGTGCTAAAAAATTCTGAATACATGAAAATAATAAACCCTTACTTGCAAAGAAAAAATTACAGATGGATGTCTACATCATCTATCACTTTGATACCATAAAAGGAATGATAATAATATTATTCCAAGCAATTATCTCAAACGATAATAGCAAACCACATTATATTTTCAAAATATAAGAGCTAAAATACCATATATTGAAATCCATCATAATCCATAATACTCAATACATTATAATACAATAACTTGAATTACTCAATAAGAAAGATGTACATATAGGAGAGAGAAGTGCAACTACTACCTAAATAAGTGGTGAATAACTCCCATTGACAAATATTTGTAGTTAAGTTAACTCCAAAAGACTAGTAAGATAGCTCCACACAACTAGTACACCTATGCAAGATAACCCAACAAGTGTAGGGCTAACACACGTGTAAGAATTATCCCAATAAATAAATAAAAGGATAAATAATAACCTACACTAATATCAACCACCTTATAAAGCTACTTCCCATGTCACACAATCACAATCCCATTCAACCACTTCAAATGAACCCATGCATGGCTTGATGAATAGGTTGGCTAGCCTTAAGGCTGCTACCTTAGGGCCCAAGGTCACATTATCTTATGAATAAATTTGCAATGAACCTATCAATCCATCAGTTTAAATGAAATCTTATCCTCCTCATTGCGAACTTCTAAAATTTACCTAATTTAGTAGTAATGAAGATCCCCAACAACACCTTCATGTGTTTAATGATGCATGTTATCTCATTTCCCATGACCAAGATCTCATGCTTCGCACTTTACCTATGTCATTTACAGGTCTTGGATTGGATTTGTACAATGAAATCCCTCATCACTGATTGTTGTCATTTACCTAACTTGTGAAACTCTTCTTAGAACATTTTTCAATCAACATTGTGCACAGGATAACCATTACAGACTTATACTCCATTCGATAATTCGATGATGATTCTATTGTAGAATTTTTTGCAACATGGCATGGTATTGTCAATCAATTATCATTTACCCTTCCATAGATAGATATCATTGAATTATTCTCATGCTCTTGTTTGAAGCATATCTCATCCACTCTATAAATCCAATCATTTAATACATTTGAAGAAGCCTTCACTATGGCTCACAAACTTGAAAATCACACCCTTGAGCAAGGACAAATCAAGCTTTAATCAAACAAGCCTATGATTGAGTTCATCAAAATCACTACACATGCTGACAAGTCTAAAAATATTTCCAATACCATCCATGGTTAAATCTTCTTCCACATCTACCTCTCATACAAAGTCTTCACAAATATCTTTTAGACCATCTCCTAACTATATACCCTTGGGGGAATCCTATAGTTCGGTATTTGACAAGTTGAGGGAAGTCCACTTCATCCAAATTCCTCCCATATGACCTGCGGAAGAATCACAACCCAAGCCTAGATGGTATCACGAGGGCCACTATTGTAAATATCATCAAGTTAAAGGTCATGACATAGAGAAGTGTCTCTCTTTCAATAATCACATGCAACAACTTATAAATCGGGGGGATATCCAAATAGAAAGCTCCACCACTTCACCTAGCTAACCCCTCCACATGTTTAAACAATATTTTCCTAATCAACCACCAAAAAATAAAGCTACCCTTCTACATCTCAACTAACAAATTCTCAAACCATCAATCAAGGTCTCATCTCATAAATGACTCCACCTATTCCTACCCTTACCACATCCACATCAGATTTTACTATACCTCCTACATCATCCAATTCTATCATGCCCCAATCTATCACATCAAATTCATCCTTAGCACCTATCACGACCCCATTGATATCCAAACCTATCCCTACACCTCTCACATCTATTCCTTTACCCACATCTACACCAAAAACACTTATTACTACATCCACACCACCTATATCTACATCTATATCCAGCATGTGTGTTATCACTACATATCAATCTCCCAGGTTTATTCCTTCACCCAAATCTATATCAAATACATCTATTACTACATCTACATCACTCACTTCCACATCAATCCCAACTACATTCATTTCTACCACATATACTTATACAACCTCACTTTAAACTATCCAAACACCTATCTCAATGCATATACCTACATATTTACATATGGCTACATCATCTATACCATCCCAGTATTTTATTCCCACTCCTTCTCCAACATCCATTCCTCTATCTGTACCCAATTCTAATCAATCAAATCTTCTAGCCTAACCACACCTACACTTACACCTTGATTTGAAAATATAACTATTATTCCTCTTAAAATATTTATGACACAGAAACCTCGAGATAAAAAAAACACTAAGGGTGACCATGTTTCCTCTATGAAAAAAAAAAAAATTCACATTAAGAAACCCAAAACCTATGCATACCACAACTCATTTAGAGCTCATCAACTGCATCCTTAAAAAACATCTTCCTTCATCAATATCTACCATTACACCACCATCTTCAGACCCTCAAGTTGAGATCATTTTCATCCCCTCTAAGGGGAAATATTGATAATCAAAATCCAAGACTCTTAGAATGTCTTCCCAAAATTCTCTCATGCATCCTCATAAAAAGGTATATCTTACTCCTCTTAAAGAGTCCGACACTGCATCATATCTCTTAGGAATACCCCCATCCATCTTAGGGCCAGTACCTTCACCTAAGACACCCACCACCAATCAATCTCAAAACACTAGGACATCTAACTTACCTCTCAAAGTTATGCCTGCAACACATACATCCATTCCTTCTACCAAATCCAAACCTAAATTTCCTATCAAGCCTCACAAAAGTAATAATCCCTACACCACTCCTATTGGAACTTACACAGAGGTCCTTAGACATTTAATCCAAATATATATGATCACACTTCCCCCCATCAAATCATTTGATCCATATAGTTAAAAACCATCATGGTTCAACTCCAATGTCATTTGCACTTATGATCAAACCCCCAGTCATGACACCAACCATTATAAGGCCCTTCAAAATGTCATCCATTATATTATTGAGAAAGATGAATTTCTTGTCCATGGGTATCATCCTTCTCCATCCACTATCTTATCCACATACAATCAAATTCCCATTTCTAGATATTCATCCACCAAATTATCTAAGTCCCCTCACTATACCACTACTCCTGTGGCCACTTCTCCTCCACATGTTACTCCTCCAAAAGAGAGTCCTCCCTTATTTATCGATACCATTTTTATTTCCAATCACCCCTATGATCTTTAACCATCTATCCAATCTAAATCTAGAGTTATCCTCGACATTCCTTCTAATAATCCCATCCAACATCCTCATCCTCATCCAAGTTGCTTAGTGTGAGGAAATACCCCTCGCTAGGGGAATATCTACTCCTAAATTTGAATCATCTTTCTTCTTCTCCTTCTTCCACATATCGATTTATCTTGTTATCCATCCAAACAAATCCCTTGATGTTAGGGGACTTCACTTTAGGATCGGTATATCAATTTAATTCCTCTTCATTATTGAAATTATCTTATTTACCTCATCCAATCTTATTGAACCCATCTCATCTGAAATCATCCAGTTTATTGTCTCATCTTAGCTAGTCAATATATCCACCACCTCATCTCATCCTAATTCCACATTTATAGCCATATTTGTTCCTCTCGAGGCACCATATCCTCATCCTAAGCCCACTCTTGTTGTCATTTTCTCAGTTCCTAATACAAATATCTCCCACTTCCTCATTTTCAAGGTGTCGCGTATATTTTATCAAATCCATCTCATCTAATCTTTTCTAATCTATTTTTTCCAAATATTTTTATTCATCCCATTCATCCAAAGTCCACCTTTGTGGCCATATTTATCCCTCCCTTGGGGGACCATTTTTTTTAACCAAAGTTCACCTTTGTGACCATGTTTGTTTCCTTCTTGAGGAACCATATTTTCATCCTAAGCCCCCTTTTGTGGCCATATATTTGTCTTGTTAGGGATGCATATTTTATTGGCTTCCTCTTGTTCAAAATTTAGCACATAGTCTTTCTCTCATATTCTCTCATCATATCCTAACACAACTTTAATGTCGACGACTTTGTCCTTAAAATAACATCAAAACTTTACTACCCTAGAAAGGAGCCAACATGGAAAGTTTTCCTCTAATTGGATTGTACCATATGTTATCACACATAAGATTGGGTTGGGAGAATATTACTTGGCCTCCCTTGATGATAAATTGGAAGTCAAACCACTTAACACATTGCACTTATGACCATTCTATTGTTATCATACTTACCAATGGGCACTTAGTCATATCCTTAGATCATTCCTCCATCATTAGCCTCTTCCATCTATCATTATAATGATTTGTAATTATGTGGTCTACCATCACTTTCCTTGACATGACCTTAAATACAGGCACCATAGATTTGTCCATAGCATTTTCCTTATGGATAGGCTCTCCCTTTTTGATGAGAATTCCATGATCATTACATCCATCACCCTCTTATTTACCTATTGGAACCATGCTAAGGGTCCACATGTGTCATTTTTACATTTATTGTCCCCTTTTAAGTGGTCTAGCTAGCTATTCCCAACTCCCCCCCATGTAAAAAATCAAAATTCAGGGATTCTCTTATCAAAAGTCAAAGCTTTAAAAAATGGACTACTCCCTCGAAGGATAATTGTTCATGTTAAAAAAATAAACCAATCAAAATAAATAGAATGATCCCTAAAAGTAAGACTATCATATATATAATTCTTGCCATCTAAATTATATATGTATAAAGTAGACCATACCCATGGAGTATGGCTACTCTTTTATATCATGGAATCGAAGGCTTCCCACATTGATCAACTTTCTTTTAGGAAACTTTGTGCATTGATTAGTTTGCACTCTTTTCCCTACCCAGAGTTGGGGCATAGACTTAAGGAACACCACTTATGGAGAACCCTCTTCCCATGTATAAGTTACATCACAAAACCATTTGTCATGACGACATTAGGTTTATGAGTTCATCCCATATTTCCTTCATGATCCTAGCTATAATTAACTATCATTGGTTATGTGTTTACACATGTTTTGGTCACATCTTGCTTGTGTTACTTGGATCCCCTTCTTGTTCACCTCCAATGCAGTTCGAGGCATAATTTCCTTGCATCCTCCTTGATACAAAGTGGCATCATTTTTACTGATAGGTCTTCAATCATCAAGATGAGTTTTATTATAAGATTTCCACATCTCTCATTTATTTTCTTACAATACCATTTATCTTATGTAAATCATCCATGTATACCATCTTTCCTTCCATATTATTTTTTGTGTGTCACTAATAACACACTAATCCATGTTGTTTTTGGCTTTCCCATTATCATTATTATATTTTGGCTCATTGGCCATATTCATGCCTTACATTGGGGCATTATTATTTCCATCCTTTTCTATTGCGGATGCATGCCTTTTCCCAATTCCTCAAATATGAAGGCTTTCAAATTATTTTCACATTTGGTTGCACATATTTTGATGCCTACCAATCACCCATTATTTCCCATGTCTCATATCCTATTGAGTGGTTTCCCATTAGATTCTCTCCATTTCACAGTGATTTTTGACCACTCATTGGTCCATAGGACATTGTCGTTGTATCCATTGAGACCATCCTTTGTTCCCTACCGAAATGATATCAGAATCACCATCATAGTTTTTATTGATTGCTTGAATCCTTCTTTTTTGGGGCATATTTCCCCACCTTATAACTTTACCCATCTTTGTTCCCCCACCCACCCTTCAACATCTACCTCTTTCAAAATCGTCATCAATTCCTCTTTGTGTTATCAATTCCTCATTTGAGGGGGATATCATCACCAACCATCTATTAGTCTTCATCCTACTCTTCATCTATCATCATTTTTGTCTCATGGATTGCTAGCATGAAACACTCAATAAAAAGGGGAAAATGTAGACACAAAAATCTGGTATCGATACCCTTGATTGCCCGCATGCACATCTTTCACCATGGTCTTATCTAGACCCATTTTAATTTAATTCATTTATTTTATTTAAGTTCCCTATCTATTAGCCTAAAAAAATTTATTCGTAATTAATCTTCATTAATTACCTTAATTAATATCCATTAGCTAATTACCTTTAATTAGCTTTCTTTTTAGAATGCTTTTATCCTTAACCACCTCATTCCATATCCTTATGATTTTTCTAGCTTTTATTTAATCCATCTTTACCTCCTTCCTACCCATATCACTTCCTATGAAACCCTAACCTACATATATGCTTTAAAACACTTATCCTAATCCATAAAATCCCTATATCTTAAATAAATCAATCATCCACCACTCTACGGTATAGTTCCCTGCAGTTGGCAGTGACCCAGCCAGGTCACCGTCGACCCTATAGCACAAAATTTACCTCTTCATCAAAGGGGAGGAATAATTATAATTATCTTATGTTTTTGCGATCCTATCATGGAGATTGATCATATTTATAGCTGCTTCAGTCCTTTGGAGGTTCATTTGAGCTGATTGATTCATCTGTGCAGACCTTAGCTAGATCATCTACACCTTGTGTTGATTTATTCTCTTGTTGAATCAATATTATTATTGTTATTTTCTACTAACATTTTTAGGTCCAGCCACCATCAGAGATCTAGATCCAACCCTTCCTCCTATCTATTTTGTGTGCAAATTATTCATCCAATCCATCCATTCTCGGTCATACTTAGTTCAGACCAGGTCATCGTCAACCCTATCATGTCGTCCTGTACTTAGACCATGTTATAGTACCCAATCTTCCATTCAGATACACTATCATCCTTTTTTTCTATTACTGACACCACTTCTTGCTAGATCTATTATTTTGGAATTATGACACTTTGGGACTGCTCTATTGATCCGCAATCACCATTGACCTGACTCCTATTTATAACCTTTTACCTTGGATCCCAATTTCCTTACATCCCTTTTGTCCCTCTAGTTTTGGATATTTGTTAGAGGTTGATATATGACATCACATATCTTCATCCTTTCAGGGCTCTACATAGAGCCCTCAGGTCAATATTTTATCTATTATTCTTATCCATCTATTCAGGTCATTTTCGACCTGCCCTTTGTAGCCTGGGTCACCATCGACCCAGCCAGGTGTACTTTATTTTATATTAATCTAGATCATATTTGCATGTGCCTTAAATTTCTAAATTTTCAATTTCTGTGTACCTTAGATTCTACACATTATCTTGTTCATTATTACTACTTTTATCATCTTTTATCAAGCATGGGGGTTGACATCCGCTAAGGAAGTCAACACTTCTTAGAAATGACTTTGTCAGGTAGCCACCTATCTACCATGTAATACATTTGTATTCTAGTCTTCTTTATTGTACAGATTATTAAGCTCACAGCGAGGAGGATTTTAATTTTCTCCCATCCATATAATCATCGCCATCTCAAGGTCCTTAAACCCTTGCATTTTGGAGTTATTTAATTTAATTTAGTACTATCACATTAACTTGGTTAGGAAATAAAAAATAGAACAACATACAAATCTGAACAAGAATGGAATTATGTTCTTATTTTCAATCACACAAAACTAAAAATTGAAAACAAAATGCAAAACAAGCATTTTGAATATGTCAACACATCACAACACAATGAAAAAGAAAACTCTAAAAAAATAACACACACCACAACTTCATTATGCAACCCCATCACTTGTGGCTAACGAGAGGACTTTGATTGTTCTCCATCTTCATGAGCATTCATCCTTTGATGCCTCCATCTTCTGTTTCCTCCATACTCTAGTCAACATGTTGCTTACTCAAAAAATTTAAGTTTGAATCTCATCTGTTTCCACATTGTGATTATTATTTTCTCCACCCACGCAATGAGAAACACATTATTTTATTGTTCATCGGGTTACACTAAAAAATGTGTCTGTAAGACATTATTTGAACAATATTTCAATTTGACTATTGACTTAAACTAGACACAACTTAGAATTTTAAGCAATACAATAAAAGTAACACTAAACTTTTATTTATTAGATAGGTTAATAAACAGGGATTATGGCTCCCAAAAGCCTTACAAATAAAGATGCATCGTGATAACAACCATACATGAACAAAAAAAGAAACAAGACCAAAAAGAGAGTTAAACAAGATTATCTCAAGAAGGACTAAAAAGATGCATCGTGACGACAAAATTTTGACAATGACTCACACACGACTCTTTTTGATGACAAAAACTTTACTTGAATTTGAATAACAAAATAAATAATACAATAAAAAATTAATATTTAATTACTTTTTATAATATTGATAATGTCATAGACTATTTAACATTAGTGACTATGACTAAACATGTAATTAATAAAATATTATATATCTAAATATAAATCTCACAAAGATTAAATAAACACTTAAAACTAAACAAATCTTCACTTGATGATGTGAACACTTCCAAAAAAATAAAATACCACTATACAAAATACCACAAACAAAAGAAGAGGCTAATCTAGCACACATAAACTCTGGTGACATAATTTTTTTCAAACTTTCTTTGACTTCAACTTAAGGACATCCTTTCCTTTCTATTTAATATGGTAGTTTAATTCGTTGACCACATCTACCCTAGGCCCCAATGTGCTCGTGACCCACAGATATGGAAAGCCTCAACATTTGCCACACTAGAGGGTGCATTTTTTAAAGTATAAACAAATTAAAGTTTTAAACCACTCTTCTTGCCCATCATGAATTTATAAAATGAAAACTATACTTGTACCCAACACGCATAAAAGAGGAGTTCAAAATTCGAAGGGTTTGTTACAATTTTTTTTAATCCTTGTGTTTTCTTGCACCCAACACGCATAACATAAGAGAATTTTAATGCCAAGACTTCATATTAGTGTATTCCATTAATTTCAAATGTTGAATCCTTGTGTGGGCATAATATAAGAGTAGGTTGAAAGAGAGGAAAAACAATGAGAACAAGGGCTACAAATTTTCATATAATCAATCACTAGCACTAACACTAATACTTCACCAATAAAGTAAACGTAACTTGTGGGTAAACTCTATTTTCATAACCCCTTTTGTTTTTCATTACAATGTTTACATTTATGAATTATATGAGTAATTTGTATTAGTAATTAAATCATGTGGATTCAACATCAATAATTTGCATAAACAATTGCTTAGAAAAATTGTAGGTTACACCTATGTTGTTCATAGATGTCCAGTTTTAGGATTTTTTTAAATCCTTGTGTGGGCGTCATCTAAGAGAAGGTTGAAAGAGAGGAAAGGGAGTGAGAACAAAGGATATTGATTTTCATATAATCCATCACTATTTCCAACACCAGTACTTCACCAAAAAGGAAAAGGAAATTTATGGGTAAAATTTGTTTTCAAAACCCCTTTTGTTTTATATTATATTGTTTACATCTATGAATTTGTATCAATAATTTTTATTAGGAATTAAATAATGGGGATTCATTATCAGGAATTTGTATAAAAAATTGTTTTAAAATATTGTAGCTTACATCTATGTTGTTCATGGATGTCCACTTTTTAAAATCCCAATTTTTTAAAATTTCCACTGGTTCTCGTTGAATAAAAATATCATTTGTGTCAACATATATTATGAATATTTTTTTTTTCTGTAATATTATGTAGATGGATGCTTGGAAATAAAAAATGTGGACACTGCTATGTCGTATCCCAACAATGGAAACCAATAGGCTACACAATCCATGCATTACACTGACAAAATTTGTGAGGCCCTCACTACTCTTCTTAGTTGAACCGAATAGAGAAAAATGGTTGAGATTGCAAATCTTCAGTGGGAAATGATCATGAAGAAACATGGAAGCTACATAAATGCTTGTTATGCCTGGCATGGTAGTTATTCTTATCATTGATTCATAACTCACACGTAAAGATGTGGAAACATGAAGATGGATTGAAAAAAACTCTCAACAATTCCATGGAGAGACTATCTTGGAATGTACAATGAGTTCACCTTGGTTGTACACCCACCTCTAGATGGAAGATGGCCTAATTTATCTAAAAATGTTTTTGAATGGTGGGATGATGTTGATCGATAGGTAGAAGAACTTTAAAAGTGGAGGTATGAAGAGTGGAAAACAAAACATCATGACTCTAATGAGTGTGACAAGGACAGTAGTGAGGATGTCTGCACCATCCTTTGTTTCCTACCATGAGTCCATATATTTTTGGTATAAGTGGAAGACAATGCATTTGAAAATGTATTCCTCACTTTTGTTTGATATATTTTGTACAAGTGAGTATATCTATAATGTTATTAGTAGCAACTAATTCATCGTTATCATTCATATGTATCTCGTATTGTACCTAATAATGTTGGTGATAGTGTTGGGGTTAGCACACTAGTTGTACAGACAATATATCAGATCTAAGCATACATGCAAATAAAAGTGGATATTCTACCAGAAGAATTATATAAAATAAGAGACATAAATCAACACCATATTTAACGTGGTTCACCCTGTATGGGCTACATCCACCAAGAAACAAGCCAATATATTATCCAAAGCTTTGACGAGATATACAATGAAGATTTACAATCTTCCACACCTCTCAGATGTTCAGTACTGTCTTCCTTCAAGCTTTTGCCTTATTTTTCAAAGAATTCTCTGTCACACATAATTATCTTGTAATTATGATCAATCCTTTTTTCTAAACCCTAGCTTTATGCTTTAAATAGTCATTTAAGACTTTAGGGCACTTAGCCATGCAATTACATTCATTAAATCTATTCTAATACTAAAAATAGAAATAAATCCTAAGAGTTAATTAAAAACTCTTCGCACAGGTAACCGATGCCAGTTCTGCCCAACTGTCGACAGTTCCAACTTTCCCTGACCGATGCCGGTCACACTCTAACCAATGTCGGTTACTGTCAACTTCCAGAAAGTTCTATTTGCATGATAATACATGACTAATTTAGCTCCATACTCAACAGATAGAGGAAATACAAATAGAAATAATGATTTCAATGGGTATATAGTTTGTTGCATTCCTGCTCTTAAGAGGATATAATGTACCATCATAGACTATCAATTTATATGAAGGAAAATTAAATTTGTAATTTCATTACATTTTTAATGCATAAATGTGTCTATTGAGCATGAATATGATTAAAGGGGGAAGGGAAAAATTGTTAATAAAAAACTTTGTAGGGATAATACCACAGTGACTGTAACTGATGTTGCTTCTTATCGAAATTGTTTCAGCATTTTTTTGGTTCATAGATGTCCATTTTTTATTTCTTTAAATTTAATTTATGATTAATGATTTTGGCTTTATTACACCATCTTCGTATACATTTTTTACTAATGTAATGACATATTTTTCTAGTAGGTAGTAGGCATGTGGGATACTATTCTACACCTCCCAGTTGGGAACCCAACCAAGGATTTATTTACATGCAATGATTTACATTGGAAATTTTTTCTGAAATCAACGAAGATGATATGTGGGTGTTGTCATGCAAATGTGCAACAAAAAAATTCCCAATTTTCAAGCATGACAACCATATCCTACCCGAAAATGTTTACTCAAAATTCATTCTAAGCCCTCCTTAATATCACCCTAATCCCTAAGTCATTATTCCCCTAGATGATTTAGGGATATCCAATCATTTCCGAAGCTTTCAAAGCAATATCCATCAATACAAATTTTTAGCGGGATTGTTTCTTGATCTTATCAAAGTTGGTGCACACCCCCTGGAGCAGAATGAAAGCCCTAAATTCTTCAAGAAGATGTAAATGAGAGATAATTACATTTTGAAATCAATTTTGGAAGGTTTTGGGAAGTTTCACAAGTTTTGGAGTAGGTTCCACAAAAGTGGGTCTTGGAGGCCTAAGCAGTGAACAGGGCCAAAATAGCTACTGAGTTTCAGGAAGTGATTTTGGGAGCTCCAAAAGGATTTAAGAGTAAAAAAATTATTACAAAAGGTGATTCAGATATCTAATACATGGTGGAATCATATTCTTCACAACACCTTAACACACTATGTCCCCATCTAGTTTTTCTCATGCACAACCTTACTGCCAAAATAACATAATGAATTTTAGGGGCTAAAAGATTGAAATAATGATCTAAAACTCCAACCATTGAATTAAAAATGACACTTCCAGTCAATATCATATAAAATTTCATCAAAAACCTCCACTGAAAGCTCCATATATGATCCCAATAAGATGCTCCCCAAGGTAAATTTCTGGTAGTTAGCCATTTTTCAGGTTGGAAATCCAACCAATAGGAGAGTGGCGCACCTTTTTTCACCAAGTACAAAAAATATTTAGTTAAATAGGTGCAATAAAATGTTCTCCTAACCTATTTTATCCCCTGAAACCTCCAGACAATTGCAGTTCAACACTTTCTCGCTAGTTAAGCCCCCAAGGCTTTATTTCCCAACCCCCGCTCTATGCAATCACGCTCTGCCACTTCTCAAACCAGGGTGAGGGAACATTATTTTGTCCCATGTGAACCTAATATTTGGGATATTTGGGACAAAAAACTCCATATCCATCTCATTTAATCTCTTGGTCACCCATGTTCTCTCGACAGCCGCTTAAGGTGAAAATTTCAGCCCCCTCTCTTATCCTCAACGGCAGATCGCGCTCTGCCATGTGGACCAATGAAGATAGGGCCCATTTTTTTGCACCAAGTGAACAAATAACTTGGTGCAAGTGGTGCAAAAAAGTGTAACACATTCCAAAACTCAAAAACATGTAAAAAATTCTAACTATTGTGTTGTTTCATGCTTCTTCCTTCACACACGCACAAGTTTCCTCCAACTGTCGACATTTCCTTCAATCCTCCATTTTTTATGCTGCCAAACTTTCTACAACACCTCCAACATATTTTAATCATCCTTTAACATTTATAAAATGAAGAAAAAAAGGATTTTAAAAAAAAAATCAAGAGTATGAGCTACCATAAACCCTAGGCTCCAAGACGAAGAATAGATCGTATCTCCCAAAATGTACGTCTGATCTCAGTAAATATTGGACCAAATATTATTCATCCAAACGCATTGAATATGAAAAAAACCAAACATAAAATTTAATACCTTATTTTTAATGCCATACATTCAAAATTATATTCCCTAGAGTGTTCTTCCATCAATTGTCGTCAAATCGTGAAGTAGATTGAGCCAAGAATTTGAATAGAGACTAAAGAGAAAAAACCTAGAAAGAATCCACTGATTTTTCATCAATATGACACTATGATTTTCATATTCTAAAAATAGCAAGTTCTACTGGTCTAAACTTTCCATTTTTAGTAAATTTTCCAAAAATGACAAAACTCTCTAGAAGCAAGAACAATGAAAATAAAAAAATTGAAAACTAGGGCACGCAGGTCGAAAAAGCAAAAAGCAAAAAAACAAATTTCAAAAAATGGGAAGTGCTTAGAATTGAGCCCAAAACATATATAACAAGATCAAAATGTGAAGGGAAGTCCTCAATGTAAACAAAAGGACAAAAAAAGAAGCTTGCCCGAAATAGCAGCCCCGGGGTCCTGATTTCCAAAAATAGCATTTTTCAGCTCCATTTGCATAAAGTTGCTACCAAATCCATAGTAAATTATATCACTTAGTTTTGTCATACTCATGGGATTTCAATATTATTTAAAGGCTCAAAAATAGCATTGATAACTTCATATTGATCTTGGAAGCATCGTCCTGAATTCAAGTGTGCTCAGAAGTAATGCAAGGCATTGCAAGGGGAAACAAGTGGATCCATCTTCATCACTCAGAGAGCTAGTTGATTCAAAATAAGTTAGTAAAAAATATCTCAATGATTTTAATTAGTTCATAAATATAATATCAAAGGGGATAATTGTGAATAGTTTTTGTTTTCATCCCAAGCTCACATTGGGAAGTCCTGAAACAATGTTTCTCAACACTCATTTCGTAACTGAGGTGTCTATGCATCAGGTAAGTGCAGGAAGTTGATGGACAAATATAGGGTCATCCGTGGACATCATATTGCAAATAACAACATAATATCAACTTGTAGGGATTATTAGCAATACATACACTCAAAATTAGACAAAATTATATTAATATGAATCGTAGCATCCATAATCTAGTTTCTAAAATTCTAATTTTTGTAAAAGATGGACAAGATTAGCTATATTAAACACTCAAAATTAAATGACTTGGTTTTTTTTTTAAAAACGCCAATAAGATTATAGTCTGTTTGCCCACAATTTGGATGACCAAAAATTGATATATATTTTTTCCTTTAATGAGAAGTTATATGCCACTATCTATCTTGGGATGGATTTTATTTTGTATTTTTTTGAGTAATATTTTATTTTTTATGATTTTTTCGGTGAAAGTGGTATGAAAACATAAAGAAAACAAAGCACTTTCCGTTTGCCCACCATAACTTCATCAAAAAATATTGAAATCAAATAATTTTTTTTTGAACATGTATATAATTTCACCACAGTTGGGATGGTATAAGTTTTATCACATTATGATAAGTGAAACAAATTTTGCAGTCTTAAACGTAGACATAAACATTCACAGGAAAAAGTGTCTTAAAGACCTACTATTAGTAAAAAATTATAAAATGATATTTATCCTCTTCTATTCACTTTAAAATCAGTATTTCTACAAAGCTAATAGTCTCCCCTACATAATGGTACCATTTTTATGACATAGTTTTTACTTTTTGGCATGGTTCAAGTCCGCGGAAGACTAAATTTGATGTTTTGCTGTTTTTAATGTAAAATTCAGGATTTGATGTCCACTTAATTGTCCCCCAACTTGGTGCACTTTCCACATGTACTAGGGAATAATTATGATCATAATTGGTGAGATAAAGTGTTTAAATTTAACTTCATCAAAGCTTCTTGATGTGTACATTAATGTGGCTATGTAGTAGAAGTCATCAGATGGGTAAGTGTAACAAGTTGGGGGACAAAAAAGGGGTCATAAGTGGACGTCATATTGCAAATAATAACATAATATCAACTTGTAGGGATTATTAGCAATGCATACACTCAAAATTAGAAAAAATTATATCAATATGAATCTTATCATCTAGAATCTAGTTTCTAAACTACTATTTTTTTTAAAAAGGACAAGTTTAGCTATATCAAACACTCAAAATTCAATGACTTGGTATTTTTTTAAAAATCACCTATAAGATTATAGTCCGTTTACCCATGATTTGGATGACCAAATATTGATATATATATTTTTCCTTTGGTGAGAAGTTAGATGCCACTATTTATCTTAGGATATATTTTATTTTGTATTTTTTTGAGTAATATTTTATTTTTTATGATTTTTTCCATGAAAGTGGTTGAAAACATAAACAAAATAGAGCACTTTCCGTTTGCCCGCCATAACTTCATCAAAAAATAATGAAATCAATTTTTTTTTTTGAACACATATATAATTTCACCATGGTTGGGATGGTATAAGTTTTATCATATTCTAGCAAGTGAAAAAAAAATTTCAGTCTTAAACGTACACATAAATATTCATAGGAAAAAAGTGTCTTAAAGACCTACTATTAGTAACAAAATATAAAATGATATTTATCCTATTATATTCACTTTAAAATCAATATTTATACAAATATAACAGTATCCCCTACGCGATGGTACCATTTTTATGACATATTTTTGACTTTTCGGCATGGTTCAAGTCCATGAAAGAATAAATTTGATGTTTTGTTGTTTTTGATGTAAAATTTAGGATTTAATGTCCACTTAATTGTCCCTCAAATTTCTGTACTTACCCAGATATCGATTTCCATCCTCAAGCTTCTTCGGAGTGGGCCTTAGTAAGAAACACCTACATGGTCATTGAGGTGAACATTAAATAATGTTTTTAAAAAAATCAGTCTCAAGGTGTTTGCGCAGTAATATGGAGGAGGTTTCTTATGGTATAAAAAAGCCAGAGATCCATATTTCACCACACTGGGACATTTCTTCAGATCAATCAAGAAACGAGGCGAAGGTAGCATGGCATCATCTTCACTGACGTTCCTTTTTCCCTTCCTTCTCTATTTCTCCCTCTTCTTTCTCTCTCCTTTCTTATTCTTTGTTGGGTGTAATCATTATGTTATTTCCTATTCACTTAAGTAACATATTTTGTAATTGTAAAAGTATTTTCTCAAAATTATAAGAGAAATACTTAATTTGTCTTTCCTAGAGGAAAATGAAAGGTCACGAGTAGAATAGGAATACAAAGAATCATATGAGGGAGATGAGAGGTCAATACCATATTTCTCTAAATTGAGATTTTTTCTCCATTCCAAAGGATCCTAAAAATTACATTAAAAAATTACATACTAAAAAATATGTACTTTGTTGCAATAGTGGATTGTAATATGTTGTTGGACTTTGTGTCATTGATATACATGAAATAAAGCTACACTTCTTCTGCATGTTTTCTTATTTTCCCTTGCTTTGTAAAACTTGCTTAAATGTCAATCAAGGAATAGAGTTTCTATTTTCCAAGATGTATGAATGTGTGCATATTTTTATGCATGGTTTCCTCTCATCGTTGGCATAATAAGCATGGTTATTATAAACATCTCATGCTTCTTATATTTCTTTGTTTTATACACTTTGTAAGAATATTGATGCAAAGAGCTTTGTATCTTTGGTAAGTGAATCTGAAGACTTTTTGTTTTGATTCATCAACCCCACTAGCTTCATTGTGTTTCCTTTGTATTGAATGATGAACTACTATGATTACTGGGTGTGAGAATCTAATTTCCTACTCACAACAGTGATCTCCCTTTCATAATTTCTCTTCTTTCCCCTCATCATTGTAATTTACTCCCTTGTACCCTATATAAGAAATTTTCCACATGTTCAGTGGAGTGTTTCTGTGTGATCCTCGGTCCAATTTTTGCCACCCACATCATTTAGATAGGATTAGGATTAGTCACATTCAATAATGGGAGCTATACCATTTGAATGCAGAGGGGCGTAGCCCCGTGAACATTGGTGGAGACACCTAATTTGTCCACTACGACAAATTTTCTCACCAACAATTTTTGGCAACTCTGCTAGGGAGAGATTTTCCCAAGTGCACCCAAAAAAGATCTCTGCCCAAAAATTCAAAAATAAAAAAAAATTATATATTCAAAAAAATAAAAAATTCAGATTTCAAAAGAAAATCATTTTTGAAGGCAAGTACTCCATTCAAGGAACGAACCCATATCATGATTCATTTCCTACACCATGAAGAAATATCCAGATTGGAGTGAAGTACCAATGAGTGAAAATGAAGAAGAAGAAGATGATGACCAGAAAATGAAGATTGTTGATCAACCATGGTTCCAGAACAGCCCTTACAAAGGGGAAAATTCAAGAACGGTAAAAGGGTAGCCTCCTACTTCAAGCAATTACATGGCTATAGAAAATCAAGGAAAGATGAGGTAGAATAAGAAGAGGAAAAATTTCAAATTGTGAAGAACGAAGTTTCATCAAATCCTGTGGCTGCATTTTCAAGGATCAAGAATATTAAAGGAAATAAAATGGTAATCTTTGTTATGAACAATCTAGAATGCAAGAGGAATTTGAAGGAAATAGCTAGGGAAGGTACAACTATGCTGCATGAAAGGAATCCATGGAAATGAAGATTCTATAAGGGAGTAATAATTTGCAATATTGCAAAGCTAAATGAGAAGCTTGGATAAATTCATGCCACATTCATCAACCTCAAAATTGGGAGGATTTCCGTTTGCAAGAAATGATGTGACTGAAGCATCCTTGAAAATTGAGTACATGAATAAAAGAGTGATATTGTATAAGGAGGATTCTGAATCCCTATGTACCTGTACCTCGAATATTCTAAAATATGTTCTTGAAGGATCTACAATAAATTCCTATGAAACTTGAAGCACTCCATATGAAGAGAAAAAAAGAGGATATTTATCATATAGAAGATGATGGTGAAGAATCCACTGAAGAATATTTTTGAAATATCTCACACAACTCATTATAAAATTGAGAACATTGCCCATTTTTCTATTCTCTCGATGACTTCATTACAAATGGTGATGGAGAAATGAACACGTTGAAAAGAGAGTATGTGGAAAGGATTCATATGATAACAGAAGTAAATACTGACCCTAAACTCTATCATGAAATTTGGAGGTATGCTTTAGCTCTATGCAAAGAAGGTATGAACACCTTGAATCACTTCAGTGTTAAAATGAAGGATGAAGATGAGATGCACCCTTTGGAGGAAGATCTTGATGATTATCCACACTATGAGGTGTTCATCCCCATGAATATTCTTGGATGCTCCTGAAAGAAGATCTTATCCTTGAACCTTCCAACGAAAACCAAAACAATGTCAAGGAGGATGAAAGTAGATGACACGAGGATATGGAACCACCATTCATAAATTATTTTTGGCTTGAGGCACAACCCATTGGAGGAATAATATGTTCAATAAGAGGAATATTATTTTTGCATAATGGATGATTCAATGCTTTCTGAAGACTCCACCAACGATGAAGAAACACAAAATGACCAGTTCGAGGTAATCACAGAAAATATCCTTTCAAATTTTGATCTTTCAATTAATGATGGAATGGAGATATGTGAAGAAGTGCAAGAGAGCCATCATGTATCCCAGACTCAAGATGATGGATTCAAAATGATTATGGACAATTTTCCCTCCTATTTTGATTCTTCAAGTGATGAAGAGATGCTAGATGAAGAAATGGAGAAAGTTGAAGATGCAAATTCCCTTCCTAATTCAATCATGGATGATCGAATATAAGAGACCCACTTCCTTTTTTAATGATAAGGAGAATGAATAGATAAAGCACAACCTCTTATCACCCAAAGAGTAGAATGATCAACACAATGAGTATGAATTCTTCCATTTTCCATATAAGCAAGAGGATTCAATAATGAATGTAGCTGAAAATTATTCTCATATTGCTGCCCCAACATGGTTCTCTGCTTCTTACCAAGAAGAGGATGATATGGATTTTGAGCTTGAAGGAGTGCCCTTCCCATAAAGCATGGACCTCTTCTCCTTGTCAGAAAGGTGTCATGAATCAAGTATGCCCCCTATGCTTACAAGAGAGTGAATCTTGGGAAACAAAAAGCATGGAAGTGGTGAATGACGATGTTTTAAATGAGTAATGGGCCCATATGGATAAGAATTCCAATAATATTGTGGAGGCACAACACGAAGATTCTTCCAATGAAGATGAAGATGAATCTATGGAAAAATTTGAAGAACCATCATTGCAAGACATCTTGAAGGCTGCAAAAGAAACTAAAGATTCTCAAATCAGTCTTGAACTCTTGACTCAGGCCATGGAGATGAAAAATAAGTATGACCCAATTTTTGCTCCTCTTTTTGATACACCAATGTTCGATGTCAAGATGGAGCCAATGGATAAACTTGATGACTTCCCCAATTCCTTGGTTGGCAAGAGTGAATGTGAAAGCATGTATTTTTCTTTCACACAATGTGAAGAGGTTTGTGAGTGCAAAAGAAGGAAAGTTATGGAATATTATTTGAATATTCTCAATCTTGAAGACAACATCCCTGTCATGGAGGAAGATAGTAAGGAAAATGCTGAGCTGATTTGCATCAAAGAGAGGTTATTCAGAAAAAAGTGAAAAGGTGCATGATTCTTGTGAAAATATTAAAAATCATATTGCACTCACCCCCCAAGATCTAGTGTGTATTGAACACAATTTCCATGCTACACCAATCCGTCCAAGATGATGAGGACCTCCATGTCAATGACATGGAACCTATTCTAGAAAGCATCTGCTCAGAGAAACAAAGTGGGACATCAAAAAATAGTTGTTGAAAGGGAAGAAAATTGGTTTGTTATCTCTCCTTCTGAGTTCCTTTCTGATTTAAGAGATGATTTAAAGCGGTAATTCAAAAAGGAAAAATATTTTCCCACTCTTGAAGACATGGAGGAACAATGTTTCATGATCACAGGGCGTCAAGAGGAAGACATCAAGGTACAAGAGTTTTTGAGAAAGTGATAAGTGACTCATTGGATGCAAGAAATTTCTCTATGCAATATGAGTATGAAGATGGAATTATGGTCAGCCTTCTTCTTCTCAAGCCATGAAAATCCATCACAAAAGCATGGTTTGATCAAATAAAAATTTTTGTGCTTCAAAGGCTAGACTTCAATCCATTGTTTCATGATGGCATGTACTTCTCTCAACCCATTTCTAGGTATGTGTATATTATCTCTTTGCCTATGTAAATATCCCCCCCTTTAACATAGTTTCCCTTTTTTTGTTGTGTGTTGTTTCCCCTTTTTGTGTGTTTCCTTTGTGTGTGTGTGTGTGTGTGTTCAATAAAACAAGTTGTGTAGTATATCTTTTTGATGACTCCAAAGCCCAATAGATAAGGAAATGATATGTAAATTGAATTGAGATTTTTTACTTCTCATTTTATTTCCTTATAGCTATCATTCCACAACATGTCCCTAAGCTAGAGTCAGTTATAGTCATGTAAATGTGCAACAAGAAAATTCCCAATTTTCAAGCATGATAACCATACCCTACAAAATTTTTTTTACTCAAAGGTCATTCTAAGCCCTCCTTCATATCACCCTAATACCTAAGTTATTCATATCCCATATCTCTGAGTATTACATTGTGTTGTGTCAATATTTCCATAGGTGATTTAGGGATATCTAGTTAGTTTAGGAGCTTTCAAAACAAGATCCATCAAGACAATGTTTTAGCGGGTTTCAGAAAGGCCATTTCCCAATCTTCTTGAAGCTTGTGTACACCCCCTAGATTAGAACGAAAGACATAAATTAATCACAAAGATGTAAATGAGATATAGTAATTACATTGTTCAATGATTTTTGGAAGGTTTTGGGAAGTTTCACAAGTTTTGGAACATGTTCAACAAAAGAGGGTCTTGGAGGCCTAAGCAGTGCATAGGGCCAAAAAAGCTACTGAGCTTCAGGAAGTGGTTCTGGGAGATCCAAAAGGAGTTAAGATTCAAATAAGATATAATAAAAAAGGTAATTAAAATATATACAAGATGATGTAAATCAGATACTTCATAATACCTTGGGTCACTATCCCCCCATCTAGTTTTTCTCATGAACAACCTTGGAGCCAAATCAAAAATCCTTATTTCAGGGATCAAATGGATGAATCAGGAGATTATGCCACCTAAATTGGATTAAAAATTCCATTTCAAGGTGGAATAATATAAAATTTCATCAAAAAAATCCTCCCATAACTCAAGTTATGATCCCGACAAGTCGCTCTCTAAAGCACAAGTTCAAAAAGTTAGCCAATTTCTGGGTTGTAAATCCAACCAATGGGAGAGTGGTGCACTTTTTTTCACCAAGTGCACCAAATATTTGGTGAAATATGTGCAAGAAAATCCACCCCAAACCTATCTTTTTCCTTGGACCCTCCACATGACCGCAGTTCAACTCCTTGCAAGATAAGCCCCCCAGGCTTCATTTCCCAGCCCCCGCTTCGTGCAATCATGTTCTGCCAGTTGTCAAGCCAGGGTGAGGGAACATTTTTTTGTCCCATGTGCACTAAAACATTGGGGAAGATTGTACAAAATACTACCCTTCTCTCCCATTTAGTCTTTTGGTCACCCATGTGCCTCCAACAACTGCTTAATGGTGTAAATTTCTAAGACCCCCCTTTCTCAGCCTCAACAACCAATCATTGCACTCCTCCAAGTGGACCAATGAGGGTTAGGTTAGTACTGTTTTTGTACCAATTCCACAATGAACCAATGGTGCACTTGGTGCACAAAAGTGTGAACATTCATTCCAAAACATGAAAAATTATGTGAACAATTCTTAACTGTCGGGTTGCCACTAGTTGTTTCTCTCATGCACACACAAGTTTCCTCCAATTGCTCAAATTTCCTTCAATACTCCATTTCTGATGCTGCCACACCTTATACAGCACCTAAAAAATATTTCATCATGCTTCAACATTACTGAAATGAAGAAACAAAGGATTTTCAAGAAAAACTCAAGAGTACGAGCTGCCAGAAACCCTAGGGCACACAAACAAGAAATTGCTCATATTTCCCTAACCGTGCATCATATCCGCATGAAATTTTGAGAAAATGTTCCTCATCCAAACGTATTTAAGCTCAAAAAAAAAAAACTTAAAAGGTTTCCCTAATTTTTAATGGAATCCATCTGAAGTTTTTCCCCCTAAGTTGATTCTTCTTCATTTGTTGTCAATCTGGGAAGTGGTTTGAGCTTGAAGAATATGAATAGGAGACTGAAGAGAAAAAAACCAAGAAGGAATCTGATTTTTTTTCATCAATCTGAAACTCCAAAGTTAAGCTTCTAAAAATATCAATTTCCTCTAGTTCACACTTACCACTTCTACTAAGTTTCCAAAAAAGGCAAACTCCTCCATAAGAACATAATAATGAAAATTCTGTAAACCGAAAACTAGGGCACAAGGATCGAAAAAGACAAAAATAAAAAAGAAAAAAAACACTTCCAAAAATGCAAAGTGATTCAAATTTACCCCAAAACATTTGTGGAAGAATCAGAATGTGAAGGAAACACTTCGGCGAAAGCAACTGATAAAAAAATTAACCTGCTCAAAATAACAACCCTTCAGTCCTGATTTCCAAAAATAGCAATTTGTGGTTCCAATTGGAGTAACTTGTTATCACATCTAAAAAAAACATATATCAGTGATTTTTTCATCCTCAAAGGATTGCAAGATGATTCCAAGGCTCAAACACCAAATTGATAACTTCATATTGGTCTTGGAAGCATCGTCTTGAATCCAATTTTGCTCAGAAGTAATGCAAGGCATCGCAAGGCGTAGCAGGTGGATCCATTTTCATCACTCAGAGAGATGGTTAATTTGAAATAAGTTGGTCATATAGATCTCAACGAGTTGAATTGGTTAATCAATCAAGTATCAAAGAGGATAATCATGAATAGTTCCCGTGTCTATCCTAAGCTCACATTAGGAAGTCTTGAAAAAGTGTTTCTCAACACTCATTCCGTGACCGAGGTGTCTGTGCATCATGTACTAGGGAGGAATTGTAATCACCATTGGGAAGAACAAAGTGTTCAAAACACACTTCATCAAAGTTTCCTGATAAGTACAATAATGTGGTTATGTAGTAGAAGTCATGAGAGATCGGTTTTGACCCTCAAGCTTCTTCAAAGTGGACCTCAATGAGCAACACCCATGGTCATCAAGGTGATTACTCAACAAGTGTTTCTAAACACTTAGTTCGAGGTGTTCCTATATCATCCAAAGGAGATCCTATGGCATAAAGACTTTAGAGATCCCTATTTCACTACATTGGGACATTTAATCAAATCATTCAGGTGACGAGGTGAAGGTGGCATGCCACCATCTTCAACAAGGTTTCCCTTCCTTCTCTTTTTCTCCCTCTTATTTCTCTCTCCTTTCTAATTCTTCGTTGGGCGTAATCATTGGTTTCTGTCTTATTCACTTAAGTGACATATTTTGTAAATGTAAAAGTATTTTCTCAAAATTATAAGAGAAATACTTAATTTGTCTTTTCTAGAGGCAAATTAAAGGTCACAAGTGGAATCAGAATATGAAGAGTCACATGAGGGATATGAGAGGTCAATCGATATTGCTATAAATTGGGATGGATTCTCCATTCCAAAGGATCCTAAAAATTACATTAAAAAATTACATATTGAAAAATATGTACTTTATAGCAATAGTGGATTGTAATATGTTGTTGGACTTTGTGTCATCCATATACATGAAATAAAGCTACACTTCTTCTACATGCTTTTTTCTTTTCCCTTGCTTTGTACAACTTGTGTAAATGTCAATTAAGGAATAGAGTTTCTACTTTCCAAGATGTATGAATATGTGCAACTTTTGTATGCATGGTTTCCTCTCATCATTGGCATAATAAGCATGGTTGTTGCAAGACATCTCATGGTTCTTCTATTTCCCTCTCTTATACACTTTATAAGAATAGTGATGCAAGAGATTTGTATCTTTGGTAAGTGAATCTGAATACTTTGTGTTTTGATTCATCGATCCCACTAGTTTCATTGTGTTTCCTCTATATTGAATAATGAACTACTTTGGTTACTGGGTGTTAGAATATGATTTCCTACTCATAACAGTAATGTCCCTTTCATAATTTCTCTCATTTCCCCTCATCATTGTAATTTTCTTCCTTGTACCCCATACAAACACTTTGCTACAGGTTCAATGCAGTATTCCTGTGTGATCATCAGCCAATTTTGGCCACCCACATCATTTAGATAGGAATAAGATTAGTCACATTCAATAATGGGAGATGTACGACTCAATACAGAGGGGTGTAGCCCCATGAACATTGGTGGAGACACCTAATTTTTCCACCTGATAATTTTTCTCACCAACAATGGGTTACGTGGATTAAGATTGATAGAGTGGAAGACTTCACAAAAGGAGAATCAAATAGAAATTTATACCCAACCAAATTTCATGTTTCGCATTGGAAAAAATTCCATCACCTATTCTCAGAGAGAAGAAAAGAATCAATAACACTTTGGAATACGTGGTGTGCATATGATCTCATTTTAAATATTGAGTGTACATATATGCTTTTATATTTCGGTGTGTCAGTTTGAAGGTGCTAATAAGTTTCATATTAATGTGTAGATTTTAGCATTTTTATGGACTGGAGGACTTCCATAAAATTGATGCCCTTCCACAAGATAAGTCGATAATTCCGAATAAGGGATAAGGAGGCTAACCAGACCAAAATCATATAAGATGTGGTTTTCAGTGTCATTTTAGCACTCGAAGAATGGTCAATAGAATCAATGAAATATTTTTCACCTACAATCATGTAGAACATGTTGATAGTGAATGAAATAATTTCTATGGCCACGAATAATAAAATTTCAAGGGGAAAAAATGTTTTTTCACCCATTTTATTAGACTACATCTTAATGAGTGGGTTCACAGGTATTTTTTATTTGGAATTTCTTCTAATGATATCCTCCTTAACCACCCTAAGATGGTGCATGATAAGCTCACAATGTTGAATGGTGAAAAAAACAATGTTTTTTTCTATGTAGAGATAACATATTTAATAGAGAATACTAAATTAAAGATATTTAATATTTGTTTAACCAAAAAAATGCAAAAAGTGTTCATGAGTGGATTCTAGAAAATAATGAGAAGGTGTTTCTATCAGGGATATACTAATGTAGGTACTGATGAGGATGGTAAAATCCAATTTAAATTGGGAATCCAAATCCTACTCTGGTTCGATTGGTTGTTTAGATATGGTAACGATAGTTTATTAGCCATGGATTCAACATTTGGAATGAACGGAATGAAGGTATGCTTTGAATAATAAGAATACTAGTAGTTGATACTTCATTTATCAAACATATATGTTTACTTTTGTTACATATTTTCATGTAGTTTCAATTGTGACACGTTGCTAGTGTATGAATATAAATACTAAGGGCTTCCTATGGCATGGGTAATTATGTCTAGGTCATGTGCAAATGACATCGCCCAATAGATGCAGTTACTTTGGAAAAGAGAACACTTGAAAAATATTGAAATAAAAATAAAATCCTTCATGGTAGATGATGTGAGAGTGGAGATCAAAGATAAAAGGTGGGTGTTGACTACGTTGTATAGGAAAAACACAATTATAATGATTATGTTGTAAAGTATTACTAGCTTGTCTTATGTAAGGAAAAAAATTGACTGTGATGTGGACATATGTAGATGGCACGTATGCCATGCATGGTTGAATAATTTGATAGCCAAAGTGAAATATAATGATGTTAGGAAATATGTATTGATGAAGATATTCTTGATAGGGAGGTCATAAAGTTCATAGAAATGTATCATTTCACACAACCCAAATTTATTGAATATTTGGAGGATCATTGGCTCCCTAGGGTTGCAATGTGGTTGAGTTGTTTTCATACCATCAAACATGTCATGTAAGAAATAAACACAACAATAGATCATATCATTCACATATAAGAAAATGTTTCTTGTAGTATAATTTCAATTGTTACACATTGAAGGTGGATTGTTTAGTACACCAACCACACATGTTTACATACATTACTAGTGGTTAAAAATGACAAAAAATAGTGGTTTTCTATAGGAACTTTAAATTTCAAAAAAATTAAAATATTTCATGGGTTGAGGCTTTGCAAATTCTAGACTATCATGTCACCTTTCACACAACTGAAATTTGTATTACATGGGTGTAAATACAGAAAGATGATACATTGAATTATCATGTGTATACTACAACATGATTGTTGTCAATGTGAAATTGTCCATTTCTAGTCTAATCCTACATAGGGAAACATGTAATTAAGGTTGGGATGATGCGAGAGATGTGAGGAGTCATTATTATGCATGACACATGGGATGGTGTTAGCCACTCCACCGACAACAATGAGTCATTTGTGAATGCATAGTTTCTTCCCTCTTTAATTTTCTTCATTTTCTTAAATTCCTGATTTCAAGTGGTTAATTTGTTTTCAATACACGGGTTGTACATAGTGGTCCAACAAATGAAAATCAAAGTGATGCTTGTATTGACAGCAGAGGCTCTTCATATGCTAATAGTGTAAGGCAAATCTTAAATCACAACACGCTTAATTTATACTTTGATCATTGTTACTGGAATATGACATCCTTTATTTTAATAACACGGGGCATGGAAAATGGACCAGAAAAATAAAATGAAATGAAATCTTTAATGGATATCTGAGACTCGCTGGATGTAAATATAAATGATAACATAAGTCATCATTCCAATTGTAATCATTTTCCATTTTAATTGCTAGGGAATGTGTAACACGATGTTTGTATTGTATTAATAGATCATAATTTATGGGATAAATGATGAACTAGAAGCATCTAGAAGGAGATATCATGAGGTATTTGAGAATTTCTTTAAAACAAAAAATAGTAGGGGGACACTATATTTCTTAGAGGATTATATGGAAGATGGTTACAAAAGGGTTAAGACTAGGGAATTATCAAATACACTTGGGTTGCAACATACAATGGCTAAAAATTTATAACAAGTGGAAGATGGCCACGTAAAATCCCTTCGTAGAGAAAAAAACACCAAATAATTGATGAATCGAAGAAGACAACATACCATGTCGCAAGAGAAATCCATGTTTCCAAATCCCGCTTAGGATAAAAAATGAAAAATGTGGAATGAGAATCTACATAGGAAAGCCGAACGTGACAGAGACATAAGTAATGGAGATATTGCATCTTAAATATGTCCCTATCTTGCTAATCTATCAAATCCATTCATTTGTCTTGTAAATTGGATTTTGTATATGTAACATCCAATGAGACTTAGTACATATTTATTTTGATGAGTTAATATTTATGTTGAGGCTATGGAAATTTTTACATGATTCATAAGATGTATTTAAGGTTCATTCTTGGTTAGATAGTAGTGACAAACTAGCTAAACAGAGCTTTCTAAGATTTTGAAAAGTTGGAAAGAATTTTTAATTTTTAATATGCATTTAAGTGGTTATTATTATTCTATTTTCATATTTGGAGTGTAAATATTATCTAAATTTGACAACATATCACTCTTTAATTAGATATTGTATATCTTTTCATAGAAGCAAGTTCCAAACATAATGTTTACATGGGAATATGCTCTTTGAATTGCCATAATTTTTGAAACTAAAATAGATTCATTGCATGATCAATGCACATTAAATGTTTTAAACCTCCCCAATGGGGACATTATTTTTAACTATTCAAGTGATATGTTTTTTTTAGCAAGTTACTTTCATTTACTTTGATTCATTAAACAATTGTAATAGGCTTTCCCTGAGGTCTAGAATTGCTAAAAAATAATTTTGCAACATATTTGATGTTCCTTGTATGGAAGCTATATCTGATCAAACTATCTAATGACATTCCAAAGCTCCATCAACATAAGTTATAACACAATTTGATTGTATTTCACTATTTTCAGAGAACTGCACATGGAATGATATGGTCCAGTACAAGATTTCTAAGCCATTTTTCACAAATAAGTAGACATAATCATGTGCTGAAATATAGTGAAAGATTAAATGTATTGATGTTTTTATTAATTAATATTGTTGTTAAAAAATTTTGAGTAATTGGAATGATCTATCTTTGAAGCTGAGAGTGGTGGGTTAGATGACCTTAAGTGACTTTCTAGTTTGTTGTTTTCCCATTCAGATAATATTATTGTGCTTAATGATGATGAGGATGATGTTATTGGTTATTTTGATCTGATGGGAAGCATGTGGAACCTTCAAATATAGATTTGTTAAATTATAAATTAACTCATTATGTAGAAAGAAAAAATTGCTTGTTAAATGCATCAATGCCACAGTTTCTACCATCACATTTTATGGTATTTTTTTATCATGGAGAAGATCACTGAAAATTACACATATCCTCGAAATATGATGTTTCATTCAGCTATATATTGTTCCTTCTCAATCTGAAGACTATAAGAACTTATCAAAAACCGACTATTCTTACTCTTGTTTTTTTTCCTCACTGCATTTGTACATAAAAATATATTCTTGTATTGATGAGATAATGACTGACGCTTCTTTGGGGATTGAATTTTGAGGGAAAGTACATACTTAAAATCTCATGTGGGTAATTCAAGAAATATCATATTTTCATTGTAATATCATGAGGCACTATAATCTTATGATTTCACATGCCTCAGATCTTGCTAATCAATTCATTTATTCCTACATAAATTTACCCATCTTTAATTCATGGTTCATATATGTAATTGTAAAATAGAAATACTTTGGAATTTGAGTACTTGTTTGAGAAACAAAAAATTCAATTCCTTTGAAAGTAGATGTTGGGAATTTTTAAGCACCAGCTACAAACAAAACTTGTTCAAAATATTAGGAGTCAAGTTGATAAATTGGAATAAATTTGAGTATGACCCCTATTTTATTTAAATATAAAATAAAATTAACAATCTTAGAACATATGCCAAACATTTTTAGCACTAAACAAAAAATATAATTAAAATAGGTCAGGTTACATATGACCCAAGTTTTATGAAAGTATAACCACAATCCATAATCTTAAGCCATAGGTGAAGTGTCGATGCTTTAATATCCATTGAAAAGTTATTCACAATAGAATGTGCATCAAGCTTACTCTAGTGCATTAACTTTTCTTTTAAAATTATGACATTATTATAACCATTGAATATTATCCCATTCAGTATCAAGTTCATACAATATAACTACTAGTTGATTCTACATTAATTCAAACATAAATGATAAGATAGAAAAGGGTACACCTCAACTGCTCAACACACTTCCCAAAAGTTAACAAGAAAATAATTTGATGGATTATTAGAAAAAACAAAAAAAATTCCTTACAATAATCAAGGCTTGTTGTATGGAGCCTGATCTAAAGATGGATGTTAAAATTTACAATCGGTAAATGTTATAGATGTTTGGACAAAACCAATGTCAACCAAATTTATCACATGGTAGCTAAATGTAACTTTTTTACCTAAAGGAATTGACTCACCATTCTTTACTCTAACTTTTTCAATAATGGGATCCCAAATATATTAGGATTCCAAAATGTAAATATTCAAAGACAAGAGAAGCTCATAGGTTCTAGCTGTAAAGAAAATAATGATAAGAACAAAGAAATATAGTAAAAATTTAGTGCATCCTTTTTTATTGAAAATAGAAGAAAAAACATAGAATTATAGCTAGATGGGGGCTTGGAATGTGAAAGGACCATATATGTAAGAATTGATGCAACGTATAATTCAATGATACAAATACAATAAACCCCTAGACGCATTGGCACATCACTCAGCCTAAACTAAGTGCTCACCTGAAGTGTGCAAAGGTACCAGGCCCCTCTTTAGGGTTTCTGTTATAGGATGTTGGCATGATGAAGACTTAAGAAATACATATAGTTCCATTACAAACACATCATTCCACAAAGTATATCAGATCTATACCTAAGGGGGAGAAGAAATAAGTACTAACCATGATGAGATAAAAAAACATACTAGATTCAGATACACAGAAAACTAACACTTAGATTCAGCCAATATCCTCCATTATATTCAATATCATAAGTATACTGAAGATTCATTACAATAACAGTAGTATGTGCGTAAAAAAATTAACAACATAACTCTGTATATATATCCTCTCTGCATATCTATCACTTTATTACACAATTCACTACATATATATAAGGGTGGGGTCTTTCCCTTCATCACTTATTAGTTCCCAAAAATAGGTCACATGCTATTATTAGCCATGTGACTTTACAAAACTAGCCACACATGCAAGTGCACTAACAATAGACTACTGGTAGCTAACTAATAGTAGTAGATCTATATCTAGCCTGTGCCCATGCAAAGTTATTCATATCCGATCCTCCAAGAATAGCCAATGCATGGCATGCACATCTCAACCTCATTTGTGTGCTCTGCATGCCATCTCTAAAAATAAACCCTCATGAACAAAAAATCACGTAGTACCAAAAATTTGAAGTTATGTTCCATGCGCGTGTTTTCCATATCCATTCGTGCCTTTGAATATGACTCATTTTCCCATGTGGACTTCTTTTTTTATTTTTATCAAGTGTTCTTTGATCAACATTATCCCACACTAATTTCATTGTCACCCCAATAATGGTCATCTTCAAAAATGAAGTGAAGAAATGAAGATTTAGGGAAAATTAGGGAAAAAACTTGGGCACAAATTTTGAGGCAGCAAAATCAGATTTCAAAAACAGGCTCACAGGGTGAAAATTTACTCTTTGCATTTTTAGAAAATTTTCCAAAAAATCTCCGCGCCTCCACCACCACGGGACACATGTCATCTTTTGGTTCATCGGTGGGATGATAGGCTCAACCTATCCCCTTTTTCCTTAAAAATTTTCATTGGGAAAAATTTCCCAAATCTCCCCGCGCTTCCGCCCTTCCACCGCTATCTGGACATGTGGCACTCCCACATTGATTGGTGGGGATGCACTTCAAATTTTTTCGTTTGCAAATTTTTCAATTTTGGTGACTTTCTCCAAATCCTTCTACGGGTCTGACTCCTTCGCAGCTAGACACGTGTCAGCTTCTAAATGATCGATGGGCCTTGGGGCCAAAATTTTCCTTTGGGCATTTTAGGCAAAAGGGAAACATTTCCCAATTCTCCGTGTGCCTTCGCCAACCCATTTCCTTCTCCTCTGTGGGTCTGCGGGTAAAATTTTGTCTTTGTGGCCTTGCCAACTGCTTTGGAAAATTTTTGAACTTCACTCTGCCAGCCCGACCTCCTCTGCCATATGGCACATTTTTATTGGTCACGGGCCTGTGAAGGGAAATTTTCCCTAAAAAACTCCGCCGAGCCATAACTTGAAATTTATAAGGAGTTAGAAGGAAAATTTTACCTTTCTGGAAAGGGGAAGAAAAATCCTATCTGATGGAGCCATTTCTAGAATATTTTGAGTTCTTTAAATGTTTAAAAATTGAAGTTGAAGTACAAGGAAGGGAGGAATGAAGCCCAAAATAAGCAGGGGGCTTATTTTGGATAACAATTTTGGTGACTCAGAGGGGTCATCTTCTTGCTAGATGAATGATCAGTGGCCTTTGAAGCATCCATTGGGCATGGAGTCAAGCCTGATAACCAATCCTAATCTTGAAATATGAAAATATGACCTCTAAGCCACTTGGAAACCCACTGAACTTGGAGTTTTTATCACCAAAATCCACTAAATGCACTGTGCAAGAGCAACCAAAACAACACCACAAAAACTATGTACAAACTGAAAATCATACATGCTCCAAATGGAACATGCAAAGTGTGCAAAATCACTTCTTCTACTGAAAGCAAACCTTCCTACTCTACTCTAACTGGAAGCAAAGGTAAGCTAAACAAACCCTACAGCTGGTTGTGTAAAATAGCTTCCTTTCTTCAAAATGGGTAGCCATGCAGTTGATTCGGAGGTAATCATGGCTGTTAGTATGAGTGGAAAATCAACAAGAAGTTGGTCTTCTACCCAAATTAGCAAGGTGTCAACTGAAAACAAATCCAATACCTCTTTTAGTTGCTCTGCATTTGGATTGAAATGGTGTGGCAGTTGATCCTTGGTACTTTGTAGCTCATCCTCATGCTTAGAAGCAAGCATGATTGGTTTTGGCTTCTCCTTTGGCTCTAATGAAGCCAAATACCTTATTGGGAAAGGTCTGATCCATTTGATATGCCCATATCTCTGATTTTCAACTCCAAAAATGGAGTCCTCTTGTAGACCTTCTTGGATGGATGATGTGGAAGAGGTGGTGAAAATATTTTTCTCTTCCCCTTCCTTTTCCCATGAAGTACATGGAAGATATAAATCTTCCAAACTTGGTTCCAATGAGCTGTCATAAAACACAGGCTATTGTTTTTCAATGTTCTCCTTTGTGGCAGCAAGCTCTTGATGTTGGAGAATGAATAGTGGAGAAGAGAATTTTGTATTTTCAGCTAGCTCCTCCTCAAGACATTCCTCTAAGTTTGATAAAAAATCAAACTCTTCATTGTCCCACTGCAACAAAGCTTTTCCCTCTTGCATGGTGACCTCCAAATCTGCATTTTTCTTCGCCATGTGTAGCTTCATTTTCAAACATGAAACTTGTCAATTCGAACTCATCCAAAAAATAAGATTTTTGGAGAGATGAAGTGGGAGAGAAACATGAAATTTCTTGTGCCTCTTGTTCACAATTTGGACCTGTTTTGTTCATCTCCATAATGTCTTCATTAATGAAATCAACCCCTTCAAATGAAAGCAAAAATGTATCAATAATGCTTCCTTCTTCTGTTGTTGCAAAAAATTACTTGATCTCATCCATTTGCTCCTCAAAAATGATATTTTGAGCTGGTTTTCCTTCCTCCATGATGACTTATTTTGCAGTGCAAATTAGATCAGCATTTTCTTTGGGAAAAGTGTCAAGGGAGACACCTAACTCATCACCAAAAAACTACTAATTCTTTTTCTCTTGTTCTTGTTCTTATTTTACTACAAACTCAGCCTCAACCACCACTATTTCTTCAACCCCAACCTCCTCTTCTAGATTTACCATCAAGGGGATTTTTGAAAACTCAAATTTAGTAGCCCAACTCTTCATATTTTCTATCATTTCTTCTCTATTAGGTTCCTCTTCTTGCTGTTGTCCTTGACTGGTTTTCTGATTTTCATCTTCCCATTATGGATCTGGGAATGCAAGAGGATGGATGGGTTGTGACTCAATTGATTTTGTAAGTTTTTGTGGCTTTAGATGAGGTAAAACTTCATTTTTCTTTGGAGGGAATTGCTGTTTGGAAGGGAAAAGAGTAGAGAAATTGAGGTGGGATGGGAGACTAGGAGATGGAGAAATGGGATCAACATCTGGGGCAGCATATGGGAAACTTGAAGCTTGACACTGCTGAAATGATAAAGCTTGAGAGGGTGAAAAAGAAAGGCAAGGACCTGTTAAATGACTTACCCATTGACAAGGTTGATTCAAAATTTTCTCATATGCTTCTATCCTCTCAATCCATTGTACAAGTTGGGGCAACATTTTAACCATGAAGTCTAGCTTCTCCTGAGGGCTGTAGTGTCTTGGAATAGGGCCTCCCCATGGACAGGGTGCTCTGAAACCAATATGAAATGCCTTCATTTGTGCTTGATCCCTTGATTACACCATGTTTACCTCCATATTTTGGATCTTCTCCAACAAATTTGTAGTTTCTTCTTTACTACCCCTCACAATTTACATACCCTTGTTCTTGACATGCTTCATAGCCAAACTAATTTTGGCATTGCTCATATGGATATGCATATTGGTTTTGAATTTGATCAAAATGCTGATCTGGAGGATTTGGAAAACATGTTGGAGGTGGGATTAAACATTTTTTTTGTTGTAAATGTGAATCCTGTGATGGAAATGAATTCATGATTGCACAACTTCATGGAATGGAAAAGAGTGAAAGGGATGGAAAGAAGAATGGATGAAAAGTGAATGAAAATGAATGGAAAGAGGGTCTGTAACTTCTAAGATGGGTTTTTTACCAGATGGAGTCACCAGATGTGTTTGTAATTGCCTCCAAAGGGTGAAATCTTCACAGGAACACATCAACCTACAGAAAGATGAAGTGGATGACCTCTAAGGTCCCACCGGGCGTGCCAAAACTATTAGTACAAAATCACAACACCCTTGCATGTTTTCTTAGATTTCTAGTTTGATAATGGACATCCAGTGTGATTGCACAACATGGAATTTTTTCCCCATGTGTAGGACTTATAGAAATTGGGAAAAAACTCTCCAAATTAAAGGCTAGTTCCTATTCCTCTGTTCAGGTGCATCCATTCATTTTGCAGAGGATCTATCCTAAGTTCTACTCTAAATCTTTCCAAGGGACCAAGGTGAAGAAAAAGTTGTAGAAATAATGAAATCTAAGCTAATGGAGGTGATGCACCAAGGAATGATGAACTCCCACTCTACTATTAAAAACAGACCATAAAAATAATACAACTCACATGCACAAATAACCAAATTTGTAATGAAAAGATCAGAATGAATGCAATGGAAGTAAGAAAGGGGCTGGAAATTAAAAGGAACGATAACCAGATCATACCAAGCCAAGAACACATATGCTAATCAAACACCATGATCAATAAGATTAAAGAAATTCACCAAAATAACTTTACACAAAACCTTTGCAAAAAAATGAGTAGCAATATCATATATTATTATGGAACTCAATGAAATACAATGAGAATGGGCCTTGCTTATATAGACAAGGAATAACAATCTAAGAACTAGTCAAGGTCGTAGATCAAGCCATAAATCATGGAAAGAACTAGTCATCAAAGAACTAGTCAAGTCCATAGATTTATGAGAGAACTAGACATCAAGGATCTAGTCAATACCATAGATCTAGGAAAGAACTAGTCAATACCATAGATCAAAGAAAGAAATATACCTAAAAACTAGATAAATATCTCCTAATATCTAAATAAATAAATAAAATATCCACACACATTAGTGGGTGAGGATAAATACAATAAAGGTAAATAATGTACCTAGGTGAACATGAGCTAAGGTAAATACCTACTCTAACAAAAATCACCCACAAGATTATTTTATTGCTCCACAGAGTTGATACAAAGCATTACAATGGCCAAAAGGCATAAATTTTACATTTACAGATTTATGGAAAGGTTTGAGAACTCCACAAACTCGTTGCAGAATAGAGAGAGAGGGAGATACATAGAAAAAACATCCACAAGCAAAAGAGAGAAAATAGAAGGAACAAGAAAAATTTGATCCTTGGATTCAACCACCTGCCATTAATCTCTTTCTAATCGACTTGCAAACCATTAAATTGATCTTTCCTTTTTTTCCTGTGTGTTGGAGATAAAAAAATGAAAAATGGAATAAAAATGATGTCTTCGAAGCAATCTGATCTTGCATTCAAGGTGTGAGAAGACATTCTAGGGTTTTCCCCCATCAAATTGAGCTGATTCTCCATCCTTGGCGTGCTGGAGAAGAAAACCATGGACTCTTGAGCAAAAAAAAATGACTTGTTCAAGGCAATCTGATACGCATTGAAGACATGAAAGATGTTTTTAGAATTTTCTCCATTGAAATACACGAAAAAGATGTTTTGTGCCTCCAATGGATGGAGGGGCTTGAGACCATTCCAAAAGTCTGATTTTGTTGAAATCTGATCTTTGGATCAAAAGATATGCCCATATGAAGATTTAGGGTAAAATTAGGGCAAAAACTTGGGCACAAATTTTGAGGTTGCAAAATCAGATTTCAAAAACAGGCTCACGAGGTCAAAATTTGGATTTTGCATTTTTTGGAAAATTTTCCAAAAAAATCTCCATGCCTTTGCCACTGTGGGACACGTGTCATCTTCTGGTTCATCAGTGGGATCACGGGATCAACCTACCCCCTTTTTCCTTCAAAATTTTCATTGGGAAAAATTTCTCAAATCTCCCTGCATTTCCACCCTTTTGTCGCTATCTAGACACATGGCGCTCCCTCATTGGTCAGCAGGGATGCGCTTCCAATTTTTTCCTTTACGCATTTTTCAATTTTGGTGACTTTCTCCAAATCCTTTTGTGGGTCCGACTCCTCCACTGCTGGACATATGCTAGCTTCTAAATGATCGACGGGCCTTGTGGCCAAAATTTTCCTTTGGGCATTTTAGATAAAAGGGAAACATTTCCCAATTCTCCTCGTGCCTCCGCTAACCCATTTCCTTCTCCTCCGCGGGCCGGAGGGAAAATTTTTGTCTTTGCACCCCTACCAATTACTTTGGAATTTTTTTTAACTTCGCCCCACCAGCCCAACCTCCTCTGCCACGTGGTGCATTTTTATTGCCTGCGGGCCTATGAAGCGAAATTTTGCACAAAAAACTTCGCCAAGCCATAACTTGAAATTTACAAGGATTTAGGAGGAAAATTTTACCTTTCTGGAAAGGAGAAGAAAAATCCTATCTAATGGAGCCATTTCCAAAATATTTTTAGTGCTTAAAATGTGTGAAAATTGAACTTGAACCACAAGGAAGGGAGGAATGAAGGTAAGTTAGCCTAAAATAAGCAAGGGGCTTATTTTGGATAACACATCATCTTTAAGAACTAGGTCCACCAATGTACCTACATAGTGTATTTCCGAAGGAAATGTATTTGGTACCTTTGGCTCCAAGTGTGGCCTAGCTCTTATGATGTTATCACCAATTTCCTCTGCGATGCTGATAAATACAGAGTTATTTTTCTATGCTAAGTCTTTCTCCTTCGTTAGGCACGATATTTCTCCATCATTAGTTTTAATCTCTTCCCTGAGAGCCCTAATTGTGGTAGACTTGTCCATAATCCACCTCACCACCTCTGTTGAGACTTTCACTATTGCATTATTTACCTGTTCATCTAATATGACAGTAGGCTTTCCTATCATGTGTCTAGCCTGAGGTTTCTTCTTCAATTTCCTTGAGACGCATGCTTCCTCACACACATCAAAATATGGTTCATGCATGTGTGTGTGCATGGACCATGATAACTTCTTCCTTGTGCACACCATATCCATATCTTCATCCATCAATTCCCATCCATATAAGTATTTCTGTGAAAGTGTGCTCTGGAAATGGGTGTAGACGATTTTACCTGCGTCCTCTGCATAACCCATGGCTGGTGGAATGTGCTCTCCACTTTTTCTTCTAGACCTTTTCTGTTTAGGAACTTGATCTTCCAGATTTGGAACTTACGTTTCCATGTCCTGAGTAGTCTCTATAACTATCTCATCTGTTCCTTTTTCCTCCTCTCCTTGCTTCATTTATTTATCTTTTTGTTCTTCTACGTTCTCTGGAGATGTAGGAGTATTAGGCGCACTTTCCTCTGATTCTTTCTCCTCCTCATTAAACTTTAGTTTCCTTCTCCTTTTCATGGTTGTCTCCTTTTATGTAGAGATTTTGGGTGATTTGCACATTGTTTGTGGAGTAGCACCCTAGGTCCTTGTTCTCATGAACACTCTTAAATTTGTACTCTCCTTGGATTACATCCAAGTCCTTATCACCCCCATCTTGTGGCTAATGTGATGTAGTGGCATGCTCAACTTCCTCCTTTCTCATAGGGTGTCTTATACCTATGTGCTCCAAACCACCACTATCCTTGCGCTCGTCCTCCTCATCCTCCACTTAAATTGGCTTTGTGGGCTTAGACATTGGGATGTTCTCCATTGTGTGCTTACCCCTTTGGTGGTACTGGAAGTGTGAACTCATCTTCCACATACTTGTTATTCTCCAACTTGGGCTTTAGTTGGAGGTACACTAGTACTGTACTCCAACATCTCCCATAACCAAGCTTACTTATTTAATGCTCAATACATCTAAAATGAGCCTTTCAGTATATGCACCTCACCCTGGATACACATATTTCTTCCTTAGCATGTGGTAGTAAAAATCTACCTTGTCCACATTGAACGTTAGGAACTGCACATCTAAGAACCTTTGTATTGATGACTAGAAGTACCTTACTGTGAAAGCATAGGGTAACTTACACAAAGGGCTCCATGATCCATCCTTCATGGCGAACCATGCTATGTAAAAATGCTGATATACACTAAATTGAATTACCTTTCCAACCACCAAAGGAAAGTCCTTTGGGATGTGCCATTATTCTTCAAAGGCCACACAGAGCCTATCATACCACTTCTCATCCCTTTGCTTGACCTGTTCTATCATGGATCCTTCACACAAGTACTTTTGAAATTTTCTATAGGTGACTGGTGTTGCATGGGATACTTCTATATCTTTTCTTTTGGTCTATCAGGTACTCTAATCTCCATGAACACCAGTGACAACAAAACAACTCCAAATATGATCTTTCCTCATATGTGTGCTTCCTCAATGATTGTTTCTACAATATAATGCAAATTTTTGTAAACTACCCCTTTAGAAATCTTTTTAGCAATGTGTAGCCACATGGTATTCAGCGTGACCACCTTTCTTGGTCATTTAGCTTTGTAACAAGATGTACGAGTACTTCAATAATTGGATATTTCTTCAGTTTATCAATGTACATGCCGCACGGACCCTTTGTATACCCTATCTCCTTTCTAGTCTCCAATATTACGGCCTTGTCTATTAGACCAGCTTGAAAATCTTCTCATGTGCCCTTTCAATCCTGTTACCATGGAGATGATCATGGCTGAAATTATGGCTCTGTGTCCTGTAAAGTAGAAAACATCTTCGTGCAATCTGCTCATGAGCCACTGGTACAAGGGCTCATATTTCTTGAAGTAAGGGAGCTCATATAGTTGGTAAAATCCAACCCTCTACAAGATCTTCTTTCCACCATCATCATACACTAACATGTCTTCCGTCGTGTGTTTATTTGTCTTTGTGTTCAGCAAGGCATCAAGCTCCTTCTTATTCTCTGTGGTATGGTGATTTTACTCAGTCACCTTTCTTTTTCTTATGTGAGAATCCCATTCCTAGCCTATGATAACCCTCTCTAGATATTTCATTTTAGAAAGATTACTTTTGGGAGCCATCTCCTCTACTTCTTCGACCACTTTTTTATTTTCCTTCACTCCTGTTGTAATTACTTTCTTGGGTGTCATTTTTACTTTTCAATCCTTTGTAGATACTCACTTCTTGAATTGGGCAATGTGAAAATAAAATCCTAGCTTGATTCATCATGCCCTAGGTGAAATCAAGTGCCTTTGCTCCTCTCTTTTGCCTTTCTTTGCTCAAACCCTTCACCAACAGGGACATAAGCTCTTTCTGCTTACAGATCTCTTCGTCATGACTAGTTACACACTTCTCACAACTCAATTTGATCACTTGGCTCTTCACACTTAGCTCCTTTTCAAATACTCTTAATCTCAATAATAAAAATGAAATCACATCCCATCCTTATATAGATGTTCAAAAATTTTATGCATTCATTGATCCTTCACCTACCAAATATCTTCTCATTAATTGAAAAATTCCATTCTTTTCATGCGTTACATCTTCACACCCTAGCTATAACCTTCTAGCGTGCCTTCCTACCCTCTGGTCATATACTTCTCTTCATTGCACTTCCTTGCACTCGAGTACCTTGTCACTGCACCTTCTACTAGTAGTTGTTATGGCCTCTGCTTACCTCACGTTATATTGTTCCTTCATTCATCTCCATCTTTTGTCACTTTTTAGAAGCAATCCTTTGACTTGAAGAGCACCTGTAGTAGCTTATTTCTTCCACCTTTCAATTCCCACAATCTTGTCCTTGGATACCACCAATCTACCTACCCCATACTAAAATTATGTGTAGTCCTCTGCGCATAAACATGCTTCATATAGTAATTAGCTTAATGTGCGGAAGCACACTTATTACACAACACACCAAGTAAATTGACAAAGTATAGCAATAAAGAAATAAACACATTAAGGAAATATAGAATTGAAAACCTAAGCTAAATGGAAATACTACCTTATTACAAACACCAAGAAGACTTATTTATAGTAGGGCTTCATCCTATTCCCATTGAAGTAACTGGGTATTCACGTTCCATCAAGTGCTTCTAATTGGAAAGTGCCTGTTTCAAGGATGTAAGTGATAACATACGGCCCCAACCAATGTACCTTAAGTTTGCCTGGATGGCGTAAAAACTTAAATTCATAGAGAAGTACCATTTGTCCAATGTAAAACTTCTTGTCCCTTATGTTTTTGTCATGTCATGCCTTCTACCTAGCCTTTTCTTGCTTATGACTCCAATGTGCTATGGATCTTCATTCATCCATCTAAATTATCTTCTCAATCCATTCTTCTAAGGCTTGCTCATCAGCTAGACCTCCAACGCATGCAATATGAAAAGAAGGTAACATAAATTCTATAGGAAGAATGGCTTCTGTACCAAACACTAACTGAAATGTTGTTACTTTGTTCAACCTTTTATATGTTATTTGATATGCCCAAAGTATTGCATATACTTTATCATCCTAATCCTTTCTTTGAACATCATATATTTTTGTCAATGTTTAGCCCAAAATTTTGTTGAAATCCTTAGCAGTTCCATTCTCCTGAGGATGATAGGGTGTAGTCTTATGGTGTGCAACCATTAACTCGTTAAATAAAATTTTGATTGTCTCATTAAGAAAATGTGTGCCTCTATCACTGGTCAAACTTAAAGGACATCCATACCTTGTAATAATATTTTCCCATAGACATCAGGTTACTGTAGATGTTGTATAGTCCTTTGTAGGTGTTACTTTTGCCTATCATGTCAGATAGTTTGTGCAACTTATAATGTATCATGATTTAGTTCTACGCGCAGCTGGTGAAATAGCACCCACATAATCTATAGCCCATTTCTCAAATGGTTCTACACTAGCAATAGCTCTCAAAGACATTTCATCTCACTGACCTTGTCTTCCAAGACATTGACAATGATCACATGCCTTGCAAAATTCCTTACAATATTTATATAGGGTCTCTAACCATAATCCAACGAGTATAATCGTGCACACTATGGCATCACCGACATAGTGGCCACCTGTAATTCCAACATGAAATTCTTCTATAATGCATGTGCACTCATGTTTCAATACAAAATGATGCAATACCTCATCACGACCCAATTTTTATAAGTCACCACTAATTAACATATAAGGTGCGGTGTGTATAGCAAGCTATTTATTCCCCAAGGATTTCATTCCTTCTAGTGCCATCCCTATTTGTAGAAATACAACAATGTCCTCTAGTTCTAATGGCGTGCATTGTAACATGTATAACTGTGCATCTAGAATGGTATCCTCAATTGCCTATGCTTATTCTCTTGATTGTATTCTTGATAGATGGTTTGGTCCATAATTACTATTTCCTAGTTTTACCAAAACTCTGAAATCAAATTATTGAAATAAGAAAACCTATCGACATATGCACCCTTGTAAAATAGGTATATTTACTAAATACGTCAATGTCATGTGATTTTTATAAAATACGAATGGTTTAGCTAGTAGGTACTAGCAGAATTTATGTAGCATATAGATCATTGATAAATCTTCACACTCTGTAGTTGTGTAATTCTATTATGCATGAGTAAGCTTTCTAGTAGTAAAACAGATACGATGATCTACAATAACCTCTCCAGGTTGGGCCAACACCACGTTAATGGCCATTCCAGAGGTGTCAACATGTACATTAAATGTTTTTTCCCATGAAGGAAAATGTAGAATAGGCCGATAGTAAGTCTCTCCTTTAATGCCTTGAATTCTTGTTGCTATTGTTCTCTCCAGTAGAACATACCTTTCCCTTTCAGTAACTCTTCTAATAGTGAAGCAACTTTGGCATAGCCTTTGATAATTTTTTTGTAATATCTTGTATGACCCAAAAATCCACACACCTCACTTTGACTAGTAGGCTCCCTTAGACCTATAATCACCACAACCTTTGTTGGATCAACCAACAAACCCTCCTTACAGATTATGTGTCAAAAACAATATCCCAAATGGTGTAGTAAATATTCACTTCTTGATGTTCAAAGAAATACTCAACTTTCTACACCATTCAAACATCAAGCATAGATTGTCGTAGTGATCCTTAACTAATCCATACACTGTCCAATTGTCTAAATATACCTGTAAGAAGTTTTGAATAAATTATTTAAATTCTTGGACAACTATGTGTGAAAATACATCAGGCACATTTTTCAAACCAAAAGGCATGACATTATAAGCAAAGCTACCCCATTCAATATTAAATGTAGTCTTTTCTTGATCCTCCTGGGAAATCCGAACCTGATGATACCAATAGAATCCATCTGTAAATGAATAGATTTCACGCTCTGCAACTCCTAGTATTTCCTCTGTGAATGGCATAGGGAATGGATTTTTTACACATGCAGCATTCAACTCCTTATAGTCCATGCATATTCTAATCTGCCCATCCTTCTTGATATTGATCACCATTGGACTAACCCATTTTGACTCATCAAGGGGCTTGATAATTCCAGACTTCAACATGTTATCAATCTCTTCTTTGACCTTTTCACACAAATTGGGATTCATTCTGTAAGGCATATTTCTAATTGGGCACGCATCCTCTTTAAGATTTATATTCATCTCCCCTAGCGATTCATGCACACCTTTAAGTTCATGGTACCCCCTAGGAAATAGGTCCTAGTAGTCCCTTAGTAACTCTATGATTTTTTCCACTTCATAGTCTGACTCATGGTCTCTAATTATGGCTTCCTTAGGCTCAATAAATGTTCCAATATTCACCCAATTTGTCTTCATAGGTTCATGATAGGCACATGTGGTCTTATCCACACTATCCAATACCTCGTGCATTTCTGTTGAATGGTTTACATCCAAATTATCAACTTATTCATCATATACTAAGTAGACCATTTTTCCTTTCTCTCTCTCAAGGAAAATGCATTGAAGTAATGTTGCATTGGCCTCTAGTTCTTTATAAAGATGCGCCCTTGAGTCCTCTTTATCTAGTCATTCCTGAAGGATTTATTCAACCTTGGCACTATCCCCCATAGTTAAGCGCTTCATAAATTTTAATGCTTCTTCCACCAAAGGCTTTGTAGAGAAGAAGTCAAACATCTGGACCATTCCTACAATTAGATTCTACCAATTTCAAGTTTCTCTATGGAGTTCTACATATACATACCAAGCACGTGCATAGCCTTCTAAAGTGGAATAAAGATGGTGCACCTATAGTGAAGGTGGTAAAACATCTTGCCCTTCTATCCAGAGTCTCTCAGAATTCATAACGTGGTGCTGAATAGGTTGATTACCATGATAATTACAGATTTGTGTAGGTACATTACTCCTGAAGAACCTTGTAGTAAAAGCAATCCCAATCTCATTCCATTTGACTATATTATCCCTGTGGACCACCCACCAGCATGCTCCTATCCCATGTAGTGTATATGCTAGCATATTTATTCTCTCTAGTGGATCTATCAATTTTTTTCCATGGCATGTAGAAATACCATGGGATCCCCTTCTCCTGTGTAATAGGGTGCTAAGTTATTACCTATCCTTCTGATATAATGTGGTTTTTTGCCTCAAGGGAATATGCTCTTGAATTCACTCCCTACCAACTCATAAGTGTTATGAGCCCAATTATCACATGCAACACTTGTAGTATCGCTAATATACTATGTATCCTCCCACTTAATTAGTCCTTCTTTGGGTGGTTCAATTATCTTTGGATCTCAGATGTCGCATACATAAACCCTATTCAGATCTTTTTAACTTAAGGGCTCAACATAGGGTGTGGAATTTACATTTGTTAAAGGGATAATAACCCTTTCCTCTTTATTTTAAAAACTGATATAGCCCTTGTTGAACCAAAGATCAACATTATTGGTATAGCACCAAGGATGCCCCAATAAAGCTGGGAAGCTATCAGATTCTGCTAGTGCTAAAACTTCAAAGTCTTCAGTTAACTTTTCTCTTTGTATGGTAATGGATGCATCTTTCAAAACTCCTATTGGAGTGGCCTTAGTACGATTAGCCATGAATAATACATTAGAGGATGGCTGCAATGGGGGTCTTCCCATTTGTACCCATGCATATAAGGTAAGAACATTGACTTCCGCACCTGTATCAATCAATATATTACTTAATAACCATCCATCCACAATAGCATTCAGAGTGATTTCCTTGTCATAATCTAGGCTATGAGGAGGGAGATTTACATGCAGGATTTGCCGTCCAGTCTCAATACTTGTGCGTGGAGTGTTCCCTTGTAACCAACTTCCTAACAGTGGAATGATGTTCTCCTGACACAACATTTTACACACTTATCTCAAGTCATCTATATCAGTTTGGACTATCTCTTATGCTTTCTTCTACTCCTTTAAGTATTTTATCTCACCCTGAAGATTCCTTAGAACTTCAATGGTTTCTTGATAAACCTCCTTTTGATAGGTAGGATCTGGGTACTATGCATGAAGAACCTCCTCCTAAGTGATAGTAGGATTCTGTTGCAATGCTTCTTTGGCATATGTGTTGCCTTAGTGCGGGTCTTGATCTTCACTTGTAGTGCCTCAAATTCTACTTCCATCTTGGGCATCCATTGATTTTCCACATCGCACGCTGTATCCTAACCATCCATGCACCTTTGTTTTCTTATTTATGTTGCTTACTCAAATGCTCATATAAGTTCCGGAACTCTTCATAGCTATGGTTCTTTCCACAGAAAGAACATGTAATATTCTGAAGACATTCGTGCCTATAGTGGTAAGGAGATCCACATTTATAGAATGTTCCGTGAGGAAACTAACTTCTTCCACCACCACAGCCTCTTCCTCTGAATCCACCACAGTATCATCGACCTCTACCATGAATTCCTTCAAAATGCCCCTCATTCCGATCATAGCATACCTGATTGTGATCCCAGTCTTGATGCTCATTCTTTCCCTTAGAGTTATCTAAAACTCCTGTTTGTCATACACCAATATCTATAGCATCATGGATCTGTCCAATCAGCCGGTAGTCCTCAGTGTCATGAGTCATGGACCTGCATATTTTACAGTAGCTTGAAATGTTCTTCCTTATTGCACGTTGTAATAATGGGCAGTGGCTAACATCATGGTTTAGGTGGCATATTTCAAAATCCATCAGCAATGAGCATACTGTTCTATGAGGGAAACTATCCTTTATGTGACTTTCTACTTCACAATTTGTGCAAAAAATTCCTGTGTGCATCTCGTGTGCTAAATTTTTTGATAGCTTCTCTAAAAAAATTTTACCATTGCTGGATATTTTTGCTTCTAAAAATGGGCTCACCTCCAGTATCTATGCTTCCAACTGCCTCAGCATGCACAAGCTGCTTCAAGCACTTCGCATGGATTAGTGTATGTCTTATGTGATAATTCCCTCCTAAAAGGGGTAATCAAGCCCCCAAAAAACCATTGTGCATGTTGGCTTGCGTGTATTTCATAAGAAAGCTTTGATAAAAATGTTTTAAACCATGCATCATACTCTCTAACAATTTCAGTAGTGCCTTGCTTGATGTCCTTGAGCACACTTATACTCTTATGCTCAAACTAAGGGATATGAAATTCTTTAAGGAATGCATCCTTTAAAGCCATATAATCCACGCAAGTTGATCAGGGTCAAATTTTTTGTACTAGTTATGTGTGCATGCCCTTGTAACGTAGTAGCAAATTGGTTTTCCCTACGCTCAGAAGCTGTGATCCCTTTTGCGCGCCACAATATTTCACACATATGCACATGTTCAACAACATCTTCTATTCCCCTATACTCTAGAAGATGAAGAGACATTTCCATGTAAATATTCTGGGGTTGGTGTGGACCTTGCCCACCTGATCCAGAACCTCCAGTGTTTCTCCCTGCCTCCAAAATCTCCACATCCACTTGACCCAGAGCTACCTATGCCTCGTGATCCTGAACCTGTAACTGGAATAGGTCTTGTAAATGAACTCTCATGTGCTCTAACAGTAGTACTATACTAAACCCCTATAGTCAATGAAGTAGTTCCACTTCCAGAGGTGAATCCAACATTTGGTGTGCTCATATTCTGTGCAGACGATGTGCCTGAAAACACACCTCCAAATAACAATGAAGTCATCTTGCCCTGCCATTGATATGCTTGCTCTCTTACTTCCCAAAATTTCTTGTTGATTACTTGTCATACTAGATACTAGAAAACCAAGCGCAAGGGCTATATTTCTAGGTGGATTCAGATGCGTGCTCGTGACCCATGTAGTCTCTACTAACACGCTTCTTTGTCAGGCCAAGGGGGGATCCTTGTCATGCTTTATAAGATGGGGGAGTTCCTAATGCTCTGGCTCCATGTCTACTACATGAGCTTCAAATCCTTCATGAGCCATCTCTCTCCTCAATGCCATAATTTTTGCAATGGTATGATGCTTCTTTATCTCCCTCTCGCGCATCTCCTTATACTTAAGCCACCTTTCCTTTCTTTTCCTTTCTTCCGCTAGGTCCACCATCCTTCACCAATCCTACTCCTAGCCCCCATGCGTGGTGGGGTTTAGTTAGCCATCAGATTTACTCTCTAGATTCAAAGTTACCATTAGGATCTTGATCACCAGAGGAATGCCTTGTAGGTATGTTCCCCTTGGATATCGAAAAAAACTAGAATTCAGCTACCTCTAGACACGAATAAGTGGAAATGAGTATTCCAAGATATAGTTGTTCAAGACACCATGGAACCATGTATCCATAGCTCGAGTCCAAATCAGATCAGCATCATAAAGGGCCTAGAATTCTTCCTATGTTCAGACAAGTGCGTGATACCTCCAATTCCATGCTTAGATGCATAAGCACTCAGCCACTCCTACAATTCTACTGGAAAGATAGCGAAAAATCTCTCATATAAACTGTCATATAGATTTTGTTCCACCCACACGCGTGTGTTAAACTCAGATCCAGTGTCTGAATCGCCATGCACATTCTTCTTCCAGATCACATATCCATTCTTCAACACTTGCTATGGTCAACTGGTATGTCTTCATCGTGAACCATCTTAAAAATAACTAAAAAAGAGGTCTCAGCAATGGAACCAATGATGCACCCTAGAATTCAGTAATACAAATCCAATAAACCCCTAGATGCATTGGGACATCACTCATCCTAAACTGAGCACTCACCCAAAATGTGCAAAGGTACTAGGTCCCTCTTTAGGGTTGATGTTGTAGGATGTTAGCATGATGAAGACTTAAGAGATACATATAGTTCCATTACTAACACATCATTCCACAGAGTATACCAGATCTATACCTAAGGGAGAGAAAAATTAAGTACTAACCATGATGAGATAAAAAAACATACTAGATTCAGATACACACAAAACTAACACTTAGATTCAGCCAATGTCCTCCATTATATTCAATGAAATAAGTATACAGAAGCTTCATTACAATAACAGTAGTATGTGCATAACAGATTTAACAACATATCTTTGTATATATCTCCTCTCTACATATCGATCTCTCTATTACAAATTTCACTACATATATAAGGGTGGGGACTTTCCCTTCACCACTTATCAGTTCCCAAAAATAGGTCACATGCTATTATTAGCCATGTACCTTTACAAAACTAGCCACACATGCAAGTGCGCTAACAATAGACTACTGGTAGCTAACTGATAGTATTAGATCTATTTCTGTCATGTGCCCATACAAAGTGACTTTATATCTGATCCTCTAAAGAATAGCCAATGTGTGGCACACACGTCTCTGCCTTATTTTGGTGTTTTGCACGCCATCTATAAAAATAGACCCTCATGAGTGAAAAATGGCTAAGTCCCTAAAATTTGAACTTTAGTTCCACGCGCATGTTTTTCCTATCCATTCGTGCCTTTGAATATGAATCAATTTCCCACATGGACTTCTTGTGTGCTATTTATAATGTGTTCTTTGATCAACAGACAAGTTGGTTGACCTATTGGGTAGAGGAAAATCATCTTTAGGTTAAGCGATGTATAACATCCATGGAAGTCCATGAAGAATAGTGTAATTTTCCAGTGGCTTTGGTGACGGGTATAATATTAAAAACCCATTATGGTGATTTAATTTAATTTAAATAAAATAAAATCCAAGTATTATAGATTCATTTATTGTATGAATTCTAAAATACAAGTAATGGAACAAGAAAAATAAGGACTGTAAAATATGAAACCCTAAGAAAAAGATATGAGATTAATGAAAACTTAGTTGATATACGTGCAACTCTAGAAGTGATTTGAGATTGGTAGAAGTTTTGAACTTGATGTAAGCAACATTGTCGTATCTGACACCTTGTAAATTCTGAAACTTACAGATAAAGGATGGCCATGGGTTCCCATAGAAGGATAGGGGCACCTGGGCAATGATGACTGGATTTGGGTTCCCATGTTATTGTGTAAAATCTCTATGGATTTGGTTTTTTTTGTGTCACTAGGGTATTGTAATTATTCTCTGTTGATCACCTGGTGTCTTCACACTATGTTCAGTCGATGATAATTGTAACCTGTACAAGAAATTTTCACCTACACAAGCCCACAAACCACATTAAACATAAAAAAGGAAAATACAGAATGGGGAATCGAACTAACCCTCGACAGGTCACCCCAAGAGTGGACTTATGACTAAGCGCATTGTACTACATATCAGACTCCATGTATTTCTTGTAAGTTTTTGTGTAGAGAATTGATGCCCTAGGATTCCCTGTTGCAAGTTGTACTTGATAACGGGCTGTAGCTAGAATGTAGGAATGAAGTATAATGTGTGGATGGAATATAATGAGACTTCCCCTTACTATGTTGTATATGTAGAAGTATTCAGTTCCTTGTCCCTTGAGTAGATGCTAGATGGATGCCTTGGAGAGCTTTAGGTGCATTTTAAATGCAATCTTCGGTGATGATAATAATGCTTAGTCCTTGGTCCTTTATTTTGAACATATAATTATATATTTATATGATTCCCTTGTTTTAATTTTGTAATTGAAAACTGGAAGGTTGACCCATAAGTAAAAAATATGCCCAAAATATAAAAGAGACCCAAAAAGAGTGAGTAATGATGAGAAAGGGTCAGGGGCATCTAGAGAGGGACAGGAAGCACCTGGAGCGTTGTTATTCTCGCTGGGCATTAGTGTCTGAAGCCATGAAAGATTAATCAAGTAAAGTTATTAACTCAGGTTGTAGGGTGTGTAAGACTAGAAAACAAGAGACAGATAAAAGAGGCCAAAGATAGTTGTCAATTACTAGTTTTTTTGCTTAGGAATCATGTAAATGATAACATGCTTTTAGGACCTATAAATGTACCCAAGTGGATGTTATTTTTGTCTACATTTAACCCTCACTTTATGTTCTTGAGTTAATACTTGTTAACATAAAGTAGATAGAGAGATGTGTACCTTATGATCTTGTAGAGCAGTGCGGTGAAATGTGTGCCAAGTGGACAAGTGAAGCGTGGAATGATGTAAATTAAAGTGTGGAAAGTGACCCTAGTGGTGAAGTGTATGCATTGTTTGTACCTATTGTTGTGCTTGTACTTTGTTGTTGGAGGATATTTCATTATTTTTTATCAAGGATGGACATGTAAAAGAAGAGTGAAAGAAGTAGTCAACGACCTAGGTATATGAAAAAATTGAGAAAAGTATGCAAAAATATGTAAAATTGTCTAAATTTATAGTAAAGGAAAGTGTGCACTTGATGTAAAATATTGTAAATGGATAGATAAATGTGTCTTGAAATGCTGTGAAGAGAATTTTTTTTGGGCAATAACATGTCAAGAGTAGCAATTTTTTTGGGTGATCTCACACCAAGTGTCGAGTTTTTTAGGCGATCTCACGCCAAGTGTGATTTTTTTTGGGTGATCCCATGCACCAAAGAGCTAGTGTTGGAGAGAGAAAGGTCTATTTTTAATCTCCATTCTATGACTCTACCCAATAAGCACCACTGCAGATGGTGTGTCTCGATTTATTCATGTTGTTTTTTTTGTCCCAATTGTTCTGATTGTATCGATTATAGCAGATAGAATGCATTTTGTTACTAAAGGTTTGTGCCTATAACTATATAACTACTTTGGAGACTTCTGTAAACTATGTTTATTTGAGAAGATGACTATATCTTCCCCCAAGGATATTAGCACCTATGGAAGGACATGATTGCCTAAGTACCAATGTTTGATGCTGGGCACTGGTTTTTGTGTTGTGTTGAGGATCTAAGTCATATTTTGGGTCATTTTGTGACTGTGTTTCTATGTTGTTCCTATATTGTACAAATCTATATTGTATTTATGAGCTACTTTAGGGATGATTTGTTCACCCAATGCAAAACCCCCTCAAATTTGGTGCATGCACCAAGTGTAAGGAGTATGCAACCCAAAAGAGATGACTTGATGTTGATTTGAAGCTGATACATGTAGGGGGTAGGGGATGTGCATGGTAGAAACCAAAGCACATGCAAACAAAGTGGATAGTAAGATGTGTTAGTATAAAAATTAACAAACATGTAATAGAAGACAATGTAATCAAGCAAGTTTACAAACAAAGTGGACCACGAAATGTGGATTTCAAACATGGGACATCACTCAAATTGTCAAAAGAGAATCAGGGCCGAAGAAGCCAAAATCATACAATAGGCATACTAGACATAGATCATAGCCCACAAACAATATCATACAATGGAAAATAGTGTTAAGAAAATTGTTTCAAATAACCATGGTGGCATATAGTCTTGCAAATCAAATGCTTCACATGAAGCACCAGTTAGCATGTTATAAAGATAAAAAGTATGCCAAGGAATGCATGTATCAATGGAAAGTAATATCTTGGGAAGTACAAGTAGTAATCAATGAAACAATAACACATGTAATGTGTGAGAGTAGGAAATGTATATGCCCCCAGAAGCCGCAGTTTGAATAGAAAAAAATACAGTTTCGAGCATCATTATAGAGTGTGACAATTTGTAAGAGATCTACATTCACTCCGAAAGACCAAGTGAACACACATATGTGTATGTAGAAAGTTAATGACATACTGAGTATTTGGATAACATAGTAAGAAAAGTTCATCATGTAAATAGTATAAACAAGTAAGAGTAATTGCAACGAAGATATGAAAAGTACAGTATATGAGTGTGATGGAATGGTATGCAATGTGTGAATGTGATAAGAGAAGTGTGCCCTTAGTGGATATGTATGAAATGAGGTTCATTTATAAATTCCCCATTAGAAGTCAAGAATTAACTATACAAAAAGAGTGTGTCATTGGGAAATGGTGTGAGAATTTATGCTAGAAAGATATATCATGTAGAATAGGGCATGAACAAGTGAATGTGGTGAGGTTCATTTCAGATTTAGACCCTCAACAGTCAAGTATGAACCATCAAAATAGAGTATGTAATAGGGTAATGAAGATAGAATGCATTTATTAAAGGGTATGAGAGTGTGTAGATGCATTAGTTTTGATTCTAGGAGTGCAAAGTGTGGTAGTAGATGTTAGATATAATAATGGTGCTTGAAGAGGGGAAAAGTGCAATTCCCCACAAGTGTGCCAAAGATGGATATTTATGTGATAATGTGAGATATACTATGCCAGTGTGGAAGAGTGTTAGATGTGTCATGATAATAGATAGAGTCATCACAATGATAGGAAAGAGAAAGAGTAGAACCAGGGTTGGATTTTGGGTTGAAAGGAGGAACTCTAAAGAGGTTATCTAGAGTTTATTTGTTTTGGTTGGTTGGGGGTTACTTATTTGGAATTGGTAATGTTGGAGAGGTCTTAATAGGAGGAGAGAGTGGAGGATGGATTGTGAGTGGTGGTTTCTTAGTTTGAATAGTATTTTTTTATTATTGGAAAATAGTTTTTTGAAAAGGACTATACCCTTGAGAACAAAAGAGGGCCTAGAAGCCAAAATAGGAATGAGAACCAGAAAAGAAAGGATCAAGATCCAAATGGGACAATTAAAACCAAAGTAGACCAAGAGCAGCTACCCCATCAAAACAAAAATAACACGAGCACTGCAGAAAAGTAGCAAAAAGACAGCAAAAAAATAGCAATAATTACAAAGAAGTGCAACAAAAGCACCCACAATTACTTCTTGGGGGATTTTTCAATGTTGGATTTGATATTCTGCCAAGAGGTGAACATAGCCAATGTCGTCATATGTGCATAATCAGTAACATCTAGCTGTTCAATGGTCCTTTTTCTTTCCTTATCAGTGCCCCAAAGGGTTGCCGGAACTCTGCTGAGATTGGAGACGCTGCGGACATGATGTTCAATAAACTCTTCAATTGCATTAAAAATGGAAATATTATAATCATGGCAAGTCTTAGCCTTCCCTAAATGGGTGTCTAAGGAGTTCATCTTCTTGTATATATCTTCAACCTGGCTATTATCCATTTTGCTTAGCCAAGTTATTAACCTCTTCCTTCAGCAGCTTCATATCAGCTTCTAAGGCTTCCAGCCTTTTTGTGGAGCTCTCAATATGTGCTTCCTGAGAACTAGCACTACTAATATGCAGGAGGTTATGGGCAATTTCAATCTCTTGAGGATCCTTCCCCAAAGCAGGGGTATCAAGTTTCATCCTTCTAGAAGATCTGGTAACTGGTCTGGCTGAAGTGGAGGCGAAAAGGTTAGGAGCAGAGGTGAGGGGAATGGAAGATGGAGCTGAGAAGCCTGGAAAATGGGTGACAATAGCAGTGGTGGGGACAGAAGGTGGAGAGAAGGGGCTAGTGACAGAAGCACCGAGCAGAGGAGGAACAGAGCCAGGGGAGGAAGGGAAACCGGGAGAACAAAGAAGACACAACTTATGCAGCAAAAAGATGAGCCCCTGGTGCAAAGGAACAACACAAGCATGCTTTTGAAAATCCAAAATGGATCACTCAAGAGAGTTTAGCAGATAGTGGGGGAAACATACCGTGTGACTCCTATGGAAGTGGTTAAGGAAAACAATATGTCTAGCGGGTACAGTGACGAACCTCCCCTCCAAAGAAATGAAACGTACCATCAAGTGGGTAACCTCGTCAAAGGGCGAAGGGATCGAAATAACTTGCAGGCCCACCGTGACAAAGACCAACTTCTCAGTTCCCTCAAAAAATTTCCTCTCCTCAGCTTCTCTGTCCACCCTTTTATTGAAAAAATGGTACCCCTCCATGCCTAGGCCAGTCGCTTCAGTAATTAACTCCTCGTTGATAGGAATCTTTTGCCCACCATAATCCACAATGCGATCCTTCCAATCCTTCGTAAATCACACCAAAATAGTTTGAATAGTATGGATAGGCTGTTCTTGATTAAATGGAGGAGAAACATTAGTGATTAGGGATTGATGTTCATGAGACATGGAAGGACTAGATTTAGGAGCCCATTGGGATTTAGAAATTTAAGATGAGCATGAAGCAGAGCATTGTATGAAAAATGAGATAGAACCTTGATTCTCAAGGTTATTAATTATTTGTTTTAAGGCATAATATGCATTGTCATTATGTCCATTAATTTTATGATAATTGAAAAATGGGATACCTTGATATTATAAAAGATGATATGGAGGATATCAATGATTATTTGACAAGTTTATCAAATGGTGAGTGAGGGAATGAGGAAGAACATCATGTGTCTTAGAATTGAGATCAAACTTGAGAGGTGTGGGTACTGATACAACTTGGGGCTCACTGATATGAGCACATGTAGAAGTCATAGAAGTAGAATGAGAAGCATCCTTGAGATGTTGGATTTTATATTTAAGATCTGTAATCATGGTTTCCATAGCTTGAAATTTGTCTTGAAAATCATGGTGTAAATCTTGAATTGACGCTAAGATGGGATAATTAGATAGAGTATTAGGACCGATAGAGTCATTAGATAGACAATTGAAAATGGAACTTACTTGAGAGGGTTATGTACTGTAAGGGATATACATAGTGTCTAAGGATTTTTGGAGAACATATTTTCAAGGTGGGTGCATTTGAAGAAATTCATGCAAGGAGAATAGAGGTTTTTAAGGAGTCATGAGAGAAGAAAAAAATGAGGATCTAAGTGTATAACCACAAGTAGGGTTCACCAAATGATTTAATTTAATTACAATTAATTAAATCTAAGTATTTTTAGAGTAACTGATGTATAAAAGGTAAATTACAGTAATGACACAAACAAACTAAGATTTTAAATATGAAATCCTAAGCAAGAGATAGAGAACATATGACTTAACTAATATTTGTGCAATTTGGAACTAATATGAGTAGGAAGAAGTGATGAACACGATGAAAAGAACATCATTATTGATATCTTTAAATCCTAGAGATCACAAACAAGGGTTGGAAAGGGGTGTTTGTAGTAGGAAAACCCAGAGCCTAGGTGCTAATGACTAGATCTGGGCACCCATGAATACATAAAACCTTTGGATCTACTTTCTATTGTCACAATTATTCTCTGTTGATTACCTAATATTGGCACTATAATTGCCGAGGGTACCTGTAACCTAAAAAAGAGATGTTCACCTATACAATCTCACAAACCACATCAAACCTAAAAAGGAAAATGTAGAGTGGGGTGTTGGATTGACCATGGTGGTCACCCAAAGAGTGAACTTATGACCGAGCACTGCAATACATATTAGAATCCATATAGTTTTTTTGCATGTGTGTATAAATTGTGTCCTAGGATTCCCTTGTGCAAGTTACACTTGGTAGTGGGTTGTAGCTCAAATGTATAAATGTAGTAGAATGTGTGGATGGAATAGAATGAAATTCCCCTTCCTATGCCATGTATGTAGAATATGTAGTCCCTTATCTGTTGAATGGATGTTAGATGGATTCCTTGGAGTGATTTAGGTGCCTTTTGAATGCAATATTAGGTGATGATAGTAATGATTAATGCTTGGTCCTTTATTTTGAACACATAACTATGTATTTATATGATTCCCTTGTTTGAATTTTGTAATTGACAACTAGAAGGCTGACCCATAAGTGAAAATGATGCCCAAAAGATAAAAGAAACCCAAAAGGAGAGAGTAAGGTGAGAAAGGATTAAGGGCACCCACAGGGGATAGGAGAACTTGGGCACTGGTGTCTGAAGCCATAACAAATAAATCAATAAAATCTTGACTGGGTTGTAGGGTGTGTAATACCAAATAGAAAACAAGAGACAAAGAAAAGAGGCCAAAGATAGTTGTCAACCACTAGTTTTATTTCTTAGGAGTCATGTAAATGCTATCCTAATTTTAGGACCTAGAAATGTGCCCCAAGTGCGTGATTTTGTGTATACACAAGTAAATGTAGCAAAAGCATGTCGATTAAGAAAGTAACCCATAAAAAGGAAAGCTAGTGGAACATTGTAAACTATAGGAGAAATCCCATAATGTATCATGAGAACTATAGTGCTAGAGAAGGCACGTAATGCATATAAAGACTCAAATTGAGACAATGGATCATAAATATAACAACCTTCAACCAATGAAAAGTGCATGAAACATGGAAAATAGATAGCATCTTAATTTTTCACACATATAAGTGCATGAAATAGGGAAAGTAGATAATGAACATGGTACAATGTTCAACAAGGAATATCAATGTCTATTTGTATGCTATCCAATTACACCATAAAGACAATGACAATAACAAATAAATACAACAAAAATTTACTCCACAGTTTATTTTTTATTCAAAATACAAGCAAACACATAAAAGTATAGAAAATTGTGTTACATTTGATATTACATGGTTTCATAAAATCATATAAAATTTATTATCTTCTAGCAATATAGTTTTTTTTTATTTCATTCATCTCAATACATTTTGGTTTAAATTCAGCCAACTAAACAATTAAAATTTTTTCACTTAACATGGTGTGTCCTCTCAGAAATGCCACAACCACCCATATTCAACCATTAGACTTTCGCACATAGCTTCTCAAACTCTGTCTTCGAGTGTTATAGTTCTTCCTAGACATCACCCATTCAATTTTACTTGGTGTTTAGGGCCTTCACTATTTCTCCCCTGTAGTCACAGAGTGCTTTTGTGTGTGCAATGAATTTTTTTAGGGAAACGCACTTTTTTTCGAGTTCAAACTTCTCACTCCTAAGTGCACGAATTGTATTATGTAACTCATCATTCTCTGTAGTGAGAGTCTCCAAGACACTGGTCTTCTCAGCTATGAAAATTTCTAATTTGTCACTAGTTTTCCTTGTAAAGTTAATAACATTGGAAAAAACTCCTCCCTAGTGAGTGATCCAATTTGTAAACGTGCCAATGAGAGTCTCGAAGCCAAATGTTTCACCTCTAGCACATTGTGCTCAAATATCATCCTTGTAAGAATCTCTTCCACTTCACACATGATCTCATCAATTTCCTTCTCATCAACATTCACAGCCACCCCTAAAAATATACAATGAAACATGAATTAGGAGATGGTGAACTATTTCATAATCAATGCATTCAAATCAAAATACTATATGTACATCACGTAGAAGAATAAGACACAAAATCATGACTCCCTACGTCCATCATTATAAATTGATTTTTGGAATTGTTGAAGCCATCCTTGTCCACCCTCTTCTTATTTCTTAATGCATGGTCAGTAGTCATCATTGATCCTTTAAAGTGATGAGTGAGTTTCCTAAATACATAAAGACCAAAAATTGAGAGAATTGGAGGGAAAAAACCCATCACATGACGCACTATTCCCCAAAAAATTTGACACAAAAAATAGGGAACATGTGAACACGATCACTGAACATTTGTAATATGCAATAAATAATAATTTAAATATGTCAACATGAGTGATTGCATGTGGAAACCATTATATGTTAACATAACATCTCATACATTACATCATGAAAAAATACATAAATTTCAACATCTATGTATCATTTACTCATCAAAATCCTAAGGTAACCTCATTAATTGTAAGGTATTGAACACCACAACATTACTTACAATGTGCATAAATAAAAAAATTGTTAGGAATACACAGTGTAAATAAAGAAAATACATGAGAACATCATGTACAAGTTAAATCTATCATTCCGCAACCATAAATAATATATGAAATTATATATTGAACCATCATGTGCAAGTAATTTATATCATTCCATATTTTCAAACATCATGTGAAATTTTTTTGTTTCATTTTATATTAAAAATATCATGTCCGAGTACATATTGAAACATCATGGCCACGTAATATCGATGTTCAAGGAATGGAAAGGAAACTCCTTATAAAGGAGAGGAACATTAATTTGACTAAGCAATGAGCCTAGGGATTCCTCGATGTCTCATGAAGACATCTGCATTTGAATATTTTCAATTTCAGAAAAGTGGTCAAATGACAAAAATATGACACATACATCAAGAAAGTACATTTTAGTTTGCTACATAACAATTACCTCATACTGCCAAGAAATAGGTCACACTGCTTTCGATGTCACATCCTATTCATCCCAATCCTAAAAGGAAATTACAAGATATATAACATAATCAGATTAAAATACATAAGCGTTTAAAACATACAAAGCTAACTTAAAATGATATGCACACCTTTGATGAGTTTTGTACATTAGTTATGGAGGAATCTACACTCATATACTCAATGAACCAAAATGTATCTTTGTTTAATTTTTTTTTGTTGTGTATCTTTCTTATTCTTACTGAAGGGAAGCCACTCTAGACATTCTGGATACATAGCCCTCTAAATGTTCATCACCCAACAATTATTTGGGGTTGGAAAACCTTGGGAAATTAATCCTCACTCGGTAGAGGTAATTCATCCTTTGGCAGCCATATAACCATCGACATATAACCAAACATTATCACCGACATGAAAATCATATGCATGTGTAGATTGATAAAAATAATCATTGTTAGACACTTGTGCAGATGAACCGTCATTGTCATTTCTAGCATCATTAGTTGACTCTACAATAACCACTGGCTATGGTTCTTCATGCACACCATTCCTCTACATAGGAATGATAACCAATATTATAACCACACAAGTGCTATAAAAAAGTACATTAGTAATATGCATGGGAAATTAATTAATCTTTCTTACCTGAAGCATCTCATCCTGAATTTTTTCCTTTTCTTTTTTCCCATGAAGCCTATTCCTTTTCATGAAATGTAATCCTTGAATGTAATATTTTCATCCTCGTTACAATGGGTGTTTGGATTAGGTATATCATTTTTCTGATGAGGGTTTCTGTGGATATAATTAAGTTGTTAGTTGTTAAAAATGACCTTACATTTTAAGACATGTAAAAATTTCAAAACTTTGCATCTCACCTGATGTTCATAGTTACCTATACCACCTCCTTCTACCCTCCTCTCTTCCTATATTTTTTTGAAATATGATCACCTCTCTATTGACACTTCCCTCTTCTAGAAAATGTTTTGAGGAGAATCATATGCATTCATCTACTAACTGATAACCTTTAAGATTTTCTTACTCAGATTATAAACTTCCGAGACATTTTTTTTCCATCCATGCTCCTTCTAGCCTAATCCCCTTGTTAATACTCTAGTTTTTTACAAGTCGGTCTATTGTGCTTTGTTGTTTTTGTTTCAATGTGTAGGACCTTCCCATTAGCTTTCTTTTCCTGCTTCCTAGATGACCTAGAGGTCTCCTAGGAATAGGCAGACTACCATGAATCTTATGTTGGTGGGTGTTTATTTTGTCTAGTGACCCAAATGGATGATTACCATCATTAAAAAATGTGGTGCATGATTAAAGAAAATAGTTGTGGGTATCTTGTTTACTAATACCCATGTCAAAAATCTTTTACTCAACCTTAAACTTTCATCAAAGAAAGAATCACAAGGTTAGAAGCCTTAAATTTTTTATTAAATCAACTAGAATACACAATCATCTGTGAAAATATTAAAGTATGCTTACCAGTTTCAGTATCTCCTCCTCAAGATCGGAGTGCAAGGAATGTGGAAACCAATCATCATTATCTTAATTATCCATATCAACATCAACATTATTAGCAAGATTGTTAATGTCTTCCTCATATTGACCAACATTACCACCCTCAACCTTATTTGGCTCTTCCACATCCTACCAAAGTGGTCAACAAATACATGTCAACCAAAAAAATATTACATGAGAAGCACATATGAACATGACAATGGAAACATAAGGATTTTTTCCAAAGCTTACTTGTGTTGACCCCTTGCTTGTAACCGTGTTTTGGTAAATAATCAAATGCCCAGCCACATTTCTTTATGGGATGTTGGGAAATGAATGGTGGAACCTAGAACATTGTTTACCCTAAGAGATCATTAATGTAAGCTATAAGCGTAGGTAGATCTAGTAGAGATAATCTAGACAATCGTGTAAGCATAGTTTTAGGATACTGAGTTTGATGAGGTGAGGGTTTGAAATCTGCATTTTATTGACTTAAGTGGTAATGAATTCCTGATTATGGAATTAAATGAGATCCTATGTGCAAGGATATAGAGCCATATTACTCATGGAGCCATCTATATTTTTGAGGTTTTGATCATATGATTAAGATTCTTTAAATGGATAAATTATGTATTAAGGACACCTTTTGAAACTTATGCATCTCGAATATGACAAGGTTGTATGAAAGATTCTCATGGAGGAATTTTGAATACTTTTTATCATTAAGGTTTAGCAAACATATAAAACCACCATGATACAATTCATCAATGTGAGTTTATAGGAGGCAACTAATAAGCCTAAAATAGTCAGGTCCAAATAAGGGGAATGCATGATCGATAAGTCAAAAAAAAGTGGAAACTATCTTTAAAATCTGTGTTAAGGACTGTATTTTTATTGAAATGGGAGATTTTGAGTAATATTATGGTTTGAGAATGTTGCTAGAGGCTTGACATGGGATGGGGAGTCCATCATAAGTGTTTAAGATCTGTGTGGATAAAAGATTAAGACACCTAGCAGAAGTATGAACAAAGTACTAACAAAGTTATGAAACAAACATAGAGGAACCCTCTCTCTAACTGTGGTACCCTGTCATCCATGGTTTGGAGGTTCTAATAACTATTCAGCCTTATAGAGGTCCAACTTAGGGGAATTTTTGATCATAGAGCTCGTGACAAGTTGAAAGGTTGTAAAAATAGTATTAAGAATGATGATACACAGTGAGAAAGATATGAAAATGTGACATTATTGTTTACATAAAGCTAAACAGTCCTTGATGGAGGATATGTGGACTCCATTGAAGATGGTTTGTGTTGAATAGGAACCTTGCAAAAGTGCTGAACAAATACTCAAATAACTAGGTGAGAACTCAGGTATTGGATATTAGAGAGTGAAAACAATTAAGGAGAGTTAAGTGCGTGAACATCTAGTATTAATTGTATGTAATGACTGAGGGTGATAACAGGATTGCTGCAATCCTTTGAGGGTTTGATGAATCTTGAAAAACGGTGGGAATACAATGAACATCGACATGAAATGATTGATGGAAAAAATAGTTGGTGTCAAAAGGTAAGCGTATTATCAATCATGTTCTAATATTCAAAATAAGGGTTTGAGTCAATAAGAACTTGTATAAAGTCCAAATACAGGGAATAATTCAATAAACCACTACTCAGTCTTGAACACCCTATTGAATGGTTTGGTCAAAGAACACAATCCTAATCTGAGCAAGGCTAATAAATATCCCAACAGTTATGTTTTGAAACAATGATCAGGTAGTAAGGGGAGTGTATTTGGAATGTTCTTGAAGAAACAATCAGTGGGAAGAAATTTATTTGTTCAACATTGATTAACTTTGTTAAAGGTTGTGTATACCTAGTCTTAAGGCTTGCAAAGTAATATTCGAGTGTAATAACCTTATTTTGACCTTGTGGGGGTTTATAAAGTTAATGGGTGAAGAACGTTAGAAGATCTACTTCACATGTGATACCATTCAATGATGTAAAATTAAGGAGAGTTAACAATTTTTCTTGCACACAAGGGTCAGTAATAGTTAAGATAAAACTAGTTTGACAGTGGCCTAGAAACCCAGGTTATAAGGAGGCATTGAGAAAATAGTTTGAATTTTTTTTTGATAAGTGTTAAGAGTCTTCAAATACCTAGTTAAAAATTTGGGGAGTCACCATAGTGACAAAACTTAGTCAAGTCATGCTTGCATAGTCCTCAACATGATATGGTGACATTCATGAATAGATTAGTATGAAGGTGAATCTAAGAATTCCAAGGTCTAATAACTTGTGTTAAACTTGTGGAATAAAGTTATTGAAGTGTTAGAGAGGAATTTAGAACCATTTAATGTCAGGACATCATGGATTGTACTATTAGAGTCGATGATAAGGACCTTAAAGAATAGCACACAAATGATGTGATAAGAATCTTGAAGAGAACATAGGAGTGTTCAAGGTGGTATCCAAAAGGTGTAATAGAATGGGGGAATGATGAATGTTAAAAAACTTTGGAAGAGTCAAAGAAAAGAATTCAAAATAGAGTACAATGACTAATTAGTGCTAGAGAACAAGACTCAAGAAGCATTAAGGAGCTAGTTGATTAAGGATGAGAAGGGGTATTTGAGGAAGGCAGACGAGTGACCTGAGTAGAAGGGATAAGAGATGTTATCATAGTGTGACGAGAGTGAGAAACTTGAGAAAGGTCAAATAAAATTTCAAAATCTAGTTGGAGATGGTGAGATACTTGTGAGAAGCTAAGAAGGCCAAAAGTTGGAAAATGCAAAAGATAGTGATAGGGAGGTGAATGAGTGTTGAAAATAGCTTGAAAAAAGATAACTTGGTTGGTTTAAGGTGTTGAAAAAGGTTGATATAGGTGGTAAAGTATCAAAATCCTAGAACTAATATCCCATAATAAAATTACATGTCTTGAACCAATGTGAATCCCACCTCCACTAGTGGACACACTGTCTAATAGCCTCTTAGGAATTTGGTTACGCTGAGGAAAACATCCAAACGCAGGGCACACATGTAATGATGATTACCTACCGATTTCTTTTTCCTATACGAATTGATTAAAAAACATTAGTAGCAAACAAATTGAATCGAGCTATGAAATTCCCATTCATTGCCAAAACTTAATATTACTTACGATGCGCTTCGAATCAGTGAAGATTTCTTCTAGGACTCCTTCTGGGTCACCCATCATAAATTTGAAAAAAAAGAGAGGAAGCTATTACAAACAAAAAAAACTTAGATTGAAGGAATTGGTATATAATACTTGTGAAATGTCTTCATACCTTTAGAAGATTTTTGATGTCTATGGACATATAATTTGTCAATCTTTAGATAGAACATACAACACAATGTCATATAGAGGAAAGGAAACATCATCTATGAACAAAATAGCCATAAAGACTCATTTTTCCATATTCATCTTTGTTCACTTTCTCTATGAACATTTTCTTATCACAAGCAATGATCAAACATTCATTTCTCAAAAGCCACTATATTTGAATGTAATACAAATTATTTATACGGTATAGCTACACTATCGCATATACCGAGAAACAATACATACATACATACATATATATATATATATTTTTCTATTTTCCTTTTACCAAAATGTTAAATGCAAGATGAAAGGAGAGATTACCAAAATCTAATTAGGAAAACCTATAGAAGTTGACATTAAGAAAGTGTTTGTATATTGCATGTTCGTAGAAAAAGAAACATAAATATCTTGTTATTGCAATTTTGTCTCCTTTCCAATCTTCTCCTTCTACTGGCTCATTTTCTTGTATAAATTATATTAAATAGGGCATTATATGGCTATGCAAAAGGTAAATGCATATAAAAAAGGGATGTACATGAACAACAAATACACTTTAACAATCTACACTTTGGTATCAAGAAAAACATGTTACTAGTGTTGTATGTATAGCAAATGCAGATGAATCTCCCAGATTTGCAAGTACCTAGTTTGTGTATGGATAGCTTGTTCATCCAATGGATAGACATTAACTCATGGACATCAATCCTTTACAAGTTTTCTCATACCAATCTCATTATTGTATGTACCACATGATATAGACCACAACACCACTTGATACAACATCAAGGATGATCTTTATACAACTATCATCAAATTAATTGACAAGACATTAAAAAAGATGGACTTTACATGATCATATCTGACATCTAACTTGTTAGAGTGTTACAAACAATGAAGAGACAAAGGATAAAGAACATAGGCACCAAAATATCTTTAAAAAAATTAAGAGCTAGTACATAATCCACCTAAGAAAAATAAAATAATCAATACACCACAGTTAGTAACAAGGGATCCTTTGATCAAGGAATTACATAATAATAAGTGAGTTGATCCCTTTTTTACATGAGCATCACTCATTAGTGAAAGTCATAATACGGAGATAACTGATAGGGAGAAAATAGATAACACCCATAGCCTAGGTCTAATTAAGAAACTAGGTTATGAACAACACGAGTTACAACATTCTATACCTTATAAAAATTAATAAGGACAAATAAATATGCATATTGTAGTGGGACCCAATGTTACATATACTACAATTCAAGTATTGTCTAACAATGAGAAATATAATGCCATGTTGAAAAATTAGTGGTTCACATAAATGGAAGTGACTATTGACATCCCCAATGATTGCATTAATTGTGTATGCAATGACCACATGGTTTCCCATAAACAGAGATCAATCTTAATGCAATCCTAATCCTATAAAAAATTATACATTGAAATATGGAAACCATTTATCAGAGAAATTATATAATATCCCTAAGAAAGAGAAACCATGTAAATTAACATATAATACTATAGAGAAAGATCAATCAATAAATCACCTTCTTGATAAAGAAAAATCAATGGAAACCATTTATAATAGAAATTATATAATATCCCTAAGAAGAGAAACCATGTAAATTAACATATAAGACTATAGAGCAAGATAAATCAATAAATATTCTTCTTGATAAAGAGAAATCAATGGATTCTATGAATGATCAATTAGTTCCCATAAAGAAAAAGAAAATACTACAAATAAATCTTATTACATTTGAGAAAATTCACAAAGAGATAATATTACCTCTTCTAGTCGAGGAATCGTATTCTACTATGACAAAGCAAGTATAACATGAGAAATTTGAGAAAGAGAAAACACAACATCACAAAATAGTGCAAATGAATTAAGAACCCTATGTACGAGATTCTCTTTTATATGATTATATGTGTTGAAGAGAGTAAGAAAGTGACACATCACACAAGCAAGAGTTAATCATTTTTCATATGAATAAAACAATATGTAAGAGACCCCACTATAAAATTATAAAGTAATTATGAAGAGGTATATTAAATAATCATGAACCATTATATAATATTATCTCAAATTGGACATACACATATATTAAATATCAATAGATGTAAGAATCAAGAGAAAATGTAAATATTCTATAGATATATTTGATGATCTATAGGTTACATATATAATTAGATAATTCAAACAATAACCAACAGTGAAAAATCATTACAAAACACATACATAATTAATCATATATAAAAATTAAGTGTTTTACACATCACAATCAAGTAAATAATAGTAATACAACTACCACTAGGTTTCATTCTCATTAGATGTATCAATTTCCACATTCCTATATATAATAATTTTTATAGAAGAGGAATGATTCCAATAATCTTGAGAGTGGGAACGCACTTGACATAACCACTCTCACTCCCTAGACACATCCATATGGGCATGTAACCATGTCTTCTCCTCCTAGACATGCATAAACTAATCCAACAATGAAATATATAAAGCATCATTAAGAGATGGAGGTGGAGGTCTGAACATGTTGCTGGAGGCTTGAGATGGTATGGGGAATTCATATAAGTGTTTTTGTGTGGATAGAAACCTTGCAGAAGTGTGAAAAAAAACTAAATAAAGAAAACAAACATAAAACCATCTCTCTAACTATGGTACCCTATTCTAGGGTTTGGAGGTTTAAACATTAATTTAAAGGATAATGAAATTTCGATATAACTCATGAAAAATTGGCTAACAAGAAGGTTGGGGCGAGTTTCAGTGATTAAAAAATTATCAAACAATTTCAAGATGCTTAGTAGTTGAAAGGTTGCAAACACAGTCCTAACACTGATGGTCCACAGTGAGAAGGATATGAAAAGGTGACGTTATTGTTTTCATAAACCTAAACATTCCCTAATTGAGGTCAATGACTCATTGAGATGGTAGGTTAAGGTTCTAATAATGTCAAATAACCAAGTGAGAACTCAAGTATTGGATGTTAGAGAGTGAAAAAAAGGAGAGTTAAGTGTGTGGACATCTAGTACTAATTGTATGCAATGACTAAGGGATATAACTGGGTTGGTGCATTGAACATTATTTCTACACATTTTGTCAAATATTTGTCATATCAATCCTTCTACACATTTTTTTCAAATATTTTCCATGAAAACATAGCTCGATTCAGCAACACTGAATTACTAAACACTCTAACAAACATGACATCAACTTATATTTAAAAAATATCAAATGACACTTGTTAATCACAACAAACTATCTCTTGTTAATAGGGAGTTGTAATAATGGAGGGGTCATTGATATTATTTATTTCCCTAATCAATGGAAACTCACTCTATAAAATCTATAGATTAGTAGTGATCTTTTGATTTTAGTCACAGTTTTAGAATCTCTTTTATTTCAGAGTATAGTTTCAACATTGATGACTGTGTAAGTAGAATAGAGAACTGAAAATAGATCTTGATTCAGATAGAATAGAGGAATAGATTCATGAAGGGAAATATGGAGGTTAAGGAAGAGAAATGTAGATGGGTATACTGGCTTCATAGAGGTTGATTGCTTTAGATGAAGAACACATGTATTTTTAACTCTAGGTATCCTTTAAGAAGTAAGGCAGAAGTAGGGTGTCATACTGTATAAAATGGAAACCCATAATCTATGAACTCATAATGCTAAGAAAAAAAATTAATTACTTACTAATTTAAAGTGTGAGTCATGGCACCAACAGAAGATGGGTTAACCAGAGCAATGGCACAGGAAATGGGATCCTCTGGCATTTCCATTTTGGCTTGGGCTTTTTCATAAATAACTAGTAATGGCACGAGAAAATTTCTTGCATGAATAACCAAAAATGGCGTGGGAAGAGTTCAATTTTTTAGTTGCTGTGGGAAGGGGGACAAAATATGTTGTCTTCAACTCTGTTATGATTCCCACGACACCTGATTTCAAACAAGAATGATGTGACCATCCATTTCCATGGTGGAACACTCTTGCACACCCATTTATGATGCCTTGTGGATTTCGCTTTGATGTGGTATTGGAGCTAACCAAAAGAGCCGTCGACAACAAGTTTTTAACTCCATTTGGTCATTGGGGTCAATGGTGAGGTCGTAAAGAGCCACGTCGGTTTGTTGGCCTCAAAAATCTCACCAACAATTAAAAAGCACCCATCAAAATCAAATCCCTAGGTTGTGCCACCATAACTAGAAAAATAAAAATCATTTCACAATAGCCTCCTCTTCCTAATCTTGGGATCCCATATAGCCCTAGCTAATAGCTTGAGAAGACTCCCATATAGATTTTAATATGAGAATTTTTTTAAAAATCTACTATTCAAAAGGACATCATGTATAAGGCTCTTTAAGATTCAAGAGTCCCTTGAGACATTGACCCATCAAATTTTCACACATTGGTTAGACAGTTGTCCATAACTATGCTCCCATCTAAATCTACATCTACTGAGTTCCCATCTCAAGCCGATGAACTCCCATCCATACCCAGAAATCAATAATTGAAATCTCATTTCATGATCATGGCCAAAGAATGAAGAGAATGTGAAATTCAAAATTATTTTCATGTCGTTGAGCTTTTCCCACCTCCGCAAAGCCACGTAAATTGTGATTTTCACAATCACATGGATGAAAAATCCTATCAATTGGGAACTTCACCCTTTGTCATAGAACACCTCTAGAAAATCAAGAGAATCATATTATGCTTATACATCCATTAACCTAGTGATGATAGCCTTTCAGAAAGATTCCAATTTTTTGACTACCCATTGCCCATAAGATGCTTAAAACCATGAATTAAAGAGGAAACACCTAGGTGTCCATTAATAAGGAATCTGTGAGCATATAACTACTCATAAACATATAGGTCATCCTAGCATAGGTTATAAACCTTTTGGAAATGTGTGTAACAATCAAAACTCCACGGGCATCAATAGGGAAGAAGGATCTTCCAACATTGACACAGAATACATAGGTAGTCTATCCAAAGAGCTTCCTTTTATTAGCTTCTTTCATGACACCACCACCCAAACCATCGAAATCAATCACCAGCCCCCTAATCCTTTCACATGGGACCATCAAAATACACTGTATATCCTCCATAATGACAAAGTTATCAAAACACTCTTTAGAGTCAACAATGATATCTCGCTAAGAGACCACGCAAAGGGATTTCAAATCAACTTAGACATAAAAATTTACTTGGAATGCAAGTCCATATCATAAAAAAATAGGAAAAAGTTGAATCAATCCATATAATGATACAGAATCCAATGCATAAAAATATCCAAAACGAAAAAAAAGATTCAACAATCATAATGAAGCCCCACTTGTAAACATATATTACTTCCCTCCTATCCATCATCATGTACATCACCCATCATGGCCATAATTTTGGTGCACTTTTCATTAGTTTATCTACACTCATTATGAGAAAACAATCTATGTTGGATCCATTTTACCTTGGTCTTTCACTACTTTGGAAAATTAAAGAATGATTGTCCTCCTAGAGATCCTATCACTATTATACACTTAAAAATATTTTTGCGAAGACCCTTAGGCATATCCATTGATAGTAGCCAATGTCATTAACACCATCACTTTTGCTTCCTTCCATCAAGGCGTTAGTGGTTCTTAACCCCATACCAAAACAATTGAGAGAGCTTAATATATTTTTAGAAACCAATTAATAAAAAAATAGACATAAAAAACAAAAAACAAAAAAGTAAAACAATATCAAAACTCTCTCTAGGGGTGTTTCCTGTATCTCTATTGGGGCTAGGGATAATATGCTAGAAATAGAGAAATGATTCAACTTGAATTAGGTACATATCTGTTGGGGCTATAAATGCCTAAATGGCAATGGAGTAATTTGTTGTAGCCAGCATGCGACATCCCCATATGAAAAACAAATAGTGACCCCCTGTGCAAAAATATCAACAATCAAATTCTAGATCTCTAAAACTCACCCAAAAGACCTTTGGTTTTCACATTCTGAGCTAATATATCCAAATAACAAAGATTATGTTCATTAGTGTATCTAAAAGGTATCTCAAAATCTCAAATAGTAATTGCATTTGACTAAGCTCATCATTTTAATTGTTACAAGTTTTTCAAAGAGAAATTATAACACTTGTTCTAAGTTTTAACTCTTGATTATAATTCTAAAGTAGCTTTTCACATTTTATCTAATTAACAATTGTGTCTACATGCCATGAATAAAGCAAAACCAAGATTTGGAACTTTTTTGAGTTGAAACAAGTAAAATACGGTCAAATGACAGCTAAATTCACGAGTTCCTTTAAAGAGCAAACCATTACTTTTAATAACCTCAATAGACTCTGTAAAAACCGAAAGGGCATCAGTCTAATACATGTGGAAGACATTGATGGTGAGTTGAAAGGGACAAAAATTGTTAGCCATCTTTGGGTAAATAAAACATAGAGTTTGAGATTCATAAGCTTGAAAGACGCGAGTGCAGGTAATATCGATTAGACCCACGTGTCCGTCATTGGTAAGTTTCAAAGTCATGCATTGCATTACTGATTTATTACATTTTTCACCAATTTTCCGTCATTGGTAAGAAGGCTCCAAGTTTCCCAAAGCTTGCCAATACATAGTTTTGAAGCCTGTTACAAAGTTTCCCACGTGTATCGATGGAGAGCCAAAACAAACAACCAAACAATGAAATAATGAATAAATATGTGGAAGTAATGAAGAGGAAGTGACAATCAAGGAGCCACGTGGCTAAGTCATAAAAGAGGATAGATAGTTGAAGGTTAATGTGTGGTGACAAGCTTAATTAAGAAGATAAAGTTAAAAGACTTTAATAAAGCCGAGTTATATTAAAGTCTTTAATATAAAGTTATTGACTTACCAAGTGAATGTCAAATAAGAGACTAGGACAAAAATAAAAATAAGAGAGTATCCCGACAAAGCCAAAAATGGCTAAGGAAGAAAAATAAAATAAATTGGAGCTATGTTTTGAGACCAATCCATTAAATAGATGTACACGAGGAAACATAAGTTATTAATATCTTGATTAGAGCTAGTGGAGCTCCAATTTAAGATTCATACAACTAGAAAACAAAGATAAAATAATTTATAGTTTTAGAGCAATAAAAATTTAATTGTGAGTCAATTTTTTAATTTTGAAGATTATTATGAACACCAAATCAGTGAATTGGATTTTAAATATAAAGGAGATCTATTTTTGGGAGCCAATTGGTCTATTTTGAGATTAAATAAGTATAAAATGAGAGTTTGTTCCTATTTCAAATCTTTTGAAGCCTTAGTTAGCTTTAGTTGTATTACTTTTAGTTGTTTTAGGATTATATTTCCTATTTCGGGAAGTTTTGAAACATTCAAAGAGTACGGAGAAATTTATTATTCTATAAATTGGTGTAATTTCATTGTAAAGATCATTTGGAGTTGAATTCAATATATAAAGTACATTTTGGAACTGTACAATTTTTGTGAATTGTTTGTTAATTGTTCATTCATGTATTCAAACCTACACAATAATCTCTGCTTATTTATTAAGTAGAGTTTGTAATTCTAATTTTGATTGAATTTGTAGGGAAATAAATTTTGTTGTGCAAGTCTTATTTTCATTAGTGGATGTTTCTAACACTTGATTTTGTAGTTCTGCTTTGCAATCTTGCATATTTTGGTGGGTTGAGAATGTTTGTAAGTGATAATTATTTTGTTTTCTATGTGGAATTTGATTAGCTTGAACAATAGTTAAGATGATTAACCTTTGATATATGCTTTGCTAATGAACTGTTGTTATTTTCTTAGCTAATGAAAAATTTGGATTCCTCTTTTGTTACTTCCTAAGACTTATTTACTGGAGTTTACAAAGAAATGAGTTAGCACTATTTCTAGTTTTCTATGGTTTTATTTGTGTTTGGATAAAATAAAAGGTGTTTACAATTTGTGTAGGTTAAAAGAGAGTCTAACATATCTTTCTTCCCTACCCTACCCTCCTTTTGATATTTATTTTTCATAAAGTCTTCATCATTCATAACCATTATTAATACTAATAGGTTAAACTTATCAAAATCATGATTCTTAGACCCATGCTCTAATAAGTTGAATACACATCCGGATTAACAAGATCCAAAATTAGGGTTATAACAGGTGATTTCGCGATCACATCTATCCCTCCGCAGGTTACACTAGGCTATATACATCCCAACTGAAGTTATTCTTCCAAGAGTAATACGTACCTTGAATCCATATGTCTAGCTAGGGTTCTAAAATGAGTGGGAGAGAGAATTAAAACCCCCTTTTCCTTGTTTGAGAGTTGTTTATTAGTGTGTACAAAACACCGATAAACACAACGTATGACCTGCCTTCCAAACATATTTTAGCCACTAATCAACTATCAAAACCAATCATTCCTACACATTGGCTAGTTTGTCTTCACTCACTTTCTACCAAATTTTCATTTCAAGTAACAATTGTATTTCACGTGCACACACCGGATCTTGACAAACAATAATGATAGTATGTTATTATGTGGTGCTTGAACCTTGTTCACAATCATTTAGTCAATCATTTAGTCAATCTTTTATCTCATCATTTGTGCCTTTGGATCATTACTTGTTCATCTTCAATTTTCAAACTATTTGTTATAATCATCTACAACACTTACACTTGCTTTCTACTCTTCTCAAAACATCTATGTGCATATTTTTCCTTTTATAATGGACATGGAAAACTTTATTCTCACCGCAATATCAATCTTGTACCAAGCTTCCTTTTTCTATCATTTGTTCATTTTCCACTTTTCATCCCATGTTTGTTGGTGCAGTTTGTGGCCAAAAATCAACTATCACTTGAGGGGGGTGCTATACCAAATCCTTTGCTTGAAAATATTATAAAAAAAATCAATCAAATTTAATAATCAATCGCCAATAAACTAATCTAACCAAATAGTCATCAAACTTGTGAAATTAGCCTATCGATACATGTTATCCAATTTTGCCCCTCAGGTGAAATTGGAAAAACATGACTCCACATAGAGAAAATAAGAGGATCAATTCGACCATGGGAGCTCACATTTCGGGCTCAAGTTGAGTGAGTGGAAGTGACGTGGAAGCATTCGGATTCGGTGGGAAAAAAATTGGAATCGGTGGGCTCAAAAGGTCTGAAGGACATCAAATTCTGAAGTCTGGAATTCAGACTTTGAACATTCACGAGTTCAGAGTTAGCAGCAGGGTCGAGCAATAAAAATTACGATGCAAGGAGAAAAAGATGTCCAAAACCCAAAGTCTGAAATTCAGACTTTGGGCTTTCGAGATTTTAGAGGTTTCATGTGCTAGGTGGATGAACAACTCCTGAAACCTCAAAACCCAAACCCCCGAAACCTCAAAACCCAAACCCTCGAACCCATGTGATGCAACCTAGAATTCACCAATATAAGCCCAGGTGCACTGGAACATCACTCAACCTAGACTGAGCGCTCACCCAAAGTGCCCAAAGGTACCAGGCCCCTTTTTAGGGTTGTTATTACAGGAGGTTAGCATGATGAAGACTTAAAGTATTTAGATCTATTCCTAATATGTCATTCTAGATGCATCTTCAGATCTAGATCGAGAGAATCACGGACTTAAAATATAACCATGATGAAATCAAACATGCAACACTGAACTATAATCATGATAACACTTTGATTCAGTCCATAATATTCATTATATTAAATTTAGTAATACACTGAAGCTTCCTTACAATAACAGTAGTATACGCTCATGCGCGTATCAGATTTGGCAACATAATCTCACTATTACATAGTTTTCACCATCTGCCTATGCTACATAGTTCAATACATATTTATAAGGGTGGGAACTTTCCCTTCACCACTTATCTATTCCCAAAGTAGGTCATATGCTATTATTAGCCAGGCGTCGTTACAAAAATAGCCACACATGCAAGTGCGCTAACAATAGACTGCTTTTGGTTAACTAACAGTAGTAGATCTATTCTCAACATGTATCCATACAAAACGCTTCATAGCTGATCCTCCATAAAATGTGTGTCACGCAAGTCTTTGACCGGTTTGTGTGCTCCACACGCAACCTTGAAAAATAGATCATCACCATGAAAAAGGCTAAGTCCCGAACCTATTTCTGTTATTCGCGTGTGATCCTCTCTGATACCTTTGCGCCTTTGAATGTTCTCTTCTCTTTTACGCAAACCTTCTATATGTCCTTTGCTAAGTGTCAAATTTTGACTGATTAACAGTACCCCACACTAGCTGCATTACCACCCTGATAAAGGTTGTCTCCAAAATGAAGTAATTAATGTGAATAAAGAATAGAAGGAATTTTGATGAATAAAAGAATATCTTTACCCTACAGTATCTCCTGTGTCAACTTGAATAATTAATTCTGGACATTCTTCTTTTATTTCTGCCTCTAGATTATGTCAATCATTGAGTGCGACCTCTACCTTCTCTGGAATATCCACTAAAATTTATTCTAACTCATCCTTTGCAATTTCTCATTTCTCATTCTGTAAGACCACCACAATGCTGGACATCCAGTAGTTATTCTCCCTTCTAACAAGTCCATATTTTGCACGATGAGTTTTCCAAGCTCATCCAGACTTTCCTTATGTGGCTCTTAATCTGCTGTAAGGGATTTGTGCTTCTTCTTAACAAGTTCTAATCATTCTGTGTGGCCCAATGTATCATCTTTCATGGCCCTCAAGACTTCATTGTCTTCCAAAATGGTCTTGGTCCTTATAACAGATTTTGGAGCTATACAAATATTCATCGCCTGATCTTCCTTCTTAAGTTCCTCTTGCAATCTCTGAAGCAACCCCTCATATGATGCAATATTCCACATCACTGAAGCCTTTTCCTACTCTGCTTCCTGTGCTATGTCCTTTAGCGTTGGCATGTGCAGAGGTTCATATTTAAGCACTAAGTCCACTAATGTACTTACATAATGTATTTCCAAAGGAAACATCACATGTACCTTTGGCTCTAAGTGTGGCCTAGAATTCATGACATTGTACCCAATCTCCTCTATCATGTTGATAAAAAAAATGTTGTTCTTATGTGCCAAGTCTCTTTCTTGCTTTCGGCGCATTATTTTCTCATCCTTAGTCTTGATCTCCTCCCTTAGCACCCTAATTGTTTCAACTTTATCCATTTTCTGTTGTGCCACCTTTGTTGAGACTTTCACCAAAACATTACTCACATGTTCATCTGACATAACAATAGGCTTTACTGTTATGTTCCTTGCCTGAGGTGTCTTCTTCAACCTCCTTAAAACACATGACTCTTCAAATCCATCAAAATATGGTTCATCCATGTGTGTGTGCATACCCCACGACAGTTGCTTCCTTGTACACATGGTTTCCATATCCTCATCCATCAACTCCCAACCATACAACTCATTTTGTGTCATTTTGCTTTGGGAATGGGAACGTACAATTTTACCTGTGTCCTTGGTGTAGCCCATGATTTATGGAATATATTCCCCACTTGTTCTTCTTGATCTAAGTTACTTAGGAACTTGGGATTCAAGATTTGGAACTTGTGCTACTATATCCTGAGCAATCTCAATTGTTGTCTCATCTCCCTCCTTTACTCCTTCCTCTCCATCCTTCATATCTTCATCTTTTGATTCATCCTTGTTCTTTGGAGGTGTAGGGGAATTTGGTGCGCTTTCCCTAGACTCTTCTTATTCCTCATTCATCTTTAATTTCCTTCTTCTTTTCTCAGTTTTCTCCTTATGTGGAGAGAGTTGAGGTGATTTGTGCACTGATTGCAGAGTAGCACCTAGGGTCCTTGTTCTCCCGAATACCATTTTAAAATGACACTCTCCTTGGACTGCATCCAAGACCTCATCATCTTCTTCTTGGGGCTTAGCTGGTGTAGTCACGTTCTCAGATTCTTCCTTATTTGGAGGTTGTCTTCTTCCTCTATGCTCCAAATAACCACTATCCTCATGCTCTTCTTCATCATCATCTACTTGAATTGTTTTTATGGGATCAGGCGTTGGAACATTTTCCATTGTATGTTTACCTTTTGGTGGCCTTGGGAGCACGAGCTCAATCTCCACATACTTGGTGTTCTCAAGCTTAGGTTTGAGTTACAAGTACATAAGCACTGCTCCAGTGTCCCCAATTTCCAAGCTTACATGCTTCATGCTTATAAAATTTGATTTAATCCTTTCAATGTAGGAATTTTGCCCTGGATATACATATTTCTTTCTCAAAGTGTGGTAGTCACAATCTACCTTGTCTCCATTGAAGGTTAGGCAGCGTGCATCTTAAAACCAATGAGTTGATGCCTTGAAATATCTTGCTATGAAAGCATATCGTAGTTTGCACCATGGGCTCCAAGCTCTGTTCTTCATTACAAATCGCATAATGTAAAAATGTTGATAGATTACCAATTGAACTGCATTACCCACCACTGAAGGTAACTCCTTGGGTATATGCAAATATTCTTCAAACGCTGTGTGGAGTCTATCATACCACATCTCCACCCTCTACTTAAATGGCCCACCCATTAATTCATCACACAAGTACTTGCCAAATCTTTCTGCCGATGACTTGTGTTCTGTGGGGTACTCCCAAATATTCTCCTTTTGTCCATCATGAACCCCAATCTCCATAAATGCTAAAGATAATAGTATAACGCCAAAAATTATTCTATCACCTATCCATGCTTCTTCAATGATTGTCTTTGCTATGTGGTCTGCAATATTGTAGACCACTTCTTGAGACATCTTCTTTATAGCATGTAGCCACCTTGTGTTTACTTGCGACCATCTTATTTGGTCATTCAACTTTGTTACAAGATGTGCAACTACCTCCACTACTAGTTACTTCTTCAATTTGTCAATGTCCATGCCACACGAACCTTTGGTATACCCCAAATCCTTTCTTGTCTCCAAGATTGTGGCCTTATTAGTTAAGTCACTATCCAGATACACTCCTGAGGCCCTTAGTCATGTCACAGTTGAAATCAAAGTAGTTTTGATTCTGACCCTCCATCCTATAAATTAAAATAAGTCCTCATGTCCTCTACTCATCAACCACTGATACAATGGTTCATACTTTCCAAAGTATGGCAGCTCATATAACTGGTAGACTCCATTTTGTTTTAATAACTTCTCACCCGTGTCATCGTACGATGGCATATATTCTATTGTGCGCTTGTTTTTTTTGTACTCAGCAACACATATCTCCTTATTATCTAATTTTCGATGGATGTAATCATTGAATTTACATTAATGCACATGGGAATCCCATTCTTGTCCCAAAATCACGCCCTCTGGATACTACATTTATGAAAATTACTCTTGGGATAAATTTCTTCTTCCACTTTAACCTTCTTCTTCCCTTTTTCTCCTATTATGGGTGCTTTCTTCGATTCCATCTGAAAAATATCTCCTTTCTTCCTTTTGTAACTGAGAAAATCGAAACCCTAGGCTAGATCTATGTGCCCTAGTCAAAATTGTGTTCCCTAACTCATTTGTAACATGTCTGCTTCGCTCAAACCCTTCACCTATGGGAACGCAAGCTTCTCCTGCACACAACCCTTCTCTCCACGTTAGGTTTCACACTCTTTTCTCCTCAACAAGGTTGCTTAGCTCATTTTCAGTTAGCCATTTTCAAATTATCTTAATTGTAACGGTAAAAATGAGCTCGCATCCCATCCTTATATAGAATTTCAAAAAGTTAGTGCATTTATTTCTCCACCTACTAATAATCCTCACATTAATTGACAATTTTCATTCTTTCCATACAGTACATCTTTGCACCCAAGCTATAACCTTCTAGTGTGCTCTCCTACCTTTTGGCTGCAGATTTCTCTTTAACGTGCTTCCACACACCTGAGTACCTCATCACTGCACCTTCCACTAGTAGTCTTCCTAGTCTCTTCTTACCTCACATTATACTTATTTCTTGATTCCTCTCTATCTATGGTCCTTGTGTCTAGAATAAATATCCTTTTTTTTCAATTTTCCAACCTTGAATAACACTCGTAGATAGTTCCTTTCATGTGTACTTATTTCCATCAATCTTGTACTTGGCTATCAACAACCTACCCCACACTAAGGGTATGTGCAGTCCTCTATGCATACAAATTCTTCAAATAATAATTAGCTTATGGCATGTAAATGCGCATATTACACAAAAACACCAACTAACTTGACAAAGCATAGCAACAAAGAAAGAAACACATTAAGGAAATGCATAATTGAAAACCTAATCTGAATGACAACATTGCTTTATTACAAACACCAAGAATACTTATTCATAGTAGGGCTTCATCCTACTCCCGTTGAAGTAACCAGGTAACTGTAGTCCATCAAGTGCCTCTAATTGACAAGTGACTGATTCGAGTATGTGAGTGATAACATATGGCCCCAACCAATGTACCTTGAGTTTTCCAGGATGGTGCAAAAATTTAGAATCATAAAAGAGCACCATCTATCCTATATCAAGATTTTTATCCTTGATGTGCATGTCATGCCATGCTTTCTACCTAACCTTCTCTTTTTTTTTAATCCAACGTGCTATGGATCATCACTCATCCAATTTAAGTAACTTTCCAATTCATTATTCCTATGCTTTCTCATCAGCTAGACCTCCCACGTGCACAAGACACAAAAAGGAAACATAAATTCCATAGGAATAACTGCTTCTGCGCTAAACATTAACTGAAATGGTGTGGCTTTGTTCAAGATATGCCCAAAGTACCGCAGATACTTTATCATCCCAATCCTTTCTTCCAACATCACAAATTTTTGTCAATGTTTGTGTCAAATTTTTGTTGAAAGCTTCAGCAGTTCTATTTCCCTGAGGATGATAGGTTGTAGACTTATGGTGTGTAATCATAAATTCATCTAATAAAATTATGATATTCTCATTAAGAATATGTGTGCCCCTATCACTGGTCAAACTTAAAGGACATCCATACCTCGTAATAATATTTCTCCATAGAAACCTGGCTATCGTAGTCACTATACAATCCTTTATAGGTGCTTCTTCTTCCGACATTGTCAGATAGTCTGCGCAAGTTATGATGTAGCATGACACATTTCTACACACAGCTACTGAAATAGGACCCACAAAATCTATAGCCCATTTCTCAAACAGTTCTGCACTAGTAATAGGTCTTAGAGGAATTTCATCTCATTGGCCTGGTTTCCCAAGACATTGACAATGATCACATGCCTTACAAAATTCTGTGCAATCTTTATACAGGGTCTCCCACCATAATCCAACAAGTAGAATCTTGCACACAGTGGCATCACCTGCGTAGTGGCCACCTGGAATACCACCATGAGCTTCTTCCATAATGTTTGTGTACTCATGTTCCAGTACACAATGAAATAATACCTTATCCCAACCTAGCTTGTACAGTTCACTACTAATCAACATGTAGGGGCTATGCATATAGCAAGTTGTTTCTTCTCTAAGGGTGTCATTCCTTCTAGTGTCATACCTGTTCATAGAAAGACAACAATGTCCTCAAGTTTTGGTGGCACCCATTATAACCTGTATAGATGTGCATATGGCATGGTATCTTCAATTTCCTATGCTTCTTCTCCTGACTGTATTATGGATAAATGGTCTGGTCCAGAATTACTTTTCCCTAGTTTGACCACAATTGTGAAATCAAATTCTTGAAATAAGAGCACCCATCTACATATGCACCCTTGTAGAATGGGATTGTTTACTAAATACTTTAAAGCCATGTGATCTGTATAAAAGACAAATGGTGTAGCTAACAGGTACTATCGAAATTTATGTAGCACATAGATCATTGACAAAGCTTCGCGCTTTGTAGTTGTGTAATTCTGTTATGCAGGAGTCAATTTTCTACTAGCAAAATAGATAGGATGATCTATAATACCTTGTCTAGGTTGAGCCAACAATACACCAATGGCCATCCTAGAGGCATCCACATGTACATGAAATGGTTTGTCCCACAAGGGGAAAAACAGAATAGGCGTAGTAGTAAGTTTCTCGTTCAATGTGTCAAATGCATGTTGTTATGGCTTTCCCTAGTAGAACGTACATTTCCCTTTTAGTAACTCCTCTAACATTGCGACAAATTTGACATATCCTTTGATAAAAAAATTGTTATATCCTGTATGACCCAAAAATCTACGTACCTCACTCTAACTAGAAGGCTCTCTTAGGCCTATAATAACTACAACCTTGGATGGATCAACCAACAAACCTTGCTTGCATTATATGTCCTAACAGTATTCTAAATGGTGCAGAAAATATGCACTTCTTGATGTTCAAAGAAATACTTAATTGCCTACATCTTTCAAACATTAAACGTATATTTTCACAATGATCCTTAACTAACCCATACACCATCCAATCATCCAAATAAACCTATAATAATTTGTGAATAAATTATTTGAATGCTTGAACAACTATGCACAAAAATACAGTAGGTGCATTTTTCAGACCAAAAGGCATTACAGTATATGAGAAGCTACCCCATTCAGTACTAAAATTAGTCTTTTCCTGATCCTCTTGAGTAGTCTGAACATGATGATACCCAGATAACCCATCCATTAAAGGAATAGATTTTACGCCCTATAATGCCTTATAGTATAGGAAAGGGATCAGACACACATGCAACATTCAGCTCCCTGTAGTCCATGTAGATCCTAATCTGTCAATCCTTCTTGATACTGATCACCATTGGACTAACCCATTCTGACTCATCAAGGGGCTTGATAATCCCAGAATTCAACATTTTTTCAATCTCATTTTTAAAAAAATTCGCACAAGTTGGGGTTAATCCTGTTGGGTCTCTTTCTAACTAGATACATACCCTCTTTAAGCTTTATCTTTATCTCCCCCAATGATTCATGCATGCCTTTAAGTTCATGGTACCCCCATGGGAATAAGTCCTGATAATCCCTTAGTAACTCTATGATTTTTGTCACTTCAGAGTCTGACCAATAGTCTCCAGTTATGGCTTCTTTAGGCTCATCATTTGATCCAATATTCACCTTCTTTGTCTTCATAGGTTCATGATAGGCGCGCGTGGTCTTATCTGCACTGTCCAACACCTCACACCTACTTGTTAAATGGTTTACATATAATTTTTCTACTTCTTCGTCATCCACTAAGTAGACCATTTTTCCATTTTCTTTCTCAATGCAAGCATGTTGAAGTAGTGTGGCATCGACCTCTTTCTTTGTAAAAAGATGTGCTCCTAAGTTTCCTTTATCCAATAACTACTGAAGAAGTTCTTATTCCTTCACACTATCTCCCATAGTTAAGCACTTTATGACTCTTAATGCTTCTTTCACCAGAGGTTTAGTAGAGAAGAAGTCAAACATCTAGGCCATTACTATAATCAAATCCTCCCAATTTCCAGACTCTCTATGGATTTTTGCATATACATACCAATCATGCACACACCCTTGTAAATTGGAATAAAAATTTTGCACCCATAGCAAAGGTGGTAAAGCTTCCTGCCTCTCTATCTAGAGTCTCTCACACTTCTATATGTGGTGCTGAACAGGTTGAGTACCATGATAAGTGCATATTTGAGTAGGTGCATTGCTCCAAAAGAACCTAGTAGCAAGAGTAATCTTAATTTCATTCCATCCTATAAGATTATCCTTATGGGCCACCCACATCTGTGTTGCTGTCCCACGCAATGTTTATTCTAGCATATTTCTTCTTTCCAACAGGTCTATCCACTGTACCTCCATGGTGTGCAGGAATACCATAATATATCCTTCTCTAGTGTAGCAAGGTATTTAGTTGTTACCTATCCTCTTGACATAATGTGGTTTTCTTCCTTTAGGAAATATGCTCTTGACTTCACGCCCTACTAACTCATAAGTTCTATGAGCCCAATTATCACAAGAAGCATGTGTAGTATCGCTAATAGATTGTGCATCCTCCCACTGAATTATTCCTTCTTTAGATGGCTCAAGTACTTCTAGATCCTGAATGGCACGTACATAAATCCTATTAAGGTCTTTTTCACTCAAGGGCTCAACATAGGGCATAGATTTTCCATATGTTAAAGGGATAATAACTCTTTCCCCCTTGTTTTCAAAACTGATACAAGCCTTGTTGAACCAAAGATCATAATTATTTACATAGCACCAAGGATGCCCCAATAGAGTTGGGAAGCTGTCTGACTCTACCAGTGCTAAAACCTGAAAATCCCCAGTGAACATGTCTCCTTGTATGCTAATGGATGCATCTTTCAAAAGTTTGATGGGAGTGGTCTTAGTCCGATTAGCCATGAACAATACATTAGAGGATGGCTGCAATGGGGGTCTTCCCATTTGTACCCATACATCCAAAGTAAGAAAATTGACTTATGCACCTGTATCAATCAATATATTAATCAATAACCACCCATCGACAATAACATTCAAAGTGATTTCCTTTTCATAATCTAGGCTATGAGGGGGAATATTTGCATGTAGAATCTGCCATTTAGTTTTAACACTTACAAAAGGAGTGTTTCCTTTGAACCATTTCCCTAACAGTGGAATAATATTCTCCTAGTGCAATCATTTACACACTTCTCTCAAGTCATCTACATCATTCTGGAATTTCTCTAATGATTTATTTTGCTCCATATTCCGTGATTGCTCCTTCAAATACTGTATTTCACCCTAAAGATTCCTGAGTACCTCCATGGTTTCCTGATAAACCTCCTTTTGATGGGCAAGGTCGGGGTACCATGCATGAAGAACCTACTCCTTAGTGATGGTAGGATTCTTCTATAATGCTTCTCTGGCACATTCCACCTCAACATGGGTCGTGATATTTACTTGCAATGCCTCGAACTCTGCTTCCAACTTAGGCATCCACTGATTTTCAATAGCGCGTTGTATCCTAACCATCCTTGCGCCTTTTTTTCCTATTTATGCTACTTGCTAAGATGCTCATATAAGTTTGGGCACCCCTCATAGCTATGACTCTTTCCAAAGAAAGAACATGTAATATTATGGGGACATTTACACCTGTAGTTGTCAAGATATCCGCAAGCATAACATGTTCCACAAGAGAACTCATTTCTTCCACCAATATGGCCTCATCCTCCAAATCCCCTGTGGTATCCTTGACCTCTACCATGAACGCCTTCAAAATTCCTGTCATTTCGATCATAGCGTGCCTGATTGTGATCCTGGTATTGATGCTTGTTCTTTCCTTTAGAGTTATCTAAGACTCCTGTCTATTGTACATGAATATCTATAGCATCATGGATCTGACCAATCATCTGACAACCTTTCGAATCATGAGTCATGCACCTACAGATTTTACAGTAGCTTGAAATGTTCTTCCTTATCACGTGTAGTAGTAAGGGAAAATGACTAGCATCATGGTTTAAATGACATATCTCACAATCCAATAACAATGAGCACACCAATTTTTGAAGATAACTATCCTTTTTGTGACCTTTTACTTCACAATCTTTGCACCAAATACCTATGCACATCTCATGTGCTGAATTTGCTGATAGTTTCTCCAACTACTTTGCTATACCTGTGATCTGTGATTCTAAAAATGGGCTCACCCCCGTGTCTATGCTTCCAACTACCTCAGTGTGTAAGGATTATTAAAGTGCTTCGTGTGGATCAATGTATGTATTATATGATAATTCCCTCCTAAAATGGGTAATCAGGCCCCTAAGGAACCATTGTGCATGTTGGTTTGTGTGTATGTCATAATAAAGCTTAGATAACATTGTTTTAAAATGGGAATCATACTCTCTGACACTTTCAATAGTGCCTTGACTAATATCCTTGAGTGCACTTATACTCTTCTACTCAAACTCAAGGATGTGAAATTATTTAAGGAATGCGTCTTTTAAAGTTGTATAATCTATGCAAGTTTGATTAGGGTCAATCTTTCTGTACCATATGTGGGCATGCCCTTGTAATGTAGTATAAACTTAGCTTTCCCTACACTCAGAATCCGTGATTCCTTTTACGTGCCACCGTATTTCACACATATGCACATGTTCACCAGCATATTCTATGCCCCTATACTCTAGAAGATGAAGAGATATATCCATGTAAATATTTTGAGGTTTGTGCAGACCTTACCCACCTGATCCAGAACCTCCTGTGTTTCCTCAACCTCTAAAACCACCAGATTAACCAAAACTAGAGCTAACTATGCCTTATGATCCCAAAACTATAGCTGGGGTCAGACCACAAGACTATGTCCCAATAGTAGAATTGAACTGTACTCCGATAGTCTACGATAGATTACTACTCCCTGAAGATAGTCCAAAAATCTACGCACCTAAATTCTGTGCAAATGATACACTCAACAAGGTACTCCCATATAACAACAAATATGTTTGCGATGCCACCATTATGCCTATTATAAGATTCGCTCCTACTATCCCACTGCTTGAATTAGCTTCCTAACTGTGTGCTAGAAAACTAAGAGCAAGGGCAAGGCTGCCAAGTGGATTCAGATGCACGCTCGAGGCCTAGGTCGTCTCTCCTAGTGTGCTTCTACGTGAGGCTGAGGAGGGTTCCCTATCATGTTTTCCCAAATGGAGGAGTTCCTGAGGCTTTGGTTCCCTGTCTTCGGCGTGAACTTTGACTCCTTCCTGAACTATCTTTCTCCACAACGCCATTTTCTCTGTAACCTCCCGCTACTTCTCTACCTCCCTCTTGCGTGCCTCATTGTACTTAAGTCATCTTTCATCTCTCTTCCTTTCTGCCTCTAGCTCTACCATAATTCACCAAACCTGCTCCTTCCCCTGCATGTGGTGAGGTTGAGTTAGACATCATTTTACTCTCCAAATTCAAAGTTACCATCAGGATCTTGATCGCCAGTGGAATGCCTTACAGATAAGTTCCCCTTGGATATATTAAAAAATAAAATTCAGCTACCTCTGGGCACGAATAAGTGGAAATTGAGTACTCCAAGATATAACTGTTTAAAACACCATGGAACCATGTATCCACAACACGATTCCAAATCAGATTAACATCATCAAGGGCCTAAAATTATTCCTGCATCCATACAAGTGTGTGATACCTCTAATTCCTTTTAGATGCATATAAGCAATCAATCACTTGTACAATTCTACTAGAAAGATAGTGAAAAGGCTCTCATATAAACTATCATACAAATTTTGTTACACCCACACGTGTGTGTTAAACTTAGATCCAGTGCTGAACCACTGTGCATATTCTTCTTCCAAATCATGTATCCACTCGTCAACACTTGCTAAGGTCAACTGGTATGTCTTCATCACGAACCATCCTGAAAAAAACTGAAAAAGAGGTCCTGACAACGAAACTAATGATGCAGCCTCGAATTCACCAATACAAGCCCAGGCGCGCTAGCACATCACTTAGCCTAGACTGAGCACTCATCTGAAGTGCACAAAGGTACCAAGCTCCTCTTTAGGGTTGTTGTTGTAGGATGTTAGCATGATGAAGACTTAAAGCATTCAGATCTATTCCTAATATATCATTCTACAGTGCATGTTCAGATCTAGATCTAGAGAATCACTAACTTAAAAGATAACCATGATGAAATCAAACATGCAACACTGAACTATAATCATGATAACACTTTGATTCAGTCCATAATATTTATTATATTAAATTCAGTAATACACAGAAGCTTCCTTACAATAACAGTAGTATACGCTCATGCACGTATCAGATTTGGCAGCATAATCTCACTATTACATAGTTCTCACCCTATCCCTATGCTACACAGTTCAATACATATTTATAAGGACAGGGACTTTCCCTTTACCACTTATCAAATCCTAAATTAGGTTACATGCTATTATTAGCCATAGGCTATTACAAAAATATCCACACGTGCAAGTGCACTAACAATAGACTGCTTTTGGCTAACTAATAATAATCGATCTATTCTTAGCCTGTATCCATGCAAAATGCTTGGTAGATAATCCTCCAAAAAATTCATGTCACAAAAATATTTGACCGGTTTGTGTGCTATGCATGCTACCTCTAAAAATAGATCCTCACCATGAAAATAGCTAAGTCCTGAACTTGTTTCTGTTCTTCCCACACGATCCTCTCTGATACTTTCACGTCTTTAAATGTGCTCTACTCTTTTTTGCGAACCTTCTGTATGTCCTTTTCTAAGTGGTAAATTTTGATTTATCAACATCCTGAAACCCTAAAACCCAAATCGCCGAACCCTTAAACCTTCGAAACCCTGAAATACCCTGAATGGTTGAAACCTTGAAAAGAAAAAGGTCTGAAACCCGAAGTCTGAATTTCAGAAATCAGGGTTTTGGAATTTTAGAATGTTGAAGCCTAGTGCACATAAATCATGACTTGAAGTATGAAACCCAAATTTTGAATTTCAGACTTCGGGTTTTTCGGCATTTCAGAGGTTTCATGAGCTCAGAAAGGTGAATAGTGACAATGACTGCCGAAGTAAAAATGCCCGAAGCTTTGAATCTCAAAAGTCTGAAATTTCATATTTCAGAGGGTGTGATGCATGGTCGGAGTCTGAAAAAGAAGATCAACCACCCGTATTTATTGCAGTAATGTAGCCTCATCTTAAGATGTCCATAACATTTGTCTGGGAGCTCAAATTTGCACAAAATAGGACTTTTTGGAAAGCTCTGAGTGTCCTCTAAAGTCCACCATTTTAGAGGAATGTTTCAAGATCTCTCACGTACCAAAATGATGAAGATATGGGATTCATTTCTTCCCCAACAAGGAAAATTACATGGAGGTATGGGTTTTGTAGTAGCACCCATCATTGTTGCAGGTGATTTTAATGCATTTTTTGGTGGTTGAAGCAATATTTTGAATTCCTTCTCTCTCCCTTTCTCTCATTCTTCCTATATATTGTAAGGAGGGGCTCATTTCAAAAGGTTGGAAAAATTGTATATGCCCCTCCCTTCTTTCTTTTTTGTAAGAGATTTTTGGAGATTTCAAACCTCCCTATTGAACATTGTAATACAAAATTTGTGCCTTTGGTGCTAAATGTGATGTATTGTATCAACTTTGAGAACAATAAAATCAGATCTTTAGACGCTTCAAATCATCTTCTGTGTTATATTAGAACTTTCTAATCTTTCATTACATGTAAGGTTATTATGTACTATTTTTGTTTTCATTACAAGGTTGCGGTAGTGTTGTGTTTATTATGTAGGTTGTTCAACATCCTTATTGGTGCATCAAATTCCCATAGAGTGGGTTTTATTTTCATGTATTTTCTCTATCTCTATCCCCTTGGAAACATTAGATTAGGGTTAGATCTACAACTCTTTGCACTTTGGAGTAGTTAGAACTATGATAGGATAGGAAGATGACCTTGTCTGGAGGGTTATCTTGATTGCACAGTCCCATACTTTAGGATAAATCCATGTTTGATGAATCACATCGACTGCCTCAACCATTCGCTTGCAAGCAATTACAGTTGTTATGATTTTTCCATAACAATACCTTCATATCAATATGATAAAGTGGCCCATCAATCACCATTTATAGGTCCATGTCTATCTAGTCAATTATTAAATTCCTCTTGCATGCATCCTTGCTTGGGAAATTGAAATCCAACCCACATACATGACAATATTGTCTTTGGGTTTGACAAACATTGTTTGATCTTCAACTTTTAAACTGCATTTTATTGCCTATACCATGCAAACTAGAAAGGGGCACAAATGTATCAATGATGGAAAACCATACCTTTCTTAAGTTCCCATCATTTAGAATATTTTAAAAATAAAAAAACATTTAGAAAAATCCAAAAACACTTTTAAACCCAAAAACACTTATAAAATCCAAAAACTTTAAGAAAATCCAAAAACATCTATAAAATCCAAAATATCACATAATCCCAAAAAAGAAAAACCCCAACATCCAAAAATATCCTAAACATTGTATAACTCTAAAAATACAATCTCAAAAATACAAAAAAATCATAGAAAATTGAAAATCCAAAAAATTCGTATAACAATAAAATCATAAACATCGTAGAGCAATCCAAAACCCAACTAATACTTAGCTAAGTGGTTAAATTATAGTGACATACCATAAACATCTCACCAATGATGAAATTGTTTTCAATCTAAGTCTCCCTAGGATATATCATTGGCTAGGGAAAGGTGTGACTAATTTTTTCATCTCTTGGGACATATTGGTCCCCCGTTCATCTCCCTCACGTGTATATCCACTTAGGGAAAAATTGTCAACCTTGTCGCAAACATACACCACTTGGGTATTGCACATGACAAAAATCAAATGTATTCATTAAATAATTTCTTGTTTGAGTGTGTTTTCTTGTGTTTGTTTGTTTGTTTGTTTGCTTAGTTGTCTTTCATTGAACTTTTCTTTTAAGTCATTCTAATAACATCTTACAGACATTGGTATTATGGTTTTTCTTATCATTACACTAATTGTTGTATGATAATATAAAATAAAGGGTGTTCAAATCCATATTAATGTGAAATATAAGCAACATTCTCCTTCATAACCTTTGCCCCATCCCTCTATCTTCCATATCCCCTTTCCCTCCATATTCTATCTAACATCCTCTATCATATAACCAACATACTAATCTTCATTGTACTCTTCTAGCCTATCATCCATCCATCCTACAAACATCCATTTTTAAAATGGTCATTCAACTTGTGAATTTGGTCCATTGATCCCTTCCCTAAATGTTTTAAAGTTACCTATTAATCAATATTTACAAGTCTTATCTATCTTATGAAATCATCCCATTGATCCCTTCAATAAAATTGTTGAAGTGGTCGATTGGTCAACATTTTTAGGTCCCTGTCTATTCATTTTATCCATGCCACTAGGAACACCTCCCCCCACTATGATATTTTCTTCTCTTTTCTAGAGTCCATCTCTATCTTTGATCACCACGTGGTCTCTTGAGGGGGCATCCTCCTATCAATATTTTCATTCATCCTATCATCACATCGTGTTTTAACTATTTTCTTTAAAATGGTGTTGCTTCCATGACACCCTCCCAAAGAGGGGAAAATATAGACACCTAAAATCTGTCATGCTACTTTTAACATAAATTGCACAAATAACACAAACACTTGTCTTTATTTATTAATTAATGACCTTCTATTAATTAATTAATTTTTTCATCTTCCAAATACTAATTAATGTCATTTTTTAAATTAAAATCCTCTCCTCTTATTAATTAATAACCCATAATTAGTCAACTAAAATTCCCTACCCATCTATTAATAAATTACCCTTCATTAATCAAACCATGCTTCAAATCATCTCTCAATCTCATTAAATTCTCTTAAAATCATCACAAAATAGCTTCTACAAGCTAATATAAGTATATTAATTAATCCCCAATTGATTAATTAAGCCCCCTTTCTTCCCATTTAATTCCCATGGAGTATTAATCCCATTTAATTACTTTTAATCTTAATTAACTAAGCCTACTTACATCTCTATTATACCAAATTCACGAAGAGTTGCACTTTTCCAAAAATGAAAGCTATAAAAGCAACCATATACCCCTTCCCAAAACACACCTAATTATCATGCTAAGAAATTGTATTTGTGGAAATCTCAAGGAAAAAGTAAGATCAAACCCCATTTTGTTGAAGAACAAATAAGACATCCAAATATGGCTCACTCTAATTAGAATGAACCTCTAAATCACTCCCTTAAGTAACTTATCACTACCACTCTATCTTGAATTTGTTTACACAAGGATACTTAAAAATATGAGAGTAATATCAACATCTATGGGAAACATTTGAGGTTCTTTCCTTAAATTGTTTTGTTCTTATTTCATTTCATTGTAAATGCCTCATCTTGATGTACTTAGCTTCTAAAAATGCTTAATCTGGGATGAACTTTCAAGGTGTAAGTTCAATTCATGTTTTAGTTTAAAGTTCATTTTAGAAATCTATCATACACATATGATGCAGGGAGGGTTCAAACAAAACCAAATAATTCAACTAATTAAGAGGATTTATAAACAACCAACTCCCCATACTCTTTGCAAAAGTGGATCTTACCAAGCCCACAAAGGATCATTTCCCATTTTGATCAAAAATTTCTGTCATCAATCATTTAAAAAAAAATTCAAATCACCATTTTCTTAAAAACCCACTTTCATAATATTCTTATTGTTCTACCCATTAAATTTCAGAATCTAACTCCTTCATATACATTGTCTCTTTCCCAACACCCTTCCATACCTGTTACCCCCGTCGCCCCGCCCATTCCCATTCACCCTATTCCTACTGTCACCCCAATCACCATTTCTAGTCAGAGGAAAGTCAAGACAAAAAAACCCTTCCTTCTCCAAATTAAACCCCTCTTCTTCCAGTAGAGTCCTCACGAGCAACAAGGATATTGAAATTTCAAATAATTTGTTGCACATCAGCACTGCAGGACAAGAAAACATTACTCAATAAGAGAAGGAGAACCTTTCGCACATGATGGAAATCTTGGAGAAAGAGGTTGAAAATCTCAAAAAATAAATGCATCATATAATTAAGAAAAAGGGTAAAAGAAAATTGAATGAGGATGTTGGTATTGGGGCAGATTAGATAAATGAAATTTACAAGAAATTGAATTCCCTGGACAATAGACTTGGGAACTCTAAGGAATGACATGATGAAAAAATTGTAATTTTTCAGGGCTATATGTTATTTTCTTGAACAACAGGTTAGAAGAATAACTATTCTCAATGTAATCTCAGCTAACATTTGGGGCACTAGAGATGAAATGAACTAGATCATCTCACAGCTGGATGCAAATGACCCTACGCATGTCACTCCTCTAGCGTTATTTACCTCACTTCAGACAGTTAAATCAAGAATCATAGGGCTTCGAAGAAATAATATTCTTTAGAGCATTCTGGTAGCATGAAGGATGTTTTTTTGCTGTTAGTTTGTTGTTTAACTACTTTTTTTAGTAGTTTTATTCCTATTTTGCTCCTTCGTAGTAGTTCCTTTTTTGGCTACTATTTGGCTTATTGTAATATATGGATTTTGATCCTTTTTTGCCACTCACTCTTGTATATTTGGATGTTGATCCTTTTTTGTATCAGGGTATAGTCCCTTCAAAACTATTTTCCATTAATAAAAAAACACGAGTTATGATCATTTTACCAGGTAGACATTATGACAAATAGTTTGTGTCCAACCTCAGTCAAGCAATATAAACACTACATAAATAAAACAATACTCAAAATCAAGGAAAAATATTGAAAATCCATTTACACCACAATATCATCCACCTATGGTCCAAATCTTATGTCATTTGGATTCAAAATGATAAAGTTGTGATGATTTTCCCAAAACAAATCATCACACTTTCACACACATAGTTTGCATGCTTCCTCATTAGAAAATTTTCTGTCATTATTATCTCTAAATGCCACCCATGAAAACTAAAAATACATTTTTAATATGTTTATGTACCATTTCAAAGAGGTTTCTACCAATTTTCAACCTTTTATATAGAGTACAATTCCATTTCTTCATGTTTTATCCTTTCCACACAACAAATAAATACTATAAACAATTTACTTACCTATGCCAATATGACATTTTCATGGTCCAATGTTTTCCACATGCTTCCATTCATTCTCATATTTTATCATGGTTTAAAACCCTTCTTCATACCTACAAATATCATTCATCAAGCCAAAAATAACCAAGAATAATCCACAAATGCACAATCATTCATAGTTACACAATTCATGCTCAAGAAAAGTCTCTTCATTTATAAAATTAATGGAAGCACGTGACTTATTGAGCCTCTTTAATTTGTTACATACTTCCTTCCTCATATCAAAACCATCTCAGTATTCCTCTCACCAACCTCTTTTCCCCCTCATTCATTCGAATAAATTTGATTTTATGAGGAAAGGAGGGTAGTTAGGTTGAGAAACTACTAACTCACCTAGGCTTAGACTTAACTAGATGAGGTTTAGGATCTAGTTAGGATCCTATAAGTCATTTAAAAATGCATAAATTCTTTGTGACACCATTATTACAACTTAATGAATGTATACTAATTCCTAGGTGACTAACATACAACTATAGGCAATTTCAAATATTCAAAAGGCCATTTTCGAGGGAAAACTCCAAATGGTCATTTATTACATAACTATGAGTCCAAATGGACTAGAAGCACATCCTAAGTATCCTAATGGACCCCAAAACACCTAATGAAGTGTGAAAAACTAAAATTTAAGCATTTACAATGATGCTTCTGCATCAACATATGATGTATGTCTGAATCATGTTTGATAGCAATGTGACCAAGAAATAAGTCATTGGTGAGTATAAATAACTCAAGAGGAAATTAAAGCTTGATAGTATTTACAATAATAGAAACTGGTTGGTACTTAGTATAATGATTCATATAATGACTAACATAATGTTGGTACTTAGAATGGGTAATAGAGTTAAAATATGTACCATGCAACTTCTTTTTATCAATCTCATTAAGAGGGAGAGATACACGGTTACCTACAAAAAAGAGTTAAGGAATAGGAGAAAGTGTGAGGAACATGTGTTGGTGTACTCAAAGTGTTAAGAATATAGGTAGCAATAACCATAGGAGGAGACATTATGATAGGCCAAAGGGGCACATGTGTTTCCCCCAAAGATATAGGCATTATAATGGCAATAGTAGTGAGGTTGGGAGGAGGAGAGGATACATCCTCAATTAGAACATCGAAGGTGAGAACTAATGCAATATCATGAACATTTACCAGAATTGAGGAATACCAGGATAGATAAATCATGTGTATTATCTAAAGCAATAGCAAGATCATAAAAATCAATTGTGTTATCATCAATATCAATGGAGAGATATCTAAAGTCTTTCTAAATAACATATTTAAAATCTATAAACATTGTGATATTTTTAGGGGGAATATGGGTTTCCCCCAAAGTACTAGGCACTTTAGATGTAGAAACATGGGGTAAAGCCTTAGGAGGCAGAGTAATAGAGGATATAATAGGTTTACTATGCATAGTAGGAAGAGTAGTGTCATTTTGTCCAATAGCAGTAGAACTATTACTAGCATCATTATCATGATTGAACCTATTCATAAAATGTGTATCATGTGTAAGCCCATGAATAGGTACATTGGCTATATCACTAGTAATAAAAGATAAAAAATTTGATGTAAAAATTTGTAAAATTGAAGATGAGGTAGAATGTACATATGCATCACCATTTATTAATGCTATTTGATTCCTACAAGATTCAAGGTCTATAAGAAAATAATGGAAGGAACTGTGGTAGGGAAATATTAGGCCAACATGTTTGGGGACCACACACATCATGTATCCAAGGTTGTCCAAAAAGTATATTGTAATTGGGATCATTAGGTATACTGTGGCATATAGTGGAAAGGTTTTGTAGATCCACAGTGATATGTAGTGTAACTTTTCCAAGTACCCTATGTGGTACATTATAAAAAACCATGAATTCTCATGTCATATGGGTTGAGATCAGTGGCAGGTATTCCCAACCTATGAATAAAATATATGGTGCAAAGATTGAGACTTATGATTTCTACAAACATGTTTAATTAAACTATTGGATATCACTACTTTAATATAAGATGGAAAAGTATTGTCAATGAATTGTCAAGGAGGTATGTCATAGGGTCCAAAGGGTGTACTACTCATACTAAAACTTAGATCACTTGGGATAGAGGCCACATAGTCAATATATGTATTGACACATATCCTGATGTAATAGAAAGCCTTAAAGACAACATCCTTAAATGTGGGATTATGGTGGATATATTCAAGGAAATAGAATCTAAGAAAATTATAACTAAGAATAACAATAAAAAGGAAAACAAGACCTACATCTAATAAGAGAACCATGTACCAAAGAAAGGAGGAGCCCCAAGGCCACTTAGGGTTTGATAAAAGATCAAGTTATAAAAATGTTTATACCCTAAACTAAATAAATAAGGTTTTAATACAAGTTATTTCCTTATTATTAGGTGTAAGAATGTTATATGTAAAATATTATCAATTAATTAATCCACATTCATCACCAACCCAAAATATAGATATTAATGTAGTACACAGTGATAAAATGACATAACAATGATATGATTTATTAAAATACAAAGTGGGATGAATACTTAGCTAATAAGAGAGATGCATAAGTGATTTGTATGTGTAGATTTGGTAAGATTTGGAAATGCTTCATCTCTGGGAATGTTCTTATAAATTTTTTCGTAAGGAAATGTATAAATTTTTCTAGGGTGTAGTATGATTTTTTCATAGATTGTATGGTATTAGAAAAGTAGATATTGGGATTCTGTAACTTTTGCTAATTTTTAGTGGTCTGGAAATATTTTTTGATATCTATCACTAAGGCTTGCCAATGTGTGACAAATTCCTATGATGAATTTTAATAGATATAACCTTATCATACGTATTCCAACACTCATGAATATGATTAGATAAGAAATAAAAAATCAGTTTTTAGGTGGAGCTAGACTAAACTTGGTGGTAAAAATATATTGAACCAATGCGGATGGTACACTACACCCCTTTGTAAGAAAGATGAAAATCCATGTAATTATCCTAGTGTAGGTGCAAGCCAACCATTATTGTGTTATTCATAGGTAATTTCATACTTTTTTACTTTAACGAAATCTCCCTAAACCTAATTCTTATGGAAGATCTTGGAGTCAACTTTCCACCGCATTTCGAAAGGGTCAAAATAAACACTATACATAGTAGATACCGTCCACACAAGATCAGGTGTCAGTAGGTAGAAGTGAAGGAACAAATGCAAAATGATGACAAGGTAAAATTTTGGACTTCCAAATGGTGTGTTTTGGTGCCAACAAATAGCGAAAGGTAAAATATCAAATTGTTTTTCAGTTTTGAACCTATAATCTTTGACAACTGAGGTGGGATGGACGATCAAATATGGGACCTGACCACTTTGTCATCAAAATGATGTCATAAAACTCATATAATTAGTTATTCACATTATTTTCCAACACACTCATCTACGTACCCAAGAGCATTATAAGAACCCAAAAATACAATAGATGGTTCACTTGATGTATTTATTTGGTGGAGAAAAACCTTAACAAAGGATCATGTAAATATAATTCCCACCAATATAGGATAATTACACCAAAAATCATTTTCCCAGCTAAAAGCATGCCCCATATTTAACACATTTAGGCATGATGTAAAGATCTAGACCGTCAAATATGTTGAACTATCAATGACCTCTCATAAATCAGTGTCATTTATTTTGTTGCATGGATTCATACTTCAACACTGTGTACGCCTCTCCTAGCAGTAACATGAACTATGTTCCAAATTCGATCATGATCTGTCTAGTTCTATAGTGGTAGAGAAAGAACATGGATTTTGGTATGAGGAGAACATTACATAACTACCTATATTTTTTGGGAGTTGGTTTAAATAAATAATTCAATGCCCATGTTTTGCATTTCCTTTTGTTTTGTGAAAATCATGTCTTTAGAACATAAAACTATTATTAACATCTAGGCTTGGGATCTGGATAATTGACTATAAATAATGACTCATGGCTTAATCTTTCTCACCTCTTGATTCTCCTTCAATGATTCCTCATGAATTTGTACTTTAAGTGATCTTTCTTGGTCAGAAAAATCTACTTATCCTTGAAAAAATATTTATTTGTGAGTTTCCTGGTTAACAAGTAAGAAGGAATTGTTGCAAAAAAAAGGAAAGAAGCTTTGTTCAGAATCTAAAAACACTATGTATTCCATTTTCTAAAATTAGGCCTACAAGAAATCTATTTGCGCAAAATTTAATATTATGGATATGAAATTTGTTATGACTTTGATTTTTATAGATGACTACAAATATCTGGACATTGATTTTTTTAGATAAATAAGCTTAAAATTTTTAACCGATGAGAAAAAGAGCGTGTAGAACAATGAAATCATCCAAAATAATAAAAAAACATTCATATAGTTAATCCGAGAAAACATTGGAGGATGACAACCATCGTTGATAGTCACACTTTAATTATCTCTTGATTGTCATTCCACGCTAGTGTCCACAGCTATTTGTAACAAAGGTAATGATTGAAACAATTCTTAGCATGTGTTTTCTAATGAACTCAATTAAATATTAGTCTAAATGTAATTAAGAAGTGAAATCTATTGATAAAACAAGATATTACTAAATTTAGGATTAAAACATTAAAAGCAATGAAATTATGGTCATTTGAGCTGAATAAGAGAGATTAAATAAATAATAAATTCTCCCTTCATGTTGGGGAGGAGTGGCCCTTTCTCCTTCCCTTTGATCTATTTAAAATTTTAAATCACACAAGTTGATTTATCCCAGAATGATGTACTCTATTGAAAAGAATAATTCTTTAAAAAAAATCAACAAACTAACTCTACAATTCTACTACAAATTCCCTTTTATATTAAGAGTGATCCATGTCACTCTAGAAGAGGACAAATTATTTACAATAATTAATGACTACTTAACTAAAATATATCAATGATAACAACTGATTTTTGGAGAGTTACAATTGTGGAAGAACAAGTGCATGTCGCACTTAGATCAAATTCATCTTGTAAACTAAAGATGGAATCCTTAATTAACTCTTGGTTGAGATGATTTAATAGTGCCAAAAGATATCAAAGATTGTGCATTGGATCCCTATAATCATGGTGACTAAAATTTGTTATGTTCATCTATTCCACATCTCTAATCAACTGGGTTTTATGTTGGGATTGCATGATCCACATCAGTCGCATAATGTTTTTAAATAATAGTCCACGTTTTATGCCATTTTATCCATGTCAACTCATGTTCTATCTAAATTAACTCACCTTATTACCTTGTGAGTCTTTTTCTTTCTTTCTCATGAGTCTTATGTCTTCATAGCACATGTCCTGCACTCTAAGCGAGTCTTGTGCTAATGCATGGAGGAGTCCTGCACTAAAAATATATTCCTGAATTAGTGCATGGGTGAGTCCTATGCTTGAAATCAATTCCTGCGCTAGTGCACAGTCGAGTCTTGTGCTCAGAAACAAGTCTTGAGCCAATACGTGAATAACTCCTACACTAGTCCACCTATGATTCCTACACTAGCTTAATATTATGTTCTTTAAATACATTGGTAATGCACATAAAGATCCAATTAGACTCATTTGAAGAATCATACACAAGTTGAAAATAACAAGATTATGCACAAAAATTCTTTTCAGACATACTAAAGTATTAATAACAAAATGATAATATCAGCCTTATTACAAAATGATGACAAACCAAAATGGGGGTTTTACATAGGAATTAGGAGGTCTCATAAGATAATAATTGAGTTTCATCTTTAAGGAAAATGAAACCCATTACAAAATGAATATGCATTAAATAAAACACACACAGGCACATCGATTTAAACTGGAGATCTAGTAGTTTGTAATATTCACTAGCCAAAGCCACCCTATCACTGCCCCTACCTAACAAGGAGTTTGGAATGACATGGCTTCCACACTATAATCAAGAGTGACATGTCATTAAATATGCTTATTCCTTCTAGTGCACCATACAAGCTCATCACAACTTATAGGGAATTGGTAACATTTATAAAAAATGCAAAATGCACCTCCTTGACAACCATTCCATAATAGCATAATTACACTAGAAAGAATTTGCACAAGTATAAATCCCCATCCCCTTATGAAAACATATAACAATTCATATTCTATGTGTCAATGACCATCTAAAATTTTGGAAAATATTGACATGAGGAAAAGAATGTGAGCACATGAATTAGATTATCATGTTATTAGACAAAGCATACGAGTCGGTTGTCACTAACAAGCGGGAGATGAGAGGTAACATGGATTTTGCAATGGGCCTAGCCACTGAGTGATGTAGAAATGGGAAACTATGTTATCTGCTAAGGTTTTGACCTCGGGTTCCTATGCTCAAAGTCTAATGGAGTTTTAGATAGAAATAGAGAGTAGAAGGTCCAAATCATTTCGTGTATCGCTAATAGCTCATTTAGAAGAGGTAGATGACGTAAACAACATTAGGCCATCCTTGGAGGAATTTTATTCAAAGTAGGATCTTGTATCCACATAAAATGGAGGGATTATTGATTCTTATTGTGTTTCCATGGTACAACAAAAGGGAGCAACATTTATTCCCTATGGGCATACATTCTACAAAGTATGTACACCAAGCTTTGGGTTAGTAGAGGATCATGCCCACCCTATAATAGATGGATATTTTTGGTATTTTATGATATAAATTTCTAGTGCCATGGAGTATATGGCTGTGAATTTACCTTGTAGATAAACCCATGTAACATTTAAAATATCCAAATGCAAAGATAAGTTGAATCCCCACTCCATATTCTCAATGCTCATCAGAATAGTCATCTGCTAAGTTAAAAACTCTAGTATTGACAAGGTTTCCATATGTTAATCAATATAAATTTATCAATGCATATTGTTTTTCTACATCTATATGGTTTAGGGGATTTTTTTGGTGATTTGTATAAATCTAGGTCTCCATTCCAACTAAATCCCCATTCAATGGATTGTTTATAAGCCATTGCTTAGATTTGTGGTCAATGATTGGAAATGACAATGAATCAATTTTTCATCTACCCATGAAACTGGTCATTTTACTAAAATCAAGAGAAAAAAACATACTTCTGGACTGATAGCCATACCATTTCTCATAATTCCCTTTAGTAACCTTTTGAATTCCATCTTTAGCCTTAACTTTTCTTGTTTTGGTTTACACCAGAAAAAATTAATTATTAGAGATGAGAAGTCATTGTACACCATAAATGATTATAACTCATAAATCCCTAAGTCTAGAGGGACTCATAACGCCTCAGGCTGATAGAGAGGCTCACTGGAAGCATTTTTATACATCCTTCAATGTAATATGTTTTTATTTTGTAGCCACTGCAATCATAATTACAATTTTCTTAGTGATGGAAATATTTGAATGCTTTTGAAGACCAAGATCCTCTTTTTTATCAGTTCACAACACACATGAAAAAAATTTAGTCTAAAATTAGATGCACATGTTGGATAAACTTGACGGTTCATCTTCTGTAAGTATTATGTCTCCAAATTTTATTCATTATTCTAATAAAATTTTGCATTGAAATATAAGTGACTAAGTTAAGCATGTTGCAAGGATATCTTATTAGCTTCAAATATTGGATTAGTATTTTTAGTTCCATTTATGTGATTTCTTTACTCAAGGATAAGCATTTGATTTTGTGTGCATGGATAATCCACTATCTTCATCCTAGTGCCAAGGGCTGAAGTATCCATTCTATTGACTTCACCAGGATGAAACCCAACACCATCCCTTATTCAAATCCATAGAAATACTACTATATATCCACATAAATTTTATTGAGTATAGTACAAATGAAGTTTTCATTGATTTTAGGGATCCATAAACACATACCACTAATTCGGGATAGTTCCTCTTGCAATGAAATGATGCCAGAGTGAATATCGTTTACCCTTTCCTTTGTCTTTTGTTTTCATTTCTACACTATTGATAGTAAACTAGAGGAAAAATAATAATGATTGCAACTTGATTTCTATGTCAAACAAAATTATACTATTCAAATTTCAGTGTATTTGTGTTTCCATATCATTTGATAAAATAATATTGGCACTAAATAAATTCATTTTGATCCTAAACAATTTTTTTTATGTGTTGTAAATTCAATCTTCTAATGAGGATACTCCCAAAAAATTCAGTGATTATTTTATATTAATCATTGCTTATCCCTTTTGCTATCCTAATTGGATTCTATTTTATCAAAATTAATATGAGCCGAAATATGATCCAGCCAGTTTATTATTTTTTGAATCAACCTATAGATTAAAGCAATCCTTGTTATGGCAAAAAATTACATGAATTTTTTGTAGTAATTATTACATATGACTTAAATATTTAATATATCACCATCATTTTTATATATATTTATATCAAAAATATACAATGATTAATATTTTTCATATTTACATCAAACGCATTTCCTTTATTGGATTATGGATTGCTTGTTCTGACATTGCTTAAAGTGTGGGACAAATCGAATTTAGTTTGGATGGTCATTGAGAGTACAATGCAATAGTCTCTGACCACACATTTTATGAGTTATGGATATATATTTGGATTTTTTGTGCACTACGATACCACTTAGGTGAGGATACACCCGAACTAAAAAAATAATTAGATATGGATGCTATGGCAAGGTATTGTCCCACACTTCATTTACCTTTGATTTGGGTATGAAAATAATAATATCAATAGTTAAATGCTTATTTCACTAAATCGGGACATATTCCAATGACTTGAGACTCCAGTATTTCAAGTATTGGAAGAAATCCATCTCTGTTTTTGTGTATATTGGATTCCATTTTTGTCTATACTAGATTCCATTATTACTATTATTGGATTCCCTCATTAACAATATTCGATTCCAATATTGTCATTATTGGATTTATTTTCTAATTTCATTATTATTAGATTCCAATCTCGATATTATTGGATTTCAATATCATTATTATTGGATTCCAATTTGGCTAATATTGGATTCCAATTTCACCACTATTATAGTCTAATTTATAAATCCTAATTTGCCTAAGATTTTAGTTTCGCTATTTTATAATTTCTATTTTGTTATTATTTGAATCCCCCACATAAGCCAAGTGGCCGCTATATTACATAAGCCTTGTGGACACTATCTTCAATAAGCCTAGTGGTTTCTAATTTACAAGATGAAACTGCATCCTAGGTAAAATCATCCTAGCGGGGTCAAAGTTACGTAAGCCTTATGGCCTCTAAGTTACATAAAAGGACGATAAGCCTAACGTTTGTTATCTTACATAAGCATATAGGTTGTTAACTTACATAAGCCTAACAACCACTATCTTATATAAGTGTATAGGTTTTTAACTTACATAAGCCTAATGGCCGCTAATTTACACAAGCATAGAATCATCTAGGTGAAATAATCCTAGTAGCTAGAAAGTTACACCAACCTACCGGTAGCAAGTTTCATAAGCCTACCCATTGCTAAGCTACGTAAGCCTAGCTTCCGCTAAGTTACATAAGCCTAGGTGCCACAAAGTTACATCAGCCCAAGAGTTAAATTTGACAACCACTTATGCTTACATCAAACAATTTTTAGATGATGGTAATTTTAGAATATTTCCCTTTAAAATATAGAAAAAATTAGTTATTGAAATAATTAAAATTTATATTTATTTAATATTTTATGTATATTATATATAGATATAATTTTTATATAAATCTATATAAAAAATACCATGATATGCTAAATATGCAAGTTGGGTGTGATAAAGTCAGCTACTTTTATGCTTTTACCATTATATAAATAATAAAGAACAACAAAGAGTTAAGAATTAAATTAAACAATTTGTTTTGAGAAAATGAATTTGAAAATGTATTTCCATAGGAAATCAATTCAGGGTTCATTTTAAGAAGAAACCTCTGAAAAATTAATTTTGAATCGTTTACGAATCTCAAAAATTGACTTTTGAATCGTTGGTGAATATTTGGAAAAAAGTTTCATGGCAAAGGTGATTTCACAGAGAGCATTTTCCCTCGTTTCACAAAGTTGGTTGGGTAGGTTGATCGGGGGTTGGGCAGTTGAGGGGTTGGGAGGGTGAGGGTTGGATGGCTAAGGATTTGGCGGGTGGGTTGGATGGGTGAGAGGTTGGACGACTAATGGGCGGGTGGGGTTCAACGAGTGAGGGGTTGGACGAATGAGCGTTTTGCAGGAAGGATGGATGGGTGAGGGGTTGGATGGATAAGTGTTGGGAAGGTAGGTTGAAAAAGTGAGGGGATGGGCGACTAAGGGTTGGACGGTGGGTTGGATGGGGGAGGGGTTGGTTGGCTAAGGGTTAGACATGCAAGGGGCTGGATGGTTAAGGGTTGGACGAGTGAGGGGTTGGATGGCCAAGGGTTAGACGAGTGGGTTGGTCGAGTGATGGGTTGGATGGTTGAGCCTTGAGGGGTTGGATAGATAGGGGTTGGGTGGGTGGGTTGGATGGGTGAGGGGTTGGATGGCTAAAGGTTGTACAGGTGCATTGGATGGGGTGGGGGTTGGATGACTAAGGGTTGGGTGGCTGGGATGGATGGTAAAGAATTTCCTTGCTAATGGTTAGATGGCTAAGGGTTGGGTGGGTGCGTTGGATGGTTAAGGTTTGGTTGGGTGGGTTGGGAGGCTAAGGGTTAGGTGGGTGATACCAATCAATTAATGATTTAGTCATCCATCCAACATGGGTTAAAACTTGAGCTAGAACATCTACCATAAAATCCAATAGTTTTCTGCAACGTGTCCTTTGAACCATACAAATTCCTATAAAAACCCCTTCAAGGTGTCATTTCTTCACTTTTCTACGATAATTTTGAGTGCTCTGAGCTCTCCAATCTTCAAACTTCTCCCAAATTTTAGCAATGGCGAGTACCACAGCTATTTACACCCAAATTTCAATACAAGAACCTCATGTGCCCACAGATTATAGCTCTACTAAGAGAAAAAGATGCACAATAGGATTGGTTCAAAAAATTAGAATTTACCGGCTTGTGGACATGCCCCAATTCAATACTGATACTCCAATTCTTGATTTCCTTATTGCCTCTTATAACAAGAGTGATGGAGAATTTTACGTTCTCCTTGTGCATCCGAGACATCGTCAAATTTATTTCTCAATTCAATCCAAGGATGTACATTGGTTAACATGTTTACCATTCAAAAATAAGCCTACCATTACTCTAAAGGTTATCCTTACAGATGGAGAAAAAACATTTTTGGAGTCTCATTACAATGTACATGTTAATGGTAAGTTTATTATTTTCAAATGCTTTTTTCTTAACATTACTCAACCACCCAAGGATCTAACGTTTCTTATCTGTTATTGCAGCTCCTAGGTAATCGTTCATCAAGAGGCCTTCTTCTACAAGGTATTACAAACAATTTTTTTATCGCAGTTGTGTCACTTTTTCAGGCCATGATTGTATTACAGGGAAGATCTACATACATTTCATATTAAATAGTTAAATATTTATTATGGACACTAGAATGTCAACAATTTGATTGGTGCAGTTATTTGTAAAATAGAATAAAAATAGATGTCTCCCATGCCCGCAAAGCTAATCAATCTGATAAATCCAAGACTGTATTCTCTTGTTGCAATTATATTCTTGCTTTCTATTATGAAGTGTTCTATGAAATTCCGCAAGATAAAATTCCAAAAAAAATTAATGATCAAATGATTGGTCTTAGTCTCAAAGAAAAATATGTAACAATTAATTTTACTTTTTATTTGTTATAACGATTTCAAATTCAATATTTTTTAATAAAATAAGAATTGTAAGATTTTATTTTGCAAGGAAAAATTATAGCTGCAACATCTCATAAGGAGGTAATTGGTAGAGGTAAAGCCCATTCAGAGGTCTCTTATGATTCTGACATGGATTCAGTAGAATCAAAACTAGTAATACTTCCTCGTCAAAAGTGAACTATGGGGTCGATATGCGCATCATGTTTACCATCACATTTAACTATAGGTATGAAGTTATATTTTTATATAGATAACTAATTAAAACAATTAATATAGATTATGTATGTAGTACTGTATTTTAATATTTATGCATTATTGATCACAACTTTGGTCTACTCTTTAGATGGCTTATTTTTTATGGAGAGATTAGCCATAATTTTTTATTGCAACAGGTCATGTAGATAATATGTCTTCTTTGGGGGACAATAGTGAATAGCCAAGTATTCCCACATTAAATGGTCATCACTTTGCAGTATTTTAGACTTGTGAATAATATTTTTAAGGGAGTTTTTCTTGTGAATGTCCATCTATTTTACCTTATTTGTAGCAACCTTTTCTTTTATATTGAGTTAACGTGGATGGACCTTTGTTTTCTTTATGTTTTCCCATGCACTCTTGAAGTAGATGATTTTCTGGATTTCTTCATGGGGGGTTCACTTAGTAAAAGTATGGTATAACACGTGTCGTTCGAAGGGTAGTAAAGAATATTCCCTTAATTCTAGTTTTTACCCTAATTATTCAATTGATGTCCAATACCCCCTCCTGCACTTATATTATTAAGAATGAAAATACCCCCTATTTTTTCCTCTATGTACCTTACCCCCCTATTTTTCCATGACAATTTTATTTACCCCTTTTTATTTCTACCCTAATATATTAGACAAAAAAGATATTATATTTCTCACTCAATTTTTTTAATATGCATTATCTCTCAAAAGATAGTTTAAAGCCATTCAATACCTATTACAAATCACCTTATATATGTTAAGCTTTAATCATTTATCAATAGTTCTTCAAATAATTAATATGGTGAAATAATATCACTTGTGTTGAAAAGCATACTCAATCCTAGTTTTCTACCATCTTATTATTTCTTGGTTAAGAATCTAGATTTCTTTATTAAAAAGGAGATTATAATTTAATTTATGACCACACTTCTTCATCAATTTTAAGGTATTTACTTTTCAAAACTTGGGTTCAAATGTTTTAGTTTTATATTAAAATTAAACTTCCCTTTTCTTTAGCCCACCACTCCAACCTATCCCCAATACCTAATTAAAAAAATTAATAAATTAAACCCTTTCACCCCCTCATGTTTATCGGTATATTGAATTTAATTTTATTAATTTTAATTACCTCAATATGAACCCACGTGCCAGGATATTTCCTAGCTAATGAACCCTTTGTGTTGCAAGGAGGCCAACAATGCCTCCAAGACGTCCAATCCAAACAAAAAGAATATTTTTAGGAAAAAATATAAGGTTTCCCACAGATTTAGTAGGAACAATTCATGCTACAACCACATAATTTCCTGGATTATCACTAGGTGGTGTTTTAAGTGTAATAGCCACACATATTTTCAACAACATCACCCTTGATGAGGAGTATTTGGGTTTCAATAGTGGTGATGTAGACAAGGGTGATTATTTTTACACCCATGATATGATTCAATCTACTTTGCCTCAACCACAACAAAATGTGCATGTAATACAGGGTTGTGGCTCTCCTGCTTCTCCAAGAAATGATCCACAAACAGATGATGAAAAGACACATTTTATATTAGAAAATCTGATATCAGATAGTATAGGGGAAACAATTTAAGAGGTTGTAATGTTTGATGTGGATTCGGTGTGGTCTTGGGAGAGGAGAGCTAAAATTTTGATAAAAGAATTAAATACACGATACCATAATCAAGCTTAAAGGAATTCATTGTTCACTACCGTCGAGAGCCAACCAGCAAGGCAGGACGTTTTGTTGAACCAAGCTCAATCAAGGACAATTTCATATAGTAATGATTACAATGATGAAATTAGAGACATAATGCTAAATAGGTTGGAGAATCTAAATGCTGAAGCACATGCTTACTACAACAAATGGGATAAAGACAAGACAAATGTTTTAATAGTAAATATAGAAAAAGAAAAAGCTATTATGAGTGGGATTTTATTTTTACATGCAAAATCCTAATATTATAAGCACTGCACTATATTTTTTCATTTTATCTAATAGAATAAAAATTTAATATTCATGTTTTTAAGGAAAAATATGAAAATTTAAAGAAAGAAGCAGCTGTATTTGAAGCACATTTGAAGAATCCCTGCAAAAGCCTGAATTGTTTTGTATAGTTGAAGGAAAAAATCATTGTTATAAATAAACAAAATAATACATTGAGAAGGATAATAAAGGAACATAAGATGGATCCAAAAGTCTTACTAAAGGAAAAGACAGATGTAGATGAAACACTTTTTTTTACAGGAGATGTAGCGAGGAAGGAGATGAATATTCTAGAAAATATCAATACCGTAGCATGAGATCTGCAGGCATCGGGAGTTATAGTAGATAGCTTTGTACATATGTAGTATATTCCTCCACCTCTTACGCAATAAAAACAACAAGCTTCTCTTACAACATAAAATTAGATATGTTAGTAAAGTTCACCATGTGATAGGTTTGTTGTCACAATTCCGACACTTGCATAGGAATTATAAGATAGTGGTCAGCCCTTTTTTATTTTGTATTCCGTGTGGCAGACGTAAGGACAACTATGATTTTGGATCATAGGCAGAAAAGAGGATGACCTCCTAATGTGTCCTTATATGACAAAACTTGTCTAAAATCTTTGATATGTTATGACAACCCCCCTTTTGGAATTGTATTGGCCGACAATGCTTTATGAATTTTTACTTTTCTTCATAAAGTAATCCGCCACATGAGAGACTGATTTCAAAAGAAATTTGGAAATTAGAATTGTAAAATGTTACTATATGTTGTTAATACAAATTACGTCTCTTTTTTATTGTTTACGTAAATGTTGCTTAAATTTAATTGATTTTGTTTATTTAAAATATTTACGTTTCTGATTTGTTGTAGATGTAAAATAAATCAATTAACAGATACAAAAGACAAATGTGTCCTTATTTCAGTCTGAATTTGAAAACTAGATATAAAAAACAAATGGGATAATTGAAACATATAATGACATTGTTCTAATGGCAAAGGATCAAATAAAGACAAATATAATATTGCATTTATTGAAAGTTGTAATATATGTATGAAATACATCCATACTTATTACATCACATTGTTGTAATGAAATATTTGTGAATTGGAATGGTCTTGGAGAAACACTATCATTTGTGTCTTGGAAATCAACTGTAGCATGATACGTGGATGTTTCTCGATCCCTTGGGTAAGGAAGAATATTACTAACTCCTATTATTTCTACTAGTAAATTTCACAATGCCAATCCTCTATCGTAAGGAAAAGACTAAACTGAGTAACGTAATACATACAATTTGAGACAACTTTCTAGATTCCTATCCAATCTATTTCAAAATTTTGACTTTAAAAAGGATAGTGCACTGAAAACCCTCTCATCTTCCACAGAACACATTATTTGACAGAGCTCATACAACTTAATATACTCGATCAAATATTCACTTAGAATACTACTGGAATAGATATCCTTCCAAATCCTTTTCACGGCACCATAATCTTGTGGTTTTTGTAGAAGCTGAACTTGTTGTATCATAGTATTAGCAAAATCCATTGACTATGAACTAAAAAGTTTTATTTTTAAAATACCTTCTAAGAAAACTCTATTTATCTCTTCAGTCTTAGAGAAATGATCAGTTAGATCACCCATGTTTTTGAAAAATAAAGGAATGATAGATGTATAAGGTTCACCACCTAACAAATTCTAAAATTGTGGATTTACAACTCCCATTGCTTCAAGTATTTTATATTTTTTGAATCTTTCCTAGATCTCTTTAGCTAACGATTCAGAGATCTTTCTCAACTTATTCGTAGTTTCCATTAATACTGCATCATATAAATTTCATGTCACTCTTACTTCTTCTATTTCTGAGTTAGCCATATCAAATCTTTTTTTGAATGTATGGATGGAATATATCTTCCATGTTCTGTTATACACAGATGATCATGTATATTGTACTTTAAGAAGTACCTGGAATTTTTCAAATCTGTCAATACATTCCTGTTTTCAAAAGCAGCACCCTGAAAACTCCCATCATAAATATATAAACTTTCTAGACTCCAAAAAACATGTCTTCTGAGTCTTATGAAGTATGTAATGTAGAAATACTGATCTTGTGCATGCTTCATTAAAATATTAAGATCCCTAAATATGGGAAAAATACCACAGATTGCGAGTAAAGTTTCTATGTCAATTAGATGACATAATAGATATTTAGCTTTATCTACATCCCTGCGGTATTTAAACATAAATCATGTCAGTGAAGGATATTCATCAAATATTCTATAGGGAGGTTCATACATAAATATCCATCTAGTATCTACATCTTTAAGAATTTTTTCCCCTCTGTCAGTCCAATAGTTTTTTTTTGAAATTCTAAAAATCTCTTTGGACTGCTAGAATAATACGCATGTAGATCACGTATCAATTCCTCCACTTTAGCTGCATTTTCAAATGTGCTCACAATTTTGTAGGCAAGATTCATTCTATGAGCCATGAAATAGACAAATACCATATACAGAGAAATAGTTGTTTAAATTCTAAAACACGGACCATTTCTATCTCCTTGCATTACAACTACACCATCGGTTCCAAAACAAACTAATTTTGTTGCAATGAAAAAGTCATCCATTCCGATGATATCATTCAAATTTGACACCACTAATTTATAAATATTTTCAGAATTGCAATTCTTTGTCATTTTATCAATTACTAAGATGTGTGGAGTCCTTATTTCATTAGCAAATGTGTAAACATGAATACATATCCATGAAATATTATCGATTACAGTAACCTCATCTAATGAAAGGGAAATATACTTTTCCTTTTGAAAACATAGTTTCAGATCCTCCTTCTCTACTAGAGATAGACATTTTGTAATCTCCCAGCCATGGGTATCTGACCAATGAGATTGAGGAATGTTCTATAAACCAATCACGTGACACAAAAATTTATTTTCTCCAAAATATAACATCGATCTTCCCCTTTTCATTATATGAAATACGGTAGAAAACTGAATACCCTTTTCTTGCATTTCTGCCTCCATATCTTTTCTCAATCTTTCTACTATGGTCCCACATTTTTCATTTACATATTTAATATATATATTTTCCTTTTCATACTCTTCTGCGTATTTGACATGTAGACAATATTTTGCATCTTTCAATTTGTGTTCTGACTATGTTGCCATCCTTTAGATTTTGGGAAATCTATATTTTCACACAGTGTTTTTCAACTGTCCAGTTTGAGTTGCATCGTGTGATCCTTCCCTTGTTTTCAACCACATATTTTGCATCGACATTGTGTTGGAACATCTTTACAATTTTAAGTGTACAAAGGTTCAATAAAAGGATATTTTGTATCCCATTTGAACTAGAATTTCCTTCCAATTGTCAAGTTTTCCCTCTTTCTTCTGACATATTTTCTTTTTTTTCTTGGGATTTAACTTATGTATCTAGGCTTCTAGTAGGAATATTTTGATTCTCATGTCTCCTTTTTCTCAAAATAGACCTTGGATTAGAAGCTTCCTCTACTGGTGTATCATGAGAATTTGATGAATTTTATTGTACTTCTATGTCATCAAGGGACGAAATGTTTTCCTCAACATATAATGGATCATTGTTATCTTTAAATTGATTATTCTATGAAGGAATTTCTAAAACATCTGCATATAATTCTATAAAATTGTTACTTATATAGTATTAATTTTATCTATAGTTAAATTTTTACAGAGTACAAAGAGTTCCAAGAAGAGTATAATAAACATAATTATTAAATTCTATAAGATTAAATAACCAGTAAATAACACGTGCCACATACTAATATTTTTCAGCTGACGAAGAAACTACCTTTGTTTTTTGTGATTTTCCAAAATAGCCAAGCAAAGTATTTGCACCCTTTTGTGAACTGGATGAATTTGTAATCTTCTTGCCCTAATTTCTAGTATCTATGACTACTTACAACTTAGGCCCTTAGGGGTGGCTCTAATATTCGAAGACTTTGAGAATGGATGGTTTAAGGTTAGCCAGTATTGGTTAGATGGAAAAGGGTTGGATGACTGAGTCATTGAGGGGTTTGACGGCTCACGACTTAGAGGTTGGAAGCCTAAGTTATTGGATGACTTAAGCCTTAGGGGTTGGACGGCTCAGGGTTGTACAGATAAGGGGTTAGACGGCTTAAGGTTGGTTAGATAATAGTTGGATGGCTAATGATTTGGATGGCTAGGGGTTGGATGGTCAGGGGTTGGATGGCTAAGGGTTAGACGACTAAAGGTTGGACGGATCAGGGTTGGATGGAACATATTTGGATGGATCAAATTTGGATGGCTCAGGGTTGGACATAACAGAGTTGGATGGATTGGAGTTAGATGGATAAGAGTTGGATAGATCAAAATTGGATGGCTAAGAGGTTGGATGAATCAGATTTTAGAGTTAGATAGGTCAGGATTAGAGGGCTCAGGTTTGGACGACTCAGAGTTGGATGGTTTATGGTTGGACAACTCAGATTTCAGTGTTAGCAGATGATGATTTTCTTATGTTTACTTCGGTGAATATGCACATGATATGATTTGAATTGGTGGCGAATTACAATCGTAAGTTGTTATATATGTCTAAAATCTAGGGGAAATGAATAATATAAGGGACATTTCAGTTGATTTTTTTTGGCAAATAAGTCTATTGTGAATCACAAAATATTCTCCAATTCGAATTTCCACAATCCTTGATTTTCATGAGTTTAGGAAAATTTACCACTAAAAATTCCCCTGAATCAATCCTTCCATAAAATTACATTGAAAATTACATAAGCATTGATCCCTCACATGTGTTTTAATTATTGTTCTTCAATTTGTGAAAGGTATTGTTAGATAGCTTCATGACCCCAATTTGGTATTTTAATTTGAACTCCATTACATGTTTTCCTTGGACTCCATGCCCAGATGACATTTTCTATATCAATATTTGATGTGTCCCTTGATTTTTTCCATCATTGCTTTTTTAACAAGCATTCTTCGTACCTTTCTTTTTTTGTATTTCCTTTTCCTGTGGGTTCCCACTAGTATAACCTTATCATTTGAGTGTTTGTGTGACAATCCTATATTAGTTTTAGTTCTGCCTTGCCCATCCATATAGGTACATTATCATTAGGCAGTCTTACTAGGATTATCTACCCAATATTCACATCCAGTACTGAGTTGAATTCCTCTAGATGTATATCACAAATAGGTCTATCATATATATCCTTATTTGAAAGGACATTTTGACAGTAGTAGTTATCCACGTCAAGACATGGTGCACCCACTATTTGATCATACATTGCGCTATCATGAATTATTTGAGTCCCAAACAAATATCTTCTCATCATATTGTAATTGAAACAGGGATTATCTAGGGCAAGTAGAATTTTTTTCCAGTATGCAATATTTGGAACATAGTATTCTTCTCCACCATCTGTTGAAATCTTTTCCCAGTGTGTGATTTGTGCCTAAATTTCTCTCTGCATGTTTTCCATCTCTTTGGGTTCTTTGAAGGGTTCCAATGGAGGAACCCCTTCAGGAAAGAAAGGTTTCCCATCAACTGTTTTCTAGATATCAATTGAGTGTGACCAGACAAACTCCAAGATTGATGCTTTAAACTTCATGATAGGCTTACTGTCTTTGACATATAATCTAAACATCTTTATTTTGATGATACCCATGATCTTGTGATTACCATATAGCAAGTGTGGTTCCAAAAAGGCCTTAAATTTGTAGAATTCCTCAATAAGGTATAGAGTGAATGTTTTGGACTCCCCTTGGCATGTTCTGTAAGTGTCCATTATTTGTGGCAAAGAGAATGTACCCAATTTGCACAATGTTGTTGATAATTGGAAAAATTTCCCATCTATATCTTCATGCGTGTGAACCAATGAAAGGAAACTCACATACACTATGTTGAAAACCCTTCTAGTTGTTTGCATGGATGTAAATGCAAAAAATGTGCAATTTTTTTTGTCACTTGCAGCAATATCTAGTTGCAAGTCAAGAGTTGGTGGTTGTTTTCTAAATAAACTTGAACAAATGCTTACATTATTAGTTGTATGAGCACCCTCATTTTTCTTCTTGTATTCCTTGCACTTGTCATATGCATCATTTTTCAATAGTGCTTCATGTAATGGGTGTTTTGACGTCCCACTACTATATAAAAATCACCATACCGATATATAAGTGGTTCTTCTAGCTTCTGGATAGATAGTGTCAGTGATGTTATTGTGAAGTTTGTTCCTCGCTCAACAAAAGGGAGAAAAAAGTTCCCAAAACCCCTCGTTTTTTGCCCATGTGTCAGCATACCAGTCAAGGTGATGGGGAGATTAATAACATTTCTTATTTATTTCTCTTTTTCACTCATCCTTGGTATTGCAATTTTCATCTTGTCCATTTTTTCATGCGTAATGCTTAAATAACTATTAGGATTTTTTTGTGATTGCACTCTATGCGCATATTAAGTTACATGACAACTTTGAATGTAATCATTATGCCATTTCTGGTGTTGATCTATTTTTACAAGTTTTTCTGGAGATGAGGTTGCTACACGTTTTTTCTTAAGCTATGTGCACTCGTCACATTTGACAAAAAAATTATTCTTTGTGATTGAAACATGGGAGAAATGTTCTTTCAATATTTTTCTAAGATTTGACTATGACTTTTGAGGAAGGCCCAACAGTGAAAGGCCCTTGTTACATTTTTGTAGTATGTAAGAGAAACTATAACATGTAGGAAGTAGTCTCATTGTTACTTTAGTACCATCTTATCCCACTGAATGAGACATGTGTGGGGATATATTAGAATTATTCTCCACCATTTCGGATATCAATGAAATAGTTACAAAAGTGTTTGGAATTTGTTTTTGTTTTCCTTTATTTCCATTTACTTCCCTCCTCTAGCCATTAATCCAAGATTTTTTGTATCTATAATAGGTGCTTTTCATGATTCCAAGACATATGTACCATGCATTCTGACATACATCCCTTCAACATTACTTCAATTTATCTATACTATGTTCTAAATTTTGACATTGATCACAACTAATAACATTTGTGGTGAATGTATTAAGTAAAAATTTATTTGATGGCAGGTTCATTCATATTTAGAGTTAAATTCCAAATGTGATTGAAAGTGCTTAGAGATAGACCGGAGATACATCCTTCCTTGCAGTAAGGTTTTTTTCTCAACTTCAGACTAAAATTCTTCTCTTGACTTTTCATCGTTTTCCATTGCCTTTGATGTACTATATGGAGTAGAATTTACCTTTTGGCATTTGCAGGTGTTGTAAGGTCTTTTTATCAAGTTTTCATTACTACTACATATGGAGGATTCATATGAATTTGGGTATACCAGTTGAGGCAATGGATCTTCAAATGCACTCCACATTTCTACTGGAAACTCTTCTAGAATTTATTTTAGCCTTATTCCCATAACGAAACCATCTTGATGGGCCAAATGGCTAGTAGGACATTGAATGAGAAATCCTTCTGATATGGATCAACCCTTGTAAAAAGGCGTAATTAATTTAACAACATTTACCCCAAATGTGTTGCCATCTAATTTTTTTAAGTGCACCATGTCTCCTTCACAAAAATTTGTAATTATTGCTTCTGCAACTAATTTGTGTTCTTTTGAACAAAAATATATTAACTTGGCGTTAAACCCCTTAAACTTCAAATTTAAGTCATTGTTTGATGTGGCAGTTGTTTCTTAGAGTTCAAAATTTCCATTCACATGAAGTTCAGTTCTTGTTTGTAGATAAACTAATTTTTTGTTTTTCCAGAAAACTTCATTCTTGCATTATAGACTTGGATAATAATCATTACATGTAGTAATAATATTCTCCACAAAAACACCAAAGTGTGTGGGTCCCAACACCACTCCAGAAATCACAAATTATTCTTATACCAGGGATATAAACCCTCCAGCTATCTCACCTTATTTCTAAGGACACTTATGTTTTAGCACCACGTAGGTTATATCAAATTCATTCCCATCTTTACGAGTTGTGAAACAATGGCTATCAGTAGTATAATTCAAACCCTCATCCTCATTAAATGTATCCTCTGAGTCACTTCTCATGATGTTTTGAATTCCATCACACCCCGCATGTGAAACATTTTAAATCACATACTTAATCATTTGATTCCTTTCCCATGGGATAAAGTATCCCTTTTTTTCAATTTTTGTCAGGGTTTCACAATCATCAATTGTGTATGGCAGTCTCAATCTTCCATTGAATACAATACCTATTATGAAAACGAATAAGATATACCCCACATCTCTACAATGGAGTGTATATTTGGATGGATAAACTAGTCCCTCCGCAACTTTCACACCTTTGAATAATAAATCCACATGTGTTCCTTCTTCAAAAACAGAGTTCATTTTTAATTGTATCCATAAATAAAAAGATAAAATTAGTACAAAGAACACTTAAATATTTAATATTAGTATGGAGAAATTAAATAACAATGAGAAAATAAAAATATACATCTTATATGAACATATTTAAAACGTCATTTAATCCAAATCTTTAAACATATAACAAATTATTTTACACCCTTTAGATCCCACTGTTGTGTGTATAATTTTATCCATAAATCATAGTGTAGGGGAAAGATTAAGATTTTTATAATGTACACATTTTCTTTTGTGCATTTAATTTTTTTTAAAAAAGTATTTCTAAGGGATTAAAAATAGGTACTTTTTAGTACAAATAAAATTAATGCTGGCCATTGCTTGTGAATGAAATCACTTTTTCGAGACAACTGATGTGTCACCATTTTATCGGCTACTTTGTACACGTGACTTGATTTTTTTTTTTATTATTGGAAAATAGTTTTTTGAAAGGGACTATACCCTTGAGAACAAAATATGGCCTAGGAACCAAAATAGCAGTGTGAACCAAAAAAAAAGGATCAAAATCCAAGTGTTACAATGAAGCTCGAAGTAGGCTGAAAATACAGCTACCCAAATGAGACAAAACAACAAAATTACTGTAAAAAAGTAGTAGAGAGACCGCAAAAAAATAGTATAAAAAACATACAAGAACAGACAAAAAGAAACTACAACTACTTCTTGGTAGCTTTGTCAATGTTGGTCTTGATATTCTTCCAGGAGTGGAATATACCCAAAGTTTTCATGTGGGCAGCATCAGTATTATCCAGCTGCTCAATGGTCCTTTTGCTTTCCTTTTCTGTTACCCCAAAGTGTAGCTGGGAACACCTGCTGAGGTTGGGAGACACTTTTGACATGTTTTTCGATGAACTCCTCAATCGCCCTAAAGATGGCCATGTTGTAATCATGTCGAGTTTTGGCCTTCCCTAAACAGAAGTCTAAGGAGGTCAGCTTCTTATAGATATCACTAATCTGGCTGCTATCAAAATCCTCCTCCTCCTTTTTTCTCTTGCTTTTCTATTTAGCCAAGTTCTTAACCTCATCCTTCAGTAGTTTCATATCAGCCTCTAAGGCAATCCAGCCTTTTTGAAGAAATTTCCATATGCACATCTCGGGGACTGGCACTTGCTGATATTCAGAAGGTCATGTGCAATTTCAATTTCATGAGGCCCCTTCTCCACAGCAAGAGTCTCAAGGTTAAGCTTTCTAGAGGCCCTAGTAACTGGTCTTCTAGAGGTAGAGGCAAGGTGGGCAGTGGAAGCAACATAAGGGGGAATGGAAGGAGAAGCTTGGACAAGGCCGGTAGGGGGGTGACTACAGTGGTGGCGGGGGGCAGATGGAGAAACAGGGGCTGGTAGCAGCAGAGCTTGGAAGAGGGGGAACCGAGATAGGAGAGGAAGGGATGACCAGGGTACTTAAGAAGACAACATTTATGGAGTAAAAAAATAATCCCTTGGTGTAAGGGAACCGCCCAGGTATGCTTCTGAAACTCCAAAATGGAGCATTCAAGAGAGTTCAACAAGTAATGGGGAAAACAAACAAAACGATTCCTACGGAAGTGGTTAAGAAAGATAATATGTTTAGCAGGAACAGTGAAAAACCTACCTTCCAAGGAGATGAACTATATCATCATGTGAGTAACCTCATCATAGGGTAGAGGAATTGAGCTAATAAGCAGGCCCACTGTAACATATATTAGCTTCTCAGATCCTTCCACAAATCTCCTCTCTTCAACATCTCTGTGTCGACCCTTTTGTTAAAGAAACGGTATCCTTCCAAACTAAGGCTGGTCGCTTAAGCAACAAGTTCTTCATTGACCAAGATCTTTTGCCCCCCATAATCAACAATCTGATCCTTCCATTCCTTTGTAAAATGCATAGAAATTCTTTGATCATGCCCTTGAACCTTCCCCATGAAGTTGGTAATTGCAACCCTTGCTGAGAATGCTCCATAGCTCAAAGTTATCCTTCCAGTCTAGGTCTGTACTTGGCTCAATTTGGCTGGGAGGTCCCCCCATCTTCTCTGTGCTTAACTGATTGCAACAAATTCCCAAATTCTTGTGAGCACTGAGACCAGTCCGCTTCTTGCTATTGTAATCCGCAACAAGATTGGAAATGAGAGCTGTTGCTTTTCCCACGAACGGCTGCGTGTCTGCTGAACTGAGCCTGTGGAAAATCACATGTGGGAATAGCCCACTCCCTGTCATCAATCACATTACTACTGTCTTCAGTTTCCATGTAGCTTTGTATCTGGATTTTAGCAGTCGCAATGCAGCCCGCATGCGTGATTTTCAAATCAATGTAACTCCACTTGGAGTTCCCCATATATTTCACACTAACATGTTTATTTGACATGATTTGCATCATCATATTCATTAAGTTAATATGTGTGGGAGTATTATTGATGCTGATCCACACCCAAAGATCATGACTCAACTCTAGCTATTGTTTGCATATAGAAATTCACATGAATGCTGTTATGGAGCTGCTAAGGGATGCTATTATTATCCCAAACAGTGAGGTTAACATTAATGCCATAATTATCCAGTGCATCCGCCAATTTATTACCCTCCCTATAAGTATGCATGATCCTAATGTTATTGAAAGTATGACTAATACTTATGGACTCCTGAGATAAAATCCTTAATGCTCCAACTAGGAGATGAGCACTGTTTAAGAAGATTAATGACATTCAGGGAGTCCCCTTCAATAATGAGGTTCTGAATATTTTGATTCTGGGTAATTCTCAGGCCCCATAGTGCAGATAATGCTTCAGAAAAATGATTAGTTTGAATTCCCATGTTCCCAGCATACGCAGCAATCAGATTACCTTTATGATCCCGTATCACTCCTCCTCCCACCACTATCCCAGGGTTTCCCTTAGAGGCCCCATCAAAGTTCAACTTATACCAATTAAATTCAGGAGGATGCCATTTGATCGAAGATCTATCAATGCTATTCCTCGGGATTGCTCCGACTGTTGATAGTTCCAATCTGCCAATTGGATAAGATGTATTCTTCATTCTCTAGATATCTCTTGTTCTTGGGGGGTTTAAATCTAGCAATATTTTCTTTGATACCATTAGAAATTTTACCAATACTAAGTTTATAGTTTTGCTTCTTATTTCTGAAGATAATATCATTTCTATCCTTCCATATCCTCCAGATTAAATGAGGGATGACCAGCTTCCAGATCCTTTTAACAACACAATGCCTGAAGGGTGGGTTCCATTGAGTCCAAAGCTGATTAAGATCCTTCGGCAACACCCAGAGAGCTTCAAATTTAGAGAGGGAAAAACTCCATATTCTGGTGGCATAATCACAATGCATGAACAGGTGGTTGATATCCTCAGATTCATTCTTACAAAGATGGCATCTATTAGGAATTATAAATCCTCCTCTCATTAGGTTGTCAGTGGTAAGAATTCTGCCTTTGATAGCTAGACAAAGGAAAAAAATTATTTTGGGAGTTAATTCAGACATCCATATCTTGTTCCAATTGAACTCTGTTTGACTATTATGGAAGAAATTATTATATCCAGATTTGACAGAGTAATTCCCATCATCGGAATTATTCCATACCAGCTCATCCTTGGAATCCAGCTGACTTAATGGAATAAGGTCTAATTGATCTTGAAGGGAGGAAGTAATTTGTTTCAGATCAATTCTCTCCACAGTAAGTTTTTTCCAATACTTGCTGGTACCATTTCCTTCAATATAGTCCTTGATTTTAATGCCATACTTGCTTATGAGACTGTCCTTAACCACCCCAAATCTGTCCATGAGATTGCCATTAAACCAATTATCCTCCCAGAAGCATATGTCCCTACCATCCCCCACTTTCCATTTACTGCCCTGCTTGATGAAATTTCTGCTCTTGACCAGATTATTCCAAAAAATGGAACCATAGGGGAGGTGCTCATCTTGAAGATAAGAATACACAGCTTGATGATTTAAATATTTTGCTTTGATTAAATCAATCCAGGGTTGTTTCTCAGACAACATTCTCCAGCCCATTTTAGCAATGAGGGCCTCATTCATTCTCTCAATATTTTTTATACCCAGACCACCCATAAACTTCAGGGTGCAAACCTTATCCCAAGCCACTAAGTGAAATTTGAACTTCTCTTCCATGCCTTGCCATAATTTTTTTTTTTTGAATCCTTTCAATTTTATCTCTGAAGGAAGATGGGATCTTGAAGAGCGACATGACATAGATGGACAGATTATTGAAGAGTACTTTTAATGAGCAGGAACTTACCAGCACTAGATAAAGTGGCTCCTTTCCAACCAGCCATTTTTTTTTGGAATCTCTCCAATAAATCATCCCACACCTTGTAAGAAACTTTCCTAGTGCCGAGAGGGAGGCCCAAGTAAGTGGCAGGAAGAGCACTTATTTTACAACCCAGAATTTTAGCAATTTTGAGCTGCCTTTCCTCAGGAGTGTTGAAAAAGAATATGGTACTTTTATCATAATTAATCTCTTGCCCAGAAGTAGATTCATAGAGCTGCAGTAAAGCCTTGATAGCCTTAGCTTTAATGACCGACGCCAAAAGAAGAAGGATAGTGTCATCCGCAAATTGCTGATGGGAGACAACTTGGCTAATGGAAGTGGGCTTAGAGCCATTTAAAAGCCTGTCTTTAACCACTTTTCCAATAGTTCTACTAAGGGTGTCAGCCAAAAGAATGAAAAGTAAGGGGGAGATAGGGTCCCCTTGTCTAAGTCCTTTGCTGCTAGTGAAAAAACCCACAGGCTCACCATTAACAACCACAGAGAATCTGGCCGTAGAGATACAAGCCTTAATAATTATTTTAAATTTTTCCGGAAACCCAAATTTAGTTAAAACTTTGTCAAGGAAAACCCAAGAGACCTTGTCAAAAGCTTTATTCATATCAATCTTAACAACCATATTTTCCTTTTTATTATTTTCCATGGAATCTATGGTCTCATGAACCATAATCACTCTATCTTGTATAATCCTGCCTTTGATGAAGCCACTCTGTTGCCTTGAGATGAGATCATTCATAATGAGCTGAAGTCTAGTAGTAATAATTTTGGTAAAAATTCTATATATGGCATTCACAAGACTGATAGGTCTAAAGTCCTTGAAATCTTTAGCATCCATTTTTTTAGGAGCCAACACAATGTGAGTGTTGTTAAGCTCTTTAAAATATTTCCCGTTCTATAGAATTCATTCACCGCTTTGAGAAGATCCTCCGAACAGATTTCCCAGAATTTCTAGAAAAAAATTATAGAGAACCCATCCGGACCAGGAGCCTTGTCTCCCTCTAAAGCAAAAACAACTTTTTGCAGCTCTTCAAGCGTGACCGCTTTGGTGATACTTCTGAATTTCTGATCTTCAATTTTATTTTGGGGAAGGGCCTCCAACATAAAGGAAATAGCTTCAGAGTTGATGATATTCCTCTCTTCAAGAATTTTTTTATAAAAATCAAGCGCTTCTTTCTTAATGCTATTGGGATCTTTAATGATATTTCCATTGTTTATAGAGACTTCTAAGATCCTATTACAAGCTCTGTGCTTCAGAGTAGTCATATGAAAGAACTTCGTGTTCCTGTCTCCCTCTTTGAGCCAAATAGCTCTAGATTTAAGCCGCCATAAAGATTCCTCTCTGCTGCAGATCGTATGCAACTCTGAAACAATATTCTTTTCATTTACTTCATCTTCAGCCGATCTACCCATAGTAGCCATTTTTAATTCCAGATCCTGAAGCTTTTGTTTTAACTTTTTTTTTGGTCAAATACATTACCAAAAACGCTTTTATTCCAGATTTTGACTTGCTTTTTGACATTTTTGAGCTTTTGAACCAATCTAAATTGAGCAATGCCTTCGCCATTCCATCCCCACCATTCTTTTATCTTTTCATAGATATTTTCATGCTCCATCCACATATTTTCAAATTTTAATGAGCTTTTGGTGGGTTTAGTCTAATTGAGAAAATTTAAATCAATCGGATTGTGATCTGATCCAACTCTGGGTAGGGAAGAGAGGTGGAAGTCTTGACTAAGAATCCAGCTCGCTGAAATTAGAGTCCTATCCAATCTCACCTGAATAAACTTCTTTTCCAACCTTCTATTGTTCCTAGTGTATTTATTTCCATGAAGATCCACATCTAAGAGGTTATGTTCAGCAATAAAATCAGCAAAATCCTCCATACCGGTAGAAAAGTTGGAGGTACCTCCAAACTTCTCACCAGGGTTTAGTGGGGAGTTGAAATCCCCCATAATAAGCCAGTTAGCAGAACAATACTGGTTTCTAAATGTTTTTAGGTCAGCCCAAAGCTTCCTTTTTTCTTGATTTTACTTATATGATTGGCTACCTTTTTTCTAAATTCTTAGTATACAAATTATAAATATTGACTTTGATTTTTACAACTAGTGGTACTGTAGTACACATTACCACTCACAATCATTGGCTTGTTTCCCCTATGAATTTCAATAGTTTTATAGACTAGCGGCTATTGTGACGTAATTTTTTTTTACATGATAAAATTCAAATATTGAATAGAATGGGAGGACAAAAGTTGGCGATCACACTTCAATGTGCGAGCGAGCATAATTCCATGTTTGAAAACTTGCACTTGGACGTGACAATGATATCTGATTATAGAGTGAGAGAGTCATAGCCTCGTACATCTACCAAGTTTGATTCCTCGCACGAAGAAGTGCGATCCCTCACATGATGTGGTGTAATATACCTCGCACGTCGAAGTGAAATTCCTCGCATCTCGAAGTGTGATACCTCACACAATAAAGTACATGCATTTTAAAGATGAAGTACATATTCACACTTGGTATAGTGATCACTAGCATATTGAAGGACATATTTTCACCTACCATTCTCATAAAAAAATGTCTATAACCTAGAGGTCTCTTTGACTTAAATTTAGGGCCATTATTATTGTGTCGAAGTAAATCATGCATGCATTTAATTATCGAATTTTATATCTATGCTTATTTTATGGTATAGAGTTCAAGTTTTAGTCTTTATTTGATTAACAATGGTGGTATAGAATTTGATTCAATTTTGTGTATTAATTATTTCTAAGATTTTTATATCCTACGTAATATTTAAAGAATATAAGTTTATTTGTAATAATTTAGAATTTATTTGATTAACAATTGTGGTATATGCTTTGATTTAGTTATGTGTATTAATTGTTTCTAAGCTTTTTATATGTTGTTTTTAATAATTGTATATAGTATTGAGTAGAAACAACACATGCTACGTAGATTTTTATTAATAATTCTCAATATTAAAGACTTAATTTCAATTAAATTTTGGAATTAAGTCTTAAACAATTTTGAATTATAGTTTTTATACATTAAAAATTATGTTATAAAATTGTTACCTTAATTTTAGATCGCACTACTGTGTGTATAATTTTATCTATAAACCTCATAGTGTAGGGGAAAGATTGAGATTTTTATAATACAATAACAATTACACTTTTCTATAAGGTAAACTGTTACGTAATTAATATTGCACTTCCCTAAACATTAAATGGCCCTCAAACCGTGTAATGTAAAATCTACCACTTGAGAGTATGTTTTTATTTTTTCGTACTGCATTTAATGTTAAGTGGTACAATATTAAATTTTAATCCACACAAACTCTACTAATGTCTTTATTTAATGTAATGAAATGGAAAATTGTATACTCATTTCGAAGGTGACCACACCAAAAAAAGGAGCACATACACAAATGGGGGAAGAATAGAGTTATTGAATATTAAAATAGGTAAAGCATTGTTATTGTATTTTGAAGAATTTCAATTTATATACCCTTTTCATAGTGATTACAATATTTCATTTGTTAGTAGGTAATTAGCCAGTTTTCAATGGTTCTCCACATGTTTTGATTAAGTGATTTTCAAGAGTGCAGGACCCCTTGTATATTTATATTAATAAAATTGAAAATTAAATTCAGTTTAGATAAAATATGGAGTACGTAGATTGTTTCATTTGTGATTGTTTCTAGTAACTAATAAATTTTAAGGACATGGAAATATCACCATTTTCCTTGTTTTCACATTTCAAATCAAATCCAAGAACCTATGAAGACAACATGGCTTTTTTAACATAGCTAAGAAACTTCTGTGTAAAGGAGTTATGCATGCAAAACTTAGATGGAAATAATGTCTCAAATTTCTAAGAGAATACAAGTGGCACACATAAATTAGGTCCTTGCATTCCACATTCACAAATCGATCTAAATTATTCATATATTTTTAATGATGTTGGTGATTCAAAATTAGAAGAAACATTTTCAATAACCCATACATATGAAAGAGATAAAAATAAAGAGGAGATGATGAAAGAATATGAAGAAGAGTTGTGGTCAACATCTGATGTAGAAAAAATTATTTCAAAATATGAAAATGTGTATGAACATTTGAATGATGGATATATCAAAAATAAACATTGGGATACTATAGCAGATGCTTTGAATGAAGTTTGTGGAAAAACATTAACTGGGAAGCAATGCAGATACAAGATGAACATGTTGAAGAAAACCCTAAAGAAGAAGAAATAATTGGAAAACACAACATTGGAAACATAGTCAACATGGAATTTCTATGAAGATGTAGATCACATTACATAGAAAACACACAAGGTTATTAGTTTTAATGGAAAAGAGAGGGTTCATACAACCACTTCTACTTCTGAAAAAGATGCAAGAGGGAAATTAGAAATCCCTTCTATCAACATTGAAAATTTGGAAGGAGAAAAGATAGAAACTACTTTGAATAAAAACGGAATTCAAAGAAAATATGTGAAGAGAAAAAGAAACTCTTATGGATATTTAAAATAGGTAATAAAAAATAACATGCATATAATCAGTCAGACATTGAATGAAATTGAGAAGGGAAGGCTTCAACTAGAGCGTGAAAGAATGGAACAAGAGAGAAAGTTAATGGAGAAAATATTGGATGTATAACTTCAAGTTGCAAGTCTTTTCACCTAGGTAAATTACAAATTTTTTAACCCGAGTCATATAGTTTTGCATCATTCATTCCATCTTAAAAGAAAAAATATCATGCATTGGAGTTAGCTAATACTTCTCCATGTTGCATTCTTCTTTTTTATTTCAGAAGAATGCCAATGATCAACATCATGGGCGCCAGCAAGATCATTAACACACACATCCGAAGATACTATTTGTGTAACAAAACAATTTTTGTTGAGGACAATATGATAACTCAATATGCGAGACATCAATTGAACCACATATCATTGAAAATATATTCAAAGTATGGAATACTTATATACTCTCTATGTAGTTTATAGACGATAATATTTCCAATGAGCATGGTGTTCTTTTGTTAATAATGTTGATAATTTTGATCTTATTTGTGTGTGGTATATATGGTTAATATTTGAGGGTGCCATTAAACTAAACAATGTAAAGTTTGTGTGATATTCAAAATATGATAATTCAATATGTGAGATATCAATTGAACCACATATTCACTTTTAGTATAGTCAAAGTATGGAATACTTATATACTCACTATGTAAATTAAAGATGAAAAAATTGACATTGAGAATGTTGTTCTTTTGATGATATTGTTGATAATATTGATAATTTTTGTGTGTGGCACATATGGTTAATATAGTGGTACCCCTAAAATTAATTGGCCATTAACAAAAAAAAGTAATGTTTGTGCGATATTCGAAATATGTGTGTCATTTGATAGCCATTAATTATCCATTAAATATAAAGAAAATTAATGACAACCACATGTCTCTTGTAATTCATGTGTGGAAGAAAGTGGCGGTTGGATGTGTCTATTCCATATAATTATATATTGTCATTTATTAGTATATTTCAAGGACACTTAAATTTGTGAAGCTTCGTGCAAGAACATTGGCATAAGGGAAAAACTCCATAAGCATAATAATTCATTGGAAAATTAGATCACGGTTCAATTTCTAAAATTGTGAGCATGGTTCATTTTTGTGAAGGTGTCAAAAATTGGTATACATACATTCTCACCTTTGCTCCTTCCAAATTTTTGAAATTCTATGTATGTAGAATATTATGAATCCTTTTCAACGAAAACCTATTTTCTATGCTTTTAGTAGTAAAATCTATCTATTCTTTAATGCTCTTTGAAAAACACTTCTCAAATGATAGGGCTTGACATCGTTTTATGATTATTTTTTCCTATCCTTAAATGATTTGCTAAATATGTGTATACCCTGCTTACGAGTAATGTAAAAAATGTTATGGGTATTTTTTCACAAGAGGACTAAGAAATGATTCATAAAATACCTCAGATGGACATCGATGATTATTGGAAGTGAACAAAATGGTTGTTACTGAAAAGGCTGATGAAAATAGATTTTACTCAGTTAGGGTTGTTAATCGTTTAGGGATTTTGGACCGTTAGCGGCCAGTTTTCATTGAAATTTTCTTTAAAATTAAATTGTAGTAATGAAATAATGATAGTAACTTCCAGTTGATGAAATAGTAATATTAACACAAATAATTGTTTTCTTGTTTATATTAATTTTTTGATTACATAAGGAAATTTTTGGAAATATTTTTTTTATATAAATATATATGGGACTGCCTAAGTGAAAATGCAAAGAGCTTCGTTTGTGTAGGTTCCTCTTTGAAAACGAGTGAATTGGGGAATTATAAAACCTATTATTTGAGAAGTTAGGATACACAAGATTTTGAATAATGTTTCACTTAAATGATAGTTCTGGAAAGACATATACAACATTCAAAGATTAAAATTACAGGCTCTCGTTGTTTTAGTTAAATTAGTTAATGATATATCAACACTTAAAATTATAATATGTCATGACTTTTATTTCTTAATGTGGCAATAAATATATAGAAATAAGGAGATGCAATATCATGAAACATTATGAGGTTTAATAGCAAGGGAGATTACATGGGGTTTGAAGTCTGTATTTTCATACTAACACTATTAAGAGTGTGTTTATTATATTTATTATAATTATACCATGACCTTTGAGACTTCATTTACTAACTAATTATAGATCACCATCTCTTTTGAGATTTTATTTATATTAAAATGTGGAATTTTTATCTTCTTTTCAATAACTTATAGTAAATAGTATGAGAACTAGTTAAGGCTTGATCCCTCACGAGGGTATATAGTGCAGCACTTGGCTCAAACAAATTCGTGGAAAAATATAATGAGAGCTAAGAAATATGTGACCCTTGAAGGAAACATGTAATGTAACTCTTTTCTCATTTTAATAATAGATGTCTAGTGAATGATGCCTTATGAACACTAAGCTCAAAATATTTTGTCGATGCTGATCATAATGATTGCTAAGCTTGTAAATATTTTGTTGTGGCTAACCTTAGAGACTGCTAGGAACATAATTTCATATGTTTTGACTACTTATTGTGATATTTAATGAACTGGGAGATTATACAATTATAATTAATTAAAGACACATTTATTGAATGGTTTTGCTAACACTAAGTTCAAAATATTTTATCGAGGTGGATGTTATTGACCATTAAGATTTATATAGTTTCTTGTTAATGCATTAGTAGTTTTCCTGTTAATGATGCCTAGCGATCGCTAAGCTATAGGTATATCCTTGGGGCTGATTGTAGTAACATGAAGGATAAGAAGCACACATTTATTTGTTAATGATTACTATACACCATTAAGCTCCAAAATATATGTTGCGGCTAACCCTAGTGACCACTAAGATAAGAAATACTTATGTCTATACCCCTCAGTAGTAATCATATTGGTGTTTTTTTCATTACAATAACTTTTTTGCTTTGAAATAATCCTAGGTACAGAGAAAGTTATAATAGGTCGTTGTGGATGAACATAGTGACCGCTAAGATCAACACTATGTATATCTTGACCTCCCACCAGTTCAAAGAATGTTAAATTTTTTCTCATTATAATAATAGTTGTCTTGTGAATAAAATCCTAGATACGACCAATCTCTAAATATTTCATTGTTGATCAACTTAGCGACTGCTAGGATCTGAACTATGTAATACTTGAAGCCTCAAGAGTGCTTTTATCGACAAAAATTTCTCATTGCATTACTATTTTTTATTGGAGTTAGGCCTAACAAATGCTATGGTTAAAAAAATGTATATATTGATATATGAGTGGAACTTGTACAATAGTTCTTCGGTCATTCCATTAATAATAAGTCTATGAATGAGGTCTATCAATGAAACGTATTCATGGTCCTTTAACGAACTAATCAGACATAAGTAAATGTTGATCCCTTACATATACATACAATACAATAATTTTCTTAAGTCAATGATAGATGTCCATTGAATGGTGTTTTGCTAACCCTAATTTCTAAATATTTTGTCGAGGTGGATGTTATTGACCGCTAAGAGTTATATATTTTCTTGTTAATAAATTAGTAATTTTCCTGTTAATGATGCCTAGTGACCACTAAGCTATAGGTATCATTGTGGATGATTGTAGTAAAATCTACAATAAGAAGTATGCATTTATTTGTTAATGATTCTTATAAACTGTTAAGATCTAAAAAATATGTTGCGGCTAACCCTAGATATTTGTAGGATAAAAAATACTTGTTTCTGTACCCCTTAGTAGTGCAAATATTGGTTTTCTATTTCTCATCGCAATAATACTTGGGATTTGAAATAATCTTAGATATGACAAATCTCTAAACAATTTGTTGTGGCTGAACATAGTGACTGCTAAGATAAACACTACATATATCTTGACACCCCACTAGTTCAAATATTGGAGAAATTTTTCTCATTCTAATAATATTTTTTCGGTAGATAATACGTAGATATGACTAATCTCTAAATATTTTGTTTAGGCTAAACATAGTCATCCCTAGGATTTGAACTATGTAGGTCTTGAATCCTCAAGATTGCTTCCATTGACAAACTTAGATCAGACTTAGATGTACATAATGTGGATAGTTTTCATACAACACATAATCCTTCCAAAATACATTGCACGTGAATTGTCAATAACAATTTTTCATAATTTCTGAACTTAGTGATCCACGATTGAATAAATAGTGATTAGAATGGAAAATTTTAATGAGAGGAGTCTAATGGCTGCTAAGCTATACTATTAATGGATCTTAGTGGTCACTAAGCATTTTATTAAATACAAAGAGAAAGTATTGATCCCTCTAGATGGAAAGTTGTGAAAAAATTGGCTCTAGTAGGTAACATATGGCTAACTTAATACAATTATAGTCATTGACAATTACAATCGTTCTAAAGCTGTATAACCAATGATTGCTAGGACAAGAGGTAATGAAAGTATCTCCCTTTTTAAATTAAGAACCAGAAAATCCTATTGGTCCTTAAGTCATTCCTTTCAATTAGTAATGGAGTTTTGTGGTTGAGAAGAATTTTATTTGATATGAACGGATGTGAATTACGACATACTCCAATGATTGATTTCAAATAAAACTAATTAGGTATTTGGGGGTCCTATGTTATTCTTTTCAAAATGTGTTATGGGACAACTAAACAGATTTTTGTTTAACAAATTATGCTTAGCGACCGCTGGACCCATTATTGTGTTTTGTTTTTCGCATACTCTTTTCAAAATTCAAAAAGTTAAATCTTAATGGATTTTATGCTAGTACATTAAATTGGTGTTAATTACCAATAAGTAATGTTAAAATTGTCCATTCATATGTCAACTTAAATCCTCTATTTCACTAACATCTATGTTTTCACACTTTCCTTTGATGTTATCTACGTAATGTGGATGGTTTTCAGACAATAGATAATCCTTCCAAAATATGTTACGCGTTAATTGTCATGAAAATTTTTGCATAGTTTTTAAATTTAGCGATCGCTATGATCTGAACTACGTAAGTCTTGAAGCCTCAAGAGTGCTTGTATTGACAAACTTAGATATTTGCATTAATATTTTTACTATCATGATGCCTAGTGAACACCATGGCTAAAACTACGTATATCTTGAACCTTGAGTGGTGCATGTACAACCACGATTTTCTCATTACATTTATAGTAAGTCTGTGAATAATGCTTAGCGACCGCTAAGATCTAAATATTTAGTAATTGTTGACACTAGAGACCACTAGGATCAACACTTATTTCATTTATTTGGAAATTATTTTCTAAGCTTACCTAATATTTGTTATAAGGGACATATGAATGTTTCAATAAAATAAATTATGTCATTTGTCTCAGAATTTATTTCTGTTAATTATGTATGCAACATTCACAACCCTTAAATTTTTCAACATGGCTAGAGAGCAGGAAATGGTGATGGTAGATTCTTATTTATATTCCAACGATGAAAAAAAAGTAATAAGAGATACCGTGTTTGATCCAACAACCTTATATGAAGAATTTCAGCATTGTTTAGCTCTATATTTTGTAGTTCAGAATGAAAGTGTTGAAGTTGATGTCATTGATATAATGGGTATACTGGAAGAGCAAGCATTGTTGTTCTAAGATGTAAGGGTGATAAAAAGAGTTTTCCTCTATTTAATTGCTAATAAACAAGAGGTGCTTCCATTTCTGTATTTTTTCAATTCTTATCTATTTCATGCCAAGTCCAAGGATTTTTCATTATTTTCTAAATCAGGGAAAAAGAGAATAGGTTTCTTTGTTGGGAATTCATAAAAAAATTATTATAAACTTCTAGATCCAGACTGCTTGTACAACTCAGACACATTTGAGTCCTATATGGCCAAAAGGAGAGTAATATATGTTTTGTAGATTTGGGCATTTGACCTGAAAGATAATATGGATGATTCTAAGTTGTCCAAAATCCTTATTTAAATTTAGACTAGGAGTCTGCATTGGCATGGCACTCATGAATAGGCTATATGGAAATTCATCAATCTCTAAGGTGGATGTTTCTTGGATTCTATTACTTTATTTTATTATTAATGAAGACAATATTCCCTCCTTAGTTTAGGTGCTCTATTTCAATTTAGTGACACAAAGATATGATTTTTTTGACCATGGGAAACCATTTTAGATGGCTTCCTATCTTCTGAATGTTGTCATTAGTGTTCTCAAATGTCTAAATTTTTGTCAAGTTTGGTCTCCTTTGATCCCTTTGAGGGTAAATGAGAAATATTCAGACTTGTATTCCCGTCATTTTAGATCACATATTCAAGATATATGCGCTTATTTTTATCCCGCTCTCTACCAAAAATTACATGAAACGATACCACCGAGAATATTTGATGTCATCCTCATTCCATGAGGAATATGGGAGTCATATTCTTCTATCCAAAATATACAGTTATCATGATCAAGGGAATCCTTACACCTCCTTTTTAGTTACCATATTATGTGCCAAACAAATTGGTAGTACAAGAGGTTGTATATCAGATTTCCAATGGTATTTCTTTAAAGTGTAAGGAGAAGAAGCTTAAAACACATCCCTCCTTCCCAGTCTTTGTGGGATGAAAAATTTTTAATAGGTGGCCTAATTTGAAGGCTGCCTCATCCCATAGAAATTTATTTCATCTCCTCGAACACCCTTTAAGGAAATATGACAAAAGGAATAGGGTTTCCTAGCACCTTAATTTTGTTAAAGGATAGTTAAATCTATGGTATGCTCACGTGCATGATGATAATGATTGGGTATGGATTACCCAAACATAAGATAGCATTGGTCAACAAAAAATGAATGAATCAGGGATGGTTCCACCTCTGAGAGTAATTATTAACAAGGAGGTTATGAAGAGAAATAAATCTTTGTATTCAGAACATTGACAAAAAATATGTGCTCGCTTATCTCCACCAAATGATTCTTGATTTGAGTTTCGAGAAGTATTTTCTGAACCAAATAAATCTCTAGCCATTGAAGCCCCAATGTAACCCTCTCAATCTCCTCCCTCCACTTCACAACAATCAAGAAATGATTGGGAAGAGAAATTCATAATTTCCTACAAAGAACATCCAGATTGGGAGGCACAAGAAGATCTCTTAGTGAACATTGAATTCAATCTAAGGAAAAGAACCTTGAAAATGGTAACCAAAAGAAATATGTCAACACAATAAGCCATTGTTTGGCATCAAAATTTAGAATACCTATCTACTCTTACAAATAAAACGAAATCCCAAGGATCCCAATTGGTGAAAAATGAGGAAGATCTAGAATCCTTTATAAGGGCCACAACATAAGAAACCATAGTAGTGAGGGGAGTACGTGATAGAAATATAGAGCTTGAAACTCAATTAAAGGCCAGAGTTCCTCCTGACATAGTTTATGATGTAAAAGAGGAATCACATGGCTTACACAATAATATATAGAATTGCATCCATGCAAAGAAGTAGATAGAAGATTTCTTGGAAAAAAATGGAAAAATCATTACATGAGTGACATCGTTGCAGAAAATAGTAACACATATTGGGTAGGTCATTGAAAATGGAATTTTTAAAGACCCTATAATTATGACCATGAGCGATATTGGTATATGCTAGACATATACTAATTATACAAAGCAAATACTAAGGGAATGGAATGAACAAGAAAAAAAAAATTATTTGCAGTTTCATGACATTATTTCTAGAGTAAATCATGTTTTTCATAGAAGATTTGGTCATGGAAATATTTAAAGGAAACCATGCATTGGTTTCCAATGAAGAGTTCATGATATACCTTCAATAATTCATGGTTAATTTTTAAAGAAGAATAGCTAAGGCGAACGAAGGAGAAACTTCACATGTCATTGAGATTTTTTCCAAAACAAGGGAAAAATTACAAAAAATAGAGACTCTGAAGGAAAATGCCAAAAAATCATGTGGGTGTCTAAAATATTTTCTTGAAAAGTCTATTGTGCTATATAGAATAACGATTATGGATATGGAAAAGATAAAAAGAGATTCTCATATTTGAAAAGACTATTTGTTGGAGACATGAAAACGAGATGATAAAACAGGTCCTAAATGAGAGTAACAAACCTAGGAACAAACTGTACCTGTGGGATTGGTTCAAAAACAACCCATAGTTAAGGAACCAACCATGCCTACGGTCTCGAATAAAAATCACCATGTAATTATGGAAGAACCACAATGAATCATAAATTGTAGTATGTGAGATAGGCAAGTAAGCACTGTGATATGTATGACATGTTAAAAGATGAATGTTTATAATTAATACAATGATTGCGCATATATTCCAAATGATATACTTATCTAATCATGCATTTTTTAATTTGATAAATGTTTAAGAAAAATGATCCAATTTTGTCATCATGGCATAAAATATAAATAATATGGTGCTGCAATACCTAATGCACTGTAGAATCGAAATATATTTCTCTATTTTGTTAAATCCTGACGCCCGCAATTTTCTAACTATTATGATGTGGTAGTATCTTAATAGCCTAAGAGTTCATAATATCATAGCGATAACATATCTTCAAATAATATGTTGCAAAATAAGCTTGCGGATGCCAAGCTCAATTTTTCACTCTTTGTCTTGTTAAATTCTTGAGACATATAAGAATGAAATATTCTATTGGGGAAGCACCTAGATGTCATGTAGCTCAAAACTTCAGCCACCTAGAATATTAATGTAATGTGTTTAATCCTTTCAACGTCTATGCTCCAAATTATACAATAAATACTAATGAATGTTAAGCTTAACTTTTTACGTTGAGGAAGTACGTAGAGGCCACTAATTTCATAAAATTAAATGAGTGAAAGCCTAGTGAATACTAAGATCCAAATAATATTTTTCCACAATACCTAGCAGAATCTAATTTTGAAATATTTTACTATATTTTGTTAAATCCTACCTGTCGTTATGTTCCAAATATTATGATGTGGATGTGTCTTAGTGGGGTATCACTTCATGATATCCATTTTTGGGAACCGAATGCTAAGCTCAGAAAATATTTTATAGCCATAACCTATTTTCCACAAACCTCGCAATATCATACCTATTTTTAGTTAAATCCTAGTGACAATGTATCTTCAAATAATATGTTACAACATAAGATAGTGGTTGTTAAGATAAAAACATGTAACTCAAAATTTGTTAATATAATTTGTTAAATCATATTGTTGACAACTTGCAAACATTATGAGTACACATATTCTAGCGAACGCTAGACTTTTGGAATATTATGTGTTAAATCCTAATGAATGCCAAGCCTTAATTATTACATCGTTCTAAAGGCTAGAGGCCGCTGAGATCAAATCAATTTCATTTAAAAAGGTAAATCACGTACAAATATTTTTTTAAATGTTATGTTGTTGTAGTACGCGAAGGCAGCTAATTTCATGCTACTTTAATAATTTGTGAAATCCCAAAGACTGCTAAGGTATAAATAATATGTTGCGGCAATACCTAGCAGACACTAGACATCCAATATATTTATTTATTTTGAGAAATCCTAGTGGCCGCTAAGCTCCAAAAAATATGTTACTATAATGTCTTAGCGTTGTATAACTTCATGCTATCCATTCTTGAGTACCGATCTCTAAGCTCAGAAAATGTTTTTAAGGCATAACCTAGCGGTCGCTAAGCTTGTAATATCTGAAATTTTTTTACTTGAATCCTAGAGAAAGAATATCTTCAAATAATATGTTGTAACATAATATAACATACATCAAGGTGAAAATTCCATACTTCATCTTGTTAAATTCTCAAGACATCCAAGCTTGAAATATTCTATTCTAGAAGCAACTAGATGTAATGTATCTCAAAAATTGTTAATTTGATTTGTTAAGGCATACTGCCGACATCTTGCAAACATTATGAGTATGCATATTATAGCAGATGCTAGAATCCTTGGATCTTATGTTAATGTGTTAAACTGTTGCGACCTCTATGACCTAAATCTTATGTGTTAAATCCTAACGAACACAAATATTAAATTTTTACATCGTTGTAAAGGATAGCGGCCACTCAGCTCAAATCAACTTCATATAAAATGGTAAATCTTGTAGATTTTTTTTTTAATTTTTATGTTTTTGTAGTACATAGAGGTTGCTAAATTCATAATAGTTTGTTTTAATTTGTGAAATCCTAGCAACTACTAAGGTACAAATAATATGTTACGGCAATACCTATCAGATGCTAGATATCTAATATCTTTCTTTATTTTGAGAAGTCTTAGCAGCCGCTAAGCTCCAAATAATATGTTTCTACAATGTCTTGGTGGCATCTAACTTCATGGTATCCGTTCTTGAGTACCAATATCTAAGCTCATAAAATGTTTTCGAGGCATAACCTAGCAATGACTAAGCTTGCAATATCTAACATGTTTTTACTTGAATCCTAGCGACAAAATATCCTCAAATAATATGTTGCAACATAAGATAGTGTATGTCAAGATACAAAATTCATACTTCATCTTGTTAAATGTTCGAGACATTGAAGCTCAAAATATTCTATTCTAGAAGAAACTAGATGCCATGTAGCTCAAAACTTGTTAATTTGATTTGTTAAATCATACTGCCAACATCTTGCAAACATTATGAGTACGCATATTCTAGTAAACACTAGACTCCTGGTATCTTATGTTAATGTGTTAAATTCTTGCGACCTCTATGACCCAAATCTTATGTGTTAAATCCTAAAGAATGTAAAGCTTAAATTGTTACATCGTTGTAAAGGCTAGTGGCCGCTCGGCTCAAATCAATTTCATTTAAAGTGGTAAATCTTGTAATTGTTTTAAAATATTATGTTGTTGTATTATGTAGAGGCTGCTAATTTCATAATACTTTGATTTAATTTGTGAAATCCTAGCAACTGCTAAGGCACAAATAATATATTACGGAAATACCTAGTGGATACTAGATATCAAATATCTTTCTTTATTTTGAGAAATCTTAGCAGGCACTAAGATCCAAATAATATGTTGTCGCAATGTCTTGGCGGCGTATAAACTCATGATATTCCTTCTTGAATACTAATCTCTAAGCTCTTAAAATGTTTTTGTGGCATAACCCAACAAATGTTAAGCTTGCAATATCTAACATGTCTTTACTTGAATCCTAGAGACATAATATCTTCAAATAATATGTTGAAACCTAAGATAGTGGACATCAAGCTTAAAATTTCATACTTCATCTTTTTAAATGCTCGAGACATCCAAGATCGAAATATTCTATTCTGGAAGCAACTAGATGCCATGTAGCTCAAAACTTGCTAATTTGATTTGTTAAATCATACCGCCGACAACTTGCACACATTATGAGTACATATATTCTAGTGGACACTAGCCTCCTATAATCTTATGTTAATGTGTTGATTTCTTATGATGTATATGAACACAATCTTATGTGTTAAATCATAATGAATGAAAATCATAAATTGTTACATCGTTATAAAGGATATCGACTACTCATCTCAAATCAATTTCATTTAAAATGGTAAATCCTGTAGAAATATTTTTTTAAATATTATGTTGTTGCAGTACATAGAGGCTGCTAGTTCTATACTACTTTGGTTTAATTTGTTAAATCTTAACGACCGCTAAGGTATAGATACTATATTGCGGAAATACCTAGCGGATGCTAGAATTCCAATATATTTGTTTATTTTATAAAATCCTAACAGCCACTAAGCTCCAAATAATATGTTGTGGTAGTGTCTTAGAGAAATATAACTTCATCCATTCTTGAGTATTGATATCTAAGCTCAAAAAATGTTTTCGAGTCATAACCTAGCTGCTGCTAAGCTTACAAAATCTAACATGTTTTTAGTAGAATCCTAGTGACAACATATATTCAAATAATATATTGCATCATAAGATAGTGAACGTCAAACTAAAAATTCCATACTTCATCTTGTTAAATGCTCGAGAAATGAAACCTTAAAATATTCTATTGTTAAAACAACTAGATGCCATGTAGCTCAAAATTTGTTAATTTTATTTGTTAAAGCATAACTCCAACAACTTACAAACATTATGAGTACGCATATTTTAGCAGATTCTAGCCTCCTAGAATCTTATGTTAATGTGTTATATCTTAACGAATGCAAAGCTTAAACTATTATATCATTATAAAGGTTAGATGCCGCTAAACTCAAATCAATTTCATTTAAAATGGTAAATCCGTTAGAATTTTTTTTTTAAATATTATGTTGTTCCAGTACATAGAGGCTGCTAATTTCATTCTACCTAAATTTATTTTTTGAAATACTAGCAACCGTGAAGTTACAAATAATATGTTGCGGCAACACCTAATGGACGCTCGAATTGCAATACCTTTCTTTATTTTGATAAATCCTAGAGATCACTACATTCCAAATAATATGTTGCGGAAGGGTCATTGCAACATATAAATTCATGATATCTGTTGTTGAGTAGTGATCCCTAAGCTCAGAAAATGTTTTTGAGGCATAACCTAGCGGCAATACCTAGCAGACACTAGACATACAATATATTTCTTTATTTTATGGAAATACCTAACAGATGCTAGACTTTAAATATATTTCTTTATTTTGTGAAACCCTAATGACTACTAAGCTCCAAATAATATGTTGCGGAAATACCTAGAAAATGATAGACTCGCAGTATCTTTCACTATTTTATTAAATCCTAACGACAACTATGTTCCAAATATTACGATGTGGCAGTGTCTTAGTGGCGTATGACTTCGTGATATGCGTTATTGAGTACATATCGCTAAGATACAAATATGATATTAAGTTATACCCTAGCGGCCACTAAGATTGCAATAGCTTTCTTATTTTTGTAAAATCCTAGGGACAACTAATATCCAAATAATATTAGTTTCTGGCCTTCCACAACAACCATAATGAATTAATATATATGTCAACACTCTATCTTCCGCCAATAATATGTGGCCTATTGATAATATTGTTTTAGATGAATTATATTATCTTGACTAACATACATAGATACATAGTGATTGAAATATTTGATAGATAAATTTAAATAGATAGTGATTATAATCTTTTATAGATAAAATTTAGGCGTATATATAATATCTTTAACCTTCCATTCCACAAAAAAAATCTCACAATTGAAAACCTAAAATGATTTTATAGTTTTAGACCATTTTTTTAACCTCGAATATCTTCTCACAAAGTCAACGTGGTAACCATATAGACAATGTACAATTAAATATTTAACTCAGGTTGTTTCTATCATCATATTAAAAGGGAAAAAAGGTAGATGTAATGAATACAAAAAAATATTTTGAGTCTCGTTAAACATTCATTTTTTAAAAAACTAGTGTTCAGGCGACTAGCCATCATTATCGGGAAAAAAATCTAGAGGGGGACATAGATCAGCATAAACTTGAAAGCATTCAAATGAAATAAAAAATAGAGCTGAAAATGGATTAAATTTTCTTTGGTTGTGACCCAACAAATTCCTTATTTTCTTTAAGAACAAGGTTGTGAGACAAAATGATCAGAAGTATTCGATAAGAAGAGTTGGTCCATAGATCACATTTTCATAGGAAAAAGTAGGGTTGGACTGACGTAAAAAAAGACAGGAACTAGTATTCACAAGGTAGTTTGATAGAATGACCAGAAGGAATTTGTAAGTAGAGTTGGGTTGCGAAGAACACTTTTGTAGGGAAAAGAAGGGATGAAATGAGGTTAAAAAAGAAAGGATTCAGTGGAAGACAGAACAACTATATAAGACCTCAATAAAAATGTGAAAATTTAGTATAGTATACGTTCTTGATAAATACCTTATTTATGTCTGATATTTTGTGTGCTTGGTGATGTCATTCAAACCATAGGATGTTGCATCGAGCTAACTATCTGTGCTATTTTTCCGTAACCTCTTTTTCTTCTCCAGTTTATGAGCACCCTTTTTGTTACTGCTTGATTGTTCCCATTTTGTTAATCCATGAACGAGATTATAATTACTGCCTAATTGTTCCCTGGCCAAAACGGTTGGGATTTTTGTATTTGGCCCTACAATATTAAACTTGCTTGTATTGTTATATGATTTCATGATTTGTTTTTTTACAAGACAAAAAAAATAAAAACCCTACAAACTATTTCTCTGGGTTATTTAATATTTTTTTCCAGCATAGTCCACATTAGAAATTTTGAAAATATGAAAAGTGTGGGATATGGAAATTTAAAAATCAAAGTGGGGGAAATTGTGTTAGTATTGAAATTTCAAATTCTCAAAAATGCGAGGGAATTCATAATTCAAAATTTGAATTTTCCACTCATTGAGAAAAGGTGCGGGATATCGAAAAAATAAAAAATATTGAAAACAACTCCTTTTGTTATTGGATATAGCTTAAAATAATTTAAACGTAATAAAAATTATAATATTATAATAAAACAATAGAAATAAATTATATCAATTTATAGGCACATTTTTTTAATCAAAAATCACCTAGATAATGTTCGATGTAGTGCACTAATGATATATAATTCTCCAATTACTCTGTGCCACGTGTTAAGTTTGAACCTTATAGTTAGAAAACATTATAACTTACACATTTATTATTTAATTAAAATGTAAAGAAACTAGTATAATACAAATCCATTATATTATAATATAAATAACAACCAGTGAAACAATGATACGTGGCTATAGCTTAAAATAGTTGAAATACAATAAAAATTTATAATATTGTAATAAAAGAAATGAAATAAAGTGTTCGAATGTATAGGCACATTTTTTTATCCAAGTCAATCTATACAATGTTAGATGTAGTGCACAAATGAAAAATAATTATTCAATTATACTGTGACATGTGGCATGGTCTGAACCTAAAAGTTAGAAAACATTATAATTGACACATTTATTAAGAAGTTTAAATGTAAAGAATTGAATAATAAAATATTTTAAAACAATATTAAACCACGATATTATAATATAAATAGCTACTATTAAAACAACGACACATGGCATGAAAATTCTAAAATCCAAGGTGGTGTTTTTTGCATTAAAACAACGAAAAGTAATAGCGCATCAAAGTTGTAAAGATAGTGTTTACAATGACAAGAGGTATTAGTATATAGCTAGCGACCATTAGGCTATATCATGTTTTGTTATTCTATCACTATTTCCAAATTAAGTAATTATTGTGAAATGATTTATCTTATTAAAAATACAAAAAATATCACTTAATCTTAGGGGTATACATGGATTCTAATTTAAAAAGATATATATTGTGCAAGATAAATATGTATTATAGTAATTAGGGTTGCCACTTAAAGTCTGCCCAAAAGGATATAATTACAATTATATGTGATAATGATAGGAACCTAGCGGCCGGTAAGGTAGAACATTGTTTATTAAAATATAGTTATTCACAAATTAGAAACTGTTGAGCTTAATGGCCACTATGTTATTCCTTTGAACTAGTAATCGAGCTTAGCGGTCGCTAAACATTTTCTTTTATATGAACCGAAAGTCTTGATTCCTCTCGACAGAATGCAGTGCATAAATTGACTCCATGTAGTGGGTCCATGTAGTGGGTGGAACGAATTTATGGACACCATGTGAAGACACATAGGAAGCTAGAGGAAGTCAGGCCTATCATTCTCCTTGGACAATAATAAAAAAAAATTTACTTGATGCCCAAGGCAAAAAAACCACGCTGAAAAAACCAAGTAACATTGCAAATTTAGCGGTATTCGGATAGTTTTAGTGCATAATGGACATGGGTTCCTCACAAGAAAGCCACATAGTTCTACATATACAACAAACAGGTATCCAACCTGATCAGTCTACATTTTCCTACGCACACCCAGCCTGTGCCAAAAATGTGAGCACTGGAATAGGGTATGGATTTCCAACAAGGTATAAAGATAGAGGATTTTGTCAAATATTGTAGTTGCAAGTGCTCTGGGAGATATGTATGCAAAATATGGATGCATGCACTTGGCATATGAACTGTTTCGACTAAATTCCTAAACAAAATGTGGCATGAACTATAATTTTTATAAGAAACCAAAGCATAATGAAGCAAGGTCAGGATTTTGTCAGATGTTGTAGTTGTAATTTCTCTAGTAGGTATGCATGCAAATGTGGAAGCATACACTTGGCATGTGAACCGTTTGACTAGATGCCTGAAATGTGGCCTCATGGACTGTAATGGCTATAGGATATACACAAAATGGGTTTTTTTATATTCTTGTGGGCATGATGTAGGTGTCATGGGGATGCATTTTCTTCCCAACACAACACAGTCCTAGCCTCCTCTTAGTTAAAAAGTGTTTTGTGAAATCACCTCACCATATCTCATAAAAAATGTCCATTAGAAGTGTTACTTATGCTCCTTATAACATATTTGTGCATAGCATCTACATATTCATTTGAATGCCTCTTGTAATAATTAATAGGGTCTAGTTGGTTCATTTAGATACTAGGAACTTTGTTTAGCGTAGGCCATGGACAAGTTTTGAAGAAAAATTAATGGAGGAAGTTTGTTTTTTCTTTTTGTGGTTGTTAATCTATTGACAGTCATGTATGGAACTATGTCTAGGCAAAAAGGGAGAGAAATATTGTCAGATGTTGTATTACCTTGTACTAATATTATATTTATGTAAAATGTGGTAGCTTACACTTGGCATGTCAATAGTTTGTCCAAATGCCTTGAATAGAATGTGTTCTCATAAATAAAAATTATTGTTGGATTACACAAAAGGGTTTGGTGACAAGGTATTTAAAGGTCATAAGTAATTTAAGTAACTGATGTGGAACTCAACTCAATAACCTCTGCTTGCATTTTTGCAGCATGTACGAAAGTGGAGAAGTTTTTGGAAAACATGTAAACCATTCGACGAAATGCCTCTTCGAAATGTGGAACTGAGCTCCAAATATTTGATCGATTCATTTTCCCCTAAGGCATGGTTCATCTCTCCTTATCTTTCATAAGTTTTGTTCTTTAGTGTTTTTTTTGCAATGAAATAAAATTTTCAACTGTAGGATTATCATACATTTGATTCTTTTAAATAAACTTTTTAAAGACAATAAAACGTTTTATCATAACTTACGCAATTCAATATTCCTTGGTAAACAACCATGAACTTGAACCCTCACTTTGAGATGATCTATCAAACATCCTAACTAAACTATATTTCTACAGTACCCTTTTTATTGACAGGTCGAAGTTGAGTTCCTTGTAAATATGTTGACCGCTCCCTTGTTAAAACAGATAAATCATGATTTTTGGAGACTTGTAAAATAATCTTAATATATCTGAAAAACAAATGTTAATTTTTTCCTTGTTCCTTGTTATTGTAAGAGTCACTTGAAAGCTTAGATAAAACTTGATTAATGATCTGTTTTCTATTCGAAACTCCTTTAGGAGCCTTGTTACCTCATTTTGCAATTTTAGGAATCTTCCAAAACTGAAAAAGTTGGATTTCCTTTAAAACCACCATTCGAACACTTAACAACGAAATACCTATCCACCTTCGTAAGCCTATAGTATTTTTACTAGAAAATTACTTGTAACCTACAGTTTAGGGAAAACCCCTCTTCTTGATAGTTTGATGAAGGCATTTTGGAGGCCTTCGGTCATAGTTTCATTAGGTCAAATTGGACCAATTACAACCAATAGCTCCAGAAAACCTGTCACCATTTGAAACCCATTTTCTAGTTCTCAGTCCCGTAAAATCTATTGAATTCTCCATATATAAGGTGACTTGTAAGAAATTTCTCATTGTGCATTTTTCCATCGAACATTAGCTTTTGATGTGGTTTTCTAAGTCCTTGAGCTAGCTTTTGATCATTTGTAACTAGGCTAGTTACGACCGATGGCCTCAAAAAATTGGCCGCCAATCGTAAACTGTTGGCCAGTTCTAAATTTCACCAGTTCCTGTGAATTCTTGGTGTATAGGAGGATACGTAAAAATTTACCCATGGTGCGTTTTCTCATCGAAAGAGAACGTTTGAAAGTGGTTTCTTAGCCTCCTAGCCTAAATTCAACATTTTTGCAACTAACAGGAAAACACAAAAAACAAATTTTCAGGACCCCCATCGGGTTATCAAACCATTGTGGAAATTTTTTGACACTTGTAAATAACTGTTTGGAACTCTATCTTGTTGCTTGTGTGAAATTTAACTTTTGAGAAAATAGTGTTTCTATGTCTTCCCTACCTTTTTCTCTCTCCTTGGTTAAGAAATGAAGTAAATATGTATCTCTAACTCTCTCCTTTTGAATGAAAATTATTATTATTATGTAAGTGGGAAACTAAAAATGTTAATTATGTTAGATCTAGGTGGATGCCATGCCAATGATTTATCATTGATTTAATGCTCACATAGTTTTGCAGGATATAAGAAAGATGATGAAATGGCGTGGTTGTAATTCATTGGGTATTATTGAAAATTATGTATGTAAATGGAAATAATGTATAATGTATTGTCATGTTACAGAAAGGTTTATATTATAAATTTGGTAATCTATATGAGATGCTAGATTTAGGGATGTGTTGGGAAATGTGCATTTAATCATAGGTTCCATTTCGATTTAGATTTACATATGGTAACAAAATTTGAATACACATGTTAAATGAATTTGATTGTAATATATTGTAGTGCATTTCTAGTGTGCAATAGATGATAAATTAATTGGTGTGTTGTGTTATTTACCATGAAAATGCAACAAAGAAATCTAAATGAAATAGTCAACCCTAGTACAAAATTCATGTATAACTAACCTTAATGTGTTATTCTTTTTAGGATTGAAAACTGCAACCTTAGAAGGAACTTAAACCTTTATACTCGATGCCACTGTATGCACCCAAAATTACATGTGTTGCATTGCTATAAAAATGGTTACGATAATCCCCAATGATGATTCAGGTCCTTTCAAGAAGTTGTTCGAGATCTAAAACCCATTTGCAATGTATATATGTAGCCTAGACATCCTGACTTAGCCTTTCCACACTTTTTTCTAGCTCCCCGCCTCTTTCTATGCATGTTTTGGCCTTTAGTGTCAGGACCGTGGCCCTGCTTGGGCAGCGGTTTGGAAACCATCACCCAAGCAAGACGGAAGTCCTAAAACCACCACCCTACACAGGGTAGTGGTCCTACCCACTTTTTCTAGATTATGTCATGCATGTTTATGCAACACTTCAATTAACTTCACTTTTAGGATGCATCCGTGAGCCAAATTGTCTAAAAATAGTTTTGATTTCTTGCTTCTCTTCCCCTCTTCTATTTTTAAATATATTTTACTATTTAGAACTATTTTTTCTTTGCATGTGCATGGAGGCACCTCCCAACCCCAATTCCGATATATTCCATGTTTGTGTTCAAGTAAATGCCTGAGAATTTTTGTGTATCTTGCATCGTATTGCTGCCATAATATTGTTAGGAATTGCATAGCCAAGCTCAAATCTCTTGTATTATCTCTCTTCTACCTGCATTACAACCAGACTTCCTTCAAGCTTCCATTTCTCAATTGCCTTCTTCTATTGTTATTACATTCCTAATTCCTTGGAATCATATGAACACTTGAAGAAAGAAAGGAATGAACTAAGGGGAAAGATACAGAGACAATAGGATTTTCTAAAGATCTTTCTAATCCAATTTGGAGTTGTGTGCTTGTCTTCTTTATTTATCAAATTATCAATTAAAAATCATTAGTTTCAATTACATATCAATAGAGTAACTAATATCCTTCATTTCAATTAATTAGATAATTACAAATTGATCAAATCATTAGAAATTTTTCTCTTTGACATTACCGGGGAAGTTGTGAGGAGCAATAGCTCTTCTGGGTTATAATTTGTTCTTCACCTCTTTGGTAGGGTTTGAAAGGTTTTTGTTACATTAGATTAATTGTTAAGATTTAAATCCACAAATCCACACAAGTAACTAGCTACATCCGGCTAATCATTTGTATTTAGTTTGTTTATTAGATTAGATGCATTTATCATAAATAAATAAGAACAAAAACATATATTTTCACTAGATTAGTTTCCTTTCATTTTCTTTGTTACAATATATTGTGAAAACACCAAAAACATATATTAGATTTCCTTTGATAGTTAGCTTGCATTGTAAAAATTATTTCAGTTCAATTTACATGACCATCAATGGTCCGCAATAAGAAAAGACTTACGGTTGTGATCCCCTAGTCCCACAACCTAATGGGCCAAAATTGATAACCAACATTGATACAATCTTGTGTTTAATATTTTTACACACACCTGTAACTTTTGTTGAGAAAATAGAATAACTAAAGACAATAAACATCATTTTTAATCAAGCCTATGATTATTGGACTTATCCTAGCAATAGGGTTTGATTACGCGGATGATCATACAGGGGCCACAACCTCCATAAGTATTGGGTTGTGATCCTCAGGTCCCACAACCCAATGGGTCTACTAATTAGTTGGATATTGACACTGGCTTGCGTACATTGGTATTTAGGTTCTCGTCACTCCCACTTGACATTATTGTATAATTTTCCATGTTGACATAATAGCTGATCAGGCTAAGACGTTTTGGACTAGACTGGAAAATCACCCATAGTCCCTGCGGCCCCATCATGCCTCTTGGTTTACTTCCATGACCTTGTATGGAAATCTATATGAGGCATCCGCAGGTCACTTCCTGCATGTTCAATAACCAATGAAAAGGATCTCGACAGAATTCGACATTGATTAAAGTCTTAGAGAAGATATCATATCTGATTAATCCATCACACCACTTTAGGTTAGGAGAGCATTATTTTCTTTAGACTTACAGATTCTAATATTACATTTTGAAGATATAATATTTCTCAATTAGCTTTTCTATCATCATTACATTCACTTCCACTTCCATTCTACATCGAATGTCTTGACACAACCTCAAGAGGTCAGGTGCGAAGAAGGTCACGTGTTGATTTTCTATTGTACAAAATTGGTGGACCCAACATGAATCAAAATAGTCTCTAAATGTTTCAATTTTTCCATTAAGTTTCCACTTTCTGTTTATTTAGTGGGTATTCTTATACCCTCGAATATTTAGGGATTTGATGAATATGTTCAAGCCCTTCTAGGTTATGACATATATAATTATCAAGAAGGTGGACAACAATAGTCACCTTCGCTCTCAACATTGGTAGATAATCGTTCAAATGCACAAAATCCTCTTCTTCAGGGAGTGAATCCCGGTTCTGCTGTACGTATCAAGGATCTTGACCAAATCACATAGATATACCCACATGAATAATCAAGTTCTAACAACATGACTTTCACTAGAGAAGCAATTCAATCTCCTCGGGTGTTGTTTCAACAACCCATTTGCATGTAATCGGACTAGCTCCCAGATTTAGATGAGGAGTACTTATCACGGTACGTTAGGAGTGAACAATGTTTCAAGAACATCAACCAACATTTTGATAGGTTACAAGGACGCAAAGATGTCTTACTTCAGAACAATAACACTACCCATCCAACGATGGAAAATATTACCAACGAGTGGTGGCCACATAGTGAATAATTCACAGCAGGATATCATACTCTTCAAAAACCTCCAAAATTTCAACAAGCACCTAAAAAAAATACCGTCCCATCAACAGGGGAAGTCATCTTAGCATTAGTAGACAAATTCAAGGAGTTAGACCTTGCCCAAAATGCTTAAATTTCATAAGTAGGGCACGCAAGAACTTATCATTATCTTCAGGGCTATGGGTAAAGACCTACTGCGCTGAATGCCCCAACTTATATGGGAACCCAAAACCTTGGGGATTTACTAACTAGGATGAGCACTTTGGGTATGCCCCAACATGCCACATATGGATACCTATAATAGGCACCAACTAGAAGTGTGTTCTTAAATACCGAACCAGCCAGAAATGCAACATTCCCTAGCTTCATGCCTTCAGTTCCATACTAAAGTGGTCAACCCCGCTACATGCACATGCACTCTAAATCACCACATGGGGATATCATCTGTAGGGGATGCCATGTGCCCCAAAGAATGTTTACACCACGCCATTTCAACAACCAATGCAAATACTACTTCCCCAACAAGGATCTTCGATGGTTAAAACATGTGCAATGGGAACTTATTCTAAATATCTAAAGGAGCCTCTAGAATTTTCCATATGAACATTCATTCTCCCAAGACCCTTTCCCAATCTTTTGAAATTCAAAGGGGAGAGTGATCCTAACGCTCATATCAAATCTTACTCAATGTCCATTCGAGAGCTTCTCCCATGGGATGTAGTTTTTGGGAAGCTATTCCCTAAGATGCTAGAAGGAATCATTCTCGACTGGTACTATAGGATTTCAGAGGCCTCAATACAATCTTTAAAATAATTTGTGTAAGAATTTATAAAGGCTTTCAATATGAACAAGCTCTTAAGAATAGGAATCAGAGAATTCCTTCACATCAAATAACAACATAATGAGTCTGCAACCCACTTCATTCAGAGGTGGCGAGAGGTTCTATACTCCTCTGTGAGTGCTCCAAACATGTATCAAACATAACTTTGTGGTTTATTCCTCCACTCCCTCAATAGGGAAAGAAAGGAAGAATTTCAAAAGTTTTCACTAAGGAGCTACGAGGAGGTATTAGAGGGTGCTCTTTGAATCAACCAAGTAGCCATTGATAGTGGTGGTAAGACTTACAGGCAAAATGTAAAGTTAGTCATTCCTAACAAAAATAACCCCGACTATTCAAACAACACAAATAACAATCAAGGACCAAAAATCCTTAATAATAATCCTGGAGTTACGAAAAATAATGTGAGTGACCAACAAAAGAAACCTAACATTGTTAATACTCCTAATACAAAGACTGTGAACAACGTCAATAACAATGGCAATAATCAGAGAAGCAATAACTTCTCACCCTCAGTAAATCCTATGGATTTTAGTCATCCTCAACAACAACAACAACAACAACCTTAGAAACAAAGACAAATATAGTCCCCAGGCCCTAGTCAATACCCAGGCAAGTATCCAAACCAATTCCAAAACCAAGGGAAAGGGTTTCAAAATTTTAATTTTAACAATAAAAAATCGAACAACTACTGTAATTTTGGACCAAAACAAGGTACAAATCAAAGACCTCAAGATTATGATGTTGACTTGTATTGTGGTTTCGATAGGGTTTGTGGGCATGATGCAATAATATGTCGGGATTGAAATAAGTATATACAACAATTTATGGAAAATCAAAGATAGTTGATTGTTGACATGTTTTTAGCAAACTCAACCACACTGACTCAGAACACTCACATGGGACCAGTATCCCCAAAAAACACACCACTTGAAATATTTAATGACCCTCTTCCTATGTGTCTAAAAGATGATAGATTAGACCCCAATGACCTTCAAACAAGGGTATTATAATAGGAGCTCATAATCGTGAAGCCTCAACTTCATCAAACCCACATGTGGCACCTACCTTGGACGATTTCCAACAAACAAAAATTGTGGGATTGGTGGAGTTAGATGCCAAACCTTAGATTAACACTACCAGAAGGACCAAGGACTATTCCTTTGACTATATCAGATGACGTTGATGATACATTAAGAAAACTGGTAGGAGCTTATGACTTGATCAGTGATTTAACTAAGACCTTCTCTCACATTTCCTTCTTGGATCTGTTAATGAATTCCCCTGCTCATAGAGCCACTTTACTAGAGGCACTAGGTCTTGGTGATTTGATTAACATTACCCTTCCTCCAAAAGCATAAATAAAGCATTTAGAATTTGATGTCTATCTTCCATGGCAGCCTGAAAGATATGTTTGATTCGTATTTGACATCAACAAGATCCCCACATACGCTAAAATAACTCGTAAAGGTAATGTAGATCTATTTTTACAGGTTTTGATTTACAACAATTATGTAAAGAGTGCAATGATTGATGATGGGGCAATAGTTAACATAGCCCTCTTTTCTTTTCTACAAAAGTTAGGTTATAGAGAGACAAATTGTTCTTTGACATGAAACACACTAAGATGCTATGACAACCTTAAGACAACTAGGATTGACACCATAGTATTACCAGTCACCCTTTGGCCTAAGACAGTACTAAATGAGTTTTATATTGTAGATTAGGAAACCAACTATGATATTATTCTTGACCGGCCTTTGATTCATCACATGAAGACAATTCCGTCCACATTGTTTCAGGAAGTCAAATTCCTGCATTTAGGGAAGGTCTTTATGGCGCAGGGTGATTCAAAACCTTTTGACATACACTTGGCTAACTTAAAGAAGAGGCTTTGGTTTCATTCTGAATTTGAGATTCCTATGAATCAATTAAATAAGCCCACAAGTTTGGCCCCAGAATAAAAGTTTGTCCCTACAATAGAGTTAGAGGTCACAAGGATACTTAAGGGCTTTCTGGTGGTCAAAGATGAAACCATCATTATATAGATAGTGTCTTTAGGCAATACAACAAAGATTGTTGAGGTGTTGCAAAATAATTTACCTATTCTTCTTCCATTCGATTCCACAGGTATGAGATGTACCATGGGACTCAGTTCTCTTCTAGCAGATGAAGTCTATATGGTTGAAGTAAACAAGGTGAGAGAGGAAATTCAAAGGATGATCCAAATTCCATCTTTCTGAGTAACTGTTGGACTCTCCATTTTAATGGAGCTAGGTGTCATTTTAATGTCAAGGAAAGTGTAATTCTTACCTCTCCATAGGGAAGGATTCTCCCCTTTTCCTTCAAACTAAATTTTGAATGCACAACCAACGGGACTGAATATGAGGCTCTCCTCCTTGGTCTCATTGTGGCCAAGAGAATGGGTGCACTTAAGATCACGGTACTGGATGATTCTCAACTAGTCAAAAATCAAGTATCTAAGGTATATGAGACTAGAGCTGAGAACTTACAACTCTATAAGAAAACAGTCTTGATCTTAATGAAGGGGTTTGAATTCATATCAATTGAAGCAATCCTACATGAAAAAAAAACTTCTGGCAGACTCCATAGACACTTTTTCTTCCCAATTTAAACCAAGTGGCGAGTTGTAAGAAAAAAACTTCACAATCTTGGTTCATGTTAAACCCTTGGTTTGTAAAGCACCGATTATCCAAATGTTGACATACGTAGAAGCTGAGAATGAGCTTATCATCTCAGACCACATAGATAGCAATGAAGAAAATCTAAGATACTTAAACACTCTCATAGAATTACATCTTATGCATCACAAGGTTGATATCTCTCTATTTCCACACTCGTCCTCCTATTTTATAAATCCCATTGAGGTATCTTCCCCGATAAAGGATCTTGAGATTTATGAGGTAGGAGAAGAAGGGCATTTAGAGTTGCCTCTAGCCCCACCTGAGTTTGAGGAAGGAAATTCCTCCTTAATCGAGGGAATGATCAATATAAATATAGGGACAGAGGAGGAACTAATAATCTTGAAGCTGGGATCCTCCCTAACTCTAGAGGAGGTAGAGATACATACCCAAGTCCTCAAGGAGCATCAAAAATCTTTTGTGTTTAGTTACAAGTAAATGAAGGGGATTACATCACACATTGCAGTTCACAACCTACTCACCAAGCCATATGCTAAACCTATTAAAACAAAGTAAAGGCCCATGAAGCCAAAGGTGGATCTCATGGTCAAGGAAGAAGTAATGAAGCTCCTATAGGTAGGATTCATCAAGCCAACCGATTACTCACAATGGGTGTCTAACATAGTCCCCATTCTTAAAAAGAATGTAAAGATTCACATTTGCATATAATTTCAGGATGTCAATAAGGCTTCTCCCAAAGATGGTTTTCCATTACCATCCATTGATGTTATCATTGACATGATAGTTGGGTTTGAATTTTTGTCTCTCATGGATGGGTTTTTCGGGTACAGTCAAATCAAAATATCTAAAGAGGACCAAGCCAAGACTACATTCATAAACCCATAGGGAACCTACTATTATGTTTTCATGCCATTCAGACTTAAGGATGTTTCCCAGCCACATACAAATGAGCAATGACATACATATTCCATGATATCATCCATCAAATTGTAGAATCCTATGTGGATGACCTTCTAGTTAAGGCTAGAAAATGTTGCGATCATCTGGAGGTGCTTCGTATCATGCTTTCTCGCTTAATCGAATACGATGTCACATTGAATCCATAAAAATGTGTGTTTGGTGTAACAGGAAGCAAAATTTTGGGTTGCATCATATCTTCATGAGAGATTGATGTTGACCCAGCCAAAATCTAGGTTGTAGTGGAAATTACTCCACCCTGAGATGAGTTTGGAATCAAATCTTTTCTTACGAGACTCGGTGCAATCCGAAGGTTTATCCCTAATTTGACCTTCTTTGTTCACCCAATCAATAATTTATTGAAGAAGGATTGCAACATTGATTGGACAGAATAATGTAACGATGCATTCGAGTCAGTTAAATGATTCTTATTGTCCCCCAAACTCATGCCACCTAAGATAGATTGCCCCTTGATCCTATACTCACGAGCTATAGACATTTCATTAGCATGCATGTTGGCGTAAGAAGATGATGATAAACAACAATGCACAGTCTAGTTCACTAGACCTTAGTTTAATTACGAGACACACTATACACATGCCAAGAAAGAATGCCTTGCTATAGTCTTTGTGACAAAGCATTTAAGACATTATATATTGAATAAAGAAACAAGGGTTGTTGTCAGATCAAATCACTTATGGAAATTACTTACAAAAGGATCCTTATCTAAGAAATCTGGAAGTTTCATAACTCTAATGGGAGAATTTGAATTAACATTTGTAAATTAGAAGTTCATAAAAGGACAAGTCATTGCAGACTAGTTGGCTGATAATCCATTAGATGGAGGAAATCAAGTAGATTTAGAATTCCCTGATGAATGTGTGTACTACATCGAAACTAGGCCCCCCATCTCCATGTGTCCTCGGTATACTGACATTGTTAATTTTATTATGGATAATATGTACCTAGAATTACAACAAAGAAGGAAGTTACGTATCATTGCCACTAAATATGTTATTTTGGAACAAGTGCTCTATCGTAGAGCCTTCGAAATTTTTTTATTAAGATGTGTTGATGCAGAGGAATCTAAAAAGATTATTTATGAATCACATGGCAGGGAAATTAGAGGTCACTTCGATGGCCACACCACTACTCGAAAGATACACCAGATGGGCTATTTCCGGCTCATGTCAGAGCATGACGTAGTATAATTTGTATGCAAGTTCCATAAATGTCAAGAATTCTCCATGAAATTCATATATCGACACATGATCTACATCTGATTGCAACCCCATGGCCCTTTTCCACGTGTGGCCTAGATTTGATAGGGAATTTTCCTCCCTCATCAATAGATGGCCACAACTTCATAATCACAGCCATAGAGTACTTTACTAAGTGGGTAGAAGACATACATATTACTAATGTACCTGGCTCTATAATTTCTAAGTTCATCTTGAACCAGATCATTTGTAGGTATGGGGTTCCACAAGTCATTATCTTAGATAATGGCACATCTTTCAAAAATGACAAAGTATGTGAATTATGTGGAAATTTCAAAATAAATCACCACATGGCTTCTCTTTATTATCCTTAGGCCAATGGACATGCTAAGGTTATGAATAAGACATTAAAGTCCATCCTCCTTAAGACCGTAAAGGATAAAAAATGAGATTGGCAGTTAAAACTCTTTCCAGCCTTGTGGACCTATTAGACATCAGTAAGAATGCCAATAGGGGCAAGCCCCTTTTCTTTGGTGTATGATGCGGAAGTAGTTTTAACACTTGTAGTCGAAATACCTAGTCTCTGTATTTCACAACAAGGAATATTGGAAGAAGAAGGCTATCGATAAGCACGACTCTCTTAGTAAAAAAGCCTTGATGAGGATAGAATCAACATCGAATAATGACACATCATTTACGCTAACCAGATGGCTCAATAGTACAAAAAGAAGGTTTATGAGCATGAAATATACGATGGAGATTTGGTCTTAAGAATTGATAGCCGGATAAAAAAAAATACTGGCAAAGGAAGGAAATTCAAAACCAGGTGGTTGGGTCCATATTGATTAATAGAAGACTAAAAAAATGGGGCTTTTTGTATGTGTACATTAGAGGGTGAGGTTTTCAGTGAATCTATAAAATCTCTTCACCTAAAGAGGTACTACGCATAATCCATCAACATTTTCATATGTTCATTATTGCATTTTCACTACATTTTCATCTACCACTTCATTATACAAAATTTGTGACCAAGGGACTTATTCTCATAAGCTACTCCTAAAAAACTTCTAAAAACATTGGCAAAACATTTGAATTATATCTTTCCAAATTTTCATGGTATTATAAATTGTTTTTAAAATCATTTCATCAGTCCAAATAGGATAAGAAAAAGTTTTGACCATAACCAAGTTCTGCATACTTGGTTCTACTTTGGGTCTCTTTATAGGTTAGGTGTCTTTGCCTATAGTTTGTTCTAGAAGCTTCATGGTGTCACATCTATCACATATGCATCTCTTTAGAAATAAAATAATTCTCAACATTTTTCCTAAATGAATCAAATGCAAATCCACAAAAAAATATTTTACATATTTATTTTCCCTATTAACCTTCGTTGTTAAGCCTGCATCTCTTACTGGTGATGTAGGGTTTGGAAAGGAGAGAAATTCCCTTACTCACATATTCCTTGTCCACAGTGACAAGCCCATACTTCCTACTGGTAGTATGGGGCAGGGTATAGGGGGTCTCTTTGATAAACTTGAAATTTAGAAACAATACATTCGTTTGTTGTGAAATCATAAGTCAATAACAAAGTGAATAAGGTGTCCAAAATTCCAAAAGAGTTTAAAACCTTAAAACTAGATTTTGTCAACCACATGGTCATCTACAGATCTAAGTCTGGATAAACTAGAAAGAAAATCACATTGTAAACTATGAAGTAGCTTGAGTAGGGTGAGGTTGTGGTGTCTCAATTTGGTTCTATCAAATCATTATCTTTCCCTCATCATTACCATTAAATAAAATTTAATAACTTACACCCTCTATGGCTCTTGGTCTTGAGCCCACGCATCTTACTAGATGTGTGGAGTTAGGAGTTGGGCAAGTACATTTACTCAACACATCATCATATCACCATGTTTTGCCAAGACAACATGAAGTACCAAAGGTTTCTTAAGGAAACTAAGATCAACATCACATTGTGTTTACATTACCACATATCAACATTTTAAAATACAAAAATAAATCATTCTTTTGTCATTCATATCCACTGCATACATTCTGAAAAGCATAGAAAATAAGAAATTCTAAACATCTAGAGTGCACATATGAGAGAAACCAACAAAGAGTAAACTCAGATATAATGGACTACCAAACCAAAAACAAGAGTCTGTATATATCATGGTGTGTCAGGTTTGGGTACAATAACATCATGCACTAGGCATGGTCAAAATGCTTGCAATGAGCCTGAAATATACAAAAAAAATCATATAATTCCCGATAAAATGAAAAAAAAGCAATAAATCACTCAATGGCCTATCAATCCCCGTGGGATCCTTTGGATGGTGTGCAGCCACATCCAGGGCTCCTGCTACGGCTACAATGATACTCGCAATGAACCGAATGGTGTGAATTCTCATGATGACACCCACCTCCTATGGTCTCACTACGGGAATGGCTATGCCTCGTAAATCACTGACTCATCATCCCCCTCTCCACCTCAAGGAAGTGTCTCCTATGAGACCAAGGCCTCTCTCTGTACTCTCCTCCTCGTGTGCTACTCTTAGCATCTCCTAAGTGTCATTTTACTCAGGGTCATTCTCATCCCCCTTAATAGGGGTTTCCTCGTGAGTTTATAATTCTCCCCCCTCATCCTCCTCCTCAGTATCCTCTCCAACTGAATCCCCCTTGGTCTTGTCTCTTATGTCCTCCTTAGAATCGAAGTCTACATCAATAGGCTCCTCCTCCTCTCCGCTGTTAGCAGGAGCAAACACAATTTGGAGTAAAGGCACTCATGGGTCACCAACTTCCCATCGATCATGGACCACATACCTAACTACAATAGGCACACCAGGGGTAACCAATCTCCAACTGGGATCTCCTCTAGGGCTCCTTCGGGCCTCTTGAATAGTCCTGTATACTGGTACCACTGGAGGAAGCATATCAATATACAGGAGGCCAAAATGCTGAGGGAGCCAATCAAATGGATGAGTCTCCAGTCTCCCGACCTTGTCAACCAACTGACCTGTGGAAGAGTAATCTACCACCTTGGTCACCTCTTCCCCATAGCCTTGCCATATCCTGGTAGGGTGTGGAAATCATGTCTGTGGTGGTCGGAGAAGCCACTAGCTATTGTGGTGTCTTGACAACTGACATGGCTATCCACCTCACTGCTTGGAAAACCCTTAGATCTTAAACTAGTATGCCCCTACCATAGGTGGTGATGTGCTCTACTTAGCTCATAATAAGAGTGGGGTGGCTCAGTGACTGCCCCTGCAATCAGACTACCCTGTATAAGTCATGGTAGGTAGTCCCAAGGATGTCCACTCCCCAATCATACACGTGGCCATGGCCCTCAATCTGTGTGATAATGGGAGCCCAACAATATAAGATGGTGTCACCTCCCTTGTCCTCAATCAATTACGAGGACGAGATACCCATAATGGTTCTCCAGATGATAGGAGTAGGAGTAGTAGCAATGGACGAGAACTTCATCCCCTTCTTTGAACCAGATGAGACCATGTTGTCTCCCACATATGTGGCCCACTGTTTCATCACTTCCCTAGATCCCACTATCTCCAGAATCAATCTACTCCTAAGAATCGAGAGCCAAGGAATGCGGTAAGCATCCTCCAGGGTGATGGTCCACTCACCGTTGGCACCTGGTAACCAAAATTTATTCCAGTCTGCATCCCAATAGGAAAATAAGTCATATAGAATGTGATTGACATGAGTGATATGGGGCACTTATGCAATCCGCAAGATACCATCCCTCTACATAATGTCCATCTCACTCTCAGTTTGTTGGTACAGAATACTAGGGAGCTAATAACACTCCCTCTTCCAGCTCCATCGTATGTACTCCTTCTTCTGCATTCACCAAATATGGAAAAAGAGCAAGTTAATAACATATACCAAATTATAAGCTCATCAAAAGCATTAGAAAACATCAAAAATACAAAAAAAGATTCAAGTTAATGTATGTTTTGGTCATTCTGTTTAGAACCACTGCCCAGTGCATAGTGGCGATTCCAGGATGGCTGCCCTGATAGGGTTGCAGTCCTAGACCAATTTTCCAAACTCATATTTTTACCTTAAAAATGCTCAAAAATGCAAAAGAATCCCATATATGAAAAAATAAAAGAATTCCCTATGGGTGCCCCCCTAGAGATTTATTTAAGACAATTTTTTTGGAAAATAATCCCCCTAGGTGAACTTTTCAAGATTTTTACATTTTGGTTATTAAAATACATGTTATCCTATTTTTTCTCTTAGGAAAAATTTATCAAACAAAATCTTACACAGGAGAGAAGGAGAGCTTTGTTTAGTGGTGCGAACTCACATTCGATCCCTAAAATCAAGTTGCAGGTAGGCTCGATAATGAAGATGCAAGGTCAGAAAATGAATGGCTAAGGATGTCGAAAGAGATCAGAGCTCAAGATGAAGTAGGATGGATAAGGCTTGAGGTTTTTTAGTTTTTTTAATTTTTGGCACTTTGGAAAAAACAGGGCAAAAAATGGAGCGGAAAATTCTAAAATCCTCAAGTCTGAAAGTTTGAAATTTCAGACTTTTGGGTTTTTGGGAACCTAGGGAAGCGTGCCAAAAATGGAATGGAAAATTCCAAAATCTTGAAGTCTGAAAGTCTAAAATTTCAGAATTTTTTGTTTTCGAGGTTTCGGGAATTTTGAGAATTATGCCGAAAAAATAGAGGCGAGAAAAAATCTTGAAATCCTGAAAGTTTGAAATTTCAGACTTTTGGATTTCAGAATTTCAGGGTTTCAAACTTCTGAGTTTCAGAAGTCTTGAACCCAAAAATTCACAAATCATAAGGAAATGTCTAAAATCCTAAAGTCAACAAGTCTGATATTTTAGAATTTCAGGTTTTCAGGTTTCAGACTTTCAGGATTCTCAGATCATTTTGAGCGATGAACAATGTTTCAATATCCAAAACCAAATTTTCTGAATTTTAGAAATTGCATGCATTTCAAACTTTTGGAGTTTTGGAACTCCCGGCCTGCCATTTTTGCAGAATGGCACCTCGACCTTCAGATGGCCATAACTTTTGATTGGGAGCTCAGATTTTCTCAAGAGAGGATTTTTGGAAAGCTCTTGACGTCTGCTACACAACTGGGCTAAAGAGAGGACTTGGACTTTAAATTAGTGGGACTGAGTTCTTAAAAATTAAAAAATACAATTCCCCATTTTTTGGAGGTGTCCCAGGTTTCTCACCTACCACCATAATGAGGTATGGGCTTCCTTTCTTTCCCAACAAGGAACAACACATGGAGGCATGGGTTTTATAGAAGAAACCATCATTGTTGCAGGTGAATTCAATGCATTTATTGGCTGGTTGGAGTAAGATTTCAAATTATTCTCATCTCCTTTTCTCATTCTTCCTATATATTATAAGGAGGGGAATTTTCTAAAAGGTTGGACATTTTAGATTTGCACCCTCCCTTATTCTCTGTCTTTCAGTGATCTTGTGGAGTTCAAACCTCCTATCAAAATTGTAATGCAAGTTTGTGCATCTTGGCCATTGTAATGGACTGTATCAGATTTGTGGAGCAATAACATAAGTATGTAGATGATTTCAACTCTCTCTTATGTTCATTGCATCTTTCTGATCTCTCATTGAAATATTGGTTATTTGTGCATGGTGGTTATATTGCACTCCTATGGTTTATGTTTGATGCATCACCTTTGTTAGTTTAGGTTTATTTTCATGCATCTTCTCAACCATGTCTCCTTGGCGAGTTAGAGTAGGTTTTAGAGTAGATCCTCTACAAATTATATGTGTGCACCTGAACAGAGGAATAGGAACCGGCCTTCATCCAGAGAGCTCTCCCGATTGTAAAGTACTACACTTTCAGAAAATCTCCATGTTATGCAATCACACTAATAGTTTCAACCCATCGAGTTGCATACATTTAGGGGTGCTATGATAACTAACCTTAGACTACACTCGTCAATCTCTCACTTGTGGAGGCATGATCACTATCCTGTAACAATCGTTTCAGTTGTACTCTCATTGGAAATGGTCACTGTGGGTCTAGAGATCCAAATTTACCAAATCGAGTATGCGCAAATGAATTAAAAAAATGAGTTGATTAGATATATTATATGTTATTTTGACCTCATTTTGAGTGTATGCGTTATAGGGCTAGAGCATAGGCACATGTATATTTCTATATCCCCTCAAATGGTAAGTCCTCTTTTCATTTTAATTTAGTGTGTATTCTTCGATATCTTTATCTATCTGCACTTGAGTTTTCTTTTCTCTTGCAGGTAGTGGGAGTTTGGACAGTGACATTTCGACACATGGGCGTATTAGGTATAGCTTCTAACTCCCCATTTCAGGAACACTATACTCGAATTGTAAATTTTACACCTTTTCATGGCTAAGATGCTTCTCTGAGGGGGCAATATGTACGCACCTAAAATTACATGTGCTACATTGTCAGAAAAATAGTTACCAAAATCCCCAATTATGATTTAGGTCCTTTCAAGAAGGTGTTCAAGCTCTGAAACCCATTCCCAGTGTATATTTTTAGCCTAGATATCCTTACTTATCATTTCCATGCTTTTTCCTATCTCCCTACCTCTTTCTGTGCATGTTTTGGCCATTAGTCCCAGGACCACCACACTTCCTAGGCGGGGGTTATGACACTGCAACCCAGGCCAGGTGGTAGTCCTGAAACAACCACTCTACACAAGGAGGTAGTCCTACCTTCTTTTTCCAGATTCCATCATGCGTGTTTCTAACATGTGATGCTTCAATTAACTTCACTTTTAGGATGCATCCATGAGCCAAATTGTGTAAAAATAGTTTTGATTTCTTGGTTCTCCTTCCCTCTTGTATTTTTAAATAGATTTAGCTAGTTGGAACTGTTTGTTCTTGAATTTTTCATGGAGGCACCTCCCAACCTCAATTCCTATATATTCCATGCTTGTGTTCAAGCAAATGGCCAGATAATGTTTTTGTATCTTGCATCATATTGTTGCCACAATCTTGCTAGGAATTGCATAGCCAATCTCAGATCTCTTGTGTTATTTCTCTTCTACCTACATTGTAACCAGACTTCCTTCAAGTTGCCATTTCTCAAGTGTCTTCTTCTACTATTGTTCTTTAATTCCCAAATGCTTGGACTCATATGAACACTCGAAGAAAGAAAGGAACGAACTGAGGGGAAAGATACAGAAAGAACCGGATTTTCGAAATCTCTTGCTCATCCAGGTTGGAGTTGTGTTTTTGTCTTCTTTTTTTTATCACATTCTCAATTACAAATTGTTATTTTCAATTTCATATAAAATAGAGTAATTAAAATCCTTTATTTCAATTAATTAGGTAATTACAAATAGATCAGATTATTAGAAAGTTTGTTGTTTCACATTACCGAGGAAGTTGTGAGGAACAATAACTCTTCTTGGTTATGATTTTTTCTTCACCTCTGAGGTAGGGTTTGAAGGTTTTTTGTTACATCAGATTAATTGTTTAAGATATAAATCCATAAATCCACACAAATAATTAGCTACATCTAGATAATCATTTGTATTTAGTTTTTTTATTAGATTAGATGCATTTCTCAAAAACAAAAAAAGAACAAAAACATTTATTTTCACTAGAATAGTTTCCTTTCATTTTCTTTGTTCCAATATATTGTGAAAACACCAAAAACATAGATTAGATTTCCTTTAATAGTTTGCTTGAATTACAACAATTATTTTAGTTCAATCTACATGAACATCAATGGTCCATAATAAGAAAAGACTTATGGTTGAAATCTCCTGGTCCCAAAACCTAATGGGCCAGAATAGATAACAAACATTGATACAAGCTTGCATTTATTAGTTTTACGCACACCTGCAAGTTTTGATGAGAAAATAGATCAAGTAAACACACTAAACATCATTGCTAATCAAGCCTACGATTATTGGACTACTCCTGGTGATTGTGTTTGATTACACGCATGACCATACAAGGGCCACAACCTCCATGAGTATTTGGTTGTGATCCTCAGGTCCCACAAGCCAATGGGCTTGGTAATCAGTTGGATATTGAAAATTTCCTACGTACATGGGTATTTAGGTCCTCATCACCCCCCCTGACATTATTGCACAATTTTTGGTGTTGAACATAATAGTTGATCGAGCTAATATTTTATGGACCAGACCGGAAAATCACCCATAGTCCCTACGGCCTCATCTTACCTCTCGCTTTACTTCCATGATTTCGGCTAGAAATCAATAAGAGGTCCCCACAGGTCACTTGCTACATGTGTAGCAACTAATAAACAAGATCTCGGTAGAATTTGACATTGATTAGAGTCTCACAGTAGCTATTATATCTGAACAATCCATCACACCACTTTAGGTTAGGTGATAATTGTTTACCTTAGACTTGTAGATTCTAGTATTATGTTTTGAAGATATAATATTACCCAATTAGCTTGTCTATCATCACTACATTCGCATCCACTTCCATTCTACACCGAATGTCTCGGCACAACCTCGAGAGGTCGGGTGTGAAGAAGGTCACGTGTTGATTTTTTGTCATATAGGAACTTTCTATCTTAACTAAATAAGATCCCTAGTTTGAGTTATTTCCATACCCTGTATGTTTAGTGACATCTTCGTAAACCCATCAGTTAAGAATGGCATGGTAAAAAATTATCTATAGTAAGTGTTTCCCTTCCAAGACTAGTTATCATGTGTTTAGTAAGGATAATGTGTTCTCTTCAAGTCTAAATTACATGTTAGGTGGAAAATATTTCCAACTACTCTTGAAAGTCACTTTTAGTAGTTGGGATTATTAATGAAGTTAATATTTAACACTTGTTGTACCCTTTCTCTCATTCTAGCCACATTATTTTGTAAAACCTATCATCCTAAGAGATAATTAATCCTCACAACTAAAATTTCCAGTACTACACCTAAGAAATTCATTCAATAGCTCATTTCTATAATTTAAGAGTCATTGTTTGAATCAACGACTATGCAGTGTAACCTTACCATATATGGAGTAAGTAGAACTAACACTTCCTTAGTATCCTAGTGGACTACCAGGTCTTACAAAGTTAGATCTAAAAATTAACTTCACCATCGAATCAATTTCTTATGGGATCCAGATGACACAAATGGAGCTAGTGAAATAGTTGTAGTATGAATTAAACTCTTGTCAATGATCTCTTTAGTTCATCACAACTAAATGTGCTACCTTGGCTAGTGACAATATAGCGCCTTGGTATTTTACGGAGGATTTATAGGGTAAATATGTTTAAAAACCTTAATCTGACCTATAATATGGCTTATAACCTTGAGTGTAAATTGGAATTAAACTTTAGCTCAGTTGACTATGAGGTTAACTGGTGGGTAGAAAATTGTAAGTAACTCTTTGTAAATGAAATTGATTTAAAAGATGTTGACTTAAGAGAAACCAGGAAACTGAAACCTTGGTCCCATAATCCCTTGTTATTCCCTTTTATGACATTAAAAATAAAATGTATTTTTTATGTGGAATCATGAAATGTGGAAACATGGGATCTCTTACCTTAAAAACAAATCTCTTGTGGTTCATGTGTATTCATAATTATTCCAATCATGTGCTTCTTCAAGATGATAGAAAAACACTTTTGTAAGTCTTTTTGTTATAAAGTGATGCCAATAAGAGACCTACGAAACAATATAAACGAGATGAAAAAAAGAGTATTTGTGATGATGGTTTAGGATCAAATTTCACTTGAAGTTGTTATGGCTGATTTAAGCATTGAATTTTTGTTAAGAATGGATACAAATTGTTCCTGGTGGGAATAGGCATTTGATCCAATATAGAGTCCAATAAAAATAAAAACTATGACGTGTAAATGCTAAATTGACTAAAACTAAATTTTGAACTAAAAAAACCATAATGTTCATGTGAAAAAAACCTTTAATATAAGAATGAGTGATTGGAAGATTCATAGTTTCTTAAAATTGAATTTAATTAATTAATGATCTATGGAAAATTAACGAGATTCAATAAAGGAATATGTCATGCATTATCCTTTAAAGAATTTTTCCTTGTAAAGTAAAGTAATTGAAAAATTTTAAGTAGGAAATTTTAAAACTTGTGTGTTTAATTATCTTGAAAACTATAAGGCCATACAATGGAGACCTAAATTTAATGAAGATTTAAACCATATAAAATCCATGTCATGGAGTATACCTACCTGGAATTTCTTACTATAATTGGGTCATCGTCCCGATTCATGTCCTTGAGTATGACATTGATGGGTATCCTATGTTATCCTATTGTATGAGTGGGTTGATGTTTATGTAAGTGTGTTATGAGTTGTTGAGTTTCTCTACTTAGAGCCCTTGTGGTGTTGTGTAGTGAGCAATGTAAGTCAAAAAATGATCCTGGTATTTTTACTGTTGTATTTGTGTGTGTAAAATGTGCTACATTATAGGATCAAAGGTTCATGCTCTCAATATGGGAGATTAATTTGTAGATGATGCTCATGCTAGTGGTGGAATTGGCACAGAGTCATGCCCATATACAGATTATTACTCATAACCAACACCTTTCATAATGAAAAATTAATTAGAGACAATATAATCATATTCTCCATGTCCCATAAAGTCTCTTATAATATTACCGTGTTGAGATTGTGATGATAGAATGTGCACTCAACATGGATTCAATATATGTTACATGTAATGTAACCTTGGTGTGTGTAAAAATAAATAGGCATTGTGGACTTTACATAAACTGTTAAGCAATATTTTAACAATTGTCAACAAGGTATCATGATGTGTTGCATGACTATTGTTGGAACGTATTGAGAGATTGGAGTTATTGTTTATTTGTATTCCAATTAATTTGATAATTGTGTATCAGACAAATATTATATTTCATTGATTTATAATGTGGTGATATTCTAACTATACTTATTTATTTATGTGAAAGATCCTCATTTCTTGTCAAGATGTGGTTTAGGTAAAATAATGGTTTCACATCAATAATGTACATTGATATAGTATCATTTATATGTATCATTGATCATGACAGTACCTTGATATGTTATATTTATTATATATATACCATGTAACCTATGGTAATGTATGGGAATGACCTATTTTCTTAGTGATGTAGT